>JADMNL010000029.1:27702500-29101250 GCA_016271365.2 Neoceratodus forsteri | reverse complement strand
GAAGTGTACCATCAGCACGGCCGAGCTGGCCTGTCAGAGGCCGAGGGAGGATGCAGCGTACACCTGGCACCCGGCAAAGTCCAGCTTTTGGACTCTATGTCGGGGCTTATCACGTCGGCGTTGCGGAATGCCGGGGCTGTCGGTGACTAACCCTCGGCAGAGGGGTGCTCCGAGAAACCGGGCAAAGAGCCGGTAGGGACCGCATACTTCCTGGCCATCCTGGCCGAGGGCGCAGGACAGGAAGCAGACCGCTGCCAGAGCTCCAAGGCTGGGCCGACAATGGCCTCAGCCACTGGAAAGGCCTCCGTGGGGGAATCCCCTCGGTCCAGTATCTCCGTCAGAGTATACTTGGCCCGTTTGGACACGGGCTCGAGCTGCATCCCAGTGGACTCCGAGATGAGTCGAAGCAGACCCAAAAAGGATGATGGGCTATCGTCCAAAGACTGGCCCCCGGAGGACTCCAGGAGACTCCTGGAGAACAGGGAGGAGTCGTCATCGGACTCCGAAGAGTCTGCGAAGAGCTGCCTCAGCCCTGAGCCACCCTCTACCTGCAGAGGACGGTCGGGAGTGAGGGTGACCGACAACCTGTGGGGCAGGCCGTGACCCGACCGAGAATCCTCGGTCGGTGCCCCAGACTTCGGCTATGGGGTGGAGGTTCCACCACAATCGTGGAGCAGCTGGTTTGGCCGAGCAACCGGCCCTGGGCGGGCAACTCGACTGGGCGGTGGTTGCTTGATCGTTCGGGCAACAGCCACTTGATGGCGGGGTCTGGACCGGAGTCGGCTTAGACTCGGACAACAGCAACTGCTGCCACATAAGCTCCTCGTAGCGCTGACGTAATTTACGCCGAAGCCTCCCCTCATCCGAGGAAGAGGACAAGGAGGAATGGTGATCGCTGCTTACTTCGGTATCGAGACCGCCGATGTCGGCGGGAACGGCTTGACCGAGATGAAGTCCGAGACTGAGACCCTCGGGGGGACCGAGGGCAGGTCTGGTCGGGGACACCCGCTCTTCCCTCGGCTCGGGAACTTTAACCGGGGACTGCGGCCCCGAAGGCACAGGCAGATCCTCAGTCTCCACCGGGAACCAGTGAAGGAGGGTTGTCGGCTACAGTCGACAGCCTGTCCTAACGGATCGAGAAAAATCTCGGCTGAGCCGGCAGGGTCTCGGCAGGCTGGCCTGGCGGGGGACACCGTGAAAACCAGCGGCCTGAGCCGCCAGCCGACCGAAGTTAATGATTGGCTGTCTGGGGAAGAGACCTCTCCACTCCCGCGAGCGCCAGTGGGACTTACCCTTGACTCCTTCTTCTTGGGCGAGAAGAAAGTCCCGATGGCCCCTCTCCCTTCGTGGAAAGGGACTGACAAAGCTCCTTGAACGAAGCCGTGTACGAGGAACTCAGAGAGAGCGGGATAAATGCCGCGGCCGAGGAGGAGGAAGATGCAGCCTGGGCCGCCTCCTCCTCCTCGAGGGGGGATCATCTGCTCAAGCTGCTCAGCCGAGCCAGCCGCCGCGGACACCGTCCAACGAGCCTCTTTAGATTTTACTGGTGGAAGACGCTTCTTGGGGCGCCCGAGCTTCAATCGGCCAGCGCGATCATCCAGGACGTTGGCCGAGAAAGAGCGGCACAACTCACAGGCCTGCAGGTCGTGATCTAGGCCTAGGCAGTGAGCGCTTGCGTGGTCACGGATCCATCCTGGACATTTTCTGCCCGCCAAGGCACCTCCAGCTTCGGGAATGGATTTGTCCGCCGCGGCAGCGAGGAAGATGAAGACAGTTTAGAAAACTTCAAAACTAATTTCGGACGAACCGAAGAGTTAGGATCCAGTCTAAAACACAGAGCGCTAAGGAGGGAACCGGAGCTTCCAAGCGGTAAGGAAGATCTGGCGTCATGGGGCGGAGCCGAGAGTTTTACCACCCGGGTGGGTAGGAGGAGCCAGCTTGAAGACCTTCCGGCAACAATTAAAGCGGCAAGAATACCTGCCAATAAGTGTGGATTGAACAACATATCCATGTCCCTAGAAATATAAATACAGAGGCTGCAAAACATAAATGTAGGGGCTGCCAAACAAATACAGAGACTATAAAACATAAACATACGAGCTGCAAAACCTAAACACGGACTGCAAAACATAAATACAGGGGCTGCAAAACGTAATTTGACCCAGTCAGAAATTAAGCAATAAGGTTTGACGGGTGTGCATTATAGTGGGATAACAGCCCACATCAGGTGGGTTAAGGTACAAGGTAAAGTTGAGTGCTTTCACTACTTGAGAAGAGCCGTTGGCCCACCATAATGAACCCCCTGAGGTGTCTCATTGCGATTATGAAATGGGTCCTTTTTACAAACATACGAATGTGCCAGCAGAAACAGATCACTCGGTCTAAGTCTGCTCGAGTGTGCAGTTAGCACCCCTAGTTTGCAGCTGCCCCATCCCCTTCCCCTTTGTCATCCCAATGCCACCCACCACCCCCCCCCAAACTCTCCTGTTTCCTGACCCATGCCCTTTTAAAGCTGTTCACAGATTTACGATATCACCCATTCTGGTAGTGTGTTCCATTTGCTACCACCCTCTCCGTGAAGGTGTCTCCTAATTTCCCTCTTAAATCTCACCCCCCATTCTTAGCCCGTGCCCCCTGGTGACCCTCGCCCTCCTTAACTTAAAGACCCCATCTGCCCCATCCTTACTGATTCCCCTCAGATACTTGAATGTCTCTATCATGTCTCCCCTGTCCCTTCTATCCTCCAGGGTGTACATATTCAGGTCTCCCAGCCTGCTCTCAGTCTCTCCCCTCCATTCCACATATCATCTTCATTGCCCTCCTCTGCACCCCCTTCCAGTAACCCAATATCACGCTTCAGGTATGGCCTCAAAAACTGCACACAATACTCCAAGTGTGGCCTTACTAGTGACCTGTAGAGGGACAAGATCACCACTCTTTGCCTGGAAAAAAACCCCAGTATACTGGAGTTTACTTTAACATATTTTTGTTGAGGTACTTTTAGCCCGGTCCTTTTGCTTTGATAGCAGCCCGACTGAAGGTACCTCTTGGCCAATCAGGAGGCAGCATTCTTTCTATCCATTTCATAATACTGGTTTAAACAAGATTGGTTTTAGCCCTTTCAAGTTTTTTTTTTTTTAACCTTAATTAGATCAACAGTAGCTGGTAGATAGTGTCAGTTTCAGGTTTGCCCCTTACCTGGATCACAGCTACAGGAGTAACTGTCCCAGTCATCATTGCAGTAGCTGTTCGCTGGGCATGGGTTCGAGTCACAGGGGTCAGGGATACTGCAGCCACGCTCTACATTCACCTTTGTGGCTTGGTTCATGTTCAGTGCCACGGCACTGGCTGATGTTTCGCCAATTCGAACACCCTATATCAACAGTAAGTTGACAGTTAGCCAAAAGAAGATGTCAAACACCTTGGAAGAAGGCATATAAGGAGCTTCCGGGAAAGGGGGGTTGTTACAAGACGCTGGAAAAGTCACTGGAGTAACTAGCAGGTTTAAAAAGAACTTCTGTAAAAGTAGTATCTAAGATTAGTCAAACCAGCTGAAACGTAAAGCTCCTCAGTCCCTTACCTTAGCACAAGTCGTTCTAGCCCAAATGGGAATTATTTGGATAAGCCCACTTCAGGAGATGCAGGATGATAGTTTGGCACAGAGGAGATGGCCAGACGAATATTTCCACACCCTGATGCACTGACCCCATTCCTCGTGCTCAGACATGTGATGAGATCTAACCAGAGACAGCCAAGGGCTCCACTGAAGTAAATTGGGCAATTTTCAATTACTGTACTATTTTTTTTTTTAGGTATGTTAGTGAGGATTTTGACATTAAACAGAGCCACAGTTCAACTAACAAAGCCCTTGGTAGTTGAGTGGTGGCTTTGATTAAGGTCCGTTATTACACAGATCCACCCTGAACAGCAATATACTTGTTATTTCAGAATTTATGACAGTCAATGTGGAAAATTTTGTTGTGAAGAAATACAAAATCACACATGCCCCCACAATGCAAAGCATCATGGGCTGCATATGCAAATCACCACAGAATATTATGCTGGTTCAACTTTAAGCAGAAATGCATGGTGCCGAAAGGCCTCTCACACAGTCTGCAAAGGGTGCCAACAGAAGACAAACACGTGTTTCGTCCTACCAGGACTTAGTATACCTCCTCTGTTGACACCCCAGTGGAATGAATCAGCTACCCTAAGATGGTCTATCTGGGTTATGCTGTGGTGAACCCAATTAAATTTTGTTGTGGCTACATAAAATCAGAACAGTCCTTGCAATGATTGACAAGTCAGAAGTAACACACACACTACTTATCACACATACACACACACACACACACACTTAGGTCTCAGCACTTCATATTTTTTTTTTTTTTTCCACTGTCTTTTTCTCATCCCCGGCCCACCTGATGGCACCTGTCAGTGACCTCCTCATGCAGTATAGCATAGTGGTTAAGGGCACTGAGCTGCAAACTGGGAGACTGGGTTGGAATCCCATCAGCCCACACCTGCATATTGTGCGACCCTGAGCAAATCACTTAACTTCCTTGTGCTCCCAGGTCACACATGAAAACAAGCTCCAACTTAGTGTACCTTTCCCAGTTAAGCCATTCCCCCTCCCCCTTACTGGTTATCCACCACTTACCGAGGACCACAATGGGGAAATTGTTTAACTAGAAAAGGCACACTAAGCCAGAGCTTGTTTCCAGGTGTGACCTGAGAGCATAAGGAAGTTAAGTGACTTGCTCAGGGTCACACAGTATACATGTGGGGGCTAATGGGATTCAAACCCAGGTCTCCAGGTTTGCAGTTCAGTGCCTTAACCACTACACTATACGACAGCAGTGGGGAGCCTGCCATGTCATTCGTGCATGTGCCTGCTGGGGGTGCCAGCGCAATGGTGGAACATGGCTTTTTCCGTCTAACTCTTGGTTTTCTCACCGAGGGTGCCAGCGTGTGATGGCACGCACATGTGTGCGGAGGCTGCCCCGTACCCTTCGTAGTGCGTCCACTGTGCTGCTGTCTGGCCCGCACCAGGCTGCAGTCGGGTGGCGAGATCCCAAGGAAGGACAGCTGTCCGTGGGATGCCTGATCCTCCCTATCCCAGCCAGCCCCCGAGTGACCCAAGTCCCTTCCTGAATCCAGGATGCCAACAGAGAGAGTGACAGCAGTACTGCTGCGCTAGGGTGCCAGCCCCTATTTCACATGCCTGGCAGGCTGGCTAGTCATTATGCACCCCCACCAAGATGACCTGTATCCCCCCCGATACGTGCCAGCCCCTACTTCACATGCCTGGCAAGCTGGTTAGTCATTACGCACCCCCACCAAGATGACCTGTATCCCCCCCCCCCGATACCTAGATAAAGTTGCAAATGCAGATGAAATTCTGAGACTGCCTTACCTGCATACAGCCTCGGAAACCTTGCTGTACCTCTCCACTGTCCCCCATGACTCCCCCGATGCTCAGGTTCCGAAGCTTGAGCCCATGAAGCTCATTCCCAATGTCCACTGTCACCTGAAAATATGAAATAAAAATTAAAGTATTTCCAGTGTGGGTGTGAGTGTATGTAGATGGTGGTGGTGGAGATACAGGTTGTATGGGGCAGTTTTGTTCCCGTCAAGGTAGAACAACAGCATTATGGGGACACGAGATATAGCAGCACACTGCTGAATCTGTGTGTATTTAACGTAACAGTTTCTTAAAAAAAAAAAAAAGCATTACTGACACTCAGCTGGAAAAGGACTTCAATTTAATGATAAACAGCGGTTTTAAATGCGGGCTACTGTGTGCGGCAGCAAAGCAAATAAAATGATGGTGTGCATAAACAGAAGCTTTGTGAGGAGATGGAGAGATAGGGCCGGCTCACCAGCGCAGTGGTAGCTCTACCACTCACGATGTCAACAACCCAGATTCAGGAACGAGCCAAGTCATTGGAGGGCCAGCCAGGAAGGTGTGCAGTGTCTCCCAGACAATGCGCTCTACCTCAGGAAGGGAGGGAGGGAGTTGAGTCTGCACTGAACTACCGTCACCTGGGTGACCATAAGCGGTGGTGCAAGTGGAGCCGAGGAACTAGGCGGGAGGCAGCCGATGTGCTATGACGTGCAACGCACACACATACGCACACATCAGGAGCTCTCCTTGGCATCCTGGGGAAGAAAACGGAAAAACAGCCAACTGCTGTAGGAGGATGCCTGCCCCTCACCTCCGGCCCTACGCTGCCAACCGTGGCGCTCTCCTTCCGAAGCATCGAGCATGTCTCTGTCAGGGGTTAGTGCCCCCATGACAGCCCCATCCTGGGAGGTAAACCAGGGTGCATCAAGAAGAGAGATCAGTCCTGGGGAAAGTGGATGATGGAGCTGGGTGAGTGGGTAGGACCAATGTGGGCAGCTGGCCGAGGGGGAAAGCATTCTTAATTAAAAAAGGAAGGAAGGAAATACTTCAATACCCCAGTACAGATCATCATTCAGACCCCATCTTAAGTACAGCATGTGGTTCTGGCCCCCAGATGTGAGGAAAGATGTCGACAGATTGAGAAGGTGCAATGCAGAGTGATCAAGATGAACAAAGGTTTGGAAAACATGGATTATGAGGATCAACTGGTAGAACTGGGACTGTTCTCCGTGGAAAAGGGGAGACTCCAGGGAGATATGATTCTATTCACATATCTGAAAGGGATCTCACCACTGGCCCAAATGCAGCCATTCTGGATGTACAAGTGAAAAAGGACGAGGGGACACTCAACGTCTTCAAAAGGAATAAAATACCATGGAAACGTCAGGAAGAATTCCTTCACAGATTGAGTGGCAGGTACTTGCCAGATGAGCACTACATATAGTCATAGTTGCCAATGGCTAATGAAAATTAAACGTGGCTCACGAATAAAAAAAAAAAATCAATGTGGCTGATGGAAACTACTGCAATTTAACCCTTGCTATGCTGCGGACTGATATATCAGTCCAGTATTCCTTATACAGTCTAATTCTGTTGACAGCCTAAACTTTAATCACAAATACTGCAATTTGCAGTACATGGCTAAACATCTGTCCACTTAGTGCTGCGACTTGGGAAAGACTTTTCGAACTGGTGGCGTCAGTCAAATCTGGTTCTACCTTGAAACTCAAACAAGATACGTTATCTTAAAGAAAAAGGTGACTGAGTTGTTGGGAGAAAGAACTGGATGGGCCACCAGGCTTCTTTCATCCCTTCCTTCTTGTGTTAGTACGTCAATAAGTGCTTTACTGCAGTGACTTTACATCTTCAAATCACTGAATCTAAGAAATGTTGTGAATGTCATGTGGGTTCTTGTGGCCTGGAATAACATATGCATAAAGTCCACAAGCTTGCACACTTGTATAGGACGGGTAACAGCTTGCAGTGGGATGGGGAGCACAGCTCGGAAGTGAGAGGCAGGCAAGAAGGTCACTCCAAATACTAAAAGCTGTGCACGTGCTATCCAAAGATCTTCCCTCCCAAGTGTCACCGTAAGACCAGCACAGCAGCCCTAGGCTCCGAGGAGGGGATTTCTTTGCAGAGAAAGGGAGGTAACGTTCTAGGGGAAAAAAATGATACAATGCTGAAAAGAACAAAACGCTCCAGTCTGCAGCAGCCAGTGAGGTCACATACAGCATCTCCCCCTCCCCAGTCATGACAAGACAGTTTCTGTGATATTATATTAGGTTGTGCACTGAGAAAAGAAAGCATCTATGGGAGTTCCAGGTTTTCAGCTATGCTAGTAGCTCAACTGGCTAGAGCAGCGGGATGGTATTTAGAGCAGATCCCAGTTCAAATTCCGACTAGGGCACTTATTTCTTTCTTATTTTGAAAACTGTACTCTAGAGTTTTATATGAGTTAATTATAAAGCAGTCAGCTTTTCCTCGTACCTCATTATACCCCAGTGAATAATTAATTCATGTTAAAGCAACCCTAGTCATGTCTTAATCCGTAGACTTTAAGCAGACAGACTCTAGTGAACCATTCCCTAGAAATGTGTCACTGATGGGTTAGTCATTACCTGGTGGAGCCCGTAGTCGAAGGCCATGATGGCTTGATATTTGGGTTCTTCACCATCCCGGTCACTCTTCAGTTCCACTTTCAGATGGTGCCAGTCTCCATCGTTGACCTTCACTTGGTCCAGCGTCAATGCCAGGACCTGGCTGCTGGCTCGGTACACCAAAAGCAAAGCATTACCATCGTTCAGCTGTGGGGAGAGGAACAAAAGGTTACAAACGGTTCCTGCCAAAGAACTGAAATTAAGATACACATGGGAAACCAAGACTTGAGGAGAGGGGGAAAAAAAACAAAACAACAGCAACGTTGTGGACCACCACATGCCTGTGTGAACAGAAGCGCCCACACCAGGGCTGGTGGGGCTAGATATGTTGCAGCAGTGAGGCACTTGGCTCCTGGAAAGGAAACGCACAAGTCAGAGGACATTTACGTGCCGTAGAATGAGACTGACAGCAGACCACAATCCCTCCTGGCTGGAGGAAGGGGGCTGCCTGACCAATGGAGTGAGAAATGGTAAGCCACAGACAGAACAAACAATAATTACAAACAAAAAACAAATACACAAACTACTATTTCCAAACTGTGATTAGCCATAATTAGTTTATAGTATAAGGTTACCCCTTGTCATGCATGGATTTCCACCCTATCTAAAAAGCTGTTTTATCACAGTCCAAAGGTCACAAAATGCTGATGTGCCCTACCGTACTTCAGCCTGTAATTAGAATGGAAACTTGAGTCAGCCCACAGGCACAGCGGTAGTGATACTGCTTACGATGTAGACGACCTGGGTTCAGAAGCATATTCAGAGTGTCGGAGGGCTGGCTGGGGGAGGAGCAGCGAGCATCCATAGGACGGGGAAGGGGGCAGAAGCTGGTGCTTGCCTGGCCCCTGGGGAAAGGCAGCTGGGGCCAGCTCATCCGGGGAGGGGGGGAGGAGAGACAGACATCAACGCATGTCACGCTGAAGCGTCTGGCATGATTCATGATGTCACTGCACAGCATGCCTTTCAGGGGTCTAGAAAGGAGGAAACAGGTGGTAGCAGGATGGCACCGAGCGCCCATTATCCCTGCGCCCAACTAGCAGGGCATGCCAGCTGCAACAGGAGCAGGGCAGGGTTGGGGAACCCCACCTAGAGGGTAAGTCCTGGGAGAGGAGGACTGGTGGTAAGTCCCAGCAGATATCAGGGTGACAGGGCTGTAATTATCACCAGATGAGGCTGACTGGAGAATTACCAAAAACAGGGAGAAGAAAAAAAATAATGGAAACGTGTGTCACTTGCCGTTTTACTTTCATTTTCGCCCCAGACACATAAAACACATATCCTTCCCTAACACAAAATATTCTGTTGTTTCATCATAAAAAAATAAACAAACAGAAACCCACCCCTCACCCTGGTGGGTTTTCAACAGAAGGCGGACGGTGGGTTTGCTTTTCTAAACAATAATGAAAAATTAAACCAAAGATTTTTAGAAAGAAAAAAAAAACAGCATTTTTTTATTTTATGTTTCAGATCACATACTACACAAAATAAGAGATGGGCAACCACGCACAGCCCGGCTGTGTTTCCATCTCAGGGTTCTGATGACACGTGGGACCTCTCAAGTTCCGCTCTTGAGGTCCCTATGATGTCATTAAAACCCCTTGATGGAAACACAGCCTTGCTGTGTGTGGCAGCCCATGCACTGCTCTCTGTTTATTAGCCACAATACAAGCACTAACTGCTAAAATATCACCTAGAGGAGCAAACATAGCAGCAGGCTTTCAGTTAGGATTCCGAGTGCCAATACTGGAGATGACTGCTGAATTTTCATCCCTAGTTTTCTGTGTTTTCCCCAACCGTCCCCCAACAATCAGGGCCACTGTGGCCCCATATTTCATCTGACAGCTTCTTCCTGCAACAGATAAAGGCTACGTACTTATTACATCATTGACAGGAATCAGGTGCTGTGCCAGAAAGTGATTTCAGAGCATAGCCACACCCTGAGACATCAGTCACTGGAATTGTGCTCCACTGAAGCTAAAAAGATTATGGGAGGGGGCAGAAGGAACATGACAATTCATGGAGGCTTCAGTTTTTAATGCAAGTCTATAAAGAAAAACATTTCCAGGGCTTATTTATAACATGCAACGTAGCCCCATAGAGTAGCCGGGGGTGCTAGGTACATGTGCATTCGTCTGTTCATTATCAGAGTGACTCTCTGGCAGCAGACAGCAGGTGGCGCAATTTGACTTTCTGTTACACAGCAGCATTCATTCTAAGTTATGGTAAGTGACCCAAGAGACTGACTAATTATAACAGGTAATTAAGTGAAAAAAGGTGTTAAAATACAGCAGGGGATAATACACAATAAAAAAAAACCATAAAACGTCCAAAAAACTGGTATTCCCCTTCTAAAGATCAAATCTAGGGTTTTTGCTGCAGATTATAATTTTTCTTTGTCAGCGGTGTGCCCCCTAAAATGTACTCCTGAAGTAGGCAAAAACAAAAGAAAGAAACTCCAGTAATGGAGCAGAAGGCAGGTCAAGGGAACAACCTGAAACGTCCACATGAGGAGCATCAAAGCACCAAGACAACCTCTTACAACACAGTTACTATCTTCTCATTATGTAAGCAATAATACCCAACAGGATGGGCGGTATTGGGAAATACCAGATCGCCCAGGGGCATGATGAGGCCCAACGCCGCAGGCAGAGGGCCTTGTAGCCCCTGGAAGGTCCGGTATTTCCCACTACCGCCCACCCTAGAGGGTATTATTGCGCTTAGAAAATGGCCCATCAGTAATATTTTTTTCTAGACTAGAAAAAAAATGTTTTACAAGCATTTAATCAACATTTGGAAAAACAGTAAAATCCAGTTTTTGTAAAGTAGTCCCTGTACTGTGGCATGTGTGCCACTAGAGGGCAATGTTGTCTGTCATTTTGCTTGTATGAGGTATAGAATTGCCCCCATTGGTTTATGGGAGTTGTAGTCCTGTATGTAAAGTATAGATGGGGTCAAGGCGGCCATGTAGCAGAATGATGTGAGGATTAAGCATGTGGAACCCTGTAATGCTGGTTTGGAAGAACCAGCAAGTAATTCGGCAGTAACATTCGTTTGCAGAGCGGACAAGGAATCTGCTGGTACGGTCGTTTTGAGAGTTGGGAAGGAATCGGCTGTTGGAGTCATGACGAGAACAAGATGGACGCGGGAATTGAGTTTGCACATTTTGTAGGACAGCCATCGTCATCCCCGAGACAGGAGTAAGAATTAAAAAAATAAGTCTGCAGAAAGGGGATTGGTTTCAAACAAAAACGGCAGAGCATCGATGACGGCGGGATGGGGCTAGTGGCCGCACTGTGGAGAAAGTAAATACGGACAAAAGGTCCGTACATATTTTTGGAGAGAGGTGCCGGGGGGATAAAAAGAAAGAAAAGCATGCTTACATTTTAATAATATAATTATAAGAATGTATTTATATGGCGCCTTTATTGCCAAGGCACCTAACAATATAAAAACAGATCACACAACATCAATTGACAGATCATTACAGTTTATTTATTTTTATTTAGTTTTTGTTGACCGGGTAAGTGCACTAGACAAAGCCTGCCTATTTTCAGGCACGACCCGTGGGAGGGGGATACAGATGAATGCCAACTGACCTTGAACCAGATTAAGCTGTTGGTGGTATTTTTAGTGAATGAGGGGAAATTTGGCCAGGACACAGAGGAAATTCCCCTACTCTTTTCGATAAGTGCCATGGGATCTTTAACATCCGCCTGAACTACCACCAATCCAGGCAGATGGGACCTCGGTTTAACGTCTCATCCGAAAGACGGCACCTCACAAGTGCAGCACCCCTCTCATGCTGCACTAGTGTCAGTATTGGGATATTAACCCAAGTGCCAGATGTGGGAACTGAAACCACAGCCCTCTGATCTCCCGGCCTCAGAGGTGAATGTACTACCTACTGAGCCACTGACACTGCAGTTAAAATCATATACCACTACAACAGTTACACACTTCAATTAACTAAAAAAAGCTTTTTGCCACAGATAAGTTTTTAACCCTGCTTAAATTCCTCCACAGTTGCACACTCCCGTAACTGACGAGGTAAAGAATTCCAAAGGGTGGGGGCGGCATAAGCAAAAGCTGTTGAACCAGATGACTTCAAATTCAACCTTGGAATCTCTAACAACCCCTCGTTGGCCGAGCTGAGTGATTGACCAGGGCAGTAAGGAACCAGAAGCTCTTTCAGATAGTCTGGGCCCTGTCCATGTAGGGCTTTAAAAGTCAGTAAACCGACTTTAAAGGTGATCCGCCACTGTACTGGCAGCCAGTGCAGTTCGCGCATCACTGAAGTAATATGGGAGGATCGAGTAGATACTGTCAAAAGCCGTGCTGCTGTGTTCTGCACCAGCTGCAAGCGACGGATTTCAACCCCAGAAAGCCCTAGATAAAAGGAGCTGCAGTATTCCAAGCACGAGGACACAAAGGCGTGGACCAAGGTAGGAAGGTCGTCAGACGGAACCAGATGCCTAATCCTGGTGATATTCCTAAGATGATAAAAGGAGGTTTTGACGACAGCCAACACCTGAGAATGCAGGGTCTTTTTGGATTTTCTTTGTGTCAAAAATTTAAAATAAAAGTCAGACAGAGGATCAGTGATGGGACGGTGGGCAAACGACTGCCAAGCAGGAGAAAAACAAATGCCGGTCACTAGTTTGAAAATTCGGGGTGCCCAATAATATCCTCAGTAATGGGGCACCTCAAATTGGCACTTGTTTTGCACCGGGCATCTATCGAGAAATAGATGCCCAGGTTGGAACAGCTTTTAGCCAATCGCGTTTCAGAATCAATTTATGCCATTTTCGAAATAAATCTAATCGCAGTAACAACGTTAGGTTTTTTTTAAAAGGTTTTTTTAACTTACTTGTCATTTGAGTGGTGTGACGCAAGCAGTGACACATGAATGTCCTACACTTAAGACACTGCGTACTGCAGTGCGTCAGTTTCGCAGCTGGATTGGTAATTTCTAAGACATTATTGATCAATTCAGTAGCCAATCAGCAGCCTTACTGGGTTCAGACGTATTTTATTAGGTGTCTGATCTTTATTGCTGGATCATAACTGTGGTGTGTTCTGTTTGCTTGTGTACTACTGATCTGTTTAAAATGTACAGTGACCACAGCGATGCTCGCCTTGCCTTCCCCTCAACCGAGACCCGAGCACCTCATCTGTGCAGCATACATACTCTATTCCCAGCCGGCCTCAAGTATTGGATTTTAGTGATTTGTGCCCAAACCCTTTGGTCTCCAGGTAATAGCATGAAGCACTGACACGTGCCACCGTACCACTGACCAGTCCAAAACCAGGAAATCACTGAATTTCCCAACACAAACAGGTAAACATTATACGCTACGACACTCTTGTAATGGAGTTTTTGGCCTCAACAGATTGCCCTGGTCTTCACAATGTCAAATATGCATACATTTCAGTAATGGATTATGTGCAATTATACAATGGCAAGAAAGAATTCTGGCTTCTGATTGGTCAGTTGGCCACCACAGCAGCCATGTTATCCTGGCATAACACTGCAGCTGATTATTTGCATCTGCATCGTTTGCATCTTCTTTTAAGAAACAAAAATATTTTTACACATAAACAGCATTCTTTAAAATTATTTTTTTTATTCTGTATATAACAACAAATTATTGTATAATAGGAATAATGCCCTCCAGGGTGGGTGTTATGCTGGGATAATATCCCTTCTCAGGTGGACGTCCTCAGCCTGCGGCCTCTGGCCCAAACACCCGAGGCAGGATGTTAGCCCAGCATAACACCCACCTTGTCAGGCATTATTCCCTTTAACAAACCACGGGGCCTGCCGAGAACTACTCAAGAATCTGAGTGGGTCATACAGCCGACTCACATAAGCCGCAAACCAAAAGCTGCACATTTTAACCCAAACCTTGCCAAAATGAGCTCATGTGCACAGAGTCATGAGATGCAGTAATGAAATGCCATGATACCTGTATAAATATGGGCGTACACTCTGTCACCTGGGCCCACAACTTCCCTCTTGCTGCACAATGTGCTACAGCAAGATGCATCTGCTAGGACGTACCTGAAGGCTGATTGTCGAAAACTGGCCAGCGACAGCCCGAAGGAGGATGCCACTGCCCTGCCGTGTGCGGAACATCAGACCCATGTACCAAGGCAAGGAGATGGTCGTCGCCAGGTTATTCCATGAAACCAAGCTGTTACCCTGGAAACGCTGGGGGAGAGCCATTACTGGAAGACAAAGAGAAGCGATGCTGTTTCATTAACTCTTCTATCCTTTAACTAGTTTTGTTTCGGCAGACTCCATTTTTCCCCCCTGGGTTTTCCTTACATTGACCATCGTGCCACTTCCTGTACTGTACAGCACAGAACACAATCCCACAGAAACAAGACTGGTATACAACCAAATCTCTTGACGCATCAGTAATAGTAGTACATTTTTATTGATCGACTTTTATACTCGTTACAATTTAAAAACAATGTTACTTATAAGTTACATAAAATATGCTCTGGGCATATACATACAAATAAGTAAAACATGTGAAAAAAGGAACGTTATACCAATACATAAACATTACATCGAGGGAACGTAGTCGCCAGCCATTTCAGATTTAACAAGACAAAATACCAAGTGCTTGGAACCATTAGAGAACAAAAACCCAGTCTGACTGGGGACAGGGTAAGCCCAGCATGGCTATGTTATCTGTTTTCCCCAATAGCCTCCCTGCAGTCTTTTTCCTTATTTTGGAAATTATACTGCGGTAGTTAGCCACCCTCTGTACGGTCCACTCGTCTTCTGCATGTAGCAGAATTACTGTAAGTTGGGATTTGTCTACATTTTCTCAAGACAATAAAAAAGGAACCGGCCAAAAACTCATGGGACTCGTATGCCATGAGCAGAGCCATACGGCATGCTTATGGTCTTCTTTTCCTCCTTGCTGACAGCTACAGTTAGACTCACTTGATGGCAACTTTTTGTATCTAGCCTTCCACATATTATTGTCAAATAATTCTAATTTGGCTTGTACATAGGTACTTCTTAAGAGAGGTTATTTTAGCACAACCAGGTAACATTTGTACCCAAAATAATATATATTGCCTGCAAACCATTGTGAATATTTAGATGCAGCAATTTTTTTCCAAATCTAATTTACTCCAGTAGTTGCCTATCTTTGTTTTAATGTACTTTACACTTAATTTTATACTTTTGTTGACATATCTATTTAAGAAATCCAAGTCGTATTTTCCTAAATTATAATGGTGAGCTTTCAGCCAATTCTGATATCCGCAACCACACTGAATCCAAGACTGTTTTTCTTGCAGGCACCCTGCTAGGGAGTCCCTCCTGTGGCAGCCTGGCGAAGTGTAGCCAGTAGTTAAGCAAGCAATAAGGCACAAAGGGGTGTATAAAACATATTTACAGCACGGCCAGGGGCGTAGTAAGGCACAAGGCCGAAGGTAGAGTGACTTCAGCAGCTGAGCAGGATGTAAAATGTGTTTTACACACACATCCCAGAGTGCCTATTGCACTTCAAAATTTTTTTTTTTTTTTTTTACTTTTTATTGTTGGGAAAAGCATGTTCATATGTAGAAACAATAGATTTACTTGTGTACATTTGTGATAAAATAGTCCTTCCGCCCACTGCAAGTGATGTCACTGATGATGTCACTGCATTATTGCCTACTTTCTTTTTCCTGTTTCTTTTCTCTGTTTTTCCTCCATGTTCAAGATGTGGAATGTTTATCATGGAATGGTTACCAGAGAATACATGGATTCAAAATTCTGCTCAGTTCCACTGGCAGAATGTTTCTCTCCTAACACACTGTACACACACACAGACAACAAAGACCTTTGTTACAGCCAGGGACTCAAGTATCTCACTGTCAGGGCAAGAAAAAGAGAAAAGACAGAAGGGGGATGTTTCACTGTCAGCACAGAAACAGTTAAAGTGAAAACTATAAACAATACCTATTGTTTCTAATTTGTTTATGTATGTAAGGAGAGTGTGATAATCAGGGGAAACAACATTTAATTAATTTGTTTTATTTTTATTTAAGGTAGTTTTACTGTTAGGGCCCAGCTGTTTTTTTTTTGTTTTTTTTTTTAACAGAGTAAAGGCAGCAGCCATGTTTGTGGTGGAAGATCAGTTCTGGCTGTAGGGGGCTAAGTGAAATGCCTGTATTCCAAACGCCCTTTGATCTGTGTTCCAGACTCTTCACTGCTGAGCACTTTTTTTTTTTTTTTAAATCATGCGTAAGCCACATTTCACACATAAATAAGAGCCAATCAGATGACATGATTTTACCCTGCCATTTTATAATTCTTCTTGCATCACTATTTGCAGTGATATTTATGAATCCTAATTCTGCTCTTAAGTATACTGCCAGACACGAGGGAGCAACACCTAGGGCTAATCTCAGTGACTTGCATACGGGGATTAGGAGTTTTCCTTTATCTTTTAAATCCCATATCTCTGTTCCATATAATATCTGGGAGAAGTACTTAGCTTTTATTACATTCAGAAACGGCCTGATAGGTAAACCCCATAGATGCGATTAAATATCCTCAGGCCCATAGCAGTTTTTTTTTTGTGTTGTCAATTATTCTTTGAGTGTGTTTTGTCCAGAGCTCATTCGAAGAGGTCAATCCTAAGTAGACACAGGGGTCCAAACACATCAGTAAGCGCACCCTCCTCTTACCAGATCAGCATTTTTCCGAGGAAGCCATGAGACCGCAACGCCCTTGGTCAGGTTCAAGAATGAAGTACAGTGGAGGCCACCAGGATGTAGTGCAGTGTCTCAGGTTAGTGCCCGACAAAAGGGATTAACTGCCACTGAATCTGCTTCATTTCCTGCAGTATCTCTGCTGCAGAATTCTGCATTACATCCTAGCGGGCTCCAGCATATACTCAGCCACCGATGGTGGTATGCCGACTTGAGGTGTTTTAGTGGGCCTGACCGAGGCGTTTTATTTGGCTGACCATTGCATAAACGTAACTAACAGATTAAACTAGGTAATACTATGTCTGAAGTTGTTCCTGTAACTGACTGGGTCCCTGCATATTGTGACTGCTGCTTTTCTCACTTGTTGTGTCAAGAGTCTCCCACCTGCTAAACATCAGATGCTGTGCATTCCCCTACACAGATGATGGGAACATTTACAGGCACTCACATTGCTTAGCTGGCATAAACCAGGAAATGAATTATGATTTTGGTCTAATCCATGACAGGTTAACAAAAATAAATTGATCTCGAATATAAAAAACAAAACAAAAAAAACAACAACAAAAACAACAGAAAGCATAGTTTTTTTTTGTTTTAAGCCTAAACTAGAAATTGACTGTGGGGGACTGTTGGTAAAAGGTTGAAACAGCCAACCCCTTGAAGGAGGCCACTACTTTCCAGTATCTCAGAGTCAACACTTGACTGTTCATTAGATTTTTCCTACCATATATCCGAGATAAGTAAGGCAATAAACTGCAGGTAGCGACTTGCCCCTAGAATACGGTAACATTTAACCACGCATGCCAGGTTTGCAACTGCAGAGGGTATATTACTGACGAGACTTGCCTGCCGCTCACTTGCCCATTATAAATCCCTCCCTCCGGTGACCTAAAGAAGTGAAATGCTGTCTACAATAATAGCTGTAGATTTTAGGGATGGGAGGGTTGACTGTGACCCAGTTCTGATTCTGCCTGTGATGTTTTTCCAAACAGTACTGTTTTACTTTGGTTTTCCAAATCAGGTACGTTTTCCAGAGTGGTCCAGAACCGGGTCAAAAGTAGATCCGGAGCAGGACAAATGACAGATCAGGGTACCCCCCTTCATACTCTTCATAATCCCTTTCTTTCTGTTATTCAGGATTTATAAAGGCGCTTTATGTTTTTTAGATGGATTTCTCATTTTTAACAGGAATGAAGTTCCACATTTACATTGCCAGACCTGGGTCACTTGAAAATTCAAACCTGTTCAATAAACTGAACTGGGTCAAAATCAAGAGCTGAAGAACCAATGACTCAGATTTCCACAGTCAGGCCGGCTGGCGTTGGGGGCAATGATTTGAAACAGTCAGACTTCCCATCCCTGTGGATTTGTATCAGGATCAAACTACACGAAACACAACTGCTGCACTTTATTCTTGGACAAACTGGTTTCCACCTGCAGTCCTACAGTAAAAGGCTCACACAATCCTGGGGTGTTTTATGTATAACTTCATGCACAATCAACACTACATGCCACACATTCCATACCATATTACGCAACGCCACCCCACAGAGGCTGCCTGTCATTCAAACTTGTGCAGCCAAGATATGACTGCACACCATGTTTAAACTACCCCATCCACCCCTTACTGGGAAAAACTGTTAACAGGCTGACGGGATGTGAACCCAGGTTAAAAAGAGACAGTAATCCTGCCCCACTCTATTAGTGAGATATTATCACGGTGTGGCCGTGGCATCTGTCAAATGACTGGTGCTCCTCTTAGTAAGATTTGGCCCCAAACTGCCTGGACTGGCACTCACTGCAGGCTTACTTCCAGGCATGGTTATAAAAAATGCACAGCTCATTCTGTTGGAGATGTTCTGCTCTTGAAAAACAATAAGCCCGTTAATTGAATGAGGAGAGCTGCCATCTCAGCGTTCTCCCAGCCAAGGAGCCAGAGATAAGTCAATTGACGCACGCTTCATTTAATTTAGGGCTCCAAAATAATAAAAAGGCTGATGCATGGTAATTGAATCGCTTGACGCGGCGTCCTGACAGGGCATTTGGTGCCCGAACATAATCTGCTCTTATTGGGTTTATCGAATACAAAGCGATGACAAGTAGCTTATGTCTAACCACGCTGCGGTGATTAAGCTATAAAAAAACATTTTCAGCTAGCTCTTTCATCTCGGAGATGGCATGGGCCCGAGCTGAGTACCAGGGCACATTACAAGCCCTACGTGTACGCACAGAAGGCCCCAGGATAAGGGGTGTCACAGGGCAGTAATGCACAATGTATGCTCCTGCCACGTAATGGCAGAGTGCGTGCGTGGCCCCCACATCATCCAGATGCATTCTAGCCAATCAGCAGGTTGGAGTTTCAACTTCAGTTTCATAACTCCTACCTCTGTTAATTCCTTTCCACACCCCATCACCAGTCTTCCCCATTCAAAGAAAACTGCAATTACAGTGATACAAGTAGTTAATCAATATATGCAGCATTTTGCATGTAACCATGTAGCCTCACAGGAAGCAACTGCAGGACCACTTGTGAGTGAAATCGGATTTGTGGCAATGATTCCTGTACACAAATAATTCTGTGTAGCCCTTGGTGAAAACTGTCTCGTTTTATTTATTCATTTGTTTTGCTGTGCACAGATTTTTTTCCCCTGTAAGATGTACTGTGGCCTAGGGGTTAGAGTGTGGTTTGGGAATAGGGAGACTGTAGGTTCAAATCCGACCTTAGCTGAATGCTCACTGTTTGACTTCAGGCAATTCTCTTAACCTCAGAGTCCTCCAGTCTGCCCAGCTGTGGAAATGGGTAAAAGCAGGACACAACCAGAAAGGAGATGCTGCATCTCAGCTGGGCTATCACAGAAACACAGACAATGTTGGCAGCAAACGATCAATTGTCCACCCTGTCTGCCCTGTTATTCCTTACCCTAGATAAATAAATCGTAAATAAATGAATTACCTCTGGGCTTATTCATCCCCCACCCCCATAGCAGGACCCCTCAGGAATGCTGGATCCCTCAGGCAGGGGCCGTAAACTGCCCAACAGCCATTGCTGGCGCCACAACCCGTGATGACAGCTCTGTATGTCATCATGGTTCAACACAGATTACCAAGATCAGCCCTTTCCAAACTTTTGGGGCCATTTTATAATCCCAGTTTTACACTCCAGGATGTAACATATCATGGGATATTGTCACTTTTTGGGTGGCTGAAAGCACTCACCATTGCCTTGTGCCTCACCATGCACTCAAAGCGTGACTGTATCTCATGATATAGCACACCCAGTCATGTATCATAATAAATCATTAGGGCTGATTCATGCAAGCATCGCTGAAAATTTATCTGCACGTGAGGAGTTGCTATAACCATAAAATGGTGTCACCCACAGTCTTTGGAAAAGTGGAATGTCCCACTTTTGAAATGGGATTTTTTTTTTTTTTTAAATACTTATGTATACATCAGCAATAGCACATGACAGGGTGTGCATTAAAGAAAGCCTTTTCTCAATATTTTAAAATCTGCCCCCGCTTAGAACCACTGTAGCACCCTTACCTGCCCCAAAGTCCAGTGGTACTAAAGGATTAATTTCAGTGCACCTTTATTTTGGGAGAAAACAAATCACATTTTGGTGCCATGAAGCAGAGAGCCTGATCCCTTCCACTTCCCGATTCCGAGACACCCCCACACACACACACTCTCACGTTTTGCAAAATACAAGTATGGAACAGCATGGGGGTACGCACCATAGATTTGTACAGGGCTGTATTTTAAACTAAGGATTTCACTGTTTATGAGGGCTGATTCAAACAAATCAAAGTCACTACTCGACTAACAAGGACCTTAAGATACTATAGATCCAGCATCAGGAATTATATTACCTTTCAAAACTACAGAAGGTAAATATGGCCTGCACAGATTCCAAGTTTGTAATCACTTACAGATTAGAAATACCTTACGGAGCACGTTGTTTTGTTCAGATAACAGTATTCCCTTGGATAAGAAACGGGATCAATGCGTCCAGATTGTCTCTAGGGGTCCAGCTTGGTATATAGCGAAGGTGGCGGCCAAAATTTCCCAATCTACAGACACTGACCAACTGCCGGCCACCTTTAAGACTGGTGCCAGCATCACATGGCATCGTCTTCGTATGGGCTGCGATGCCGGCACAGAAACAGGAGGCATCCTTAATGACTCACAAGCCTCGGGCTATGCTCTCCGTACGGTCCACACAACTTATGTTATCTTTTGTTATTGTACCAAATCTCTGTATTCAATCCTCATGTTCCCCTACCTCCCAGGTCGCACCAGGAGATGAGCGACTTGTTGTTCAGTGTGCCTTCCTGGTGAAACATTTCAATAAATAAATAAAACATAAGATTTTTTACACACCCTCCAACACTTCTTACATCAAACGCAAAATCTCACTGGGAAACATTTAAATACTTCCAGGAGTGATGTAACGCGCCATGATCTTTGGTCTGATGCATTTAAGGCTAGTAAAGATATCCAAGGGAAATTAACCCAATTTAAAATATTACACTACTATTAGCCCTGCAAGACTGGAATCAATGGGTCCTTCTCCAAGATGGATTGTGCTGGGGATACAAGTCTCCTCATGCGTCTTTATGCTCTGATTTTGTCAAACATTTTTAAGGCTTGGGAGTATGTAAAAGATTTATGCATAACAACTATAAAAGTACATCTTCAGTTAGACCCCAAAGTCTGGATCTTAGGTAATTATTTTTATTTTATTCTTTTGGTAACTAAGTAAGGCCCACTAGGCACAAGCGCCTGTTTTCAGGGGTGACCTGGGAGCACTGGGGTGGTTAAGTGACTTGCTCACAGTCACACTGTATGCAAATGGGGGTTGTGGGAATCAAACCCAGGTCTCCTGGATGCACCAAGCTCATTCACAGCTTGTTACTCTAACCTCTAGGCTATTCTGCCAGCCCAAGATTCCTCAAATAAGAAATCACCAGAAATCCTGGCTGCTCTAAGTCTTAAGAAATATCATACAATGGCAAGAAAAAATCTTGGACTGTGACTGGTCAGTCTGGAGCTGGACCTATGGCATTATCCCAGCATAACACCACGGGTCAAGCTGCTGTGATGGAGGATTTCATCGCTGATTCCTCAGCTCAAGAAACAAAAATATTTTTCCACACAAACAAAAACATTCTTTAAAATAAGTTTTTGGTTTTTTTTTAATTCTGCATATAACAAGACATTGTATAATAGGAATAATGCTCTCCAGGGTGTGTGTTGTGCTGGGATAACGCCACGCCTGGGACGTTGGACGCACTCGCCCTGTGGCCTCGTGCCCAACTCCCCCCAGGCATGGCGTTATCTCAGCACGACACACACCCTGCCGTGCATTATTCCTTGAATATTGAGGAATCGGAAAACAGATTCTAACTCCATTATAGAAGAATGGGGGGGTCACATACAAGTGCCAGGGCAGTGGACAGCTAATGAAAGAGTTAGCTGTAATACTGTTGGGAAACCTGAGGTCTTTATGGAAATATAGCAACCATTTTTGAATTACAGCAATAAGCATCACTGATCTTACTACCAAAAATATCTACCATCAATCTCACTTAATTTTGGTGTTTGACCCTAAGTATTATTCAATTATTTGTTACTTAACAGTACAGACTTATTCTTTCGAATATAGAATTGTTAGTTATCTCTATTCAATTACTATATAATTCCATATAGTACTGTTCTATTAAACTGTATTGTAACGTTTTGTTAAACAAATGTTATTTTAGAGCTTGATAGTTGATTTTTCATATTTTTCTGGTATTATTATAAATTTAATAAAAATAATATAAAAAAAAAAGATAACACTAGGTTCTAATGTCGCTGACCATCCACACAATTTTTACTTGTCCGACACAGAAACACAGATTAGAAACATAGAATATGTAGGCAGAAAAGGACGACTGGGCCCACCCAGTCTCCCGTTGTCTGCACCATCTGTACAGTGGTTACACACACACACATACACACTGTTAAGCAATAGTTGCAAGTTCAACAACCATGCAATGAAAATCATCCGCACGTAACAGGAAAAACTCCTGTGGGCAAAAAGTACCTGTACAGTCCCTCTACACCAGTACAGTCCCCCCTCCCCCCCAAGCTAGAGCCACCATGATTGGGAGTGGGGGTAGGAGTCTGAACATCCATCCTGCGACATCAGTTTCCCAGCCAGGATGCAGTATGAAGTTTTTGCCCTGAATTAAACAGAAGCCACTGCAAATGCGAAGGGGTGTAATTATCTAGGGGCAGGAAGAGTGTTTGGGAGATGGTGGAGAGCTAAAGACTAACATCTGCACTGCTTGTAATATGTTACTGCGCAGACGTATATTATGGTTGCACGGTTTCCTTTTTCATTTGTTAGACACAATATTTAGTCATCAAGTTATTGTGTTTTTTTTTTAAGCAATAATATATTTCTAGCAAAAACACCATTATACTAGTGTTTCTTTTCACATTTCTTCGGTCCTGAACTAAAATTCAGGATTTTGACATTTTTAAAGGTCCATGTTCCCTTTACAATAGAAACATAGACGTTGTCAGCAGATAAGGACTTGAAGGCCCATCCAGTCTGCCCATTTCTTTTTCTACCTTATGAATGTGCCATCGACCTTTGCTCTGTCAATGGCCTATCTATTCATACTTATCTGTATTACTCCCTTATACCTATCCCATGCCTGTTTGAAGCCCTGCACTGTATTCATATCCACCACTTCTTGAGGTAGGCCATCCCATGCATCCACCACCCTTTCTGTGAAAAAGAATTTCCTCACATTCCCCCTTAATCGGCCCCCCTCTAATCTCATGCTGTGTCCTCTTGTCCTGCTATTTTTCTTATATTGAAACATGTTAGACTCTTTCACCTTGTTAATGCCCTTAAGGTGTTTGAATGTTTCAATCAAAGGCAGGAAGAGTGTTTGGAAGATGGTGGAGACCTAAAGACCAACATGTTCACCAAGGAAAAATGTTATTTCTGGGTGGTGCAGTGCTGTTTACCATCAGAAACATGCATTAGCGTGCTGGCCCGCCGGCGGAGCGGCAAGGCGTCCACATGCAACACTGACGTCCTGGGTTCGGGAACGGACCTGAGAGTCAGAGGGCCGGCCAGGCGGAGAAGGACTGAGCACCCAAGGAATGGCTGTCCTTCTTGGGGGGGGGGGTGAGAGAGTGAGTGTAGCGGCCCCTGGCGGAGATCGAGAGACCCACAACGATCAGAGCCAGATGAGGTTGGAAGCAGGACAGATGCCAGCAGTCATTGCACGTCCAATCTCCAGGGGAATACAGCATATCAAAAATATTCAGCCCCCAGTGCATGATGCCCTGCTCGGCTGCCATCCCCACTGCCACGTGTCCACCGGGGGGAGTGTCTCGCTCCCGTTGCCCCACCCTGTGAGGCAAGCCAGGGTACGATACCAATGACTGTTGGGAGGGGGCACCTGCCCAGGGGCATAAGCCTGGACACAGGTAGGGGGCGGCGTGTTGGGAAGAGGCTGAGCTTCAGCCTGAAATGAGGGAGGGGAAGGCCGAGCAAAACAAAAAAAAAAAAGAAACGGGCATCAGCACCATAGTACCATGTTCACAGTCAATCCAGTATTTACAGTCACTAGTCACCCTCCACAGAAGGGAGTTTTAAATACAGAGAGTGACAGTCATCCTTAATAGCTTGTGTCACCAATTACAAAAAGTTCAAAATGCTGTTTCTGTAAACATCTTAGGAAATTAAAAAGATACCGATTATAAATCTACGGATGTCAGAAATAAATTTTTTGCTAAAAAAAACAAAACAAAAAAAACAAATACATGGTACAAAATGTTTGACAACTACCAAATACTGCCGCTTTAAGTTGGGGGCCTCTCTCTCTACCCCACCTCCCGATTTTTTTTTTTTTACAAACAAATAAGGTAAACATATCACTTATTGCCTGAATCCAGCACTAACCGTAGCATTAATACTGTAGCAGGGCGTACTGCTATGCTATGCTACGCTACACTATTACTGTCGGTGCTTGATCCGCCACCAATACCTGTGTTTGCAGAGAGATACAACGTGGGCCAATCATCAACCATCTGTCCAACACCATGCTTCAGAACAATAGCAAAGACAATTCTTTCTGGAGCTTTGTTTTTTAATTGTCTCTTTAATCCCCCTTCTACGCCGTAGCCAGACCTATCCCTCAGGGTCCTCCATGGTGCCACTGCTAAGCCTGATTTCAGCCCCTACAGGTGCCCTGCCTCTACACTGCCTTGGAATCAGTCCCCCTTATGGGGAAGGAGGGAGTCCCCCCCACCCAACATGCATGTTATTCGTCAGGCTGGCCTCAGAGGCTCCCGTTTCCGATCTTCCTCCAGTTCACCAGAGGCCGTCGTCAGGCTGGCAGTGGGATCCATTTTCTGTTTCTTCCCCTTCTAAGGATGCAGGAACTCTCAGAGATCCAAGGGGCGTGTGCATGCCCAGGCGTACTGCTGCATCAGATCTCAGCCTACATCTTCCCCTCCCCACAGCGCCCTCGACTGCACAACCACCTGTCGTCAACCAGGTGGCAGTACAGCAGTGGGGATGGTGACCCTCCCTCCCCAGAGAAGAGCACCCCCCCGAGGCGCTCGATCCTCCTTCCCCCATGTTGGCCTGTCGCCAGCGCGCGAGCAGTGGTGCTGCCACTGTGCCAAAGGGCCAGTTTCTCTTCATGGTTCCTTTGGCAATAATTGTGTGTTCTTCAACCTTTCTTTATGACACTGCTGATGAGTCATACTAAGGTTCGTACTAAGGTGTTTAGGTAGCAAGAGAACCGTGAGGCCTAAAACCGCTACCAATATTAATAATAACAAAGTAATGAATTAACCTGACTATACTTATCTAACCTGTTTTTAAATATATTCTTCAAACAACTTAAAATTATTTCAATAGGAAGGGAATTCCAAGGTTTGATACCTCGGATGGTAAAGAAGAATTTCCTGGACATTAGATGAAAACGCCTACATTTCAACTGGAGTTGATGACCTCTAAGATTAAAAATGTCATCCTTAAATGAAAACCCTAGATTGCTGATCAAGTAAGGATCATTCATAATATCAAACAAGAGCAATAAATCTCCTCTTAATCGCCTTGTAGACAATGACATTAGATTTAATTTAGTTAATCTAGATTCATAAGTATCATAATATAAACCACTGATCTTTTTAGTAAATTCCTCTGGACTTTCTCAAGATGCAGTATATCATATTTCCTAAATGGGAACCATAAAGAAGAAGAAAAATCTAGATGTGACCGTACATAAGCTCTATACAGAGGCATCAAGACATTCTTGTCCCTAGATTTAAAGATCCTTAGAAAGGACCAGATAACCCTGTTAGCCTTTGAGATGACGGAATTTATTTGAAAATCGGGCTGAAGATCATCAGTAATTACACGCCCAAATCTTTCTCTATTTTAGTTGTGTTCAGTACTTTATTATCTAGCATATATGAATGACAAGGATTAAATTCCCCAAAATGCATAACCTTGCATTTGTCATGGTTAAATTTCATACCCCACTGGTTAATACATTTAGTAATACTATTTAAGTCAGCTTGGATTTGTTCAATTTGTTCCTGGCTGGAACACAGTCCACCAATTTTAATGTCATCAGCATATTTAAGGATATTAGAAAAGCAATCCTTCGTAATGTCTGAAAAAGAGTGGGTCCCGAGACAGAGCCCTAGGGCACTCCACTAGTAACTTTACCCAATTCTGATAGATGTCCATTAATCAAAACCTGGTGGGTTCTACCATTCAACCAATTTAGTATCCACCTCACAACACTAGGGATAATATTCAGAGAAACAAGTTTCTGCAATAAGGCCCAATGAGGTAATAAGCCAAATGCCTTACTAAAATCAACATATATAACATCATATGTTAATTTACCGTCCAATTGCAAACTCACATCCTCATAAAAGCATAATAGATTGGTCAGGCAACTACCGCCTTTCTTAAAACCATGTTCTGTGTCGGTGAAGTTAGAATTGGAGAAATAATATCCTTAATTAAACTTTCCATTATATTACACATTGGAGCAGTCAGGCTAATCAGTCTATAGTTTTCACAATTACTTTTAGTCCCTTTTTTGTGAATCTGGACAACACAGGCAGTTTTCCATAACTCGGGGACAAAATTTAACTTAAAGGAGAAGTCCACCCAGAATGTGCAAAAACATATGTTATATAGAGTGTTTTGATATGTATGTTAAGTCCTAGTTTGTTCTTCCCTCTGTCTGCTATTAGGAGTTTTTCCTAAATTAGCCTGCTAGCTGTATGGTAGTTTCACGACCCCTGGGGATCTCCATCACAAATAGGTTTATTGTCTTTCTTTCTCCTACGATGCGCCCTGGTTCATATGACAGTGATGTAGCTATGCTCCTAGATTTAGCAGGGTCTGTCACAGCTCAGCCACAAAGATAATACTTCTTTCAGAGAAGAAGTCACATTGCTACATTTTGGGTGAGTGTAATCATTATTATTTTTTGCTATTAAGTACCTTGTCCTGCTATGTTACAACCTATAAGGTGATGTTCAATTTTTGCTACTTAGTAATGGTACAAAAACTGAAAGTGACTGAGAGGAACAGAGTGAACACTGACATGATACACACACACAGCACAGAATAGCATAGCAACACAAGATACTGATATCAAAAAATAATAATGATTACACTCACCCAAAATCTAGCAGTTTGTCTTCTCTGGAAGAAGTATGTTCTCTGTGGCTGAGTTGTGACAGACCCTGTAACAAGACACTGGTTTCCTGCAGGGGCAATTAGACATCACACCAAAGGGCACTCTGGGAAGACTAGAGGCCATAAAAGAAAGCAGAATGGCAACCTCCAAGGGCAATAAAACAGTTAGGGAAAGTTAGAAAAAACATCTCTCACAGCCAGAGGGAAAAAAAGCGCTGGGAACTGGTTAGAACACAGAAAAAAAAGACTACTACATAACTTTTTCTGATTTTAACATGGAGTTTTCCTTTAATACATTTTTCAAACAGTAGTTTTAAAGGAAGTGCTAAACTATCGGAAAGTAAGTACAAAAAGTGCCCAGGAATATCATCGGGGGATGCACTTTGCTTCCCTTTTAAAGATATTAATTGAACACGTACATCTTCCATAGAGATATTAATGTAACCTCCAGTTTGACTACTGCAAAAATCTGCCCTTTGTTCACTGGAAAATATTTTACAAAATTTACAATTGAAAATATTAGCCATTTCAAAGGGTGTAGAAATTTGTGTCCCATCTACCAAAATAGGTCCTACAGGACAAGATGTTTTTTAAGAGAGTTTATGTAAGCAAAGAAACTTTCGCTATTATCCTTCTTTGCACTGGATGCTAGGTTATATTTCCATGACTTTTTGGCTTTTCTGATAGACCGTTTGCATTTAGTCTGAATACTCTTAAATAAATTGCAGTCTATAGGACTGCGTGTTTTAAGATAAACCGCATACCTTCTATTTTTCTTTTTTTAATAATGTTTTAATCGATTTACTCATCCATTTGGGTGAATATCAACCTGAAGTCATTGTTTTCTTAGTCTGAATGTATTTGTGCCTTAAATCAATTGTTTATGTAATAATGAAAAGTATACATCAATGCTAACTGAATGCCAGTCAATGCAATCCCAATTCTAGTAATGGAGGAGATCTCACCAATATCATACTGATAGAATAAATAGTTGTTGTTTTTTAAGGGAATAGATATTTATTCCAATAGAAACCTAATTGAACAGTGGTCACTATTACCAATGGGGAGAGAGACTTTTAGATTGAGGGGTACTAGATTGCCACTGTGCAATACCAGATCTAAAATATTATTCCCTCGAGCAGGGAAATATACAACCTGGGTAAGATTACATGGTTGACAAATGTTTACTAACTTTTTGCCAGCACTAGAGATAGGACAGTGTTTTACCCAATTAATTTCACCCGTATTAAAATCCCCAGTTAGTAACAGATCACCTAGGGAAGAGGCGGAATCAATTTCAGAGATAAGACAGTCCAGTTCATTTGAAGAAGCATTAGGGGGAAGGTAGCAAACACCAAGAATAAACTTAATTATTAATTTGTACTTTAATCCATAAGGATGCTGAAAAATTCATGACATTTCTAATTTTATCAGAGACATTAACTGAATTAAGAGATGTTCTAAGAAAAATGGCTACCCCACCGCCTTTCTTATTCTGTCTGTTAAGTTTATAACATAGAGGATAATGGCTGGGGAGCAGGTGATAACCATGCTGTAAATCACCTCGAGTGTTTGCTAGGTTTACTGTAGCCCTAGCAACCACGAGAGGTGATTTCAGTGTGGTTGCCACCTGATCCCCAGCCATCATCTTTTATAGTGCATGGTTAAAAAAAAAAAAACACTTTGCATTCTATGTGTGAGAATTATGGAACTCTGGTGCATTCTTTTTTGTTATGCCACTGTTTGAAAGTTCCGAAGTGTGGTTAACAACTTTTAAAATTCTAAACAGTCCATAACAAAGCTGTGTGACTGCTGATTATGGTGGTTAATAGGCACTTTTTTTTTTTTTTTTTTAGGTTTTGTTGACCAGGTAATTGCACTAGACAAATTCTGCCTATTTTCAGGCACGACCTGGGGAAGGGGGATACAGATGAATTCCAACTGACCTTGAACCTGATTAAGCTGTTGGTGGTATTTTTAGTGAATGAGGGAAATTTGGCCAGGACACCAGGGAAATTCCCCTGCTCTTTTCGAGAAGTGCCATGAGATCCTTAACATCCACCTGAACTACCACCAATCCAGGCAGATGGGACCTCGGTTTAATGTCTCATCCGAAAGACGGCACCTCAGAAGTGCAGCACCCCTCTCATGCTGCACTGCAGTGTCAGTGCTGGGATATTAACCCAAGTGCCAGATGTGGGAACTGAACCCACAGCCCTCTGATCTCCCGGCCTCAGAGGCGAGTGTGCTACCTACTGAGCCACTGACACGGATACCATACCATACATTATAATAGTATCCTGGGAGAGAAAAGTCCCAGTCATATTAATAATTTCCCCAAGTCTCAGTAATCAAAACTATGTTGATATTATCTATTGCAAGTAAAGATTCTGCTTGCAATTCATCACATTTATTACACAGACTTCAAGCACTGATATGCAAGAAGGATAAAAGATTAGATACTAGGGGGCAGAAACCCTTCTAGAATGTAAATTAGGGGGAGAGATGTAACTCACCCCCAAGTTAAGCAGTTCACATGCTCATTGATGTATTTGAGTATATGTTCAGACAAAAGATGACTGCCCCTATGATTCAGATGAAGACGGTCTCTGCAATATAACTCAGATCTATCAATGATTTCCTCCCAATGGGTTAAACACACTTGATCTTGTTGGAGACATCTAAAACGTAGCCAGTTATTGAAAGGATGTATTCTATTATTAAAGGTCTCACTGGCCTCAGGAACAGGTAATATTTCTGAGAAGGCAACCTCACACCCCATCTCAATCAATATGTTAGATAAGGCGACAATGTCTTTTTTAATATTTAAGAGATCTGAACAATGAAAATCATTTGTACCTACGTGAAGCACAACCAAAGGATTGTGCCCACAATGATGTAAAATTTCCGGAACCATGTTTATAATATTAGAAATTCTAGCCCCACTAAAACTAGAACAAGTTTGGTTTGCTTTATCAGGGTTACCAATAGGGCAATCCAGATGTTTGATCATGGAGTCACCCAAAACTAAAACTTGTCTCTTGCTGTCACTATTAATCTCAAGGTCATTAGAATTAGAGAAAATAGCTTCATTTATTACACCTTGTGGACTAGGATTACTAGGGCACACATTAAGTGGAATTAATGGAGTCTGGGATGGGGGGGGGACATGTCCTAAGAGAACCTAAGTTGTCAACATGCTGCCCATCATTTAAAGCAGGGGAAGGACCAACAATCAGTGGAGGTACAAAACTTGATTTCTGTGCTAATATTCTCAGACAAGGGTTCAAAACTATTACGTGTAGGGAGAGAGAACTGGGCAGCCTTGCGCCCTTTTTTGTTGTTTCTATAACTCTGAACAACATACCACTTTTCTTCAGTATCATTAAGAACTTCAGGCTCTCTAGGGCATTTCCTAGAACCATTATTGAGATCTAATTTACTATTATCAGACTGTGATATATAGTCCGAAGAGGCAGTAAGAGATGAACAAATATTAGTGGTAATTGTAGAACTAGGTGTAGGGAGAGTTTCTGGGTCAGTAATAGAGACCCTAGCTTATATTTGATTTTGACTAGCTTCCAGCTCTAATAAACGCTGGTTAAGCAGACTCCAGGATTGTTTTAGAGATTCATTCTCCATACATTTGTCACATGTAAAAGTTACACAGGGATCATTGACCATAGACATATTATACATAAGACAGCTAATACATAGACATGCCACATAGAAGACTATTACACAAACTGGGGAATATGGGTGTGGGCAGGACAGTAGTGTGGTGGGTAGGTAACTGGCTGGGTGGCAGGACACAGAGGGTGGTGGTAAATGGCTGTCACTCCACAGAGGGAAGAGTGACCAGTGGGGTACCACAGGGATCAGTGCTGGGAACGGTCCTATTCAACATCTTCATCAGTGACATTGCGCAAGACCTAGAAGGCAGAATTTCACTGTTCGCTGATGACACAAAGCTCTGTAACAGAGTAGACACCAGAGGGTGTAGACAGAATGAGAAGCGACCTGCAGAAACTTGAAGAATGGTCAGGGTTTTGGCAGTTGAAATTCAATGCAAAGAAGTGCAAGATAATGCATATGGGGCACAAAACCCTGGCACAATATATCAGTTGGGGGTGAGGATATAGCATGCACCCGAGCAGGAAAGGATCTTGGGGTTGTCATCTCTGATGACCTCAAGGTAGGGAAACAGTGTGACAAGGCAGCAGGTAAAGCAAATAGGATGCTGGGATGTATAGGCAGGGGCATTACCAGCAGGAAAAGGGAGGTCATAATTCCGCTATACAAGACACTAGTGAGGCCCCACCTGGAGTACAGTGTACAGTTCTGGAGACCATACCTACGTAAGGACATAGACAGGGTAGAGAAGGTTCAGAGGAGGGCAACAAAGATGGTGCATGGATTGCATCACAAGTCCTATGAAGACAGGTTGAAGGAACTGAACATGTACTCCCTGGAGGACAGGAGGGAGAGAGGATGGATAGATGATAGAGACATACAAGTATCTTACAGGGAGGAACAGGGTGCAGGAAAACACTATTTTTAAGCGAAAAAAGATGTTCCAGGACAAGAGGGCATGGGATGAAGTTGGAGGGAGGACGATTCAGAGGAAACATGAGAAAGAATTTCTTCACAGAACGGGTGGTGGACAAGTGGAACACCCTGCCAGAGGAAGTGGTGGGGGCTGAAACAATCACGGGATTTAAGAATGCATGGGATAGACATAAAGGAATTCTGGAGGTCAGGGGTAAGGGGCAACAGACTTCTAGGAAAACAAACAACTTACAAGCTCAAATGGGCAGACTGGGTGGTCCATAGGCTCTTATCTGCCGACACTGTCCATGTATCTATGTACATTGTTTCCCTAACATATTGATCTGCTGCGGGCCAGACTCAGCCATAACTGAAAATGATCAGACACAAAAACAAACTCAAAGCTACATGTACAGTAATAGTATGTTTTACATTGTGCCCCCTAACGTATCCGCATGTGCAACTCACGCACACGCCTTACTACGTTCACCTTTCACACTGCTGGCCAACTGAGACTAGTAGTCAGGTAACCTCGTATTATCCCCAAGATCACACTGTGAAAGTAAGACAGTAAAAAATAACCCAGTTACGTAAAAAACGGCTAATATAGCCTGGGATTCAATATATTGTAACAAATAGAGTCCTCGAATATAAAATAAATAATGTAAGTAGTGTCAGTGAATTTGTAGTTCAAAGTTATACTTTAAGAACTATTCGCCCTCAGCCTGCACACAATATACTGTAGAATAGGAAAAAGAATGCGTAAATTATATTTAGCGTCAGCCACAAAGTGGCCATATTTGTGTACATTTATTTTCACTCTAAACTAAAAGTCTTCCATTCACCTTAATGGAAAAAGTGCTAATTAGCGTAATTTCATTTTCACGCTTCTGAGCACTTCAGTGAACATAGTGAAAATATATGTACAGTGAATATTTTCTATTCTACAGCAGTATTCAAGTATTGATAACCATAAGGGACCACAGTAAAATGGCAACACGACTATGCTTTGTACAAAACACAAATTATAGCAATTACTAGGTAGCAGGATTCCACACTGGACTTGAATCAACCGAGTAGTGACACACACATGTTAGACAGGTATAATACCATCTGTGTATATGACTTACCACCAGCAAAACAGACTGTGGACAGAACTTTCTCAACTACCTAGTCCTGCTAACCCTGCTGACGCCTGCAGACGCCGCTGGCCTCTGCCCGTGTTGCCTCCGTTCTGCGTTCGGCTCCACTCGCTACAGCCAGGCCATATATCGGCACCTAGCTGTGACGTCAATCGTCACTATGGCAACACCTGAAATTTACCTCCCAAACTGGCAGACCTATACATACAACCTGCCTTTAAAAAGGCAAGTTAGCCAGCACCTGGAAACTGTAAGTCGCTTTCCAGACACCAGGAAGATCCCAGTCTAGTCAGCTACGTGGACCTCAAAAAATGATCTTCTTGAGTAACTCTGTGTTGAGAATTATACCAATTATTAAAGCAGCAGTGCAATAAAAAACGTTTTTCCAAAATGCTAGTTTCAGTTATAGTTAATAGAAATATTAGCATTTAACTGTCAAGTCTACTTTTCTAGGTAACCGTTCTGCTGTGCACCGTGATTTTTTTAATCTTCGCGATCCTAACTCTTGCTAGGTCTAGAAGGTTATTTCTAAGACAAATGTGGTGGCTATCTTTTTTCCTGAAAAAAAAAAAATACATTAAAACATTAATAAATACTTAGACTTTGGTGGAACTAGAACATTTTACCACCAAATAAAACTGAAAGATACCTAGAATCTTTTATAGTGGGCAAAAAGGTATGATAAAATGTTTTGCCAAATTTTGTTGCATTGAAGAAGAAGAAGAATCATCAGCATTTATATAGCGCTTTTCATACATCCAAAGCGCTTTACAAGCAATGCTAGACTGGTAGTGAAGTGACTGAATGTGTGGTGGCGGCCACATCGCACATCATCACCCACACACAGCCTGGATAACTGCATGAACCGCTTTAAATAACTGGAGAGCATTCTAATAAGGCATACAGATTTTTCAGAAGACCACTGTTGTCCAGACTATATCAAGCATCTAATGCAGTAGAAAGTGTTTTTGGTCTAGCTGCATCAGAAGGCTGGACGCCTTTCAAAAGCAAAGAAGTTAATAGTGCACATTGTTGAGTAGGCAGCCTCTCCCCTCCACTGTAAAGTGGAATCACAGCCAGGAGCAAACTAACACAGTGCAGGTTTAGCAGGAATTCTTCCCTCAGAATTGAGTTTGTCAGCATGGCACCACATGGCTCCCACCAAATGACTGCAGCTGCTTGTTCAAATCAAAGCGTGAATTAGTGCGAGCTGTCTTCAGCTCGTTCCAGCTTAAGTGAAGTGTCAGTCTCCTCTTACTGCTCCAAGTGGGGATGTGCTTACAGAAGGGGATTTCTGACTGGCAGGGGCCCCAAGCAGAATACTCAACAACCTCCTTAGCCATCCCCAAAAAGAATGTTTTCTACCTGCATCCCCCAATCGGCAGATCCACCTCCAAACCATTATATGGGATCAAACTGGGGACCCCGAGTCTCAAAATCCACCATCTCTAACCATTCAGCCAACAGAAAGCTGGAATGCTCCATTTCCTTTTGTGCTTGAACCCCACGGATCACCCCTACAGGTCACTCACTGCCTGTTATGAATATTCTGCCCTGCTTTTGAATGTTATTCCTAGCTTTCACCACTAGGTGGCACTGCTTTGCAGAGGCGGCCTTTTGTTTTCTCCGTACAAGTTTTGTCTCCCTACCGCACTCGTCTTTTTCCAGGCATATACCCTATTCCCAGGGATATATGCTGTTCAGGTCTGTTGCCCCGGTCTCCCCAGGTCCCTGCAATCTTCTGTCTCCCCCACTGCTTTCCTCTCCATGGCAGAGACTCTGAGCCGATTGCCATCCTTCTCCTCTCCCCAGGGCAGTCCACGTGTAGACTAAGCACCAGTGCCACTGGGCACTACAATCCAGGGGAATCCAGAGTGACAGACCCTCATGTAGACAGACATGGGTTCTTCTGCTTTTTTTTATGTCCATCCCACTGTCCTAGGCATGAATGCAGACCCCTGGGTGGCATGGAACAAATCAGGGCTTAAAATTCAAGGGGTGATAGCACATTTTGCACTATTTTGGAAGCCCTCTCAATAATTATTTCTGTCACCTGTTTTTTGCACCCCGACAGAGGCAGGCTTAAGATCCTGTCTTTCCTGCCCCCACCGACCCCCATTTCCCCAGGCTCACCTGAGTGGTCAAAGGAGCCCCCATGGATTGCCCCCTGTGGCTGGGGTGGGGGAGTACCATTCCCTGCCAAAGTCATAATCCAGTGCAGCCAGTAGATGCATCCTGGTGGTGAGGAAGGTGTGGGCTCAGTGTGCAGAGCATCACTGACGCCTGCTTCACCATAGTTTCCTCCTCTTTTCCAACCTCCTCTTGCCGCAGCAGCATGGGCTGTGCATGCGCAAAGAGATGCACATGCCACTTAAAACCGTGGCTCCCTCTCCTGAATTTCATGTGCCACTCGTGCATTGGCACTACTACCAGGGCTCCAACTCGTGGCAGCCAAGAGCTGAGATGGCCAGCCACCCCTATCTAGGAGAGGAGAGTTGCCTAATGCTTGTTCAATCCACTCCCGGCCCCCTCTCCCAGTGATCCCCAATGTCCCAAGCTTGTTCTCAAACCCGGGTCACCAGCTTGGTGTAGGGTAAGACGCACAGCACCTCAGCCCTCTGCACCACCAGGCCAGCTAGCCCTCCTGCTAATTTTGTCAGCCCAAGGCAGGACAGTCCTGCACATTTATTGTCTATGTACTTTTTGGTTTTATGCAAGAAAGTACATAGAAGGTCAAATGGCACCAGACTGCAGCATTCCATCCAGTTTGGGCAGTTTAGATTTTCTAGTCCAGCTATAGGGATGCGCAACTCGTCCCGCTCAAGACTGACATCACCCTGTGGTAGCTGCAAAAATGGGGAGAACGCAGATGACCCACACTATACAGTCGAAGCAGGGGCTGCCACTAATGGCAGAGACGGTATCAAGGAAAGCAGAGAAGCAGCACACACTGCAAAGATTAACAGCAATGCTGTTCATTAACAAAATCCAGAGTACTGTCAGAATGAGCCTACTACCCAACTTCCCAGCTGCAAAAACAGGCCTCAGCAGAGTCAGCACAGCAAAACCTCCGAGGGGACCCACGCTCACAAATCCTGCAAACAAGAATGTGCTGCACACAAGGCGCTGTCACACAAGGACCGGCGAGCGACTAAAAAATAAACAGCACAAGAGACCATTTCTTGTTCCTGGAAATCCCACCAAAGTTAGATCCTGGGGGGATTTTCCCTGGAACTGAAACTCAATTTTAAACACTGGCAAACAGTAAATGTCCCTGCAGCAAAAGCAAGCTCCCTGGCCCTGCTGCAGGAGGCACTCTGGTACTGGAGCGTGCTGTCCACTCAGCCCCCAACCGAGGCACATGATCGCACGCCAGCTGCCCCTGCCTGGCCTGCCTCCCGCTGTAGCGACTCGAGTTCACTCCCAAATCCAGATGCGTCTGCCGACAGCCGGCACCAGCTGCTGCTGGCCAATGAGAGTGGCCTCAGACTGCCTTTTCAACATACGGTATGCAACAGACATGAGTGGAGCGAATGAAGTGGTGGGAACTGCAATGCGACCTTAAAAAAGTCTGAGCAATGAATTTTATGTATGTATAATATTAAGGATAGGTTAAGGTATAGTGCATTTTTTGAAACTCTCAATGCTATATTGAGACATAAAAACATATAACAAGACATGACAAACTTGGATGGTCCCCAAAAAAAAAAAAACAACAGTCATGTTTCTGCCCTGGGGTGCTTGTAATCCTGGCTGAGATACAATTTAGCTTGTATTCTATATTCTATAGTTTTCTCCTCCCCATTATGTATTACTGAAGAAATCTGCATGAGTATATGATCTTTATCTGTTAAGAGTTCACCCGCCTCTATAGCAGACTCCCTACTTTAAGTCATAGTCCTGTGTTGTGAAATCAGAATCTGTTGTCATAAGAGTAACTGTGAAGTCACCAGCAGTGCACTATGACCCCAGGTAGGGAACAAGCAACAGGAACAGACAAACTCTTCAGGAACAAAGATCCTGTTTTCATGCAAATTACCTCAGTAATAAATGGTGAGGAGGAGAAATACAGAACTGATGTAAAATATAAGCTGAACTGTGTCTAAATATTGTGGCTTGTTGATGTTCTCTTGAAGGCATTGGCTGCTCTTTAAGCTAATGACTATGGGCCTAAGTATCTCCCCTGGGATTTTTCCCTGCTGGGTCATGCTGTCTTCCTCATGCTGTGTGCATTTTGCTTTTTACCTCAGGACTTATAGTAGTACTGCACCAAATACATATGTTGCCACCTCTGTCCAGATTTAGATTTTGCATCTTTGTAGTTCCTATTTATTTGTTCCTGTTGCTGTCTTATGCACTGTAATTCACCTATTTGTGTTATCCTGTTCAAACCTCCCAAGTCATACCTGAAAATAGGCATTAAAGGAAAACTCTCAATCTAAACGAACCCACCCCCGAAAGCTTTAGTCCCCCCCAACTAAGCTTTTTGGCCATGAAAGCATTTTTTTTTTTAACTATGTCTACTTAGAGAAATGTCATTCTTTAAAGTCTGCACTTCCCAAACGTGGCAGACAGTGCACAGATCCATCTCCTCCGAAGTTGCAGCGCCGCACCACCAGCCCCAATACAGATGTGTTACTTACTGTTTACTGCAGCACAACAGATTGTGTCAGACTGATTCTGCTGACTTGCAAGCTGACATTTTGTGTAACTACAAATCCCAGAATCTTCTCCAGCTCACATCAGAAGAGGGCTGCAGCAGTGTGAGATTCAACAGCCCTTCAGTGGATGTCAGATATTTTTTATAAGCTCTGATCAGAAGTTTGCAGTTCCCAGTGTTCTCACAGGGCAAAGTACAGTCATGGAGAATTTATGATCCCTTCCCCTTCAAAATGTAGGCATCTAAAAATTCTTACTCCAATGTAGGTAAGCTTTCATGTGGGGGTTTGCGGCCCTTTACTACCTGAAGCGCTTTTTGAAGTTCAAGCTTTCCATTGCTTAACCTTGATACAGAAGGGACACCCAGGCAAAACAGAGTTAAATAATTTATAAGCATGGTTTGTTGCTCTTTAAAATGATTAAACAGAATACAAAGGCACTGATGATGAACCTACACACTCCAGGAATACATTTTTGGCTAAATAACTTAATGACACACATTTCTGATAACTAACAGATACCGCTGGCTTTCCTATCACCAGCTCTTTGCTGCAGGCCTTCCTTTGACTCAAACTGTTTCATCATGAGGTTCTGTATTTCAGCAATGTCCTCACCTTGCACCTTTGGCTGACATCACAGAGTCCTCAATCATGCACCCCAATATGAGGTTTGCCCCCATGTACTTTGAAGTAGTTTTTTTCCTAACCCATCTAGCCTTAGGAGTAAAAGTCCCTCCCACCACTAGCCCAAAGCCGCCCCATGTCACACGTAGTCCATCAGATCAACCGTCCTAATCCTGCACAAACCAAGAACAAACAGCTGCAGGCCAGATACAGAGAGGGGGAGAGAGAGAATCCGTCCAAGCCAGTATGCACAACCAAAACAGAAATGTGTGTGTGTGTAAAGTTCATTAGCGAGGTATGTGGCGGGGCTCACGGGAATCACAAAAAACCCTCAGAATGCCAAACCCAAGGACTTGCACGCAGTCTGAATCTCTGCCACATTATTAAGACACAGCACATCGGAGCTGAAAAATGGTTTCCATACTGACTTTGCTGCTGTAAACAGCCCCTGCCTCCCTGAACACTTTCAACCTTCTTTATCAAATTAAATCACATATCTGGTGGTATTTCGGACAGCACCTCTCAACTGTCTCACATTACAAGGGATTTCTCTGATTTTGCCCTTCAGAATTCCTCCATCCGCATGGTCAAAGTGCTGCCCACACAGAGAATATGCTGTCACCTCACACACTGTAAAAATGCAGCTTTAAAGCCAAAAATATGATGTTAAACTTAAATCAAACTTTGCACAAATTAAGGCCCTTGTTTCCACAATATTCTGAGCTTGCATCTCCATGTTTGCTGATGTGTTCCACATTCTGAGGGCTGGTGTCTCACATTTTACCACATTGAGGTCCAGCATCCCACAATTTCGTAACAAAAGGTTCAAATATATCTTGGGGACAGTGTGGCATATTATTCCCTTGTGAGGGGATACAGTGAAGGCTGACGTCACGGGAAAATGTATTTTGGAAAGCTGATTAGCAATATAGCCTAGAGGTTAATGAGCTGTGATAAGATTGGTACATCCAGCAGACTTGGGTTTGATTCCCACAACCTCCACTTGCACACTGTGTGATTCTGAGCAAGTCACTTAACCACCCCAGTGCTCCCAAGTTACCCCTGAAAACAGGCACTTGTGCCCAGTGGACCTTACCTGGTTACCAAAGAATAAAACAACAACGAAACAGCAGCGAATTGTGGAACACTTTCTCAGAATGGCTACTTTTACAAGAAGATACAGTCCAGAAAAGTGCAACAGCACTGAAAAAGTGCCAAATCGCAGAAATGATTACTTTAATGCTGTACTTTTCACAGCAACTGCAGGAAAAGAACTTAATTGCAGGGAAAATTTCCCACAATTTGATACCTTTTTCAGCAACTGCAAAAAAGTTACCTCAGCCATATTACTGAAGTACCATCACAGGCACAGTGCTACTAAAGTAAACATGAAGCTCTGAAGATATATCACTTCATCCTAGAGTGCCAGTCACAGAATGTCAATAACGTGTCATTCAATGACCAAGTGGCCAGTGGAGTGCAGAAGACAGATATCGCTGGTGTTTTGTTTTCTTCTGTCAACCATCCGGAGAGATAATCAGCGATCACCCCTGGTGATGTCACTGTGATCAGTGCTATTGTGTCCCCAAGCACCGCCAATGTTTTGGTGCCATGCTGACATTTCAGTCACGGCTCCACAGATGCAAGGTTGGCATCAGGAAGCCAGGTGGGCGAGTGACCACCTTCAGATGTCCTGACTGCTGGTCCATGCTGAAGACTGCAGGATAAAAGCACAGCCAATTCACCCACTGGCCGGGGGTTGCATCTGCCTTCCATGGGTACCCAAGTTCCTAGATTACAGTTAGCCACTGAAAAGATTACGTGCAGTCGTCAAGGAGTAGTCCCATCCCTCCCCCCAAACTGATCTTTTCACACATGGTGGGGCATCTGATGTCTGCTGCTGCAATGTTCAGCTCTTAGCAGTCATCACATGCAGATTGCTGCACGTGTCCCACCCAAAACTGCAACATCTGGTTCCCTTCAGAGGACTTTTTTCTCCTGCAGGTGGCCCCCTTACGTGGGGAAGGTGATATGCCACACTGAGAATTTCACGGGGGGAAGGAAGCACTGCAGAACGAGCTGCAAGACGGATGACCACAGCTGGCAGTTCAGGAAGTAGGAATGGTGTCGGTGGGAGGTATGCCGGGGAAAAGCAGAAAAAAATGAAAGGATGATGAGAAAAGGCACGTGAACGCCCGCAGGAAATGGCACGGCATTATAGACAGAACCTGGCTCTCTTCAACTTGCTGTTCCTACCTTGTTCGCAGTTTTTCCCACCGAATCCAAGGGGGCATTCGCAGCTGAAGGAGTCCCACTGATTCACGCAGGTCCCGCCATTCACACAGGTGTTGGAGTCGCAAAAGTTCCTCTTGGCTGCACACCCTGTAAAAAGCACACAGTGTATCCAGTTAGTAACCTCCGTCATAGCTGCGACAAAAGTGAAACGTGAAAGGAGAATAAAGAATGGTTCTGAATAGCAGTGTGTGAGTCCAGAGAGTCAGAGATTCACCCCATATTCTATAAATGTTTGATATTTGTTTTGGATTTGGCATCGTGTGCTGGGGGGCACAGGAAAGGGCCAACAAGTACTCTTTTCCCTGATTTCACCAAACTGGGGCCCCTGAACCCGATTCCTCCATGACATGCCCCCGTCCCGACCAGTACAAAAAATAAATAAATTACCACTGTGCCTGTTTAACCAGCTCCTATCCTCAGTGCCTGGCCTGGCCACAGGGGATCCTTCAATCACCTCACTCCAGGTATAAGAAGTGAACGAGTGAGCCGGCATTTGTGTAAGGGAAGAGGAGCACAGCACTGGATCCCAGTCCCATTATTTCTTCATAGGTATCGGGGGGGGGCCACTAAAGATGTTTATGATATGGGGCAGGGGCACCTTGAGTCTGAGTTGTGGAGTGAGCTTGGCTAGCAGGTGGTTTTGGGTGGTCAAGTACCTTACCATGCCTATGGTGGGTTTCAGGAAAGATCCTTTGTGGCTGTCCAGATGCTGTTTTGTGTCTCATGGGGTGGCGGGGGATGACTGTTGCTGTTAATACAGAGAGCAGAAAAATGGCTTTTTAAAGGCCTTTTCTAGACCCCTTCTGCGAATATCCAATTGAAAATACCTTTCGGATTACCCACAGATTCAGTATTCACACCCAAATGCTGCAATATTGGGAGTATTTGGCAATGCTCACCCAAGCCCAGAAAAACGCTACTGAAAATGTTCTCTTTCACCTTCAAATACTTACAAAAGGAAATTGTTTTAGACCTGAATTTAATTGTTTTAGACCTGGATTTTTCTGTGCTTGTGAGAAGTGCCAGACTGACAACGCTGCAGACAGATGTCCCTCGTTTGTCCACGTGACAGGCACAGTACAGAAGGCCGCAACGCAATCTTCCCATATTACAGTCACTTACAGCCCTGCCCACAAAAAAATCCCATTTAATGAGTGTGAGGGAGAAGTTAACGGGGAACGCAGGTGTGCAGGTCTCATTCCGAAGCTCACGAGAAGCTCTAACAAACAAGGTGCTAGGTTTCCCTGTAGGTATCAGCAGCACAGATGAACAGTATCTCTCTAAATCTTTCCTGTCCCAAATCAAGGGAGCAGCCATTTCATGGATCTGTGAGAAAGGAAGTGATGTCACTGTTGGGAAAGCTGAGCTTAACAACATACAACCTGTCCAAATGTGACATCACTTTCTGTCTCAAGGTTCCATGAAATGGCCACTGCCTTGATTTAAGATATGGATGATTTAGACAGAGATGACTCTGGACTGCTGATACCCTCAGATAAGCCTCATACTTTGTCTAAAGAAGCCCTTAACTGATTTCCAGACTGTGTGTGACTCGGTAGACCTACCTTCCCCTGTAAGACTCCATGCTGACTCTATCTATGACCTCTTGCGTGAGACTGCAAACAAGGTTACCATGTAATTCTGTGATGTACACACTGGTCCATTTGTAACTGGGCCAAGACCTCTGAAGCATTTCTTGTTTAATTCTATTTTTGCCCCAGGCCCACCTGGCCAGGTCCTCATTTGGCCTCTGTCGGCAACATCTCCCATCCGTCGAGGCCCCTCTCACTTGGGCACCCTGGGGCTCCTCAGGCAAATCAGCAACACACTGCTGCATTACGCCCATGGACTGAGCCCCCTGAGGCAGGGCCTGCCTTCGCCTCTTGCAGCGACTTCTCCCCATTATCCATCTGCCTGCAGTGGAAGTGAAACGCAGGAGCAGACAAGGAGCAATGACAGGAGGCTCAAGGATGGACATGGAGGGCAAGCAAGGCTGTCATCTGCCCAGCCAGTGGGTATTTTTTAACCCACTTTTTATCCACAGGTCATGGCCATGTTGGGACATGAGGCTCACTCCTGCACAGTACGCACCGGTAGCATCCCCCTTCCCCTCCCTTTAATCTGCTGACTCAGCTGCACTGCTACCAAGCTTTCACTAGGTGGCAGTCAGATGACAGGCCATGCAATCCACCCTCACCCAGGAGAAGAGCAGTCAGTCCTCTTTCCCTCAGCCATCACTTCTGAACTCAGACCACTAATACAGTGAGCAGTAACAGTACCACTGAGCAGCCCACTAAGGCCTGTTTCACACAGGTCAGCAAACAATCAGATGATAGCCTTGAGCATCAGTACCAACTGGGACTGGATTCGAACCTGGGGTAGAGGAGAAAAGCTCCATCACTCATGGTCATTGCACTGAGACAGCAAGGGCTGGATTTTCAAAAGGACCTCTGGATGCATATAAAGACTTGCATCACAGATTTTAGAGGAACTGCGCTATTTTGATCAAAAAGCTACACCACATAAAACGTAGTCTAACATTCTTGTTGCGCACAGGACATGTTGCTCTAAAAAATGACACACATTAAATTAATGACATAGGTGTCATTTTTTGCCATAAAGCAGGAAAACTTTCACAAATATAACTGAATGTTTGTAAACGGCAACCAAATGTTTTTGCTGCATTTAACAGGTGCAGCCGAAAATCAGGAATTATGCTTTCATAAAGATTTTTGGAAATCTAGCCCCAAGTCTCCTACCAAAAGTAGATATATAGACATTTTCACTTATAAACATAATGTTAGCATATTTCTTTCTTTGCTACAGAGAATAAGCATTCATGGCGTGCCGTGAGTGGAGTCAGAAATGTTTCCCTCATTTTGACAGAAAATCCACTTTAGTTTCTTGCAAAAACTCAAATGACACTTTTGCTTTAAGGGTATACCTGGCACGGTTCCATTATTCGCTATGAAGTCTGCCATATCGATGTGCTGGTTATCAATGAAAAGGTTCCGCATGCAGCCCACAAATTCCCGGTTTCGCAGCGGGAAATCTTCAGGCAGGTTTGGCACTCCTCCGAGCAGCAGGGGGCCTGTCAGATCCAGGGACCTATGAAGCAAGACCACCAAGTCAGCCTGGATTATATCAGCACAGTTTACCCATGCCACCAAAATTACAAATTGAATGCACACATTCAGCGGATAAAACTGATTACATTCGAAATGAGTCATGCTCAGGGGTTTGTCCTGCAATAATAAACCTTCAATGAATTAATAATTCTGTGGGAAGATCTGCTACATCCACAAAAAGTCCTCACAGGTAAGTTTTGAAAAACTGGACTCTCACTTTTTCAAGATGTGGATATTTTTTTTCATTTTCCAATATATATACACACACACACACACACAGATATATATATATATATATATTTATTAAAGTTTTATATCTGGAATATTAATATAAATGCTGAGGAATCTGTACAGTCATCAAGAGGCTTGCCTTCTGCATCCTTAAGATGTTGGAAGAACTCACCTTCAGGTCGCATCCCCAAAGGATGCTCTTAACTGTAGAGCTGCCTCATCACCCTTACTCACATCTGCTAACACTATCAGCAGTTCCACAGCCACATTGCTTGTTAGTTTGTTTTAAGATATTGTTATAGGACAGTCTACTAATCTAAAGGCTTGTTTACAATAGGGTCCTGCCCAAGACAGCTAACAGCTGCATACACAGTGACACAGGATTAGACTGTAGTACATATTGCAAAACAAATCCTTTTACACACATATTTGACATTTCTAGGTGTGTGCATGTTTAAGTCAGCATTCTTTTAGAAGCAGCAAGGTTGGGATCTGTTCTAATATCAGTGGCAAATGAGTTTTATAGTGCCAGGCCTGCTTACAGAAATGATGCAGTGCCATAATTAGTTCTAACCTTAGGGATGTATAAACTGCCATTTATACAGAATCTGCTTTCTAAAGCGTGGATGCTTGACAGAGGTTGGAAATTTCTTGTCAAGTAATCCAGGGCTAAACTTTTCAGACTGCAGTACATAATAATCGCTAGATGTACGTTCCTTATTATATTTCGTGGTTGCCAGCCAACGTGTTTAAATATATATCTCCTTGATGTTCTCACGTCACATCCAAGTGTGACACTGCTCTGTTTTGTAAAACTGGATTGCTCGATATCGTAGTACCTTGTACATCATGCCCATGATTACTGCTGACTCATGTATTTTGTTGTTTATCATCTTTTTTCCTTGCTCTGTTCCTCCCCCTTGTACCCTCCAGGACGCATCTGGAAATGAGCAACACTGTTCAGTATGCTTCTTCCTGGGGAAACTTTTAAAATAAATAAAATAAAACCTGTAGTCTCTCTAGGAGTCCCTGGTTTCTACATTACCCCCCAGATTAAGTCGACATAATCGCAGTATGACAGACTGGGTGCTGCTCTTAGTGAAAGGCAATGTCTAGTTGTCCTAAAGAAAGAGAACAGTACAGATATTTTACAAGAAAGTTTGGGTAGATGTACTTTTTTTTTTTTTTCCGCTTTGCACAATTTTGTATTTTCTCCCCGTTTTCTTCCCTGTCCCAGGACCCTGGCAATCCCAGCACTGATTGTGCATGGAGGTGCACGCGCACTCCGGGCACCAGCTCAGCTCCTTCCACCCCACCCCTGGCAATCGCCGCTGCACCCTCCCACCCACGCTACCCAGTGGACCTCCACCTGAGGAGCGGAACTACGGGGGGGGAGAACAACCTCCCAGGGAGAGGAGAGCTGCATTTCAGCTGCTAAATTTTGCTCGCCCCACCGTGTTGGCTCCCCGACAACCTAAGGTAAGACATCCAGTGCCTCAGCCCTCTGCGCTGGCATAGATGTACTTTCTATGCTGGGAGGCAGTACAGCGTAGTGACACGGAGCTGCAAACCTTGAGAACTGGGTCTGAATCCCACAGCCACCACTTGCAATACTGTATGACCACGAGCAAGTCACTTAACTTCCCTGTGCTCCCAGGATGCACCTGAAAATAAGCCTCAGCTTAGTGTGTCTTTCCTGGTCAAAATAATTGTAAAACTAACAAAAAAAAAAAAAGCCTTCTCTTAGTAATGTAGAGCTTAATGGTACTCAAGGTGACAGATCTCCATAGCAATGTTTGTTCCTACACCAAAGCACACAGCTGTCAGTGCTTGAGGTTTTGGCATTGAGTTTTCTCAACTGAATTACTTGCATTCTGCCCCAAACCACATTATTCTTCCTCAGCCTGTCTGCTGCTTTCCTTACCACATGCTCATATGGTTGCATGGGTCTTATCTTGCTGCTCCCTTCCCCCCATGTACTGCAGCATCGAGAGAACACCTGCGGGTGACTGAGGAATTAGGAAGGATGGGGGCACAAATAATCTCTGGCCCCCAAAGATTAGGACCACTTTTTTTTTTATAGTACGTAGCCAACAACTGATGGGACTCTAGTAGGATTTGAACCTGGGTCTCTTCCTAGTTCACTAAGCCCCATTTATGGTGGTTCCAAATAGGCTGGGCAAGACAATGGCAGCACACAGGGAGTAGAAAGTGAAGCACCTGGTTCCCCCAGGGATTTTCAGTGCAGTAGATCCCGAGCCACTGTGTAACCCCAGACCTACTACGTAAAATTAAATGCACCACTTTTTTTGTATAGTTCACATTTCTGGTTCTGGTCTGAAGTTGCTCGGCCTAGCAGACCCCGGCCCACTACTGCTTGCGATGCCAACGATCTGACTTTGGGAATAAGCCTGGGCCACTGGAGGGCCGGACAGGGGAGAAGGATGGAGGGTCCTGCAGGACACTCTCCTCCTCTGGGGAGGGAGGAAATCATATCCCGCTGCTCTACCGCCACCCAGATGATCACAGGTGGTGGTGCGGGGGATATTACAACTAGAAAACGGGACCACTGGAGTGCATCCACGGGCTGGCTTCATCAGGCCTGGCCGACAACCAATCCCAATGCATGCACCTGGTAGGGGAAGGGGGCTGGGGAGAAACCATAAAACATTACACGCAGTGCTGGGCAGATGAGGCACCACCTGCGACCCGCTCCGACGACGGATCCTAGCTGCAGCACTCCTAGAACAGACATGCATCTTCACCTCCACCTCGAGTGGCTAGATAACTGTGGGGAAGAATTGCTGAGGCATACCCATCCCCAGGGAGGCATGCGGGGGGGGGGCACAGAGGTGTGTTGCAGGTGGGTACAGGGGCCAGCAGTTGTCGCACCAGGATCTCCATATGGAGGGTGGCTTGCTTGGCGTAACTGAAGGAGGTCCTAGCCTGTGACCAAAGGAGAATAAACAATATTTGAACAAAAAAGAAAACAAAAAAACTCCAGAAGCCAACAAATATACTCCAAAGAAATATTACTGATCGAGGGGGCCCTCTCAATCAGAGTGGTCCTTTTCCATGCGTGTGACAAGTTCCTATTCTGTAAGAGGTCTCATTTGCAGGCACCCGGAAAGCGGACATGTTCAAAAAGGATTTTTACAATTTTTTTGTTTTGTTAGTTTCTTTCTCCCAGTAGGCCAGCCCTCCATCCACCAATATCTCCAGCCTCATCACCTCGGCGTCCACTAGGACTCACCTCTCACCTGCTCCTCTGAAGTGCCCAACTGGCCAGGTGCGGAGCCTGTGGTGGACCAGTGTCATTCTACCAGTCAGCCACTGTTTTCTCTTTTACTCCCCCCACTCCCGGCCCCCTCCGAGTGCGGCACGGCAGCATGCAATGATGCCGAGCTGTGTGTGTTTCCGCACACAGCACACCGGGCGTCTGCTCCGTGTCTGCAGGTCCATTGTGCCAGCTCCCAGCTGCCACTAGGAGCCAGGTAAGCATTGGTTTCCATCCCAACCCCTCTGGGAGAGGAGAGCTGTCCTCCAGACGCTCGATCCTCTCCCTCCCCGGCCAACCCCTGGCAACTCACTCACACCGCACCTGGGTGGGCAAAGCGGTCCTTATCTGCCATCGAAGTCTATGAACATGTGTCGCCGTCATGGCAGGAGGTAAGGTATTGCTGCCTCAGCTCTCCATGCCACTGGGCCGGCTCTCAAATCTTTAATATATTACTGATTGCCCTTTATTTATAGCTTTTGTTGACCAGGTAGGTGCACTAGACAAGCTGTATGTCTATTTTCAGGTACGACCCAGGAGAGTATAATGAAAATACAGGTTCAAACAGGGTACACTAACAACAAGAGGGGCAATGTACATGGTTATAGGAGAGCAAGATGAACATAGATAGTCTACAGTAGACAACAATAAGTACAATATGCATGTATTTACAGAATAAACAGACTAAGACATTCAATGGCAATTACATTGTATGAGTGACCCTCTTACCAGGGCCACTTAATTCATAAGCAGACAGCAGGCAATCACATGCTTCCCAGAGTTAAAGGACAGTGGGCAGTCGGTTGGATGAGACCAATTTGGAGACCTAGTTAAGGTGGTTTAGGACACCCACATGCAGAGGACAGTTTCAAGTGCCCCCACAGGGAATTCTGGAGACTTAGGTGGGAGGGGGAGGCTCGAACGTGGTCTGGAAGGGAGTTCCATAGCCTCGGAGTGCATGTAGCAAAGTTCCTTTCCAATAGGGTAGGAGTATAAGGAACTTTGAGCACCCCAAGACTTTGAGATCTGAGGGAGTAGGAGGAGGATTCAGCAGGCTTGAGGAGCTGTGCCAGCCCAGGAGGGGTTCCGGTTTTGAGCACCTTTCCTACGAAGCAGCCCAACCCATATTTCACGTGATTGGCCAGGGAAAGCCAGTTCAGTTTGTCGTATAGTTTACAATGATGGGTGAGACGTGGGGCTACCAGGGCAAAGCGACAAATGTTGTTGTAGGTCGTGTTCCATCGAGCAAGATGGACCTTGGAGGTGCTAGCGAACAAGAGAAGGCAACTTGATCAGTAATACAGCATGTTACTACATCCTAGAAGACCACTCTCATGGTTGTAAGACTGGTCTCATTTTCAGGGTGTCAGAACTGCTCAGCTTCAGGTGGCGGTTCTCATACCCTAAGAAAGCACATAAGACCACTCTTACAACCATAAGAGTGGTCCCTTAGGATCTAGTAATATACAATACAGATAGGTAGAGAAAATCTCTGAGAACCTCCCCAGCCTAAATAAATACCTTCAAGATATTCCCGCTCAACTCCTAACAATCTGACTTAAAGTTCAAGCTGTACTCCAACTGAAGGTTAAACAACAATAGTCTGGGAATGTCCACATGTGTCCTCAAGGTTTGCTCTTATATCGCGGTTAGCTACTCTAAGCTTTACACAAACAGAACACAACTGGAGGTAAGGCGCAGCAAGGGTTAGAATATAGGATGGCGAAAAGTGAGAGGGAGGGAGGCAAGCCAGCGGCCAAGGTTGGGAAGTGCTGGTAGAAGCAGCGTGCCCTCGTCCGCAGAGGGAGATGCCTCATTCACTGCACCAGTGACCTTAGAGGTTGGGCCCTGGTGGGTTCAGTCTGCAGTGACTGGGGCGAAATGATGCTCAGGAGGTCAACAGTGGGTTTGCTGAGGCGACGGGGTGGAGGATGGCCAAGAGATAAATAGGTGTTTAAAACCACAGTACTATCTCGAAGGCGACTACTGGTACTCTGGGGGCCCCACACCAACCTGAATATGGGGGGATTCAGCCGGATAGGTAGGGGTGGACAGGTTGGGAAGCTGAAAACTGACACAGGTAGGTCTGAGGACTGGGAGTAGCTGCAGTATGGAGAAAAGTCTGGTTAAAAACAAAATGATGGCACCAGCCCGGTGACCTGTGTTTGGGAACGTGCATGGGTTGCTGGAGGTCGGTTGGGTTGGAGAGGAACAAGCATCCCAGGAACTGCTCTTCTCCCAGGAAGGGGCGGCCAGCCATCTTACCCTCTGTGACCGGGTGGAGGCCGGGTGGTTGTGCAGGCAATGAGCAACTCGATGGGTGGGGCCATGGATCTGCAAGGCGTGTGTGCCCTGTCGTGATGCCATGACAGGGATTGGGAAGAAAAGTGTGAATAGGGATCTGAGAATGGAATGAAGCCCTACACACCTTCTCAGATCTGCACCACCACCCAGATGCCTGGAGGCACTGGGATTATGTGCACCTGGGGGGGGGACCCAGACACCTCCTGCCCTGCAACAGGGCGCAAGCCATGGGGGACGTGAGGACAGGAGCTGACAGAGCTAGTACAAGGAATAAAAAGCTTTATGAAAAAAACAAAAACAAGTAAAGAAGACAAGGCATCCCAATGTCCCAGAGGCGACGTGTTGTGCTGCCATACAAGCAACCCGGGGTTCAGGAGGGAAGTTGAATCGCTGCATCAGGAGGAAGGCCAGACTGGGGCAGCTGCTGCAAAGCAGTAAGCATCGGCCAGGAAGGGTTAAGGGTGAGCTCCGACACTACAGCGCCTCCTGCTGCTGGACCAGGCAGCTTGCTCCTGCTGCAGGGGATGTGTTCTGTGTGCACAAGGCCACCCAGAGGGCTGCACTCACATCAGAGGGAGCTACAAAGGTAGAAAAACCTAAGTCTGTTTTAATTATGATCTGGGCCTCTGAGAATCCCTGGGTCCTAGGGTCTGCCAGCACTGTATCCTGGTCCAAACAGTGGACTGGTAGGAGGGGGGCCATGGGATATCCGGTGGGTGGGGGGGGTAAGAGACATAGGCCTGATTAGGGTATCTCTGGGAGATGACACTGGACTGGGCCAAAAGCCTCTATGAAACATCAAGAAAAATGACAGGGCATAAACTGACTAGGGATAAAAATGAGTAGGACAGTGGGTACGAATATCAGTTCAGCACTGGTGCCTTACTTCTTGGATCCAGACTGCGTTCCTTGAGCTGAGCAACTGTAGTTTCCTACGACACTGCCAAATCTTAGGGCGACAGAGGTGTCGCAGTCATCTACTGTTACCACGGCAACCTTCTGGTCTGATGGCCCTTGGGGGACACCGGATGTCCCAATAATTGGCTGCAAAGACAAAACAAAAGAATTACATTATGGCACATGACCTCAGAGAATGCTTGCAAACAGCCACCTGTAAACAGCAGAAGCAAGAATGAATATTACTTGATGCGGGGTTTGGGGGAGATCACTGAAAACAAGCCTCAACAGAAGCCCACAGCACAATGTGAAAGAACATCCTCACAGTTCTTTTCCATTTATTGTTCTTCCTCGCCCGTTTTTGCTACTAATCCCCCGTTCCCCACCATCATACTCGGGATTGCCACAGATGTACTCTTCCTCCGGTCATGATGGCGGGTAAGCATCCGCCTTCACAGTCATGCCAGTGCCTCTACTTGATTGGCCAGGAGAGGCACATGTATGTCTAGTGGCCAGCACCCTCTCTCATTCCATGGGAGCACAGCGCCTCACCTTCGTAAAGTGCTGGCGCCCCCTCTCACCCCCAAGCCTCAATGTGGGATTCTGGAGATCGCAAGCTAACCCTGGCCACAAGGGTGGCAGTGCACCATGCACGTGCCGCCACCACCACCACCATAAAATGGCTGAATTTGCAAGGGGAAGGGGGTTTCAAGTGGAGGAAGGGACAGAAATGAGTTTCAGGAGCACCTTCCTTGTAAAACAGTAGCAAATATGCAATGAAGCGTCAAGAGTTAATGATGTGCATTCTGTGTCCATCAGAACAATAAAAGGGACAACACAGTGTCAGTGGCTCAGCAGGTAGCACACTCGCCTCTGAGGCCAGAAGGTTACATATAAAAAACCGCAGCTCATAAAACAAGAGCACAAAATTAGGAGAACATCTGTGGCATAGAAAACACAGAGCTTCGATGATGACTACTGTCGATATGTAAGTGTTAGCGTGTCACATGGGTGCATCTTTAGTCTAGCAGTCTTTGGGGAAGCGCACGTTTTTGCACTGGTTTGGTGTTTTCTATGCCTCAGATGTTCTCCTTTTATGCATATGCCAACTTAGCAAGGTGAGCTACTGGAAGTTGCCAACTTAGACGATAAACAGACATTTGCCTATGGCGATGGTGAGAGGCTATTGATGTTTTTACTACCAGTGTTGATGTGCAATAAACTTTTTCGCAAGTTTCCAATAAGTGTTAGTCTGATGCTCTGCTTATTAGTTAAACGTTGTGCCAATCTTGCAAGCTCTTGTTTTATGAGCTGCGTTTTTTTTTACATGTCTTATTTCACCGAGGTTTGTGCACTCTAATCTAAAAGGCATGTTGAGACACCGGCTTAAGTCTTTTTGACTTTTTTCCCTTTTAAGATCAGAAGGTTGTAGGTCGTAGCCCCACAACAGGAATGTGAGATAAATCCCAATACTGACACTGTAGTGCATCATGAGAGGGGGTGCTGCACTCCTGAGGTCCTGTCTGCCTCTTCTGGTGGTTGTTCAGGTGGACGTTAAAGATACCACAGCACTTCTCAATAAGACTAGGGGAATTTCCCCCATGTCCTAGCCAAATCCCCCCCCCAATTTCACTAATAATACCACCAACAGCATAATCTGGTCCTGTAAATCAGTTTGCATCTGTATACATATTCCCCTTCCCTTGCCCCAAGGTCTCAACTGGAAACAAGCCGCGGCCAAGTGTGCTCACCCGGTCTCAAACTTTCAAATAAATAAAAAACACCAAGAGAGATTGAGTGTGCTGCCTTCTAATGTGAATGAATCTGGTTAGCCTCCTGGCTAATGAGAAAACACAAGATTAGTAGCACTGGAGTGCGTGGGATAGACTGATACAACAAGCACACAGGGTCAGTATGCAGTGAGCACAAGACTGTGTCCACAGCATAAATATAGCCCAAACCCCAAACTCTGAGATATAGAAACTGCTACACCATGCACCTCCATGCAGGATGGAGGACAAGGTGTGATCGATCCAACTGAAGAATGTGGCATTCTGTCATACCTCTTTCTTCACTGGTTATTTTTTAGTTGGCCGCACACATACAATATTTACCACCTGAAACAGAAGAGGAACCCAAGACATCGGACCAGTCCTACTGCCTGACCAGGTAGGTGCTGCTGAAGCTTAGCGAGCAACACCACTGCCCCAAGTCCATTACCTGGCCAGCATGCCCAAGACTCCTTTGGCTCAGGGGTTGGATCTGTGCTGTTCAGCCCAGGTCTCACAAATTAATGCATAACACAATTCCTACCCCCACCCCGAGGGCCACAGGGCCTGGACAATTTTGCCCTCTTGGACCTCGCCCCCTACTTTCAGTGAGATGGATCCACCCACACTGCCCCTGAACTGTGAGGGGAAACATCTGACATTAAGCCTGCTGTATCTCACCAGCCAAGAGGTATTCACATGGCGAGTTAACCAAACCTGCCTCCGCACAGCGTCATCTCTGTGATACATCACAGCGCTTCTAGAGCTGCAGGATGCGACTGGAACTGAACCTGGGTATCCCACGTGGCAGCACACGACCGGGCCAGTATCAACACAGTTCGTAACCACAAAGCAAAGACCTGTACGATTCAGCCACACCATCCGTGAGACAAATTAGAAACAGTTTGGGTTTGTGGTGGTACCAAGGTAGGTAGTGGTGCGTGTGTGTGTGTGTGTGGGGGAGGAGGTAGGGGTGTGTGTGTGTCTTCATGCAGTGATCTGCAGAAGGAGTAGAACCTGCTTATAAGGAACCGATCCAAGAGCAGTTGCACATATACCAAAAGTTAATTTCTCCGTTAATACAAGGCATATTGTTCCCAGCCCTGTACTTATAGATAATCCCCTAAATCCTTTCTCCAGCTGCAGACACAGCACAAGGAGACACACTGCAGAATAACAGACAGCGGTCTTAACCGCTAAAAAGACTTGGATCACATACAACCACTCACCAGCAGATGAATATTTCGAAAACAAGTCACAGAAGGCGCGCCCCCTGGTGTTTAACATGTCACTAAGCTTCCATTTCATTTTAAAAATGCTTCCAACCCTCAGTATGACCAGTACAAGTACAAACACAATCCCATTCACAAACCCAATCAGACTGGCATGTACCTTCCTAAGGACGTGGTTATGGGATCATGTGCAGGCATGTGGCTGCTTGATGCAGTCTCTCCCCCGCACCCCCAGGTTTTACATTTCAGCCATTTCAGGCATGACTGGCTTGTGCAGTGTGCTGTTTTGGGTAACTGCAGCAAGAAGGCAGAGCCAGGGTTTGGGTCACGTTAGTTAAAACATCAGCACTCTGCATGATAGTGGTGAAAGCTATGACTTATACTTTTTTATTCTATTTTAGATTGCCCCTTATCGCCCCACTTGTATAATACCCTTCCTGGCCTATTCTGAGTCTGCTTTGGCACTTTTTTCACATCTGAAATCATTAAACGTGTGCTCCTTTTAATATGGTTCGGACAAGGTTTTTCATCAGCATTCTCAGCTGTTTATGTACACCTGTTGTCCCATAAGGTCAAGGGGCAGTGTCTACTGCATGCCAGTTCATTATAGTCACAAGAAAGATGACAGCTCTCCTCCTTCAAGGTGGAAGGATGGGTGGGTGGATATCTGAGTCCCGCACTGCAATCACCCCGTCACACTGGGACTAGCACAGCAGGGTAGGGACGCTGGTACATCACACACCTTGGCGTGTGCGTCACAGCACCCCAGCTCCCTGCGGGATGAAAATGAATAGCCAGGGTCCACCAAAAGCAGATGTCGGCACCCCCTCCGCAGGCTCTTGCACTACTGAAATGGCACCCCACTTATCACTCCAGTGGTCCTGGGTAAGCAGTGGCCAAGTACACCCAGGAGAAGGCAGGCAACAGGGTGGGGGTGCTCTCCACTGGTAAGGCAGATCAGAGGGCTCGGTGGAGGATAAATATCTATTTAAAAAAAAAAGACAGGCAGGATGAAGATCATGGTAGTACTGGGTATTGCACTCCTAGGTTGGCAGCACAAGATTTACATCTAAAGAATAACTCTCTGAAGGCCCCCCACAGGTTGGGAGGGGAGTAGAATAAGCCGTGATTGTGAGCCTGGTAGGGGAGCTGTCTGCAGGAAGCCCCAGTGGGAGCCCCATGGGAAGATACAAAGAATGAATAGGAATGATATTTACACATTCACCCCCCCTCTAGGAAACCGGAGGGATTTAAACTGTAATATGCTCATAGGGCCTGCGAGAAAAGTCTCTTGTGTAATAAAAGTGTTATCTCCTGCTAATTAGGCTAACACTTTCTTATTCAATAAGGGACAGCCCTCACAGGGCAGGCCCTATAAACATACAAAACATGGGGTGGTGGTGGGGGGGCTGTATTCCATATCTTGGTAGATGACACACATTAGGCAGCAGATATGGAAAACTCAGTGAAACATCCAGCAGTGAGACAAAGAGCTTCCGAGTCCAACAGAATCTTCCTCAGTGCTGCCCAGATTTCTGGTGAAGGAACTGCAGTCTCCCTGAGGCTTGTGCTGTTAGACTCAATTTCTCATGATCAAGAAACGACTTCCCCTGAGCACTGTTTAAAACCTGCTAAGCAAATGTATCTATATTATCTGTCATTTTTTACTTAGAAAGCTGCTCTAAGTAGAGGAGAGTGGTTGTGGGGGGAAAAAAAGCAGGGAGAAAAATCTGGGCTTCCATCTGCACGAGGGTCTCAGCCTGAGCCAGACGTAGCCCTCTCTGCAGGGCATTTCCCTGATGGAAGACAACCGTGGGGGACAGGGATTAAAACCAGGGACTGACAAATCTTGAATTTAAGTACTTGTCCATGGACAAGTGGCTGCTCTAAAAGTAGTAGTCCCCGTGTTTCAGATGGAAGTCCTGTTAAAATGATTCAGAGCGCATGTGCGTGTGCGCACACATATATATATACACACACACACACACACACACACACATATTTTATATATATATATATATATATATATATATATATATATACATACACACACACACACACATAAATACATACATATATACACACATATATTATATATGGCACTGCCAAGTGCTAACAGCACCCCCCCCTTCCTCCCAGCCGCTGAGACAGTTAGGCCATGATTAAGCAAACCGCCAAAATAAATCATTTCTGTAAATTGTGACAAATGAGATTTCTACTTTTTATCTGGTTGATCCTGCATCCTTCTGCCCACCATGCTGCTGAACTAACTCTCCCACTGTCCCTCATGGTCAGCCCTGCGATGAAGTGAGTGAAGGACCAAGCCATGGGGGAAGTCTATGTGCCGGCACTTAGAAAAGCAAGTTAATACTCAGTAAAGGCGCATCTTTTACACTTCATCTACTGGTACCAATCAGGCAGAGTTGGTATGATCAGTAGTGGTAGACTAAGCGGGAAAATGCGCTGTTACCAAGTACAGTGCCGGCACACAGACTCCCCCCATAGCTTAAGTCTTTCTCTCACTTCTTCACAGGGCTGGCTGTGGGGGACAGTCAGAGAGTTCATTCAGCAGCATGGTGGGCAGAAGGATGCAGGATCAACCAGATAAAAATATGAAATCTAACGTGTCATAAAACGAAAAAAATGATTTCTTTCAGCAGTTTACTTAATTGGGACCTCTAGGTCCTGCAGTATCGATGGAGGGGAGCTGAGAATTTTAAAAGACTGTTGTGGCTGTCCAAAGGACAACTGGCAAACTAACTGATGTTTGCACCTGTCAAAAAAGTGATAGCCCAGGACGTTGGGCTATGAAATTTGTCGACCCCCGATTAAAACCTATGTTAACAAAAAAAAAAAAAAGATGACCGATGAGATTCTGTGATGCTATGTTACTTTGGTACATTAGTTTTTATTCTGTCCCCACAACCACCACCAACCTGGCATAGCCACCATATTTTGGGCTATGACCTGTGGGATAAACCCTTCCAGCCCCATCTGCCACTAATGCCACCACAGCTGCGTGTTTCCCCCAACAACCTTTCCTCCATGTCAAGGTGGGGGGAGGTCCTCCCTCTAGCCCAGCGCAGGATCCAGTCAGCAGGCAGAGTGTGCGCATGGTGCAAGCCCAGGTGTACTGCCAGTTGTCATCTTGAGTTCCAAGGTATGTCCCCCACCCCAATCTTTCTTCCATGATCCTCCCCCGATGTGGGCCCAGCCTGCTTAGTGGCCTCATCACATACAGCATGCCCCCTGCGGCAGGAACCAGCTCCCTGGCCTGTCTGTAGGGGCTGCGGTGGCACCAGAGACCACTACCAAACTTTCCCGGCCAAGGCCTACTGCCATGCAGTAGGTGCCCGACCCTGGCCTATGTCTCTATCTGCAAAACAAGTCTGTTCCCAAACCCAGACTGCACGCACGGCAGCGTGAGAGGCTATGGCTGGGCCCTCCCTTTTGGTTGATTTTGTTTTGATTATGCTATCATTTTAATTATACCATGCTTTCAAAAATGGGGGTTTAAGAGGGTGTGGAGGAAATACTTCTTCATAGAAAGGGTGGCGGACATCTGGAACTGCATGCCAAAAAAGGTGGTGGGGGGGAGAAGACAGTGGTGAGCTTCAAGCATGCACGGGACAGGCACATGGGCATAATAAGTAAAGGAAAGGGAGGAGAAAGGGACACCCGAGACTGAATTAGGGTCCAGGGCATAGCAACAGGCAGGGAAATAGGGCGTCAGCTGGTCCTTTCTTGCCAACAAATTCTAGGTTTCTATGTTTTAATTTTATTAAATAAAACCATTTTTTTAAGAAAGAAGAAAACGATATTTCGATTTAAATTACATCTGCTATTTTGAAAGTGGCGTGATTAGCAGCTGCTCCATGAGCTATGCGGGCCTTTTTCATTTTATTTCTTTATTCAAAAAGGAAAAGTAAGCCGGTCCGTCAGCGCAGAGGTTTGATTTCGACTTGCGATGCTGGCGTCCCGGGTTCGGGAGCAGACTCGGGTCACTAGAGGGCCGGCCAGGGGAGAAGGCTTGAGCGTCCGATGACTGCTCACCTTCTCCAGGGGGAAGGGTGGGGATGTGGTCTGGCGTCCGCTGACCCCCAGTGGAGAACAGAGGTATAACAGTGTGCCAACCAATTAACTGGGGGGTGTAGCAGACGTTGGCGTATGCCTTGACATCATGGCACACTGTGCTCCCAGGGAGAAAACGGGAAAATTTCTCCTCCGTTCGAGCGGATGACGGCCATTCGGTCCCTCCACCGCCACAAGTGCCCTGGTCAGGCCCCCAGAAAGACCACCTCAGCAGCACCTGAGGGGCCAAGTGTTGCACTGGCCAGCCCCCACCTGCGCCTTTCTCCTCAGAGGGGGAGAACCCATCCGCTAAAGGGTTACACAGGGCTACCCCAAGGGCGGCTGCCATATGAGGTGGTGGCGGATGGTGGCAATAGGCGAGGGTACAAGCAAGCGGTAGGAGGAATAAGACTATTGATGGCCCGAAGGAGAGGCCAATGGGGGAGATACAGGGAAGGGGGAAAATAGATAATACAAAAAAAAAAAAGAACCATTTTGGCCACTTCATGGGTTTAAGGGGTGCGAGGGGTTGAAGGCCAATGGCAAGTGAAAGATGAGGGTTATGAAGCTTTTGCTTGGCAATAATTTAGCATTTAAGAAACGGAATTACCAGAAGCCACCAAATTTTCTCCTTCCGGTAACCACCTTTAATTTCTCTGACTATCTTCACCGGAGTTTTTTTTTTTTTTTTTGAACTGATCCCTGACAATATAAAATGGTTGCCTGTTAGTACAGATCCAGACTGGGTCGTGGTGAATAATCCTGCTTAAAAAAAATACAGCTGTACCAGTGGCGACAGACTAGATACCAGCCCAGTGCTCTACAGGGCAACAAAAATAGAGGAAACAGTGATCCAAACTTTATTTCAACCAGTGGGATTACTGCCAAAGTGCCATAGAGGCAACTCATAGTTTTTTGAAGTCCGCACTTTCAGGGCTTAATGCCTTCCCTCTCAAGTCCCCAAAGTGCAAAAAACATATTTCTCTGCAAACTGGGGACACAGACTACTGCACAAAACATACTAGTCATTTTGGTGACCTCAAGAGTTTTGAATGGTGGTCAAAAGTAGCCACATTACAAAAAACACCCAGTACCAATCAAAGTCTAGATTATTTGCAGAGTATCAACAGTCATAGGTTCTAGTCTCTCATGCCAGGAACTTGAGGTAATACTCGGTACTTTACTGTAGTGCAGTATAAGGTGGGTGCTGCGCTGTGTAAGTGCCATCCTTTGGATGAGACATTAAACCAAGGTCTTTCTGCCCATCTCTGTTCCCTGCTCAGGTGGAAGTTAAGGATCCCATGGTATTTATTGGAAAAGCAGGAAAATTCCCCTAACCCCGATGTCCTAACCAACATTTTCCCCATCAGTGCAACAGGTCCACCCACCACCCCCCAACCCCCGTCACATCTGGAAATGAGCTGTCACAGCTCAGTGTGCCTTTCCTGGTCCAAAATAACAAAACATTATTTTTTTTTTTAAATTGACATTGTGGTACAAAGACAGACAGACAGACCCTAGATCAAAAGAGGGGCTGGGGGGGGCAACTGTGTGGTAGGCATGGTAGTATGATGCCTGCCATTTGCCCATGCTCCCTCCAGTGGCCCACAGGCCACTCAAGAGTCTCCCCACCCACTGCACTGAATGTGGAGTGATAAGAGTAACAAGGCAAGACCTTCATCTGTAATTTATTTGCAAGTTGTTCGAAAGGCCGGCCCACCAGCGCAGCGGTAGCACTACCACTTGCTATGCTGATGACCTGGGTTCAGAAGAGAGCTCAGAGTGTCAGAGGGTTGGATGGGGGGAGAAGGGTTGAACATCCAAGGGACAATTTACCTCCTCCGGGTGGGTGGGTGAAGGAACCCAGTGATAGGGTGCCTCCTGACAACAGTCGGGAGACAATGAGACTAGGCACCTAGTGGAGGCTGGGATTGGTGGGACTGGATGGAAGTCGGTGTGTCACTCAACGGAGTATGCATGATGTTCCATGACATCACTGCACGTCTCGTCTCACCAAGAGAAAGTGTAAAGCGGATAGGTCATTGGCTGGGCACGACGCCACTCCTTGCCACCATGCCCACCACCAGATCCCCCTCGCATGGTCCTTGTCTCATCCCTGGCCTTTATCTCCCCCTGCTTGGGCTACCGGAAAAGAAAGTTTACAGGAGTCACCACATAGCAGGAGGTGTCCCGCCAAGCAGGTAAGTCATGTTTGGACTGGGGAACCAAAGATGTCAGGTCGGGAGGATCTTGGCTGGGCTAGAACAGGTGCTGGAGATGGCGGACGGAAGCCCCAGCCAATGGACGGTAGGACAAACAGAGTTAAAGAAAAAAGTAATAAGTTAATCGGGGCACTGATGGCCCTATGAGGAGGGCTGCAGGCCGCTGGCATGCACTCATCTGAGATCAGAAGGGAGAGGGGGAACATGAATGAAACCTTCAAGTGCCTGAAGGGTAGCAACAGGGTGGAGAGCCAGGGGTTGTTTAGGCTCAGGGATGGCAACATCACACGTCGACACAACCTGAAGCTAGTGGGAGGCAGATTCAACAGGGAGACGAGGAAGCATTTCTCCAAGGAGAGGGTGGTGGACCAATGGAACCACCTACCACAGGGGTTAGTTAACACTCAGATGGTCGATGCCTTAAACCATGGGTGGGACAGAGTCATGGGACTTGGGAGGAAATCAGCAAGGTGAGATGCTGGTGAGGACAGGGGCTTGCCCCTGAGGAAGAGGGAACTGTTTGTCCGGGTAGCCAGAACAGTGAAGTGAATGTCCAAACCTGCGAGACGGTACACTTATACCATAAGAGACATCGCTCCGTGCCCCCTAATAACACACAGAACAGCATAACTGAAGAAGCAGCAAAACATTTATATTATATGATATGCGATGGGGGACTGTCAGACAAATGATTTATCTAGGAGTGCTGTCTGACCTCAGATAACCTCACGACTGGGGTAAGCCACTAGTGAGTTGCTCGAGGGCAAACAGCATGAATCTAGATAAATCGTTTATCTGACAGTCACCTATCACATATTTCATTTATGCCACAGGGGAGGATTTTGAGTGATTTTCTTAAAGGAGTTGTTTTTTTTTCCGTATGACTTGGGTTTCTTTTGTGAATGTGTGTGTTTGCCCATTTTTCCTGAGCTGTTGCTATGTCCGTTACTAAGCAGGTGACGTTTGGAGTCCGTGTTGATGTCAGGACATGAGCAGTGATTGGTTGTGACAGTGAGTTTGAAGAAAAATGAGGGAACAATGACAGCACTGCTTAGCGAGAGTGGCGAGGTCAGGAAAGTTGGAGCGGTCAGCTGTGTGGCGCATTGTAACTGGCTGGCTGGCTATTTGTCATATTTTTTGTTCCTTAAATATAAAAAGACATGAAAATTAATTTGTTGAGCACGGTATGCATTTGGTGAATGTCGGCATTCTGAGTGAGCGTGCGGGACCAGGAGTGACTGAGCAGTACTGATTGTACCGTGCAGCTATTAGTTGATTTAAAAAAATTTCTGATTTTCTCACTCTTGGTTACTAAGAATTTCGAGCTGCAGGGAGACGACGGGCTCTGCAAATGAGGGAAGGCCTCTGTAGTGAGCTGAATGTGGATGGAAGTAGTGCAGGCTGCATGGACAGACAGGCGGACAGGTGGTGGGGGGGCCTCTGTGCAACCGCCGTTTGTACCAGGAAAGTGAAATCGCTGCTGAGCAATAAGTAGTGCTGGGGAGATGGTAAACCTACTAGCGTACAAATCTTGATGACATCATTACTGTATATTTATCACAGTAAATTTATCACCACTCCTGTTGCATAAATATATTTATGCCACACCGGTGAGGCTAAATACTGGCAACTATCAGTGAAATTTGTGCCACTGTGGGGACCTAGAGTGAGAATATGGTGATACTCTCACTCAAGGTCCATAATGGCAAAAATATCCTCACTGCAGCTCCTGACTGGCTACTGCCAGCAGTACGGGCAGCATGGTGCTGTTTTTGGAACTCCACTGCTCACTTGTGTACTGGCTGTCACTGAAGACTTTTACTTTGTCACCATTTAGACTGTGATTGTGTTTACTGCTCTGAAAATAAAAAAAAACAGACTGCTGTACACACACAAATTCCTTGTGAGATGCAATATGCCCCCCCCCCATTACTGTCAATGTTTGTCCTTTTTATCCAGACAGGCACCGTCACTCTTTTTGCATTCACACTCCCTTTCATCAGGAACGTGACGCCTCTCATCCCAACTCAGCATGCATTTCCCCAGTTTCAAAGCAGACTACTCCCCAACCGCACTTAGTCTCCCCGATCTAGGATGGGGGAACATGCTGAAGTGTTGATTCAATGACATACGCCAAGTATCAGGTGAGTTAAGGTCAAAATACTGCTCTTCTCGGCAATCATGAGACACCGCTCAGTCATCCGAAAATGGCATAAAACAGAAATGAAACGCAATTTGGCAACACAAAACAACGGAATCCTCACAGGTATGGCATAAATCGGACATGACACAGCCTTGGCAGGAATGTGTGTGTTATTTTTCTCTTGTGCAGTTTGCCCTTTGACATCATTCACCACTCGTGATGTCATAAGGTCAAACTGCACTCGCGAAAAATAACCACATACTTCTGCTAGGACCATAGCATATCCCTTACATATTATAGGGGGCACGGCAGTGTCCCTATAGTTAGGGCTGACCCCTATAGTAGGGCTGAGCAACAGGTTCTGTGTTGAACCCCTAGCTTTGCACCTTAATAGCTTTGGCAACATTTGACAAAATTGCTACCCGGGGCGGGGGTGGGGAGTTAGGTTTGGAAACTCAAGCGCCACATTTCTCTTCATTTGCGGCAGTAAGTTGAACCCTAACTAGTGCATTAAAGAAGTTTTTTGCAAAGAATATATGTACGTGGGCTAGCAGTATAACGTAAAGGTTAGAGTAACAAGCTGTGAATGAGTTTTGTACATCCAGCAGATCTGGGTTTGATTCCCACAGCCTCTACTTGCATACTGTGTGATTCTGAGCAAGTCACTTAACCTCCCCAGTGCTCTCAGGTTACCCCTGAAAACAGACACTTCTGCCTAGTGGGCCTTACCAAGTTACCAAAGAATTAAAACATTTTTATATATATACATATACATATACATACATACACACACACACACACACACACACACACGCACACATATATATATATATATATATATATATATATATATATATATATATATATATATATACATACATACATACACACACACACAGTATATAAGGGATTTGCAGTTAGATACATGATTTATCTATGCAACTGCAGTTTGACCTCATGAGTGGCATAAGTCACAACTGAAGTGGCTGAGGGCAAACTGCACAAGTATATACAATGGTGGGATTTCTTCACTGTGCCAGGCTGCCAGAATCGGAAGACCGGTAATTGCGGACTCAAAGGAGACACCCACACTTGATGAAACTTGTACATAAAGTGTATCACTGATGTCCAAGTTACTGATGCTGGTGTCTGGGCCTCCAAAACGGAGGTGTTTTTTTTTTTTTGTTTGTTTGTTTGTTTTACACATTAGAAACTCTGGCTCTGGGCAGGACTGCAGTTCTTACAACAGCCTTAAACCGTTGGGACCAATTCCAGGCTAAGGTTGAGACAAGTTTGGTGAACTCAGATTAGCCTCCCCCCAAGACAGCTGTTCGTGCTACTAGGCCAGCATACCCAGCATGATACATTCTGCAGGGTTTAACAAAGTGCAGCATTTCATACAGGGAAGTGGCACAGCCCCAGCCTTTAACCTTCAGCTCAACCTAACGTACAGTTCTAGGGACGTGGATATGTTGTTCAATCCACATTTATTGGCAGGTTCCTTGCCGCTTTACATCTTGCCGGAAGGTCTTCAAGCTGGCTCCTCCCACCCACGCGGGTGGTAAAACTCTCGGCTCCACCCCATGACGTCAGATCTTCCTTACCACTTGGAAGCTCAGGTTCCCTCCTTAACGCTCTGCATTTTAGGCCTGGATACACACTCTTCGGTTAACCCAAAACTAATTCTCAAATTTAAAAGACTTCGATCTTCTTATTCCCTCGTGGCTGCGATGGACAAATCGACTCCCATCGGTGCCACTGTGGGCAGAAGATGTCCCAGACCAACCCGCACTCCACGTGCGTCTACTGCCTAGGGCTTGGCCACGATTCGCAGGCTTCCGATTTGTGCAAATCCTTTTTGGCCTCAGTCCTGGAGGACCGTGCTGCTCGACTTCTTCTGGGGCACCCTGAAAAACGGTATCTGGCGGTCAAGTTGAAGGAGGCCCGTTGAGCGGTGTCCACAGCAGCGGGCTCCACAGAATGGTTGGAGCAGAGGATCGCCCTCGAGGAGGAGGCGGCCCAGGCCACGTCTTCTTCCTCCTCGGTCGCGGCATTTATCCCACTCTCCTTGGGCTCTTCATATACAGCTTCTTTTAAGGAGCTTTGCCAATCCTTCTCCACCAAGGGAGAAGGACCATCAGGACATTCCAGTCGGTCCAAGAAAAAGAACTCAAAAGGTAAGCCCCACCGTCGACGTTTGTGGGAGCAGGAGAGATCCCCTTCACCGGATGGTCGACTTTCGACTTTGGTCGAGGTTGCAGCTGCGGTTGCTGGCTTTATGGTGTCCCCATCAGGTCAGCCGGCTGAGACACCCATCAACGCAGTCAAGATTTTTCTCGACCCGGACGGTTTGTCGACTGGTGAGGCCGACAACCCTACTTCACCGGTTCCCCCAGTAGAAACAAAGGACTTGCCTGTGCCTCCTGTGCCGGAGTCCCCGGTTAAGGTCCCTGAACCAAAGGAGGAGCAGGTTTCCCCCGTCCCCTCTCTGACCCACCCTCGGAATCTCCGAAGGTCTCGGTCCTCTTCCAGGTCCAGCCGGTCCGCCAAAGTCGTGATCTCGGCACCATGGAAAGGCGTTGCCGGCTCATCCTCATCGTCCTCTTCGGAGGATAGGTCTCTGGGCCAGGTTAAGGCCGGCGCTATATGATTTAATGTGGCAGCAGCTCTTATTGTCCGGAATAAGCCGACTCCGTCGCCTTCTCTGGCCATTAAGTGGCTGTCACCTGAGCGACCGAAACAACCCCTCGTAGTCGAGGAGCTGAAACTGGCACCGGTTGTTCGGCCAAAACCGGCTGCTCCACCCATTGTGGTGGAACCTCGGCCTCCACAACTCAAGACTGGGGCCCTGACCAAGGATTCTCGGTCGGGTCAGGGCTGGTTCCATAGGTTGTTGGTCACCCTCACTCCTGATCGACCTCGGCAAGTGGAGGGTGGCTCAAGCGCTCGGCAGCTGTTCGCAGACTCCTCGGAGTCTGACTACGACAACTGCTTGTTCTCCAGGCCGCTTGACCTGGAGTCTGCAGGGGGTCAGTCGGTGGACGAGAGCCCATCCTCGTTTTTAGGAATGCTTCAACTCCTCTCAGAGTCCACTGGGATGAAGCTCGAACCAGTTTCAAAACGGGACAAGTATCCCCTCACGGAGATACTGGACCGAGGGGATTCCCCTACAGAGGCCTTTCCAGTGGCCGAAGCCATTGTTGGCCTGGCCCTGGAGCCGTGGCAGCAGACAGCATCTTGTCTCGCACCTTCGGCCAGGATGGCTCGAAAGTATGCGGTCCCTACCGGTTCACTCTCTGGTTTCTCGGAGCACCCCTCTGCAGAGGGGTTAGTGACCGACAGCATTTTCCGGCGTTCCAGGAACGCTCGGGATGTGGACAAACCGCCCGATAAGGAGTCCAAGAAATTGGACTACTCAGGGCGGAAGGTATACACTGCTTCCTCCCTAGGCCTTCGTCAGGCTAGCTCGGCCATTCTGATGGCACACGCCCTTTTGGGCTCCCTGGATGAAGTGATTCCTCATCTCCCGGCTGACCTTCAGACGACGGTCAAGCAGGTGCGGGATCAGGGAAGGGCGGTAGCTAAACAGCAGCTCCAAACTTCGTTGGACATTGCTGATTCATGTGCCCGGTCAGTAGTGGCTGCAGTGGCCATGCGCTGCAGAGCTTGGCTGTGGACCTCCACCTTTACGGCTGATACCCAGCACAAGCTGGCAGACGTCCCCTTCCTGGGTACCGACTTGTTCAGGCCCGGGGTGGAGGGTCATCTCCAATGGATCGAGAAGTCCAACGCCACCTTGGACTCGGTCACATCTGCCCAGAAGGACAAAGGCCACCAGCAGCAGTATAAGCCCTTTCGTCCTTCAGCCACTGTGGCATGTCCGGCCCAGCAACACCAACATCAGGGCCAGCAGGTTCACGCTTGGCACCCCAAAGCCAAGCCTGCTGCTTCCTCCAGCAAGAAGCCTGGAGGGAAAGGCCCAGGCAGCTCCTCAGCCGGCCCTTCCTCCAAGCCTGCCCAGTGACGGGTTGAGGGGTGTCGCCCCCAACCTCGTCACTCCTCCCCGGGTTCCCCCCGTGGGGGGAAGGCTCCGCCACTTCCTTTCCGCCTGGTCTGCTATCACCACGGACCGCTGAGTGCTGGAAGTGGTAGCGGAATCTGCCTCTGGAATTTGAGCAGTTCCTCTCCTATCGGGCCGTCGCCCCCATGAAGGGGGCTAAGGTTCCATAGCCTCTCTGTCAGCTGGTCGAGCCGACATTGCCTTGCTCCTCCAGAAGGAGGTGATCAGGGCGGTGGCGGACTCCCTCCAGACCTAGGGTTTGTGTCCAGGTACTTCCTGGTCCCAAAACGGACAGGGGGCTGGCGCCCCATTCTCAAACTACACGACCTGAACAAGTTCCTAAGGTTTCGCATGGCAAGGATGGTCACTCTGGCTCACATCATTCCATCCTTGGAACGAGGCATGTGGTTCTGTTCTCTGGACCTTCAGGACACGTTCTTTCACGTCCCAATCCGTCTGTCTCACCAGCGATTCCTCCACTTCAGAGCAGAGGGATCCCTTTACGAGTTCCGGGCCATGCCCTTCGGCCTCTCTCCAGCTCCCAGAGTCTTCACCAAATGCATGGCAGTGGTGACAGCATTTCTGCAGCGCTGAGGGATCCAGGTGTACCCTTACCTGGATGACTGGCTGACTGCAGCCCCTTCCAGGTTGGAGGTGGAGTGGTCAAGGGAACTGGCCCTCCAGGTCTGCTCTCAGATTGGCCTCCTCATCAACGAAGCCAAGTCAGAACTCATGCCATCGCAGTTGATACAGTTAATCGGGGCAGAGCTCGACTCTCTTCGAGCCAGGGCATGGCTCCCGGCAGACAGGGCAGAGGTCCTTTCCTCCTTTGCCCAATCATTTCTGGTTGGGCAACTGCACCCTGCCTGGGACTTCCTGCGCCTTCTGGGCCTCATGGCGGCCTGCGCCAGCATGGTACATTGGGCCCGCTGGCATATGCGTCCCCTGCAATGGGGACTGGCCCGCCAATGGTCACAGCGCTCTGGTCCTTTGGACCAGCCAGTGACAGTGACCCAGGAGATGTGGAACGGCCTCCAGTGGTGGCTCGTTTCAGCTCATCTGCAGAAGGGTATCCCGTTTGTCCGCCCCAAGCCGACGGTCACTCGGATGACCGATGCCTCTCTGATGGGTTGGGGTGCCCATCTGGGGGAGCTCAGAGCCCATGGTCTCTGGTCCCCTCAGGAGTCTCGATACCACAGCAACCTGCTGGGGCTTCGAGAGGTCCGACTAGCCCTCACCGCCTTCACTCCGTTTGTATGGGGTCAAGTGGTCCAGGTCCAGACGGACAACACCATGACCATGTACTACCTCAACCGACAGGGCGGGATGCACTCCTTGCCCTGTGCAAGGAAGCTCTCCACACTTGGTCTCTTGTGATCAGCCTGGAGGCGGATCTCCTAGCCATCCATGTGGCGGGAGCCTCCAACAGTCTGGCTGATGCCCTCAGCCGGATGGCGCTGCATCTCACAGGTGGTCTCTCCTGCGGGAGGTAGTACAAGATCTGTTCTCCCATTGGGGCACCTCTCAGGTGGACCTGTTCGCCTCAGGGAGAATGTGAAGCTGAGGGCTGTTTCACACCGTCTCCCTCAGCAGGGGCTCACTGCGGGGATGCCTTCTCGAGGCCGTGGACCCCGGGCCTCTTCTACACCTTCCTCTATTCCCTTGATCCACAAGGTGCTTCTCAAGGTGAGAAGGACCAGGTGCAGGTGATTCTGGTAGCCCCAGACTGGCCCCGCAGTTCTGGTACCCAGATCTCCTCAGCCTCAGCTCCTGGCTCCCAAGGCGACTTCCAGCCGCCCGGACCTGATCTCAGTCAACAAGGGGAAGGTACTCCATCCGGACTTTCAATCCCTGCACCTGACGGCCTGGTTCCTGAGCGGCTAGAGTTCCAGGCCCTGGGTCTTTCTGACGAGGTCCTTGATGTCGTTGAGGCATCCTGTAAGGAGTCTACCATAAAATGCTATGCCTTCAAATGGAAGAGATTCTCCATTTGGTGTCAGGACAAGGGGTTGGACCCTTCCTCCTGTTCCTTGGCTAGCATTCTGGACTACCTGTGGTCCCTTTCTCAGCTAGGGCTTCGGTCGATGACCTTAAAGGTGCACCTGGCAGCCATCTCTGCTTACCTGGCGCGGGCCGGCAAGCAGTCAGTGGTGCAGGAGAAGGTGGTCGGGCACTTTTTCAAAGACCTTGATTACATATCCCCTCTGGTGCGAGAACCTCCACCTCCGTGGGATCTACTGCTGGTATTGGCTAAGCTCATGGGCAAGCCATTCGAACCGATGCACAGGTGTGACATCTCTCACCTGTTGTGGAAGACCGCCTTCTTGGTGGCTATCACGTCAGCCAGAAGGATGGGAAGCTCAGGCGGCATTCCATTGAGTCTCATATCTGGTCTTCCACAGGGACAAGGTTGTCCTGCGCCCCCACCTGAAATTTCTTTCGAAGGTGGTGTCGGAGTTCACCTTAACCAGGTGTTGGCTCTGCCAGTGTTTTACCCCAATCACACCTCGGAGGCCGAATATAGGCTCCATACTCTGGACCCTAGAAGAGCGCTCTCTTATTATAAGGAGTGGACAGCTGAAGTTCGGGGAGAGGTTCACCAGCTGTTTGTCACCTAAGCTGAAGCCGCATCTGGCAGACCTGCAGCCAAGCAGACGATAGGCAGGTGGGTCACCTCCTGCATAGATCTCTGCTACAGGTTGGTGGGCATGGAGCCTCCCAGAGGGATAAAAGCTCATTCTACCCACCATACCACTGCTTCGGTGGCTGCTTCCAGGGACATCCCAATCCAGGAAATCTGCAGGGCTGCTATCTGGAAGTCAGCACACACCTTCATTACCCATTACCACATCGACCTAGAGTCACGCCGGGTGCTGGTTTTGGGACCTCGGTTCTCCAGTCTATTCCTAAGTAGGGGTGTGTGCCTTGCCTCCTCCTCCTCCCGAACTGCTAGGGGTGCTGCCAATAAGTGTGGACTGAACAACATATCCACATCCTAGAAATACAGATTACTCACCTGTAACAGAAGTTCTAGGGGTGGTACATGTTCGTTCATCACCTAACCCCCGACCTCCCGGCCGATCATAACCTGGCTTCCAGAGCTAGATCTGGTGTCATGGGGTGGAGCCGGGAGGTTTACCACCTGGGTGGGTGGGTGGAGGAGCCAGCGAAGACCTTCCAGCAAGATTTAAAGCGGCAAGGAACCTGCCAATAAGTGTGGATGAACAACATATACCACTCCTAAAACTCCTGTACTGGTGAGTAAATACAGGTTAAACTGGCTAAAAGGCAGGACCCAGAGGGTGGTAGTAAATGGCATAAAATCAGAAAAGGGTGAGGTTACCAGCGGGGTGCCACTAGGATCGGTGCTGGGTCCAGTCCTAGTCAATGCCTTCTTAAGTGACATTGCAGAGGGATTGGAGGGGAAAGTATGCCTATTTGCAGATGACACCAAAATCTGCAACAGAGTCAACACACAGGAGGGGCTAGATGAAATGAGAAATGACCTAAGACTACTTGAGGAATGGTCAAGGGTTTGGCAGTTGGGTTTCAATGCTAAAAAGTGCAAGATAATGCACCTGGAACACAGAAACCCAAGACAGGAATACAGGATGGGGGGGGGGCAAGTTCTAGCCACCACAAGTCAGGAGAGAGACCTGGGGGTTATCATATCCGATGACCTGAAGTCAGCCAAACAATGCGAAACAGCAGTGGGGAAGGCAAACAGAATGCTGGGGTGCACAGGAAGGGGCATAACTAGTAGCAGAAGCAAAGTGGTGATGCCACTGTATAGATCACTGGTGAGGCCTCATCTGGAATACTGTGTCCAATTCTGGGGACCGCATCTCAGGAAGGACATAGACAGAATGGAAGCAGTCCAGAGGAGAGCAACAAAAATTATACATGCACTGCACCACAAGCCTTATGAGGAAAGACTCAAGAAACTTAACATCTATTCACTGGAAGAGAGAAGGGAGAGAGGAATATGATAGAGACTTTCAAATACCTTAGACTAATAAACTGGGTACAGGATGAGGGCATATTTCGGAGAAGAAAGTGCACAAGGACAAGGGGACATAACATGAGGCTGGAGGGAGGCTTGGGGGCATGCTAGAAGTATTCTGTCACAGAGAGGGTGGTGGATCCATGGAACAGCCTACCAGCGGAGGTGGTGAAGCAAAACAGTACGGAGATTCAAAAGTGCATGGGACAAGATAAAGGCACCCCTGCTGTGCAGCAGAGCAGGGGAAAGGCATTCCGGATAAGAGTAGGGATTGCCAAACAAAGTAGGAAAATGGGCAGATTAGGTGGGCTGTATGGTCCTTATCTGCCGACAGATTCTGTGTTTCTACGCCCATTATGGGCTCATTTGTATGGGAAGCAATGGGAGGTTTGTGTCAACATGTATGTGGTGGGGGGTGCTACTGTTTTATCTTTGTATTTAATAAAATTGTTTATCGACTTCTATATCGAGGAGGGTGGTCTTGCTTTTGGACGAGCAGCCACAGTTGCGTTCAGCATCTGTTTGCGATTTTTGTCTTGTCTCCATCCCATGGTATCCTGAGCTACCTTTCTAACTAGTTTGCACACTTGTATTATGCAATATTCCTGTAGGCAATTAACTCCGGGTCGCCCCTGAAAAAGAGACTTCTAATCTCAGTGGACCTACCCAGTTAACAAATTCAAACAAATAAATTTCCATTATTTGTAACAATCTAACCGTACAGTGAAAAATAGTGTATTTGATATCACTAGGGATGCAACGTAGTTTCATAGATTGGTCACCTTTCTGTAGCAGCAGCCTTCAGCTGCCTTCCTGCTCAGCGAACAATAACAATCCAAGTGGAATGCTGCCCACCTCAGGACCATTTTGCCTGAGGTTCTGTGTCAGTGTGAAAAGAAGCATCTCAGAATTAACAGAAGTGGCACTGACCTATTAAAGTGGGCCACGCTCAGCAGGAAGTGCAAATTCTGAGATCTTTTTGTTTCATCTCAAAATGTGTGGTAGCTCACTGTATCCGTGTATCCCTGGCACTTTTTTAACATAGTTTATTCAGTTTATAAATCATCATAAACAATCGATTGCACAGAACTGAACATTCAGACAGGTTTTGCAAAAGTACATTACAGTAGGTTAATGCAGTTTAGTCCCTGGTTGTTACCTTTGGGTGAAGTATTTAACCGTTTAACTATTCAGACATAGAAGATTGCAGTGCCCTTCCCTCCTACTCTTTGTAATCAGCTGACTCTCTCAGCCTCTCCTGGAACACAGATGTTGCACAGGCCTCGGACACTGACCGTTGAAGTTTATTCCACCAAAATTCTAGAACTCCCTGCCTCTACAGGGCTTCTTATGTCTCGCACAGCCTTGTTCCTGTCCCTGAGATGGCGTAGCTCTGCCTAGCTTAGCTCCCATATCACTGCTAAAGTTATTGGTTTTCCCAGCGTTTTGGCACTGTACACTTTCCAAGCTTTTATAAAGTTACTGCTGATTTTGGTGTGTGGGGGGGGGGGTCTAAAATGGCTGTGACAGAGCAGCATCCATTTTCTGCAGCTCCAGGGACTCACCAACTGAAATTCCATTTTGTTTCTGTCCGGCTGCTCAAAACTCTACTAAACATGACAAATTTCTAGATATTTGGCAACCATACCTGGAATCCAGTTTATTTAAAACTCCAGCTTAAACTTTAAGTCAAATATCTGTCATCTAGGCTGGCCCGGTGGCACTGAGGGTTGAGGTGCTGGATGCCACACTTCGTGCCACGCCGGAGACCCGGGGTTGGGAGCGACCTCGGGTTGCCGGGGATTGGCAGGGGAAGGAGAGGATCGAGCATCTGAAAGACTGCTCTCCTCTCCCCGGGGAGGGGAGGGTTGTCATCCCGCTTCTTGGCTGCCCCCTGGTGGAGGCTGGAGGACAGTGCCAGAGGTAGGGAGACACACAAGTGCGGTTATGTGACGTGCATGTGCCTCCACACACACAAGTTCATGCCGTGAGGGGGAAGGGGTGTACAGGGAAGAAAATGGAAAAAGAAAAAGTAAAATGGAAAGTCATCTTATGTAGCTTTAATGAACTTCTTGTGCTATATTTTCACTTAGTCTTTGACATACTCTGCCTTTTTTTTTTTAAGTTGTTTAACCAGCAGTAGCACACTAAGCTGAAAGCTTTTTTACAGGAGCGACTGGGGAGCACAGAGAAGTTAAGTGACTTGCTCAGGGTCACACAGTATGCAAGTGGAAGCTATGTGGGAAGCTGTGGGATTCAAACTGAGATCTCGTCTGCTGGATGTCACCAGATTTGCAGCTCAGAGCCTTAAACCATTGCGCTAGACTGCTTCACTTTGCTTTACATGTTTTGACTTCTTATCTAATCTGTTTTTGTATGTTAAGTATGCAACTTATATTGATTGCTATGTTATTCTCTGAAATTTCAATAAACTTTTAATTACAAAAAAAAAAACTTGACCAAACTAGCTGAATAATGGAGCAGACACTGACACTACTAAATTGTCTAAAAAAGACACAAAGAAACTAAGAGAGAAAGAGAAAAAAGTGAAAGGACCAAATTTTTTTTTTTACAATGGGTGCTGAGCAAGCACAGAAAAAAAAAGCAAGTGGATCCGCTCTGCTGCTACCTTGCTTCAGTATCTCCCGAAGCTACTGGTAGTTTGGAGCTGGTTGCCTTGATTAGCAGCTCCGAGGCAGTCACTAGGATGGTCACTAAACCTTAAATGAGGAGTTACCTTAACAGACCTTGAATACGCTTTCTACACACACAGTAAAGCCACTATATCTGGTATAGATGCACAGCAAGCGATGCCGACAGAGATTCAGCTGAATGCACCAGAGACTGGGTTCGGTGGTCTTGATCGAGAGTCGACACTGGTGGATTTAGGAGGGGTGAGTCAAATCTTTGGAAGAGTTAATCAGGATATCCCAAAGCCTATACCAGTATCCTCTTCCAAAAAAATGGATGCTAAGCTAGAAAATAAATTTTCCAAAATTGAAATGGTTACCCGGCAAATGAAAATAAAAATGGACAGAACATTCAAAACAGATAAAAGATCTTCAAAGTGAAAACAAATTAGACACTGCATCTGCTCTCTCTGCTGTCCTGATGAGAGATTCTATTTCCATGGCATGCAGAATTGAAATCCTGGAAAATAATCAGCGGTTACTCAGTCTGAGATTTGTGGATCTTCCAAGTCAGAAACTTCAGCATTCAATACTTGGGACCTGATTAGGCTGTTCAGGGTGATCAGCCGGACTTTATTCTTTCTTACTGCCCTATTATTATTTGGTCTTTCAGAATACTGACCCATTAAACCTCTGTAGTTGCTACCTTGACAAATCAAACACCTATAGTTATCATCCAGTTTGCTAGTCTTTTACACCATGAGTTAATCATAAAAGCTGCTGGCATCAGAGTGAATATAACTGAAAAAAATGAAACATTTTCATTTACCCTGATGTTGCACCCACCACACACCAATGGAGAAGAAGCCCATTCAACTATCATGAGGAGGTGGAAGACCTTGGTAGTAAGTTATCCAATCTTCCACTCTTGAGGAATAAAGGGAGAGGGGGGACATGACTGAGACCTTCGGGTACCTTAAAGGTATTAACTGAGTGAGCACTTACGCCCTCTTCTGCCTTAGCGGGAACAAGACCATTGCGGGCACGGCCTAATGCTGGTGGGTGGAAGGTTCAGGAGGGAGATGAGGAGGCACTTTTTCGCTGAGAAGGTGGTGGCCAAGTGCAAAATAAGGTGGTATCCCTGAAAATGGTGGACAGCTTCAAGAGAGTATGGGATAGGGTGAAAAGGGGAGTTGAGGGAAAACGGCGGGGTGAAATTCGGAGAAGTGTGAGTTGAGGGAGTTCAAAAGAGAAACAATTAGGGTGGCAGCTACCTCTGTAAACAGACTAGGAACTGCACACTTAAGCAGATTAAATAGACTGTAAGGCCATCTGTTGGCATGTTTGTATGTTCATATCTTCCAAGACTCAGTCTTCACCATTGATTCACACCGATGAGTCTGGGGCCCAAGGCAGTGGGACGATGTGGGAGCAAATTGTTTTGCAGGGAGGAAGCCAGCGTTGGCTACTGGTGACACCTGCACACCTCACGTGGTGCATGTGTCAGACAATAGTTGGCACTGGCTCCCTCACTTATCAGAGTTCTGTTCTTCCCACCATCAAGTGCACATCATGGGAGCATCAGCACCTGTCTGTTAACTGTCATCGCCAACATTTTTCTGCATCACTGTGAAAATGTCTTGTTTATGCGTCATTCTTCTGTATTATTTTCCATGATGCCGAAATCAGAGAAAGAGATGAAGGGGGCAAAGAAAATGAAGAAACACTATCAGCCACCCATTATGCATCATTTGGAAAACCCATCCCGGCAATGGACCTGTATCCACATTGCTGGACCTGCATTGGTGCCTCCCAAGACATTGGTGTACGTGATGCATGCTTCTCCATGCACCACTGAACTTGAGAAGTCCATGCAGTGACATGGGGTTGCCCAGTCCCCACTTTCGGAGGCAGGCATCACACACGTGAGGTCAAGACAGAGTCTCTGGGCCTTTTTCCCTGTGTCCCTTCCCAGCATCTCTTCCTCTACACCTGTAGGACGTCTGCATTGTCCATCAGTGGTAACAGGAGTGTGTTTTCCTACCCTACATGTCTTCCCTTGCAGCGGGTTTGCCAGTTCAGTAGTTTCCACTCCACCAGTGGGTCTCTATTCCTAACCCTCTGTATGCCCTAAGTCTTCCTTGCAGCCGAGCAGGTATAAGGAGAAACAGGGTAATAAACACACCCAAGTTGAACCATTGGGCCGCCTCCATCTGTGCCACTCAATCCTGAACTAATCTCATCTGTGCTGCTGAACAGTACTGATGTACATGTGGAAATCTGAGACGGCACTGTTGGCCTATCTCTTTCCAGCCTGGCCAAGTTGGCTCTTGGTCTACACCCTGCCATGGGTGTAGCCAGGCATACTCCAAGTACTCCATGGTGTGCAATTTTATTTAAGGGGGGTAGCAAATAGGCTCTGAACTGCTTCCTTTTTCCATGAAAACTAACAAATAAAATGCTGAACCTTTCTGTAATTTTATTCATAGGAATTGAAACTAGAAGGACTGGTCACTAATACTGTCTTTGCATCCCAATGACAATACAGCTTTACAGGCTCTGGGCTGATATGTGGGTGTCTTAGGGAGCAATGCATGGCATTTGTATTTACCCATGCATGGCACCAGCCATTGTCATGAAATACAAAAGTTGTATTTATTGTGCCAAATGAGGCAACAAACACAGTCCTGGTGTACATTGGTATATTTTCTGGCTTCACCCCGGGGGGGGGGGTAGCAGTGAGTCCACTTGGTGTGCAGATCTGAAATTCCTGGCTACACCCCTGCACCCTGCCAACAGAAACTTACAGCAGGCCACCTCCAGTCTATGCTTGTCAATTCAGGAGAGCCCCATAGGCAACATCTGCATAGGGTATAACATTTTAGATATAGTATTTATTTTAATTAAAGTAAAAGAAGTCTCTGATATAGAGCAGCTACTTACATATTGTGGTAGCTGCCCTCAGCAATAATTATTCCAGCCTGGTTTAAAGAATAAATATTTGCCCATACCTTAGTTTTTTCACTCGTAATTTCTACATATCGCTACGCTGCCTGACCAATTCTGAAAGCCCTGGTAATGGTAGCGTACGTCCCAGCGCTCAAGCACGTAATGATGTGTGACCAGGGAATGTGCATGTCTCATTGGAATGAATGGGCTGATTTCTCATTCATTTTTAGATCAAGATGGCACTTACCACAGATATGTGGACACTGCCCAATAACATGACTTCTTGTTAGTTTGTTATGTCCTTCGTTAATCTGTAAGTGGCCATTCTTGATTTTAAAATGAATGAGAAATCCAGCCCCATTCATTTCAATGGGATGTGCCCCTGTACTCTCCCTGGTCACACGTTATTACGTGCTTGAGCGCGTGGGCGTGTCACCATTATCAGGGCTTTCAGAATTGGTCAGGCTGCATAGCGATATGTAGAAATTATGAGTGAAAAAACTACGGTATGGGCAAATATTTATTCTTTAAACCAGGCTGGAATAACTATCGCTGAGGGCAGCTACCACAATACGTGGGTGGTAGCTGCATCAGCTATGCCGAAAATCACTTTAAGGTGAACCAACCAAGACAAAGGCAGGCCATGCTATCTCCAGATCTGCCAGCAACACCGTTATCAATTGTTTATAGTTCATTGCATACAGCCCTCAAGTGACGGACCCACTTTCAACCCCAGTATGTAATGCTCCCACCAGCTGCCGTGAAATGATGTCTGAGTCTCCCATCTTGCCCCTGATTGCCCATCCCCATCAGGCAGGACTTCTGTATGTTAGTTTTATAGCCTGAAAACACAGAAAATTCTTCCAGAGTGTTCAGGAGTGCTAGGATCATGATTCTGGACTCCGTGAGATCCATCAAAATATCTTCTGTGTAAAGGTTTGTTTTTTTTGTGAGACCTGCCCGATTGGTTTGTTAAACCATATATATCTGAGTTCTCCCTAATATTGATAGCCAGGGACTCAACTGCCAGTGTGAAAAGGAGGGGGGGACAGGGACACCCCTGCCTAGTCCTCCAATATAGTGTAAATGCTTCTGACCGGCAGCCATTTATCATCATTCGCACAGCCAGATCTTTATATAACAATTTGTCATATCGATGAAGGGCTGCTTGAGGTTGAATCTGTCCAGCACCTCAGAAAGGTACTCCCATTCCTTTCTATCAAAGGCCTTCTTGAATGGCACCCCTCCCTCAGATTCCGAGCCACAATGTGTACTACATTTAGTAGTCTTCTCATGTTGTGATAGGACAGCCAGCTCCAGACAATTCCCTTCTGGTCAGGATGTATCACAGAACCCAAAACTGTGTCAAGCCTAGTGGTCAACACCTTAGCATATATTTTGTTGTCATAGTTCAATAAAGAAATTTTGTGATAGGAACCGCATTCTAGAGGGTCTTTTCCAGGTTTAAGAAGCATGCAAATCATGGCCTCCATACTCATGTTGGGCAGGGTACCTTCCTTCTGTGCCTCTGTGTGTACCCAGGCCAAGCACTCCCCAAAAAACCCACTGATGTAACCTGAAAAGCTCCCCAGAGTAGCCACAAGGGCCACAAGCCTTGCCCTTGTTTAGGATCCAGATAGCTCTACCTACTTCTGCAGGAGTAAGTTCCCTCCCCAGAGCCTCAGCCTGCTCCTTTGTGAATTGGGCGATGATCAATTTATGCAGAAATTGTTTTGCCCTCTCCTGAGTACCCTTACATTCTGAGGTATACAGTGCTTATAAAAATCTGAAAAAGTCTCTCTTATCACTTTTGCTTTGTTAACCAGAGTCCCTCGCCTACTTTTGATCACTGATATGATGCTGGAGCTTATCCTTCCTCTAGTCAAACATGCCAAAAGTGTGCTAGGCTTGTTGTCCCATTCAGAAAACCTATATTTCATATAAACCAGGAAGATCCTTGTCCCTTCAGTGAGGAGTAAATTTAGAGCTTCCCTTGTTGCAGCTAACTTTCTGAGACACTCTGGAGACTTGTCCATGTAGCACTGTTTCTGTAAGGACTTTAGTTGAGCCTCCAGTTCCTGATGTTTTGTCTTGTGATTGCATCTTGCAGCCACATACAAGATCAACACACTTTGTATAAAAGCTCTCCCAGCCTACCCAGAAAGTATTCCCTGAAGGGGCAGATGCCTTGTTGGTTGAGGAGTACTCACCCATTGGGAGGACACATTTGTCTGAACTCCTCTGAAGTGAGCAGGTGTGTAGGAACCCTTCATGCTGCCTTGTGCCCATTTTCCCCTCCCCAGCCACACAGTACAGAGACCTGAGCATGGTCTGAAATAGCAGTTTCACTAATTTACATTCACTACACCCTGGAGTATCATGCTCTAGGGATGAAAATGTTGTCTATCCTAGACCAGGTTGCATGTGGGCTACAGAAGAACATACACCTCAGTTAGTGGGTATGGGCTGTCATCATGCATCACCCAAGTCCAGGTCAAGGAGGTCCTGTCTCCACGGTTCCACTCCTGGCCATGTCTATGCCCCAGAATCCCTAAGTGTGGCTCCAAGACACTGTTAAAGTTGCTGTTGTCAAGCCATTGAACTCCTCCCAGTGAATTAGGGTCGTAGATCTGGGAAAACTTGAGGGTCGAAAACTGCCTGGGCATACACAGAGGAAAATGTGGCCTATTGACCACCTAGGCTCCCCTTGACAAATACATACCTGCCTTCAGAGGGGTCTGAAACCACCTTATCACAGGTGAAGAGCAAATTCCTATGAAAGAGCACTGCTGCCCTTTGTGGGAATTGTAAGATTCTCATGTAGCATTTCTCTACCCAATCCACATCCAGCTTGCAGTGTTCTGCCATGCTAAGGTGGGTTTCTGCACCATACCACCTGGAGTGGCTCCTCTTAAAGAGGTCAATATCTTTTCTTCTCCACAGGTGTGAGAACCCCGACGTTCCAAAAACTATACAAATTTTGTCAACAAACATGGTTATGCGAGATGGTCAGATGAGGGCCGCCACCCCCAGGCGAGAATTTGACAGCCATCACCCTCAAGCGCAGAATCTGACATCTCAACACCTGGGGCATCCACCACCCCAGGAGAACACTGCTACCCCCTGTTGTCACAAGAGAAAAGACCATGCTGAATCCATAACTTGTGGGTAATGTGCTTGAAGAAAAACCAAACCCAACATTTAACAATGTTAACAAAAACAGTTAACCACATGAACATTAAACATAAATAAACAAATGTCTGTAGTAGGGTATCTTCATAATGTCTGCACCAGAGCCACCAGGCTAGCCAAAGCAGATTACTTTTCCTCTGCCTTTCAGAACAATATCAATCACCCCTCAAAGTTCTAGAAGGTTGTCCATGCCCTATTCTCCCCCATGGCTCAGCCCACTGTTCCAGTCCTTAAGGTGAGTGATTTCACCATTACTGACCCCCTCTCAGTGGCCAGTGAATTCAATACTTTCTTCATCTCTTGTGCCTCTTCCCTTCTCTCCTCCTTCCCTCTGGAATCCCTGCCTCCCTCAACCCCTACCCTCCCTCCCTCCCAAATCCCCCATTCTCATTCAATCCTATCTCACCTGCTGTCACCATTAAGGCCTTACTAGCCCTCAACCTCTCAACAGTAAGAGCCCTGATGGGTTTGATCCAAAACCTCTCCAGCTCGCTGCCCCGCCATTGGTCTCCCTATCTCTGCCCTTCTAAACCTCTCCTTCTCCCTAGCTTCTGTCCCAATGCCTGGAAGCATGCCACAGTTATTCCTTCCATAAAGGCAGCAATCCCTCTATTCCAGGCAACTATCACCCTATTTCTCTTCTCCCTGCTTTGCCAACTCCAAGAACTCTCGATGCCATCTCAGTTTTCCCTTTCCTTGACTCCTTCCTCTTTCTTCATCCTTACCAGTCTGGATTTGCAAACCCACTCCATCTCTTCCTCCCTCCCTTCTCCGGCTAACTGATTCCATTCTCAGGTAAGATTAGGCCAAATCACCTCAGCTATCTTCGCTGAGTTGGCCATAGCCTTCAACACTGTCACCCACCACCTTCTCCTCTGTAAGCTCATAGCAGCAGGACTCTCCACAACGCCACTAACTGGTTCCATTCCTACCTTGCAGGTGGGTCTCAATCAGTTTGAATTGGTGACCCCTTTCCCTCCACTCCCTATCTGCACCAGTGTCCCCAGGGCTCTGTCCTTGGCCCTATTTTATTTTGTGTTCCTAAATGACTTCCTGTTGCCTGCACCTCAGCATCCATTCACATGTACACTGATGACACAGTCCTATTTGCCTCCGCCACTCCCTTCTGATCTAATGACTAGACTTCAGTGGGACTTTGACAATGTCCAGCTCTGGTTCCACTCAAATCAGCTGGCTCTAATAACAAAAACGGTCTCAATAACCTTTGGCACAAGGCAAAAGCTCTCTAGAATTGTTAGTCCCCCCTCCTTCTGCACCCTCAACAGGTCCACCATAGAGAATGTACTATCCTTCATGTACCTTAGGGTCTGGCTTGACAACCACCTCGAATTTTCTGAACACGTGGATGCCATTCACCAAAAATTGCACCCTAAGTTAGGAGCGCTGTACCCCCACCGAGGCTTCATCCCTCTGCCGGCCCACAGAGCCGTTGTTCAGAAAATAATCCTCTCTATATTTGACTACAGTGCTGACCCTAAATCCACCCTCTCTAGACTGGACTCTTTCTTTCCCTTCTTCTGTCATTTTGCTCTGGGCTGCCCACCCTGCACTCACCACTGTACTCTTTACACATCCCTCTCCTTTCCTTCCCTTAAAGCCCGACGCCTGGCCCACTGCTCCTCTTTTATTGCCAAATACTGGTTTGGCTCCCTCCCTGCCGTCCTACCTCTCCTCTATCCTCTCCCAGCCTCCCCCCAACTCCTGTGCCCTTCACTGCTCCCACGTCCGCTCCCTTGCTCTCCCCCCCAAGGACCTCCTCAGTCAGCCAGACTGCTTTCTCATACCGACTTCCTAAGCTCTAGAACTCCCTCCCCTTCCCCATCCACTCTGCCTCCTCCCCTCATTCTCTATCCTCCTTACTGCTTAGCTTCACCTCCCCCACCAGTAACTGCAACTGACCTCCACTATTTATATCCCACTGCCTTCTCCATCCCCCCCCCTCATCACCAACTCTCAATCCTAGTAATACTGTCCCCCTAAGTCATTCGTTCTCCCTTCTACCTGACTCCCTGTCATCCCGTTTCTATCCTGCTCCTGTTCCCCCTCCTGCCTGCTTGTCTTCCCCACCGCTACCTTTTCTTCATTGTAGGCCAGGAAACCAGTCTCGTGCTGTGTGTGCACCCAGTCATGACCGGCCCTTGTGGGGTTTTCACCCCAGAGGGATGATGGCTTGCCTCTCCATCTCAACTTACTCCTCCTCCTCCTCCACCTTCCTATTACACTCCACACTATTTTCTACCCCCTTTCATGTTTTTATTCTTCACTATTGCCCCCCAGCTGTTAGCTATTGGACATGCTGCCTAACACCATACCTTGTGGCTCAGTATTTATTTGCTTTATACTGTTTAGTTCACATACCTACATATTTTATTGATTTATTTAGTTTCTGTTGACCGGGTAAGTGCACTAGACAAATCCTGCCTATTTTCAGGCACGACCTGGGGGAGGGGGATACAGATGAATGCAAACTGACCTTGAACCAGATTAAGCTGTCATACATAGCTGCCTCAATGTTATTTAATTGCTGTATGAAGTTTATTTTGTAAAATCAATTGTACTTACCCCTGTTCCTTTCTCCTCAGGATGCATCTGGAAATGGGCTGTTTTAACTCAGTATGCCTTTCCTGGTGAAACTTTTCAAATAAATAAATGAATAAAATCTTTGTACGCATGAGCTCGTGTACCAGTAGAATCCCAGCCCTCCGACTGGGGTGCCGTAGCTGACAGTGCGGTGGTAAGTGATATGCAGCATCCCCCCCATGCACCCAAGTCATGCTTCCTCCAAAGTAGCTCATCTTGACAAGAGGAAATAGCCTCCTTTAATATTCAAAAGCAAACTAAAATAAAAACTTAATGTGGCCTGTGACGAGACAGCCAGTTCTGAGTGCTGTATAATATTTTTTTAATATAAAATGTATCAAGCACCATCTCTGTTGAAAAAAATCTAATGCTCTAGGAGGACCTCAACCCCCACCCCAGTTTTCAGTTGACAGATGTAAGCTAAGAGAAATGCTGACAGCCTGTGAGTTCATACACACTCAGTTTTTAGAGACAATGTGTTACATTGAAGACTTTAAACAAGGATCCTGTTTCTCTGAGTTAATTACAGACTTGTTTAAGTTAACTTTATTAAGAGGGAAATCATAAAAATGTTTATGACGTTGAAGAGAAAACCCAGGTTATTACACAGGAGTGCGAGGTTGTAAATGCTCATATGAAGCCTGTGTGAGGGAGGATGCAGCATGGATCAAAGGAGATGTCATTTGAAACATGAGTCATGCTGAAGGATTGCAAAATTGATACCTTAAAAAGACTACTGTGTTTTTTTTATTAGAGATATTTTTAAATATAATCTGACAGAGGAGGAGCTAGCTGACCTCACCAAAAAGGGGTTGGCCAATACAGTTGGTTAAGGAATAATTCTGTTTTACAGAGACACACTTTTGCCTAGACTCTGACCAAGCAAGATCGGTGAGCACTTAAGCAAGTATTTAGAGACTAAGTACTGTAGTAGGAATTTGCACTGTTTAAACCTTGTTTCTTTTAAAAGACTTGTATGTCTTTTGATATAATAGTTCTGTATTTGGTGTTTTACATATTTTTAACTATTTTAGTAAAATTCTTTTTAGAACTCACTTGGTCTGTCTTTGACGTCTTTTTTTTATTTGTAAGAAAAGTACATGGTTATAGCAGACAATAGACATAAGCTTGAATGGTGGTACCAAACTGGAAAGAGAAGCGTTTTAAATCTGAGGTCATTATTAAAGTTTTAAAGGATTCATCTCTGTACACCTGGTTAGGTGCCCATAGGCAAAGATATCTGGCCCCCCGAAGACAGATATATCTAAGCCTGTGCATTGGGTATGCTAATAAGAGGTTAACAGTTTGAATCCCTCCAGAACTTGAGACCAAAAGTTGATCCGAACTCACAAAAACAGACAAGAGGGTTACCTTGTCTGTTACACTGTTCACAAGACTGCGCTCAGAGGTTGGCACTTTGGGAGTAGAGGGCCTGACCTGCTGAGTGGGTTTGTGACATGCCCCACTACATCTGCAGCCAACTCATTAACACCCCCAATCCTGACCCCTCTTCAGTCCCAGAGAGCACAGACTGAGTTCCCACCATCAATGTCCAGGATTCCTACATTAAAAAGCCCTCCCCTCCATGCATGAGATCACCATGTGGATTAGGAAAGTGCCCTTCCCTCCTTCCACTCCACCTCCCCACAGGCATCAATGTGACCACTTTTTGTGCATAAGAGGATAAAAAGTTGCTATGCTACTGACTATACACTACAAAGGAGACTGCCATTACCGTGAACTCCCCTCCCCTTGGCTTACATACAATACAGCATCTCTAGTCCTTTTGCACCAATGGGAAAGAGTGTCCTTCAAGGAATAGGAGGAAGACAGGCATGGAATGCATGGCAGCAGGTGCCATCTTGTAAGTTTGGCTATGCGTTCTGCCTTGCCAGAGAGGAAAAAATCCTTGGGTCAAATTCAGGTCCTGGGGTCCCAGACATCACAATATAGACATACAGTCATATAGACAAGAACAGTACTTCTTTCAAAAGTCCAAATTCCCCAAGGTCCACTCACAGATCGTGATGTACCAGAGTGCGTGCGAGTGTTTGGGTGAACTGCAGGACCCATTCTGAAAGCAGCATATCAGTTTGAGAGGATAATCCAAAGTGAGCATAGGGTGGTGGGGAACCACCAACAGGGAAGCAGGCAAGCCCTAAATGGTGGGGGATCCAGTTGGGTAAATCTGGGGAAATCGGTGATAATCCAAGTTTTGGGATTTGTTTTCAGTGATCAGTCATCCCAAGCAAAACAGTCCTTAGTCTCTGGAAATACTTTGAAAAGCAACTGTATCATTTAACGTGTCACTGTTTGTCCACGGTGTCTTTGATGTATTGTTTTGCCTTCCACTGCCTCCCAGAATGTATAGGGGTACCGCCATGTCTGAATCTTAGCACCACCAGAAAGGCAAAGGTAAAATCAATTTTCTTCGAGCAGAGCTCATCCATCGCTAAAACTTTGGCACTTTTTGCACTTTTGGGAGTAGTCCTGGTATATGAAGAGCTGGTTTCCTTCAGGTATTACTTGCTGTTGTGCCCTGTATGCTGTTAAGATCATCTGCTTATCTACAAAGTTATGCAGTCTCAGGATGATTTGCTACGGGGTCTGGGCGCTCCCCCATCAGCAGCTTAGGAGCTAAGGCCTAATGGGCTCTATCCAGCATAATGCAAGTGCCTTTACAGTCCAAATTTAAAAGTTTAGGTAGGAATTGTTTGCAAAACATATCTGCCCCTCTCTGCTTTCCAGGAGACCGCTGAGGTGTAGGTTATTCCTATGGTTCACATTCCCCTGCCAGTCCAGGGACTCTTCAAGTTCCGCTACCCGTTTCTCCAGCTTCTGTATTTTGTTATTTTTCTGAATATTGCTTACATGTTAATGGTACTGTCAGTTTTGTCTTTGCTATTGTAACTCTCCCAAGTTGAGGCTAAAAATAGGCATTTGTATGCGTACTGTATCTTACCTGGTTAGAAATACAAATAAATCATCTGTTATCCCTCGCCAGACTGGATACCCTCTGTGACGCCTTCTGACATTTTGCTACAAACCCCCCCCACACACACACACACCATTGTTCACTGCATTCATACCTGTTCATCCTTCCTTTGCCCTCTCATCACCAGGCTCACTGTGCCTCCTCCATATCCAAATACTGGTTTGGTTCACTTACCTCCCCCACCCCTGCTTCCTGTCTCTCTGTTCCAGGGACCATCTCACTTTGCCACTCCTCATCTTTAACTCCGCTGCTGGCAATCTACCTTCTTTATTGACTTCCTCACTCTGGAACCAGCTCCTCCCTCTCTATCCCCTGGCTCCCCAGGCACCAGTTGAAACTTCAGCTCTTCACCACCTGTTCCTGTTACCCTTCCTCCTGATACCTCCATGGCCATGCCTTGACCATCTTGTTCAGCAGCTGGCTGGGTCCCCTCTCCTGCCTTGGGTTAACTTCTACACCACAGCAGTTTCTTCCTCTTTTATAAGGTTGGGCAAAAGTAGCCTCTCAGGTCAGTCACCTATCAATCAATCAATCTTTATTTTACCAGGCGGATCACCATTGAGAGAACTCATTTACAAGGTGGACCTGGGCCAAGGAGAACACAAGTCAGCAATGTGTTATAGCACAGGACAGAATTATATAAAATTCACAGAGAACACTATAACAATGACATATAGTACACCTAAGCAAGAAATAAGATTACTATTAAGTTGAGAGGCGGAAGCAGGTCAGCAAGAGCATAAGGGGGGTAGATGGAAGAGGTAGATGGCAGGAAGAGGAGGAGAGAGGTAACAGCAACAAGTCATACTAGATGAGAGCTGGAGAGAGTGCAAACATACAAAGCTCCAGACATGAAGGTGGTCAAGGAAGCAGTTAACTTATCTTAATAGAACGGTTGTACAGAGTTTTAAACGTGGTCATTTTACCAAATTTGATAGTTTCAGGGTTTTTGGAGATTATTCCAAAGGACAGGAAGGGTATGGCTCATAGAAGATCTGCCAAAATGTGATCTGATTCTAGGGGTATCAAGAGAGGTGTAGGAGTGGCTTCTCAAGGAGTAACTTCCAGGGGTACTAGTTAGCAGGCGTTTGGAAATGTATTGGTGGAGCTTGTTAGTAAGTGCTCTATAGGTCCAAGTAGCTGTGTTTTTCAGTCTTCTGGATTTAAGTGATTTCCAACAAAGCTGGGTGGGTACAGTATGGTGCTGCAGGTGCACCTGTTCTCAGTATTGTTCTTATTCACCAAGTACTGCTGCCACTTCTGAATATGCACTTGACAGACATTCTTATTGTACTGTACCACTCTTTATTCTCTGTGCATACAACTTGTTCTGCATTTTATTCTAACTTTGTACACATTTTTTTACCAAATGTTGCTCAATGTTTTGCAATTGCTACTATGTATTTGTGCTTCTGTCCTTCCACTGTTCCCTTCCCCGGGTTGCACATGGAAATGAGCCTTGGCTCAGTGTGCCTTTCCTGGTTACAAATTTTCAAATAAACAAAACAGAAAGAATATAGCCGCAAGAGCTGAGTTTAAACAGTAAACGAGAAGCAAAAATGCCTCATGTGTAAAGCACCTGAATGGCTTTAATAAATGTCAGAGTGCAAACATAGGTCTCAGTAATCATGCTTGCCTTTTTGCTTATCCAGACACAGATCAAAAAGAATGCCAGTACATGCACTACATAAAAAGATCACCTTCTTAATGACTAAGATCCCTGTCATTTTAATGTTTTGTCATTACTGGATTTCAAGCGGTAAGTCTTCACTGTAGCCTTATTCTGTTCCCCTTACGGGTTATGGCAGAGTTGAATTTCATTTTTATTTTCTTGAACCGCACAGTCTAATGAGCACAAAAACAAAAATAATTGATGATATAAATAATCCCTTAAGGCAAATAAGGCCAGAATACAAAATGTGCAAAACCACTGAAGCGACAAGAGGTCTGTTTGGAATAAAAGCTCCTGTTACCTCCTCACCTACTGTTTTCACATTGTCTTCACTGGCAAGATTCACTGGCCTTTCAAGGAAGGCTTAAAATGATTTAATGTTTGCTACATGGCTTATAGTTGCCATTTGTTAGTGGAAACAATTCATCTTTTTTTTGTTTAGTAATAATATATTTCTGGCAAATACAATGTAACCATTTTTCTTTTCATTGTAGTTCCTTCCTTGAACTGAGATATGGGTTTTGAAGTTTTCAAAATCCCTATTCTCTGGGCACACCCATTATGAATAAATTAAACATTTTGGTGTGGCTCGCTGTTCTATACCATCTAAAAATATGTGCTAGCTACCCTTCAGCAACAGTGGTTCTCATGCCTAAAAAATTCTGGTGGCCCCTAAAGGCCCCTCAAAGTGTGGCTAGCAGAAATTATTGGTAGCCCTCACCCCTTATTGTTTCAATCTCAAATCCCTTGTTATACCCCAACTCCCCAATATAACACATTTTTAATATCGCCATACAATAAATAAACTATGTGATATATTTTCACTTGAAATGCATCTTCTCTGTTTGTTTAAAAGATAAAATGTCCATTTCATTACCTTTGTAGGAGAGTTCTAAAGAACTCTGTGGCCGTAGAAAGTTGTGCTGGTGGCCTTGTTTGAGAAACATTATGCAATGGCAAGAAAAAATCCTGGACTCTGACTGGCCAGTCTTGGGCTAGACCTGTGCTGTTATCCCAGCACAACATCACGGGTCTAGTCTCAGCCTCACTGTGAACCTGCAGATGAGCCTGGAATCTTCACCATTGAGCTTGATTGTTTCATCAGCTCTTAAAAAACTAAAATATTTTTCCACACAAAAACATCTTTAAAATGATTTTTTTTTAATTCTGTATAACCACGAGCCATTGTATAATAACAATAATGCCCTCCAGGGTGTGAGTCATTTGGGATAACATCATGCCTCAGTTGTTGGATGCACTCGGCCTGCGGCCTCGTGCCCAACCACCTGAGGCATGACCTTATCCCAGCACAACACACACCGTGTTGGGCATTATTGCTTAATTGTCCAAGTACTATGTATCCAGCATGCAAAGCCAAAAAGAGGATTTTTATAAATTACTGGTGTCGGTCATCTTTCGTGACTTGAGTCAGTACTCATAAAATCGGTAACAAAAGCTATTTTAGAACAGCTGAGAAAAACAAAAATATACTGTTAAGGAATATACTTATGTCAGAAATATTTTAATGCCAAAGACCATACAATGACATTTTTGACAACCTACCAATACTGCTGCTTTAAAGGGCTGGGAAGGCATGCAGTATTCCAAATGTATTTTTGCTTATCCAGTGCCATTTTATATATATATATATATATATATATATATATGTCCCTCTCTCTCTCTCTCTGTTTGTTTCTTATCTCCCTGGTCTTTAAAACCAGCTCCCTATTACACCATTATAAATGCGTTAACCAGTGACATCATCGTTGCAATCAGTGAATGGCTCCTGAAGCTGCTGCCGCTACCTGCTTGCATTGCTACTTACGAACATACGAAATTTGCCAGCAGATAAAGGCCTAGAGGTCTATCAAGTCTGCTTGAATGTGCAGCTAGCACCCCTTATTCTTGCAGCTGCCCTTCCCCTTCATTAACCCTCCCCTTGTCCTGTCCCATCCTCGCTTGAAGCAGTCCACTGTTCTACTGCATTACCACTTCAGCAGGTAACGCATTCCACCCAGCCACCACCCTCTCTGTAAAAAAGTGTCTCCTCATATCCCTCCTGAACCTTCCTCGCTCCAGTCTCATATCATGGCCCCTGGTGGCCCTCCCCTCCCTTACTTTGAACAGCCCCTCTATACCCATCTTGTTTATTCCTTTCATGTATTTAGGAGGAGCCAGAGGTCGCGAGGGCTGCGCTGTACTGCCCTCCCTGCCAGGATTTCACCCCCCTCCCCCCGAGGACCAGGAGGTCACGAGGGCCAGACAGAAAAGCCCTCCTGGCCTTGAATCTCCGCTGAACGCCTCAAGGTAATTTCCCAACAAGTGCCCCTGCTGCAGTCAGCCGCACCGGGAGCTCTCCTGGCTGTGGACCAACCTGCAGTCTGCTCTTCACTGGGGCTTTGGCGCCTTTTCCAGGCTCCCGGCTCTGAACGCCTCTCTTACAGTGCCAGGTGTCTCAGTTGGACTATTTCTGTACATTCCTGTGCTAGCTTAGCTAGCCTGATTAACTAATTTTTAGAAAAAAATAAGCTAGTTTAAAGGAATCCAGGAAAGAGGGTATTGTGTTTAGCCTGTTGTAACTGTTGTACTTCCTGCTAGTCTTGCTGCTGCGACACTATTCTTTCTCCTCCCTAAGACTGCCCGCCCCTCAAGCTAATCCCTGTACCTGCCTACTTAACCTCACTCTTCTCCCCTTCCACAGATTTCGAGCCCCTCCCCCAAGGAGCCGGAGGTCGTGAGGGCTGCGCTGTACTGCCCTCCTGCCAGGATTTCACCCTCCCCGAGGACCAGGAGGTCACGAGGCCAGACAGAAAGCCCTCCCTGCCCTGAATCTCTGTTGAACGCCTCAAGGTAATTTCCCAACAAGTGCCCTGCTGCAGTCGCGACCGTCGGGAGCTCTCCTGGCTGTGGACTAACCTGCAGTCTGCTCTAACTGGGGCTTTGGCGCCTTTTCCAGGCTCGCGCTCTGAACGCCTCTCTCTTACAGTGCCAGGTGTCTCAGTTGGACTATTTCTGTATATTCCCTGTGCCTAGCTTAGCTAGCCTGATTAACTAATTTTTTAGAAAAAAAAAAGTAGCTAGTTTAAAGGAATCCAGGAAAGAGGGTATTGTGTTTAGCCTGTTGTAACTGTTGTATTCCTGCTAGTCTTGTTGCTGCTACACTATTCTTTCTCCCTCCCTAAGACTCGCCCCCTCAAGCTAATCCCTGTACCTGCCTGACTTAACCTCACTCTTCTCCCTCTTCCACAGATTTCGAGCCCCTCCCGAGGAGCCGGAGGTCGCGAGGCTGCGCTGTACTGCCCTCCCTGCCAGGATTTCACCCTCCCCCAAGGACCAGGAGGTCACGAGGGCCAGACAGAAAAGCCTCCCTGCCCTGAATCTCTGTTGAACGCCTCAAGGTAATTTCCAACAAGTGCCCTGCTGCAGTCGCGACTGTCGGGAGCTCTCCTGGCTGTGGACTAACCTGCAGTCTGCTCTAACTGGGGCTTTGGCGCTTTTCCAGGCTCGCCTGAACGCCTCTCTTACAGTGCCAGGTGAAGCCCCGCCTCGCCCCACCCACCACCCTTGGTCGGCTCTCCTTTATAGAGCTACTCACATGGGGATCCAGAACCAATCAGTCGACTTTCCCATTTGCTGGTTATACCATTCCAGCACTAGAGGGATGCACTCAGTTCCTACTCTATCTAATGTTGTATCATCCACAATTATGATCCTTGCTGTTCTGGTACTCCTCCTACCACGAGACCCACTGCTCACCCTCGACCCTTTTTATCTCCATCTGATCTGCCCCTCCAACCACTCATCCCCCCACTCCCATTCCCTGTCTTTCCTTCAGCTTTTGCACATCTACCCTCTGTCCATCCCCTTTTCCATCCTGTACCCTGACTACCGTACTCATTCCCTAAATCCATCCCGAACCTCGACTACCACTCAACCCCCACCCACCCACCCCTGTGCGCCATCCCCAGTACCATGCACCTTTCACACGTGGTCAATCTCCCTTGGCGTGTCCGCCTCTTCTCTTCCCATCCCATGCACATCCCTGGTGAGGTCTCGGCCCTGCATATGCACCCTTCCCTCACCAACCACCACCCTGTGAGACGCCTAATCGCTCTGCTGCTCCTGCCTCCGCAATGTGCACCCTAACCCTGGGCCCGCTTTATGTGCCACGCCTAAGTCCACCTGTGGTAGCGGTCTCCGAATTGCTTTCATGAACATATGCAGTCTCCCCAAAAATAGCTTCCTCCAATGCTGGGTTACGAACACTCCCCGACATCCTCATGCTAGCAGAGACCTGGTTCTCCCACTTATGCCTGACACAGCTGTCTCTCTACCAGGCTTTTCCCTGTTCAGGGCTGATAGGTTGGGCAGGCGGGAGGGGTGTGCTATCTATCTGCGTGACTCGGTCCTGGGCCATGCCCTCCCTACCCCTGGAGCTCAACCACAGGGCGCAAGCCATTACCCTTAAAATCACTCCCTACCCTGGTCGGGCCCCTCTACCTAACCACGGTTTACATAACCTCAATACAAAAACTTAGCGGTCTCCTCCTCCTTGACTATCTATCCTCCTTATCCCAGAAGGCTGAACAACTAATATTGGGTGACTTAAACTCCAACTGGCTCAGTTCCTCATCTGATACTATAAAGGATGAGCTTGCAGCCCTTGACCTGTCTCAATTGGTCACCAGCCCACTGCCTTAACAAAGCAACGGAACCTGCTCCTCTGGATGTAATCTTCTAACCGCCACATAAAGTGGCTTCTATACTTGTCTCATGGACTCTCTCAGCGACACTCCCCGCCATCTGCCATTGGTCCTCTCCCACCCTCAGCCCTGTACTGCACCACCCCACGATCGCAGGTTTCTCCCAGGGTCTTGACAACCTCAAACGCCACCTTGCATTAGTCAACTGGACCCCAGTGGCCTGTGCTCCAGACATAAACTCTGCACTAACCTACCTTACTACTGCCTTCACCCTCGCCTGTGATCTGTTTGCCCCATCTCCACATCTAGGAAAAAAGCGTCTGCTGCTTGATATCCCCTGCCTGATCCAGCAACTAAAAAAGCGGATAATCTCTGGCACATTGCAAATGACTCTGGTAGAGTGGCTGACAGACAAGCCTACAGGGCTGCCCGTAACCAGTGCACCTGGGCCATCAAGCAGGCAAAAGCTAAATACTATCAGGCTGCGTTGACGTCCACCTTGGGCTCATCCAGAGCCTTCTGGGACAACATTAAAGAACTGAATGGTAAAACCCGCTCCCCCCCTCCGTCTCAAATTGTCATAAATGGGGCAGTCTCGATGGACCAAACATGTATTGCCGACTGCCTTAATAAAACCTTCACGGACTTAAGTGCAGTCCTCCCTGCCCACTTTTTTGACCCGGTTACCACGTCCACCTTCTCACACATCTCAAGGCCACTTTTCTGCTTCCAGACGATCTCATCCTGTGATGCCAAACCTTTTCTCATAAAGTCCCTCGCCTCCCAAAACCCTAGTAATGACCCTCTTGACTCCAAGATACTCTGCCTTATACTGGATGTCATGCTAATCCCCCTCACGCTTATCTTAAACAAATCCTTATGTTTAGGTCAATTCCCGGATGCTTGGAAGCACACTGAAGTAACTCCCATCCACAAGTCTGGGGACCGTATACTGCCTAATAACTACAGGCCCATCTCCATCCTCCCCCCATCCAAAGCTTTAGAAAAAATAGTATCCACACAGCTCACAGAATACCTAACTAAATACAACCTTCTATGTCCTGAGCAACATGGGTTTCATCCCGCCATAGCACATCCACTGCCTTTCTGGAATTCTCCCACCACTTACACTCCTGGCTGACAAGGGTGATCTTGCAGGGGCTGTATTCATAGACCTATCTCAGCTTTCTGACACGGTGTGCCACCCCTGCTGTTAAACTCCCTATCCCAACTGGGACTCTCATCTGGCCCAATGAACTGGTTCTCTAGCTACCTGCAAACAGGTCCCAAAGAGTTATACTAAATGGGACCCTCTCCTCCAACCTACCAGTACTCTCTAGGGTCCCACAAGGCTCCATCCTCGGACCCACCCTCTTCAGTCTATTCCTAAACTCTCTCCCAAACTCCTGCTCCAGCAAAATACTGCTCTATGCTGATGACGCAGTTATCCTAGTATCTCACCCTGACCCGCTCCTACTCCAAGGCACATTGCAAAGCGCCTTCCTCCAAGCCGAAAAATGGTTCAATAATCATCGACTAGTCATGAACCTGAAGAAAACTAAGTCCATGCTGTTCTCACACCGGCAAAACAGTGCTAAGAACACTCCCCTTCTCATCACCACCAGCAAGCTCCTTACTCTAGAACAGGTAACATCCTATAAGTACCTGGGCATCACCTTTGACCCTGGCCTTACATTCCACGCCCACTTAAAAACCCTGTCATCTGCCATGAACTCCAGGATCGGCTCCTCTATCGCCACAAAGATTGCCTCCCGAATCATGCTTAAGATTAGCCATTACCTCATCGGTGCTGTCTCTGGCCGACTACGGACTTCCTATTTCACGCCAAGGCTGACCCACCCCTCCTATCTAAGGTACAGACCTCTATTAACAAAGCCTGTAGGCTCCTTACAGGTGTCAACAGCAGAACTCACACCTGCCTGCTATACTCTACCTCCAACTTACTCACTCTTGATGAAAGACTGAAATACCATACCTGCCTACTGGCTAAAAATCCTTGTCAGGGCTTTGCCTTGCAGGTCTCTGCTCCACTGCAGCTGGCTGTCCGGCCCCTGCCTACCCGTAACTCCATCGCAGCCACCTTCATAGTTCCCAGGGCTAGGACCTCTCGCTGCCAAAGATCCTTCCATCATAAAGCCCACCTTTGGTTTAACTCCCTTCCTGAGGCTATCTCTAAGATCCCCGTGATTGGCCGGTTCAAAACTGCCCTCCGTCAACACATTATTGGCAGTCGATGCTGCAAATGTCGATAGCTGACCTAACCCAGCCCTTTGCCCTGTCCCCTGGTTCCCTTTAGTGACTGGATACTGTCTGTAACTATGTTGTTATTAATTGATGTGTAATATGATGTATAATATGCAAGTTAACTTATGTATATTACTCAACTTATGCTTGTACTTGTATAGTTGCTGCCTGTAACTCCAGGGGTTTTTGTATCTCACCTGTATGTAATCCCTGTCCTAAAACCTCACTATTTGTTGTCTCCCCCCCATTTTGACGAGGTACCTTTGCAAACGAGTCGCTGACTCAAAGGTTGTAAATCTGATTCTTCAATAAATAAATAAATAAAAATAAATAAATTTAAAGGTTTCAATCATGTCACCCCTGTCTCTCCTCTCCTCCAGTGAGTACATGTTCAAATCCTTCAACCTCCTCTCGTATGATAAGTCCCCCAGCCCCTTGATCACCTTTGTCGCTTGCGCGGCACCCTCCAGTAACTTAATGTCCTCTTCAGATACGGACGCCAGTACTGCACGTAGTACCCAGGTGTGGTCTAACTAATGACCTATACAGTGGCAGAATCACCTCCTCCTCCTCGAGGATATACCCTTGCAATACAACCCAGCATTTTGTTGGCCTTTGCTGCTGCCTTCCTACATTGTGCCGAGTTGTTCATTGACCCTGTAATGAGCACACCCAGATCCTTCTCCTCCTCTGTCTGGGCTAGCTGCACTCCCCCTAGCTGCTAACTCCTCCTTGTGTTCTTCATCCCAAAATGCAGCACCTTGCACTTTTTGGCATTAAAGCCCAGCTGCCAGGTGTCTGACCAGGTTTCAAGCTTTGCCAGATCATTCTGCAACCCCTGCCATCCCCCTAGGTCATCCACCACCGCGCCTACCTTGGTATCATCAGCAAACAGACTGATCTTGCTCTTGATGTCCCATGATATGTCTGCAATGAATATCCCAAACAACACTGGTCCCAACACTGAGCCCTGTGGAACACCGCTGTCACTGCCCTTGGTGTGAGAGCTCCCCACCCACCACTACCCTCTGCTGCCTTCCCTGCAGCCAGTTTCCTACCCATCTCACCAGCTTTGCACCCACCCCTGTGCCTACTAACTTCCTTCCCAGCCTTCCATGTGGCACTGAGTCGAATGCCTTACTGAAGTCCAGATACAGGACATCCACTGCATGGCTCCTGTCCAGTTGCCTAGTTACCCAGTCATAGAACTCGACCAAGTTGGTTTGGCAGGATCTGCCACGTATGAAGCCATGCTGTCTGCTGTCCTGTAGTCCTTTGGCCTCTAGGAGGGCCACCAGCCTCTCCTTCAGGATAGTCTCCATTAGCTTACCCACGATGGATGTGGAGGCTCACTGGTCTGTAGATTCCTGTTCATCCTTGGGGCCACTCTTGCTGAGGGGCACCACATGAGCCATCCTCAGTCCTGAGGTACACACCTGAATGTAGTGAGGCATTAAATAGGTCTGCCTAAGATCCTGCAAGGACCTCTGCCAGCTCCTTCAGTATCCTGGGGTGGATGCCATCTGGGCCTGGCGCCTTGTCTACCCTCAGTGCCTGCAAACGCTCTCGAACTCTGCCTCCTCTGTCACCACCCCCACTTCTGCCATTTCTCCCACCTTGGGTGTCACCCCCCTCTTCTCTTTAGTAAATACTGAGCAGAAGTACTCATTTAGTGCTTCTGCCTTATCGCACCCTGCTTCCACCCAACCCCCCTCCTTCCTAATCCTTACTATGTGGTCCTTACAGCTCCTTTTCTCCCTGATGTACTTAAAGAAGTCCTTCTCCCCCTTCTTAATGCCTTGTGCCAGCCTGAGTTCCGTAGATGCTTTGGCTTCCCTTACTGCCCTTGTCACCTCCTTCAATTCTGTCAAGTACTCCTCCCTGTCCTCCCCACTCCCTGTTTTCTTGTACTTCCTTAAGGCAGCTCTTTTCCTCCTTACCTTTTCCATGACCTCCTTGCTCAACCAGATCGGTTTCTTAGCCCTAGCCTTCTTGCTCTGGGCTTTGCAGCAGGTTTTGGTTGCCCCCACTATCCCCAGCTTTATGAGCTCCCACTTCTGGTTAGTGTCCATAATAGATTGAATTCTGGCCAGGTACCCTTTTACCACTTCCCCATCCTCCCAAAGTTGGCCTTCCTGAAGTCCAGCACTACTGTGCCAGATTCCACTCCTTCCTTGCCCATATCCAATGTGAGCCATACTGAGCGGTGGTCACTCCCTGACAGCGGTTCCTCTGCTGTAGTTCTCTTAGAAAGTCCCCATTTGCCAGCACAAGGTCAAGGGTATTTCCTAACCTGGTTGGTTCACTGACCATTTGCAGCAGGAAGCTGTCCTGGAAGGCATCCAGCAGTACCTGCTCCCTTCTGTTCCTGGTTGTTGGGGTGCTCCAGTCCACTCCTGGCATGTTGAAGTCCCCCACAATCACCACACTACCCTTCTTGCAGGTCCTCCTGATCTGTCCCGCTAGTTCCCTGTCTAACTCCTCCATCTGAGATGGTGGCCTGTACACCACTCCCATTCTAAGAATCCTATTCTTGGAATCCTGGATTTGCATCCAAAGTGACTCCGTACTACCCTCCTCCCCTTCCTCCTTTACACACTTCAGTCCTTCCTTCACATATAATGCCACCGCCCTCCTTTCCCAATCACCCTATCCCTACGAAATAACCTGTACCCTGGTACAGACAGGTCCCAGTCATTGTATTGGGTGGCCCATGTTTCCATGATGGCTGCAATGTCCACCTCTCCCTCTGCCATGAGAACCTGTAATTCTGCAGTTTTCCTCCCAAGGCTCCTAGCATTAAGGGTAACCACCTTCCACCCCCCCCATCCTGCCCTCCTTTCCTAGCATCACCAACAGTACTTGCTATTTGTCCTTTATCACTGTTATGGGGGTAGCTCATATGGTTTCCCAACCTGTGGTCTCTGCATATCTCTTCCCAACTGCCACCCCCACCCTAGTTTAAATTCCAACTTCCTCTATGTACTCCTCCATCCTCTGTTTCAACACTTTCTTTCCTTCTCACTCAAGTGTAGTCTGTCCTTGGCATAGAGACTACTATCCTCCCAGGTCCCTCCCCACCCCCAACAGCCCATACCCTTTAGCACAACACCAGGTTCTTAGCCATCCATTAAATTCTCTATTCTCAGCTTTCTTGTTGTGCTTGCCTTTGGCACTGGAAGTATCTCTGAAAAGTTACTGATCTTCCTGCCCTCACATAATTGTGCTAGTTCCTCAAACCTCTCTGGACTGTATCTACTGTCTTGTCAGCCAGGTCATTTGTCCCAAGATGTATAATTAAATGAGGCTTGTCCCTACCCCTTCTAGCATATTTCAGAACAGACTGTCCCATCCTTTCCGCTGTCATTCCTGGCATGGCCTCCACCCAAATGCGACTATGCCTCTCCTTGCTACCCCACCTAACTCCTCTTAGTATTGAGTCCCCAGCACTATGATTCCACCCTCTTACTTCCTGCTTGCTTCCTTTCATCTCCTCTCATTTCCAGCTCCTCTTCTTCCTCCTGCATTATTATGCCTCTTTACCCCTGTTGCAGTTCTCCCAGCAGAACTTCCCCCTGCTCCAGTTTGGTCCAGGCATTTATCAATTACTCCTCTAATTTCATCACTTCCCTCCTCCACCTTCTTCCTCTCTGGCAGTGCACAACTATTTTCTGAAGGCCCTTCACAAATGCCCGCTCCCTCTCTCTGCATAGTAACCTGTTCTCTCCTTTCCACTCCATGACTTTTGCCACTTCTTCGCCTCCCCTCACAAGTCCCTATCTCCTCCTTCCATTTGTCTTTTGTCTCCTGACCTGGTTTCCCGCAATCGTTCTTCTGGCCTGGGCCCTTTGTCTCTGCTTCCTTCTTCTGACCTCTCTCACCACTGTTGGCTTAAATTGCCCTCCCTCATCTCCCATTCTTCCTCCCTCCAGTATTGGGCTAAACCCACCCCCAGTCTGCCTTGCCTGTCTTAGTTCCTCCTGCAGACCCTCAATCTCCTTTCTGAGTTTCTCTGTGTGGTTGCACACTAAACATCCTCCCACACTCCAGGCAATGTTTAGAAAGATTGGTGCACCGCAGTTGTTGCAGCCTACCACCCTACCCATTGCTGTCGTTGCCCACCAGCGCCCCCCACCCTTCCAGATGCAGGATACCAAACACTCCCCCAAGTCCCCACTCTCCCCGCTCTATCAGTGCAAAACATTCTTTATGTCCCTTACCCCCTTTGTTGCACACGTTTAGATATATTGAGCAACTGCTTTTTATATTCCTATCCTTCCTATCCACACTCAAAAACAGACTTTAAGTAGCCATTGCACAACCTTCTTCAAACTCCTACTCCTCCTTTGCCCAATGCAATATCAATGTGAAGAAGTAATAATGGAAGCTCCTAGATTTGCAGTTACTTCCCTTCCACTGAGAGAGCAGTCACCTCTTCACTTGCTGCTGTTCCTTTCCTGGATGTCTGCTTTTGCTATGACAGGTGCATATTCTTTTGCCTGTTTGAGGAAGTGATGTCAGAACCCCTGGTATAAAGGAAATAATGGACCAAGGGTGGGACCAGCCCAAGTCTTCCAGAAACAATCAGGTAGCTGAGGCCTCTGGTCAGACCATTAGCACCCTTCCCCCACTCTGCACTCAAACTTCAATGAAAATGAACCACACGGAGGATCTGCATCCCTGTAGGACGACTGCTACATGTAGGACCATGTATCATACTTCAGAAGATCAACAATTACAGGTAAAAAAAGTTCCCAAATAATGTGCTGTCGCGACATACCAGCCTATGCAGGTATGTAAATGGCACTGCGCTACATGCATAATTGCGTGGACCAGTAATGTGCACCATTACTGTGCACTAACCATGTTTCACACAGTAATAGCTGGGTAGATTCATTTAAATAATAGTATCTGCACTGGGGGATGGGGTTTCTAATAACCCTGGGTCACAGATCTTCCCCTCTCAGTATAGCAAATCTGTCAGTCCGTGCAGTAGTGCACACTTTGCCGTCATTTTCTGTCCCAGATATTTACAACTCAGAATTGGAACCCAGGAGTCTGAGCAGTCACCCAGCTTGTTGAGGTCCTGCTGATGTTTGTCCCCATTCCCATGAGTCCACCACCCTAGCCAGCATACCGTCATCGGCGAACTTAAATAGCCCTGCTCGAGGCTCCAGCTTCCAGATTGTTGATGAAAATGTTAAAAAGCGGTGGCCCCAGCACCAATCCCTGAGGGATGGCGCTGAGTACTCTTCTCTATTTACAGTAGTTCCCATCAATCACAGCCCTCTGCTTCCTGTCCCAGTAATCACAACCCTCCGCTCCCTATCCCAGTAATCACAACCCTCCACTCCCTGTGCCAGTAATCACAACCCTCCGCTCCCTATCCCAGTAATCACAACCCTCCGCTCCCTGTGCCAGTAATCACAACCCTCCGCTCCGTTCCAGTAATCACAACCCTCTGCTCCCTATCCCAGTAATCACAACCCTTGCTCCCTATCCCAGTAATCACAACCCTCCACTCCCTGTGCCATTAATCACAACCTCCGGCTCCCTATCCCAGTAATCACAACCCTCCGCTCCCTATCCCAGTAATCACAACCCTTGCTCCCTATCCCAGTAATCACAACCCTCCGCTCCCTATCCCAGTAATCACAACCCTTTGCTCCCTATCCCAGTAATCACAACCCTCCACTCCCTGTGCCAGTAATCACAACCCTTTGCTCCCTATCCCAGTAATCACAACCCTCCACTCCCTGTGCCAGTAATCACAACCCTTTGCTCCCTATCCCAGTAATCACAACCCTCCACTCCCTGTCCCAGTAATCACAACCCTCTGCTCCCTGTCCCAGTAATCACAACCCTCCGCTCCCTGTCCCAGTAATCACAACCCTCTGCCCCTGTCCCAGTAATCACAACCCTCCGCCCCTATCCCAGTAATCACAACCTCCGCTCCCTATCCCAGTAATCACAACCCTTGTCCCTGTCCCAGTAATCACAACCCTCCGCTCCCTATCCCAGTAATCACAACCCTCCGCTCCCTATCCCAGTAATCACAACCCTCTGCTCCCTGTCCCAGTAATCACAACCCTCCGCTCCCTATCCCAGTAATCACAACCCTCCGCTCCGTTCCAGTAATCACAACCCTTTGCTCCCTGTCCCAGTAATCACAACCCTCCGCTCCGTTCCAGTAATCACAACCCTCTGCTCCCTATCCCAGTAATCACAACCCTCCGCTCCCTGTCCCAGTAATCACAACCCTCCGCTCCGTTCCAGTAATCACAACCCTCCGCTCCGTTCCAGTAATCACAACCCTCCGCTCCCTATCCCAGTAATCACAACCCTCCGCTCCCTATCCCAGTAATCACAACCCTCCGCTCCGTTCCAGTAATCACAACCTTGCTCCCTGTCCCAGTAATCACAACCCTCCGCTCCCTGTCCCAGTAATCACAACCCTCCGCTCCCTGTCCCAGTAATCACAACCCTCTGCTCCCTATCCCAGTAATCACAACCCTCCGCTCCGTTCCAGTAATCACAACCCTCTGCTCCCTATCCCAGTAATCACAACCCTCCGCTCCCTGTCCCAGTAATCACAACCTCCGCCTCCGCTCCAGTAATCACAACCCTCCGCCCTGCCCAGTAATCACAACCTCCGCTTCCCTATCCCAGTAATCACAACCCTCCGTTCCCTATCCCAGTAATCACAACCCTCTGCTCCCTATCCCAGTAATCACAACCCTCCGCTCCCTATCCCAGTAATCACAACCCTCCGCTCCGTTCCAGTAATCACAACCCTTTGCTCCCTGTCCCAGTAATCACAACCCTCCGCTCCGTTCCAGTAATCACAACCCTCCGCTCCCTATCCCAGTAATCACAACCCTCCGCTCCGTTCCAGTAATCACAACCCTTGCTCCTGTCTCAGTAATCACAACCTCCGCCTCCCTATCCCAGTAATCACAACCCTCCGCCTCCGCTCCAGTAATCACAACCCTTTGCTCCCTGTCTCAGTAATCACAACCTCCGCCTCCCTATCCAGTAATCACAACCCTCCGCTCCGTTCCAGTAATCACAACCCTTTGCTCCCTGTCCCAGTAATCACAACCCTCCGCTCCGTTCCAGTAATCACAACCCTTTGCTCCCTGTCCCAGTAATCACAACCCTCCGCTCCCTATCCCAGTAATCACAACCCTCCGCTCCGTTCCAGTAATCACAACCCTTTGCTCCCTGTCTCAGTAATCACAACCCTCCGCTCCCTATCCCAGTAATCACAACCCTCCGCTCCGTTCCAGTAATCACAACCCTTTGCTCCCTGTCCCAGTAATCACAACCCTCCGCTCCCTATCCCAGTAATCACAACCCTCCGCTCCGTTCCAGTAATCACAACCCTCCGCTCCCTATCCCTAAGCCAGGTACTGCACCACCTTGTGTATGCTATTCTAAATTCATAGCATTTGATTTTATTGATTTACTGTTTTAAGCAACAGTCACTGGATAGCTTAATACTTTTTACTGGACCAACACATGTCTTGTACAAAGATGGTATCGTGAACAAGCTTTTGGGGCCTCACAGTTCCCTTCATCAGGTGCAACAGCAATCTGAACAGAAGTTGAAATTATATTTATAATTATAGTGGTTATAGTTGTTTAAAACATCTGAGGCAGGCTGGAATTGATAAAACAGAACAAGTTAAAAGGTAAAGTGGGGGGGTGGAGCCAGCAGGGGAGCTGAACGGACGTGTTCACCAGTAGCTGCAGAGGTTTTTAGGCTTTTGGGTGTAATACTTGTTTCTTTTTTACGCTGGCTCACTCCGCTTGTGCCTAGCCTGTTGCTGGTGTCTCGTGGTGAGGAGGGGTCCAATCGAAAAGACAAAGCTAATAGATGGATGATTTTTTGCAAAATGTCAGAGGAATGATGGCAGGACCATCGGTCGGGCCCAAACATCCACTGCACAGTGGCCCTCATCCAGAACATGCAGGATAAAGTGGACAGTATAAACAATTGCTGGCCACTCTTGACCAAACACTGCAGCATGTCAAAGGAGCTGTAATGCAACATGAAAAAGATATCGTGGGAGTCTCAACTCGCCTGTCTAGTCTGTAGGACATCACACCTAAAGAAAGATCAAGGCCCTGCTGAGTTGGTTTGAGATGTTGGAAACCAGCAGCATGCTACAAATGTCTGTGTGTTGGGCCTGCCAGATTCTATTCCTAAAGGGGACCTGGTCAGTGTACTTCAGACCTTCCTGCAGAAAGGGTTCTCTTTGTCTATGGAGCAGGTGGAGATTCTTTGGGCTTTCTGTGTACCAGTTAGGAAGAGAGGGAATGGTGTTGGGGTTGGTGTGATGGTGGTGGGACAGCTCAGAAATTCAGAAGAGCATCTGGTACTGTTAGCGGCTGCTCAGCACCAGAAGGATGCATCTTTCAGGGGAAAATGTGATTCTTTCCAGATGTATCTGTGCAAACCCAGCTACGGAGAAAGGAAGTACTGGTATGTAATACTCATTTTATGCAGTTGGAGGTGCCTGCACACTTGGTCTTCCAGGAATCAATCTTAACCATTGATTCCCATGGGTAGATCTGAGCCAGAGATGCTATGACCCCGCAGGAGCAGAACTTTTCAGAGGGCTACTAGCACTGAGGTAACCAACGTGCATGCTCAGCTCCATGAGACTGAACTCACAGGCACAGGCTTTTGCCAGCACCAGCCCCAAACCGCCTCAGTTCCTTTTTTCATGCCATCGAGTGTGCACCAGTGATGATGCTGTTCATCCACTGGAGGTCAGAACTGCACGTCTATATGGCAACAATGTTCCGTTCTTCTCAGTTTTAGTGTGTAACGGCAGAATTTTTAATTTTTGTGTCAGTGCATTTTATCACAAAAATATTTGCCAGATCTTTTCAGCCCTACTGAGTGTCAACAGTCGAAGGCCATGAAGTACTATGGCAGGGAGCCTGAAGAGAACAGCTGCTCCAGCAGCGGGGTCATGTCTGGTCCACTTTCCCCTTTGGGGAAGAGTTCTGATGACAGGCAGTCCAGTACCGGGGAGGAAGGATAGTCCTCCCAGAAGCACAAAAAGAAGCAGGCCCAATCTCGGTTGGGGGGGGAGCCACTCAAGCTTTACTTCTTCCTTTCCCATCAGACAGGAAGAAACAACACCAGTCAAGGTTGCCTTCCATGAGGTCTGCCATGAGACCTCTGGTCTCTAGGAACCAGAAGCCCTCATCATCATCTTTGGTGTCACCGAGAGCTTCTGGTTCCAGGAGGCAGGAATCTTGAGCCCAGAGTCCCCCCCCATCTGTATGTGGGGATTCTGGTGGGCCATTCCACATCACTGGGCATTTCTTATACAGCAGTGGGTGCAGCATTGGGCCTGTATGCCTCTGCTGGTGGATTTAGTTCCTGGTCCTTTGGGGCCAGTGGAACTGCAGCCAAAGGTGAGGCTTTTGGGATAGGTAGAGCATTTGGCTCTGGCAACTGCCCTAGGGTCCTTGCCAGTGACTGCACTACCGACATCTGTCCAACTGGCTGCTCCCCCATCCCATGCAGGGCTGGAGCCAGCCTCAGTGCCACTGCTCTCATTTGGGTGTTAGCCGAGTCATTGGCACCTGTTCCAGTGCCGGGGTTCTCCCCGATATTGGATTCAGTTCTGGTTCTGGTGCCACTATTGGCACCAGCCTCTTGTCCTTTGGGACTGCTATCTGCAGTGTTACTGCAGCCATATTCTGGACAGAAGGGCTTGCAACCCATGTTCCTCTGTGACTCCCCTTCTGAGTGGGATTTGGAGGGGGAAACGTCTGACTCCAATCTCATCATTTCTGTGGGCAGCGAGGATGACTCTTTCTTTAGCCTAAACATCTCTGACCTTGTTTACGTGTCTGTGTCTCAGGAGGCTCTTACTTTCCAGGGTTTGCTCAGAAACATGTACCCAGCTCTTGATTTCGAGCCTACAGCCATTGGCCAAGGTAAACACCTCTGACTGAAGTGGCTTAACATTTCCAATATACTGGTCAATTTAGCTCCTATTCCTCCCACATTTGAAACCCTGACTGATGCGGTCTGGAGTAGGCCTGCTGCAGTGACAGCTGTCTGTAAGCAGGCTGACAAGGAATACAATGCCCTTAAAAATAAACCAGTGTATGTTTCTCAACCCATGGCTGGTGCTATAGTTATCCTCACCAAAAATGACAAGCTGGTTACTCCCCAGGAGGTCTCTGAGCACCCTGTTAACTGGGAGTCATGCAAGATTGACACTGTGGGCAAGAATGCCTATGCTTGAGCTACTCTGGGCATAAGAACTGCCAGCTACCAAGGCCAGTTTTCAAAATACAAGTATACCCTTTGGAGCAAACTAAAGTAATCAGAGACTAAACAGGATATTCTGCTGACTGTCAAGCAAAGTACTGAGCCCAACACTCAGCAACTTAAAGCCTCTATGCATGCCTTTGATACTGTCATCACTCTGCTGTTGTGGGCATTTGAATCAGGCAGCATTTCTGGCTGCTCACTTCTGGCTTCACCCAAGATGTTAAACAACAAGTTATGAATGTTCCCTTTGTTGGAACCTAGCTGTTTGGACAACAGGTGGCGTGATCTCTTAAAGCATCTAACGAAATTAGAACAATCCTTAAGATTTCCAGGCTGGCTCCTTTCAACTCCGAGAAGGGCAACGGGCATGTTTGCTTTTGGAATAAGCAGTCCTTCCATGGCAAGGGCAGGGGAGCCCAAAACAAAATTCAGCCTTCCCAGCCTCAAGAAAAAGGCACAAACATGAAAAGCTCCTAGTGCCACCCTCTGAAGCTCTGGCCCCAGTCCTGCCTCAGCTACCTGAGTCAGACCTGTCCTCATGAGTGTGTGTGTGTGTGTGTGGGGGGGGTTGCCTGACCCAGGAGTCCATCACAATGGACAAGTCATGCCACCATCTGAAGCTCCAGCTTGGGCCTGCCTCAGCTTCCTAAGGCAGACCTCTCCTCCCCAGTGGGGGGACATCTGATCTGGTTTTACCCTCAGTGGGAGTCCATCACGATGAACAAATGGGTTCTTAGGATCATCCAAGAGGGATACTCCCTGGATTTTACAGAAATCCCTCCGGACAATCCACCCAGCAAGCAGACTCTCTCATCAGATCATATGTCAGAGCTTCTTTAGCAGGAGATGGTGGGCTTTCTGAGCAACAGGACAGTGGAAGTAGTACCAGAGACAGACCAGAACACAGGGTTCTACTCCCACTACTTCCTAGTTCCAAAGAAACTGGGGGAACATGTGCCTCATTCTCAACCTCAGAAATCTTAACAAATTCATGAGTCAAGAAGAATTCAGAATAGTTTCTCTGGGTTCCCTGCTACCCTTCCTGAAGCCTCAGGACTGGTTTGCATCCCTGGATATGCAGAATGCATAACAGCACATAGTGGTATACCCCAACCACCACAGAAACCTGAGTTTTACTGTGCTGGGACAGCATTATCAGTTCAGAGTCCTGCTCTTTGGGTTTTCCTCAGTGACACAAGTCTTTACAAGTGCTCTGCAGTACTTGTGGCATACCTGCAAAAGTTAGGACTCCAAGTCTTTCCGTACCTGGATGACTGGCTGATTGTCAGCCTGTCCAGGCAGGAGACAGAACAGGTTGTGACCACTGCCTCTCAGTTTCTCACCTTGATTGGGGTCCTGCTGAACCTCGAGAAGTCTCGGCTCCAAGCCACACAGCAGTTACTATTCATAAGAGCATTTCTGGATATGACCAAGGCTTGGACTTTCTTACAGAGAGCAGGCAGCAGCCCAGCCGAAGGATTGCGAGGTCGTGTGGTCGTGAGGGACCCTCCAGCTGCCCTCCCTCCCGGTAGCCCGTCCGGTTACCACTGCAGCCGTTTTCCACCGTTCAAAATTCATCATCGCCCAGCCGAAGGATTGCGAGGTCGTGAGGTCGCGTGGGACCTCCAGCTGCCCTCCTCCCGTAGCCTGGGTCTCGTTACTACTCGTAGCCAGTTTTCCACTGTTCAAAATTCATCTCGCCCAGGTAATTACAGCCGCGGATTCCAGCCCATCGTTTCGCAGCCTGCCTCGCCTCTCTAAAGGAAAGACTGCTGCACAGTTTTACTCAAGCCCTGGAATCACTGCATTTTTAGCTTAATTTACTGAAATTCTCCCTATACGAATTAGCGGACTTTAAAACTGAAGCTGCTACTGTCCGGGTTTCCCTGGTGCTAACCGTGCTATAAGGGAGCATTTTGAATTTCTGTTTTGGCGCCATAACCACTCGCATAGGCGTTTTACTCTTGATACCTTTCTTGATTAATTGCTGAAGAACGCCTGTTTAACACTGGTTAAAATTGTAAAAAGCAATTAATTTCCACACTCATACTAGAAACAGCTAGCACTAAAAACTGATTTTTGACTGAACTGTAGCTCCAGTTGTGTTGTTCTGGAGCAATATTGTAATAGCAGACTGTTTACCCTTTAGCTTTTGTAACCAACCCCCCCGCCTACCTGTATAACTAGACCCTCTCTCTCTCCCTTGTCCACAGCCGAAGGATTGCGAGGTCGTGAGGTCGCGAGGGACCCTCCAGCTGCCCTCCCTCCCGGTAGCCCGTCCGGTTACCACTGCAGCCATTTTCCACCGTTCAAAATTCATCCTCGCCCAGGTAATTACAGCCGTGGATTCCAGCCTATTGTTTCGCAGCCTGCCTCGCCTTTCTAAAGGAAAGACTGCTGCACAGTTTTGTCCCCGCCGCCCCCACCACCACCCTTGGTCGGCATCTAATAATATAGCTATAGACCACGTGAAGTGAAGTGCGAAACCAATCAGCCCACTTCACCATTTGCAGCTTATACTACTGCACCACCAGAGGGCTCACTCCTTTGACTTCCATTTAGCAGGCTTCGTTTTTCCAACACAATGAACTCCACCTCCTGTATCCTACAACTTATCTATATTTTTTCATATGCCCTTACTGCCCCCATGGTGCTAAGAACCAACTGGTTCTACTGCTAAGTGCCCCACTTCAATCCCACTGATAATGCAGCTGAGTCAATTCACCTACAACCCCCTACCCAATCCTTAACAGCAGAATAGGTTTACCTAACTTTAGCAGCACCACAAATGGCATCTGGATTGCCCCGACAGCCTCCCCCACCTGCGCACCCCCTTTTTCTACCCCATACCGCCTAGTTTCCCTAGCTATCCTAGCCCAATTTGTATCCACCCTCCACATACCTACTAGCCCCACCAAACAGCCATCTAACCCAGGTCCTTCTTGTAAAGCAACTAATCTAATGAGGAATTTCGCCCTCAGGCAACGCCTTCTCATCCTACTTTATCCGGAATGTCCATCCCAACCCAGGCCCACCAGGTCCAGTGGCAATAAAAGACACACATAGTGGCCTATTTCTGGCCTCCTCAATATCTGCAGCCTGCCAAAAATTTACCCTGCTGCAAGGATGGCTAGCTCAACACCAAGTGGATATTCTTACCTTATCAGAAACCTGGCTCTCTAAAAATGTCCCAGATGCCGCAGTCTCACTCAGAGACTATACCATTTTCAGAACTGATAGGGTTAGCAAAAGGGGTGGGGGATGTGCCATATATGCTAAAACATCCCTCAAGCCTCTATTAGTCCCACTTCCCTTGCCTGACTACGGTGCCCAGGCCATTACCATCAAAGTAGCCCTTGGTGCCCCTGTTAAACCCCTTTACATTATGGCAGTTTACATTCCACCAACCAACCAGAAACCAGCATTTGATTCTATTCTTTCTGCAATCACATATCTTCCCCCTAAAAGTGAACTAATTATAATGGGTGACTTTAATGTGAACTGGCTATCCTCTACGTCGGCTGTTTTCAAAGACACAACATGTGCATATGACCTTACCCAAGTAGTAACGTCACCCACTAGGCTGGACCCTCGGTCAGGATCCTCCTCTCTTATAGACCTTATCTTTACTAACCACCCAAACCACCTTACCAAAGTTAGCGTGCTCCCTGATGTACTTAGTGACCACTCCCCGGTCGCATGTTGGTGGTCAAATAAAACCACTCCCAGTAAACCTAAAATCTCCACCCAAAGGCACCTCAAAAAAGGTGCCCTCTCCCGCCTTAGGGTGTACCTCTCCACCTGTAATTGGGAGTCTGTTCATACTGCCCAATCCTTGGACACAGCGTCACTGCATTTATTACCATTTCAATGCAGCCTGTGACTTATTTGCCCCCTTCTCAAAGTCGGTATTAAAATCCTGGAACACCCTTGGATTACCCAGTCCCTCCTTCATATGATGCACCATAGGGATAACCTCTGGCACAGGGCACTATCATCACAGCTGCCACATGATAGAACAGCTCTACAGAAGCCTTGAAATAAATGTACAAAGGGTATCCAGACGAAGCCAAGGCCACATACTATCAACAAGCCTTCACTACCACATGGAGCTCTGGGAAATCTTTCTGGAGCAATGTTAAGGAACTGTGTGGGAAAAACACTAACCCCGACTCTACCCAGCTCCTAGTTCAGGGCACCCTCTCACAAGACCCCACCGCCATAGCCGATACCCTGAACAACACCTTCACTGACCTTGGTTATGTCCTTCCTCCAAATTTCTTTGACCCCATTTCCCACACAGCTACCATCACACTTTGTTCTCATACACACCCTCCTTTTCAGGCTGCGCATAATCTCCTGCAATGAGGCTAAACGCTACCTCTCAAAGCCCTGCAAAGCGTGCGTTTTAGTAGTGACTCCTTGATCTTAAAATCCTTAGACTTCAGCTTACTGAGACACTACGCATCTCCCCAAACTCTCAACTTCTCTCTCTCTGGCCAAATCCCTACTCTATGGTAGAGGGGTATTATCACACCTATCCTAAAAAAAGGTGATCCAACAAACCCTAGCAACTATAGACCCATTACGATCCTCCCTCCCCTCTCAAAAGCACTAGAAAGAATTGTATCCGACCAACTCACAGAATACCTTGACAGATATGGACTCCTCTGCCATGAGCAACATGGTTTCAGAAAAGGACACAGTACTACCACAGCACTACTAGATTTCACGTCCTACATTCATGAAGCACTCGATCAGGGGGCTGCAGTTGGAGCAATCTCGTTGATTTGACTAAGGCATTTGACACTGTCAATCATGAGCTACTTCTGCATGCCCTTGCATCCCTCAATATTGCACCGATACTATCTCCTGGTTTAAAACTATCTGTCTGACAGATCGCAACAGGTAAAAATTAGAAACACTCTCCCCAAAAACGGTCCTTGCTGGTGTCCCTCAAGGGTCGATACTTAGCCCCTATTGTTCACTCTCTTTCTAAACTCACTCCCTCAAGCCTGTGGTGAAGCTAACTGCTTTGTGCCGATGATGCGGTGCTTTACTGGAAACATATCAACCTCACCCACCTCCAAAATACCCTTCAAGGCTGCTTTAGGGAGCTGGAGGGCTGGTTCACTGAACACCGGCTCATACTTAACTATGATAAAACAAAATCCATGATGTTTGCCCATCGACAAAACCCCCTCAATACCGCACAGCTCTCTCTAACAAACATACTGGGCACCCACATTGAACAGGTCTCCTGCTTTAAATATCTTGGCATCACTCTTGACACATCCCTTACATACCATCAACATATTAAGATTCTCTCCACCTCTGTCAATACCCGTCTTGGCATCCTCTACAGACATAGACATTGCCTCCCCCCACAGGCCCTAAGGCTTGCAGTTACTAGCTCTGTCCTTTCATTAATTGACTATGGTATAACTATTTATGGCATGGACTGACCAATCGGCACTAACAGCATCAGAACAGCACTCAATAAAGCCTCGCAGCTGGTCACTAGCAGCTCTAGACAGACACATACCTGCTTGCTCTACTCTCAAGTGGGCTGGCTTACCTTTGAAGGGAGGCTTAAATATCACACCTGTCTCCAAGCCAAAAAGATCCTTATGAAACTCACACCAACCGAATTACACCGCCTCATCCAACTGGCCCCCAATAGGAGCACCCCGAGATGGCTGGCCTGGACCACCTTCAAAGTCCCCATCTGTAGGACCTCGCTAGGACAAAGATCCTTCCGGTATCGTGCTCCCCTCTGGCTTAACAACATACCGTCTTCCGTCCTACTCACCCCCACCCTAAGTCAATTCAAATCAGGGACCAAGTTTTTTCTCCTCAACTCTGTGACCTGCAAATGTTCCCCTTCTTTCCCCTGGACTGGCTGACCACAGGGGCCACCTCACCGACTCGATCTTCTCAACCGCCAGATTTCTTTTAACCGAGCCCTAGGCGCTAACCATATCCTGTATTGTTGAACATGGTAATGTCCTGTTGGAAGCCTCTAACCAGCCGGCCTCTACTGTGTAACCCTACGATTTCCATTCTGACGAATAGCTTTAACATGTTAATCTCTGTCGTAATGTAATGTCACTGTTTTTGTGGAATTTTGAACACTCTGTTGTTGTTATGTCCTGTCCTGAATGACGTGGAGCCTTTGCAAAGGAGTCCTTGACTCAAAGGTTGTAATTCCAAAATGTTCAATAAATAAATAAAAAAAATTTCGAAAATGGCATACTACACCATGGAGCGTAAGACTGTGCAAGGCCACTCCATGCAGCGCATCCTGGGTCGCGTAGCTTTCTCAGTGTTCACAGTGCACTGGCACAGTTACACATGAGGACAACTCAGTGGATGCTCAGTGCACCATGATCACAAGTATCGCACCCTCAGACTTACCTCATTCAAGTGACCAAGCCTCTCATTTGTCATTCACATGGTGCTCAGTGGAGGACAGCCTCCTCCGGGGCTTCCCCTTCTCCCAACCAGGGCCTGAGGCGATTCTCACCATGGAAGCCTCCCTGTTGGGTGGGGGGCACTGTCAGGACCTCCAAACACAAGGTGTCTGGGACCTGTCAGACACTCATCTCCACATCAGTGTGTTGAAGTAGCAAGCTGTTTTGTGCAACCTGAGAGCCACAGGGGGCCTAGTCAGCCACAAAACAGTCCTTCTCCAGACAAACAAGTCTTTCACGTACTACATCCACAAACTGTATGCATTCCCTACAGTCCCTCTTGTGCACAGGGTCGTCCTGAAATTGGAGGCGTAAGGGAGCCAGAAGATACTAGTGACCCCCTGCTGGCCTCGACAGATATGGTTAACTTTGTTGAGCAGATTATCAGCCAGCGAACTGAGGAGTCTTCCTCTCAGGATGAACTTGTTGACTCAGGGTCACCTGGTCCATCCCAACCTGCTCCCCCTTCACCTTTAGGCCTGGCTCCTGAAGCGACAGAAGTGAACAGGTGCAAGGTATTTTGGAGGGTCTCTGAAATACTGCTGACTGTGTGTAAGCCTTCCTCTAGGAAGACATACATAGCCAAATGAAAAGATTTTCCATCTGGTGCTCCAAAACATGCACGGACGGGACCCCTTTGGTTGCCCAACTGACAAACCACAAAGATAAACCTGGCAAGGCCTTATCAAAGCTATAACTCTATTGTAGAGCTTGTGAACCCCACTGCCCTCTACTGTTCCTGTTATGTACTGGAGCAAAGGCTGCCCGATCTCTAGGAATTTCTGTTCTCTGAGTTGTAAAGTGGCCATAATGCATGCCATAATTTCAATTTCAGACACCTTTGTACACCATAATGCCACTATTGGGGGGGGAAGGGGCAGCCAATTTAAGGTTAGACATTTATGGCTGCCAAACGCAACATCTGTCCTAATCTCTGTTTAGAAGGTGAGCCTCACAATAGTGTCGGAAACCCAAGTACCATGTTGGTAAAGGTGTCTGGAACTGGCTGTTCTAAAATGTGTTGTATTTTTACATGGATCTCCTGCCAAAAGGGCTGAAAAATAGGGCAGGCCCCAAAAATATGATAATGTGACCCAGGGGCTCCACATTATCTCCAACATTGGTTGGAATATGTAAACTGATGATGCTTTGTGATAGTGGGAATTATATCTAATCAGAATTTTCCTGTTCTTCCATGTGGGGGAGACTGTTATTCCCCACCCTCTACTAAGGCTTTGTTCCCATATCTTTGTCGATATTTTGATGCCACTCTCTAACTCCCAATGTGTACGGATTTGGTCTTCAGGGCTGTCTTTGGTTTTGTTAATACCTTGTAAAATTCAGAGACTAACCTTACTTTTGCCTTCAGTGCTGTCAACTAATTAAAATAAAACTGTCCTAAATCGGACTGTGGCCTCTTCGTTTGATCAAGGTTATCTTGGTCTAGAATATATTGTCTAACTGTACAAACCTGAATATCTGAAATTTATCTTTACGCTCCTGGAAAGAGAGCCATGTCATGTGAACTGAGATGCACTGCTAAAATCTAGCCAGGCTCTTGCTTTCCCAGAATTTGAATCCAGGATCTAACTGTGGAGGCAGAAAAGCTTCATGGTACCTGATTAATGTTAGTGATCCCAAGGGGTCTGGAGTATCTGTTAATTTCCTTATCCGTTGAAGAATGGGCACTGTATGTTTCAACCAAGGATTACAGCTCAAGCTTGCTATATTCCCAAGGAGCACCCCCATTGGAACAGTCCACAAGGAAAGACCAGAGGCTGCTAGTCAGCTGTGTTTTGTACGAGTCTTTTAAAAAAGAAAACAGTGCATGTCCTGTATGATGGCTTGTGTGTGCTAGGAACCTGTTACAATTACAAAAGACCAGAGGAGTTGGCCTCTTCAATTAAATACCACCCGGAGTCAACCCGGTGTTTCACCCAGATACCCAAAAAGGCTGCCTGAGCAACTACATTATATTTCTTGAAATATGGGAGGCCCAGTCCACCCTTTTCCTTTAATAACTAGTGACTGTCATTCTGACAGCTTGCAGTACATGGAGAATACTGGAATGGCAACTATGCAAAACCAGTGTGTTCTGCCACAGAGGGGTTCTGATTTCCTCTGAAAGCGAGAGCGAAGCTCGAGAGGTCCATGGGAATCAGAACACACAGGTTGTGCATCAAGTTACTCATCTTGTATTTTTTATAGTGTATAGTAGTACTATGTGAAATGTGTGCTTTGTGTTTTTTTTTCCTTTTCATAATGAAACTGACTTGAAAAGTCTCTAGAGGTTCTAGAATACTGTCAGCACAGAATTAAATAGAGGAAAGCAACAATGTGCCAGAATTCCAAGTGGTTCTGCTGCAGTCGTGACATCACTACTGCAGCAGAACAACATAATGACATCACCACTGCAGCAGAACAAGCACATTCCAGGCATGGAATTTCACGCATAACAGCATTCCACTACACACTATGTAAGCAATAAGACACGAAGGGGTGTGCATTAGACAGATCTAATGCAGGGCTGGGGGACGTAGTGAGGCACGAGGCCAGAGTCCGAGTGCGTCAAGTCCCCTAGCCGTGCATTAGAGCATGTCTAATGCACATCCCCAGAGTGGTTCATTGCACTTATAAAATGGGCCTGTGTATTCTAAATGGGGTTTCTAGTTTTAGCTGTGCATTAGACACATATAATGCATGGCTAACAACCAATCAGATTGCTTTAAATCCTTTGCCCCATACTGCTCAACCTTTTGTCCCCCAAATGTAGAACATTGCCTCTCAAAATGTGGAACAAATGAGCAAAATGTGGAACACTTAATCAAATGTTTACCTAGGAAGCTCAGAACACTGTTAAAATGTTTGCATTTATGTTCAGAAAGTCTGTCATTAATTGAATAATATATTTTTTGCATCATTTACTACAGATTTTTGTTTTATAATGTTAATACTGAATGTGGGACAAGTCCTCACAGTGTGGAACAGGGAGCTTTTGTGAAGAAAAATGAGGAACGTTCCTCGTACTGTGGTACAGTTGAGAGGTATGCTTTGCCCAATTTTATAAATTGTGTTCTTTCCATTTTCCCCTCCCTTTTATCCAACAGGTGCACAGGTGACGAAAGAAAACAGACTCATTTAAAATGGTTTCCAAAAAGTAGGCTATAGTTGGAGCAACTAATGGGACCAAATGGGAGGTGTTAGGTCACATTACTTTTCTCATTGCAATCTGTGCTGCTACTGCTTAGCAGTTGCGATTTGTAAAGGTCCGGTCACACCCTGAAAAAATGAAAATAGATGTGCCAAGCGGCCCAATAGGCGGCGCTGCGTTCACACCACCTCATGGATTTCGTCGCTGTTTCGCACAGCAATAGACAGGAAACCGATGCGCATGCGTACGGGGTTGCGGACACCGGCAGCCCACGAGAGCAGGGGTGTAGCTTACAGCTGAGATTGCCGGTGTGTGAGCGAGCACGCCGTTTTTCCCCCTCTCCGTTCGCAGTCAGTCGGTTCGCTCCGCTCATTCCTTCTTTCAGCCGGGCCGGTGAGGACAGCAGCGGCGCGCAGAGATGGTGCTTGACCTGGACCTGTTCCGTACCGACAAAGGCGGAGACCCCGAGCTGATCCGAGAGACCCAGACGAAGAGGTTCAAAGACGCGACACTGGTGGACAAACTGGTGCAGGCGGACGCGGAGTGGCGGAAATGTCGATTCCGGGCAGGCGCCTTGCTGTATGTGGGGTTACCGGGGTCTGGGCTGATGCTGGGTCGTCAGACGGGGTGGCACAGCAGAGTCCCCTTTCCGCGTTGACGTGAGGGGCCATGGTTGCCATATACAGTCTCACGGGTGGGGTACAGCGCATGTGCAGACTGCCGCAGTCTGACTTCCTGCCACATAGTGCGCCTCCATGCTGCAGTACACCCTGTAGAATTACAATGTATCTATTTCTGTGCACTCTGAGATTCGTAGCACCTGCAGCGGCCCTGGCAAAGAGCTACTTTTGCTCACTAGGACAGTCTCCTGAGAGGCAGTGTTTTGTTCCCCAGATGTACTGGACTGTACAAGTTGCTTGAGATGGCTGGCATGCCCTCCTTCCCAACCCACTGCAGTCTCTTAAGCCCTTGAGTATCCTTCTGCTGCTGACTTTTGCATCTATACCTCACTCAACCTTCTGTCAGTGAAATGAGGGACACATAACCAATCAAAGATGCAAGCAGCACTTTTCAGTGTAGGACAGATGAGGAACAGAACAACACTTCTCGGGTAAAATGAGGGACAGTGGAGAGTCCTCCTGCAGTGTTTTCCCTAATATCTTTACAAGGTGGTGCCCTTATCCATTTGTTCTGCACCCTCATTTTGTTAAAATTATCTTGCAAGAAGCTGGTGTGTTTTTTGTACCCCATCTCACAGATGCATAATTTGGAATTGGGAGGGGGTATAGAGAGTTGAAAACTACATACACTAGGGAAACATTAAAGCTCATATAAAACGAGGAAGAACTGACACAAAACACAGAAATAAGCAGTAGGAGAAGGGTTGTGATCTGTCAAATCTTCCTAGTATGGAGGTACTTGGTCCTTATTGGCCAAAGTCCCCCCCCCACAAGGGGACAGCCCATCTTGTACATTGTGTCGCTCAGTCAACGCCCTCGTCCTTCACATTTTTCCAAAACCCACTAACGTGAGTACAGTATGCCGTGCAGACTCTTAATTTGGTGGCCTGACTTAATTATGTATCCTTTATTCCCGGTGATGTCTCCGTGTTGTATCTGTTACCATGACAATAGTCCTTACTGGATGTCAGTGGAGTGCCTTTAGTAGCTCAGTATGTGTCTTGTGCAAACACCCACCCTCCTTCATCACTTTAACATGTTTCCTGTAACTAATGCGGAGGGGGTCCTGTAAATTGCAGTGTTGTCCAAAGTCCCTCTCGGAGTTAGAAGATTAACATGGCACTTCAGTGGGTGTCTTACACTTTTGTTCGAAATCTCTGTTATAAAATCAGTTGATTTATTATGCAATGGAATTGGCCAGTTAAAAATCTCTTTCAGTTGCCCTCATCTCACTGTTTTTGATTTTCTGACCTTGACAGCTATGAAATCAGAGTATGTGTTCCAGTACCTGGTTTTGCTCCGTTTTCCTGTGTAATAAGCCCTATGTCTTGTCTAACAGTTTTCCTGTAGACTGGTCTGTTTTCTTGTAAAATACAGGCATCCCTGTAGATCAGTGTGCCCTGATGTTTATTCTCCGAACCCTTCCCTGAACTGTGTTTTTTGCATTGCTGTCCCTTCAGTTACATGCGGTCACTGAAAGGTAGGTGTTCAATTGTGTGTCTGGCTGTCATTTTCAGTTGTATTGTGTGTTTTATTATTACTGGATCAGAGTAGCAGTAGTGAACATTAGTCATTCATATATCGATTCATAGAAGTGCGACAGTAGAAAAGGACCGAAACAAGGCCCACCAAGTCTGCCCATTTTTCCAGCTATCTGATTGGACCTCTGCCCCCCTTAACACTCCCCTGTGGTTGTCCCATGCCCTTTTGAATTCCTCCACCGTTTCTTCTCCAACTACTGCCTCTGGGAATCTGTTCCACTTTTCCACCACTCTCTCTCTGTGAAATAGTATTTCCTAATGTTACCCCTGAACTGCCCCCCTCCACCTGCAGGCCATGTCCCTTCGTCCTCTGATTTCCCTTCATCTGGAAAATGCTCCCCCCGCACCCTGTTTGTACCATTAAGGTACCTGAAGGTCTCGATCATGTCCCCCACCCCCCTGCTCTGTTCCAGAGAGTACATGTTCAGATCTCTCAACCTTTCTTCATAGGATAGGTGGCTTAACCCTTTGACCATCTTTGTTGCTCTCCTCTGAATATATATGTACATTTTTATTTTGCCTTTTGAAGTTTAAAATGGACATTAACCAACACTGCACCGAGATCAAACTGAAATGTTGTAATGCTTATCATGTTGTTGGTGTTAGTGCTGAAAGTCTTGTTTACCGAAGTAAGAGACCCAGTTCACCACCTTAATGGCCGGGGCTTTTTCTTTTTAGGATTTTCACTTTTTTTCCGAAAATCTGTTGGTTATCTGGATTTCCAGTGATTTTAAAAAGTTCATGAATCCTCTGATTACAGTTCTGTCTACCACATGAAGCTAGAATTGAATGTGAAAGGTAGAGTTGTAGTTTGAAGCACTTCTTTAGGACTCTTGCTTGATGCTTGGAAAAGGCAGGTCAGAGATCTTGGTTTTGCCAGAGGCAACAGTACAGCTAGGACACTATTTGGCAGGATGCTGTATGCATGCTGTTCCGCTGGGTGGTAGCTGTGAGCTTTCATGCCGGCTGATGCAATCCAGCTGTAACTTGCTGCTGATATCGCATTGAAGCATAATCTGTCACTTTGAGCCCCCCTCTTCATAGAACATCATTGTTCCTTCCCTTTTTACCCTGTTCCTTCTACGAGATTCAGTTATATAAACTGTTCATTTTCTGGCTATTACATACAACGTGCTTGTGCACAGAGGCAGTTGTGTGCCAGTTGTGTTTTTCTTGGGATGGGTCTGCTTTAGCCCCCTATGCTTGCCCCCTGTTCTGAGATGCATACTCGTTATTTTACCCCACTGATTAAACAGTGGACTTATGCTTCTGTAGGCTTCCAGACAGTAGGGGCTTGGAGATGGTTTCAATACCAGGATGTTGCATCTTCAGTAAAGAGAAAGGAGAGTGAAGATGGAGGAAGAAGACACAGAGTATACTAGTGAGCTCCTGTAGTTAAGTGTGATGTGGCAGGCCCGAGCGTGCCTCTTAATCAGTAGTGATAACTCTGGCAAATGCTTTTACTGTTTCAGTACTTTGTGGTCTAACTTTCCAGTCATGATCAGATGGTCCTCTGTGAGCACTGTCACTGAAGGCTAGATTAACTGTAAACCTGGGCGCCAGAAATCTGCTGTCCACGCTACATGAACTGACGTCATGCTAGTGGTAAGGTGTAAGCCATTCAGTATACCAAGGCGTTCTGAAGGCTATAGAATTGACTTGACCCACGTACCATTAAACAGCAGTTCCAACTGCTTCTCGGACTGTTGAATGCTGTGGCTGCCAGGATCGTAGTTTTCAAGCCTAAAATTCTGGTAGCCTCATAGGGCCTAAAAGTATGGCCACCGGAACTTACCGGTGGCCTTATTGCTTCTTATTTTGTTTACCCCAGACCCCCTAATATATACCAAAACTCCTGATATATAACCCGCTTCTTTTCACACAGTATACATTAAATCAAGACTGATGTATTTATACTTAAGACGTGTCTCCCATATTTACATAAAATAAGAAATTGTACATTCCATTACCTTTACAGTTGGGGCTTTAAAGAGCTCTGTGGCTGCACAGAATTGTGCTGGTGGCTGCCTGGGGCTACGGTAGCCTCATTTGAGAAACACCGACCTATGATCGGAGGAGGAAGCACATGGGTGGTTAGGGCATGGACTCGAACATTGGAGGAGGAGAGCCTTGGGAAGCACAGACCCCGTGGCATGAGTGGAGACTAGGCAGCTGTCATCCGACAATAGGGATGGCCTTTTTACCTGTTTGTTTTGCCCCTTCTCCCCCCCCCCCGGGATGCAGAGCGTTGCATCAGTCAGCTTCTCCAAACGTTAGCTGTCTCCTAAATCCTAATCTGCCCTGTGTCTCCAGGAGTTGCTTCCTAGGTAACACTAGGAGGCAGCAGAGTGAGCTGTGTTTCACTCCATAAGCACCTTGCCAGCCTGCACTCCTGATGTCCCGGGCTTGGGGTGTAAACCTAATGCTAGGAGGCAGCGTAGTGAGCCATCTCTCACCCTAGAAGCACCCTGCCAGCCTGTGCTCCTGATGTCCTAGGCTTGGGGTGTAATCCTAACGCTAGGAGGCAACAAAGCGAGCCATCTGTGACGCCAGAAGCACCCTGCCGACCTGTGCTTCTGATCGCCCAGGCTCAGGGTGAAAACCTAACGCTAAGAGGCAACTGAGTGAGTCATCTGTCACCCCAGAAGCACCCTGCCAATCTGTGATTCTGATGACATGGCTTGCCAACGTGCCCCACAGTCTTGTACTGCTCCGCAACACCACAGCGGTGGGCCTGGATGATCATTTTAAGACATGTTGGCTGGGGGGGGGGGAGTTAAAAGATAATAAGCATGAAGATGTAACACATGATTGTTTTGCCTTTACCTTTGCAGACTGATAATGTATCATTCGGCAACTGTATGAAACCTCGCAATAAAAGTGGGCTAAAAAAGGTATTTAGGATGTAAAACAAAATAGGGCAGTGGTCCATTTGAATGGGGACTGCTGTGCACTGCTTATTGCATTTATTTATTTAAAAATTGGGAACCAGGAAAGGCACACCGAGCCAAGGCTTGTTGTTTCCTGGTGAAACCTGGGGGACGGGGAAAGGGAAGTACAGTGTGACAAAACTATTAATTATACAGTAGCAATGACAAAATTACAAAGTGTCAAAACAGAGTGCAGGACAGTCCGGTGGTAAAAACCATGAGAAATGGAGGAACCATAACATTAGCTTACAGGGCAGCAGTCAATGTAGGCAAGAGCTGAAAAGTGCAGGGTTCCTGTAGAAATGGTGACAGTGCTTGAGCAGAGGAGTCAAAAACAGGCAGCTATGGTTCACACTGGGAAGAGCTGTGATGCATATCTATACACGTACTATTCTGGAGTTGATGGTCGGGGGGGATTAAAGGAACTGCCTTACTGTCATGCAAATACAGAGTTCGGTAGTGGCTCAGCAGCAGCTGTTTGGGAGACCTGGGTTCGAGAGTGACTGCCGGGCTACCTGACGACAGGCACACCATCATGGAGGCAGTATATATGCCTTCTGGGAAGGGCTGGAGCGTGTTGCTTATTTTATGCTGCTGTTTTCCTTGTGCGGTATGTTGGAAGACAGCGTCCATGTGTACAGTAGCCAGCACAGCAAGCAAGCAAATCTTTATTTGTATAGTGTCTTTCAAAATCAAGGTGCTGTACAGAGTATAAACTGTAGATATTGCAAGCAAACAGCAATATAAGTTATTTAAAGTCAGTCTGGGAAAGTCAATGAAAATAAATGCGTTTTTAATATAGATTTAAAACTGCTGACTGTCGGGCATTCTCTTAACCGAGGTAGAGAATTCCACAGAGTTCGTGCTGCAAATGAAAAAGCACATGCTCCAGATGTGTTTTAGATGAACCTTGGGGGAATCTAGCAATCCCTCGTCAGCGGATCGGAGAGGACAATTGGGGGAGTTAGGGAGTCAGGAGATCTTTCAGGCAGTCGGTCCCTGTTCATGTAGGACTTTAAAGGTAAGCAAGCCTAACTTATAGGACAGTGATCCGCCACTGAACCGGCAACCAGTGCAGTCCATGCAGCAGAGGTGTAATGCGGCTGGACCTAGAAGTACCAGTCAACAGCCTGGCTGCAGTGTTCTGCACCAGCTGCAAGTGGTGGATGTCAACCCCAGACATCCCTATGTAGAGGGTATTGCAGTAGTCAAGACAGGTAGTAATGAAGGCATGGACCAGTGTTGGAAAATCGCCTGACGGAACCAGGTGTTTCACCCGGGCGATATTCCTCGGGTGGTAAAATGAGGATTTAACCGCGGCTGACACCTGAGATTTCAAGGTCAAGTCATCATCAAAAATAATGCCCAGGTTATGCACCCGATCCGAGGTAGCGAGCTGGACACAGTCAAGCCACAGGCCTGACACATGCCCAGCTCTGAAACCCGCCCCCAGGTGACCCGGGTCCACAACCAACACCTCAGTCTTACCCGGATTCAGTCTCAGCCAACTAGACCTCATCCAGTCTTTGATCTCGGAGAGGCAGCTATTTAACATGGAGATAGCGTCAACCTGTCCGGGCACAAAGGACAAATACAGCTGAGTATTATCTGCATAGCAGTGAAAACTCAAGCCATATCGTCTGATGATGTCTCCCAATGGCAGCATATACACTGTGAACAACATGGGCGCCAATATGGAGCCCTGCGGCACCCTGCAGGACAGGGAGAGGGCGTTGGAGGAAAAAATTCCGGTGACCACCCTCTGAGACCTGCCTACGAGGAACGATCGAAACCATTTGAAGACTATACCCGACAGTCCACAAAGGAACCGCCGGGTCTCCAAAAGCACCCCATGGTCCACAGTGTCAAAGGCTGCTGAGAGATTGAGAAGGACCAGGATGGTGCAAGCCTTTGGATCTCTCGCCATTAGGAGATCATTTAATACCCGAACAAGGGCAGTCTTCGTGCTGTGCCTCTTCCTGAAACCAGAATGAAGAGCTTCATAGACATTGTGGTTTACAAGGTGATCGTCCAGTTGCAACGCAACCATTTTCTCAATAACCTTCCCCACAAAGGGAAGGTTAGAGACAGGTTGATAGCTGGATCGTCGGGATCCAAGGAGGTTTTTTTTTTTTTTTTTTTAGAAGTGGTCGAATGGAAAGACCCCCTCCAAGGATCTCCATATAATTTCAGCTCGGATCGGGCAGATAACATCTACACACCCCACTAAAAGGGGGGGTAGGGCCCAGATCCAAACTACAACAGGTTGGGTGCAAAGTCTGGACAACCTTCACAATGTCCGTGAATTCCAGTCGGCTGAAATCAGTCCGGAGAGACCGGATGCTCACCACCTCCCATTGACCTCCGCAACCCCTCATAAAGAGAGCCCGGCCGATTCCGGACCTGATGCTAACAACCTTATCTGAGAAGAACCGAGCTAGCTCATCACACTTAATTTGTGAAAAAGCTCTTCCGGACTGGAGACAGATTGGATTCTGCAATCTGTCAACAGTTTGGAAAAGTTGAGCTGGTCGATTCTGCGCAGCAGAAATTTCCCTGGACATGAACTCTGCCTTCTTACGGGTGATTTCTGATTGATAGCCCTTATAATGTTCCATCAGTCTAAACCTGTCAGCATCCAGGCCGGACTTCTGCCATGCTCTCTCCAACCTTTGACCAACTCGCCTCAACTCCTTCAAGGACCCATTGTACCAAGGGGACCTTGGGCCAAGAGTGAGTGGTCAGACACAAACAGGAGCAGTCAAGTCCAGGGCATCTCCCACTGCCTTATTATAGGCTAGTACAAGGTCCCCTGGACTTGTGCTTTCACCCAGCAATCCTGATGTGTCCAGAACCGCCGACAGACCATTTGGGGTAACGCCCCTTAAAGGGCAGTACCGGACCATCCCCGTAGGGGTAGGTCCATTTGAAGGGCCCTGAAATTGAACCCTATGGTGTGATGATCAGACCAACTGACTGGTTCCACCCCCAAGTAGGAGATCTCCATCCCCAGGAGGAACAGCAGATCCAGTGAGTGATCTCCTATATGGGTAGAGGCGGTAACTACCTGTGTAAGGCCCAGCATTTTCATTAGCTGGAGGAGATTTTTACCAAATTGCGAGAGTTCATCATTGACACAGGCATTGAAGTTCCCCAGAATTATACATCTGGGAAACTCCCAATGCCATGCTGACGATGAAGTCCACAATCTCCTGCAGGAATAAACCCCTATCACTTGGTGGACGGTAAATGAGTATCCTGCAGCCTACACCCTCTCCCATGATGCACTCAACGGATCTGGTGGTCCCCACAGCAGCAGTACACTTCCTGTTTCACATCCCAATCTTGCTGGATAGTATGATACCTCTTTATAAAACTAACAAGCTTTCTAGGCCTCAAAGGTTATGAGCCACCGAGTTGAGCTTTCCAAGTAGCAGTACCAGTGCTACTATTTGTCCTAGGTAGGCTCTGTTGTATAGAAATGTTGGAATTGATCTTTTTTGGGTGGTGAGTGGGCTGGGGGTGTGGGGTTGTCCATTGGTGAATTTCTTGTCTTTTTTTTAAATGTTAATGTGCTTTTTCCCCATTTCAGGTCGATTCCGGGCAGACAACCTGAACAAACTAAAGAACCTCTGTAGCAAAACGATAGGGGAGAAAATGAAGGTGAGAGATGGGGCAGAACTTGGTGCTTATCCCATGAGGCCTGTTGCTTTGGGGGATTTGCAGAAAACAACCTGTGTTTGCTGTACTGGGGTCGAGAACTGGTGCTGGACAAAATGCTGGTAGATATCTTAACTTTGGCTGTAGGAGGTGACATTTCACTAAGTACAGTGTGGAGCAGCAGGAATGGCTATGGGACTAGTGGATTTTCCAGCCATCGGGCTTGCTGGCTAGAGGCCGAAAAAACCTAATTAGGACACCCATTTTTCTTGTCTAGCATTGCGTCGATCGAAAATAAAGGGTTTTGATAATACTTTTTCGGCTCAGTTTCTTACTCATCCTTTTCATCTATTAAAGTTAGTAGCTTACCAAGAAGGGGGAGTAGGGGCTGGCTTTTCTTCAGACGTGGAATTGTAATTGTTTTGTTAGATGTCAGCAAAAACATCGGCTTTCAAAATATAGAAAGCTGGGCTAGCCTGTTAGCACAGCAATAACATTAACAATGGTGACCTGGGTTTGGGAATGAGCCTGGGTCATAAGGTGCCGGCGAGTATTGAGTGTCCTTAGGGACACTGCCCTCTGGGGAGGGAGGGAGGGCGGTTGGCTCTGGTGAATCACTGCCAAGTGGGTTGTAGTTTAAAACCTGACTTGCGCAGACATCCTGTTTCACTCCATGCCTGTGCTGTGTTACACAATTCCTATATTCCTGTGTGTGTCTCGCGTAACTGTTGTTTGCTGTCTTGCAGAAAAAGGAACCTGTGGGTGATGACGAGACTCTACCCAACAACATTCAGGACCTGGATGAACTCACTGCAGATGTCCTTGCTGTAAGCAGCGCTTTCTTTTGGGTGCCATTTGCTGAGAACACTTAAGATAAACACCTGATGTACATATGTGTGATGGAGAGGATGCATTTGCTTTGGCGGGGGAGGGGACAATGGCATGAGAGCACCGTGGAAGGAAAGGAACTAGGGATCATGATATAGGAGAGCCTGAAAACAACAGCATGCTGTAGCAAGAGTTGCAGGCAAGGCTAACAGGATGCTGAGATGCACAGGGAAGGGGATAGGCAGCAGAAGCCGGGAAGTAATCCTCTCATTCAAGTTTATTTTCAGATATTTGCCTATCTGGGACACTGACCCCTGGGTATAAAAAGTAAAGATTAAATGAAGGGGGGAAGAAAAGGGTCATACTGTTCATCCGAGCCCAGATTCTTAAAGCAGCAGTGTAAAACTGTTGGAACAGTGAGCCAGGTTGTCCCCAAGGAAGAAGGAAAGGTGAGTCACAATAGAAAACTGTGGCATTTGCTACAGTCCGCCTTTCTGAAATGATCACTGCTCATTTGTACAGGTCGCTGGTGCGACCACTTCTGGAATGCTGTGCAAGGTACTGGAGTCCCCATCTGAGGGAAAACTGCGACAAGGTGGAAGCAGTACAGCACAGGGCAACCAGGGATGCTCCATGGACGAGGAGGCAAGCCATGTGAGGAGAGTCTGCAGGACTTGGAAACCTGTACACTCTCGAAAAAAGGAGGGAAGGGTGACACGACTGAAACATAGAGGTACATACAGTATAAGGAAGCACCTATGCGTGGGATAAACTGGGTGGATGCCAGGGTGCTTTTGTCCTTGAGCGCAAATACAGGGAGATGGGGAAAGTCACTGACACTTGCAGGAGGTAGAGTCGAAACTTAGACAGAGACTTACTCTTTTCTTTAGGATCAAAAATCTCCTTACAAGGGATGCCAAGTTGAGAATGATGCACACTACCTTTCTCTCCCTATTAGACTATGCAGACTTCTTCTATAGCCAGGGGCCTGCTGGTGCACTTGCCAGACTCGACACGCTTTATCATCGAGCCTTAAAGTTCATCACAGGTCTCCCATACTCCACTCATCACTGTTACTTGTATACGGCAGTGGGTTGGTTATCCCTCAGTTATAGACGCCAGAGAAATGCCGTGTTTTGGACATACAAAGCCATTACAAAAAAACTGCCACAATATATCTCTGACTGCTTACCGTTGTGTACACTTGGTAAGTATACCCTGAGTAGGAGGCAGTATGGCGCAGTGGTTTAAGGCTCTGAGCTGAAAATCTGGAGACCTGGGTTTGAATCTCACAGCCCCCACTTGCATACTGTGTGACCCTGAGCAAGTCGCTTAACTTCCACGTGCTCCCAGGTTGCACCTGCAGACAAGCTTTCAGCTTAGTGTGTATCACCTGGTAAAATAATTGTTGGTAAAAAAAAAAAAAAAGAAGAAGCACTTCTTAGATTTCCCTGTATGTTTACAAGGCCAGATCATGTTTTGGCAGGCATCCTTAAGCTATGTGGCACTCCTACTGTGGAACAATCTACAAAAACATTTAAAATTAACTCAGCATATTAGCTTTACAGCATTCAAAACTCGATACCATAGAAACATAGACTTTGACGGCAGATAAGGACCCACTTGGCCCACCTAGTCTGCCCATTTCCCTACCTACAGGATAAGTTGCAGATCCTATTTAACCAACAGCCTATTTCTTCCTACCCCCAACAAAAATTGCCTTATGTCTGTCCCATGCATTCTTGAATTCTCCGACAGTTTTAGACCCCACAACCTCCTCAGGAAGGCTGTTCCATGCGTCCACCACTAATGTCATAGTAGGGAATCCTGTTCCTGTTACCATTGACCCACAAGCCTCTATACATGCAAGCGTACTGTATGTGCCCTCCTGTTACTGTACTCACACAATATGGTCCCTCTACTAATTTTTTCCTTTTCTAACCCTACCGTCCTTTTCTCTATTCCTCATCCTTTACTTTCCCCCCCACTACCAACTTTCTGGGTGTTTGAGCCACAATGCCATGGCACTGCTCTCTCCCTCTTCATCATCCCTCACTCCCTCATATACTAGTATCCTTCCTTTCATCTTCTGCCCCTGCCTTAAAGAGCTAGTGTACTGCCTGCAATTAATTGTAACTTTCAGATGTAGTCAGCTATCACTTCTTATATCTCAAGTATTCATTCTTTTCTGTTTGCTAATTAGAAGATTTTCCACCTGGCAGTACTGATGTGATGTGTGGAGCAACACTGTCTGGAGGGGAAAAAAGTCAGTTCTGTTACTCTCACTACATCAACACTGAGACCACACTGACTATGACATCATTAGCAACCAATGAGAACCATTTCTCACTGCCAGGTTTCACTTTCACATGAAGCAGCAGGGACTGGCTCTCCCTGGTTACTAGTGATGTCACAATTTCTTGCATTTTGATTGGTAGCTTGAGAAAGTCACTGCTCAGGCTGCAAGAATTGTGGTGTCTCAAGGTGTTTGGTCTCATTTCTGACGATGTAGTGGGAGAAACAGAACTGACTTTTTTTCCCCTTCCTATAGAGTGCCGATCCACACATCACCCCAGAACTGCCAGGTGGAAAATCTTGTAATTAGCAAATAGAAAATACAAAAATACCTCAGATATTGTAAGTGATAGCTGACTGCATCTGAAAATTGCTATTCATTTCAAGCAGAACACTAGCTCTTTAATGTCCTGTCTAGTACCTCTAATTATACTGTATTCCTTTGTCTAAATGTTTTCTTCACATCCTACCTTGTATTAAACCCTATCATTGGACCACTATATATCTTGTGTACTTCTTGTCTGTTCATAATTGTGTGTATCCCTTGACCTGCTGTAGCCAACTACATCTTACATATTTTTTGTTCTGTACAAAAATGGTTGCATCCCTTGAACTGTATTTGTGTGTGTTTGTATGTGTGTACATATATGTGTGTGTGTGTGTGTGTGTGTGTGTGTGTGCATGCGTGCATGTATATATAATTTATTTATATTTGTATATACCTTTACTGTCATTGTCCACAACTGTATTTTTGGCATGTGCACTGAAATTGTTGTATTGGGTTCTCAATGACAAAGCCCAGGTCCACCTCGAAAATGAGCATTGCTCAACAGTGATCGCCTGGTTAAATAAAGATTTTGATTGATTGATTGAACAGTGACATCCACAAGCATTTTTCACAGACATAGTAGCAGCAAGTGGAACAAGCTGCCGGAGGAAGTGGAACAGACCAAATCAGTGAGCAGCTTTAAACGGGGGTGGGATCGGCATATGGGATTAGTTGGAAAAGGAGTGGCAGAAGCGGGGGGGGGGCACGCAACCAGTACGGCCAGTGCAGAGTAGTTAAAGTTGAAGTTGTATTTATATTTATAGCAGGATTGGTACTAGGCAGACGTTTCCAGGACCGTCCTGTGTCTAGGCACACAAAGGTTTAGCAAAGTAGAATAATAATATACACAATAAAGAGACAGATTATAAAACTATTCAGGTAGTCCTGTACAAGCACAGACCATTTAGCAAGTGCCACTCCAGCACTGTCGTAGGCGAGAAGATTACGAATCTTCAGAGTTAAATGACATTGTACCATATCTTGATGATCTTTTTGGGACTACAAGTCCCCTTCCAATTACTTCCTGAAGGGAATATTTTGAAGGAATTGGGGTTAACCTGTCCAACAAATAAAATGGAGCCAGGTCTGCCATATATTTGTATAGAAAGCCTAACACACAGCTACCTTTCTCTCTGAATGTTCAAAGATGTCCAGTTTGCATTCAGAAGCAGTGCACAGTGACAGATCGTTACAGGTGGGCCCGTGAAACCTAAGACAGTCTTTTTGTATGATAGTGCAGTCTATCCAGTTTTTGCAGACTCCCCTCTCCATGGACTGCACTGCCGTGATCCAGCATTGATGGCATAACCACTGAGACCGACGTTTCTCTAGTTTCATTTGTTATACAAACCTTATGTCTTCTAAGAGCACCCAGTTTTTGTAATAATTATGCACACAATTTATCCATATGTTCATTGAACTTTAGTTCAGAATCGAACCCAAGACCCAGGTACTAAACAAGAATTTACTTAAGTTTGACATCAAAGAAAAAATATTTAAATTGCTTGACGTGGTCATTCTTTTCTCAGCCCCGGACTTAAACATCACTTTTTTTTTTTTTTTTTCACTATTCAGAATCAACTTATTTTGAATTGACCAATCTTCCAATTTATTTAACTCCAGTTGTAAAAGTTTTTTTATATCTCATTCAGTTTGCAGGCTGGGAAAAGGACTGTAATCAGCGTACATTTTAATAGCAACATTTGCTTTGACAAGTCATTTGTGAAAAGAACAAATAATAAAGGACCCAATATCGATCCCTGTGGGACCCCCCCCCCCTTCTCCACCGCTCTAACACTAGATGTTGTACCTTCCAGCCATTTCAACACTTCCTGCCCAGTCCCTTTATTGGCCATCTTATGTAGCAACAATTTGTGATCAACTTTGTCAGAAAGCTTTTGTTAGATCCATGAACACCGTCCCATGTGCCTTCTTTCTTCAAGCGCTTGGGAGAAGATGTCTGTGAAATCCAGCAGAGCTGTTAGCGTGGATTGGAGCAATCAGAAGCCAGACTGTCGAGGGGAGAGCAGATCATAACCAGTTAGATACTCAGTTGCTTCTGGATTTCCTCCTCCAGATGCTTGGAAATGGGGGAGAGTAAAGCTATGGGTCGATGATTATTCCTCTCCAAAGAGTCACCACCATTATGAACCAGTATAATTCTTGTCTTCCACACAGCAGGAACGGAACCACAACAAAGACTTTTGTTTAACAGTTTTGTTTTGTACTTTGTTTATTAATTTTCTCTTAATACACCGGTTACAGGTAGAATACTCGTACAGGGAATAGGTGCAGATTGTTTTAGGTACATGGTAGTAATATAGTAAACCTGAAGCCTCATAATTTTTTACAGTAGGAAATGGGGGATTACTTCAAATCTTATTTAAACAAGTCCCATATCATTCAGAAAGGTTGTGAGCCTCTTCAGCGGTTAAAGGTGTTTCCTGTAGGAAGTATTTAAACACAGGCATTATGAAGCAATTATAAGCAGTTGCTATTGAACCTAATATTAGATAGAAAAGGTAGACACTGAATTGAACCTCATTAAGATTCCATACATCCATCCTGTATATTATCACAAAAATAAGAGTAAAAACTAAAACAACAACAACGCTATACCTAGTAACATTCTAGCCAACTATTCTAAATGTTTAACAGCATTGCACAGCATGTACAGTTTTTAAGAAAAAAAAAAAAAGTTAATTATTAGCTTTAAACCTGCAGGATCAACATCAAACTGCCTGAGAACCTTTACAGCCCATGCAGTATAAGAAACGTTATAGAGATTCTTCCTGCACTCTCACAGCGACAGCTCAACCAGTAAATATACACACACAAGTATATTTTCTTAGACGATTAATTAAAAAAATGAATCCCCATTATCCCTTGGTGACCCAGACCAGAAAGTGTCAATAATCCAAACAGTGTCTTTTTTTAAAGAGCCATTTCTGGATTTAGCTGCTGCATCATTTACTGTGCCTTGCCTCAGTCGTCCGAGTCTGACTGCTGATGCTCTGTGGCTTCTCTGTGGCCTACAAACTCTGCCTCCACCTTCTCCACCCAATGGCCAGCATCTTGCAGGTTGTTGAAACTCCAGGTTTTGCCCCCATAAATAATCTGGAGCTGAGCTGGGAATAGAAAGAAGTGGATTATGCCGAATGATCTCAAGCGATGGTGAACTGCATCAAAACTCTTCCAACGCGCACTCATCTGGAAGGAGAGGTCAGGATACAGCTTGATGTCTGAACTATTGATAGCTAAGGGGTATGTGGCTCTAGCAGCCGCAATCAGTAGATCTCGGACCCCGAAGTGCACACAAGGACAGTCCTAGATTGGTTTCTTCCAGTAGGCCTTACCCTGGGGTTAACTCGGTATGCTTGTTTCAGTGTGGACCACGCAAGATCAGCAGATACTGTTAGGTGGTCTTGCATCCAGTTGGTGAGAAATTGTAGTAATTCTGTCCCTTGGCACCTTCCGCAACCCCAACTAGTCTCACATTTCCAGACCGGAGTTGATTCTCGACTGCTTCCATGTGGCTTCTCAGTTGAGTATTTTCCCGATTGAGATTAGCCACTGTAGCCATTGTGGAGACACTTCTTTTTTCAGTCTCTGCCATCGACACGGTTAAGGACTGTATTGCAACATCGTGATTTTCTAATTTCTGCAGGGTCTTTTCTATTTTAGCATTCATTACCTGCATAGACTCAAGTAGGGACAAATGACTTGGCTCATCATGAGGTTAGAGCAGTGCAGGAGGACATTGCAGAGTTGGGGAGGGGCCTAAGACAAGTAGCACACACAGTATCCTTCTCAGAGGTGCTGCCTGTCAAAGGCATGGGTGAGGCGAGGGTAATTGGCACCATGCAGTTTAATGAATGGTTGAAAAAATGGTGCAGAGCACAGGGGTTTGGCTTCATTGGGGACTGGGGTTCCACCTGGAGGACAACAGCCTATACTGGCAGGATGGTCTGCATCTGTCCAGGAAGGAACAAGTCTTTGAGCAGTCAGTTTAAATGCTTCATTGGCAAGCTTTTTAAACTAGTCAAAGGGGAGGCACTGACAAGCAGCAGAAAATCCCAGCCTCTCCTACAAAACAGGGTACTAAATGAGAAAAGACCAAGGTAGAACGGGCAGTGGGGATGCTGCAACAGAAGGTAAAGCCATCAAAAAATGGAGAGCAATGAGTACCAATGCCCGTAGTCTAGGTAACAAGCTTCCTGAATTAGTGGCCTTGATGGAGGAGGAACATCTGGATATCGTGGCAGTCACAGAAACATGGTAAACACACAACCATGACTGGGACGTAAACATACCAGGATACACTATCTACAGGAGGGACAGGGAGGGTAAAAGAGGAGGAGGAGGAGTGGTTCTTTACATTAAGGAAGGAATAAAAGTAACAGAACAAAAGGGTAAACGGGGAGGAGAAGAAGCACTGTGGGTAAATTTGGAGACAGGCAATGGCACCACAATCCGCACAGGGGTTGTATACAGACCCTCTTCTCAGGGGAGGAAATGGACAAGGAAATGATAAAGTATACTTAGAATGGCAGAAAAGGGGAGATATTGCTGATGGGTGATCTGAATATGCCAGATGTTAACTGGAGTGCAGTTGCAGCTGCCACTTCAAAGAGTGCAGTTATTCTAGATGCCCTACAGGGGGCATGCCTTAGACAACTAGTACTAGAGCCCACTCGAGAGGGAGCAATATTAGACTTGATACTCTCAAATGGAGATGGAGAGAGGATCACAGATGTAGAAGTGGGTAGCCATCTGGGAACTAGCGACCATCGAACAGTATGGTTCTACAATAAACACAGTAATAGAGTCAAGCCATACAAAGACAAAAGTACTGGACTTTAGGAGGGCTGACTTTGCTATAATGGGTGAGTGCCTAAGGAATGCACTAGCAAATGGGCAGGGAAGGAGGGGTGGAAGAACAATGGGGAATAATAAAAACTGCCATCACAGAGGTAACAAGCCTTTGTGTGAAGCAAATAAACAAAACAAGACGATGTAAGAAACCACTATGGTTCTCAAAGGAAGTGGCAGTGAAGGTTCAAGAGAAAAGAAAGCATTCAGGAAGTACAAGGAATCGCAGAAGGAGTAGGACAGAGAACTGTATCAGTTAAAGCAAAAGGAGGCTGGGAAGGCAGTCAGAACAGCAAAGGCCCAAACCGAGGAAAGATAGCCAACTCAGTTAAGAAGGGGATAAAACCTATTATAGGTACATCAGGAGCGAAAGAAGACCAAGGGGGATAGTGAGGCTTAATAAAGGGGAGGGAGGTGGGCAGAGGGAGACTGTGAAAAGGCAGAGATACTAAACAAATATTTTTGCTCAGTATTCTGAAGGAAGAGGGAGATACATAAAACAAACAGTAGTAACACTCTGGATACAGAAGTTGATACGGCCCATTTACAGAAGAAAGGGTTCTGAAAGAACTCTTAAAACTGAAGGTGGACAAAGCAATGGGGCCTGATGGGATTCATCCCAGAATTCTAAAAGAACTAAGGGTAGAACTAGTGACACCACTGACTACCCTTTTAACAAATCATGGGAGGATGGGGTGGTACCCGAGGACTGGAGGAGGGCAGATGTGTTTCCCCTTCACAAAAGTGGGAGCAAGGCAGAAGCAGGAAACTATAGACCTGTTAGTTTAACCTCAGTGATGGGGAAAATGATGGAATCACTTCTAAAGGAAAGAATTGTCGAGTATCTAGAGGTCAGAGGGGCACAGGACCCTAGGCAGCATGGATTCATAAGCTGGAAGGTCATGCCAAACGAATCTGATAGATTTCTTTGACTGGGTGACCAAAGTAGTAGATCAGGGAGGGGCTGTGACATGGCCTACCTAGACTTTAGCAAGGCATTTGACACAGTCCCACACAAAGGTTAATATACAAGTTAGCCAGCCTGGGAGTGGGTCCCAAGATGACAGCCTGGGTAAAGAATTGGCTGGAGAATAGGACACAGAGAGTTATAGTAAATGGAGTCCACTCAGAAGAAAGGAGGGTTACTAGTGGGGTACCGCAGGGTTCAGTATTAGGACCGGTCCTCTTCAATGTCTTTATAAGCGACATTGCAGAAGGACTGGAAGGAAAAGTATGTCTCTTTGCAGATGACACTAAGATGTGCAACAGAGTTGATGCACAGGGTGGGGTGGAAAGGATGAGAAGGGACTTGGCAAGGTTAGAGGAATGGTCAAATGTATGGCAGCTTAGATTCAATGCTAAGAAGTGCAAGGTAATGCACCTGGGAAACAAAAACCCAGGGGAAGAGTACACAATGGGGGGTGAGATACTAACAACAACAAAAATGGAAAGGGACCTGGGGGTAGTCATATCAGATGACCTAAAGACGGGCAAGCAATGTGAGAGGGCAGCAAGGAGGGCTGGGGGGATACTGGGATGCATAGGGAGAGGCATCACCAGTAGAAAACAGGAAGTTATTATCCCTCTGTACAGACAGCTGGTGAGACCCCATCTGGAGTACTGTGTGCAGTTCTGGAGACCCAGTCTCCGCAAAGACATAGACAGGATGGAAGCTGTCCAGAGGAGGGCAGCTAAAATGGTGCAGGGTCTGCACCGGAAGTCTTATGAAGAGAGACTTAAGGAGCTTAATATGTATAGCCTCGAGGAAAGGAGGGAGAGGGGGGACATGATAGAAACTTTCAAGTACCTCAAAGGAATCAACAAAGTCCAAGAGGGTAGCATCTTTCAAAAAAAGAGGTGTGCAAGAACAAGAGGGCACAATTTGAAGATAGAGGGGTTGCTCAGAGGTAATTTAAGGAAGTATTTTTTCACAGAGAGGGTTGTGAATGCATGGAATGGCCTTCTGGAGGAGGTTGTGGAGTCAAAATCAGTGGGGGAATTCAAGCATGCATGGGATAGTCATAAGGCAATTCTGGGGGGTGGGGGTAGGAAGAAGTAGGCTGCTGGTTAACTAGGATCTGCAGCTTATCCAGTAGGTAGGGAAATGGGCAAACTGGGTGGGCCAAGCGGTCCTTATCTGCTGTCAAATTCTATGTTTCTAAGTATAGCTTTCCACGGGGATCTGATGAGGCTGCAGTACCCGTTTTCCCCACTACTCGCCGCTCCGCAGGCCTTGCTCGTGCTTTGCTGCTGAGAATCTTCGGTGGCCCCTGATGCTGCGTTTTTTGCCAAACCATCTTAATTTTTAGATCTTTCCACTCTGAGTGTTCAGAAGTCAGTTTTTGTTAGTTGTTCGCTGTTTAAAAAATAGTAAATTGCTGTTTTAAACATTAAATATTTATAGATGTAGGAGCCCTGGTGAGGTGCATCCTACCAAGAAGATGGCTCTCTGGCGCCCCTTTTGTTTAGCAGTTTTACCAGAGGTGCAGCAATCATGTCCACTCCTTCCCTCAACAGCATGGCCTTAGTACCGTCCAGAACACCAGGACTGAATACCTTGAGTGTTGACAGTTGTTTCCAGATAGCCGTCCCTTCTGTAGTGTGCTCAGGGCTTGTTATTTTGATTTAATTTACAATTAGTATTATTATCTATGGCTGGGATTGATGTAAAAATGTATTCGCAGCGTCAGCCATTTGTTTAGGATCAGAAATCAATTTATTCTCAACTTTTTATGATGACAGATAGGAAGACCTGACTGGAGATTGCAAGTGTTTATTAACTTCCAGAAGTCACGAGAACTAGACACAGTTCAGATTTGTTTTTAATAGCATTATTCCTTTGTATATTTAGTTCTAACTCTTTTATAAGCTTCCCACATACTATCCAAATTTAATTTTCTTGCCTTCCTCGAGAACCTATCCTTAATCCACATATTTTTAAAGAATTGTTCCCGATACAGTATTTATTTAGTTTTGTTGACCAGGTGAATGCAAACAGTTATCCATGGCATCATTTTTTGTTTTCTTTTTACAGAACAAATGGGTGTATGCCCATCACAAACCCTTGAAAATTTTGAAACGGACAAGTCAATCACATAGTCGATTTCTGGTATTAAGTCAAGTCGATCCCAATGCACTGTAAATAGGTCATTCAGGAATACCAGTTTGTTGAAATTCCTGAAAGACCCCAAACTCACTATAGGGGACATTTTCAAATTTGACCTGGCACTTTAGATTGATTCCACAAGCAGTTCCATAGTGGTAACCCAGTATAAGTAGATCCCCGTCACAGTTTTTAAATCTTTTCAGGCAAAAATTAAAGCAGTCAAATTCCCTGTATTTCCCCCCCATTTCATTGATTTTTTTTTTTTTTTTTAAAGTTTATACAAAAGGCACAACAGGTGCAATCTAAAAGGCCATACGTACTTAAAAAGATGATGCTACAATAGTCCAATGTCTCTTTCAACATACAATCATAAAATCAAAATAATCAAGCTATCCCAAGAATCAAAGATAAAAGCAGTTAGAAATAGCTTTGTTACAGGAGAATGTTAGGACAGGGGAGCCTACATTTTCCCTTTTGGCAGCCAGGAGAACAGAATTCTTCAATAGTGAACTTCTGGTGCCTGCTGCCTCTTCACTTCATAACCACCCTGAACCAAGATCATACCCATTCTCAATGGACCAAAGCTTCCCCCACCCTCAATTTCCCCTATCCCACTGACAGTATACAATTAACGTAACAAAAATGAAATCCTTACAACATGTGTGAAATATGTTACTGCAAAACAGATTCTCAAGTTTTGTTGTTTTGTATAAAAGAAAATTACATTAAAACAAATTAACAAATAGAAAAATTAACGTCCTTAAAAAAAAAAAAAAAAAGACAAAACACTGCTCCCATCGTGCCCTCACATGGCTGTCACCCGCTATCCCAATCCGCTAATTGGTCTAACAGTGATATATGCTCCACCTCTTCCACAATGTGTTTGAATGGGAAACATTGCAACTGGAATTTCTCTTGTTTGAGCTAGAGTCGTGCAGTTATATTTTCCATCAGTTTGAATTTTTGTTACAGTTCGCGAGCCAAACAGCAACATCTGGAGTATAATCTATTAGCTAGAGTTGCATTATAGTTTTCAGTGCTGCTACTGTAAGTATTTGAAATAAATATCTCTTGTCTCAACTGCGCACGCCTCGCAAGAGGATCGCCAGCTCCCCTTGCCCAAACCCAAGAGCACAGTGCTTATGTCGTAAGTTGGCCCACTTCATTCCAAAAATGCTGAATTCTGGGGCACCTCCAGAAGATATGATAGGGAGTACCTTTCTGGTCATAATTCCTCTAACACCCTATCAGAAGAGCTGCTACCAGTTTTTTTGTGGTGTTTTCTTTTGGTCCTGTCTGGGGTGAGAAACTATTGCGCTACCACTTTCCATTTAAATTCTCTCCAGCTCCCTGACCAGTTGTTTTATAGACTGTATGTCACACTGTGTCCTACTTCTTACCCAAAGGGGGTGGGGGCAGACCAGCTTCTGTCTCTGTTATCTTGTACACCTTGGACAGAATCTTTCCCTATGTCTGTGTTCAGCTTGGCATACAGTCTGGAGATATGTTGGTGTCAGTCTGTTGACCTCCACCAATAACCCCTCAATTCCCTTATTGCGATTCTTCTGTGACAAATTATAGGTGCCTAAATCCTTTCTTATGTATAATAAAACACCACCCCCTTCAACATTTGTCAAATTTTTTTTTTTTTTTTTTTTATATACTTACTATTTCTATGCCCCTTCCTCGCTGCTCCAGGAACCTCTCTTCAGGGATCCCAAGGTCGTGCGCACTCCTGTAATCCTGCCCCAGGTACCTCCTTTCCAGGTGCCAGTGGCCTGCCCCCATCCTGCCGCAGTTTTACCCCCCCCCAGGCGGGGAGGAGAGGGTTTCCCCTTACCCTCTCCACACCTCAAGTGTGCATCAGGAGGTCATCTGGCCCCATCTCAAGAGCCCGGTTATGGGTTTTCTCGGGACGACCGGGTCCCATCTACAGGAACCTGGGACAGGGTATTTCCGCTTTTCTGGTCCCAGTCCTCGAGACGCATGCTAGGGAAGCCTAGGGGCTAAGCACGTCATGACGCACTTGATGCTCCGGCTTCTGGTGAGCACCTCCCCACCCTTATTTGCAAGCTGCCTTCACTGCACCTCCACCTGTGGTCACTCAGGTGGCAGTATAGCAGCGAGACTTGCATCCCACCCCACCCGGAGGAGGAGAGCAGCCTTTCAGCGCTCAGTCCTCCTCCCCCTGGCTGGCCCTCCAGCTGCCCGAATCCATTCCCGAACCTGGGTTGCTGGCGCCGTGAGTGGTAACCCTACCGCTGCACCGGCCAACATTTGTCAATTCTGAATATTTCATAACCTTGGATGGCAATTTCTGCCTCCCCAGTTTTGGTACCAAAGCAAGTCTGTGACACTCCTAACACTGCTGGTTTTATTGTTAAGCGCCAGATTCTCAGTTTGTCCCTTTTTTGGCAGGAGCCTGCAGAGTATTTGTATTATGAATTGAAATTTGTCTCACTTTTCAGCCCTGGATTAATTAACTTCTGTGTCTCCCGCACGCAGTAATGTCATTAGACACAAGTTTTGCTTTTGATTGGCCTTCGGCTACCCCATACAAACTTTTAAATTCAAATCACCATATGGTACTCATAGTTTACTGTATTTTATGTGACCCAAATGTACCTTGTGTATTCTTATTACACGTTTCACTGCAATTACTAGGCTAAATTTCCTCAGGGAAAATTTCTTTGATACACTCTTTCTGATCTGCCCTCACCTTGGAATTTATGCAGACAGACCAGGGAAGGAATAATACCCCGAGACCAAACCTTGTTAAGTTCATTTCCCTTGCTCCCCTAGTATCCAGTCCTGTTACTCTGCAATTAAATACTAATAATCTATAAACTCAAATACAAGTAATAACTGCAGAACTTTTTTACACTAATATAACAAATTGTAATAGCTAAACAGTATAATAAAATTGACATTCAACCTCAGTTCAGCAAACAGGTTATAAATTGTCAAAAATCCAGTTGCAGTTTCAGTATAGAAAATTCAGTAATACAGAACAGTAATTTAGCAGACAAATATGAATAAAACACATAATATTAAAGGTTGCAGATTGGTAGTTCAGTTGCATTTAAAGCGATGACTGCAAAGAGTCCACCTCCTCAGTGTCATGAGTCCACTGGGTCTGGAGGCAGTATAGCGCAGTGGTTTAAGGCTCTGAGCTGCAAATCTGGTGACATCCAGCAGACCAGACCTGGGTTTGAATCCCACAGCTTCCACTTAAATACTGTGTGACCCTGAGCAAGTCATTTAACTTCCCTGTGCTCCCAGGTCACTCCTGTAAAAAAGCTTTCAGCTTAGTGTGCTACTCCTGGTTAAACTACTAAAATAAAAAAACAACTCCTGGGCCTTCAGGTTGGGTCTGGGGACAGACTGGATGTGCCTGTGGGTCGTTTATGTGTGGTCATTATCTGTGTATGTTGCTGACTAGAGCTGCTGTTGCCTGAGTAGCTTGTCCACCTTGAACATGGTCAAGGTTGCTTTACAGTGCCTGGTTTGAGTGCTGCCGTGACCGTAAAAAAAAAAAAAAAATGTTTGTGCTTGCAGGGGCTCACGGTAACTCAGATTAAAAAAGTACGAGTTCTCATCGATGAAGAGATATCGAAGTGTGATGCACAACGTCTTTCACTGGAAGCAGAGAGGTTTGAATGTCTAAGGGAAATCGGTAACCTCCTTCACCCGTCTGTTCCCATCAGCAATGATGAGGTAGATAAAAATGAACCCGTTTGTTTTGTTTTATTTTTAAAGTGGCTCAAATGCAAAGAAACAACTGACAGTAAGGCTAAATTCTTTATGGGAATGTACATTACAGAATGCCTAGTCTATGATTTGCTAAAACCCTGTACTAAAGGATAACAAAACTATTTTGCCCCAGTACAGACTTCAGCAGCACTTTGTGGGTGGTGGGCCTTTTTTTTGTTTGGGTCTTCCGTCCGGCCCTGTGTTCAGCTGTTTGTGGAACAGTTGTCCTGGAAACGGCCATACAGTAGGCAGAGCCATTGCAAATGTGGGGGGAAGGGGCTTTTAAAGTTGTAAGGATACATTGAAAGTATGGAGCTGCAGTATGGCCAAGTGGTTAGGGTAACGAGCTGTGAATGAGCTTGATACAGTCAGCAGACCTGGGTTTGATTCTCACAGCCTCCACTTGCATACTGTGTGACACTGAGTAAGTCACCTAACCTCCCCAGTGATCCTGGGTCGCCCCTGAAAACAGGAACTTGTGCCTACAAGGGCCTTACCCGATTTACCAAAAAAAAAGTGAATGTTAAAAACTTGGCAGCTTGTTTTTCCACAGCAGGTTGTGGTCATAAAATATTACAAAACTATGAAAACAATCTGTCAGCAGATAAGGACCTCTTGGCTCACCCAGTCTGCCCAGCTTGCCTCTGCCTATACTGTCACCGCAGACCCTACCCGATTGCTGACTACTTCCCCTCCCCACCAGTTTCCTACCAAGATTCCTTTGTGCCTGTCCCATGCATGCTTGAAGCCCACCACTGTTTTCGCCCCCCCACCACGTCCACTGGAAGACTTACAGACATCCTCTACTCTTTCAATGAAGAAGTACTTCCTAATATCCCTCTGCCCCCCCAATCCAGCTTCATTTTATTAAATACGCTATTAGTTTTGTATTTTGTCTGTTTATAGCATTTTGAACATTTTACCTTTTACAGCTTATTGTTGCAATAAGAAAAGATGCCCTCTCGCGCCACATGCCTCCCCCACCATTGTATGAGCCCTCATCATCCCTCCCCACCCCAGTGATGTCAACCTCCATGGCCATCCTCCATCTGGTCCACCTCTCTGTGTATACTTCTGCCCTTTCCTGCACCTGAACTGTTAAACTTTCCCTTTCCGCTGTTTCTTCAGTGATAGTGCGCCGTTCAGTCGTTGGAGGGTCTGCCTGGAGCCCCCTCCTAGTGATTACCCTACTTGCTGCCCCTGTAGAGATGTATCGCACATAAAGCGAAGGCATGCCTTTCACACCTGCTGAGGGCAACTCCAGTATGAGATGATGGAACCATAACGGGCATTAAACTATAAACAACTGCTTCCGTTTCATTTTTATTGCACTCCAAAAAGCCTCTATTACCCCAAACGTCCCATCCAGCATCACTGCATGCCCCCTTGTTCTCGTGGACCTTATCCTCTGAAAAATACTCCCTTCCTGTACTTTATTCACCCCCACTCCCTGTGAGGTATAGTACTTATAGGTGTCTGTCATAATGCCGCTCTCCCTTCTCTGTTCCAGAATGTACATATTGCATCCCTCTGTCTCTCATGTGGCTTCTGATGCAGCCCCTGCACCATTTCACTTGCCTTCTTCTGGACACCCTCTACTCTGTTTCCTTCTGAGATGTGGTCTCCAGAACTGGACACAGTATTCCAGGTGGTGTCTCACGAATGATCAGTAGCGTGGTAACACCACCTCTCTGTCTCCCCTGCTGGTGATTCCACTCCCTGTGCCCCCCCCATCATCCCACTGGCTCTGCCTACTGCCTGGTCACAGTACCCTGCCACCTTCAGGTCATTAGCAACGATAACCCGAGGTCCCTTTCCTGTTGAGCCTGAGGTGCCTTTCTTGTTTAGTGACCATCACTACCTCTTCCACCATTTCATACACCGTCCCTGGGTTTTTGTGCCCTAGGTGTGTGATTTAGCACTCTTTGTGCATTGAATCCCAGCTGCCATACCCTCGACGACTCTTTGAGTTTTCTCAGGTCTCTACTCATTCTCCTCACTCCCACCGGAGTTTCTGCTCTATTGCAGATTTTGTTGTCATCTGCAAAGAGACATACCTTCCCTTCTAGCACTTCTGCAGTGTCACTTAGTCCAGGACACTGTCCCTAGATCTGACTCACTTTCACCCCAGAAACTGCCTGCAGGACATCCCGATTATTTGTTGTCTGGGGGGCTCGTACTTCAGTTGGTGCTGTGTTAGGGTTGCACTGTCAGGAAATGTGGTGATACACAGGCAAAGGAAAATCTGTTTTGATTCTGTTTTTGTACAGGATGTTGATAACAAAGTGGAGAGAACATGGGGAGACTGCGAAGTGAGGAAGAAATACTCCCATGTTGACCTTGTTGTGATGGTTGATGGCTATGAAGGAGAGAAGGGGGCTGTAGTTGCTGGTAGCAGAGGGTACTTCCTGAAGGTGAGCGGCCTGTTTAAAGGCAGGTATTGCCTCAAAAGGCAGAAGTGTGAATAAAATAATCTGAACCGGTCTGAGAATGGTGACTATTCAAAGTAAAACCTACTGGCTCTCTACTGTTTCAGATTGATGTGGGGAAGAGTAATCATGTTGCGTATTTTTATAAAAAAAATAAGTAAGAATTGATTGCAGTGAAGTGGCTTGAAGGAGCTACAGTCTAATTCCCTTAAGTGGCTGGCTTGATAATGCAGTGGGAGTGGGGAGCTGTGTACCAAGAGGCACTTTCAGCTGAGCCGTTATCCCAGCACAACAGTCTGGCTGGAAGTAGTTTAACAAAAATATGTTTAATTTACTAAAAAGGATCCATTTCATAATCGCAGTAAGGCACTCCAGGGGGGTGCTTTACAGTGGGCTAACGGCCCCTCTTGGGTGATGGAAGCACCCGGCTTGGCCTACCCAGGCTGTTATCCCAATCAGAATAATCTCACCACCACCCCACTCCCCTGTCGTGATCTTAATGTGCTTGGCACTAACAATCTGGGGTAGGGTAGCAGTACAGGAGGAAACGGGATCTGAAAGAACGCCCCAATAGGGTGCTGGTCCACCCTCTTTTAGAGCCACATAGAACTTACGTCTTGTGTGACCCCCCCAAACAAAAAAAACATGTCCTTGGGGAAGGGGAATCCAGTCCAAAACCCCTAAGATGAGTAGAGATCGGTGGGAACCGTGGGCAGAAGAACTGGTCCTGAATTGCAGTACAGCTGGGGAGAAACTGTAAATTAGGGGAAAAAACTGAGAAGGTACCCCATAGCTTACATGTTTGGCTTTAAAACCTATAGACCTTGGTCGACTTGGCAGTATATATGCTGCTTTTACTCCAGTTTGGGGGGGGCCTCAGAAGGCAAAGTGTACCCTGCCCCTCCCATCTAAGGCGTGCCGGCAACAGGGACCACAAGAAAGGTGCATAAATGTTCCTTCGTAGCCAGTGCTTCAAGCAAAGTCAGCAAAAAGGGTTTCCTGCTGTAGAGCAAGTCAGTCTGTGGAATGAGAACTATAGATTTATTGTGGGGAGGGGGATTGTGTGTTTGTTTGGTAACATTCCATGTTTCCCCCTTACTTGGGGGGCCAAGCTCTCCTTCAGCCTGTTCACAAGCCCTGGATCCCGTGCCTCGCTACTGTCCTCAGATATACAGTATCAGACTCAACACTTCTAGAGGGGAGACTGACAGATCTTTCCTGACTGTGGGAAAGACATGGAATTGAAATTCTGGTGCCACAGTTGAAAGCAAGGAACAGTGTAGCGCGTCATCTCCCTGAACACCATCACTGTTCCACTTGTTTAACATTCCTCACGCGCTCTTTCTCTCTGCATGTATTTATTTTTTAATGTTAAAAAAAAATGAGAAAATTACATAAGATACACAAACAGTATTATACCAGTATATCCCATGTGTCGCCCCAAATAGGGCACAGTCTGAGACAGAAGCCCTTTCTGGCCATCCAGAAGTGGGCTGGGTCAGGCCCACCCACCACACCTCCAGCTGGCACTCACCGGCACAAGACTGGACATAATGACACCACTGCATCCTGTGTCATGCCAGAAACATGATTTCATCTCTGTCCCCATCTGGAGCTGTGTATTCCTGCCCACATGTTTCTCTCCAGTTGAGCCACCTGGGGGCAGTTGCAGAAAGGCAGCAGGAGCTCAACCTCCCCCAAGGCAGGAAGCTCGGAGGTGGATTCTTAGCACTGCCTCTCCTGCGCTGTGTATGGCAGTCCAGGCTCTGGGCACAAAAACGAGTCAGTGGCATGGTAAGCTGCAACACTTGTAGCCCATCAAGCAACTCGGAAATGCATTTTTATTCTAAAACAGTTTTATTCAGACACATTTGCTACATAATACAATTATGCATTTTGGTGCTTTACAAACCACAATGCAGAATACAAAGATAAAGTCACTTGGAAGAAAAATAACTCCTAGAGAATTATGTACTGTAACTAGACAGTAGAAAAAGTTCTGTCGGGGTACACAGACAATATTCTATGTGTTTAAACTAGAAACAGAATAGGCTGGCTCCATTGTACCAAGCGATGGGGGATCACTCGGGCATGTTGGCGATGCAGGTTCACACTCCAGAGTGTCTGATAGATGCTTTCCTCGGGGGGGGGGGGTTGATGCTGCCTCACTTCTGCAGCGGCTTCTGGTGGAGGCATGTGGTGGTGAAGTTGATGGCACCGGTGAACTCGCACCATCAGACCACTGCAGTGCATTAGGGTGCTGAGTCAGTACAGCCACCCCTCCCTGAGGTCCGCCGCGCCCCGGAGTTTGTATATAGTTGGGAGGCCAGCCCCCGTAAAAAGAGTGGTCGGCAACATTGGCGATTGACGCAATACTGACTCTGTGCCCTAACGTGGCCGCAATCTGAGGGTGAAACCCCATCAGACACCCCCTCCCCAGGTTGGCCTCAGCATGCAAGTCCTTCTGGGTGGGGCAGAAATGGAGGAAACTGCCACACCAGGCATGCCGTATAACTGCCATTTTGTCCCGCCCATGTCGACTGACCCCCAGTACGCCAGCAACACATCGTCCTTCAGCCTCCACCCAAACTCGCAAGTTCCTCCTGTAGTCAGTGGGGAGGCCCCCCGGCAGGGACAAGCCAGCCAATCTGAGGAAAAAGAGGGAGACTTCAGGTGTCTTTCCCCTCCGTGACCGTCAGAGGAGACCCCTGGCAGGGACAAGCCAACCCAGGGGACAGATGGCTGAAGGTGGACACCAGTGGGGCTGGAGATGCTAGGATGAGTCTGGTGGTTAGAGGGGCTGGTTAGAGGGGGTGGCATTGGCGACCCAAAGGAGAGGGGTGCCGATGAGCATGGAACACACACAAAATAAATACAAACCAGATGGAAGTCTGGGTAGAAATGTACATTTTTTTTAAATTTATATTTTATTCAATTGATAATAAAATTGCAAACAATTGAAAACACCAAGCTTCAAGGCATACTCAGTTATGCACCCTGCATACCGTAAATCTGTCAAGCATGAGTTGAAATTCAAGGCTGGCTTGCCAAGCAGCAAACAGCCTGGCAGTAAACTGTGAAAACAAAATTTCTTTGCCATATCATTTTTATAGATTGGAGGCGGCCTTGCCAAGCACTAAAAGCATAACTAATCATTTTTGGTACAGCATACTAATAACATCTCCCAGAAAGAAGTTACTGTTTGTGGGGAAACTGTTTAAGGCTTCTGCAAAACACAGCATTTTGGTAGCGATGACACCACGGTGATTGGGACACAGTTGTCTAGATTATGAACGTTAAACCGAAAAGGACACGGCATGTTTTCCATTCTGGTCCTTCACAGCCCTTTGTTTGTGCTTTCTTTCACAGGGTCCCCTTGTTTTCCTTGAGCAGGCCCTGATCCAGTACGCCTTGCGCATTCTCAACCAGCAGGGCTACACGCCTCTCTACACGCCATTCTTCATGCGGAAGGAAGTCATGCAGGAGGTGGCACAGCTGAGTCAGTTTGATGAGGAGCTTTACAAGGTAAGGAATGGTGCTCCCAGTACTCTGTTTCCAGGCACATCGTGTACCTGCCGCTAGAAAACCTGCATACGGTCTGCACACTTCTTACACGCTGTTTAGCAAGGTTTCTTCAATGTTATAAATGTTCACATGTGTTAATAAATAACTGTAAAACTTGAAATTTTCACTATCAAATAATTTTCGATGAAGCACCCATTTACGTGAAAATAAATTTGTGCCAGTTAGCGCTATTAGCACTTTTTCCATTAAAGTAATACTCCACCAGACCTAACTCTTTAGCTGTTTTAGAAGCAAAAGCAGAGTTATGTGCAGTCACTGACAGTAGTGATTGCTTTTTCAAAAAAAGTGCTTCAACATGCCTACACTGATAGGGTACTGGCCATTGTCACGTACCTCAAGCAACGAGTTTACATGCCGCAGTGCATTGCTAGTTGTAGAAGAGGAAGAACTGATGATGCACGGTCATCCCTGTCTCCCTGTTTGTAGAATAGGGAGAGTGTAATCTTACTCCAGTTTTGCAGATAAACTTTTTTCCCTGCTTTTGACCATGGATGAGTCTTTTCAAGTCCTTAAAAAGACTCCATGTACTCAAAAGTAGGAAAACAAGTTTGTTTGCAAAACCAGAGCAAGATTATGGTTTCTCCTTATTCAGCATATTGGGAGATGGGGCGATCATCTGTGGCCAAGCGGAAGGGTTCGCTCGACACGTGGTGACCGGGTTCCGCGCCCGAGTCTGGATACCGGAGTGGAGGCCGGCAGGGAGGGGATTCAGAGCATCCACTGGATGCTTCCCTTCTGGGGGGGGGTTGGGCCTTGGCACCCATGGGCTGGTTGAGCGCCATGCTAGGAGGGACATGGTGCCTCGACACGCCCCTGGCACGTTCCCCACCAAGGGTCACCGTGCTCAGGCAAGGCCGAGAACTGCTGCAGGCAGGGCCAAAAATGCAAAATGAGCTCCCCGGCCAGCCGGATGATGAGTGCTGGCCCCTGCCACCACAAATCCCCAGAAACAGCTCGGACCAACTCCGCAGTACCCTTGATACGCCATTCACCGGTAAGGCACTTCCCCCTCAGAAGAGAGGGACCTGCCCACTGATGGGATATGTCGGGTTACCTGGGGTCAGCTGCAGTAGGGGTTTGGTGGTTGGCGGTAGGGGTGGGGTGGGCGTCGGGGACCTAGGCACTCCAAAGGAGTGGCTGGATAGGGGTACTGAGTGGGTGGGCATAAACAGAAAATACAAAATAAAAACATACTGGGAGGCAGGGACAAGGGAGCATCATCAGTTATTCCACTTCTGTGATGGCAGTGCACCGCAGCATGTGAACACGCTGCTGGAGGTATGTGAAAATGGTGTGCCTGTACGCTGTTAGTATAGGCACTTTGAAGCACTTTTTTGGAAAAGTAACATTATCTGCAAACTACTGCTGTTAGTAATTGCACATAATTCTTCTGTTGCTTCTAAAATAGTTGGGTCAGTGAAGCATTCCTTTAAAAAGCTACTGACTCCTCAAAGAAAACCTTGAAAAACATAATTAGGTACAATTCTGCTTGCATTCCGCATATATTCTATATATTTTTCCTCTCCATTACTATTACTGACGAAATTTGCATGAATACATAATCTTTATCCCTTAGAGTTCATCTTTCTCTATGGCTTAGTCTCTGCTTCAAGTCATAATCTTCTGTTGTGATGTCACAATCTGTTGCCTTGGGAGTAACTGTGATGTCACAAGCAGGGAATTATGATCTCCGGTAGGGAAGAAGCAACAGGAACATATGAGGTCTTCAGAAGCAAAGATCCTGTTTTCACACACGTGACCGCAGTAATAAATAATGGGGAGGAGGAATGCAGAACTAATGTGAAATACAAGGGGTACTGTGTCTAACTATTATGTTTTGTTAAAGTTCTCCTGAAAGCTGGCTCAGTGGCACCGAGCAAAGGGATTCGCTTGGCATGCTATGCTGGCGACCTGGGTTCGTGCCAGGAGCCTGGGTGTCAGGAGTGGGGACTGGCAGGGAGGGAGTCCAGAGCGTCGACTGGACGCTTCCGTCCCAGGAGTGGTGGGCGGCCCTAGGCACCTGGAGGTGGGTTGGGCAACACACCAGGTGGCGTAAAGCCTCAACACGCCCCTGCACGTCCCCACCTCAGGTCGCCATCACACTCTGGGCCAGTCGGGGTGGAGGAAGTGGGGAGGGCAGAAAATGGAAAAAGTGTCCCCTGATCGACCAGATGACGGCCTCCGGTCCCCGTTGCCAAAAAGCCCTGGAAAGTGTCGGGACTGACCCTGCAGCACCTGGATATGTAGTTTGCCAAAAGGGCCCCCCTCCCGGAAGAGGGACCCACCAGCGAAGATACATTGAGTTACCAGGGGCTGCTAATGGGGCGTGGATGGCGTCGGGGGACGAGTGGTGGCAGGTGTACGTTGGAGGCCCGAAGGAGTGGCCAGTCGGGGGTGCCCAGGAAGGAGCAATAAAATAAATAAATAAAAAAGTTCTCCTGAAGGTGTCTGCTGCTCTTTAAGTGTAAAAAGACATGAAACTGCATTTTAATCTGTCACCAGTAGAGGACACCTGATGCCATCACTATTTCTGTGATGCTGATGCTGTTGCTGTTTATTTAAAAATTGATGGGAAAGGCACACTGAGCTGAGCCTTGTTTCTGGATGCCACCTAGAAATATTGTCATCAGAAATAGAGAGCTACATGTCCACTTAGCCCATGTCTACATGGGCTAAGTGGGAAGACATATGAGGAGAGGTTGAAGGAGCTGGATTTGTATCCTCGCAATAAGAAGGGAGAGAGGGGACATGATCGAAACATTCAAGTAGTTGAAGGGGATCAATAAAGTGGGGGAGAGCTTATTTTCAGGGAAGGTAGATACAAGAACTAGGGGGCATGGACTGAAGGCAAGCCTCTTCCACCCCCCACCCATCCCTCTCTACCCAACTTGTCCTCGCCCAATTCTTCCTCCTGGCAGGGTTCTCAGCATCCTGGAGAGGTTGAGAATTAGGCAAAGCTTCATCCTTCCCTCCTCCTCCTTCCATCTTTTTTCCTCTCCTCCTCTAGTGGCCTTACCCTACCCACCCATTGTCCCTCTTGGTTCCCCCCCCACCAAACAACTGCACCACATTCAGTCAATAATTTTGCTTTCTTCTGCCTCTCAAATTGTATCCCACTGCAAGGAGCTGGTTACGCGGCTGTATTAAATCTATGTACTTTGATCCTCTGTTATCCTCATTGTACATGTATGTATATTACACAGGCATGTTTTTACTTAACTGTATGTCATGTACAAATGTAATTGTGTGTTTATTTGCTCAGTCATGTTAAATGTAAACACCATATTATTTCCAGCCTCCAGTTGTAACCCCCCCCCCCGGTCGCATCGGGAGACAAGCAATTTGTTGTTCAGTGTACATTCCTGGTGACACATTTCAAGAAATAAATATAAATAAATAAGGGTTTAGGGGAAACGTTGAGAAGTATTACTTCATGGAGAGAGTGGCTCAGTCCTGGAATGGACTGCCAAAGGAGGTGGTGGGGCCAGTACAGTGGAGGGTTTCAAGAAGGCCTGGGACAAACACAAGGGGAGGAAAGGGGGATCTTGGGGCGGGGGACTAGTGGGGGGTAATGGGCAGACTCGATGGGCCAGAAGGTCCTTTTCTGCCGTCACATGTCTATGAATCTATGTGTTGTGGTAGTGAAGCCATGTGCAGTCACCTACTTGTGCCAGAGCAGATGTGACTTCTTGCCTTTTTATAGTTGAAGTTTCGTTATTTGTAAAATAAAAAATGTACAAAATATGTTGTCAGTTTTCAGTGTTGGTCAACTTGAAGCTCCAGAGCTGGCCATTTTAGCCCCAGTTAGAAGGATATCCCGAGCCTGCCCTCTAAAATGTTCACCTTTGTCTTGGAGCTTGCCAGCCTTTCCAGTGCAAGAGCAAAGGTTAGAGGTCAGGTACCAACAGAGGTTCATCTGCCTTTTTTTTTTTTTTTTTTTCGTAGGTAATCGGCAAAGGCAGTGAGAAGTCAGATGACGCTTCTGTTGATGAGAAGTATCTGATTGCCACATCTGAACAGCCAATCGCTGCTTTCCACAGAGATGAGTGGATGAGACCCGAAGAGCTGCCCATCAGATATGCTGGAGTGTCCACATGCTTCAGGCAGGAGGTTGGGTCACACGGCCGGGACACGAGAGGCATCTTCCGTGTGCATCAGTTTGAAAAGGTAACTCAGAGAGTGGTGAAGTAGTCCTTAAGTTTGAGTGGTTGCAGGTGTAGGGCATCCCAGATCTGAATTAGATTTACTTTCTCATGACCACCCTGTGCTATGGAAATCAATTACTGTAACTCTCTTTGCTTGGTGTTTAATGGGAAACTTAGAGCCACTGTACCCATTATAGTTTGAAAGTCCATGAAAAGATCTTTTAAACGAGGTATTGGACTCCTCTGTAGCCGTCAGCAGTCTAGAGATATTGATGATCAAGTCTGCCTCATATTGATACTACATTGCTGCCATTGTTAGAACCTTATGATGTCACTGACAATCAAGCTTTGCTGGACTACAGTGTGGTTAACCACAGCTTGATCGTCAGTGACATCTCAAGTTTTAAAAAATGGTGGCAGTGTAGTATCAGTATGGGGCAGATTAAAGGGACATTGTTAGCTTTTTAGCTGATTTTTTTTTTTTTAGACCCATTTAATAAGGATATATGCACACAAGTCCAGTATTTCATATACATAGTGTCTGCTTACCATAGAATGATCATTTATCTATGTGTAATAACTGGGGGGGGGTTGGTTAGTTTTTTTGCCCCCATAGGGAAACTTGGTTATAATTTGCCGTCATAACCAGCGGGTTATAACGGTGAACACATGAGTTTATCTCATCTAGGCTTGTATGCAAGGGTCTCGTGCCCACAACTTCACAGATGAGAAACTGCAACCTGACTGCACACTAGAAGTAGCTGTGCCACTAGCGAAAAAAACAGATCCCAGCACTTACATAAAAAACAAAGACTGGGGGACTGTTTAAAACTCATTTTATACACATCCTCAATGTGTGATGCTATTGTAAACCCCTCGAGCTTCACTCTTGGGGTTTGTGTAGCATCCAACATTTAGAGTGAGTATAAATTCTTGTTATACACAGTTTCCCAGTCCTTATTCTATATTTTATTAGTATTTTAACTTTTATCCATTCTGACTGAATCCTGGGTGGCTCACCGCTCCCGCCTGCACACTTGTAACATGGCGCCCAAGTGGCTTTAAACTTGTGCACAGCTGAGTTCCAGTTTCAGTCAAGTCTGTTAAAGTGGTGTTTTAAAGAGGATGGTTTCTGAGTTCCACTAAGTGATCCCCTGGTAAAATGAGCGTTGTATTTTTTTATACTTAGTTTATTGCATCATTCTTCTTCACATACATGAAATGATTGCCATTGATCAAAATTACATATCTTATCAGCAAATCACCAGTAATACAGACATGTTGTGAATTGCAATCAGTTAAAACATTTCTCTTTCCTCATTATCTCATACTTCAAAGATTAAAAAACTGTAACCAATATTTTAAAGAACAAGTCTGATCTACAGGGGATATAATAAGATTAACCAGATACATAATAAATCCATTGCAGTAGGAGAAGAGATTGGGGGGGACAGTTATAACCACTATACAGCTTATTGTACCTCATCCTTATACAGTTCCATCTATTCATATATAAGTCTTTGCTGTGTGATTAGCAGCGAAAGTAATTCTTTCCATTGTTTGAATTTGATTAACTATCCTAAGCCAGTCTGACATGTCCGGTGGAGTCTCCTGGAGCCCCTTTTTTGTTGTAGCCTTTAAGGCAGCAATACATAAGATGGCCCACACATATTGCCCTTCTCTTCCTCTAATCTCTGGAGGAAAGAGCCCCAGTGTTATATTTTCTGGGCCTACTGTGATATCTGGCCCAAACAGTTCCATCAGGTGTTGCGTCGCATTTCCCCAGTAAACTTGAATTTCAGGGCAAAACCAGAGGGTGTGAGCCAGTTTAGCTTCTAAGCAGCCACACCCCCTCCAACATTGAGCACTGGCCCTGATGCCCATTCTGACCTGTCTGCCAGGGGTGTTAAAAAATACCTCACTCTAATCTTCCAGGCATACTCTTGCCAATTCGGAGATGATGTGATTCTCTAGCAACTCCTAAATACCAGACTCCATTTTACCTTATTTAACTCTGTTCCCAGCTCCTGCTCCCATTTTCTTTGAAGTGACCATGTACTGTGTGTACGGTCAGCGATCAGATTCCAGTATAACACACTTATTGCTCCTTTACCGTGCACCAACCCCCAAATAAGTTCGACTGCTCTGGGGAATGGTCTACGATCCTCCTGTTGTACATCTTTCTGTAACCTGCCATTAAATAGTCCCTAAGTTGATAATAGTATATAAGATCCGCTTCTGTCCATGCAAAACTACCCCTGGCTTTCTCAAAAGGTAAGATCATACTCTTCTGGGGCAACTGCCAAGATGCATAAATACCCCTATCAGCCTGTTTCTGATACCATTTGGAGAACCTGGCTGGAGCAAAGTCTTTATCTTCATACCACCAAGCATATTTCCATAGGTATCTAGCTGTATGACCCTTTTGATGCCCTGATACCAGTAACGTTGCTCAAACAGAGGACCGTGCCAAGACAAAGTCACTGGGGCGTCCGTGGGGGTTAAACATCTTAGTACATAGTTGATTTTTGCCAGACTGCTGTAGTTCGAGCTGTTGCCTGTGGGCTTTATAACTTGGATGGGCCCGTAACAGTGCGATCTTCATCTGGGCCACAGTCCAGTAATCTGCTGTATGTGGGCAGGCCCTCCCTCCCTCCCTTCCTCCTGCTTTGGCAGGAATAAAGTGTTCCTAGATACTCTAGGACATTTATTTCCCCCAAAGAAAGGACATAACCCACCTCTGCCAGGCATTTCATTCTTTTCTTTTTTTTTTTTTTTTTTCCATTTTATTCTTTCTCCTCCTACCCTAGCTGCCGGCCGCCCGTTACTTTCAGCCCGGTCACGGACCACTGACTTCCAACCCCCATATCGGCCTCGGGCCCTCCGATACCCGTGGCTTACCCCCCACGGTGGGGCTGCGGCACTCTGCCTGCATGCCGCAGTCATCGGACTAGGTCGGAGGGCTGGCCTGGGGGGCTAATTGAAACCGTGGCAAGCTTCATTTAGGGCGGCCGGCAGCTTTGTCCATTTTCGGCTTTTTCGGAGGGAGGCAGGGTTGTGCAATGATGCGGAGCGTCCTGCCCCGCCTCCAGTGCGTGCCTGTGCCGGCAGCTGCGTGACTCCTGGCCTCCACCAGGGGTCATCCGAGCTCCGGACACCTCCCCTCCCTCCCCCCGGAGAAGGAGAGCAGTCCCTAGGACGCTCCATTCTTCTCCCCCCGGCCGGCCCTCCAGCGACCTGGAGTCCGTTCCCGAACCGGGTCGCGGCGTCGCTGTCTGGAAATCCAACGGCGGGGCCGCGCATTTCATTCTTTTGTGGATCATACATGGAGCAGTTTGAAATAAGTAGAGAAGTCTCAGTAGGATGTTGGTTTTAATTATTTGTGGTCGTGAATAGAATGGAAAAGGCATACAGTCCCATCTTTGTAAGTCTGCTCGTATTTGTTTAGTCAATGGAGGATAATTATTAATATATAGTGTGGTTGGGGATTTGCCTAAACGCACTCCCAAGATATTTAATGGAATCACAGTCCCACCTCATGGGATAACTTGATTTAATGTCCTCAGGAACCTCATCTGCCAGAACTAATGCTTCTGTTTTAGACCAGTTGAGGGTGTAACCGGATAGGGCTGAGAATAGTTTAATCTGTTTAAAAACCTCAGGCAAAGACTTAGAAGGATCTGCCAAGTAAAGGAGGACATTGTCCATGTAAAGAGCCAGTTTATGGACGGTGTTCCACATAGCTGCCCTAGTTATTCTGTTATTTAACCGTATGCTCTAAGCCAAAGGCTCGATGTACAAAGGCAAATAACAAGGGGGCATCCCTGCCTAGTACCCCTTTGTGGTCTAAATGAGCCGGAAACATGGCTGTTGGCCCTGATATAAGCTGTTGGGTAGGAATATAATTTAGCTATAGAATTCAGAAAGGGTGCAGGGAAGCCAAAGCCAGCCAGGGTACCCCGTAAGAAAGCCCAGGAGACCTGATCTTAAGCCTTTTCGGCATCTAAACTCATTATGTAAGCAGGAGTGCCTGAAGCTTGCAACTGTTCTATAATGTCTACCGATCTTCTAAGATTGTCGAAGATTTGCCTGCCTGGTACAAACCTCTCCTGATCTAAATTTATTATTTCTGGGAGGAGTTTTTCTAACCGACTTGCCATGATCCCTGTCACAATTTTGCAGTCGGTATTCAATATTGAGATTGGTCTATATGATAAACAGATGGTGGGGGTCCCTAGCTGGCTTTGGCAACACTGATATTTTGTAGTCTGGGCCCAAGACGGAGCACAGCCACCCTCTTCTGACCACAGATGACTATATGACTTAAGCAATAAAGGCATGATATCATCCCTAAATTTCTTATAAAACTCGTTAGGAAGGCCGTCGATGCCAGGGAACTTTCCTGCTTTCAAACAGGCTGTTTCAGTATGTACCTCTCCCACTGTGAATGGGATAATTAGGGCCCTCCTTTGTTGCTCTGAGATCTTGGGAATTTGAAGAGCTGCCAGAAAAGTGTGTGTTTCCTCTGAGGTGGGACTGGCTCCTTTATGGTATAATTTTTGGTAGAAATACTTAAATGAAACAGCTATTCCTTCCACTGTATATTCCCATGTCTTACTTTTAGGGTCAAGTGTTTTCGGGATGCTAGCCCTAGCCTTATACTGTCTGATCCTACTGGTTAGTAGTCTTAAAGCCCTTGGGCCCCCTTCTTAGTATCCCTGGCGTAAATAAAGTAACTTTTGTTCAACACGGTAGTCAATTATTTCTAGCAGCTCCTTTTTTAGTTTTGTTAACAATTTTCCCCTGTCCCCCTCTAGGTGCTGCTGCTGTTGCTGTTCCAAAGTAGCTATCTGCTCTGCAATGTAATCTTTCTTGCGTCTGGACGAGATCTCTGTGAATTTACCACATACTATGGCCTTTACCGTATCCCACATAATCTCGGGATATCTCAGGGTTATCATTTTCCCTAACCGCCTGCTCTATTACCTTTGGTATTGTTTCCTTGATTTCTTCATCGTGGATCAAGGAAACATTCAACCTCCAGAAAGTGGTGCGTCTAATAGGCCCCAGTTTGACCTTCATATATATTGGGGATTGTTCAGATAGGATGATATCGCTTAGCTATGAATCGGAGCACAGGCCTGTGGAGTCTCTGGGCATCAAGAAGTTATCCAGCCTTCAATAAGTTTTGTGTGCTGGAGAAAAGAAAGTATATTGTTTACTCCCCTATGCATCTGTCTCCAGACATCCACGAAACCAAGCTCCCCTAGCAATTTTGCCACTGTTTTGGCCACCCCACGTTCCTGCCCGATCTTTCCTCCAGATGTGTCCATGTGTGCATTCAGCCATAGGTTTAAATCAAAACCTATAGTTAAGTGAGCATCTGTCCATTCTGAGATTTAAAAAAAAAAAATTCCCTGTAAAAACAAAAGTCTGAGCCCGGGGAGCATACACTGAAACCAGAGTAACAGTAGAACCATTGAATTTACCTTTTAGTCCCACAGAACGACTCTCTTTATCTGCTGTAGAATACAATATCTCAAATGGACATTTGTTGGAAATAAGAATTGCTGTGCCCTTCCTTCTGCCGGCCTTAAAAGAAGAGTGAACAATTTGGTAGCCAAATCTCTTAAGTTTCCCATGCTCCGCCTTATTTAAGTGCGTCTCTGGGAGCATTATGAATGCCGCTTGTGACTTGCGTAAGAAGGACATTATTCTGCTTCTCTTTATAGGGTGTGTTAACCCATTTACGTTAAAAGATAAAGTGATAACTTCTGATTTGTCTGTTTTTCCAGATAAGGTATATGGCGACCCTGTAGGCTCCCCTTGCTTGCATATTGGCCACCGTTGTCCTCCATCCCCCAAACAAAGGTCTCCCCTGCTCGGACATCAGTGAGTCCCCATAAAAACATGAACTTGTAACCTGTACTAAACAGTACCACACCAGAACCAGGTGTGTAAACACAACTGAGAAAACTGTAAGTTTGTGGTTCTAATAGTGGAAATCCCTTTTTGCCCAGTCCAGGGGTTTCTAGTACCAGCAATCTCTCCCCACTGGAGGATCACTGGAACGAGGAGTGTAGCTCTACCACACTCGTCGTGATTCTCCCCGAGAGCCTACAAGAATGATTAGCAGGCTCTAAATTACTACAAATGTAGTCTAGTTGTGACGTCACTGACCACCAGATCAAATCGAAAACACTGACTGGAGGCAAAAAGTTGCCCCCCCCACTCCCCAAGCCTAACAAGTATGGAAATGATGTACTATAAACAATACTGCATATGTGAGTAACTGTAAAATAATGAATAAGCAGATTAGCAAGGTCAGGTACTGTGGAAAAAATATTTCAGGCATTTGAGTCACTCGAAACATTTGCCCCATTGAAACTCAGTCATCCGAGCTGCTGCCATTTAATGAGGCATATCAACACTGTGTCTTGCCTTGCTTCAAGTATTAAAGTACAAGTAAGGTCCTCTAAGGAAAGAATAGTTGGGCCTCTCTGCATGTCCCGTGATGTTTTTTACAGCCCGTGTGCTGCAAGTAGAAAATCCAGAGAGACTTTGATTTATTTCCCTCGACACATTGCTGTATAAGTAAAGTCAAAATAAAGGTCTCTCTGTGAATGCATAGTGTAAAAAAAAAAAAATAAAATAGTTCAATTATGCCCTCCGATGTCATTCTCTCCTTCCCTGCATTTCAGTCATGCAGGAACATCAAAAAAGCTAATAGTCACTTGCAGAGTGCACAAAGGAGCCGAATTCTGCAAATGAGTATTTCTAATAATTCCACAAGTGGAATCTTAGCATGCCCAAGGACATCTTACCGACCAGGATGGGAGCACAACGTCTTTTCAATCCTGTGAGTCACTCTGATGTTCCCCTTGGCCCTCCTGGAGTTTCTGTAGCAGGGTTCGCATTGCGTGAAGAGGAGCAAGTGATGACATATCTGAGTCGCACCCTCTTTTCCGTCTGCCAAGAGCAACCGACCAATCCACCAGTCGCTCCGAAGCCTTCTGGGAAATTTAGTTTTTAGTAGAGGGAGTGAGGGACTCCCATCAGGCCCTTCTCGACTAGCACTCCTCTGACTTCTTCTGGCGAGTCATATGTTTTAACTCCATCCGGCCAAAAAAAACTCATTTTTGTTGGGTAGGGAGTGTGAAAGCGAAGACCCTTGGCTCTCAGTAATTTTATTATGTCAGAATATTGTAACCGTTGGCGTTGAATCTCTTGGGGAAAATCGTGATCAAAGTACAGTCTACTGTTTAAGTTCAAGACCTCTTTCTGTCTCCAAGCCCTCAGTAGAATATATTTTTCTGTCTCGTAACTATTACATTTTGTAATTATGGAACGTTGTCTTGCTTTTTCATCGGAAGGTTTGGGCTGTAATGCCCGGTGAGCCCTCTCAATACCTAACTGGTATCCAGTTGGCAACTGTAAAATGTCCATCAGTAATAAAATCAGTCATTTGGCCGGTTTCAGAACCCTCCGGGAGGCCATACAATCTAATGTTCTCCCGGCGAGAGCGACTCTCTAAATCAGTACATTTCTCTTGCAACCATTCCGTCTGGACTATCAGCGCCTGTAGTATAACGCTTGTTTTTACTGCGCCGTCATTGGTCTTTGCTTTCCGTTACTATGTGGATTCAACCTTTTGCTCCAGCCCTGTCAGTTTCTGATCCAGGTTATGAAATTCCAGCTTTGTTTCAGCTCTCATCTCTCTGATTTCTTTGAAAAGTTGCTAGAATCTTGAGCGGGAGAGCTGATCATTTTCTTCTTCAGTATCCACCATGCTGGCCGGGGAAGGGCTTCGGCTCGGCCTTTTAGTTGGTGCCTACAATCTCCATTCATCTGGTGGAGCCGGCTTGTCTTTAGACTTGTCCCGACCTTGTCTGTCCTTAAAACGATTTGTACTTGCCATTTTAAGCAGTATTGATGTAGTATTTAATTTTATAGCTTTTGAGCTAGTGGGGAAGGGAGCTCCTCTCACCTGCTTGTATTGGGCTCCGTGATGTCACCGGAAGTCCCAAAAACTAGCGTTGTAACACTTGCAGTTTTGTCTGAAATATAAAGCCATGAATCTGAGCTTGTGCATTTGTGTCGATGCTAATCCGCGTGGCTAGATTCACCACGTTATATTTCAGTGACACTTAACATGTTACAGCACTCATTTTAACAGAGGAGTTACTCTGTGAAACTTGAAACCGTCCTCTTTTAAAAATCACGATCAGGCTTGACTTTAAAAAATCGGAACTCATCCATTGACAAATTTAAAAGCGCTCGAGCAACATGTTGAAAGTGCACGTGCAGGAACAGTGGGATTCAGCAGGGTCGGATAAAAGTTAAAATATTGCTAAAACATCGCTAAATTATATTTTATGGTAAGCAAGACACGGTGTATAATGACGTACTAGGGATGTGTGAAGGTATCCTCATTAAATGGAGCTAAAAAAAAATCGGCTAAAAGCTGACAGTGTCCCTTTTTAAGAACTAATATCATTGGACATCTGCCAGCTATGTAGAAGCCTAGCATCTCGTTCAAAAGATGGTTTTGTGGGCTTTCAAACTATGCCTTTTTTTTTTTTTTTTTAACATCTTTCTCCCTCCGGTCATGGTCTACGGGATCTCTCAGGCATCCTGCCTGAAGTCTTCGTACCTGTGCCTCCTCTCTCCTCAATCAGCACCCCCAGCTTAACCCTGCTGGGGTGGGGCCACCCCTCCTCTTTGGGCACTCTTAACAGTCAGACTCCAATGTGGGAGAGGACCCGGGTGGAGGAACCTGGAAGGTCAGGCAGGATGGACCTGTCCGTGGGCATGGGGGCAGGTGCCGTTGCCTACCCTGCAGACCGGGCTTTTCTTTGTTCTGGTGTTCGCTCCTCCCCCCTCCAATGCATGTGCACGCCCCAGTGCTCGGCACATAGCAACCCTGCCTGTGTCAGGCCACGCCAATTATGCTGCCCAGCATGCCAGTGCCGCTGGTCTCTACACCAGGGCCGCTGGCACGCTGTGTGATCCACAGCCTCCCCCGCCCCGGGAAGAGAGCAGCCCAACAGGTGCTCAATCCTCTCCCACCCTGCCGCCCCCGCAGCCGAGTCAGCTCCCAAACTCTGGTCGCCAGCGTGACACGAGGTGTGGTGACCAGCGCCTCAACCCTCCACGCCACCAGGCTGGCTCCTTTCAAACTCTGTTGACATTGTACATTGATGGAAACATAGAATTTGACAGCAAATAAGGACCGCTTGGCCCACTCAGTATGCCCATTTTCCCCTATCTACTGTATCGCCACAGATCCTAATTGCTTTCCGGCTCTTTCTACCCGCCCCCTTCCTTTTCTCTACAGTTCTCTTGTGCCTCTTCCATGCATTCTTGAACCTTACCACTGTTTTCGCCCCCCACCACCTCCACTGGAAGGCTGTTCAAAGAATCCACCACTCTTTCTGTGAAGAAGTACTTCCTCACATCTCTCCTGAATCTGCCCCCCTCTAGCTTCATAGCATGCCCCCGTTCTTGAGCACCTTTTTTTTTTCTGAATAGTACTTCCCTACCTAATTTACCCCTGTGAGATATTTAAAGGGCTCTATCATATCCCCCGCTCCCTCATCTGTTCTAGGGTGTACATATTGAGGTCCTCTAGTCTCTCCTTATAGGGATTTTGATGCAGACCCTGCACCATTTTAGTTGCTCTTCTCTGGACCACCTCCTCTCTCTCTCCTTCTGGAGATTTGGTCTCAAGAACTGGACACAGTACTCCTAGGTGGGGCCTTAATGATCTATACAGAAGCAACAGCATCTCCCTCATTCTGCTGCTGATACTCCTCTCTGCACCCCAGTATCCCACTAGCCCTCCCAACTGCCTTGTCGCACAGCCTGACCACCTTTCGGTCATCAGATATGATTACCCCCAGGTCTTTTTCCTGCTTAGTAGTCGTCAGTACCACTCCACTCCTGGGTTTCTGTGCCACAAGTGCATTATTTTGCACTTTTTCACACTGAAACCCAGCTGCCATACCCTTGACCACCCCTCGAGTTTTCTTAGATGTCTGCTCATCATGTTTACCCTGTTGCATGGTGTCATCTGCAGAGGCAGACCTTCCCTTCCAGCTCCTTTGCAATGTCACATATAAAGACATTAAACGTGTCCAGTCCCGGCACTGATCCTTGAGGCACCCCGCTGATCATCTTCCCATCCCTTCCTCCGAGTGAACTCTGTTTACCACCACCATCTGTCACCTAGCCCTAACCAATTTCTTTTCCAGTTTATCACCTTTGGACCCACTCCTAGGCTACCCAGCTTGCTTACTCGTCTCCTATGTGGAACGGTGTTGAAAGCCTTACTGAAATCTAGGTAGCCATGTCCACTGTTCCACCCTGATCTAAATCCTTTGTCATCCAGTAAAAGAGATCTATCAGATTCACTTGACATGACCTCCCCCCATGTCGCCATGCTGCCTCAGGTCTTGTAACCCACTGGATTCAAGATGTTCCACAATCTTGTCCTTCAGCAGTGATTCCATTAACTTTCCCGCCACCAGTGTCACACACTGACTGGCCTTTATTTGCCACCCTCCTCCCTGCTACCACTTTTATGAAGCAGGACTACATCTGCCCTCCTCCAGTCCTCCAGAACCACTCTTATTTCCAGTGAACTGTTAAAATCGTACTGTCAGAGGTGCAGCCAGTACCTCCCTGAGCTCCCTCAGTACCCTTGGATGCATTCCGTCGGGCCCCATGCTTTGTCCACCTTCAGACTGAGTCCCTTCAGGAGACTCTCTCTGTCTGACGAAAAAGGAGTAGTGCCTACTTCCTTCCCTCCAAAGCTTCTGTTACTGTTTGGTTGTTTGTTTTTGTTTGTTTGTTTTTTTTGGCCCTCCTTCTCCTTCCTCTAATAAACACTGAACAAAAGTATTTGTTTAGGATGTCTGCTTTTTCCTGGTCCTCCTCTTCACAGTCGCCGCTTCTCTTTTTAACTTTGCAGTCCTATACCTCTTCCTCTTTTCACTTGCATACCTAGAAAATGTCTTGTCCTCTTTCGTTGCCTCCTGGGCTATTCCCTCTACAGTCCCTGCCTATGCACTCCTCTTTCCCTGCTTCCCTCTGTTTCTCTCAAAACACCTCTCTATCCTTCTCCCTCTGCATCTCCTTATACCTTCCAAATGTTACCTGTTTTACCTTTTTTGCCACCTCTTTCGAGAACCATAGCAATGTTTTTTTTCCCTCTTGCTTGTGTTCACTTGTTTGATGCAGAGGTTTATTGCTTTTCCTGTGCTCTCTTTTAGTTTCACCCACTATTCTCCACTTTCCCCAGGTCACCCCCAAGGCATTCACTCATCTTTATAATATCTGCTCTTCTGAAATCCAGGACTCTCACCCTTGTGTGGTTTGATTCTGCAGCCATCCTTGTATTGAACCACTCCATAAGGTGATCCCTGGTCCCCAGGTGGCCTTTCTCCTTGACATCTGCAACACTGTCCCTGTTACTGAGTGCCAGGTCCAGTATTTCTCCATTATGGCTACGTTCACTGACTAGTTGCCTGCGGAACTCCCCCTGCAGAGAGTCCAGACTGTCCCTGCTTCTAGCCGAAGCCACTCCTGGGACGCTCAGATCTACATCCAGCAGGTTGAAATGTTCCCCTTTAACATCGGTTCAGAGACTGGGAACCTACAAAGTGGCAAAGTTGTCTCTTCCCACTGTCTTTTATTGCACTAATACCCCTGTTTTGATACCAGTGCTCTATGTGTTGCTTAGAGAACATGTATGCACATGTACATTGCATATAGGAGGCCTAAGGAATAATATACCCTTGGCCCCAGTGAACATAAGCACCACCCCATATTTCCAGGTAGTGCGGTATTCTGCTTATAGAGACATTGTAGTGTTTTTTACACTCTCCATGTGAGGTACCTGTGTTAGGTTTCCTGAGCCTGCGTGTCCAGTTCTGGTGTGGGGTTGTCTTTGTTGCAGCATTATATGGAGTTCTGCCACTCCCGACACGTAGCTGGGCACTGCTGTTGAATGTGGAAGTGCCAGCAACCAGTTCTGAACAGACATTCTGGGGTTCACTTATGCCGCCTGATAGCGTAATGCAGTCTGCTGTTAGAATTTCTCCTGGGAGGTGGGTGCACCAACTACGGTGGTGACAGCATAGTGAGGGGAGGAGTGTTGGCCCAGCCGGGGGCACCAGGCTGTTGGGACCGGAGGGAGGAGATGAAACCCCAGTGAAAGAAGTAGGGGGAGGGAGGAAACATAGAAACATAGAATTTGACGGCAGATAAGGACCGCTTGGCCCACCCAGTCTGCCCATTTCCCTACCTACTGGATAAGCTGCAGATCCTAGTTAAACAGCAGCCTACTTCTTCCTACCCCCACCCCCCAGAACTGCCTTATGACTATCCCATGTATGCTTGAATTCCACCACTGATTTTGACTCCACAACCTCCTCCGGAAGGCCGTTCCATGCATCCACAACCCTCTGTGAAAAAATACCTTAAATTACCTCTGAGCCGCCCCCATCTTCAAATTGTGCCCTCTTGTTCTTGCACACCTCTTTTTTGAAAGATGCTACCCTCTTGAACTTTGTTGATTCCTTGAGGTACTTGAAAGTTTCTATCATGTCCCCTCTCCTCCTTTCTCGAGGCTATACATATTAAGCTCCTTAGTCTCTCTTCATATGTCTTCCGTGCAGACCCTGCACCATTTTAGTTGCCCTCCTCTGGACAGCTTCCATCCTGTCTGTCTTTGTGGAGATTGGGTCTCCAGAACTGCACACAGTACTCAGATGGGGTCTCACCAGCTGTCTGTACAGAGGATAATAACTTCCTGTTTTCTACTGGTGATGCCTCTCCTATGCATCCCAGTATCCCCCAGCCCTCCTTGCTGCCCTCTCACATTGCTTGCCCATCTTTAGGTCATCTGATATGACTACCCCAGGTCCCTCTCCATTTTGTTGTTGTTAGTATCTCACCCCCATTGTGTACTCTTCCCTGGGTTTTGTTTCCCAGGTGCATTACCTTGCACTTCTTAGCATTGAATCTAAGCTGCCATACATTTGACCATTCCTCTAACCTGCCAAGTCCCTTCTCATCCTTTCCACCCCACCCTGTGCATCAACTCTGTTGCAGATCTTGTGTCATCTGCAAAGAGACATACTTTTCCTTCCAGTCCTTCTGCAATGTCGCTTATAAAGACATTGAAGAGGACCGGTCCTAATACTGAACCCTGCGTACCCCACTAGTAACCCTCCTTTCTTCTGAGTGGACTCCATTTACTATTACTCTCTGTGTCCTATTCTCCAGCCAATTCTTTACCCAGGCTGTCATCTTGGGACCCACTCCCAGGCTGGCTAACTTGTATATTAATCTTTGTGTGGGACTGTGTCAAATGCCTTGCTAAAGTCTAGGTAGGCCATGTCCACAGCCCTCCCTGATCTACTACTTTGGTCACCCAGTCAAAGAAATCTATCAGATCTGTCTGGCATGACCTTCCCGCCAGAATCCATGCTGCCTAGGGTCCTGTGCCCCTCTGGCCTCTAGATACTCGACAGTTCTTTCCTTTAGAAGTGATTCCATCATTTTCCCTATCACTGAGGTTAAACTAACAGGTCTATAGTTTCCTGCTTCTGCCTTGCTCCCACTTTTGTGAAGGGGAATCACATCTGCCCTCCTCCAGTCCTCGGGTACCACCCCATCCTCCTTTCTGGGATGAATCCCATCAGGCCCCATTGCTTTGTCCACCTTCAGTTTTAAGAGTTCTTTCAGAACCCTTTCTTCTGTAAATGGGCTGGTATCAACTTCTGTATCCAGAGTGTTCTACTGTTTGTTTTATGACCTCCTCTTCCTTTGTAAATACTGAGCAAAATATTTGTTTAGTATCTCTGCCTTTCACAGTCACCTCTGCCCACCCTCCCTCCCCTTTATTAAGCCTCACTATCCCTCCTTGGTCTTCCTTTCGCTCCCTGATGTACCTATAAAAGGTTTTATCCCCTTCTTAACTGAGTTGGCTATCTTTTCCTCGGTTTGGGCCTTTGCTGTTCTGACTGCCTTCCCAGCCTCCTTTTGCTTTAACTGATACAGTTCTCTGTCCTGCTCCTTCAGATTCCTTGTACTTCCTGAATGCTTTCTTTTCTCTTGAACCTTCACTGCCACTTCCTTTGAGAACCATAGTGGTTTCTTACATCGTCTTGTTTTATTTGCTTCACACAAGGCTCGTTACCTCTGTGATGGCAGTTTTATTATTCCCATTGTTCTTCCACCCCTCCTTCCTGCCCATTTGCTAGTGCATTCCTTAGGCACTCACCCATTTTGGCAAAGTCAGCCCTCCTAAAGTCCAGTACTTTTGTCTTTGTATGGCTTGACTCTTTTTTTGGGGGGGGGAATATTGGTAGAAAATGTAAACGTTGCGTTATATAGATAGGTTCTAGGGACATGGATATGTTGTTCATCCACACTCATTGGCAGTATCCTTGCCGCTTTAAATCTTGCCGGAAGGTCTTCAAGCTTGCTCCTCCCACCCACCCGGGTGGTATAACTCTCGGCTCCGCCCCAGGCGCCAGATCTTCCCTTACCCGCTTGAAGCTCAGGTTCCTCCTTAGCGCTCTGCGTTTGTGACTGGTTCCTATTTCTCCGTTTGCGGATTTAAAAAATAATATTTTGCAAAAAGACTTCAGTCTTCGATCCCTCGCGGCTGCGATGGATAAATCGACTCCCGGATTTCGGAGATGCCCATGCGGGCAGAAGATGTCTCGGACGGATCCACACTCCACGTGTGTCTACTGCTTAGGCCTTGAGCACGACCCGCAGGCTTGCGACCTGTGCTCATCTTTCTCGGCCTACGTCCTCGAAGACCGTGCTGCCCGATTGCAACTGGGCCGTCCCGAGAAGCGTTTCCCTCCGGTGAAGTCCAAGGAGGCCCGGTTGGCGGTGTCCGCGGCGGCGGGCTCGGCGGATCAGCTCGAGCGGATGGTCGCCCTCGAAGAGGAGGCGGCGCGGGCCGTATCTTCCTCGGCCGCGGCATTTATCCCGCTCTCTCTGGGTTCTTCCTACACGGCTTCCTTTAAGGAGCTTTGTCTGTCCCTCTCCACTAAAGGAGAAGGGCCTGCGTCTGCTGGACCTTTTTCTCGGTCCAAAAAGAGGGACAAGGGTAAGTCCCTCCGTCGGCGCTCTTGGGGCGCAGGAAAGGTCCCTCTCCCGAGCCGTCGACCGTCGACCCGATTCGACCGCTTCGGCTGACCACTGGCCTCCACGGTGTCCCCCTGGGGTCAGTTGACCGAGACTCCCACTGATGAAGTCGAGATTTTCTCGACCCATTGACGGGCTGTCGCCTTTTAGCAGCCGAGATTCCCTCTCCCGGTTTCCCCGGAGGTTGAGGATCCCGTGGGCTCGCCTGTGCCTCCGGTTCCGGAGCCCTCGGATGGACCTTCGAGCGAAGGAGTGTCTGTTCCGGCCGACACCCTCCTGCACCGACCCTGAAATTCCGGGACTCGTCTCGGTCTCGGACCTCTTTATGGGTCCAGCTGTTCCCACCGTCATAGGCGGTCTCGGCCTCGGCATCATGTCGGCCAAGGCCGCTGCCTGCCCCTGCCTCTCCTCGATGAGGGAGGCTCAGCGAATTACGCCGACGGCACGAGGACCTTATGTTGCAACAGCTCCTCCTGGCGGAATAAGCCGACCCGGCGCTTTCCCGCCATTATGCTGTCACTGGAACGGCCAACAACCTCGACTTGCCCGAGGAGCCTATGCACCAGGCCAAGTGTTCGCCAAACCAGTTGCTCCACCGATTAGTGGTGAACCTCCGCCTCCACAGCCACCACAATTGGGCCCGACCAAGGATTCTCGGCCCGGCCATGGTTCACCCCGACTGTCAGTTGGCCCTCACCCCGACCGACCTCGGCAGGTGAAGGGTGGCTCAGGCCAGAGGCAGTTTTCGAGGACCCTTCCGAAGTCGAAGATGATTCCTCCTTCTTCTCCTCAAGCTTACTGACTTGGAGTCTTCAGGAGGTCAGCCAATGGACGATAGCCCGTCGTCCTTCCTAGGACTGCTTCGCCTATCTCGAGTTCACCGGATGGAGCTCGAACCCGCTTCCAAACGGCTGTGGTATCCTCACGGAGATTCTGGACTCGAGGATTCTCGACGGAGGCTCCGTGGCCGAGGCCATAGTGGGTCCAGCACTGAACTTTGGCAGCGCCTCTGCTTCCTGCCCTCTGCGCCTTCGTACAGATGGCTAGAAGTACAGTCCCTACCGTCTTTGTCGGTTTTGAACACCCTCTGCTGAGGTTGGTTACCGAGCAGCTCTGCCATGGCGTAACGCCGGCAACATGAGATGAACAAACCTCCTGACAAGGTCCAAGAAATTGGACTATGTCGGGCTTAAAGCCCACGCTATGCCCTTCAAGCCTTCACAGGCTGTCAGTTCGCCGCCCCTCATAATATTTTTCTCATGCCCTGTTGGGCCCTGACGAGGTCATCCTCATCTTCCCGCCTGATCTGCAGACTACGGTTAGCAGGTCGGGACCAGGGCAGGAGCAGTGTCTTAACAGCAGCTCCAGACTGCTTTGGATGTGACCTGTGCCAGATCGGTGGCGGCCGCAGGGGTATGTGTGTCGGGCGGCTTGGCTGAGATGTATCCACCTTTACTCGGATACCCAGCACAAGTTGGCGGATGTTCCCTTTGGGACTGACCTCTTCGCCCTGGGGTGGAAGGTCACCTGCAGAGGATCGAGAGGGTCAATGCCACCTTGGACTCGGTCTTCCGCCAGAAGGACAAGGCAGAACCACAGCCTAAGCTCCTTCTTCGTCTGTGCCCTCTCGGCGGCCTGCCCAGCAACGCCAGGGGCCAGCAGGCTCGGCCTTGGCATCTCAAACCCAAGCCGCCGGCTTCTCTAACAGGAGGCAGGGAGGAAAGGGCCCAGGAGGTCCCCTCGCCGGTCCCTCCTCCAAGTTTGCCCAGTGACGGGCTGAGGGTGTCGCCCATCCCCGCCACCTTACTCCCTGGGTCTCCCCTGGGGACGTGCCCGCACTTCCGCCCGCCTGGTCCGCTGTTACCACGGACAGGTGGGTCTTGGAGGTGGTGGGAAGAGGCCTGCCTCTGGAATTCGAGCAGGCACCACCCTTCAGAGCCGTCGCCGCCTCGGGGCTCTGATCCCAGCTCACTGCGGCTCGTCGAGCCGACATCACTCTCCTCCTCCAGAAGGAGGTGGTAAGAGAGGTAGGACCCTCTCTGTAGACCCAGGGTTTGTGTCCAGGTACTTCCTGGTTCCGGAACGGACGGGGGCTGGCGCCTCATCTCTCATCTACTGACGACCTAAACAAGTTCCTAAGGTCTCGAACCTTCAGGATGGTCACTCTGGCTCTGATAATACCATCCTTGAACGCCGGGCGCAGAGTTCTGTTTCTGACTTGCAGGACGCGCCACGCCCTCATCCGTCTGCCTCACCAGAGATTCCTTCGCTCGAAAGCGGAAGGATCTCTCTTCAGTTCCAAGCCATGCCCTTCGCTTGTCTCCAGCTCCCAGGGTCTTCACCAAATGCATGGCAGTGGTGACAGCATTCCTCGGCCGAGGGGTCCGGTGTACCCTTACCTGACGACTGGCTGATAGCAGCTCCCTCCAGGAAGGAGGCGTGAGGGTCCAGAGATCTGCCCTCAGGTCTGCTCTCAACTGGGCCTCCTTGTCAATGAGGCCAAGTCGAACTCGAGCCGGCAGGTGATTTATTCATCGGGCGAGCTCGACTTTCGAGCCAGAGCGCTGCCCGGCGGACAGGGCCGAGGTTCTTCCTCCTGCCCGATCATTTCTGGTTGGGCAATTGCGCCTGCCCGGGACTTCCTGCGCCTCCTGGGTCTCATGGCGGCCTGTACCAGCGTGGTCCGTTGGGCCCGCTGGAACATCCGTCCCTTCAGTGAGGGACTGGCCAGCCAGTGGTCGGCAACGCTGCGATCCCTTGGACCAGCTTGTGTCGGTGACACAGGGGATGTGGAATGCTTTCCAGTGGTGGACCGCTCCAGATCAATTGCAGGAGGGCATCCTGTTCGTCTCGCCCGAGCCGACGGTCTCTCTGTCGACCGATGCCTCTCTGATGGGTTGGGGTGCCCATCTGGGGGAACACCGGGCTCATGGCCTCTGGTCCCCGCGGGAGTCCCGATGCCACATCAACCTGCTGGAGCTCCGAGCGGTCCGCCTAGCTCTCACCGCCTTTGCTCCGTTCCTCCGGGGTCAAGTGGTCCGAGTCCAGACGGACAATACCACGACCATGTACTATCTAAACCGCCAGGGCGGGACGCGCTCCATGCTTCTATGCAAGGAAGCTCTCCAGATGGTCACTCAATGCCGCAGCCTGGAGGCGGATCTCCTAGCCATTCACGTGGCAGGAGCCTCCAACACCTGGCCGATGCCCTGAGCCGGATAGGGGCTGCATCCCACGAGTGGTCTCTCCTGCCGGAGGTAGTACAGCATCTGTTCTCCCTTTGGGGCACACCTCAGGTGGACCTGTTTGCCTCCAGGAGAACGAGAAGCTGAGTCTGTTCCATGCCCGCCCCCCTCAGCAGGGCTCGCTGCAGGGGGATGCCTTCTCGAGGCAATGGACCCCGGGCCTCTTTTACGCCTTTCCCCCATTTCCCTTGATCCACAAGGTGCTTCTCAAGGCGAGGAGGGACAAGGCGCAGGTGATTCTGATAGCCCCAGACTGGCCTCGCCAGTTCTGGTACCCAGATCTCCTCAGTCTCAGCTCCAGGACTCCGCGGCAGCTTCCAGCTCGCCTGACCTGCTCTCAGTCAATCAGGGGAAGGTGTTCCATCCGGACCTTCAATCCCTGCACCTGACGGCCTGGTTCCTGAGCGGCTAGAGTTCCAGGCTTTGGGTCTTTCCGACGAGGTCCTCAATGTAGTTGAGGCTCCCGCATGAGTCGACCAGAAAATGCTATGCCTTCAAATGGAAAAAGGTTTTCCATTTGGTGTCAGGACAAGGGCTTGGACCCTTCCTCCTGTTCCTTGGCAAGCATCTTGGACTATTTATGGTCCTTTCTAGTCAAGGGCTTAGGTCGGCGACCCTAGGGTGCACCTGGCAGCCATCTCTGCTTACAGGCGCGGCGGAAGCAGTCGTGGCGCAGGAGAAGGTGGTCTGCTTTTTCAAAGGCCTTGATCACATTTCCTCCAGTGCGGGAACCTCACCTCCGTGGATCGGTACTGCTGGTACTGGCAAAGCTCATGGGCAAGCCATTCGAACCTATGCACAGGTGTGCTCTCTCTCACCTGTCGTGGAAGACCGCCTTCTTGGTGGCTATCCGTCAGCCAGAAGGATGGGAGAGCTCCAGGCGCTTTCCATCAGTCTCCTTACCTGGTCTTCCACAGGGACAAGGTTGTCCTCGCCCCCACCAATTCCTTCCAGAAGGTGGTGTCGGAGTTTCACCCTAACCAGTGTTGACTCTGCGGTGTTCTACCCCAATCACACTCGGAGGCCGAATATAGGCTCCATACTCTGGACCCTAGAAGGGCGCCGCTTATTATAAGGAGCCGCACGGTTGAAATTGGGAGAGGTTCGCTAGCTGTTTGTCACCACGCTGAAGCCGCATCTGGCAGACCTGCAGCCAAGCGGACGATAAGCAGGTGGGTAACCTCCTGCATAGATCTCTGCTATAAGGTTAAGCGGCATGGAGCCTCCCAGAGGGATAAGAGCTCATTCTCACCGCCATACTGCTGCAACGGTGGCTGCTTCCAGGGACGCCCCATCCAGGAAATCTGCAGGGCTGCTACCTGGAAGTCAGCAAACACCTTTATTACCCATTACCACATCGACCTTGAGTCACGCCGGGATGCTGGTTTTGGGGCCTCGGTTCTCAGTCTCTCTTTCCCAAGTAAGTATTAGGGGTGTCGTCTTGCCTCCCTCCTCCCGGAGAAACTGCTAGGAGTCTGCCAATGAGTGTGGATGAACAACATATCCATGTCCCTAGAAATACAGGTTACTCACCTGTAACAGGAGTTCTAAGGGAATGGTATATGTTGTTCATCCACCTGACCACCGACCTCGGCTTGACGCACAACCTGAGCTTTCCAGCGGGCCAGATCTGGCGTCATGGGGCTGAGCCGAGAGTTATACCACCCGGGTGGGTGGGAGGAGCAAGCTTGAAGACCTTCCGGCAAGATTTAAAGCGGCAAGGATACTGCCAATGAGTGTGGATGAACAACATATACCATTCCTAGAACTCCTGTTACAGGTGAGTAACCTGTATTTCCACAACATACGTGTAAGGATACGGAGAGCTAGAATGTTTGTGTTTCCACTTTGCTGTCTAATTGATAGTACAAGGAAAGTTATTTCTACACAAAAGAATCTAACTGAATTTTAGACCAATTGCACTTTAATGACTGCTATGGTAATCGTTTTAACAAGATAGAGTATCTGTATGAATTGTGATGTATTTTTCTGACATTGATTTGCAGTATCTTGTCAACATACAGAATTGTAGCGAATGTTATTTTATAATTGTTACTGAATTGTTAAGGCATTATAGTGACTTAAAAAGTCAATCAATAATGAAACTGAGCCTTGAATAGATAGTACAGGCTCAGCGCTGACTTTTTTTTCTTTCCGTGCTTCCAGATTGAACAGTTTGTCTTTGCTTCTCCTCATGACAACAAGTCCTGGGAGATGTTTGATGAAATGATCATGACAGCAGAAAACTTCTACAAGTCTCTTGGCATTCCATATCGCATTGTAAATATCGTCTCAGGTACTGACCAGGCCATGTCCGATCTGTCTTTGTAAATAATCTTGTTTCTGTAGAAATTCAAGGTCAGAAGGGACAGTTGCCCAAGGGCCAGGCACACTGCCATGCATTTGACCCAGGTTCAAGAGCAGCGTACAGGTGGTGCGTCAGGGACTAATATATATATATATATCTGTGTGTTGGACTGTAGGTCTGTCAGCTGTATTGTAAAAAAAAAAAAAAACGCAACTTGCTCGCGTAGCAAAAGAACCTTTGCTTTGAAGGAATTCTGTTTGTTTCCTTTGCACAGGTATCGGCACTTTTTATCTGAAAGGGACAACCATCAACCCCCTAAAATAAAACGGAAAAAAAAAGCTTAGTTATAAAGTGAAGATATTTAAAATAAAATAATAAAAGTTGAGACTTGCCATAATGTAATTGCCATTTCTTGGTTGGTCTGAGGCACTCTGCTTTGCTTCATGTTGCACCATCTAAGGTGTGGCAGCATATCCCACAAGAACACAAGCTTATAACTGTCTTGCCACGTTGCTTAATTTTAGCACGGTTTCATTCAGTCACCAGTTGGGATTGCACTACACACGAGCACCACTTCAAACCATAACAAAGCCTCACACCTAAGGTCTGAATACGTGAAATTAAACAAGAGAGACCTGGCCAGTCCGCTAGCACAGTGGTAGCACTACCGCCTACAATCCCATTGACCCGGGTTCAGGAATGAGATTGGGCTGCTGAAGGGTCGGCCGGGGGAGCGTCCCATGAACACTCGCCTCCTTAGGGGAGGAAGGGATCCTGGTCTCTGCCACAGTACTGCGTTCTGATGCCTCGGTGTCAGATGCATCGTCTCACGGCACTCTGGAGCAGGTTAGAAAAACTGCGAAAATCCTCAGCTGTGCAGGATGCCATAGGTCCCACACCACCGACTGAGGCTCTTGCTCACTCACCGACACTGAAACTCTGTCCAGGAGTAAGGGGTGGCCCCTGGACGGCCTTTCAGCAGGGTACAAGGAGTGAGGTAAGTCATAGGGATGACGGGTGACTGGGCTGGGCAGGGGGCTGAAGGGGGCAAAAAAAAAAAAGACATGAAGTCGCCATGGGATGTCCTGTATGATTGATTATACAAATGTCCTCTTCCCCCCACACATCCATATGGTACCATAGTCTCTCGGCTCTGTTTTCTCTGTTCTCTTCTCTCACCCTGTGGATGCATATGAAGGCATAGACAGTGCACGTACACATTTGGTGAAAAGACGTTGATGCTTAATAAATTCTTTATGTGAGTATATTTATTGTATTTGAAGAGTGCCAGTAATTTCTAAATATGCAGTAAGCAGAGTCTGAACTAGTAGAACATGATGCTAAAATTATTTTAAATCATGTCATCTGGATATATAATCTTTCCCTTGTTTTCGAGGAATTTTTTTTTTTTATATATCTTATTGAGATGTTCAACCATTTGATCATCAAGCGACAGGCATAACAGAAAATATGTGTTTCCATTGAATACATGTTGTTAGAAACAAAAAACCTACAACTGTAAAAAGGGATAAAATAACACAAAAATCTTGAAAGATTATACAATAAAAACTAACAGCCAACAACTAACTTGCATCAGGAGCTAGTGATAAAAGGCAGAACCATCCAAAATCAAAACAGCAGTGTGGACGCGATGCTGACAACCCAGGTTCGAGAATGAGCCAGGGCCATTGGAAGGCCAGCCCGGGGAGGAGGATTGAGCATCGCACAGGATGCTTTCCTCCTCAGGGGCAGAGTTCTCATGTCCTGTTGCTCTGCTGCTACCTGGGTGACCACAGGTGATGGTGCAGGGGATCTGCAAGTGACGTGTGGGGCGGTTGGAGTGTGTCCACGGATTAGCTGCGTCATCCTGGCTGGCAGCCACTCCTCATACATGCTCTTGGCGGGAGGGGAGATCACGGAAACAGTGCTCATCGGAAGAGGAGGTGAAGCTTCTCCAGCACCTTACTCCTGCATCGCACCCAAGCTGTAGTGCTCTAGTACAAACCACACCTTCACCTCCGCCGTGGGTGGCCAGTTGACTACAGGGAAGAAACGCCACAGTGGCAGACGGCAGACCCGTCTCCAGGGAGTAAGCTGGGGAAGCAGCACAGGGGTGTGTTGTGGATGGGTATGGGGAGCTGCAGTGACTGCAGCAGGGTCTCAACATGGAGGGCAGCTCGCTTAGGAGGTAGCGGAAGGAGGTCCCAACCCATGGCCAGAGGAGCAAAAAGTATATTTAAAAAGAATAAACCATGTGTATGGAGCCCTACTGTGGCTCCTAATGAGCTCTACACTACCTGCCAAGCACGTACACACAGCACCCAGCAATGTACAGTGCCGCTTGAAACCTGTTCTGAGAATTTGAATACAAATCCATTTTTCTTTCCCTTATAAATTCATGAGGTTCTGTTTGTTGCTGTTGTGTAACTTTATTGCAGTAACATTTGAGTCTGAGTATCTTTGCTGGTCTCTCAGGTTCCCTGAATCATGCTGCTAGTAAGAAGCTGGATCTGGAGGCCTGGTTCCCCGGGTCTGGTGCTTTCCGTGAATTAGTGTCCTGTTCCAACTGCACAGACTACCAAGCACGTCGGCTACGGATCAGATACGGACAAACCAAGAAGATGATGGATAAGGTAAGTTGCGTTCCTATCTTTTGGTTGCCAACTTTTCCTCTGCCTTCTTTTCCCCTTTACAATTAATATGTAATTCTGTAAACTCAAGTCCCCATTTTGAATGGGGAGTGTCCGCTAAGTGGGTGCTACGCATCATTTACCAGGGTTTAGTTTAGTTTATTAGTCTAGGAATTAATACCTTTGAGCCAGGGCTCTTTTACAAAGGTTCCACGTCACAAAGAACATTTAACAAAGCACGATACACATTACAGGTAAAACCAAACAGGAAAGTTACATCATAAATTTGCTATTAACAGTTTAAGGCAGTAACGTTTTTAAGTTTCATAGAAAAACAAGCTATAATAGGTTCAAGCGAGTAGACAATTTCGAGGTTAAGGAAACTTCCAGGAGAGGGTGATCATTAGGCCAAAAGGAGGCTAGAGAGGAGGAAAGGTGGTGGAGCGGGAGTAAGTGAGAGGACAGGAAAAAGGGGAGTGAGTTTGGGTGGAGACGGAAGTAGTAGGTACCAGAGGGTTCATTAGTCAGGGAGGAAGAGGCCTCAGATGTGAGGATGGACATGAGGAGTAGTAGTCTTTATCTAGCGCAATCACAGTTGCTAGTGGTGGTGAGGTGGGCATAGAGCATGGATTTGAAAGCTTCAAGCGAGGTTGAGGATAGAGTAGGTGGACTAAGCGCATTGAACCATGTCGGGGCCCTGTATGTGAAAGATCTTTGTCCCTGTGCAGTCCAGCATCTCGGAACCAGGAAAGGTTGGCGTTCAGATCTGGTGGAGGGTCGTGAGCCAGGATTCAGTCGGAGTAGGTTTTGAATACATAATGGAGTCAGTCCCAAGATAGATTTTTTGCCATTGTGGTGAGATAAATAAGACGATTTGATAGGTTCAACCAGCCTGATTCATAGTACAGATCACACGTGTGAGTCAGTCTTTGAGCCCCCGTGAGGAGCCGGCAGGCCTTATTTAGAGTGATTGAGATACGCCTTAGAGCAGTGGAGGTAGCTGAGCCATAAACAATAAGGCCATAGTCAATGATTGAGATTATGGAACTCTGTATAGCTATTCTCAATGCCGCTTGATTTAGAAATTGACGGTTACGGAATAGTATTCCAAGGCGTTGGTTCACTGTTTTCGCAGTGTTGTCAATGTGGGTTGCAAAGGTGAGCCCTTGGTCAAAAGTGATGCCAAGGTATTTACTTGGTCCAGTGTATTTCCCGCAGAGGTTTGTATGGTGAGTGGAGTATGCCTATTTTTGTTTTGGTGATTGGAGAAGAGCATGGCTTTTGTTTTATTGTGGTTTAGCACAAGTTTACTATCCAGGAACCACCTTTCAACACTAGAGAAAGCAAGTTGCAGGCTTTTTCAGAGGGAGTTTTGGATCCTTGGGAAGAGAGAATTACAGCATCATCAGCGATAAGATTATTTTTTGCTGGCAGATATCTGGGAGGGAGTTTAGGAACAGGCTAAAGAGGAGCGGTCCAAGAATTGATCCCTGTGGTACACCCGAGAGAACTGGTTTGAAGTCGGAGAGTTCATTAGAGATTTTTACAGCCTGTGACCGATTGGACAGGTAACTTTTTACCCAAGCACAAGGACCTTTGGCCAGGCCTAGGCTAGAAAGTAGGCCATGATGGACTGTGTCGAAAGCTTTTGTAAGATCGATGAAGACTGCACCTGTTTGGCACCCTTTGTCCAGGGCTGAGTGGACTTCTCCAGAAAAATCAAGTAAGGCTGCTGTTGTACTATGTCCTTTCCTAAAGCCGTGCTGTTGATTACAGAGTAGATTGTATTTGTCCAGGTAATCAGAGAGTTGGTCTGCCACTATTCGTTCAAGTGCTTTGGAGAGGGGAGGGAGTATTGATATTGGTCGATAGTTTCCTGTTGAGGTTTTGTCCCTCCCTTTGTGCACTGGCATAACTATGGCAGATTTCCATTTGTTGGGAAATTGACTTTGGCAAAGTGACAGATTAAGAATTTTTGCAAGGGGGTGAATTACTTCATCCAGGGTGAGAGACAGGATTTTTAGATCTAGCGTGTCACTACTTGTTCTGGATTTGGAGCAGGCCTTTCTTATGTACTTGTGTGCTTCGTGCACTTTGATTTTCTTGAAGTAAAATTGTGGTTTGTCACGAGGGGTGTTTTGTGATACTAGGCTAGGCACAGGTAAGTCCGAGAAGAAATCTGGGGGGAGGACCCCACTAAGGTCTGTGAATGTCTTATTAAGCGCATCTGCAATAGACTTTGGGTCAAGAGTGGTGGATCCATCAACTTTCATAATGGTAGGTGACGATTTTGATTGTTTACCCATTATGTTTGGATGTTGTCCCAAAAGCTCTTCCATCGCCCAGGTGGATTCAAGGGCATTTTTGAAATAGGCTCTTCATTTGCCTAATTTGTGAGGTACATCTATTTCGTGCCTGCTTGTATTTTAGGGTATCATGAGGTGAGCCTGTGTCTCTGGCAACTGCCAGAGGTGGTCCCAACCTTGAGCTCGGCAAGGTAGTTTGGCAGTAATCCATGGATTTGATAGCGCTTTGATTTTACGTTTTTACTGGGGCGATAAGTCGCATGCAGAGTTGAAAGATTTAATGAAGTATTCTAGTCGTGGCTAATATCAGTTGATTCAAGGATTGGCGCCCAGTCCTGTTGTAGGAGATGGGTTTCAACTTGATAAGATTCCTCATAAGGCAATACTCTGCTTGTTATAACTTTGGGGTGGCTTGAGAAATTTATTAGACCAGGTACAGGACACTGGGGAGTGGTCACTGAGGGACTCAGGGAGGACTTTAATGTTTTATCCGGTCAGGGTGATTTGTGAGAACCCAGTCAATAAGGGTGCTTTGTACCAGTTTTGTAATTTTTCCGGTGGGGAGGTTACCATCTGAGTCAGGTTTGCTGCTAGGATGTCATCTTTGTAAGAGCAGTGTCAGAGGCTGAGCCAGTTTATGTTGAAATCCCGGAGGAGGAGCTCATTTTCAGAGGGCTGCAGACTAACAAAATCAAGTACAGACTTAATGCTGGCACGGTGGTCTTTTGAGGGATATAGACTCATGCCACTGTGAGAACTTTGTTTTGTGCACCAAGAAGCAGTTTGATAGGGAGGAGTTGCATCTGCTGTATTTGTGGGGTGAAGCTGCGCGTTGACAGGAGAGGTTGTCCTTTATGTAGATAGCACAGCCCCACCTTTCTTGCTTGCCCGGTCGAGTCTGAAAAGATTGTAGCCTTCAGCGAGACTGCATGATCCGGTGCTGGGAGATAGCCAGGTTTCCACAATGGCTAGTATATCAGGGTTTTTTGTCCAGCGAGAGTTTGAAGAGATGCCAATTTGGGAAGGAGGCTGCAGATATTTAGAGTGATAATGGAGAGACCACTACCAACTTTCCTGTTTTTGTCAGCTTCTAGTGCAACAGGACTAGGGTTTGGGTGTATCCCACCAGATATTAAAAGTAGGAGGAGCAGGAGTTTCAGCGATGCCATTCGTAGTTCATAATAGGTTGGAGTGAGTTTCTGCTTGTACTTTTTAAGATGCTTGGATTGTCTTCTGGAGTCCAGTAGAGGGTGATCATTAGTGAGTTATAATGATGTGGCAGTTTCCAATTAGGAAATATGGCTCTTTGCACCCAGGTATTAATTGGGTGATGTTTGTTTAAGACTTCCAGAGTAAAAGCCATGGTACAATGTTTGGGTAGTAGTATAGAAAGGTGAGAGTAGGTGGAGGGTAGGGTAGGCGGAGGAGTTGGCATAAAGGGAAAAGGAGGGTGAGGTGAGCAGGAACAGGTGGTGGGGACTAAGCCAAAGCATTTTTAGCGAGGCAGGAGAGACCCAGTAGTGTGGGCTAGGCAGTCGGGGGGGGAGGCTATCGAGGGTGGTGGGGTACGGATTTTAGTGGGCTAAGGTGGATAGCTAAGCACTATGGTGAAGTACAAAGAAAAATGAAAAAAAAAGACTGGGAGGGTTTGGTGCCAGAGGGTTTAAGAGAAGTACTATAGTACTGAGGGTGCTATAGGGTGCCAACTATTGCTGCCAGCTAGTGCCAGATTCAGTGGCATTAGTGTGCGTGGTCTTCCAGCATGGTTTCCACACACAGAGGGAAGCTCAGCTGACACACAGGGGGACGGGCGATTATTCTCATGCAGTGTATCCCGGACATTTCCTGGCATGAGCTGGCAGTGGCTGTGAACCAGCTGGATAGGCCAGGCCATAACCATAAGCCCAGTCTCCCGTTTTATGATTTTTTAGGCTAGGGCCCTCTGAAACAGAATAGGGTGACTGTCCTGTTAACTGCGGTGGGGGGTGTGCATAGCAGCCCCTGGATGGGTATATTAACATGTGACAGGGTCACGGCACAGGACTTGGCACCCACGCTGAGGCTGTGCTTGGGCCTGCAGTGCAAATACGGAACTCCTAGTTAATTCAGCTTTAAAGATTTCTGGGCAGTAGTGTGTTTGTTTGTTTTTTTGTTTTTTTTTAATATAAACAACTGCTTATCCTAGTTTGCAATAAATGTTTGCCTACTTGTTTCTGAAGTCGATATAAACAAGTTGTACTGAGGATTTTCTGACCTCATAGTCCCCCTTTTTGATCACAGCAGACCTATCCGTAACAGCAGACTCTGATGTCACAAACTCGGCACTTTAATTATTTCACAAGTGGAATCCAAGTGTAAATCTAGCGAGTTTGAACCATAGAAATACACGCCCTAAAGCGGCAAAGGATGGCAGTGTGATGTGCGATCAGTAATGATGACGTTATCCTGACATGCACAGTTCCGTTGTGTGTTTGTCTGTCCAACAGAAGTATGACTGCCTGTTTATAACAGAATTATTGTATCTGAGCGCGTTACAGATGCAAGACTGCCATTCTACAACTCCTACGATGTAAATTTATTTTCATAGATCTCTTCTCTTTAAATTCAAGCCCTCACTTTTTTTGGCCCACTTTGGGCTGCATTTGCAGATTATTGCCTGGCACAGAGAGCGTGACATTCTAGGAGCAGTGCTCTAGCTCTGCTCTAAATGTGTGTTTCAATGTTAAGCAACACACAGCCCCCGTCTCCCCTGCCACATCCCAAGGCCTCAATTTGCATTTTTAGCAGACTTAAAAAACATTTTTTTAAATACATTTATTTTTTAACTTTATGCTGATCCTCCACAGTTTCTGGCATCAGAGAGTGCCTGCGGCCATCTTGCAGTTGACGTGCGCATCCTGCACCCAGTTTATTCTGATTTGCCCTGCGGACCAGTGGCGCTGTCACCAGGACATATTAGCATAAACTGAGCATGGGATATGTGTGGCAGCTATGAGATGGCCACCAGCACCCTTTGAAACCGGATGCTGCGGAGGAGCAGTGTAAAGTTAAAGATATGTAAAGGTATTTCAGAAAATTTCAGTCTGCTAAAACCGCAGATCAGGGCCTTGAGATGGCGGCAGGGAGACGGGGGCCGTAAGTGTTGTTTTCCTTTAAGCTGCTTAGAACGATAACATAAGATAGTATAATGTTGGGTTTTAAGTATGAATAATCCCATTTTGAGCCTCTGTTAGTTATTAGAAGTGCTATAATAGTGCAGTACACATAATGAAGAGGGGCTGCAGTCACCAGCAGAATAAACACACCATTAAAGTCCTGCGTTGGTGGTTTCTGCTGCCTGTTTCATTCCAGTATTAACTGGGCTGAGACTGACTTAAATGCATTCCATGTGTGACCTTTTCTGGCTGTTTAGATCCGATTCCTTCTCCAGTACTTTGGTGTGGTCTGAACTAGACTAAAACCCCAGTGTAGTAGGGCCTGTTCTGAGATATTGGTGACTCTTGTTCGGACATCTCATGTGGTTTGTGTTTGGGGCTTTGAACTAAGAGCGCTGAAGGAACATACCGATGTTCTCCATGCAGTATTTTAGCACCTTCTACATACTTTCTCTTTTTCTGACCATCATCTAGTTTTCTACTATGACACCATTTTTGTTTAATTGTTCATATATGTTTGTCACTTTTTTATATATATATATTTCTGCTCTTTTTGTACCACTGCATGTACTTCCTGCCCCACTGTGCAAATGTGCAAAGCTCATAGAAGGTCCAAACAAAGGTGCTGTCCTGCCCACTGCCACAAAACCATGAGCATATAGTTTGTTGTTTGAAGCAGCTGTTTGTTCCTTTAAGTCTAAATAACTGTACCTAACGTGCGAGAGGGTTGGCAAAAAATACTTAACTTGAGAGAAGATGGACAAATGTACCCAGTGTGATCGAGGCAGGGCAGAAAACAAAAGTTATTTGAAACATTGGCATTGAAAATCGGTAATCAGTCAGTAATCCTGTAACATGGTCTCTCCCCCCATAGGTGGAATATGTGCACATGCTGAACGCCACAATGTGCGCCACGACACGTGCTATCTGTGCCATCTTGGAGAACTATCAGACAGAGGAAGGCATCATTGTGCCGGAGAAACTGAGGGAATTTATGCCTCCAGGTAAACGGCAAACATACAGAATCTGTCACTCAGTGTTCAAAACATCATACAAAACCTTAAAGCGAGTTTGTCACTTGAAAACTTTAAAAAAATGTATTTAGACATGATTCTGCTAATCGTTTATGCCTTTTCTGTGTTTCTAGTCCTATTATTCTTCACTTCTGGTACACTGACAGGAAGACTAGAGCCACTGTTTCCGACAGTCCCTTGACCCCTGTTTAATCTTTTTGTAGCAGTGACTAGCTATTACAGTGTTTTATCAGTTGCCATGTCAGATGGGTCCTATCAGCAACAAACGTTTAATCCTTTCCATTTTTTATCCCTTTTTTTTTTTATCCCTGCTTTTGACGGTTTTACAAGACTCCAGGCGCCGCTGTTTGATTGAGAAGGGAAAGTGAGTGTGCCGTTCTGTCAGTAGTTTTATGTTTTTTCTATTTGGCATTTGATAACCGGATGACTTTTGAGCATAGACTTGCCCATTTTGCAAGAGTGACCCAGGAAACGATACAAGCATAGTAAACATCTCTCCTCCAGTCCACTGCCTGTGTCGGACGTAATTCCAGCATCCGGCCCGCCATTCAACTGTCCACTTGCTCTGGCTGGGTTGCTCCTACTCCCCTTCCCCCACCCCTTCCCCCCTCCCTGCCAGCTCCCCCCCACTTGTCCTTTGTCCATTACCACCTCACTACCCCCACCTGCCCTCTGTCCACTTCACCCACATTACCTCCTGCCCAGTCCCCTGTCCACTTCCTCTGCCCCTTGCTCCTCCCCTTCACCTGCCCTCTGTCCAGTACACCCACACTACCTCTAGCCCATTTTCCTGACCTCTTCCTCCTCCCCCCCCACTCTCCCCACCTACCTGCACTTGCCAAACCCCAACTTGTTTCTCTGCACTTAACTTCTCTCCGATAACTGCACATTGCGTACCTCCACTGGGAAATTGACAGTGCTACCAGCTGCATCATTCATGTCTTGACTTGTGTAAACCATAAATGTATTTGCTACCCCTTCCTATGTAAACTCTATGTTAGTAGTACAACCCGTGTCAATCTGTCTGCTGTAATTATGCTGTTGCAACAAAATGCATCTCCTTAAGTGCTGACGAGGATCCTTTGTAAACGAGTTCTTAGCTCAAAGGTTTGTAATTCCAACTTCCCAATAAATAAATAAAATAAACAAACATGTACGGGAAATATAAAGAGGGATACAAAACAGTAGGTTGCACTAGCTGATGCTAAACAGTGACACCACTAGGTTGAATAAAGGTACAGTTTCAACAAATGTTGACAATGCAGTTGTGACAATAGGCGCTTTTACACTACTGTTTCTGTAACGGAATTGCCGTTACAGAAGCAGTTTACTGTTACCTTCCTTGTGTGTAAAGTGCATCTGTTCCACTTCGAAGGTGAACGCTCGCCCGAACCGCATTCCCTTCTCTGCATGGTTCGTCCCGATCTCTTCCGTTTTGTCCTGCTGTGTAAAATGGCCATTCTGTTTACCACCCACCATCTCCAGCGGAAATCTTGCATCAAGGCCGTCTCAGCTGACTCTGTGGGGAAGCCGAAATGACAAAAATTCATAATAAATTAGTGCCTATTCCGGCATACTTGATGCGTGTAAAGTGAGCCATCAGTGGAACGGACTGCAACGGTGCCACACAGGTGATGAATATTTTGTTTAGGAAACCTGTGTGTAAAAGCACCTAATGATAAAGGTAGAGTATCCCAGCGCTTGCCATCATCAAAAGATCTCTGTTTTTTTACTGTCCTTCTAAAGGCAGCTTACATGCTTGCTTGTCCGTGGCATAAATATTGTAATCAGAAGAAAATGGATAGAACATATCTACAAAAGAAACAGGGGCCAAGCCCAAGGGAGAGATTACATAACATCATACCAAGACAGCAGTCAAAGGGCAACAACCCTACTTCACTGTAAATGTCGCAAAGGTGTTTTTGAGAAGAGGCAGCAAGAGCAGAATGACAAGCCTTGGTGAGAAGGATTTTGACTCTGCCTAGGACACCCTTGTAGGCAGTGGAATAGGCCAAAATGCCATCATCAGTAAGGGGAAGATAAGATTGAATAACAAGTTTTCTAGTTTCCACAGTGAAGTTGTTTCTATTTCGGTACAAAATGCATAAGTGAAAATGAGCAGATTTTGTAAGAGGATTGACATAATTACTCTTAAGAGAGGCAACCCTAAGTATTTTAAAGACGGGAGGGTTTAAGTTTTGACGTTAAGCTTGACAGTGCCCAAAAAGAGCAAGGGACTTGATTTCTTGGTGCAAGCAAAAATCATACACTTATTATCGAGAAGTCAGTGCTGCAGGTTATCAAGACAAATCAGCATTGAAGAAAACAGTCTGTTACTAATTGTGACATATTGCATTGTCTCGTGAGGATAATCCTGAGACTAATTAACCACACTGGAAGCCAGACCAGTGTCCTTCAGTTTTGCTAGCAAGCTCTGGAGATGGACCAGGTCAAAGGCCTTGGTAAGGAAGTAAATTAGTATTTTATAGCGCCTATCCCAGGATCTCAAGGTGCTGTATATAACATTAATGTAACAAAACGCAGTAACAAAAATCATACCCAGAACATTTGTGTGTGAAAGACTGGATACAGTAAAAATGAATAAAACTAGATTACAAGCCAAAGTCGTAAAATACCGGTAAAAATATGAGTTTTCAGTAAAAAAAAAAGTTTTTAAATTTCCATTGAGGAGGCACTTTGGAAATGCGTTCCCACAAGTCTCCTGTCTAACCTTGGTTTTACAGTTACGATTTTTTAAATATTTGTAAATAGTGGATTCATTTTAGTAGCAGAAGTAGATGTTTGTTTTGCATGATGCAGCCGATGTGCACCGTCCATTCCTCTGCCTGCGAGTGTTCATAGGATTGTGCTGTGTAAACAAAGGGTAAAGAAACAGGAAATGGTGTAGGGGTTGCCATACTTACTATAGGTCCATACAACATTATACACCAATCACAAATCGAGGGAAACAGTGGCCAGAATATTGTGGGACTTTTTAAACCAAAAAGCACTGAATTAAAAAAATTAAAAACAGGGTCGTGATGAACAATTCCTGGTTAACTGGAAGGTTTTTTTAAAGGAGTATAGTCAGCACTAAGAGCCTTGCACCCAGTTGTGGGGCTGGTCCCAGTTTTTATTTACTGTTTACTGCAGTATAGCATATTGTATCGGGCTGATTCTGCTGACCCCCAAGTTAACATGTTCTGTAACTACAATTTCCAGAATCCTTGCAGCTGATGATGTCAGAGGAGGGCTGCAGCTTTGTGAATGAGATTTAATAGCTTATTGCTGTAGAACTTTATAAGCTCATATCAGACGATTGCCGGTCCCTCTATTCTCCCAGGGCTCGGAACAGTCCTCTAAGACTGTACTTAGCCCAGGGAAGATAGCGGCACCAGCAAAAAAAAAAAAAACGGATCATAGCTTATAAAAACTCCTAGCATGAACTGCAGGCTATTGAATCTCCCACTGCTGCAGCCTTCCTCTGATGTCGGCGGCAGGGGATTCTGGGATCTGTAGTTACAGAAAATGTCAGGTTGGCTGTCGGCAAATCAGCCTGATGCAGTGTATCACACTGCAGTAAACAGTAGAGAAAAAAATTTGCCCACAAAGTGCAAATTGAGACCAGTCCCACACTCGGCGTGGGGGCTCTTAGTACTGATTCTCTTCCTTTAAACTCAGAATATATAAAGGAGTTTTTGCAGGTACCTCTGTGTAAAAAAGAAATACTGTGCCTTACTGGAATGCAATAGAGCACTGAAGTGTTTCTGTGCTGAAGCACCAGTTAGGAGTGTGCGCGTGTGTGTGTGTATATATACGCACATATACACACGACCTCTACATAAACGCCTCTAGTTTTGATTCATGGTTAGTTTCCGGCCATCTCAGAGGTGTGGCAGAAGAGTATCCCTGTGCCACCTGGAGCCATTGCCACCATTTGAACCCGCCAGTCTTACACTGACACCCCAATGGCGGAAGGGTATCTCTGAGGTAAGGCTTACCTCTCGGGGATGGAGGTCCCAAGCCACCCTGCGTTCTTGCACCCCCCAGCCATCTGGCCAAAGGGCAATGTGAGTGTCGACTGTGAAGGCAACTGCTCAGTCGCTTGCCCTCCTGGATGAGGGGTGCAACCATGGTGACCAAAATTGTTGGGGGAGGGGCCAAGGAGAAATGATATTAAAAAGAAAAAGAAAACCTCTTCTGTGCTGGTATGTTTGGAACAGAGTTATGCAAATGGACATGCTGTGTAACATTATAGATTATAATGTATAGTGGAGTGTTCTGTATATAATTCCATCCCTTTCAAAATGCTGTTGTACCACAGTTCATAGGTCATGGAATGTGATTCTACCCTACTGTGGTAGAACAGCATTCTAGAACCTCTAGAGACTGTATGAGTCAGTTTCATTTTGAAAGTAAAAGAACTCACAAACATATTTCACACAGTACTATACACCATAAAAAAAAATACAGGATGAACAACTCTATGCACAGCCAGCGCGTTTTGCCACCTCGGGGTTCTGATTCCCATGGACCTCTCGAGCTTCGCTGTCGAGGTCGGAGGGAATCAGAACCCCTCTGTGGCAGAACACACTGGTTGTGCGTACTGTAGTTGCCCATCCAGTATTCTCTGTGTTCTGCCACTACATCTGGTCAGACATTGGGGGCTGTGTTACATCTGTCCTCACTCTGTGGAGTATTTCTGTAAACCAGAATATGTTTACAAAAAATGGTGCCGCCTGCTTCTTTAGCCTAAATATAGGCCAGTTGTAACTTTTTGAGCAAGAGGAGTTTTGCTTGGTCTAGTTGAGTCAGTTCCATGCCCTTACAGCTGTATTGTGGTTATCTTTTGTTCTTTGATTAACGCAGAAGTAAAAAAAAAAAAAATACTCTTCTGTTTCTCCAGGCATGAACGGGATAATCAAGTTTGTCAAACCTGCGCCCATCGAACAAGAAATGTTCAAGAAACAGAAGAAGCAACACGAAGGATGCAAAAAGAAACCCACAGAGTCCGACGGGGCTTTAGACAGCCAAATGCAAAACATGTCCGTGAACAGTGCATAAACCGTCTACGCTGTGTATTGTTTGAGGTGTAATCGCTGTACGTGCAGTGCAGTGAGGGTCACGCCTGTCTCACTCTGACACTGGAGTCCAAATGGTGGGAACTATGTGTTCTTTTTGAAGCATGTCTTCTGTTTCACTCACTGACTGTTCCATGATTGAAACGACAAAGAGAAAGGGAAATGTGGCCTCTGCTAGTCTAGTCTGTACTCTGATGTAAAAGGTTACTTGGAACATAGGATTTATCTCATTCATAATGGAAAACTGAAATATAAATAAATTATATTGCTGGAATTTGTAGCACGTCATACACATCCTGTTATTTCTGTGCAAAAGAGCCCTTGATTTATTATGACATTTTAGTAACTGGACAAGAACGTGACTGGTGATGTCACAATTTTTTGTTCGAGTTTAATGGAGATGGTGCAGTTATGACGGTAATTATTGGAAATATTTAAAGGGGACAGGAAATGTGTGCTAACTGGCAGCAGTTAGTAATGTTCCTGGTAAGAGAAGTGATAAACTTGCCTTCAAAGGAGCCACATGTAACTGCACCTTAATAAACACTGATGTGAAAAACTTGTGTTTTCAATTGTTTTCTTTTGATGGGCAACATTCTGCACAGTTCTCTTCGTGGAGTCATTAATTTGGAGTGTTTACTATGTCACAGTTTGAGTACAGAATGCTAAATGTGAGCTATTGTCCTGTCAGAACCATACTTAGATTTTTTTGCTCAAACTGTGACATAGTTAAAACTCAAGGTCACTGGTTCCATGAAGAGAGCTGTAACAGAATGCTGCCCATAACATCAAAACAATGAAAAATACTGTTTTTCACATCACTTTGTATTGAGGTACAGTTACATACGGCTCTTTCAGGCTGATGGATATTATTTCTGTAAGTGGTGACATTATAAACAGCTGCGTATTAGAACTCATTTCCTGTCCTCTTTAAGAATTAATTTAAAAACTACACTTCATAGTACAAATTATTTTATCTTCTTCGTTGTGCACCACTTTATATTCCCAAATGTTGATCCTTGCTGGGGTTTTTTTTTGTTTGTTTGTTTGTTTTTGTTGTTGTTGCTTTCATATAGCTGTTTGTCCATCCGGACCACGACCATTACCTTCCATATGTCCCCTTTTACCGGCAGCCTCCCAGCCCTGTCTGCCCCCCAAAACCTGTCGAAGGCCAGTGGGGCCTGAGAAGTTGCAGCGGCTGTCATACTGTAGCCTGTGAGACAGAGGCATTTCTGTGTTTTCTACCCTTACGCTCTCACACTTCCCCAGTGCCGGGCGATACCCAGTCGGACCATGCATGTAGTGATGTCCCTGTAGGGGAGACGAGATCTCTGGCTCACTGAAGGGTCATGGCAGCAGAACTACAGTGCTATCTCCACCCACCCCCCCGCCTGGCTGGTTGCATAGCAGTGTCACCTGAGGTTTCTCGGATAATCAGCCCAAGTCCGATTTGGCTCCCAAATTCGGTCACTGTTACGGGAGTGCAGCATGCTGCCCATTTGCCCATGGTATGACCCTGCTGTTCGTTTTTTTTTTTTTTTGTTTGTTTGTTTTTTATTATTTGAATTTTTTTTTCACTGTTTTAGTTCCCACAGTCCCTCAGCCTGATGTTTGGGGGAGGGGGGTGTTATCAGTTGGGAGGCCGGGTAAGCCACCCAAGGACAGAAACATTCATAGCGAAGGCTAGTGCTGCTCCAATGTTCTTCAGAAACTGTTGCACAAATACCAGTTGGCCCATGTCCTACCTGTTGCCAGCTCAGTAGTGCTATTCCGTGCATCACACACCAAACCCTTGGTCTCCCAGGTGACAATGCTGTTTGTTTGTTTTTGTTTCCCAGTTTGCTTATGTGGTGCTGTATTGGGAGGCAGTATAGTGTAGTGGTTAAGAGCACTGAGCTGCAAACCTGGAGAACTGGGTTTGAAACCCACAGCCACCACTTGCATACTGTGTCACCATGAGCAAGTCTCTTAACTTCCCTGTGCTCCCAGGGTGCACCTGGAAACAAGCCTCTGAGTAGTGTGTGTTTCCTGGCCAAATATTGTAAAGTGAGAAATATATATATACATTTCCTTTATTGTTCTCCATGTTAGAGCTCTGTTTGTAGCCTGGAGCTAGTCCTGATGCCCCCCGGTGTACCAGCCATATGGTCTGGGAGACGTGTCCATTAGTTACAGGAAAAGTGATGTTAAAAATGGGTCTTCAGACAGCCAGCTCAGTGGCATGGAGGGCTGAGGTGCCATGTGCCTTGCCTCCCGCCATGCCAGCGACCTGAGTTCGGGAACAAGTCTGGGCTGCTGGAGATCAGCCGGGGATTGAGCAGCCACCGGGAAGCTCTCCTTTCCCAGTTCCGGGTGGTTGACTGCCACAATGTGGAGGCCTGGTGGTAAGCCCGTAGGAGCATCAAGAAGCAGACGGACTCGTGCACGCCTCCATGCACGTGCACTCCTCGAAGATGCCACAGCTGAGGAAGGGAGGGCAGAGCACTCGGGAGGAAAATGGCAGACACGACGGAGGTGTAGGACACCCGCCTAGCCACCAGGATGACCTGCAACAAACTGGGTTTCAGGTATTGGGGGAGGGGGAGACAGCCCTTCCCTTCCTGACCCCCGCTGTGGGGATCCATGGGGTCCCTAGCTGCAGAGTCCATAACGGGGAGGCTGTGAATGGTGGAAGGGGAGCAGTGAGGTTGGCAGAAGGTAGCCTCCCCCATCGTGGCCAGGAGGACAAAAACCTATATTACAAAAAAAGGGTCTTCAAATGCAGCTGCGAATATTGATGAAACCTGATTAATTCATATATTTTTAAACTCTTTCATTTATAATTTTCATGGAACTGCAGTGCAGAGGAATCCCTGCATCCTGATTGCCAGGACTCGTGCATGGTGACAGCACTGTGAAAGAGTAACATTTTTTTTATTTTTAAAATGTTACTCACAAACCTGTAAGACACTTCAAGGTGTTGGCAGTATTTTGCCAACCTTACTTCCAGTGACTGAAGGCACTCGGTCTGTGGCCTCATGCCTTATTGCACCCTTGGGATACAGGAATCATTCACTTTGAGGTATATAAGGGGGGACCCACCAGGCGTATAACTCTAGCACCAGTGTCACAAATGCAGCCAACGCCTATTCTCTGTTATTACCCAGCTAATTAATACAGGATGGATGCAAATCTGCAGGGTCTGCCTTTATTCCGCATAAGCAAAATTGTATGTTGGCTGCTATTCACAGGGAGAGGATTCAATGGAGTCCCACTCTGAACCAAGGTTGAGGATTTTCTTGGGGACTGCCACCACCACTGCCACCATGATCCTCAGTCTTTCTCATTCTGTCTTAGCTGAGACAATTCTCCCTGTCTAGCAGGGACTTTTTCTTTTGTTCTCTTTAGATTTCCCTGCCACCTGGCTGACCATAGCTGGGGAGCATCGGGGATGTGAGGGATGCAGTCTGAATCCTGTCCACAGGTCACACTCTTCAGTGTGTGTGTTCACAGGAGCCTTCATCGGCAGCATTTCTAAGGAGAGGAACGGAACCAAGAGAAACCCCCGGGGTGCAGTAGCGTGATGCCGGCACTCTTGGGCCCCACCACTTCTGACTGCCCTCTAGTGCCCACACACAACGGATGTGACTGAGACCAAACCAGCCCCGTTTTTTTTGATGTAGCTCACCACGCAAGGGAGATGCCTCCCTGAAAGGAGGAAATGGCCCTAGTGGACCCTGAGACCAAGTAAGTGATAGAGATGAGGGTGGTTGGGTCTGGGAGTTAGCCTGGCTGAGGTGGGCAGCCTCGGTGATGGGGGTATTTAAAAAAAAAAAAAAAAAAAAATGATTGCCTAAGCAGACAAACTTGGGGGGGCACAAAAGGAGCAAACAGGCAGTCTAAAATTTATTTGCGTAGTATCCATTTTGCCCATGGCATAAGCTGCTGCTTTGAAGACTGGCAAACGCATCAGCACAGTATTGCCGCTTGTCTCACCAGCAACTTGGGAACAAGCATGGGTCACTGGGGGTTGGCCATGGGGAGGAGGATCAAGTATCCCAGAGGAAGCACTCTTCCCAGGAACCAGGGCTGTGTGCTCCACCACGTGCATGTTTCTTGGTGGCAGGATAACTGGAGTCGCTAAACAGGAGAGAGGACACCGCCTTATGTCGGCAGGCATGCATGCACGTATGCCCAGATGTGTTTGCTGATGGCATCCCAGGCGAGGAGCAGAAATTTAGGAGGAAACATTCCTGACTAGTTTGGAATAAAGGCCAGCCCTCCCACAGGCCTGTACTGCTGGTCAGGCATCCTCCACTGGAGCTGGTCTATCCATTAACCAGTTTCTAACCCAGTTCATCACTTTGGACTGCACTCCTAGGCTGCTTATTTCCTTTATCAGCCTAGCGTGCAGCACAGTGTTGAAGGCTTTCCTGAAGTCCAGATAGGCTACGTCCACTGCCCTCCCCTGATCTGTTTTCCTGGTCACCCAGTCAAAGAAATCTATCAAATTTGTTTGGCATGACCCCCACCCCACGGTGAATCCATGCTGCCTATGGTCTTGCAGCTCACTGGATTCAAGATACTCTACCAGTTTTTCCTTTTAACAGGGTTTTCATTAATTTGCCCAGCACTGAAGGATGACTGACCACCTATAGTTGCCAGCCTCCTCCTTGTCACCACTTTTAAGTAGAGGGACCATGTCAGCCTGTCTCCCAGTTCTGCAGAACCACACCTGTTTCCTGTGATCTGTTGAACAAGGCTGTCAGTTGGGCAGTTAGCACTCCCCGAGTTCTTTTAGTACCCATAGGTGTATCCACCTTCAGAGTTGCCAGTCCCTTCTGGACTTCCACTTAAAATATGCCCCCCAATTCCCTAAAGGGAGTAGCCTAATTGAGCACTGTGGCAGAGGAAAAGTACCTCCGAGTCATCATTAGTAACTCAAACAATCAAGCCAATGTAACAAGGCCTGTAGTAAGGCTAATAGGATGCTGGGGTGTATTGGAAGAAGTAGTTACTGCTACCTCTATACAGGTCACTGGTCGGGTCACACTTGGAATACGGTGCTCAGTTCTGGAGTCCTCACTTAAGGGACATGCTGGAGAATGTGCAGCGCAGAGTGACCAAGATGATTCGGGGCCAGCAGGGCAGATCTTAAGACGATCCTCTCAAACCACTGAACATGTACTCGCTGGAGACCAAGCAAGGGAGGGTATGATAGTTACTGAAGGGAATAAACCAGGTGAACTGTAGGGAACTATTTAGCAGGAGTACAGTCAAGAGCCAGAGGTCACAGGTGGAAACTGGGGGGAAGGGGCTCTGAGGAAGTTCTGTTTTGTGGAAAGCGTGGTGTAGTTGTGGCACAGTCTGGTAGGTGCCAAGACCATAAATGGTTTAAAGCTTGGCTGGGACAGAGTGAAGGGTTTGGTGGTTGCTCAGGTCAGTAGCGGCAGGCTCCATGATCGCCCGTCGCATTCCTGTACCACCCCTGGCTTCTGGAGTGTGCTCTGGGGGTGGGAGAAAGCCAGCACTCTCATCCCTGGCCCTGCCGCAGGGGAATTACAGGGATCAGCATGAGCAGGGACGCTTGAGTCAGAGGATGAGTCCCTCCTAAGGAGGGCCATAGCCGCCTGCCAGGCTCTGGGGAGCATAAACAAATAGAAAGGAAAAAAAAAACTTGTAGTGGACCGAAGCATCATCCTGCAATGGCCTCAGCCTTTTCAGCCCTCTTCTCCCTTCCCCTCGGTTACCCCATGGGAAAAGAGTGAGCGGATGCAGGCATGCCCATGCATTCTAGTCAGGGGTGCCTGCCCTCCCTCTTGTGGCTCTGCTTGTGCTGCCACTCATGATCACCCAGGTGGTAGTTTTGCAGCAAAGCTCGCAGACCTCCCTCCCTGGAGAAGAGCATCCTGTGGGACGTTCAGTCCCCCTCCCCCCAGGTGACCCCTGAGTGATCCTAGTCCGTTCCAGAACCCAGTTCACTGGTGCAGTGGCAGGTGAGGCGCAAGCACCTCAGTCCTCCGTGCCACTGGGTAGGCATCCCCCTCCCTTTCCTGCCTATGTTGTTTCTTAAAGCCCCCCAACTCACCTCTTCCATTTTTACCATCACCATTCCTTGTCTCCTTTAATCCTCTACCCTTGCTTTCCTGAGTTGTACCCTTCTTTGCTTCTGTCTTGCCCCATCCCTGCCTTTCTGCTCCCCTGCTTTAGGGGATTTTCACCCCTTGGGCCCTCCCTCCTTGATGGTGCATCCTTGGGTGGGGAAATTGATGCCTCCCTTGGCTTTACTGCCAACCTTCTGGCTAATTTAAATGCTCATCCAAGTAGGATTTAAACCTCCCACCAAGGATGCAGGCAGTCTCCCTTATAGAGGCCAATATTCTCCCAGACTGGCCCCCAGTTGCAATGTAGCCAAAGCCCTCCTCCATGTACCATACCATCAGTCAGTCGTTAAATGCCCTGGTGCAGAGTAACCCTGCCTCACCTCTGCTTACACAAGTAACATCTCGGGGCACCATATGTGCCACCTGCTTGAGGCCCCTCCCATGCTCCCTGAAGTTACCTTGCACTACCTGTACCATATCGTTTGCCAAGTCATTCATACCCAGATGGACAATGACATCTGTAGCTCCCTCCCAGCTCCTGCTGCTAGTAATCCTCTGGATGTGCTCTCCATCCCTCCAAGCTAAAGCACCACTCAGGTATGCCACCTCCGTATCCTTCGTTCCCCCCACTGCCAAGTCTGTCCTTACAGTGTGGAGTTCCCTGCCAGCAGCTGCTGCTTCTTCCCTTGGGGCCTCTCCCTCCCTCCCTAGAGCCTCCACTTCTGAGGACTCCCACTTCCTCCCTTTCCACTGCGATGGGTGCCTTCTCTCAGATGCCCCAATACGGCAGAGTTCTGCTGTGGTATAGGTGAAGGAGCTTGCACACCTTTCCCCACCACCACCTCTCCTGAGCCCAACGCAGTCCAGCCGCCTGCCACCTTAGGCATCCTCTGGGGAGCAGCAGGAGACTTGGTGGCCCCCTGAGTAGGGCAGAAGGTCCTCTTATATCTTACTCTCTCATTCTGAAGCACTGTGGTCTGAGTGCAAAAGGTTTTTTTTATTTCAATGATTACTAGTCCTGTTAGTCTCTGGAGACTCAGGACCAGCCAGCTTCACCTCACAGGGAGCATCGGCAGGAGAATCCTCCTGATGACACTCCCTGTGAGTGAAACTGGTTGAGGTCCTGAGTACCCGAGTTGTGTGGTGGACTGGAAGTTGTTTAGAAATAGCCTTTTTTTGCACTCAAATCTTCTGGTGCTGGAATATGTTGGGAGAGTATGGATTGCTATTGTTCCACAGCACATAATTCAGTGGTTTGAGCTGAGATTGGTGACTTTGTTCTCTTCTATACCCTTACCAGTTCAGCCAGGAGCCCAGAAAGCTGTACCTGCAACCCAGAGAGGTAAGTACGTATGGGGCAGCACCTGTCTCCAGAAGGTCTCCCGAAAGACCATTAACCCACAACCATTGCATTGCATCACCCCCATGATCTCTCATTCCTGTGGACAGTGACTCAGTATAAAGATAACTGGTATCTGTTTCATGAATGGCCACATAGAAAGTCTGGTGTGAGAGAGCTCTTCTTAGGGGACCTGTTTTAACCCCCCAGCTGGTAATAAGATATAATGTGGAGATGGCTGCATACCAGTTTGAGCTGTAACCCTTCTCCTTATTTGCTGTAAATTTTCGCACTTAATGTCTGGTTTCTTAAACGTTGTTTCTCACCAGGATGTTAGTCCTTGAGTTGCTGGGTGGATGCAAGCTCCAATATTTACAAAGAATTATAGAATTAGAAATGCAAATAAGAATATAGCACACATACGTATGTTCTTCGCAGCATCATTCATTTGCTGGTTAGACAGTCCTGTTGTCAGGGTCTGCGATCTAAGTGCTGCATGAGGAATGGTCATGATATTCGGGTTTGAGCATCACAATGATATTTGTGTGAAAAATTCTCAAGATACATGGACTACTACAGTGATTATTGCTAAACTTATCTTTTTTTCAGAAAAGAACAGACAGTGGGATCAGGAATTTCAATCACTCCTAGTAGGGACACACTACCAGAACACCAGCTGTCAAGCTGGTTTATTACAATATATCGTGCTGCGCAATCTTTTTTTTTTGGCAGTGTTGGCTTTTTACAATAATAAAATTACTGCCAGTGGTACATCCTATGTTGTATTGACACATAATTTATCATGACCTCTCTCACTGCAGCGTTACTGTACGATCTTTCAAAAGTCGATCTTCTCCATAGAGCCCCATTCTTTGTTCCTAGAGCCAGAGATGGCAGGGCCCCAGTGGAGCAAGAACATTTGGGGCTTGCAGCGCCTGTGTCCAATCTTGACGGACAACATTTTCCAGGCGCCCATAGGGTATAAAGTGGCACCAGCCCCTACTGTCTCAGTTCCTTTCTTCCTGTCATCGAAGCACAGTGCTCTCCTTGTTGGGGACTAGAACATCAGTTTGCATACACAGCATTCTGTTCTAGTTTCACATTTCTGTCACCTTTATTTATCGGACTTTATTGGTTTTGTAACAGTTTGGATATTTTTTTGTTAAAGGGGAACAGTCGGCACAAAGGGCCCCACACTCAAGTGTGAGGCTGGTCCCAATGTGCACTTTATGTGCAAAAACATTTTGGTTTACTTACTGTTTAGTATATAGTAGATTGTATCTGAATAATTTTCTTATTTCTGGGCTGATATCTTCTGTAACTGCAAATCCCAGAATCCCCTGCAGGTGTCATCAAAGCAGTAGTTGGCAGTGGGAGATTCAGTAGTCTGCAATGCAAGTTAGAGCTTTTTTTCTTTCCTTCCACATCGTGTTTTACCCCTTAGCTGGCTTATGTGGCCTGCCACCACCTCCCCAAGGCCGGCAGACACCTCCCCCAGACTTACCTTGGAATGAGTTCTCCACAGACCCCACCCCCACCCATCCTGTGGTGGAGCAGGAGGGGGGGGTGTCGGTCCTCCTCCCCCAGCCCAGATCCAGTTCCGTCCAAGGTGTCTGGGTGGTGATGCGTGCCTGGGAAGGTGCATAGGGTGTCATTTAGTTGTTGGGTCCTATTTCCATTTTCTCACTTTAGCTGTGTTTCATGGGTTGCGCATGTGCATGGAGGCACATGTGCATCCCGGAACCTCAGCGCCCCCGTCTGCCACACCACATCGGCACTACTACTCTGGGCCTCCACCTAGTGGCATCCAAGAGCCAAGTTGGCCTGTCACCCAGTCCGGGAGAGGACAGCTGCTTGGCACCTGCTCAGTCCACCCCCTCAGTCCGTCAGCCTGGCCTGACTCAAACTCACCCTGAACTCAGATCACTGGTGTGGGAGAGATGAGGTGCTTGCACTCAGCCTCTGCACCACTGGGCCATAGTAGAGCTTTTATCATCTCTAATCTAGGTCTGTGTTTCTCCAGGGGCTATGTACAGTCCTCTGTGACTATACATAGCCCACAGATGACAGCAGGACCTGCAAACAAAAGATCAGTGCTTATATAAACTGTAACATGCACTGCAGCCTGTTGAATCGTCTCACTACTGATTACTGCTGATTTCAGCTGCAGGAGATCCTGGGATTTGTAGTAAGAGAAGCCTAGGACACAGCTAAATTACTCTGATACAATCTACTATACTATGGTCAACAGTAAGTAAATCAAAATTGTCTTGGCACACAAATTGCACATTGGGACCAGCCCCAGACTTGAGTGTGGAGACCTTGGTGGTGACCATTCCCCTATACGTCTTCTCACAGTTCTACCATATTCAGCAGCATTCAGAAACTTATGTGTCCACGGCACGTTGGTCCATCAACAAGGGTGTGTCCAGCACCCACTCCTGTCTGGCAATGGGCAATCTTTCAATTGAAAAACATCCTAACCTCTTCTTGCAGAGGTAGAGAAGATGACTTCTTCCGCTGGCAGCAGTCATTTCATGACAAGCTCACCTAATGAGGTTTTCACCAATGGTTCAGGTCTAAGCCCTTCCACCACCAGCAGAGAAAGAAAGTGCAGTAGAAGCTACAGACAGCAAAAGAACCCAGTGCTACTCGCTGACTGTATACTAGCCCCATGTCCACCTCAGCTGCCCATTGTGGATCACTGGTCTTCAGTTGCATGGTGATTAGCCCTGTTATGTGAGCACTGAGAGACCATTACCACGGACACATGGGTCTTGAAGATTATTCAAGGTGAGTTATTCCCTGGAACTGGTAGAGCAACCTCAAGATCATCCTCCCCTGGAAACTGCATCAGCTGACTGGCCTGATGCTAGACGACCTTTCCCTGGAGGTGGTGGGGCTTCTACAGAGTAGGGCAGTAGAGAGAGTGCCAGAGTCAGACTGGGTTGGGCAAAGGCTTCTACTCCAGATACTTCCTTGTTTTCAAAAAGACTGGTGGCAGGTACCTGATCTCAGGTCACTGAACAGGCAAAAGGCACAAAAAAATTCAGGATGGTACCACTAGGAGCTCTCCTTATGTACCTAAGATCCCAGGATTGGTTGATGGCCCTAGATAGGCATGTTGCATACCAGTATATCCCTGTTGAGGCCAATCACCACAGATACCTCATTTTTTGTGTGGATCTTGAACATTACCAGTTCGGAGTCCTCCCCTTTGGGCTTGTGTTGGCACCATTTGTCTTACAGCAGTTCAGAGTGAATGCGGTGCACCTCAGAAAGAAAGAAATGCAACTATTCCCTTACCTGGCTGCTTGGTTCATGAAATGCTTGTTCAAGCATCAGAGAGAGCAGTGTCCTCAGTATGCCAGTTTCTGATGTCCATGGGAGCTGTACTTGTTCTCCAGAAGTCATTGTTGATTCCCTCCCAATGACTGCAGTTGATAAGCGCAGCCCTGGATTCCACTCAGGTAACATCTTTCCTTCCTTCCTTCTGGAGAAGAGGGCAAAATGAATAATGCACATGGCCTCCTAAGTTGGAGAACACTGGTGACCGCGCATTTCATGCAGAGCATGTTCGGACTCTTGGCAGCCTCTGTCTTCACAGTACACCCTGCAAAGCTGCAACTGAGACTATCTTAGTGGATGCTGTCAGCACACAATGGTTGCAGGCATATCAACTTCTGGATCACCCAGTACTGATGATAAAACCTCAGGCTCACTTTCTGCTGTGGTAATCCTCAATGGGAAACCTTCAACACTTTCTTTTGTCCCATTTGGAGCTGCAGGTGGCAGTAACTACAGATGCCTCCTTACTAGGGTGGAGTGTACATTGCCAGGGTCTTCAGGGCCAAGGAAACTAAAGCAGTTGCCCTAAGAGACTAGGGGTGCAGCTGTGGAGTGACTAACCCTAACAATCCAGCAACAGACTATTATATGCACTCATCAACTGAATAAACAGAGCCTGCTGTATACCAGATACAAAATGATGTACTTAATGTATATTTGCCTTTTCCCACTGCAAGTGTGTAAGTGGTATAAAACCCATAATGGTCCAGCATGCATAATGGAAGAATTTGTACAGCATCAAGGCTTCTAGCAGTTTAAGCAGCAATATAGTGGCACCAAACCCCAGTGCATTGCTCGTCCAGAGCTTCCTCAGGGGTGTGACATGCTGCATCAGAAAGCAGTCCTGAAAGGCATCCACCAGTGTCAGACTTTGCACAATCATAGCTCCCAGAATGTCCTAGTTGACATCTGGAATGTTTACATCAATTGTAAGGACCACTGTCCCCTTTCCAAAAAACCTTCCCGACTTCCTCTTCTAGGCTCCTGTCCACTGCCTCTAGTCAGGTTTGGAGGCCTGTAGACCACACCCAGTCTGTTTTCCCCTTCCACCACTGTGTCCATATCTTTTTCCAGCCCACTGCCTTCCTGTTTCCTATGGATTTCTCTCTTCCATTGTCTTTATACCATCCCTTACATACACTGCACTTCCCAGCCTTTTCCTGTTTCCCAGTCCTTTTGAAAGAGGGTAGCCCAAGGACTGACAGGTCCTACTTGTAATTTGATGAAGCCAACTTCCCAGAATATACTACTTTAAAGGGATGCTGTCAGCCCCCTTAGGCATGAAAGTGTTCTAGTTTAAAAAGCACATTTTATGATTGTTTACATTCTATAGAGACTGTTTGTGCAGCTGGTAGTTTGATTCAGATCCCTTTTTTCTTTCAAAAAGTGAAAAACTGACTGCCCACCATACTGGTGTTACCACACCGAAACATGTTTGTTTACATTTCTTGACCAGCTCCCACTGCATCTTTCCTGGATTCTGCCCCCCCCCCCCCAACAGACTCTAGGCAGTCATTATGCAGTGGAAGTAGAGGAGACTACTGTATCATGAGTGACTGCACTATTTGAGGGTGTTTCTAATGTTCAGGAAGTTTTCACTAAGAGCAGTTCAATGATTTGAAGCAAAACAAATCTGGACATAGCTATGCATTTTGGTTCTAATAAGTGAGGAGACAGATAAATCAACCAGCAATATCAATGAATGTTAGAGACTGTAGGCAATCCTAAAACTTGGGTTTTCAACCAAAAATAATATGATGCAAAACAGATTGACAGTGTCCCTTTATGTTCTGTCATTCTTTGAGTTTTGCAGGGAGCTGTAGGCTGTGGGGAAACTCCCAGGCCTCAAAAGATAACTCAAATGGTATCAAACACCTTACGGCATTCTCAGGTGGAATATTGAAACTGTAAGCACCCTCTGGCATAATTGTTGGGTCTTTCTTTCTCATCTCCTGCAACATCCAACCTCGTTCCTGTATTCCAGCCATGGTGACGTGAAAGGCATAGCAATTCTTCTGACTTTCTATGTGTTTAACATGGTGTGATCCTGTATGTGTTCACCACCCATGATGAGAGGTCCAGTTGCAGAATGCCCCTGAGCCAAGTCCCAGCAAAACTAACTCTGTCTGCTTCTTCATATGTCTCCATAACCCTACTTACTGTTTACAAGATTTTCCAAGCAGAGTCACATGATTGGCTCAAGCGGGCAGGAACTTCAGTTAAGAATGGACTTTTAAATTCCCTTTTAAAGGAGAACCGTAATATTCATAAATTACCCATCCCCGGAAGCCTTACCCCCGATTAGGGGTTTCGCAAATAGAGCACCCTTTACAGTGAAGTTTAACTTACTTTATTTCATTTTCGTGAAGTCCGGCGTTTGGCAAAATGGCGCATGCTCTGTGGTGCCATTTCGTGACAAAGTGCGGCGCCATACCGCTCGACTCCAATACACTTGTATTCCCGAGGCTGCGCTGCTCATGGTGCAGTGGGCCCTGAGCCCCACTGGAGGTTGGAGACCAGCCTTCTCTTAGCAGAACCAAATACGAGAGACCAACCAATGAGAAATAGTTCTCTTGGTAGCTGGTCTTCCTCTGCCTACATCCCCATAGGTGAGGAACAACTGAGTGGGAGAGCCTCTGGACTGTATAGTATGGTCTAGGTAGTGAAAGATGACTCTTTTTGACATCCAAGCTGTGGAGCTTTTGCTCACCAGGATTGGATAGCTCAGTAAAGAAGACAGGCAGAGTAATGGGCTGGTTCAAGTGAAACTCTGAAATCACCTTTGGCAGAAATGTCCTATTTGTCCTGAGCTCAACTTTAGCATTGTGAGAGATGATGTAATTTGGCTCAAAGGAAGGCTGTCTTCCAAGTTACAAACTTGATGTGCCATGGACATAGGCTCGAAGGGTGGATTCATGAACCTATCTCTGCAAAGGTTCAGGCTCCAAGGAGGAACGGGTTCCCTGGTTGGAGGCTGGAGGTGCAAGAGGTCTTTGAAAAATTGTTTAAAAATGTGGTGGCAAAAAAATGATTTTTTCTTTCCCACCGACAGGCCAAAATTGCTGCCAGGTGTAGCTTGTGGTAAGATGGTTTCAAGCCTGATGCCTGTAGATTTACCAGCTAGTCTAGCAGCTGAAGGTCTGAAGCTGATAGGGGTTCGACCTTTTATTTATTTAGTTGTTTTTGTTAACTGGGTAGGGCACACTAGACAGCCAAGTGCCTATTTTCAGGTGCGACCCGGGAGGGTTACAAAGGTAGTGGCATACAGGATTCAGTTACATACAGTTGAGCAATCAACAGGATTAACAGAAAATGAATAGGCGGCCAACAGTAAAGTACAAATTTAGCCAAACAAGAAAACAACAGACAATACCTGAAAGAAAGAGGAAGGAGGGCATTGTTAGAATTGAGGTTGGGAGACACAGGTGCATACAATTATGGAGTAAAGGTAAGCACCAGAGGGAAAACCTTTTCCATTTGGCTGCATAAGACTTCTTAGTGTTCATTTTTTTAGCCATCCTCAGTATCTTAAGGACCTGTACAGAGTACTGAGAACCAGGCCTTGAGGTGAAGAGAAAGTTTCTCTGGGTACTGCACTCCCGTTTGAGGAAGGGTCAGCAGGGAGTGAGTTGGAGGCAGGCGAATGGACCTGCTGCAGGACACTGACAGAAGGAGAAGGTACCAGGCTTGCTTGGGCCAGTCCAGAGCCACTAGGATCATCAATGCAGGCTGCTGTCTGAGTTTCAGCAAAACCCTGAATATCAGGGGAAAGGGAGGAAATGCGTATAGGAACCTCCCTGACCAGTCTAGGATCAGAGCATCCAGAGGAAGTGTTCCTGGAACTGGGGGCCTGCAACAGTACTGAGGAAGCTGAAAATTGAGAGGAGAAGCAAACAGATCCATGTCTGGTGTGCCCCACCACCTGAACACTGTGGCTAGTACTTGCTTGTTCAGTGTCCATTCACTCTGGCCTTGACTGATGCGGCTTAGAGCATCCACCAGAGTATTGAGTTTGCCTGGGAGTTGAATAGCCGAGAGGCTGACTCCCAGAAAGAATGCTAGAGACCAGAGCTTCAGAGCTTCTAAACAGAGTATTACTGATCTGGTACTACCCTGCTTGTTTATGTAGAACATGGCACTGGTGTTATCCATACGAATTTGAATCACCTGCCCTTCTATACTGGGAGCGAAAGCCTTGAGAGCTAGGAAGACTGCTCTGAGTTCCAAAAGATGTATGTGTAACTGTGACTCTTTGGGAGTCCAGTTGCCGCTTACTGAGGCACTGTCCAAATGAGCTCCACAACCCAAAAGGGAGGCATCTGTGGTGATCACCTTTGTGGGAAGAGGAGCTTGAAAAGAACCCCTGCCTGCAAATATTCAGGGTTCTTCCACCACAGCAAGTTGTGGAGGAACTGCTCCGACACAGGTATCAACTTTGAAAATTTGTTGCTTCTCTGAGACCAGCGTGCTCTGAGGTAGGCTTGCAGGAGTCGCATCCTGTACCTGACCCCTGGGACTACTGCAGTCATAGAGGCCACATGTCCCAGAAGTTTGAGGAAATGTCTGGCTGGTCTTGGCTGTCCTTGGGTGAAAGAATCTGTCACTGAAAGGAAACTCTGAATTCTTTCCTGCAGGAGGAAAGCAAATCCCTTCTGAGTGTCCAGCTGGGCCCCTATGAAGGTGAGCAGCTGGGTGGGTTCCAGATGAGATTTCTTTAGATTTACCGGGAAACCCAGAGACTCCAGAGTGCGTTCTGTCCTGGCAAGGAGACTTTGCTACTATGAGCCAGTCATCCAGATAGGGGTAGAGAGTGACACCCAGTCTCCCGAGATGTGCTGCTACCACTGCGAGACACTTGGTCAAGACTCTTGGGGCTGAGGACAGACCAAAGGGCATTGCGGCAAACTGATAGTGACCCGAAGGAAGTTTGAACCTGAGAAACTTCCTGTGAGATCTCCTTATGGGTATGTGGAAGTAGGCGTCCTTTAAGTCTAGGGAGGCTAGCCAGTCTCCCTGCTGTAAGGACAGTATGACCAGTGACGGTGACAATTTTGAATCTGTTTTTGTTTTTTCAGATGTTTGTTTAAATATCTGAGATCTGAGCTAGGTCGCCACTCTCCAGTTTTCTTTTGTGTCAGAAAATACCTGGAGTAGAGGCCCTTGCCCTTTTCGAGGGCAGCAACCCTCTCCACTGCTCGCAAAGCCATAAGGTTTTGTACCTTCTGTTCCAACAGCGGTATCTGTGTTGGGGACAGAGGTCTTGACACCTGGGTACGCTTGAGGTCTGGCATCTGCTTGAACTGTAATGGCAGACCCTTCTCCACTATCCCCAACACCCACTTGTCCAACGCGATGAGGGACCAGTGCTGAAGATAGTGGGAGAGTCTGCCTCCAGCCGGAAGTGGGCAGGCAACTTGGACACTCACATCAGGACTTAGACTGAGAGGCTGATGGCTGGGTGGAGGTGGCTCTTCTTCAGCCCCTTCTGCCCCTGCCTCTGAAAGACCCCCTGTACTGGCTGAAATGAGATTGGGGATAGGGACTGTAAGGCCTGGAAACAAAACTTCTGCCCCTACCACACCTGGGATGGGATCTCTGAGGGGCAGTGGGCTTAGGCTTTTTTCATGTAGTCAGTGGTTCTATAATCAAACTACATATTTTGATCACAGGGAAAATCCATTGCCTTGTTCTGAGTGTCTGGTCAGACTGGTTGTTCTAAGCCAGTCGAAACATCTCAGAGAGGTGGCATAGGCCTTTGCCCTCGAGGCTGCATCATTGTTGTCATCTGCCATGTGGAATTGGTATATAGTAGCTTCCAGGGCAGTTTTTGACATTATCTACCAGCTCCTGCACCATAGAATCTGATCCGTTGCGGGCAACAGCCTGGACAGATTTCCAAAGGGCTTTCTGATATTTAGCTGTGAACGCCATGTAAGAAGAAAGTCTGAGAAGCAGGGAAGCTGTGGCATACATTTTCTTTGCTATAAAGTTAATTCTCTTGGAATCCTTGTCGGGGGAGAGGGGGACAAGGAGACTCCAGCTTTCTCACAAGCTGCCTGCTGCACTATACTCTCGTGGCTAGGCTGCGCAGACAGGAACTCAGTACCATTTTTAGACAATTCATATTTTCTCTCAAGCCGCTTATCAACCCCCGATACTGAAGTAGGGTGTTGAAGCACCTTCATTGTATTTTTTCTAAATGCATTATAGATAGGTACGACAAGGGTCTTTGAGGATGAAAGGCCTCTCATCTCCTTATAATCTTCGTCTTCATCCACATCCTGGTTGGGCTCCTTTGTAGGGAGGTCCAGGGTATCCAGCACATTTTGTATAAATGTAAACATAGAGGAAGGATCCTCGTGGTCACCAGGGGGATCCCCAAGATGAGGGTCCAGGGACTCCTGGGGGTCAAGGCCCTCAAAATCCAAGTCAGGGCATCATAAAACTGATCATCTGTGTCACCCTCACAGTCTACAGAAGAGAGAACTGTGGAAGAGTGCTTGCCAGCCCCAGTAAAATAGAGGACCCATCTTTTGAAGGGTCTGAAACAGTTGCCATGCTTTTTCAATTTCTTGCACTGACATAAGAACCTGCACAGACTTGGTTTGTAAGTGTTTTGTTTTTTCTGTATGCTTTAAGCTGCCTGTTGTCTCGCTATTGGCTTTCCCAGGAGCAATGGGAGCATTTTTGTCTTGACAGTTTTTGTTTTTTTTAGCCATTTCATCACAGGCTTGATCAAGCTTCTTTTTTTTGTCACTCTTTTTATTTTTTAATTTGTGAGGAACTTCATCTTTGGAAGCTTTATTTTTTGGCTGGGATCTGGAGGGTTCCTCAGCACCTCTGCTTTTGGTATTAGTACTTTTGAATGGCCCCTCATCAGAAGCCTTTGATTTATCCTCAGCCATAATAATCAAAGGTTTGTCTGCTATGTTTGCCAATTTAAGCAAATCAAACTAGTCCTGGCCCTGTGAACTGAGTGCAGGTTTCTGTGAAAATGCCACCGGCCAGTCCTGCCCCAGTTAATAAACTCTGTCTATTTCTCGTGCCTTTTTTTTATTTGGTTGTAGAACTGGGATCTATACCAGTGCCAATTTTAATAGAAACCCACTAATACTGGTCAACTGCGCACAGGTGGCTGCTGGACCCTTATGGACAGTCCTGACACAGATGATACCAAGGTCCAGTAATAACAAAAAAAAGGTTTCTTCATAATTGCCAATCTAGAGAGAAACCCCCCAGGCACTGTTTAAATTGAAATCCACTGCAGGTGCCTCGCGGTAAACCCCACAAGGTCCCTAATTCGATGGTTCCCACAAGAATTTGCTCCAAAATGAAGGGAACCATCGAAAAAAGGCACCCACGATAAAATTAGGTTTTGAAATGAAAGTCGTGGTAAAAATAAAGTCAAGATAGTGCTATTGTGTTAAAAATAACAAAATTAGTGCAGCGCTAATAAAAAAGTAAAAATTTCACTCAGCACACTAATAGAAATAATTTATGAGGAAAACTTTAACCAGATAAGTACTAGGAGGCTGTCAACAAGGAAAGTTGGGAGACACCCCAGGGGCAATGTTGCTCAGTCCAGTGGGGAAATAAAATGCTGAAGCCATCAGCAGCTCTCACTCAGCTCACACCCGCTGTCTTTTGATTGACTTGGCCCTAAGCTCATTTAAATATCTCTTAAAGGCACACCTCCGGGGCAGTTGCACCTAGCCAGCTAAGTACAAAAAAATTATAGATGCTAAAGGACTCCTGGGGTAAGAATGATGCATTCTGATTCTGAACCATCATTCTTAAACTATTGGTGGAAGAACTATTTTATAAAAAATCTCACTCTAAATGAGGAAAACATTCAAAAAGTACCTAAGTGAACATAACTCATAACAAGAATTGGGAATTTATATAAATTTAAAGTAACTGTTATGTCTACGTTGTGAAGTTAAACTGTTTATGTACTGCTGTGATCAAGGAACTGCTTAAAGTGAGCCATAATATAGCAGTGATTTACAAGACCAGTTCTTGCTGTCAATGGGGGCAGGATATGTAGCTGTAATGTGATGAATGTTTGTAATTGTTGTTAAAACAAAAGCTCAATAAAGTACAGTAATTAAAAAAAAAATAAAAAAAAAATTTCCAAGCAGTAGTGTCCCTCCTGTCGTCGTCATTGTTTTAGTTGTAGTCCTAGATGCCTCCTTCAGCTCTGCCGGTGTCACATGGATTTCACATACCAAAAGATGAGTTTGGAAGTCAGTTATGTTCTTTTATCCAAGTCGATGACTCCACAATCAAGCACTTTGAGAGGCTGCAATACATCATAGAGGGTGGACTCAGATTCTCCTGACTCCTCTGATGTAGAAAGTTTCAGCCTACCAGCTGCGACCTACTGCCCTTACCTGCTGCCACTCTTTGCCTTTTTGGGTTCCCGATCTTGTAGCACCTTCAAATGTTCAGGCAGTAAAGGAAAAGGCATTAGCGTTCTCGGTAAAAACAGTAACAGTCTACAGAGCTTGCCTTCTGATTTCAGTGTTACAAGATGATTTTCCTGAGGGAGCTCAAGTCTGGCAGATTTTGCGTCGGTAGCAGGTTATATTAAAAGTGTTATTTCATCTTGGGAGTTTGAGAAAAAAAATACAACAGATATGTTGCAGATGATACCTTTTACTGGACTAACAAAATTATTTTTAAGACTAGCTTTCAAGAGATAAAGCTCTCTTCCTCAGGTCCAGTGAAAACAGCTGAGCAGTATGACAGATATAAAGGTTGGATGTGGATTCGAAACCTAGACTGGCAGGTTACAGATCAAAGTATTGCAGTCAATTTGCACCTCTTACAAACAGGAAGACTAATGTTCACTGGAGCGTGTCTGTTGGAGAGATCAACGTGTAAGATCAAAGGGCTGTCTTAATTTTACTCTGACTCTGCACCGTTAATTAACATTTCTAAAAAGTAAAGACACAAAGAAAATACATACCATTGTCTCAAGAAGGTACCTGTTAAAACAGCCAGAGGGTGCTGATGTGAGGGTTTAGAAAGAAAATCTGAAGCACTGCTTTAAGCACAGTTACTGCTAGTGTATTAAAAAAACAGCATCGTTATTAAGTCCTTTTTCTTTAGTATCAAAATATTGTATCATTTTTATTTCAAATGTTGGCTGATCCTGGCTGTTTTTGAAGTTCCCTTTGAACACTCTGACAGTAAAATCACTGGTGGAGTGATCTGGTCTAGAAAAATGTCCCCCTACTGGCATATTTTCATTTTTATGGGTAACTGTGAATCTGTGGTGATTCATTCTGGTTTTGAGTTCCTGTCCGGTTTCACCAATATAGCAGCCTTCCTCTCATTTTCTGCATTGTATCGTGTATACTACGTTGCTAGAACAACAGGTATATGAGTTTTGGATTGTAAATGTTTTTCCATTGTGACTGACACATGTCTCAGGAGAGATATGTGTACATAGTTTGCAGCGAGGTGCTTTGCATGGTTTTGTACCTTTGTCACCGTGTTGGAGCTCAGAAGGAAGTTTGCTTTGCACCAGTTTCTGCTTCAGGTTTGGTGGCTGGTGGAAGGCAAGCACTGGTGGAGCTGGAAATCTTGGGAGTCTCAAATACTTGAGTGACTTTACCAGAATGCTTGACGACACAACCTTCTACTCAGAATGGTATTTTGTTGCCGGCCCGGTGTGGTGCTGAGGGTTGAGGTGCTGGATGCCTTGTTTCATGCTATGCCAGCAACCTGGGTTCAGAAATGACCTCAGGTCATCGGGGTGCTGGCGCATGGGGGTGAGGGGAGGACTGAGCAAGCCAGTAGGCAGCTCTCCTCTCCCGTGGGTGGTGGGGGTGGGTTGTTCCCTCCACTGTAGTTCTGTTGGTGGTAAAGTGGGTATGATAGGCGGGAGGGAGCAGCATCATTATGGGTGGGCGGAAGGGGCTGAGTTGGCGCCACAGTGTGCATGCATGCCTCCACATGCACGCATGGCCGTGTGCCAGGGCCCCGGGCTGGGAGTGGGAGAAAAGCCTACAAAATCATGAACAAAATATATATATATATATATATATATATATATATATATAAAAAAAGAATGGTATTTCATTACACTGTGTATTGTTGCAACTTACGTAGTGTCCTAAAATACATTCTTCTACTAAAAATATTCCACTAAATATCAACAGAGGTGATAGAAACAGAAGTGTCCGATTTATGGGCCTCCTGATTGCCCAACACAGTGCTGAGGTGGCGACCCGAGTTTGAGAGTTGCCATGGGGCTCTGGCAGTCAGGCGGTAGATTGGGAAGAGTGGGTCCCGGCCTGGGGGTCTTTGATGGCATGTTCCATCGCCGCAGTGACCCCTGATGTTTTGCCAGGGAGTGTGCTCCTCTCTAGGGTGGGTCAATGTGTGGGGGCCATTGAGGGGTGGGGTCATGGATAAACCAGGGAGAAAACTGCAGTGCCATCTAAGTGTCATTCCTGGGCCACATTCCACAGTGATCTTTGCCTCCCAGTACCCCTGCTTGTCAGATGGGGAGAGCAGCTGACAGGGCTGGTAGGGTGCTGGAAGAAAGCCTCCATGACCCAAAGATTAGGAAGATATATAACACTGGACAAAATGCAGTATGGAAACATTATCAGATTTTATTTATTTTTAAATTTGATAACTGGGAAAGGCACAGTGAGCCAAGGCTCGTTTCCAGGTTCGACCCAGGGAAGGGGGGTAAAGGAAAACAAAAAGCAAATAAGGTGCAAATAACAGTAATACGGCTGAGCAAAGGTGCAAAACTTTCAAGATATGGGTATCCGGAGCGAGAACACGCTCTACATCTAGACACAATAACAAGCAACTGGTAGAAAATCTCAATACAGAGAAATGGGAGGCATACATTCATCCCAAGGGAGGGCATGATTTGGGGAGGAAGGAGGGAAAGGCATGTCAGGAAGGGAGCGGACAGATGCGGGTTGTATCCTTATATAAGATTATCATCTTATAGTCTAAAAATACAATTAAAAATGGCCACAATGGCCAGACAAGCCAGGCTGTCACTGCTGGCTGGCTGTCGATGATGAAACAGCCCAAGGCATGCTTTCTGCTTCTTGAGTTTGGGGGGGGGGTGGTTGCCCTGCATCAATCTCCATTCATCCTCTGCAGACCTGGGAGCAAAGCTGTGCTGGCATGTAGAGGCCAATGATGATGTTATGAATACCACGGGGCACATTCCTGAGGGATGGAGACTGGGAGGGGGCACATGTCCAGGAAAAACCTTCAGGTGGTGTCATTAGGATGATGTAGCTGTCAATCAAAATACCGTACATGGTATCTCTGGCCTATTTCTCCACTTCCTGGCTCTGAACTCCTTGGGGAGGACCTTGCCTGGCCTTATTGGGCCAGCGGGGGGATAACTGAGTGGTGCATGACTGTTGTGTAGGTTGTTTGTCCCATTCTAGAGGTGGGCCAAGGGGGGAGGTTAAGAAGACAGCTCTATATTTGTCCATGAAGAAGCTTGGCAGACACTAGACTAGGTGGGTACACAGAAGAAAGAATTGGCAGCAGCCTAGGGGATAAATAAACGTTCGTGGGGGGGCTATAGCTCATTTCCAATTTAATATACCCCCAACTTCTTACAAAATTAGCATTTGCTTCATTGTTTAAAGTCTAGCAAATTCTTTCCAACTCTATGGCACTGCAAATGAAAAGCAACCATGCCACTCCTTGCACTCAGCACAAACACAGAGGAAGAACTGAGCCATTATTACTTCTTATTCTGTTGAGTTTTTTTTGTGCAACTCAGGCCCTTGTAAATACATTTTCATGGCCCGTCGGCGCAGTGGTTGTATTTCCGCTTGCGATGCCGGTGAACTGGGTTCAGGAATGGATCTGGATCATCGGAGGGCCGGCCGGGGGAGAAGGATTGAGCATCCCCAGGACTGTTCTCCTTCTCCAGGGGGGAAGGGCACTGTGATCGGTGCAGGAGCGACACCTGGCAGAGGCCGGGGATGACGCAATGCACCGACGCACGGAAAACACTTTTGGGGCAGGACTGATGCAGGATGTCATTACATGTCACTGCCCCAGCTTAAAGGGGAGAAAACGCTGCCCCAAACATCTCCATGACGCCCTGCCCCTGGTCTTAATTAGCCACCCAGCCGTCTCTCCCAACTAGATGCTAGGATCGCGGTGCCAGTGCCCGTTATGGTGCCGTGACCCCGCCCTCTGAGGGGCAAGTCAGAAGTAACTGGGAAGAGTGAAGGCAATATGGGTGGTGGAGGTACAGGGGCGCCATGACCAAGGCAGAGCACAGACGTTTGGTGGCAGGCAAAAAGTATGAATTAAAAAAAAAAAGTAAATACATTTCAGCTTCAACAATCAAAATCTACCAGCTGGGAAGACTTCAAAGCTCTTGAAAGCATTTCTATCTACCTAACCAAATAAGCTTCAGGTCAAAGTGCACCAGTGCGGTATACATGACACATACACAAGCTGGCGGATTGGCTAGCTGCAACCATAACAATATATGTAAGTCTATCAAGGTTAGTTGCACAAGACGGGTCATAGCCAACTGACTGCAAATGCTCTGTTTATTTTCAAATGATGCATTTAAAAGGTATTAAATGTTTTTACATTTGTTTGTGTTACACCCCCCCCAAGGATGTACCAAAAGGGATGTAATAGCAAATTCTGCCATAACTATATGTGATTATTTTTCTTTCCTGTATCCAGTTTCATACTGTAATGTGCAAAACTTATAAAAAGTTAAGAAAAAGTGGCGTGCTGACTGACTTGGTGGCAGGAAGTAGCGTTGTGGTGAATGGGCACTATGATCAGAGAGGAGTACTCTGTGTCACTCCTCAGGGTTTGACACTAAGTTCACTACTCCCTTTTTTCCCCCCATATGCATTTTCTTCTCCTACGGCCAGGACAGGCTGGGCTCCCTTCAACCCTGCCCCGCTGACCTCCACCCTCCACTACCTCCCAGGACTTACCAGACAGCCAGATACCCCCACGGATTTCCCCCCAGCTTCAGCTAGAATCAGGGACATCTGGACTCCTTGCAGGGGGTGTTCATCATTTATTTTGTTTTATTTATTGAACATTTCAGAATTACAACCTTTGAGTCAGAGACTCATTTACAAAGGCTCCACATCAGAGGTCGAGTGACAAAACATAGGTTATAACAACAATCACACAATTGAAATACTAGGCATGCAGTAGGGTGTCCGGGTACAATAAAAGCAGTTACCAGGTAAAATAAAGCAGTAAAAAAGGCAGTAGGTTTCACAAATTGAATAACAATAGGCATACAGCCAGCTGGGTATCCATGTAAAAATAAGTTACAGGTAAAATACAGCAGTAAAAAAGCAAAGCAGTAAGGGGAGATGGGGCTTGGGTGTAGAGCCAGCAATGCTGGTAGCGGATGGGAGGAGAAGAAGCAGGAGGAGATGCTTGCGTGGGGGGGGGGGGAGAGAGAGCAAGCAAGAGGAGATCCTTTGTCGGGGAAAGGAAAAGGGGGGGGGTGGCAGGAATGCCTAAAAACAATCACAGGTATTGTCGGCCTGAAGGTGGTCCTTGAGGAGGGTTTTAAAGCAACTGAGCCTATGTTCGGTGGTGACGGAGGTAGGGATTGAGTTCATCCAGTGTGGGGCTTGGTAGGAAAAGGATCTTTGACCAAGAGAGGTCCTGAACTGGGAAATAATGAAAGGGGATTTAGTGGAGGCCCAGGTGGACAGGGGCCGGTTGTTGCATGGAGGAGAGCCCAAGGGAGGTTAGCCCTGTGGAGATCTTTTCAGCTGGAAGGCAGGATTGGAACTTAAGCCTACTGTCGAAGTTTAGCCAGTTGGTCGAACGGCATAGTGTGCAGGTATGCATGGAGCGGTCGCAGCCAAGGATGAGGTGACAGGCTTTCTTGAGTGCAACTTGTCAGTGAACCCACTCGTGATGGGTCAGTACTGGACCCGGTTCTCACTAACAAGGACAGGGTTGCAGACATCAAGATGGGAGGTCACCTGGGGACCAGTGATCACTGCACAGTCTGGTGTAATATAAGGACAGCTGCAGAACGGAACTACATAAGGGTGAGGGTCCTGGACTTCAGGAGGGCAGGTTTTATAAAGATGGGTGAATACCTTAGAGTTGAACTGTCAAGGGGAGATAACCTGGGTGGAGTGCAGGAGCAGTGGGCAAAGCTAAAAGGAGGCATACTAAAGACAGCAAACCTCTGCATCATGCAAGTGGGCAAAAGTAAGAGGGAAAAGAGACCGCAATGGTTCTCGAAAGTGGTGGGTGAAAAGGTGAAGGCCAAAAGGGTAGCATTCAGAAGGTATAATGAGATGCAGAGGGAGGAAGATAGAGAGGTGCATCGGGGGAAACAGAATCAGGGAAAATAGTAAGGTGTGCAAAGGCTCAGACTGAAAGAAAGAACAGCTTATGCGGCAACCAAAGGGGACAAGACATTTTTAAGGTATGTAAATGAAATGAGGAAGACCAGGGGAGGGATTGTAAGGTGAAAAAGGGAAGGGGAGGACTGTGCAGAGGGGTACCAGGAAAAGGCAGACATCTTGAACAATTAATTTTGTTCAATGGTCACAGAGGAAAGAGAAGGGGAAGGGCCACAAAAAAATTAACATGAACACTAGAGGGAGGGAGATGGGACGCTAGTCCTTTCTCAAAGGAGAGAGTCCTGAAGGGGCTCGCTAATCTGAACATTGACAAAGCAATGGGGCCAGACAGGGAGCATCCAAGGGTACTGAGGGAGCTCAGAGAGGTACTGGCTGTACCTGTGACAGTCCTGTTTAACAGCTCACTGCAAACAGGAATGATTCCAGAGGACTAGAGGAGTGCAGATGTAGCCCCACTTCACAAATGTGGTCGCAGGAGGCCGGCCCAGTGACACTGAGGGTTGAGGCGCTGGACGCCTTACCTCACGCTACACTGGTGACCCAGGTTCGAGAATGACCTTGTATCATCGGGGTGCCGGTGTGGGGAGGGGGCGGAGCAGGATCGAGCATGCCGATGGGTAGCTCTCTGCTCACGAGGGGGGGCGGGTTAGCGCTTCCCGTAGTCCCGCTCCCACTGGATGGAGGTCTGGTGGGTGGCGTAGGTGGAGAGGGAGCGGCAAAAAGTTATGGGAGGTGGAAGGGGCCGAGCTGGCGCCACGGGGTGTGTGCATGCCTCCACACGCTCACACGGCCGTGTGCTAGGGCCTTGGTGGGGCAAAGGGAGAAAATCGTGAAAACACCTGTGTGTCCTTGTTGCCATAGGCAGGAGGAGGTAACGGGGACCAAACAGCTGAATTAAAAAAAAAAGTGGTAGCAGGGAGGAGGCTGGCAATTATAGGCCAGTCAGCCTGACATTGGTGGTAGTAAAGTTAATAGAATCACTGCTGAAGGAAAAGATAGCGGAATATGTAGAATCCAGTGGGTTACAGGACCTGAGACTGCAGGGATTCTTGGGGGGAAGGTCATATCAAACAAATCTGATAGATTTTTTTGACTGGGTGACCAAGGAATTAGATTGAGGTGGAGCAGTGGATGTGGTCTACCTACATTTCAGTTCCACACAGGAGACTAGCAAGCAAGCCGGATAGTTTAGGAATAGGTCCAAACGTGGCAAACAGGGGGGCAACTGGTTAGGGGATCGGTGACAGAGAGGGGTGGTAAACGGTGCTTACTCAGAAGAGGAGAGGATGACCAGTGGGGTGCCTCAGGAATCAGTACTAAGACTGGTCCTCCTTAATGTCTTAATAAGTGACATTGCAGAGGAATTGTAGGGGAATGTCTCCTTTGCGAATTACTAAAAAAATCTGTAATAGGGTGGACACTCCGGGGGGCAGGGGTGGAAAGGATGAAGAGAGACCTGAGAAATCTCGAGGAGTGGCCAAGGGAATGGCAGCTGGGTTTCCATGAGAAAAAGTGCAAAATAATGCACTTGGGGCACAGAAATTCATAGGAAGAGCATAAAATGGGTGGAGTATTATTGATGACCACCAAGCAGGAGAGAGACCTCGATAATCATATCTGATGACCTAAAGGTGTCCAGGCAGTTGGGGGGGCTAGTGGGATGCTGGGGCACATAGGGAGGGGTATTACCAGCAGAAAGAGGGAGGCAATGTTGCTTCTCTATAGATTGCTGGTACGACCCCGCCTAGAACACTGTGTCCAGTTCTGAAGACCACATCCTAGAAGGACATAGACAGAGTGGAGGCGGTCCAGAAGAGGGAAGTTAAAATGGTGCAGGTTCCACAACAAATGTCCTACAAGGAGAGACTAAAGGAACTCAATCTGTACACTCTGGAACAAAGGAGGGAGAGAGGAGATATGATAGGGACCTTTAAATACCTCACGGGGGCAAATAAGGTACAGGAGGGGAGTATTTTTCAGAAAAAAAGGTGGTAACAACAAGGGGACATGCCATGAAGCTGGAGGGGTAGATTCAGGAGAGATGTGAGGAAGTACTTCTTCAAACAAAGAGTGGTAGATTCCAGGAACAGCCTTCCAGCAGAGGTGGTGGGGGCAAAAACAGTGGTGGGGTTCAAGAATGCATGGGACAGGTATAAGGGAATCTTAGTAGAAAAGAAGGGGGAGGAAAAGGAGCCGGAGATCAAGTAGGGTCTGCTGTGATACTGTACATAGGGAAGAATGGACAGACAGGGTGGACCAAGCGATCCTCATCTGCTGGCAAATCCTGTGTTTATATGACATCTCCCAGGACTTACCAGACTGCCAGATACCCCCCATAGATTCCACCCCATAGTCGAGTCGGGGGGGGGTGCACTCGTCAATGTGCATGTGTGGAGGCATGCACGCACTGCAGAGTCACGCAGTACCATCCACTTCTGCCACTCTCGGCCTGAGCTACCACCAGGCCTCCACCTGGTGGCAGTCGTCCGGCAGAGCCAGCAGTCCACTCTCCCTGGGACAGAAAAGTAGTCCCTCGACACTGGTCCTTCCCCCACACCCACCCCAACCCATGCTGATTCCCAAGCATAGGTTGCTGATGTGGGCAATGTGTGGTGTCTGGCACCTAAACCCTCAGTGCCACTGGGCCAGCTTGAGTTTACCACTCCTTAACATTGTCATGAACGATCTGAGCGGGGTCTGCAGCGCTGCAGGAGGATGCTAAGCTAGCCTGGGTGGTCAGTTCCCTTGAGGATGGGGACAAACTCGTTGGACCTGAACTAGCTGGGTGATTAGTCTGGGTCCTGAGTCTCATAATCCATGTAGCCAAATGTGGAATTGTGGGGCGTATCATGGGGGAGAGGGTGACCAACTGAATGGGGGGGGGGGATCTAGCCACTTTACAACTTTACAAGTTCCAGTTTATGTTCATTGGGAGATCAGCCTCTGAGCCTAGGCTCACTACAGAGCCCTGGCCAGGCCCCACCTGGGGTACAAAGTCCCAAAAGAACAACGCACCCCAGGAGCAAGTAAACGCTGAGCAAATAAAGTTTATTGGCTGATGCTGACACCAACAACAGGGAGTTGCTGCCTTGAGACCACCTGCCAAATACCCCTACATATCGGGTTTGCAGTAACCCATCATCAACAGTAAAAGCATATTAACATACTAAAATGCCAGCAGAATAGGCTTAACAGTCTTTCATGTCTGCTCATTTAGTCAGCCCCCACCCTGGGAGTTGACCTTGCTGCCTCCCTCTCCCTCTCTGGCTTCTCCCTTCCCAGTCCCGGATATTCTCACTGCATTGGATTTTGCTTCCAGGACCCTTTCCCTGTACCTGTCCCACCCCCTCTTGTACAGGAATTCAGTCTAGCATGGGATAGGCAATACAGGCACCTGAAGGGGTAATAAAACAGGGAGGGGGTAGACATTTTTGGGCAGACTAGATGGATCACATGGGCCCCATCTGCCGGCTACTTCTTATGTTCTTAACTGAGGTACTGCTTACAGTTTTGGTCTCAAGAGAAAAAGGACATTAATGCAGTTGAGAGGGTGCAACACAGGGCCCCCGAAATGATCAGTGGTATGGGGCCGGGCTGAAGGTAGGAGGAGAGGCTGGAGGCCCTCAGCATGTTCACCCTGGAGACAAGGAGGCTGACAGATGGCAAGATCTCAGTCATTCATACACTCAGGGGTATGGACGTGGTCGAACAGTCAGAGATGTTTGAGCTGGTGTCCTGCAGCATGACGTGGAGACACACCTTGAAGCTCAGGGGTGGTAAATTCAGGAGTAATATTAGGAGACACTTTTTTGCCTAGAAGGTGGAGAACCTGTGGAGCAGCCTACCAGCAAAAACAGTGGACATGAAGACAGTACAGGCCTTTAAGATGAGACTGGACAAATTTCTGCTTACCAAGGGAATTTCCAGGTGGAGTCGGTGGAGAAGCCCTATAAATTGGTATTTGTTTGCACAGCATACTTACTGCATCTTTTCTTGTGAAGAATTGGGGGTGGGGGGGCATGATGGACCTAAAGTGTCCTCCAGCCTGTCATCACAGCAGTAGGGCTACCACTTGTGATGCCAGTGACCTGAGTTGAGGAATGAACTTTGATCCCCAGAGGGCAGGTTGAGTGAGGGGGAGAGAGAACCGAGTATCCCAGAAGATGCTTTCCTGGGAGGGAGGGTCGATGTCTTCACTGCAGTGCTGCCACCTGGGTGATCACAGTTGGTAGTGCAGCAGAAGGCAGAGCGGGAGGGAAAACAATGGCTGGGCGCACAGCTGGCACACTAACATGCACGCCCATGCAATGTGTCCCAGAGTGCCAATGTCCTAATGGGTTGGAAAAAGGCCTAGCAGCAGTGCTGATGGACTCCAGTATATGTGGGCCCACACCATCTTGGCCCTTCCTGATGAGTCCCCTGTCCCCACCCTGGCGAAGTTCTGCACAAGCAAAGTGCCAAGGCACCTAGCAGAGTGATTTGTGCGTCTGGTCTGGCGTACTTTCCACTTGGTAGCGAGTTTTTTGCACAATAAACTTTCCAGCAGTTTATCACTGGCCTGTGTGTGCATTTATGCTACCTTGGAGCCCTGGTTCGATGTGCTCCACTTTCTTGCTGCTGCCCCCACCTGAGGTGAAACCAAAGCTTCGTGGAGCATGGCGACCACATGTAGGCGGTGCAGGGAATTGGGATGTGCCATGGGAGCTCCTGAGGGAGAGGGGTGCTGGAAACAGGAAGGAGGAAATAAACAGGGTTTTTTGTTTGTTTTTTAAAGAACACTGTGTAAGAACTCGCAAAGAAAAATGTAAATTCCTATGCCAACTCTAACATTATTTTATTTTACCAACCGCCTGCCAAAAAAGGAAAACACTCTACTTACAGCTGTCAGAAATACAAAGTACACCCCCCCCAAAAAACAACACAAACAAAAGAAAAACACACACAATCAGCATGGCAGGTACGTCACTCTTCATCTGGGCTCTGCACAACAGCACTGCAGTTTCCCCATCTCCCACTAGGGGGAGTGCATTCCTCAGAAATATTTTAGATGATGTGCCCTAGAGGCTGGTAGCGTGATACCTTTTATTTGATCAGCATACAGTACACACGCTTTCAGGGCCACTCAGGTTGCCTCGTCAGGTGTCAATACTCCTGTCATGGGCAGATTAATCCCTTTTTTTCTTCTTCTGAGCAAGCACACTGTTTGCCGAGTACACTGAAACGAAATGATGCCAAGCAACAGGACAAGAGCTGAATTATTCAGGACCCAGGTTTAGCAAGTTGAGCTAACAGACCAGTGTAACACTTTGCTTTATTTACTCTCTGCGAGCTAATGTTCAGTTCATTTTGAAGCCATTTTGTGCTGAAAATTCCTAAAGTTCTCTCATCACATCTAGATCTGGAACTAAAACTTTAAAAAATGAGAAATTCCAACACAAACTGTAACTGAAAAATGAAAGAAAAGAATCTTTCAAAAAAAGTCAATTTACACACAAACCCATGGTCTCCAATAAGCATACCTCTCAACTGTCCCGGATTACGAGAGACATCCCTCATTTTACCCATCAAAATTGCTCTGTCCCTCATTGAAAAGGTGATACCCACACAGAAAATGTGCTGTCAATTCAGACTTTAAAACAAAAATTCATAATATCCTTAGACACTAAATCAAAAACAAACTTTGTACAAGTAAACACAATATTTTCCACAGTGTTCTGAGCTATATCTCTACATCTGAGGATATGTCCGAGATTATGAGGGTCATTATCCCTCATTTTGAGTGATGGTGTCCCTCATTTCAGTGAAAAAGGTTGAGAGGTGCGCCACGGAGGCAGTGCAGTGTGCTACCGGATACCACTGGCTGGCCCAGTTATTTGGAATAATTAACAGAGGTGTGCCGAGGAGGCAGTGCAGTGTGCTACTGGATACCACTGGCTGGCCTAGTTATTTGGAATAATTAACAGAGGTGCGCCGCGGAGGCAGTGCAGTGTGCTACCGGATACCACTGGCTGGCCTAGTTATTTGGAATAATTAACAGAGGTGTGCCGCGGAGGCAGCGTGGTGTGCTACCGGATACCACTGGCTGGCCTAGTTATTTGGAATAATTAACAGAGGTGCGCCGAGGAGGCAGCGCGGCGTGCTACCGGATACCACTGGCTGGCCTAGTTATTTAGAATAATTAACAGAGGTGCGCCGAGGAGGCAGCGCGGCGTGCTACAGGATACCACTGGCTGGCCTAGTTATTTAGAATAATTAACAGAGGTGCGCCGAGGAGGCAGCGCGGCATGCTACCAGATACCACTGGCTGGCCTAGTTATTTAGAATAACAGAGGTGTGCCGAGGAGGCAGCGCGGCGTGCTACAGGATACCACTGGCTGGCCTAGTTATTTAGAATAATTAACAGAGGTGCGCCGAGGAGGCAGTGCGGCGTGCTACAGGATACCACTGGCTGGCCTAGTTATTTGGAATAATTAACAGAGGTGCGTCGAGGAGGCAGCGAGGAGTGCTACAGGATACCACTGGCTGGCCTAGTTATTTGGAATAATTAACAGAGGTGCGCTGTGGAGGCAGCGCAGTGTGCTACAGGATACCACTGGCTGGCCTAGTTATTTAGAATAATTAAGAGAGGTGCGCCGCGGAGGCAGTGCAGCGTGCTACCGGATACCACTGGCTGGCCTAGTTATTTAGAATAATTAAGAGAGGTGCACCGCGGAGGCAGCGCGGCGTGCAACAGGATACCACTGGCTGGCCTAGTTATTTAGAATAATTAAGAGAGGTGTGCCGAGGAGGCAGCACGGCGTGCTACAGGATACCACTGGCTGGCCTAGTTATTTAGAATAATTAACAAAGGTGTGCCGAGGAGGCAGCACGCGTGCTACAGGATACCACTGGCTGGCCTAGTTATTTGGAATAATTAACAGAGGTGTGCCGAGGAGGCAGTGCGGTGTGCTACCGGATACCACTGACTGGCCTAGTTATTTAGAATAATTAACAGAGGTGCGACGAGGAGGCAGCGGGCGTGCTACAGGATACCACTGGCTGGCCTAGTTATTTGGAATAATTAACAGAGGTGCGCCGAGGAGGCAGCGCGCGTGCTACAGGAAACCACTGGCTGGCCTAGTTATTTAGAATAATTAACAGAGGTGTGCCGAGGAGGCAGCGCTGTGGTGCTACTGGATACCACTGGCTGGCTAGTTATTTAGAATAATTAACAAAGGTGTGCGAGGAGCTGGCGTACTACAGGATACTGGCTGGCAGTTATTTAGAATAATTAATAAAAGGTGTGCCGAGGAGGCAGCGCGTGCTACTGGATACCACTGGCTGGCCTAGTTATTTAGAATAATTAACAAAGGTGTCGAGGAGGCAGCAGCTGGCTGCAAGGCTACAGGATACCACTGGCTGGCCTAGTTATTTAGAATAATTAACAAAGGTGTGCCGAGAGGAGGCAGCCATGCTACAGGATACCACTGACTGACAGCAATTATTTAGAATAATTAACAAAGGTGTGCCGAGGAGGCAGCGCGTCGTGCTACAGGAAACCACTGGCTGGCCTAGTTATTTAGAATAATTAACCTTTTACACTGTATGGCTGATCACATTTCCAATAAGGAAACAGCAACATCGCAGCTTTATTGTACCACTGGTCTGACATTAGGATGCTGTGGTACCATCGTTCTGGCGTCAGATTAATGATACAAAGGGAAATGGCCAACAGGATCACGACAATAACCCGACACGGGTTACCCCGACCCATTGTTGTCCGACCCCGGAATCGTGAACCACAAAATCTCGACAGTGCGATTTTGCTTGCCCCCAAGTTTGTTATATTAATTCCGGGGGGGGGGTGCGGGGAGCAAAGCCCCCCGAAACACGAAAAACAAGTAAAATCCCACTGTCTGGATTTTGCATTCGGGATTCTGGGTGCAGGCAACCATCCAGAAGTCAATCGTGCGAATGCTGAAAAGAAACAGTCACTTTCCAACTTTTTTAAACAGTTTTTTAGTTAAACATGATCAGCCCTACACTTAAAAAAAAATAGCCAATCAACGCATGACCAGGCTCAGTTCCCACCTTGAGAAACCTTGTGATACCATAGGCCATTCAAGCTTCACCTTTGTGTTTTATGGTCACAAGTCTCCCTCAATGGGAACACAACTTCAGTGTGCATCTTAACCATCTATTATTCTATGTATAATAACTAGTGACCATTGGTTATACATCAAAAATCTGAAGCTGTCAAACTCTGTTATACACATCCGTACATAACTGGAGGTATATAATGATACTCCCTTGCCTTTTCTCTACCTGTCACTATTGTCCTACTTCTATTTCTCTCCTCACCACTGCTCTTTACCGTTAGTTAGACCTCTCCTCCACCCTTTCTCATTGCCCACCTGGGGAGCTCTCAACTTTTACTCTAACCATGTCCTTACTCTTTGCCCCTCTTTCCCACCCCTTGTACTCCGTACCTCAGAGATTTATGACAAGGTCATTCCCAATGACTGCTCTCACTTTGTATTTGTGTTTGTACTTGCCTAAAAACGTGTAACACAGCATTTACTTTGTATTTATGTGTAACTGTACCTTATGTAAATTGTTTTCTGTAACTGCCCTGTTCCATGTAAATTATACCCTTGTTCCTCTGTTCTTGACATGGTACCTTTGTAAAGGTGCCTCTGACTCAAAGGTGTTTGTAAATCCGAGACTTCAATAAATACATAAATATAAGAGTTTCTGTCACTCACAGATAGCAGAGTCATGCTTGTGACAGTCTCAAGCACTTTCTCTCACACAATGTTTAAAGCTGTCTTGTGCACTCTCCCTTCCCACTCATCAACCCTGGTCACAGAAACAGCACACAACAGCTTTTCTCCTACAACGTTGGGCAGCCACTGTTTTCCTCTGCAGCGAAACCATTATGTTTTCTGTCAATAAACCTAGACCGTGTCAAGATTTACAGTTCCTCAAGTCAGTGATAAAACCATCACTATGGCAAACTGAGGAAAAAGTCCCACTTCACAAACTCAAAAAAAAAAAATTTACTTTTCTGCATTTACTTAACCTCACAAATGTGCTTTCATTGAAATTGTTTGAAACTGTATCCTTTCAGTACAGCTTGAAGCATTACTGACACATTTAATCAAGTTTGGACAGCTTAACCGAATGCCATTTGGCAGTTCACATGTGTATAAAAGTTTTTATTTATTAGAATTTGACCTACCAGGAAATCCATTTAGGCACAGCACCTATTTTTAAAGGTGGGTCCCAGGGTGACCATTATATACAGTATTATATGGGGGGTGGTCAGTAAACTGGGGTGCACTGGCTTGGGGGTTCTGGCAGCAGCAGGGAACATAGAAAATGACAGCAGAAGACAGCCATAGGTCCATCATGCCTGTCCAAGGGGTACCGAGACCTTCTATGGGTCCTGGGACCTAGCCCCCCTTGGAGACAAGAAGATGTGCGCATAAGGTTTGCTTGAAGCCTTGGATAGCAACACTAGTCTTCACGTCACTAGGAAAAGAAATCCAAGTAGACAGAGTTGCAAAGGAAAAGGCCTTTGTGCAAACTGACTTGGGAGCCTGGGTGTTGTGGGAAGGTGAGTCATAGCTTGACAATAGAGTGTGTACGTCTGGGTGGGTGGGTTTGAAAAATGCTTACAGTATGGCGATATATGTGGATGGGCTTGCTTAGGAGCCTGCAGAAGTAGGCAGGGTACTGTCCGTGCACACACTTGGGTATCAAGGTAGCTCATTGGGCCACTCAATAGGCCGGTGGATAGCACAATGTGCAACCAGGCTAGTGACCCGAGTTCAGACAGTTGCAGGTGCTCTCTTGGGCCTCGCCCCCTGTGGACCACTGCTGGCCAAGACAGTAGGGGTAGCAGTGGCCAGGGCTGGGGGAGCACAGAGCGACCTGAATTAAAGTGTTAGGTCGGTGACTTGGGGGCACAAAAGCTTGATAAAAAAGTAGCCCATTTAAAGCAGCAGTGCAATGAAATTAGGCAAAAAAAGTGACCCTACCTTTTGTTCACTGTAAAAGATTCCAGGCATCTTCCAGTTTTACAGGCAAGTCAAACAGCGGAGCTGCACCCAGGGACCTGCTGTGCTCAGGCCCAAAGTTAATTACTGGAGAAGACTTGGTAGAGGCTGGCACCAGCTACAAAGCACAATATAACTGTGTGTGCATTTAGAATACGTACTTGCAGAGTACTCTTGGTCACTGCAAGGACAGGTGCTGAATGCTGTGGAGTTTGGGGATCTTCACTTTATGGTCACTTTATGCAACAAGTGAATGCTGACTGAACTTTTAACTGAAGAAATAAAAGTTATGTTTTATTAATAACTATATCAAGTCTGGACTGGGATACGTTTGCATGTTTGCCTGCTGTTTACTGAAAGGAAAAGGAACTGTGAGTACTCTGCTAGTCCATATTCTAAATGCGCACACAATTATACTGTGCTTTGTAGCTGGTGCCAGCCTCTACCAAGTCTTCTCCAGTAATCTTCCAGTTTTAGATTTTTTTATGTTTTTTATAACTTTGTTTATTCACCGGCTAGCCCAGGGAACTCTCTCTGGCATATCCCACACACCACTGCAGCTTCTACCTCCTGTCTGAAAGCTCCCTCTAACGGGAAATCAATGCCACTGGGCTGGCAGTCTTCCAGTTTTAGTTGGCAGTAAAAATTTCCACTTCCACCAAAACTTTAATATTTTATAAATGTTTTCATTTAGCATTGTCTCAAGAAAAAAGATGGTTGCTTCACGTAGGTTAGAAATAGCATTGTAGACCTAGCAAGGGTTAGAATCAAGAAAATTTAAAAAAACTCATGGTGTGCAGCATAGGCAGTTCCTAGAAAATTAGATTTGACAGGCATGTTAGTATTTTTATTCATTTTAGCTCAAACAAGCTTTTTTTGGAAAAAAAAAATTTTTTGTTGCACGGTTGCTTTAATTTTATGATAATCTGTGCTGCAAAATGATTCCAGTTCAGTGATGCCGCTGTATCACTTTTTTATTCAATAAACATCTTGTCCTCTGTTAAAATTAATTTCTCACCAGTTATTATATAAAATAAAACATGGCTTGGTGGGTAACTCAGATTTTATACGCATCTTTAGTTTGACATACATTATTTGAGCTTAACCCTCATTACACACTCATTCCTATGCATTATTCTATGTATTAGGATGGGGGGTTGTTGTGACATCGCAGAACCATAAGAATAATGCTCAAGTGAATTCTACAATGTCACTAGAATCACCAGGTCTCCTAGCAACTTTTGTTTTTCACAGTCAGAGATTTTTTTTTTGTTACAAAACATTTTTATAATGCATGATCAGCCTGTTTTGTGAACACTAAATTTATTTAAAGGAAAAGTCCACCCAAAACTTGAAAATATATATGTTGTGCAGAGTGTTTTAATTTGTATGTGAAGTTCTAGTGTTTTCTTCCCTCTGACTGGTATTAGGAGTTTTTCCTAAATTAGCCTGCTAGCTTTAGGGTAGTTTTACGACCCCTGGAGATCTTCATGCCTGACAGCTTAATTGTATTTCTTGTTCCCACAGTGCATCTTGTCTCATGTGCCAGTGCTTGGTAAATTTGTGTACCTGAGTCCCTGTTGACGCCAGCTGTAAATATTTTATTGGAAACCCAAAAATCACTTTAAGAGATTTCTGTTTAGTCAAGCTTTCTCTTAAACAGGAAAAGAAAATGAATTTGTTTTTATACAGCACCTTTTAAACGAGTTAGATTCCAGTACAAGGCGAAAGGTAAAGCAGTACTGGCAAAACGGACAGTGCTGGTCCCAGTAATAAGCCACAGCAAGATGACAAAGTTAGAGACTGCACTTGCCCACCACGTGGACAAACCACACTTGTTTTTGTCAATTACATTTTTATAAAATAATTAATAAGCAATAAATAGAACAACACATCTTGACTTTAGCAGGTCTTTTATAGTGCAGCCAGAAAGGCTTTATTCAGTACAAAATGGCCAAAGTGCAAAGTACAGTTACTGGCAAGCAGGAACCATGGTTCAGAACATGGTGGTGGCTGAGCTTATCATAATCAGGCATTCAACTTTGTTATAATACGCAATCAGCTTGCTTCATCTGTGTTTTCGAAAACCAGTAAACTACCCCTTAGAGCGTTCCAATAAATAATTCACAGTTTAGAACATGAACTATTTCTCCACACAGCTGCCCCAATCAGAATTGCGCTCCAGCCTACCAGACACGTGGCCTGGGGTGCAAGGTGATTAGGACCGCTAAACTCAAAAAATCTTTAATGTGCACTCTGTATAAATAGCAAACATTCTCACAAGAAAAAACAATCTGAAACTGTCTGTTCCAATATTATGTATAATAACAAAAAGCCTCAGTGAAGAACGTGTTGTTAACTTCAGACTGTGTTAATGCAGTGATATCATAAAGGCACGCAAGCCTTTCTGTCTTGTCCATGATGTCATCAAACTCACTTGGTGTGAAGCTGCCAGCTTGTTCTTGTTTGGGGGGGGTAGTTATTTAAGCAATAAGCCATGAGGGGGTGTAGGTTATCGGGGGGATTTACCATGGCTGGAGTGGTTTGTCCACGAGGTGCAGCCGAGTGGGTAAATCCACCCAGCTGTGGTAAATCCCCAATAACCCAAATCCCCCGAGTGGCTTATTGTGATTATACCAGGTACTGTAAGTACTGTCTTTTTAGTAAGAAAAAAACAGGGGAAAACTGTTTTTCTACTTTGTATAACTTATTTTAAGTTTATTGATAGGCAGTGGCACAAAATGTACTTCATTCCCCTTCACGCTGCTAGAAGCGAACAGTAATAGAGAGAGAGAGCGCAAGACAGAGCGAAGGCTAAAGCAATGTTTCAGACACAGAGACTTTCTGCGATTATGGGAAAATATATGCTGAAGTGTGTTGTGTTTTTTTTTCTAACTGTGGAGCCACTTTCTTGGGGGGTTTGTGTTACGGTGTGTGCTTTGCTGACTAGGACGTGATGGGAGTCGGAGACCGCTGGTTAGCGAGCACTTCAATATGGTGGATCTCCAGATTGAATTTCCCAGGTTGGATGATTTTTATGAGATGCGCCTGGTTGGCACCTTTTGCGGTGATTATCGGTAGATAATCAACGCAGGTAAGGTGCCAGCCTGCTTATCTGATTGGTCAGTGTCCGAGGTCCATGGTATAATTTCAGTTTTTGCTCTGTATCCCAAAGCACTTTACAGTCCAGGAAAGGGAGGGAACACAGAGTTGATGTCATTAGGCATGTAGTGGTATTCAAACAGCACAGTGGTAGCTTAGTGAGAGTTTTTTTTTTTTTTGTTATTCTTTGGTAACTGAATAAGTTTACAAGGAGAGGTTAGGTGACTTGTTCAGGGACACTCATACCTCTCAACTCTCCATGACTTTCAGGAATATCCCTAATATTTCCTCAAAAATTTTTCTCCACACCTCCTAAATTTGTTCTTTTGTCAATGAAGAGTACATATGTGACTCATAATGCTAGCTTAAGTGTTACTGACTAGTTCTCCTTCAGAAAATCCTATTTGTGCAAAGCAGCATATTGTACGCAGCTTCTTGAGCAGGCATGCCCATTTTTTTCTATGTCCCTGATTTCTTAATCCTTGATGCTAATTTGTGAGGCAGTAGTTGGAGAGCAATGGGTCACGCAGTAAGCAGGGATTGTGGGATTCAAACATGGCTTTCCAGCACTATACTACAACCACTAGGCCACACTGCCTCCCTCACAGTGACAAAACTTTGCTTATTTGTGCTCAGGCCTGCAAAGAAGTCGCGAGCCAATGCTAGTGACATCTCAGTCATTTCCATGGCAACAGACTATGATGTCATTGAAAACAGGTTTGTTGCCAGCCCACCGGTGCAGCGGTAGGGCTACCGCTTGTGGCGCCAGCAACCTGAGTTCGGGAATGGACTCTGGCGGCTGGAGGGTCGGCCGGGGGAGGAGAATTGAGTGCCCAGAGGCCATTCTTCTCCTCTGGGGAGGGGTGGACTGCTTGTCCCACCGCTCTACCGCTACTTGGGTGACCACAGGTGGAGGTGCAGCGGACAGCAGAAAGAAGGGATGGAGGACGTTGGCTGGGGGCCAGAGCACTTGCATGTTTCGACATGCACTGCCCCTAGGCTCCCCTGGCATGCTGACGTCCCGAGGGAAGGGTCAGAAAAAACAAGGAAAGACCCCACAGTGCTCCCTGTGGACAAAGCTCCAGGCCCCGATCCCAATGCCCCTGCCAGCGCCAGGTGACAGCATCCCCGACGAAAGACAGACACGTCGGGACGGTAAGGAGGTCCCATCCCATACCCACCTGGGGGAACAACCAAGGCTCTGTGGGGCGATGGACTGCACTGGTGCTCGGTCAGATGAGTGGGACGTACAAGGCCACAGGAGTCTCCTGAAGAAAGGGTGTTGAGAAGGGGGCATAAAGAAAGGGGAAAAAAAAGAAAACAGGTTTGTCATGTCACTGTACACCCAAGTTATAGTCTAGAGAGGCGAGTTGTGGGGGGAGGGGGCTCAATGTGAACACAGACATTTCATTTATTAACAATAACAGAAGTACAGTGTGGGAGTAGTAAACAGGTTTACGGTTACATGTTTAGGCTTGTTTACACTGCTGACTTTGCAGCGCAGCAACCCATGCACACAGGCTGATGTGCTGCAAAGTTGCTGTGTAGACACTTACCAGAGCACCCTTAGAGCATTTTGGATCCTTTTTTTGCTCTGACTCAGGAGTGGGGACATGTAATAGAGAGCGCACATTAACCTGCAGTGTGAATCCTGTGCTGTGCTCACTCTGATGCAAAGCCTTCTCTGCCAGCATCACTCCATAAGTCTCTGTGCTGGAACCAGGAAGTATAGCAGAGAGGCTGACCAGCATGCGAGTAAGAACAACAGAGGACAAAAGCACTGGGACAAAAGTATTTTTTTTTCCATGTACACTTTTTTCTACTCCTTCTCAGAGCAGGCAGGTGGCTCTGGCCCCTCCCTCGGAGGGGACTCATCTCTCCAGCCAGGCTTCCCCATAGCAATCCCACTTGGCCATCCTCCACCGGTCCCCCCCCCCCCGTGACAGGGCCAGTGCGAGGTGCCAGCCTCCCCCCAACCCTGGCAGCCAACTTCCAGATTGCTGGGGGTTGGCGCAGGTGCAGCTGGCCATCATGGCGCCTGCCCACTCCATGTTTTTTTCTCTAGTTTTACACCACAGGGCCCAAAAATGTGCAATGGGTGGGGTGATTGTCTCCGCCTTTGCGGAGGCAGTCTAACGCCCTGAACGTGGGCCCTCCCCATTCTGGGAAGCATGCCTGTGCTGACACCCAGCCACCACTGGGTGTCAGTCTACAGCACGCTGCACTGTCCCCCCTTCCCTGAGGAAGGAGTGCTGTCGCCAGAGGCTTAATCCTTCCTTGCCCCGGCCAACGCCCAAGCAACCTAAGTCCATTACCGAACCCAGGTTGCTGGTGTGGCATCCAGCACCTCAAACCTAAGCACCACCAGGCCGGTCTGGGGCAAAAGTATTTTATGTAGCATTCAGTCCAATAGTACTTCCCCACTTTAACCTGAGGTTAGTGTGTATTATTTCTTGTTCATTGTTCCTAACAGGGCATATGTCTTTGGAGGGGGGAAGGGATTGTCACAAAAGGCAGCACTTCACTGCAGACATCAGCTGAAACAACCTATCCCACTGAATATACAGCCCCTCCACTGCACGGCCTGCAATATCGCAAGGGTGGGCTGTGTAAACAGTTTACTGATCTAGCAGCAGACGTCACAGGAGCAGCACAAAAACAGCGCTGTGGCCATGTAAACATCGCTTTTAAATCTTTTTTTTAGCATGTTTTATTCTCCTAAGGCAGGCCCCACATTGGCCCAACCTCCGCCCCCAGCTTTGTCCCCCGTCCCCCAGGACTTACCTTTCCCAGTGTTCCTCCCCGACTTGCCCCCCCAGAGCAGGGCCTTTGGGGTGGCCCAGCTTCTTCCCCCTTTGGAACCTGAGGCTTGGTGTCCAGGGAGTGCAGTGGAGCGACGGTGTGAGATCTGTGGGGCGAGGCGAGCAGCATACCGGTACGGCCCCATTTTCCATTTTTCTGTTTGAGAGGCATGGCATGCAGTGTTGTCAATGGCAGCATGCTGACGTGTGCCGTGCCTCCCTCCCTCCCTCCAGCAAACTCCGGCATTCAGTCCCCCCAGCCGGTCCTCCAACTCCTGGGCCCATTCCTGAACCCTGGACATCAGCACTGCAAGCAGAAGCACTACTGCTATGCCGGCGGGCCAGTGGTGTTTAAATCTACCTTAGTACAGAAGTCCTTAAAAATACTTCAAATTAGACTTGCTTTGCAATCTGCTGAGGCTAAGGTTCAACAAACACGTATTTGCTTTTATACTGGGGGAGGAATAACGAGGCAGACCTTTGGCAAACAGCTTAGAAATCCAAAGTAAAAGGTTTGAAAAGATCACAAGAAGAGAAACCCTTCATGAATCCCCGGGGTGGGGAGCAGGCTCACTGATTCAAAGATAAAAGAAACACAAGTTACAGTTTGTGCTTCTGTTTTAATGTAAGACATTCCACCCATCTGGGGGCAGAAAGCCAAAATCTCCATTCATTTTAAGAAAAGAAAACACATGTGGGAGCCTGTATAGTTTTCAAGCTGTTATTTGAGAAGGTACGGGAATGTTTTGTATGAATTTTGATTACTGGGGATGCATTAAAGTTCCTGTCAGTTCATTTAAGTAAATGAATAGTAAATGAATAATGCTGTATCTCAAGTCTAGACAAGGTGTACTTGATGTGATAGATATGTCATCAATCCTGGGGTCTTGAATACTACGTCTACCATACAGTGTAGAAACCAGTCCAAAAACAGTCAGTGTAAGGTAGCACACTCACCTCTGGATCTGGAAGAACAGAAGGCTGTGGGTTCTAGTCCCACACCAAGCACTTGGGGTAAATCCCTATACTCACACTGCAGTGCACCATGAGGGGGATGCTGCACTCCTAAGGTGCTGTCTTTCAGATGAGACATAAAACTGAAGTCCCATCTGCCTGGTTGTTCAGGTGTATCCCACAATAGCCGACGTAGCGGTTGGATTTCCGGCTGCAATGCCGATGACCTGGGTTTGGGAATGGACCCGGTGTTGGAGGGCCAGTTGGGGGGAGATGGCTTGAGCATCCCATAACTGCTCACATTCTCAAGGGAGGGGGTACGCAGCCCAATGTTTGCTGGCCCCTGGTGGAGGCCGGGGGTGCGGCGGTGCAGCAGCACATCAGGCATTGCTGTGTGAGGGAGTGTGAGGGATGTCAGCTTACACCTTAATGTCATGTGGCACGTCACGCTCCCCCTAAAAAAAACAGGGAAAATGCCCCCTGAGCGACTAGATGGCGGTCGATGGTCCCCTGCCGCTATGAAGCCCCAGATAGCCCGGACCAAGCCCAGCAACACCCAGGTCAATCAGATGTGTTTTCTCCCCGGAAGGGGGGACCCATCTGACGAAGGGATACATCAGGTTCGGCTGCGGTAGGGGAGGTGGTGGTTGGCGGGGGCAGCAGGAGTCACCTAGGTGACCCAAGGAGAGGCCAGTTGGTACGGGATCGCGCAAAAAAGATACCATGCCACTTCTCAAAAAGAACAGGTGAATTTACCCGTTGTCCTAGCCACATTTCCCCCATTCACTAAAAATACCACCAAATCTCGGTTACAATCTGTACCCCCCCCCAGGTTGCCTTTGAAAGAGGGACTTCTAGTCTCAGTGGGCCTACCCAGTCAACAAAATTCAGTAAATAAAAAAATAAATAATGTGTTGCAATATACCTGCAGCTTTGTGGTAAAATGACTGCAAACCAGCTGTCAGCTGTCACCATTCTCATCACTTCAGGTTGCTGGCTGAAATTTTGTTGGATGGCGCCTCGTTTGCCACAAACAATATTTGCAAACTGCAAATCAAAGTTGGAAGGCAGAGTTTTCCTACTTGCTGTAAAACATTCTCAGGTAAACAATGCCACTTGAGTCACGTTCTAATGCCAAGGAAATGGCCCCATTCACATGTGACTGTTTTAAACACAATTAACAGCATCTGACCTTATATTAAACACACTAGAAAACAGTCCAGCTGCAAGTTACAAGACTTGTAATTCAGTCACAGGGTTCTGGTGGCATTGCAAACCATTCCAGCTTCACTCTCATAGCTTAAGATGTCACCAGCACCCCTGGATGGAATTACGGTCTTGTTGCTGATGGTTTCCTGTTATTCCATACATTACTCGAGCTTTGCCCTTGTAGTTTTTGATGTCACCAGAATCCCTCGATGGAAGTACAGCCTACTACTGGTGGTTTCCTGTTATTTATTTATTTTTTATATTTTTCCGCCTGGAGCACTGGCAGGTGGCTACGGCCCTACTGATGGAGGGACTCACTGTCCGGTCCTGCCACTCCCACTTCTGCTGGTCTCCAGAAATTCCCCCGCGGCTTGCCCCCCCCCCCCATGGCAGGGCCAGGGAGGAGGATGCTGGCTTCTCTCTCCCTCCTGAGACCCAATCCAGAAACCAGGAACGGCATCACGGAGTCTGCCAGGCTTTTTTTCCACCATTTTATACCCACCCACCTCCCCTACTGATGCGTCGGGATGTGTCTCCTTGACCCGCATATTCTATGGCTATCGCGTAAATGGCAGTCAGTGGGCGGGGTGACAAACCTTCCTCCCCAAGAGAGGAGAGCAGTCCTCTGGACACTCGATCCTCTCTTGCCCCTGCCAACCCCAAGTGACCCAGGCTCGTTCCTGAACCTGGGTCGCCAGTGTGGTGCAAGGTGTAGCAACCAGCACCTCAACCTCCAGCACCACCAGGCTAGCAGTTTCCTGTTATTCTGTACACTACTTGAGCTTCGCTTTCGTGGTTTATGGTGTCACCAGAATCTGTTGATGGAATTACAGCCTCGTTGCTGATGGTTTCCTGTTATTCTACACATTACTCGAGCCTTGCTCTCATGGTTTATGATGCTACCAGAATCCCTCGATTGAATTACAGCCTTGTAATTTGCAGTCACCTGTCATTTATTCTATATTTCAAGAGGGTCCTGGGAGATGGTAACAGTAGCAGAGTTGCCTACATTACAATTACAGGCTTCAGCTAGCATAGATAGCACTTAATGGGTACAATAGCAAGATAATTACAGATTTGCAACAAAGCAGAAGGCAGCATCTCATTCACATAAGATGTGGGAGTATGTGGGATTAAAGACGGGGGTGGAAGGAATAGTTTGGTTAATGGAAGGAATTATGAAGAAAGAGCTGCATGAAAAATGTCAAACTGAGCTGGGAACCGAGGGTGGGGGGCAAACCGGAGGATGATTTCCCTGCCTGTCTGAAGTGGGAACTGTTTATGGTCAGGGATGTGCCTTTGATGGTAAATGGTGGCAAAAAGCACAGTGCTGTTGGTACTGCCAGGGCTGGACAGGTGGCGCTGAGGGTTGAGGTGTTGGATGCGATAACTCACACCACAGAGGTGACCTGGGTTCAGATACAGACTTGGGTTGTCAGGGGTCAGCTGAGGTGAGAGAGGATGGAGTGTCTGGAGGACTGCTCTCCTCTCCCGGGGAGGGAGTGTTACAGTGCTCGGGATTTGCCTGGCCCATAGCATTGGCCATAGGTGATGCAGCCAGGGACTGTCGCGAAAGGGGCGGAGTGGTGGCTGCCAACGTCTCACGTACACAAGTGTGCATGGGAACATTTGGGCAGCATTGCACGCACAGGCCTCGGAGAACAGAAAATGGAAAAAGATGGATTCCTGGGCAGCTGCAGGCATCCAGCCACCTGGCAGCCCTGCACTCTGCAAATACCCAAGCCACACTACTTCGTACGAAGGTAACTCCTGGCAAAAAATCGGGGTGATGGGTCTGGGGAGCTGGCATCTGGTGGACTCCTCAGGGCCAGGGGAAGAAACAGCACTAACTGCAAAAACATTTCAGTATGCCATGGTCAAAATGACAGGCCATGGAAACTTGTCATGAAACATTTCAATAAATAAAATAAAACATGAAAAGTCATGGATAGGGCTGTACTTTTGTCAAGGAAACACGGAAGTCACTGATACCATGATTTTTCTCACTTTGTAAAACCACCTGGGTCCCAGAATTCAAAGGTATCTGTAAGCACCACACAAACAATAGCAGTACTCTCGGGGCCGGCCCATCGGCGCAGTGGTAGCATTACTGTTTGCGATGCTGGTGACCCGGGTTCAGGAACGAGCACAGGTTGTCGGGGTGGGGGGGAGGTGCAAGCATCCCAGAGGACACTCTCCTCTTCGGTGGAGGAATGGTTACCAGTTCCGCTGCTCTACTGTACCTGGATCATCACAGGTGGCAGTGCAGTTGGAGTGGCGTAGGGGAGGGGAGATGCAGGCTGGTGCCACGTTAAGCATGGTTGCGTGCCTATGCATGTGCACCTGTGCCACCTGCATGGGACTGAAAAGTGAAATACCCCATCAGGACAACAGGATGAATGCTGACTTCCCACAGGCTCTGCACCAGTGATGTGGCTCTCCTCCTGTCCGGGATCTGGTCTGAGCAGCACGGGGCCTAACCCGCTGCCCCCTACTGAGACGCAGTAACACATGAAGGATGGAGTTGGAAGGTAAACCCACAAGAAGCCAGGTGACAGGGATGGGAAGGCCAGCATGAAGGAGGGCCTAGTCAGAGAAGCAAGCAAAAACTAAATAAATAGCAACACAGACAAACTATTTCGCAGCTGTCAGAGTGCTACATTGATACAGGCAGCACACTCTGTTAGGGTGCCATATTGATACAGGCAGCACACTCTGTTCGGTGCCATATTGATACAGGCAGCACACTCTGTTCGGTGCCATATTGATACAGGCAGCACACTCTGTTCGGTGCCATATTGATACAGGCAGCACACTCTGTTCGGTGCCATATTGATACAGGCAGCACACTCTGTTCGGTGCCATATTGATACAGGCAACACACTCTGTTCGGTGCCATATTGATACAGGCAGCACACTCTGTTCGATGTGCACTCCCTGTAAGTACATAGGGCTGTGTTAGTTCTGCAGAAAGTGAATATGCAGGGTGATAACAGAGCCCCCTGCTGCAAACAAACTCCAAAGAGGAAAAGAGAAGGCACTTCCCAAACGGGAGAGCGCCTTTGCTCTGAGACACAAAGTCAGCAGCCGGCATGCTGATGGCCATGGCATGCGAGGCACTAAGGGGCCATTGGCATGTCTTTATGTTGCCATTATATACTGTGCATGATGCCTCCATGCACAGTTTAGCGTAAGTGGCGATAACACAGAGGCATGAGTGGAAACTGATGGACAGAGGTTCAAGGGGGAAGTGAGAATGTTTTATTTTACAGAAAGGGTGGTGCAGCCATGGAGCAATCTATGCACTGATGTGGTAGGTGCCAAAACTAGCAATGGTTTCAAATAAGGCTAGGACGGAGGGAAGGGCTTAGTGGTTGCTCAGGGTGGTAGCAGTGGTGGGGGAGACCATGGGGGTGGATGGTGTTGGTCAGAACCCTGCATGGACAATAGGCCCTGGGTTTATTACGGTTTTATGGGCAGACTGGATGGACCAATGGTCTTTTTATGCCATCATTGTCTATGTTTCCATGTTTCTAAATGCACAAAAGCATTGGGTAGAGCCTTGGCTGTCCCCCCACCTGATCCCCAGCCAGGATGTCCCTGGTAGTCTAGTTGTCCTCCCCCCAGTTGATACCTGAGTAAAATATGAGTGCCATCCCTGGTAGTATAGAGTCCCCCACCATATCATTTATAACCCCGCGGCCCACCTGCTCAACACCACCTACCCCCCTCCACCTGATCCACCCTTCCATACATTGAAGCGCTGCTGGCAGATCTTCAGAGACAATGACCGGCACGGTCCCTCCGTTCACCATGTTGCCCAGCAGCCATCTGAATGACAGGGATTGTCGTGTACCCATGTACTGCACAAACAGCTCTTTCTGTTGCATGGCGTAGCGTTGTATTCAGCATCACCGTGCTATCCACTGAGCGCTGCGCACCAGAGACTCTGAGTATGACTCCCATCCCCCATCCTCTTCAGCACCACTATACCCAGTTAGTTGGGGCACTATTTATATTTGCTCCGTGCCAACCTTGTGAATATCGGGGCCCATGACTTTAGGCATTTTCCGTGATCTGTAGCACTTTTCATGAAGACACTATAGAGTTGTATGTTTTCCATAATGAGCTCAGGATTTTGTGGCTTACCGCCACACCACATCTGATCTCCAGTTTGCCCTAAGTGTAAGGTTTTGGGGTTCACATTAGAACCCTGGTCTCCCCACTGGCAGCACAATGTAAAGCAATCTAAAAATGCTATTTTTCTTTTTTTGTTAAAGAGTTCTTTCTCTTTTCTCCTTTCTCTGATTGGGGCCACCTCTGGTCTGCCCTTTCAGACCTGTCATCCCACTTTTCCAGGTAGTTACCCCGCCTCTGTCCTTTATAGCTTGCCCCCCATGACTGGGCCATCAAGGCTCCTCCCAGAATCCATCTTGACATCCCTCTGGGGACCAGGATCTGGTGGAGGAGGGGGGTCATGGTTGCTCCTGCAGGGTCTGCGGGGGAGGGGCAGACCTTCATCCAGTGTCTGATAGTTAGGAGGAAAGACAAGGGTTCTATGGAGTTCCTCCCTCCCACTAATTCAGTAGGAACAGCAGCACCCTGTTTTCTTCATTACAGAACAAGGGAGTGCTTCTGACCAATCGGAATGCTCCTTTCCACTGTGCGTGAGACACTCTCATTCTGTGAAGAGCATCTGATGTGCACCTGCCCTGAAAACAGGTACGTCTGGATAAGGTTTTTGATAAATTAACATATTATTGATCGAGCCTGATCAATAATATATTAATACCGCCACTGAGACAACTCTTACGGTTGTAAGAGAGGTCTTACTTATGTTCTTAGGGTGTCAGACCTGCTCACCTTCTGTTCACGGTTCTCATACCCTAAGAATGTGCATGAGACCGCTCTTACTACCATGAAGAGAACCACTCTTGGCAATTTTAATACTACTCCAAAAATAAGGAGGCTTCCTTACCTCCGTGAGCTCCTCTGTAGCAAAAACAGCTTTGTAATTATACCCGAGGAAAGGAAGGATTGTAAAGTGCCCCAAGGCCAGCAGTGTGATCCCTTTCACTTCCCTGTTTGCTGGCCATGCCCGTTTATGACGTGGCAATAGGGAACACAGGGGCGCTCCATTGAAGTGATGAGCGTGATTTTAAGCATTTTACCTTTTAGTGGTTATTTGGTAAAATCTAGAGCAGGTTCAACTAACAAGAGTCTTGTTAGTGGAACCCTGGCTCCAGTTTTACCAAATGGCCACTTAAAAGGGTAAAAACTGTGCTTTAAAATCACGCTCCATGCACTTCAATGGACCACGCTTCCGCCTGCTCCTTTCTGCCACATCACAAAACTTCAGAGTGTGGGGGTGTGGCCAGTAACAGGGAAGTGGAAAGGGATCGCACTGCTAGCCCCTCGGGGTCAAATTGTGATCCCTTCCCTTCCCTTCCCTCAGTGGTATGATTGTAAAAGTTTTTTTGATAGAGGGGTGCTTCCACGCAGGTAAGGGAGCTTCCTCTTCTTTCTGTGCAGCACTGCGAAAGGTGCTCTGTAAGAGTGGTCTCAGCGGCAGTATTAACATACAAAGTACATATCGAGTCAGGGCTTGAAGGTGACTACTGTACCTGCTGATGCCACATGTTCTGGCAGTCTATTCCAAATGTTCACCACTGTATTTGTGAAGGAGTTCTTCTTAATGTTTCCGTTGAATCTTCCTCCCTTCAGTGACATTCAGTGTCCCCGTGTCCTTCCACCCTTGTACATCCTGAAGAGCTGCACTTGGTATGATGGTGGTGTTTCTTTAGGATACTTGAATCCTGCAATCATGTTTCCCATGACTCTTCTCCTTCCCATGGAAAACAATCACAATACTGTCGTCGATCCTCATCATGACATCATTCTAAGCCTATCAGGATTGTTTCGTTCTAAACTCTCCAGGTACTCTTAACTACAAGAGACACAGTAATTCTAGATACTAAACATATAACAGTCAGTAATGAATGCAATGAGTCTAAAAACAAGTAAAACTAATGCTGTGTACCTGGTCAGTCAGTCCGCCGGCCCTCCTGATTCAATATTTATGCAAATATGTTGTAAGCGAAAAACATTTGATATGACTTGAGAGACTAGAAAATCCCATCAAGGGTCACTAGCGACATGGCAGCTGTCAAGCGCTGCCAGTCATAATAAACTCTGCATACACATGGGGATCTTAGATCGTTGGGCTGGTACATTTAAAGGGGCAATGCCCTCTCTCACCATGAACCCCAGAAACAGAAAAGCTCAAGGTCCCATCCCATAGGGATACAGTTGTTTTCTCTGGGCTGATTACGATGGGAGCTTTTGGGCTATACGTCTAAATGTGTTTCGTAACTATGTTTTCAAATGCTGGAAAACGCATGATATGCATGCTATCAAAATCAAAAGTGTTTCTTTTTCTTCAGTCCACTAGATGGCATCACTGTACATTTGTTTTATGCAGCAGGCCTTTTGGAAGTGGTATAGAGGTTTACTTAACTCTGCTTCCATTACTGAAAGGGTTTGTGGATATATGACTAATCCGGTACAAAGTTTTACATTTATTACTCCTGCAAGTAAGATAAAAGGCTATGAAACAGCATGAGTAATTGGTTAGAGCACAACTTTGGGAACAAGGAAAGCCAGGTCACTCTCATTCCTTCTGTGCAACCAGCTATAAAAATTGGTGAAAGTCAGGACCCCACTAAAAATGAGATACTTCATCTCAGCTGGGCCATCCTGCATATGAGTATAAAGAAAGGATCCTGTACCTTTCATCTGTCTTTGTTTGCTGGGCGTATAGCGTATATCCTGTATATCCCATCACACAACTACATGAAGGTTAGTGGGTTCATAAACTGACAGAGCTACATAGAATCCGAGGTTCCATCAGATCTTCCCCTGCCATACTACCTCACCCCATCGACCCGTTGTACTGGTGAGTTGTCTTCCTCTTCCTCTTCCTCCGCTCCCGTACCCCTCAATCCCATGCAAAATGTTGTGATTTAATTTAGTAAATGTCCACTGGTCCCCCCCCCCCACACACACCTATTACAATACTTGTGACCATTTTAATACAGTTTTGTTTTTGGGGAGACAGTGTCGTGTAATGTACGGAGTTCAGGCTGTGAAGGCAGGATACTTCAGTTTAAATCCTACTACAGTCACTTACTTGAGAGACTCTGAGCACCCCATTTCACCTGCCTGTGCTACAGTCCCTCCACCACCTAAGCAGAAACCGGAGAAGAAGCAGAACCCCACTGAAAACAAAATATTACGTCTCAGTTGCACTACCCAGGGTAAATAATTGTAATATAAAATATTTGAGGGAAACAAAAATTGCTGTACTTCGGTTCACTTGGTGTTTTCCATAGCCACTGGGGCTAATAAACTACAGAGAATTCTAATTTCATATTAGGCTGGTGTTTGCTGTACATCAAAGACAGACCACGTCTCCTGAGGTTTTTGCTAAATGATCCATCATGTCAAGACAGATGAATGCAGCATGTGTTCTTGTTGAAAACTTAATACAAAATGCGATCTAAAATGTGTATAATGAATGGTGTGCCTCTTTTGAGGGCGACCTTCTCTTAAAGGTCTACTATAGGGAAGCAGTATAGTGCAGTGGGTTAAGGATCTGAGCTGCAGATCTGGAGACCTGGGTTTGAATCTCACAGTCGCCTAGGTGCATACTATGTGGTCCTGAGTAAGTCACTTAACTTCCTTGTGCTCCCAGGTCCTAGCTGGAAACAAACTTTGGCTTAGTGTGCTACTCCTGGTTAAACAATGTTCCTTTCCCTTAACCTCTGATCCATCTACCAGATATAACACTAGTGTTTTAGAAAATACACCTGGTTCTCAAGTGCGAATAGTTTAGTAACAAACTGGGACCTGAAAGTGTGCCCTGGAAATTGAAATCCCAGCCATGCCCTCCAGAAAACATCATGGTCTGCTTTTCCTCGGGGGTCACTAAAAACATTATGAAAAGGGAGGTAACCGGAGACACCTAGCTGTAACTTGGTTGCCCCCACGAATTCCTGCCTGATATCACATTACTGTTCGAGTGTGTGCCTTTCCTCATTAAGTGTGTTTTGTCACGGGGTCTGCTTCAGGTCACCTGGAGCTGTCATTAATTTTGTTACAAAAGTACATTTGATACAAAATCGCATTCTTCTAAGAAAAAAAAAACCAGATTCGGCAGATCTAACTCTTGCCTTTCGCCAACTTTTGTTTTGCTACGTATTTTTGCACTTGGTAGCCCACCTGGCATGTAGCATCTCCTTTGGGCGGGGGCATTTATTTTACAGTTGGGTGGGCTTACGCGGAGGTTACTCGACCTGCTTGTGGTCGTATATGGTAAGTGGTGGTGGTAGCAGTCGAACCTGGATCCCATACATCATTGTTCTGTGCTATAACCACCGAGGCAGTGAGTGAACGCAATACCTTGGACAATTAATGCCACACATACATGTAAACACACACAAATACATACAAGACATATACATAAACACGAGTAAATGCAAACAACACATACACGTAATAATTACAAACAAATGCATGCAAAACACGTAAATACAAACACAATGTAATAAATACAAATGCGTGTAAACAAACGTAGATACAGATATGTAAACATACATAAATACAAACAACACATACATGTAATAATTACAAATGCATGCAAAACACGTAAATACAAACAACACAATGTAATAAATACAAATGCGTGTAAACAGACGTAGATACAAACAGATATGTAAACATACGTAAATACAAACAACACATACATATAAACATGATATACAAACAACATATAAATATGAATACATACAAACACACTCACACTGAAATGATTATTGCTGATATGAAATTACATCAGGTTACTTTTTGCTAGGTGTCTAGCTGGTAGTTGGTAACTGGAGTGTGTGCTAAAACCAGGCGCCTGCGACCCCCACTTTTTAGTGTACAAATATGGCCACTGATCGAGACCTTTGATTATCAGTGATTGAATCGTGTACAAGTTCGGACTCCAAAATGGTCACATACTATATACTACACGTTTAAAGGTCGAGCCCAAGGGCCCAGGCAATTTACACAATGTACATACACCCTTTTTTGTGTCGTTAGACCCCCGTACTTATTCCGTTTCATATGTGGAGTCCTAAATGTTCTTCCGTCTTTTTGGGAGCGCACCACAGTCTCCAGAACAAGACAAACAATATTGGGGATAAAGGAGACGCTCCTAAACAGACATTCCAGCAAGGCGTTGCGCCATCGCCGTTTTAAGATGCATGACCTGCAGTTCAGAGCTCACGAGTTGTGTCTTGGCTAGTAACTGTTTTCTTCTTGTTTGCAATTTCAGAAACATTTTATTTTTTGACGCCTTCCTGTTTCCGAACAGACACAGCGATCAGTCAGCTTGTGGTTTCTTTGTACAAAAAATATCCAGGTACTTTGTTAATTTTTACTTGTCTAAAAATATATTATTTTTTTTTAATTTTAGTTATTTAACCAGGTGAGACACACTAAGCTGAAAGCTTTTTCACAGGTGCAACCTGGGAGCACAGGGACGTTAACTGACTTGCTCAGGGTAACACAGTATGCAAGTGGAAGCTGTGGGATTCAAACCCATGTCTAGTCTGCTGGATGTCACCAGATTTGCAGCTCAGAGCCTTAAACCACTGCGCGATACTGCCTACAAATATTTTGATTAATTTTCAAAATACAACTTAAAAATAAAAAAAAAACAAAGACTAAAGCAAGCATTTGATTTAATGTAACACTTCAGGCAAAAAGAAAAGACGTAAAAGATGAAGGCAAAGATAAGAAATGACTTTTAACATGTCGGTACCCAAATTCTAGCAAAGGCTACATATACTCCTGCTGTGTCCAACTGACCCATCTGAATACCTGAAAATAACAAAAACTCCACCCCTACCTCAGGTAAAAAAAAACCAAAAAAAAACTGAGGAACTCATCCCCAACTGGTCACTGTAAGTAAATGTAAGCTGCAAACACAAAGCAGTTATACATACTTAATGTAACGCTGACATGGCTGTGTCACCCTGGGGCCACTACATCAATTTTCCAGGTGGGCCCCATACCCACTTTCCAGATGGGTCCCAAGTGCCACAGGAGATCAAAGGTGGCTATAATACAGTAATTTTGTAAATAAACATCAAAAACAAGGGTTTGTGGGAGATATTCTGTTTGCTATCCGTGAATGGAGTGTGTGTGTGTGTATTTTGGGGGAGGTGGAGTGACCAGCAGCTCTCAATTTTCTGAATGGGGGGGCCCCCTCCAAATCGTCTAAGATAATATTATTGCGAGCATATCTAAATCCGGAGCCCCCCTCCTAGAGTCCTCCCAACGGCTGAAAGATGTACAGGACAGGGATGCCATACCAAAAGAATTTCGGGGAGGGGGCACAGACTTAAAAATTAAGCAAGGGAGAATGTGAATGCACACGTTTACACACCTTCCTCTGCACAAAATGCAATACTTGGATGGGATTTTTTTTGGGGGGAGGGAGGGGGCACAATGGGTATCACTGACGACTCTGGATAGAACTGGAGGTAGGGACTCAGGGGGGAGAAGACCTTTTCTTGCTGCAGTCGGCTGGCATGACCCCTTTAAGAGCTAGCTCCCGCAAGTCTCCCTCCGGCTGCTGAATTCTCCTTGTCTGCGGAGCAGGTTTATGGTAATGAGCTGCCCACCAAGGCGCAGGAAGGAGCCATTTTGAACCGATCATTTACACAACACCACAAGGAAGGCAGAATAAATAATAATCATTCAAAAAACAATCGAGCAACCCCTCCTTAACAGCGGCCAGCTCCGTGGCGGTGCGTGGCGGGTCTGCTGCGGATACCAAGAGCTCGCAGCAGGATGATGCACCGAGCTCTGCTGTCCCGGGGACATTGACCAGCAGCAGCGATGGCGGTGGTGCTCCAGAGGCGCCCAGCGAGGAGGAAAGTTTGCTGTTAGACCTGCTGTATTTGAGCCGGGGGAGCTGATGGTGTAAGGATGGGACGAGCTGCTCCCGGCGGAGACACGACATTGCTAACCTGTTGGCTGCTGCTGTTAGCCCGGCTCCCCGCTCTGCATTGCATCGCCGTGCACCTGCACGAAGGAGCCCAGCCCGGAACCGTGCTCGCCAGGCTGGGGGCGGCGAATGGCACCTGCACCCTGGATCAGGTCATCGCGCCCAAGTTCGCCAAGGATTTCGTGGCGCTCGATCTTTTCCATGGGACCGTCTTTGTCTCCCAGACTTTAGACTGTTCCCGGCTGGCCAGCAACCCTTTCCCGTTCTATATCACAGAGGACTGCGGAGAGGGGACAGAGCAGCCGTACGGGGGCTTCAGCAGCTTCATCACGGCTCGATTCGAAGTGTTCGTGCATGGAGGGAAGTGTCTGGCCAAGCGGCGGAGGAAAGCGAGCTCAGACGTGGACATTGTGAGCCTCTGGAGGGGCAAGAAGCAGCAGCGCACGGCTTGCTTCCGTGGTGGGGACCACCTGCTCCGGGTGCACGAGCTACTGCGGGAAGCCCTGGGGTGCAGATCGCATTGTCACGTTGCCAGGGGTTCGGACTTTTCCTACAAGCGGGGGACGCTCTTCGCGTCCACGGACACTTGCCTCAGACAAGATGCGTTTGTGGATCTGGAGCTCCGTTGTAACAGGTGCACCGAGGGACACTGGAGAGGAAGGCCAGCCAAACCCTTAGCCGTCCACCTCCGGCTGGGACTGAGCTCGTCCGAGGATCAAGACTTGGTGAAGCTTTTGCAACAGGCAAGCGGTAAAGGCGAAGGAAGGAATAGCAGGAGGAAGAGAAACGTGAACAGCAGCCCTCAGTTCCAGCCTCCTACCTACCAGGTTTCTGTGCCGGAGAACAAGCCTGCGGGCACTGCAGTGCTTGTGTTGAAAGCTACAGATCCAGACGAAGGGGAGGCCGGCAGGTTGGAGTATTCAATGGACGCACTTTTTGACAGCAGGTCTAACAGTGTATTTGTACTTGACCCTCATTCTGGGGTGGTCACCACAGCAGAGGAGCTGGACAGAGAGACCAAGAGCACTCATGTTTTCAGAGTCATAGCTGTTGATCATGGTACCCCTAGACGGACTGCCATGGCAACCCTTACCATCACAGTTAGTGATACCAATGACCATGATCCCGTTTTTGAACAGCAGGAGTACAAAGAGAGTGTCAGGGAGAACCTTGAGATTGGTTATGAGGTTCTTACAGTTAGAGCTACCGACGAGGATGCTCTCCCCATCGCTAACATCCTGTACAAGATACTCAACAGTGATGGTGCGAATGAGGTTTTTGAGATTGATTCAAGGTCTGGTGTCATCAGAACCAAAGGCCCTGTGGACAGGGAGGCTTTGGAATACTACCAGCTGCTGGTGGAGGCTAATGACCAAGGCAGGGACCCAGGCCCACGTAGTGCCACGGCAACCATCCACATAAATGTGGAAGATGACAATGACAATTCGCCACAGTTCAGTGAAAAACGGTATGTGGTTCAGGTGCCAGAAGATGTGGCCCCAAACACCAAGATTTTACAAGTCACAGCCACAGACCGAGATAAAGGTAACAATGCCGTAGTCCACTACAGCATAATGACTGGTAACACCAGGGGACAGTTCTACATTGATGCTCAGACTGGAAGTATCGAGGTTGTTAGCCAGCTGGATTACGAGATGAACAAGGAATACACCCTAAGAATAAGAGCCCAAGATGGTGGAAGACCACCCCTGTCGAACATCAGTGGAATGGTGACTGTTCAGGTCCTTGATGTGAATGACAATGCACCTATCTTTGTGAGCACTTCCTTTCAGTCAACTGTCCTGGAGAACGTACCTATTGGGTACTCTGTCATTCACATCCAAGCCATTGATGCAGATTCTGGGGATAACTCTCGTCTGGAGTACAGATTGGTTGACATGACACCAAATTTTCCTTTCGCCATCAACAACAACACTGGCTGGATTATGGTGGCTTCTGAACTGGACAGGGAGACAGTGGACTTCTATAATTTTGGTGTGGAAGCAAGCGATCATGGGTCCCCTACAATGACTTCATCTGCCAGTGTCAGCATCACAGTTCTAGACGTCAATGATAACAACCCTGAGTTTACCGAGAAGCTTTATAACATGCGGCTAAATGAGGATGCTGCAGTGGGGACAAGTGTGTTAACCATCACGGCTATAGATAGAGATGTTAATAGTGTGGTGACATATCAGATCTCCAGTGGCAATACAAGAAACCGGTTTTCCATAACCAGTCAGAGTGGCGGAGGACTGATAACCTTGGCTTTACCTCTTGATTACAAACTGGAGAGACAGTATGTCCTGGTTATCACAGCTTCTGATGGTACAAGATTTGACACAGCTCAAGTTTTTGTCAACGTAACTGATGCCAATACTCACAGACCAGTGTTTCAGAGTTCCCATTATACAGTCAGCGTCAATGAGGACAGGCCTGTTGGGACGACTGTTGTAGTCATCAGTGCTACCGATGAAGACACTGGCGAGAATGCCCGCATAACCTATTTCATGGAGGACAGCATCCCCCAGTTTAAAATTGATCCAGACACTGGTGCTGTCACAACACAAATGGAGCTAGACTATGAAGATCAAGTGTCGTACACCCTTGCCATCACAGCAAGAGACAATGGGATTCCTCAGAAGTCTGATACAACCTATCTTGAAATTTTGGTAAGCGATGTGAACGACAACTCTCCGCAGTTTTTGAGGGATAATTACCAAGGCTCGGTTTATGAAGATGTTCCTACTTTTACAAGTGTCCTTCAGATCTCTGCCACAGATCGCGATTCGGGGTTTAATGGGAGGGTTTTTTATACGTTCCAAGGCGGCGATGATGGAGATGGGGATTTTATCATTGAATCTACATCGGGCATTGTCCGAACCCTTCGCCGACTGGACAGGGAGAATGTACCAGTATATGATCTGAAGGCTTTTGCTATGGACAAAGGTGTTCCGACCCTGAAGACCCCAATAGATATCCAGATAACTGTTCTGGATGTTAACGATAACCCTCCAGTTTTTGAAAAGGATGAATTTGATATTTTTGTGGAAGAAAACAGCCCCATCGGACTAGTAGTGGCCAGAATCACGGCCACCGATCCTGATGAGGGCACGAATGCCCAGATCATGTACCAGATAGTGGAGGGGAATATCCCAGAGGTCTTTCAACTGGACATATTTTCTGGGGAGCTGACCGCCCTCATAGATTTAGATTACGAAACTAAGTCTGAGTATGTTATTGTCGTTCAGGCCACATCTGCTCCTCTCGTCAGCAGGGCCACCGTTCACATCCGATTGTTGGATAAAAACGACAACGTGCCTGTGCTGAAGAACTTTGAGATTATTTTCAATAATTATGTCACCAACAAGTCTGGCAGTTTCCCAGCTGGAGTAATCGGAAAGATTCCTGCGTATGATCCTGATGTGTCTGATGTGTTGAGTTATAATTTTGAACATGGAAATGAGTTGAGTTTGGTTATCCTTAATGAGACCACAGGGGAATTGATGCTGAGCCGTGCCCTGGACAACAACCGACCACTTGAGGCAACTATGCGGGTTTCTGTGTCAGGTAAGATGTGAAAAAAAAAAATATATATATATATATATATATATATATATTATTGTTGTTTTTTTTTTCCTTCAATTTCTAGAATTTGTCCTGATTATTTATTTGCATGATTGAGGAGCAGACATTCAAGGAAGCATGTAGTTTATAGACTTACTCAATTCAACAATTGCACTTTACTAGAGAACACGTTTTTTAACAGTTCCCTCATCACCCCTGGTTTTAAAGTACATTTTGCCTACTTTTGTATGCAGTCTGCATAAAAAGTTTTTTTTTTTGTGACTTCATAGTGCATGTTATGACATCATAGTGCTGCCATGACAACGGGCTATGATCCACAGACAGCAGTGGTAAGATCAGATGGGAAGCCAGATGTTTTTGAGATCGACCATGGAATAAGTTCTTATTAATGTGACGCATTTAAAAGATTGATATTTGACAAAACGAAAAAACAAAACAGAAACATAAAAGTAAAAGAGTTAGTAGAGGCAGAAATTACAGACTGAGAATGTTCTTCATTTTTGTTACTTTCTGAAGTATTTTTCGTCTTCCATTTGCTCATGAGAAGGTTTTCCACCTGCTAGTTTTAGGTGTGCTGTAAGGAGAAGAACTTTACCTGGAGACTGGTGTATCTAGTTCTGTTCCTCTTCATACCTCAGCAGTGTTGTGACATCGCAGGTGACCGATCTTGCAGCATGTGGTTGTCTCTTCTTGTCAGCTGTGAGGTCACAGGCATATGATGTATCCGGAGTAATAGAACTAGCTACATCGGCCTCCAGGTAGTGACAGCTCCACAGATCATACCAAGTATTGTTACGTTACAGTATCCTCTAATTAGCAAAAGAGAAAAATACGTTAGCAATAAGGAGAAATCACTCACTACTTTTGAAAGCTTATGTCACCTTTAGGCAGTACACTAGCTCTTAAAATGCAGTTACAAATAAAAAGTGGTTTTAAATATTTTATTTCAGTAGATTTCTATGCTTTAAATTGTTTTTACTAGTTTTGTTTGGTGAACTCTTTACTATTAGGAAAGTAATGTACATAAACATAGAAACATAGAATTTGACGGCAGATAAGGACCGCTTGGCCCACCCAGTCTGCCCATTTCCCTACCTAATGGATAAGCTGCAGATCCTAGTTAACCAGCAGCCTACTTCCTCCTACTCCCACCCCTTAGAATTGCCTTATGACTGTCCCATGCATGCTTGAATTCCACCACTGTTTTTGACTCCACAACCTCCTCCGGAAGGCCGTTCCATGCATGCACCACCCTCTCTGTGAAAAAATACTTCCTTACATTACCTCTGAGCTGCCCCCCCATATCTTCAAATTGTGCCCCCTTGTTCTTGCACACCTCTTTTTCTGAAAGATGGTACCCTCTTGGACTTTGTTGATTCCCTTGAGGTACTTGAAAGTTTCTATCATGTCCCCCCTTTCCTCGAGGCTATACATATTAAGCTCCTTTCATCTCTCTTCATATGCCTTCCGGTGCAGACCCTGCACCATTTTAGTTGCCCTCCTCTGGACAGCTTCCATCCTGTCTATGTCTTTGCGGAGATTGGGTCTCCAGAACTGCACGCAGTACTCCAGATGGGGTCTCACCAACTGTCTGTACAGAGGGATAACAACTTCCTGTTTTCTACTGGTGATGCCTCTCCCTATGCATCCAAGTATCCCTTAATGTAATGCTTACAATATCATTTACCTTCTAGTGGAACCTCCCTCACTGAACTCGGCTAAGCAAAGACGATCCATACTTTATTTATTTATGTCTAGTGTGGCTCGTGTGGCAGCAGCTCCAGGATGCTACTGGTGATGTCATGCCAGGAGGCAGAGCTGAAGCATAGTCCTCTGTTCAGTGGCACTGATGCTGCTGCTTGTTTTGACTCCCTCATTGGGGGCCTCCTCTCCACCTGGCAGTTGATCAGTGGGTCCCTTGGTGGTGGAGGTATTGGGTATCTGGATTAGAATAGGCAGTATAGCCTAGAGGTTATAGCTCTCAACCTCCTGCCTCTTAAATCAGGGGCAGGACTTAAAAAGATCAGGGACACATCTTCAAAATTGGTGATATCCACTCAGGAAGCTGGCAGAATAATGGATTTAGTGTAAAATCCATTTTCTAAAGAAGAACAAGTCTGTAACTTTAACGTTTGACATTATTTTGTGCTGACAACTTCCACTGTTTAGTCACAGAAAGACACATTTTAGGACGGACAAAGTAACATTTTGAGGCAAAATCAGGAACAGTTGAGAGGAATGAGTAAGGAGCTGTGAATGAGCTTGGTACATTCAGTAGACCCGGGTTTGATTCCCGCAGCCTCCACTTGCTTACTGTGTGACTCTGAGCAAGTCACTTAACCAGCACAAAGCTCCTGGGTCACCCCTGAAACAGTTGTGCCTAGTGGGCCAGATAACCTCAGCTGCCAACACTGGGAGCATCACAAGCCAAAACAGTCTCTTCCCTCATTCTTGCAGCTCACTGGGCTTCTTGTGAAGATGCGTTGGGTCAGCGAAGATGGAATACTTCAGGATGGCATCTCCACAGCAGCTTTTGCAGTCTGGCAGGAGACTTGGTGAAAATAGGGCCACTGGAACCGGACCGAACCAGATAGTAAAAGCTGGAGTAGGTGGTAGGTTGTGCAGATTTTGCTCGTCCTGCTAATCTAGCCAGACTGACTACTCTGGTTTTAACTAATATGGTCCAGTCTGGTTCTGGTGGTCCACTTTTTGCTTATATCCAGGACTTTGTGAAAAATCAGGCTGTCCGCACCGAACTGGACCAAATTAGATAATGCTGGCTGGATCTGCAAACTTTGCGCAAATTACACCCAGTCCAGAATTACCTATCCAGTCTGGTTCTGGCAGTCCAGTTTTCATCCATACCCATCAAGCATTATTTATTTTGTTTTTGCAAACAATAGTTAGTCTATCAAAAATTATTTGAGTGCTAGGAGTCTTAAATCGTTCCCTGGGGGCCCTTTGTGTCTCTCAGGAAGCAGATATTTTCTTTAAGATTGCTGTGAAGCACACTGCGATGCTTGGCCAGCTGGTTATGATTTTTGTATGATATTTATAATATAAAAATACAGTGATTGTCTCACATAAGACAGCATGTGCCTCCATGGGTGCCCCCCCCCAGGTTTTCAATGAAGCTACAGGATATGTAAACTGACCAGGAACCATTTAATTTACTGACTTCCTTCAGAATGGCATTTTATTACCGTTTATGACATGCCTAGGCTTTTTGAAGTGGAACTCAAATGTGACTATGACGTCAGAAAAGGACATCATTAGGCTGATTCCTGTTTTTTGTTTTTTTTTAACACATTGGTGCCAGTGTGGGATTGCTAAATTCAAGGGAAACGTGTAATTATGGAGTGTTTAAACGCACTTCCAGAGGTAATACCTTAGATAGCAAAAATCTAACTGTATTGTGGTAGGAGTTTTTGTTTTGTAAGTTTCCCTTGTTCTTTTATGTGATTGTGAGCTCTTTGATATATTGTTTTGTGTTTCATTTTTCATATTTTTATCATCTTTTAGTAAAGAATTTTTTTTTTTTTTTCCAAAAGACTGCCTGGGTGTCTGCCAGTTCTTTTTTGCATGTGATGCATAAGGGGTTAAGTCTGGCAAAACTGTTCAACAGCTTGATGGTGTTACTAAGCTTGGAAAAAGATAGGAATATACCTAAGGTTTCTTATAGAGTTAAAGGGTTGATTTTGGATATCTGGTTAGGCGCCCTTAGGCGAAAGATATATTACCCCACTCGAAGAGGATATTATTCAAGCTTGCATATTTGGGCACGCTAGCATAAGGTTCATAGGTTGAATCCCTCCAGAACTTGAGACTAAAGGTGATTCGGACCCAAAGGCAGGCAGGAGGGTTACCCTGTTCTGTTACCTGTTCACACTATTGCGCTCTGAGTTTGACACTGTGGGAGCAGAGGGCCTGACCTGCGGAGTGCGTTTGTGTCACACACTAGAGCAGTTTAAGGGGAAAATGGGTAAATACAGTGCCTTCAGAAAGTATTCACCCCCCACCTTGGATTTTGTCACATTTTGTTGTGTTACTACCAGAATTTGTAATGCATTGAAATGATTATTTTCCCGCTTGAGTCACACAGCATACTCAACAATTTAAAGGGGCAAAACTATTTTTATTGTGTAACAAAAATTTAGGAAACATTAAAAACTGAAATATCTTGTTTACTTAAGTATCCCCCCCCCCCCGAGTCAATACTTTGTAAAAGCCTTGGCAGCAATCACAGCTTTGAGTCATCTTGGGTATGTCTGTATCAGCTTTCCACATCTGGATTTGGGGATTTTCGCCCATTCTTCCTTGCAGATTTGCTCAAGCTCTGTCAAGTTGGATGGGGAGCGTTGGTGAACTGCAATCTTTAAGTCTTTCCACAGATTCTCAATGGGATTCAAGTCTGGGCTTTGGCTGGGCCACTCAAGGACATTCACCTCCTTGTTCTGAAGCCACTCCAGTATTGCTTTGGCTGTATGCCTAGGGTCGTTGTCCTGTTGGAACGTAAATCTTCGCCCCAATCCAAGGTCTATTGCAGACTGATGCAGGTTCTCCTCAAGGATGTGCCTGTATTTGACTCCATTCATTGTTCCCTCTATCCTGACAAGTGCCCCAGTCCCTGCCGCTGAAAAGCATCCCCATAACATGATGCTGCCACCACCATGCTTCATGGTAGGGATGGTGTTACACAGGTGATGAACTGTGTTCGGTTTGCGCCAGGCATAGTGCTTTGCATTCAGGCCAAAGAGTTCAATTTTTGTTCCATCAGACCAGAGAATCTTTTGCCACATGGTCTCAGAGTCTGCCACGTGCCTTCTTGCAAACTCCAGGCATGCTATTATGTGGCCTTTTCTCAGGAGTGGCTTCCGTCTAACCACTCTCCCATAGAGGCTACATCTGTGAAGTGCTGCAGAGATCGTTGTCCTCTGGACAGGTTCTCCCATCTCAGCCATGGAACTCTGTAGTTCTGTCAGGGTGGTCATTGGGTTCTTGGTCACTTCCCTGACCAAGGTCCTTCTTGCCCGGTTGCTCAGTTTGGGAGGACGGCCTGCTCTAGGAAGAGTCTGTGTGGTTCCGTAATCTTTCAATTTCCTAATGATGGAATTGACTGTGCTCCTGGGAACTTTCAACACCCTAGAAATGTTTTTATACTCCTCCCCAGATCTATGCCTCCTCACAATTCTGTCACAGAGTTCTACGGACAGCTCCTTGGTCTTCATGGTAGAGTTTCTGCTCTGACATGCACTGTCAACAGTGGGACCTTATATAGACAGGTGTATTTCCTCTGAAATCACGTCAACCATTTGAACTGACCACAGGTGGATTCCATTCAAGTTTTAGAGTGATCTCACAAGGAAATTGGATGCACCTGAACTCAATTTGGAGTATCATAGCAAAGGGGGTGAATACTTATCAAATCAAGACATTTCAGGTTTTTATTTTAAATTACATGTACAAAAAATTCCAGAAGTTTCATTCCATTTTGACATTATAGAGTAATTTGTGTAGATACGTGACAAAAAAAATCCCATATAAATGTATTTTAATTTGAGTTTGCAACATCACAAAATGTGACAAAATCCAAGGGGGGTGAATGCTCTCTAAAGGCACTGTATCTGGTTGGAGTCACAGTTGTAAAGTATATCAGACGTACATTTTAATATGCTGGCAAACCCTCTTCTGTGCATGTCCTGGTCTAGCAGTGCAGGCAGTATTTGGGCAGCCACATTCCAGGGCTATCTGTAAGTGACCTGCATAACTCTCACTTATTTCACTTGGGTTGGCTTTGCTGCAGTTTGAAGTTGCTGGAAGTGAGTCTTTGTGCAGGGTCAGCTGCTGGCGCATTATTACTAAGACTAAGCATTTTAATTTTTAACTATAGCAGAATTGATTATAGCCAGAGTGGCAGTGTTTTTTCTTTTTCTTTTCTGTTTTTATGTAATCAGGATCCTGTGCATTTTGGGATCAATTTGTTGGTTATCAAATCCCCCCATAGCAGCTGAGTTCATGGATTGCTTGACCTACTCCTGTGTTGTTACATAGACAGAACCTGCTGTACGGCCAATGCATTCTTTCCTAGACTGTTGTTCCAGAAGGACCGGTTCAGTTTCAGATGAAACTGACACTTTTAAAGAGATCCTGATGTGTTGCAGGAGACTGAAAAAACATAACATTTAGGCATGTGACAGTTCCTATTTTTACTGGGTAGCATAGCCCCCCAAAAAAAAAAAACACACACACACACACACAAAACACATACACCCTTTTATACAATTGTTTAGAAGCACAGACAGAGTCATTGATGTGTCCATTTACAAAATCTTAAAATATGAGTTTTCCCACAAACTGAGGGCAAATCGGCATATTTTGTACAAAACATTTGCTCAAAAGGGAGGGGATTGTCCAAAAAGCTACTGCAGAGATAGGTTTGTCATGAAAAATGGACTCCCAAGTCAAGTGCTGGCTTAAACATAATAAATTCTGTTTGTTTTGAGGTTGAAAATGAAGCAATAATGCCCAACAGGGTGTGTGTGTGTTGTGCTGGGATAATGTCACGCCTCAGGTGGTTGGGCACGAGGCCACAAGCCGAGTGCGTCCAACGACTGAGGCGTGACGTTATCCCAAACGACACACACCCTGGAGGGCATTATTGCTTTTATACAATGGCTCGTTGTCGTTATATATAAAATAAAAAAATAGTTTTAAAGAATGTTTTTATTAGTGTGTAAAAATATTTTTGTTTCTTAAGAGGAGGTGCAAAAAAAAAGATGTCAAGCGCTATGCTCAGATCTACATTGGTTCACAGTGAGGCTGAGACTAGAGCCGTGATGTTGTACTGGGATAACATCACGGGTCTGGCCCCAAACTGACCAATCACAGTCCAAGATTCTTTCTTGCCATTGTATAATGGAAAATCATTGGCCCTACAAAGAGAACTGCTGGTAGAAGGCATCCTTTCTGTCTATAAAGTCTGCCCCATAAGGTCATCTATGCCCCCTAGGACACTCTGGATGTTTCTCTACACCCGGCATCGTAATCCTCTGTTTGTGACACCATATCTTTGTTTTTTATCATTTTTTAATACGCCTACAACTGTCCAGCCCTGGAGATCCAGTACTCTGTTCCTTGAACCCACTCTACCGCCAACATCCTGCCTTCTCTCAGTGCTTACATCCTTCTTCCATGTAGTTTGGCTACTGTGGCATACTCCCCATAGCTAGCGGTGCCCTCGGAGTGGCCCCTCTAGTCTTAGAAGGCTGCCTGAGTCCACGGGTATTGAGTTTGCTTTGGGGGGGGGGGCGCATGGACCTTCATGCAGCATGGGTGGAGGATTCACCTACTGTTTTCTCCTGGCATGATTCCATCATCGGGGGCTGAGGTGATGAGGGCCTCATCTGTTGACCCGGGTTTGGAAACAGACCAGGGTCACTCTGGGGCCGGCTGAGAAAGAAAGAGCTGGTGCCTAGCAGTCTACTTCCCGCCCCCCGATTTGGCCCTCTTTTAGTAAACTGCAGCTCTTTTGTCAGTGTGCTAATTATATTTTCCTCCCACCACTTCGGAGTGCTATTAATCCCTGTCCTGTCTCTCAACAGGCATCCTTATGGCCCACTGGGCTACCTACCACCATCTGCGGTTCGCCTCATTCACACCTGGACACCACTCTGCGCCTCTCACGGTGCCAAGGAACCTGCTGCCACTGGCCCCCTGGAAACGAGCATCAGGTACAGCCTATACACGGCCTTGGCCTCCATGGCTGCTGCTTCTGCTACCAAATTTTTCGGCCCCCCCAGCCCCCTTTAAATACATTTAAGCTCCTCACTCCCCTACCCCGTCCTGCCCCCATTGGCTTCCAGTACTAGAGCTCTGAAGCTTAAAGCTATCCCGTCTCCCCACCGCCTTTGTTGATCTCCATCTCTCTCTCTTAAAGCTTTCTCACTGGTCTGCTGTTCTCACCCAACACTGCTCATGCAAAAGTGTCCTAGACCTGCGTTTTGGACTCCAGATTTTTCAACTTCTCTCTACTAACGTCCGCTGTCGCCATGAACCTGCCCCAGCTCACACTGTTTACGATCTCCCTAGTATGCGCCCTGGCGCTGACGAATGTATGTGCCTCAGCACTGGTCCAGGACCAAATGTATCTTGCCTGCCTCTCGGAATCCTGCTCTCCCCTTGCACACCCTACACACCTCCCCTCATGAGAACTGTCGTACCCAGGTCACGTCACCCTTTCCTGCCTCTTAAAAATAGAACGTCACTTACTTGGTCACTACCAGGCCTCCATATCCTGCCCTATTGCCATTCCCTCCTGCACCTGCATCCCATTCCTGTCCATCCTACTCCGTGCAGAAAACATTGAGAGCAATCCCGGCACCCCTAATTCCCACACAGCCCCCTCTGACAGCACCTGGACAAATGCTCCAGGGCTAAAAATTGTCCATATAAATGTATGCAGTCTCCCCTCCAAATACCAGGACCTGGAAGCATGGGTTGATCTATACAAACCCCACATACTGGGCCTCTCCGAGACATGGCTAAAACCTCACATTACTGATTCCACCTACCACCTACCTGGGTACTCCTCCTACTGTCTGGGTAGACCTGGCAAAAAAAGGGGGTGGAGTAGCTCTGTTCATCAAGGAATCTCCATCAGTCAACATAGTTCTCTGCTCCAACCCAGTCTCTTCCAGTGAATGGCTCCTCACCGAACTCACCCTGGGAACAGGGGTGTAGCCAGAAATTTCCATTTTGTACACAGTCTCAAATAGTTACACACATCCCCACCATTAAAAAATGTACACATCCTTTCCAAATAGCACCCCCTTCCAAACAAGTCAGATTGTTGTCAGATGATTCTTCTAATCTCTAAAGAAGTTACACATGTATCTGTCTCCTAAACAACAGAAGTTTAAACAGAGTCACTCCTCAGTGGCCTACACTAACCCAAATACTACAGATTAGAATGAAATGTTAACAGAAAGGCATATGGTTTGTGACAGGCACACAACAAAACTCTACACAAATGTGTACAGTGAATATGCCTGTCTACACCCTTGCCTGGGAACTAGCTAAAACCTCTACATCGGGTGCTGCTACAGTCCCCCTGCAGCCATAACCGAGGGTCTAACCAGCGTCCTCCCTTGCCTGGTCTCCTTATCCCCACACAGAGACTCAATTCTCTTGGGTGAACTCAGTCTAAAGTGGCTCACTTCCCACCAGCCTGACTATGCCTCCCTCCTAAAACAACACAACCTGGCCCAAACTATTAACCTTCCCAGAAGGCAGAACCCTCACAATGGCATAGAAACATAGACTTCGACGGCAGATAAGGACCTCTTGGCCCATCTAGTCTGTCCATTTCCCTACTACAGGATAGGCCGCAGATCCTAGTTAACCAACAGCCTATTTCTTCCTACCCCCACAAGAATTGCCTTATGTCTGTCCCATGCATTCTTGAATTCTCCCACAGTTTTAGACCCCACAACCCTCAGGAAGGCTGTTCCATGCATCCACTACCCTCTTTTTGAAATAATAATACTTCCTCACATTGCCCCTGAACCGAAGGGCACACAGTAGGTTGCCACCTGTCAGGTTTTTTACCTGGCGATTAGGTTTTTGAGCCATTTTGAGTGCGCACATACTTTTGAAACAGATTTTGTCATCTCATTCATTGTTTCAGCTACATGTCAGGGTTACAGACAAGTTCTGTTGTCAATATAGCCCTTTGTTTGTGAAAGCAGTCAACCTGGGAGGTGTAAAGTATGGCCATTAAAGGGGCACTGTCAGCTTTGCCCCTTCGTTTTTGGCCAAAAGTAAGTAGTGTGCCTGTTGACACACAGCTATCACATATATACATAAGAACGTCACTATATGTGGAAAACATAATTTTTTTTACCGTTTTTCTGCATTTTGCCAAAGTAGCTTTCTATTCGGGTCCACGTTAAGTCCTCTGCATACCGGAAGCACATTCAGGTCGGGGCCGCGTGTCGTCCACGAGTGCGGCCCCGAGGTACGATTTTTCCATACTCGACATGCAGCTGTATATTGGGAGAGTCCCTTGCACTATTCTAAAATGCTCTATCTACGAGCGACTGCAAACCGAGCACTGGGAGTACTGTAATTTATATTTGTACATTGTAGCCGAAATCCCGCGCATGCACACCAGAGGCATGGCCAAAGATCCCACGCATGCGTAAGAGTGTACCGTTAGTGCAGAGGACTTAACGTGGACCCGAATAGAAAGCTACTTTGGCAAAATGCAGAAAAACGGTAAAAAAAAATTATGTTTTCCACATATAGTGATGTTCTTAAGTATATATGAGATAGCTGTGTGCCAACAGGCACACTACTTACTTTTGACCAAAAATGAAGGGGCAAAGCTGACAGTGCCCCTTTAACACCATTTGCACTTACTTAACCCAATCCTTTCCACTGCATCTTGAAGTGGCATAGCAGCAAAGCTGCCCCACCTTTTGTAACACCAACACAGCCAGTTGTCTTCCACTTTCATTTGCTGGTAAACATTTTCATCTCTTAACAGAATTTAGGCATTTTAAATGTTTTAAATTATTTTTTTCCTCAAGAAAAAAGTATGGTCACTTCTTTGGCTTTGAAATAGGACCGTGGACATGAAAAGGAAATGGAGCCAGAAAATATATAAAGTACACATTATAGGAAACAATGTCTTTATTATGTATTATTATATAGTATGTGCACTGTTGTATGCTGTTTACAGTATTTTCATCATCTTCTCCCAGATCATATCTGTAAATGAGATTGATTTTATCTCTGTATGTTTATTTGGTAAACCAATGTCAATAAATAAATACACAAGTAAATAAATAACTAGGAAGAGCCTGGGAAAGTAATTTTAACAGGTACAGTACAGTACAGTATTTTAAGATTTTTGTTGAACTGCTGTTTTAAATGTTGTCTTTTATTGAAGCTGGTTAGGCCACACCTTCACAAGGACATTAACCAAACTGAGGCAGTTCAGAGAAGGGCAACCAAAATGGTACAGGGACTGCATCAGAAAACATATGAGGACAGATTTATGGAGCTCAATATGTATACCCTAGAGCAAAGGAGGGAAAGAGGTGATATGATCGACACATTCAAACACCTTAAGGACATTATCAAGGTGAAAGAGTCTAACATGTTTCAGTATAAGAAAAACAGCAGGACAAGAGGACACAGCATGAGATTAGAGGGATGCTGATTAAGGGGTAATGTGAGGACGTTCTTTTTCACAGAAAGGGTGGTGGATGCATGGAACGGCCTACCTCAGGAAGTGGTGGATAAGAATACAGTGCATGGCTTCAAACAGGCATGGGGTAGGGATAAGGGAGCAATACAGATGAGTATGAATAGATAGTATAGGGGGCAGTATAGCGCAGTGGTGTAAGGCTCTGAGCTGCAAATCTAGTGACATCCAGCAGACCAGACCTGGGTTTGAATCCCACAGCTTCCACTTGCATACTGTGTGACCCTGAGCAAGTCACTTAACCTCCTTGTGCTCCCAGGTCGTGCCTGTAAAAAAGCTTTCAGCTTAGTGTGCTATACCTGGTTAAAAAAAAAAGAAAGGATAGGCCTTTGATAGAGCAAAGGCCAATGTCACATTTATAGGGTAGAAAAAGAAATGGGCAAACTGGATGGGCCTTGCAGTCATTATCTGCCATCAACTTCTATGTTTCTATATGACAAATGGCTTTCTAGGAGGAGCAGTGCATGATGAGTCATGAAAAGGGGTGGGGCTGGGGCCGAGCTTGGGAAATGGTTTTTGCCTCAGCCAAAGGTGGCAACCCTAGCACACAGACACTCCTTGATTGGAGTGTAACTAACCAGGAGGACTGTGTCCTGCATGCTGGTACCATGTCGGACTCCATTAGTGATCACGCCTTCTCTGGTCATCCAAATTTAAATGGCCCCCACCCAAATACCTGTCTTTCTGTAATTTCAGAAGCCCAAACACCCCCGTCCCTCTCTCTGAGGCACAGGCACTGGACTGGTCTGCAATTTTCTCAGAATCAAATGCGACCCAGGCAGCATCTGTGCTCACTCAAGCTCTCCTGACTCTACAGGACAAGCATTTTTCAGTCACCACCAGAAGGGTGAGGAGTGGCTACTCGCGATGGGTCACGAAAGACAGGGACTGTTCCTGCTCAGCCTATAAAGCATCCCCATTCCCTACCCTATGGGATGATTACAGGCATCAGAGGAACCTTTGCAAACACCTGGCCAAAGCTCTCAAACACACATTTTCGCAATCTCCAGCAAACTAACCTCAGGGATCCTAAACAATTCTGGGCATCCATTGGCTCGCTACTAAACCCCCTCTCCAGTAAGCCTGTCCCACAGCTACACACTACCTTTCGGCACCATGCACTTCTGCTTAAAGTTGAACCAGCATAATATTCTGTGGTGATTTGCATATGCACCCCATGATGCTTTGCGTTATGGGGGCATGTGTGATTTTGTATTTATTTGAAACTTGGCTTCCCGGCCAGTGCCCTTCGGGGTAACCATTGCCTCAGTGCTTGTGTACAGAGGTTCTTTGTCTACACACTACTGCTGGCCACATTACCGATCCCCAAGATGTGGCCAAGGCCCTCAGTGACAAATTCTCCAACCTCATTAGGTACCTGAGCAAACTCCCAAACGACCTGCAAAAAAACCCTGTCCCCTAGCATGACCCCACGATAGCACCTGCAGAGCCTACCTCTCAGCCTCCACCTCCCCTCTTTTTCTTCAAAATACTCTCATACGCTGACATAGCTCATAGCTAAACTCCTAAAGAGCCTCCCAAACCAGGGCTCCCCTGGAGCAGATGGATTATTCCCCCGTCTTCCTTTGACTTATCTCCCCTGCCATTGTTGCCCCCACCCATGTTCATTTTCAGCCTCGCCCTGACCATTTCCTCCATGCCGATACATGGAAAACCATGAAGGTCATTCCCATTCATAAAGCCAGGGACCCACAATCCACAGACAACTATTGCCCGCTCTCCATCCTTCCTCACCTAAGCAAGCTACTGGAAAAAGCCATCTATCACCAACTTGCTGACTACATAGGTAAATATGACCTACTATGTAGAATCACTCCACCACCACTGCCCTCGCATTCCTAACTGACTACATCCTCACAAACATGGACCGTGGAGATGCAACTGGCACAATCTTCATTGACCGCTCCAAAGCCTTTGGCTTGGTCAATCACTCGCCCCTCCTCTCCAAATTGCATTACCTTGGCTGCTCTCTGGATATCACCACCAGGTTCGGAAGCCATCTTACAGGGCGCTGCCAGTTTGTGTGCATTGGCCCGGCCTGTTCGCCCATGCTGCGCTTCTCTACTGGGGTCCCCCAAGGCTCTATCCTGGGACCCCCCCCCTTTTTTCCTTATTCATTAACTCCCTTTCAGTGGGTAGTTTCAACTGTCACTCAGTCCTTTATGCTGAAGATCTCATGCTCTTCTCCAGTGGAAATTCGCCTACCCTCATCTCTGCAGCCCTCTCATAAAACTACACCGCAGCCCACAACTGGTTCTCTGACAATCTCCTTCTGGTCAATGCCAAAAAAAACAAAAACAGTGTTGTTCGGATCTAAGCCCTTCCTAATGAAATGCAAATCTAAACCACCCCTAATCATCACGTCCCCTGATGGCCATGCCCTAGAGGACGTCAGACATTTCAAATATCTAGGAGTTTTGCTGGACCCCTTCCTTTCTTTTACAGAGCACATAAACTCCCTGATTCTAAGATTTCACCAAAAACTAGGGTCTGCTTACGGATACCGGCAATACCTCACCCCCTGAGGCCCGCCTTGCCATCATCCAGGGAAACCTGCTACCTATCCTGGACTACTGCTCTCCCATCTACTCCGGCACCTCCACATCCACCATGGCAAAACTATCAGTAGCATACAACAGTGCCTGCTGCTTCTCCCTGCTGGCCCCTTTCTCCACACACCACTGTACACTCTACACTATACCGGGGTGGCTTCCACTACAAGCCCACTTTGACCTTGCACTGTACAGTTTCATTGATTCTGCCATCTGTATTGGCCAGAAATCCCCTCTTGCTCCCCTTCTCACTGCCCAAACCTCACACTGCTGCCTACGCTCCTCCAGGATCCCCTCCCTGAAAATCCCAAGGGTAGCTGTGAACATGGGCGCTAGAGCCCTATCTGTAGCAGCCCCCACACTATGGAACAAGCTGCCCACTGAACTGCACACCACAAACACTCACCGCCAGTTCAAGACTCGCCTCAAAGACTGGCTCCTGTTGGCATCCACCTGCCACTGCTTTAAGGACTAGCTCCCCCCCATAGGTTCCAGGGGTGAGGCCAAATGGGTTCTCTTATTTACTGAAACTGTCCCACCATGAGCCTTGCTTTGCTTTATTTGTTGTCTCTCAACTACTGCCACCATGTATTGCCAAATGTAACAACTGTAACCTTTCACTATGTGTTACCTGCTCTTATGTTCTTGTTATTCTGATGTTTCTATTCTGTGCCGCCTTATGTGGCCCAGGTTGTGCCTGAAAACGGTCCCTGGGATCAGTGCACCTACCCGGTTAACAAAGTCATAAATGAATAAAAGATTGAGGGTCCAGTGATGGCTCTCCTTCTTTGGGAAGGGGGACAGCATGTACCGCTTCATAGCCGCCACCTAGCGGAGGCTGCATGGTGTGGCAGCAGTCGCCCACCTGGTTGACTGGGTGTGAGCACTGTGGCATCCCTGCATCTATAGGAAGGACATGCAGATCATTGTACATATGTAGGCTCCAGTCAGATGGGGGAGGGAACTCGGAGAAAAAAGCTTCTATTGGCTAGATGATGTTGGCTCCTCGCAGGCACCGCATCAACTTCTAAGGTAGTCGCCCACCCATGGCGGTACAAGAGGTGACGTAAGTCTTGTGTGCAGCGGATGATATGGCAGAAGGGGGCAGATGGAGTCCAGGGCGGCAGAAATGCAAGATGGGGTGGGGGGATGATGTCATCGGGTGCACCCATGCATTGGCAGCAGCATTCCCTCCCCAACAAGCACATCCCCCTTTGGTCACCCAAGAAGCAGTGCAGCAGTGAGGTCAGGATCAGCGCCCTCCCTTTCTTGAAGGAAAGGACCCTCCTCTGGGATGTTTACCCTTCCTTCCCCAGCTGGCTCTCCTTGCTTATTGTTGAACTCGAGTCACTGGCGTCCAGAGCAGTACCCCTACTGCTGCTCCAGTGTGCTGGCTGTGTTAATATAAGCTTTTCCAAAGAAAGTGATTGTGATGCTGTAATCAGTGGATGCTGAGATGTGGTGTATACAGGCTGCCAGATCAGACGGTGGGTGTGACAGTGATCCTGATTTTTAAGTGAACACGAATATTGCTTAAAAAGGGGGGCAAGGACTGGCCCAGTGCTGCAGCACCACTGCAGCACATGCTGCCACCTGAGAGACCGGGTTCGCACACCAGTGACAAACTCCACACTGGGGGCCTCATACCCAGGCATTCGTGCAGTCACCATTGGACGACCAGGTAGAGGCACTGGCTGTGAAGGCAGTTAACTTGTCCTCCCTTCCAGCCAGAGTAAGGGAGCAGCTGGGGCAATTGCGACACTGCCAGACCCTCCCTAACTGCAAATGCCTCACCTTTGTGGCACAGCTGCTGTCCTTTGGCCTGGCTATCAAGGGGTCTGAGGCCACTGCAGCACGCGGTCTTTCCTACTACACAGCAGCTGCCAGGCTGGTACTGTTTGTCACATTTTGGTCAGGTTTGGGTTGCCGTTGACATATTTGGACATTCAGAGTTGGGCTTGACAGATTTCTAGTGGTAAATAACACTCAGGGTTACACGGCATGAGTGGGTCATCACTCCTAGAATGAGGAAACGAGTCATGGCTAAGTTTGGAATTGTCAGCACTGCACAAAAACACCCCCAAAAAACTGGCAGCACTGTTGGGTACAGTCACTGTCTTGTGGCAGGAGGAGTAGACCAGGTGGATCCCCGATCCCAAGTCCCTACTACATTATGTTAGTATTGGAGATGGGTGAAATGGGTGAAATTCACAAAGTTGGCAGAATTTACGAAGTGCCGACTTTACAAGGTTTTGGCCAGGCAGAGTGCCCCTTTTCCTATGTGAATTGACCAAAATTCGCTCTGCAAGTTGCCGCTTTGTGAAAACTATGCAGGAAAAAGTGCCACTCTGCGTGGAAAACCTTGCAAAAATGGCGACGTTTGAAGTTGGTGATGCTAATTGAAACTCAGCAAAGTGATTCGCAAAGGCAGGTTTTGCCACTTTATCAGAACCTCCTCAGTGAAGTCAAATCCCACATCTCTAGTTATTGTGTTACTGTGGCAAGCCACTATCAATTCAGAGACCAGCTGTTTCTGAATACAGTTCATAAAGTCAAGGTAAAAATAATGCAGACACCAACTGTGTGGAGCTTTGAGGGTGTGAAGTCTCTATTGCAAATATTAACATACTTGACCTTGAGTTTTGAAAGGGTTGAGTTAAACTGCACTGAAGCACGGTATGTTTTATAGACGACCTCTCAAGTGTTATGCATGAGAGGTCACAATGTAACACTCTACCTGTTACATCTGTAGGTACTTTTTTCTCTCTTTCTGCATATCTACTGACTTTCTTGCCTGGGGCCAGAGCGATTTATAAACACAAAGTATGAACGGATTAACCTTTGTATTAAAGTGTCCCTTATCCTAAAGGTATGGTAAACACTATTTTCAGACATTTTATTCTTTTACTGAAGAATGTGATACACATGATGTCCATGTATTCTACATGCTTACGGTCAGCGCTACATATTTGTAAGTGCCTGTGGGTTGCAAAATGTTGGTTGTAAATGTAGTACTGTGGAGTTATAGGGGCAGTGCCAGTCTTTCAACAAAGTCGAAGTTTTTATGTTGTCATTCTGTTTCTACGGCCACCATCATCTACGGGGTGCCTTGCTTCTCCTTCAGTCACCTGCAGAGTCCTCTTCTTCTCTTTCTCTCAACCTTCTAGGCCCAGGGTAATCTTTATCAAAAGGTGGGGGAAGGGGGATTCTATAGTTGAAATGAGGGAAGCCCTGTGTTGTGCCAAGTGTTTTTCACTTATCCTCCTGGTGGCAGGGCAATAGAACACCTTGTTGTTATCTAACAGTTTAGAGACTTGTCTCCGAGCCCTGGAATACCATTCCAAAGCAAGCTGGGGGACATGTATCTGAAGTGAGACCCTCTGCTCCCTTGGAGGCAGGGTATGGGCTACCCTGCATTATAAAATGAATAGGAGAAATCCTGGAAGCTGATTGCCTGAAGCAGTCTTTGACCAAGTGATTAAGCGAGAGGAACTTGGTGGGACTAGTCCCCCCACGCCCCTTCATGGTACACATTAGGGGTATAGCAGTAGTAGGGGTAGAGTTTCCCCCATTATAAATATCTGCTTTCACCCATGATGATATCTCAGTATATCTTCCAAGTTCAAAACTGAGTACCAAGATCAGACATTTCCTATTACTTTGGGTCCATTTTATAATCGCAGTAAGACACTCAAGGGTATAGTGTAGCATGGGATATTGCCACGAGCGGATCTAGCTATTTAGGGAAGAAGCACCCATTACCCCCATAGGCTAACAGACTGTAGCTGTCTCAGCCTAATTTTATCTTTGAAACGAAGCATTTTACATTTTTTTGGGGAGGGTGCTACCCTCTTGACAAAACTATCAGTGTAAAAAATGTTTAGGTCTGCCCTGGATATCACCACTTCTTTGTGTGTGTTTGTAGCCAATAAAATAGCCGCACAAGGGCACCGGGTGCTCTGTGACTCTTGAGTACCAAAGAACAGGGGTCGAAATTAAGTTTTGCAGATACTAGCCAGCAGGGCTAGTGACAGGCAAATCCATTTGCCCCATAGACTTTTCCATTGGTTCAGATAGTGTACTTACTGAAATATTTTCTCCAGTACAAGCCCGCAGGGCTAAGTAAAGGAAAATCTTACTAGCCCGAAAGAAAATCTACCAGCATTTGGCTAGTGGGCCGGTGCTAATTTCGACCCCTGAAAGAATACCAGAACCAGTCACAGCACTCATCACACACCACCAAACCAGAGTCCAGAGGCTGATGTTGACATGAATAAGCCTTTACTAAAGTGGCAGTAGTACATACAAAGTTACACACACAATAAATCTTCTCACGTTTCACCCTGTCGTGGGCTTTTTCAAAGATTTTAGTAAAGACTTATTCACATCTACATCAGCCTCCGATTTGGTGGTGTGTGGTGAGTGCCATGACTGGTTTTGGTATTCTGTGTGTGTTTATACTCAGTTGTGCCTTGTACCTCACAGCATACCCAAGATGTGATGATAGCTAGCCTACAAACCCCATATAGATGCCTTAACAAAATCTATCCACCAGAGGCTGGGCCTCCTATACCGCCGTGGAAACTCCCTCTCTGGAGAAGCACGACGAGCCATTGCCAACTGCAACCTCCTCCCCTCATTGCTATACGGTTCCCCACTACTACAGTCACTCTGAGAGACCGAGCTAAACAACCTCTCCACCCTCTGCCACCACATTGCTCGCTTCGGAACCCACTCCTCCCCAAGGAGACATTACTGCGAGGCTCTTAAAGACCTTCACTGGCCGACACTAAGGCATAAGTACCACCACTGCTCTGCTAGAACTCACCTCCTTTGTTCACAACACTCTTGACCAGGGAGATCTGGCTGGTTCAGTCTTTATAGATCTCTCCAAGGCATTCGACACCGTCAATCACACCATGCTCATAAACTCCCTCCTCTCTGTCGGCGTCTCCAAAGAAACCACAAGCTGGTTCTCCAGTTATCTCTCTGGCCGCACTCAACAGGTGATGATAAGAAACACCCTCTCTGCTAACCTTCCCGTCTGATCAGGTGTCCCCCAGGGCTCTATCCTTGGTCCGCTCCTTTTCTCTCTCTACCTGAACTTACTACCTCTGGCCACCTCTGGGCAGCTTCTCCTCTACCCTGACGATGCGGTGATTTTCAGTTGACACACTGACCCCAAGCAGCTCCAAGAATCCTTGCAGGGCTCTTTCACTCAAATTGAAGCCTGGTTTTCCTCACACAAGCTCGTACTCAATATAAAAAAGACAAAAGTCATGCTGTTTGCCCACCCACAGCATAAGCACAGCACTACAAAATTAGCCATACACAATGTGATGGGCTCCATGCTGGAACCTGTTTCCATTTTTAAATATCTCGGGGTCACTCTAGACTCTGCCCTCACCTATCGTGAACATATTTCATCAACTTGTACCGAAACAAACAAAAGAATCAGTCTCCTCTACAGGCTTAGGTCCTGTCTACCCACGGAGGTGCTACGTTTAGCTATGTCTAGCTCCATCTTCTCACTGGTAGACTACGGCATAATCATCTATGGGGCCTCTTCTGACACAGCTCTGTCCAGCATCAAACGTGCCCTAAACAAGGCTAGCAGATTGGCCACAGGATGTGATCGTCTTAAGCACACCTGTGACCTCTATCTACGCTCATCATGGCTAAACTTCCAGGGGCGTCTAGTTTACCAGACCTGCCTATTGGCCAAAAAAATTCAGCTGGGCCTAGCCCCCCCAGGCTGTCTTAAGCTCCTCCAAAAAAACCTACTGGCCCATCCCACTAGACACTCTGAAACTGCCACTTTCCACGTCCCCTTTGTAAAGACCACTGCTGGCCAAAGATCCTTTTGCTACAGGGCACCACTCTGGATGAATGCAATCCCTGACCCTGTCTTATCAATCCCCAGGCTTGGGCTTTTCAAACAGGAGTTACTTAAACACATTATGTCAAACTCCCACTGTGACTGCAGATGAGACTTTTGAAAATGTTGAAGGCACCATTATTTCAGAAATTACTGTCGTTTCCATTGTCTGTGTTCATTATAATTTTGTACTATCATTTTTTCTGTACCAGTGCTGTTGTCTATATTGTATTTTCTATGTAACACTGTGTTCTAATCCATTTATGTAAGACGTGGAGCCTTTGCAAATGAGTCTCTGACTCAAAGGGTTGTAATTCCTAGACCTTAAATAAATAAACTATCCTTCTCCTCCGCCTGCCTTACCTACAAATTCTCCTCCATACACCACCCACCCCACCTTAGGGACCTGTTCACCCCTAAAGTCTCCATCCGTAACCTTCGGTCTACTTCCAGTCGGCTCCTGAACATACCCTGTATCCGGACCAACCAAGGAAAGCGCTCCTTCCAGTTCACTGCCCCACACCTCTGGAACTCGCTCCCTTCTTCCCTGCTGGACAAACCCTCCCTCTCCTCGTTCAAAAGCTGGTCTTAAAGCCTACCTCATTGAACTGAGCCTCTGTTGCTGCAACCGCTAGATAATGCACCCAACCTCACCCCTCTAAATTGGTAACAGACAAAACTCTGCTCCCTCTGGACTAGCTAACCTCTAAAGCTAATATCTCTGTAGGCAAATGTACCCCACTGCCAATGTATGTACTCTGGCACTGTTTCTTACTGTATGTACTCTGACACTGTCTTACTGTTCCCTTGCCTCATGTACAAACTGTGTATGTATTTTTGAAACTGTCTTATTGTATCCTAATGTAAAGTGGTTGGTGTACTCAACCCCAGGTCACCCCTGAAAAAGGGATCTTTGGTCTCAGAGGGCTTACTTGGTAAACAAAATCTAAATAAATAAATAAATAACCTCATGATATACCACACTCTTGTGTATTATTGCTTTATTCATATCCCCCTGTTAGCCACTCATGAAGCGACAGTGGCGCCAACTGTGAAGGCAGCAGATTGCCCCACCCTCCTGGTCACAGTGGTGGTGTAGATGTGGCAGACCCAGTTGTCAGAGCTGAGGACAATGGGTGAGGGTGGGGGTACACAGATTTTAAAGCAGCAGCACATGTTACGGTAAGAATTTTGAACCCCTACCTTTTCATGATATTTTAGGTCACAATTTTGACTCGTAATATGCAGTTACTGTCCATTTTAAGAGCTACTGGAGCCGAAACAGTCAGACAGGAAAATGATACACAAAAGTGGGGACCGAGCTTACCTCTCTATCGCCTCATCTCCATTTTACCACCTCTCCAAAGCCCTGGAACGTGCAGTATCTGACCAACTTACTGAGCATTTAGAGGAATACTACCTGCTAAGTACGCAGCAGCACGGTTTCCAGAAACATCACTCCACACAAACAGCCCTGATAGACTACACTACACAGCTCTGTCAGGCTCTGAATAATGGAAGGGCAGTAGGATCTGTATTCATTGACCTCACCAAGGCATTCGACACCGTTAACCACCAACTCCTCCTACAGTGTCTCTGTAGGCCTTTCATCTAGCACTATTTACCTGGTTCGAAAGCTACCTCTCACATAGATCACAATGTGTGAAGATCCTTAACATTCTCTCTGAGCCTAGGGAGGTCAGCCTTGGAGTCCCCAAGGCTCCATACTGGGTCCACTCTTATTTAATCTATTCATAAACTCACTACCTGTTGTCTTCCCAGCACAAATGGTGCTTTATGCTGATGATGCGGTAATTTCTGCATCTGGTAGGGACATCACCACTATAACCACTGACCTACAGGCCAGTTTTAAATAGCTAGAATCTTGGTTCTCCCATCATAAACTGTTACTCAACTACAAAAAAAAAAAAAAAAAGTGTGTGCTCTTCATGGTGTCACAAAACAGGAAAAAGCATGGGCCCCTACACATAACAAGTCAAAAAGGTGAGCTGGAGTATACCTTGATGACACGCTCTCCTTCACAACACACATTGAACATGTTGTCAAAACAGTCAACACCAAACTGGGAGTTCTCTACCCACATAGGCACTCTATACCCCTGGAGGCTCTTAAACTGGTTACATGCATCAAGACCCCCGTGAAAGCAATAAAGTAAGAATATTAAGCCCCCTCCACTGCTGCCCCATTGAAAGCAGTGGTGTCTGCAACATCACTAAATGGGTAGAATACCCAAGTAAACTTGCGCTGCTCAATCTGGACCTTGGCAGCACTTCCGTATTCGGCAAAAAGTTTTGGCGGTTTAGCAAAATGTTCAGACTGTTACAAAAATGTTACTGATAGCAGCCCTGGACTCCCGTTGCAGCTTACTGACGTATGTGGGGTTAGAGCGTGCACCTGTACTTAGTTTGTAGGACATGCTTATACCATCTATAAAATTTCAAAGAGGCAGTTCTTAAAAGATCTTGATCAATTGCAGTATCCTGAACTCTAGTCCTGATTTTACTAACAATTTCCTGTTCTTTTTATGTTTGCTTGCGTGCATGCACAAGAAACATCTTGCGACAGTACCACATTTCAGAGGTGTGTCAGTGTTGTGGCCAATGCAGTGGATGCTGTACTGGGTGCGTCCCTCAGCCACCAATCAAGGGGGAAGCTGTCGATAACAGCAGCTTCAAAGAGAGCCAAAGAGTTGAAACGAATCTGCCGCTGCAATCATGAACAGTTTCGTCACTGCAGCGGCACCTCCCCCCTTCCTCGCAACCTTATCGGCTCCTGCTGCCCAGCAGTCTGTCCCTGGCCCTTGGTCTGCCAACAACTTGTTTGTTCTGTGTGCATTTCCCGGTGAAACAAGTAAGGAGCCGTGGCTCTTGCCGACCACCACACACTCCAAGGAAAGCTGACATCGGGGTGCCCAATCCCATGTCAGCATGTATCCTCCCTTCCTCCATTAATGTGGCACACTGGCAGTCCACCCCAGTGTGTCAAAATGTGTCTAACACCTGGATGCCCACTTCCGGTGTCTGATGCGCCCTTCCTCCCAACTGTTTGTTCACAGGTACTGTTCTTATGTGTGCCTTTGATGCCTTGACTGTTAAACCTGTTTTTTTTTTTTTTTTAATGCCTTGACTGGGTGGCTCTCTTTATTGACCCCCCATTTCTCCTCCACTCCCTTCTGTTCTTCACCCCTACTAAATTATCCCTGACTCGTTCCCTCAACCTACTGAAGTTCACCCGTCTAAAGTCAAGCACTTTGGTTCCTGATTGTGGGTTGCCGGCCCTGAGGGCCAATTCAACCACATGTTGTTGTGGTCGTTGTTCCCTAGTGGCTCCCCTAATCCTACAGCACCCACCATCACTGAGTTGGTGAGCACCACATCAAGGATTGCATTCTGCCTGATAGGTTCCTTGACATGCTGCACCAGTAGACTGTCTAGGAAGGTGTCCAGTAATATCTGACCGTTGTCACTCTTGGCCATCGGGCCCTCCCAATCAGCGTCAAGCAGGCTCAGGTCACGCAACACCACTACTTCCCCCTTTGCCACCCCTCTTTTAAGTTCCTCCTCGAGTTCTCTGTCCCTTTCCTCCCCTTGCCCTGGAGGCCTATTGATCCACCCCTAAGCACACTTTCCTGCCTGAGGCTGCCGTGAGTTGCACCCATACTGACTTGGCCTCCCCACTACTATCATTAATACTTCCATCTTCTGCCGTGTTAATGTCCTCCTTGACAAAAAGGGCAACTTCTCCCCACCTACCAGTTTTTCTATCTCTTCTGAACAGTGAATACCCAGGGACCGTCATCTTGCCATCATTTTTATCTGTGGCCCATGTTTCTGTGATGGCCACCAGGTCCACTTCAGTGTCTGCCATCAGCACTTGGAGTTCATGGAGTTTGTTGCTTAGGCTCCTGGCATTAAGGCATACCCCCTCCATTTGACTCCTGCTCTAACTCTGCTACTGTCCATTTGCTTTTCATGTTTTCTTCCCTCCTTGTTTGTGCTTATACCATTTACTTTCCTCCTCAGTGGTATTCCTCCCCTTGGTCCTGTAAAACCTACTGCATTCCCTGTACCCTCTTTGCAGTTCCTGTCCCCTGGATGTGGAGGAATTCTGTCTAGGATCCCCTTTTGCTAACCATTCACCATGGAACCTCTAGACCTGGACTCCCCCGCAGTCAGTTTAAATGTCTGATATAGACATCATACTTCTGCCCTAGTGTGCTAGCCCCCTTCTCTTGTCAGGTGAAGTCCATTACCCTTGAAGAGTCTCCTGTCCCAGAAGTCCCAATCCTTGACAGAGTGGTACCCCATGTCCTGACACCACCCCTTAAGCCAACGGTTAAACTCCTCTATTTTATTACTCCTAAATCTGTCCTACCTCCTCTCCCTGCACCACACAGGGAGGACCTCAGAAAAGGCCAGGGAGGCTGAGTGTGCCACCAACCTGTACCTTAGTCTCTGTAAGTTCTGCTTCACTGTCTCTACCGATTGGTTGGCCATATCATTGGTACCCACGTGTGCCAGCACCCCTATCCCCCCACACCACCATCTTTCCTATTCTTTGGCTCAATAACCTCAACTCTGAACATAACGCCACGCAGAGATTGGGGCGTTTCAAGACCAAGCTAAGACAACACCTACTGAAGAAAAGCTCCTGTGACTGGGCTTTCTAATTATTCCACACACACCTACTTCTGATCCTGGTCTTATTCACCTTTCAGGTTGTTACCATTTCCTCACTACTCCTACCTTGTCCTTCTACCCTGAATTGTCCCCATTGTTCCCCTGCAATACCTGCAATCTCCTCTCCCACCTCCCCCTAAATAGTCATCATGCCCCCCACTCAGTGCCCTCTACTCTCCTTTCTGGATAGCTGCTTACTGTCCTTTACCTGACAATGCCACCTAGGCTGCTACTGTTACCAGAATTATCCTAGTGTTAAAACCATCTCTGTTTCCTATTTACAATGTATTTTTGTCTATGTTTACTCACCTAGCTAGATACTCCTAAACCCACAATGTATGTATAACTACCCTTTACGACATGGAACCTTTGTAAAAGAGTGGTCTCTTGCTCAAAGGTATTGTAATCCATGATTGAATAAATAAATAAAATCCTGGTTAGCTGATGTTCCAGGTAGGCATTAGACCAACCTCCTCCTATCCAACCCCTCCCCGTCATCCTGTCTGTCCCCCTGATCATTGAGCCACCGACCACTAGGACCTTTCTGTTAGCCTTGCTCCCCTTGGATGCCAATGTAATGTCCTGCCCTTTCCCCTGGTCTGGTGGACTCAGGAGCCTGAACCTCCTCCAGGGGTGCAAAGCGATTTGCTGTTTGGATGGTACTGGGCTGGGCAACCTCCTAATGGCTGCCCCTCCCATGCCCTATCATGTTCCTCGGTTCTGGACCAGTGGGTCTCTGGGGGAGTGTGGGTATAGGGGTGAGCTTCTGCTGAGCTGAGTGCGCAGTTGAGATATCTCTATCCTTGCTGCTGCTGTCTGAGTATGGAGCTCTGCTATGGTCCTGCAGAAGGGGCAGTGCCCCCTCCTCCAGAGCACATCCCTGGAGAAGAGTGCCCCACAGTCCCCACAACTGAGCGCCTCAGCCCTGAACCACATCCTATAAGGAGCTGTATTGGCAGGAGAGAACTTTGCAACCCCATTTTGCCTCAAAGTGTCCCTAGTTTAAAAACACATTTTATGATTGTTCTTATTCTAAAGTGACTGCTGATGTAGCTGGTTGTTTGACTTGGGCTCCTTTTTCCTTTTTAAAAAGTAAAAAACTGAGTATTAACCAGACTGGTGTTGCCACACTAAAACATGTTTGTTTACACTTCTTGACTAACTAGAACTGCATCTTTCCTGAACTCAGGAACACCCCCCAACACTATCTGTCTACCCATTGTGCAGTGGGGAATAGATGAGACTATTGTATCACAAGTGGCTGTGCTGTTTGAGGGTGTTTCTAATGTTTAGGAAGTATGCAGTAAGCTTAGGTAAACAATTTGGAGCAAAACAAAGCTGTGTATAACTATACATTTCCATGCATTTCAGTTCTAATAAGCAAGGATGCAGATTAAACAACCAGCAACATCAATGAATTTTAGAGAAGGTAAGCAATCATAAAATGTGAGGTTTTTAACTAGAAATAATATGCAAAAAAGGTTAACAGTGTCCCTTTAATATAATTCAGTTTAGATTGTACAGGCTTCCTGTATAAGATACGGCGACAGTGTATCATTCAAGTATTATACATACGACCCTGATGTCGGGTTATGAGGCTGTACCACAGATACAGTTGTGAGAAAAAACAGCCTTGAGAACTTGGAGAATAACAATTGGCGGAATTAATTCCTCACCAGTAGAAACAAAATATATGAAGTACTCCCTACCTTAACCTTACATAGATATAATACATAAAATATTATAAATATCTGTTTCATTTGTGTCATATCTTATTATCCAAATGTTAACAACAAATCTCAGTGTTATAGAATGCAGTGGGCTGCTACTTTTGATGTCCTGTTAGAACCAGAACACTATGCCGGGCAAGCTGTTTCTAAGCAACCGTCAGATTCTGGCTAAACAATGCCCTTGAAAAGCTTATTTTTAGAAGAAGAAGAAGAACTCAGCAGTCCAGAAAGCCCCCTAAACAGTAACAATCAAAATAACAGTCCCACATAATTAACAGGCCACCACAGCAACAAGCCAGCAAACCCTAGTCACAAAAACTACCCCACAAAAACTACACACAAATGGCCAAACTGTGTAAATAAAATTACATTTATACTAGAAGTGATTGACCACAGGACAAATGTGGTTACTATCTTGCTTCCAGCCAACATCAGACACACAAATCCTACACCTTCATGTAGGCAACGATTCCCTCTTTCTCAAGCTGCCAACAGTAGACCAGAAACTAGGGAAAAGATGGAAATGTCTCACTTAGCTGTGGGAGCTCCACATAGACACAGCCACTCTGCTACTGCTAGAATATATATATATGTATGTGTATATGTGTGTGTATATATATATGTATATATATATATATATATATATATATATATGGGATATGCAGCGGTTCAGTGTGTGATAATGCATTTATCTTGTACAGTTTCCAGTGACACTCAAGTAACCTCACGGGAGAGTTACAGAGGTCACTGAAACTGTACAAAATAAATGCATTATCACACACTGAACCACTGTATATTCCATTTATGCAACAGGTTTAGATGTTGTGTGAACGTTTTGATTTTGGTAGGTGTAAATAATTTGTCAAAAAAGGGAAAAGAAAATTGAATTTTATGCTGTTTTTTGCTAATTATAAAAAAACAAAATGGTATCTATAAATGAAACACCACTCATTTTGTAGATATTTTTGAGCTGAACATTTTTCGTGCTCACAGTACCATGCTATCATTTTTTGTTTTAGTTATTTATATTTGTTTGTCAAAAAAGTGAACAAAAAATGACATTTTCTTCTGTTTTCTTGCTAACCATATACAATATACAAGGTTTTTATAAATGAAACATTATTCATTTTGTAGATCATTTTGTGCTGAACAATTTTCGTGCTCACAGTACCATGTTATCTTTTTCTCGTTTTTAAGTTATTGACATTTAAATATGGTTAGTACTGCTTCTGAGGCCGAACATTCTAAATGAATTCTGAAGAGAACTGTGTAGATAAATGATCTACTGACGTAGTTACTGTGTGAATAAATGGGTGATGATGTAGTTACTATGTGGATAAACAAATTTATTACCATAGTGGCGAAGATAAATGGTTTTATTCTACAGTTTTTATCCTGACCCCTGTTGCATAAATATATACACACACACCCAGTTGTGTGTAAATTTCGTGTTTTCCATGTTCCCCAGAGAGGTCACTTTTTTTTTTTTTTAGCTTATGATTTATGCCCTCTTGCACACTAGTTTGTTTGGAATCCCCAAATGGAATCCGATTACTTGGATTCTGACCAGATGTACAGATCTAGGATTTTGGGAATTGCAGTCTGAAATTCCTAAACTGAGTCCTGTAGAAGGAAAAAAAAAAAAAAGAAATGCTAAAAACACTTCTCTGGTGCTCTGTACTGTTGTAACTTACAATATTACTGCCTATATCAATTGCACTGTGTAAGATGCAATAAAAAAAATGATGAAAAAAGAAGGAAAAAAAGAAATGTGTTGCAGGTGATAACCATTAGACTAACAGCATTATTTCTGACACTAGCTTTCGAGAGAGAATACGGTCTTCTTCAAGTCAGTCTTTTGTGTTAAACTGAGTACTAAAACCTGTTTTTACATGGGAATTTAGGATTTCGGATGTGAATACGATTCCAGTTTTGAGGTCCTTTTAGGATCGGAACTGTAACCAGATTAGGATTCGGAGGCCCTGAGTGGGGTACGGGGTGTGGGATTTAACCCTGGGACTTCTGTGTTGTCAGGAGGTTATACCATGGTGGTGAGGCCGGACACAGATATATCAAGGTTCACCGCTGTGGGCACTGGGGCCGTTTCTCCACTGTTGTTCCCGACCCCACAGGAAATTGCAGCGAGGACATCAAGGGGCATTTACCCGTAATGCATGGCTGTGTCCCAATGTCCACAACTTCCTTTTTCCTTCAGCAGTACTGCTACCTGTGGTCACCCAGCTGGCAGTATTTTTGGGGAGGCCAACTCTCTCTCTCTCTCTCTCCTGGGAGAAGAACATTCTCAGGGACACTCTGTCCTCCTCCCCCCCAGCTGACCCCTGATGATTAGGGCTAGTTCACAAACCTGGGATACTGGCGTCGTGAGTGGTAGCCCCACTACTGCATTGATGGACTAACTGTCGCAGGTTTTTAAAGTCTGTGTCAGTTTGTAAGTCCCATAAAAGGTGCTGCTACACCCCCATGTATTGTCATTGCATGTTCCTGTAAATAGTAATATTGTATGTTTACACAGGCGAGGTTGTAAGAGTGGTCTCTAGCGCATTCTTAGTGTATGAGAACCGCAAACCAAAGCTGAGTGCTTCTGATACCCTAAAAATGTGCGTAAGACCATGTTTAACAACGGCAAAAGTGGTCTCATAGCACATATTAATATATTATTTATCGAGCTTGAGCAATAATACATTAAATATATAAAACACGTTATCCAGACATGCTCATTTCCAAAGCAGCTGCACGAGACTTGCTTGGCAAAATAAGAGTGCCTTATGCGAAGAGGAAAGGAGTCATCCGATTGGCTGGGAGCACGCTCTCGATCTATTATTAGATGTATTTGAAAATCTCCATGTAGTAACTGTCAGTATCACCCTAGCTTGTGATTATTCTGCTGTTGTTGTTGTCCCCTTGGGACCCTAGGTGCCGCACTTCAACAAGGCTAGCCTCTGGAGTATGAAAAGTCTAAATAAATTAAGATATTAACTGGCCTGTCGGCACAGCCACAGCACTACCACCCGTGACGCCAATGACCTGAGTTCTGGAACGAGATTGGAACCGGCTTGGGGGGGGGATATCAAACATCCCAAGGGTCACTCTCCTTCTCCAGGGAAGGAGGGAGGGTAGCCTGCCCCACTTCTGTACTGCGCCTGCGCTGTTGCACCCTCATCACTGCTATCCTTTTTTTCGTTTTGTTTTGGTCCCCCTGTCCTCGAATCTGCCCGCCCACTGTCCCCATGCCCAGGCTTACCCTGCAGGGCCACTGGGACTTCCTCCCAATGGACACTTTTGGCAAACCACAACTTACCCTCCCCAGGTCAGCGCCACAGGAGCGGGACCCCCGGTGGACATCAGAGGCAGTGGGTAGCAGGACGAGTGGGTCATCTTACTGGGGAATGGCTTTTTTGGATGCTTGCTCCCTCGGGGACTGGGACATGCAGTGATGTCCAGCGTCCGCCCTGCCACCTAACAAGATGGTGCTGGTCGCAGCGGTACCCCCCAGCCCCGCCAGGAGTCCATAAAGCGTGGGACATGCTTCTCTTCCCTCCCCCCTTCCCGGAGAAGGAGAGCAGTCCCCAGGACACTCAGTCCTTCTCCTCCCACTCGCCTTCTCCCAACACCCGGGTCCATTCCTGAACCCGGGTCATCAGCATCGCAAGTGGAAATCGAGCTGCTGCACCGGCGGGCTAGCTTCATCATCACCATCCTTGGGGAAGGGACAGAAAAGTGGAAATCTACCCTGGCTAACAGGATGATGCTGGACACCTGCAGGCTCCGCACATGGCTACTCAGGTGCCACCTCCTACATGGATCCATTCTGCAGGGAGCTTGAGGGACCCTCTGCCACCCTGCCAGAGAGGGTTAAGTTCTGGGTGACTACAGGGGGAAGAGAAGTCCTGTCAGATACCAGGGTGACAAGGCAGGGGCGGCTGAGCAAATAGAGGTCGACCAGAGATGAAGGGGTATAAACAGCAGTAACTGCAAAAAACAAAAAAAAAATTATTCATTATATTGTGTCTGCTTTTGTACTTGACCATATGTTCTGGCATAATGACTGCACCGAAGAGAATAATACAGCAGGCAAAGAACTTGATTTCAGGTCAGGTTTTCCCTTTGGAAGTGCAATAATTCCTTACATCAGCATTCTCAAGTGCTGCCAAGTTCTTGGATTTAAAAACTGGTTTTAATTCTAGATCTTAAATTGAAAATGGAAGTAATTCAGTTGTACCAGATTAATTTTATAAGAGCTTTTCTATTATAAACTTTCAAATTCTTCTGTTCAGCAAAGCTCTGGGACATAAGTGGTTTTGAAACATACATAGAAATAGAACATGGAGACGGAACAGAAGTTATTCTGTTTCTTAAATGCTTGGTGGGAGATGCTTGTAGCACTGGGTAGAAGATTTTTTTGTTGTTGTTAATAACTGAAATCCAGTACTCCATGTTAGGAGGAGCCAAGACTCGCCATTAATGTAGTTGATTTATCAGGTAGCAAAGCCTTCTGCTGCTGGCTTGACCCAAGGGTCAGTTTAGATTTACCCAGCATGCAGCACTAGACTTCTAATCCATCTGACTCACAATCAGTAATGTCATAATTTGATTTATAATGCAACACAATATAGGATTTTGTTGCTGCAGCGAGATTCAGAATCTAGGTTGTGTGGCACAACTGGAAAACGTGTGCTGGTATTTTTTTTGCCACGTAGCTGTTTGGCTGTCTAGCCGCCACTTTCTCCTGCCATTCAGATCCCTTTTAGTCAGCACTAGGCCTAACAACCATTCCCCCTACTGTTGTGGCGGTTGGGTACCTACAGAAGCCAACGAACGTCATTTAGACTGCTTTCTCCCTTAATTCCCTCCCACCTCCCCTGTCCTCGAGATGTGCCTCTGGCAGCCTCGAACGTGATGGCGCAGGGAAGATGCTAACCCTAATGAGGGATGATGCTCACTGTGAGGGGCTCCTGTGATGCCAGAACCCAGACAGCTCCCTTTCTGGGCTGGCTTGTGCTGCACCCCAGCCTTGTCTGGCTTCTGTAGGTACCCAACCGCCAGAACAGTAGGGGGAATGGTTGTTAGGCCTAGTGCTGACTAAAAGGGACCTGAATGGCAGGAGAAAGTGGCGGCTAGACAGCCAAACAGCTACGTGGCAAAAAAAATTGGTCACCGATATGGAAGTGTGACGTGCTTCCGAGCCATCAATCAGCCCCTCATGAGCTGGTATTTTGCTGTTGGACAGCAGGGGGTCAGAATCATGTTTGGGATTATTGGCCTCACAAATGTTTCACTGTCCCTCATTAAAAGAGAAAAAAAAATTATTTTGTTTTTAAATGAATGTTGTTTTATGAATCCCTTTAGTGTGTGTTAATACCACCGCCGGGACCACTCTTATGGTTGTAAGAATGGTCTCATGCACATTCTTAAGGTATGGGAACCGCGAACCAAAGTTGAATTATTGCTGAAGCGATCAGTAAGATATTAAAGTTAAAAATCTACCTGAGACATGCCATTTCAGGGCAGCTGCCTGCCGTCAGACCCTCTTCATGGAATAAGAGTGTCTCATGCACAGAAGAACGGAGCGTCGCTCTGATTGGTCGGGAATAGGGATGTCACAATACAAAATTTTTAGTATTGCGGTATTTGTGTAAAAATATTGCAATGTATTAAATTATCGTGATAATCTGCAATATTTCTAATTTTAGAAAAAATGGAAAAAATCTCATTGGAGCAAGGTGGGGAGTCGGGGAATTATGCTTGCATCTGGAGATGGAAGCGCTGGCAGAGCAGCAAGCTTAGACAGTTTATCACGGTATATTGCGCTGTAACCCATCCTACTTCTCGCACAGTCCAGTCCTAAACAAAAACTTAATCTGGGAAGAATCAACGGTGCTGTCTCTGTGTCTGATTGTGCGCTAATTCTGCTTTTTGTACAAGCTCTATTGATTCCTAATGTATGAATGTGTAATTCCTAATGAGTCAGTATGCTGACCAGATTGTAACCAAAATGGTCAATACACCAAACTGCTATGTATGTGAACTGATTGTACTCTGTAACTGAATCCGGGTCACCCCTGAAAAAGGGACCTTCGGGGTTCAGTGGGCCTACCCGGTCATCAAAATTCAAGAAATAAATAAATATTGTACACTAATTGTGATTTTTTTTTTTTTACGATAAATTATCAGTGGTAATTATCGTGATATATCGACATATCATGTTATTGTGACATATTTAGTCGGGAGTGTTAACAGACTCCTTTTGATGATCAGAATCCTGTATCTCAGTTGTAGAAGACCAGTACTTCTGGACTCTGCCAGTATCAAACAGACATCCCGCCTTAGCAGATATACAGAACCTGAGAATTATAGGCCCTGTTCACACTGCACAATCTGAAACGGTTCGAGGGTGAAACCATTTCAGATCCATGCCAGCACCCTTTCATGCTCGCACCTATTCTCGCTTTTGGGACGTTACCTAACCATGCTAAAACCCTGATCAGATCTAGGCTATAGCACGGTTTGTGAAAACGCTTCAGTAAGTAAATTGTTTTTACTTACAGTGTGAACGCTTTTTTCCCTGCATCCCTGTTGCAGTGGATCCATGTTCCCACTGTCCTCTGTGTTAACCCCTAATACCCGGAAACGCACTACCACACCGTGGTACACACAGAGCACGCATACTGGCACCAGTGTGAACGGATAAGCACGCTTACCAAAAAACGTTTTAAAAAAAAAAAAAAAGGTTTGGACAGTGCGAGCACTGCAGCACGGTTAGGCTTAATTCATTTTAAGAACTGTTTCTCCTTACTGTGCTGTAGTGTGAACAGGGCCATATTGTTCCATTATGTCACCTGATTTCTTTGTTGAAATGCCAGCGGTGACCACACTGAATCTTTTCTTACCTAGTGAATGCAGCCGTTCACCTTGTATTGTACAGTCAGCTGCTGTTCCACATAGAAGTAAAACTTTTTTGTGGTATTGTGTTTAGCCTGATACAGTTTTATTTATTTAGCGTTTTTGTGGCTGGGAAAGGCACACTGAGCCTGAAGCTCATTTCCAGATGTGATCCAGGAACACAGGGAAGTTCAGTGACTTGCTCAGGGTCACAGAGTGTGCTGGTGGCGGTTGTGGGATTCAATCCCAGGTCTCCAGGTTTAGACCCCGGTGCACTGCCGTCTTGGCCGTGCTACCTCCCTGTTATTTATTGTTTGAAAATTTGCTTTCTAGTCATGCTTTGTCAGCTGGCCCGCAGATCTTTCCTGACTGGCGGAGACCCATGCCCTCCGTTGGCACTGGAGAATCTTCTCTGGTTGTAACCTGAACCCAAAAAGGTTCTGAATGTTTTTGATGTAATCTAGTAATTTGCAAGCATTTGCTTTTCGGATTGGATGTGTGCAAATTACTCATTTGCAATTGAAAACCACTGAATTTTTTTTTAAATTAATAGATTTTTCATATGAACAGAAAGCGTAATAAATGACACAGTACAATTGAGACAGCTAAGACAACATCCTTAATGCTGCTACACACCGCAGTAGCAGCAGTAACAAAAAATTGCAACAGTATATCCAGTGTGTGACATAAATACATGATTGAAAAGAAAACCTACAAAGTCCCATTCGCACTTGATATACTCCAGTTGATTTTTAAGGAGGGGTTCTTTTCTGTTCTTAATCTCAGAACTGGACAGGCTGTACTTTTATTTTAATATCTGGCTCTGTCTGCCTCTAGTCCTCCTCATCGGACATGGTAGCTTGTGTCTCTGTTATTGCAGAATGGAAGAACCCTGTTAAAAACACATGGTGTTGCATGGTTACTCAAGACCACCTACACACACACACACACACACACACACACATACACACACTTCCAAAGCAGTGTGTTGCTTATCAAATGGCACTTAAATTAGGTATTGTAATTAACTTGTAATTAGAGTTAATTTCTTAATGCGATATTTTATTTCAAATTGCAATCTTTTCGGGGTGGGGGGAGACGTCTTCAGTGACAGCTCTTCGCCAGGTTATCAAAAGACACAAATGGGACCGGGGGTGGGGTCAATTGAAGAAGCTTCTGTCAAGCTGAGGCCATCCCCGGGAGCAGCTGTGCCTCTGTCCAGACAATTAGGAGCCCAGCATGCCTGCCTCTTTCAGCACCTGCTGGGGGTATCATGGCAGAAAGGGGGACGCTTGTCTGCTGTTGGCTGTCATTTGATGGCGATGGATGGGCTGATCATTGCTGTGGCAGCTGAGGCACCTTGGATGGGATCTTTTTTCCCCTCCGCTCCTCACGCTTTGTCTGTGTTTACAAAATTCCGAACAGTAATTATAGCTTTCATTCCTCATGTTGGGTGTCAATAGCGCGTTCAGCGGCCGCCCTTTTTAACCTTTTTTGTCAACTATCAGCACCTAAAATTAGACACTACAGCCATGATTTGATGCAGACATGCTTAGACAGCACGGTGTTCTCTGCTCCTTGATTTCCATGCTGAAAAATGTAAGGCAGTGAGTTAGTGGGCCAGTCGTTGTGGCTGCCTTCAGAGACATACGTCGGTGTGTTTAAAGGAGCATTGTGCTGACCTTGTAGGATATTTTTGACAGTAATAGTTGTATTTTTTTAATACTGTTTTAAATTCTTGTTCTGTTTTACCTGGCCATTTAGCCAGAAAAAAGAAATAATATGTTGACTAAATCAGTTTGTATCTTCCAGTGAAATGTGGGACAAAAAACTCCCTGTTGCTATCCTGTGATATGACAATCTAGAAAATATTCCTGTTGAAACAGAGTCAAAGTAAAAATAAGAAATAAAATAATAAAATTATTTTTGAAAAAGAAGAGGGAGGAATCCTGAAGATCAACTTATTTATTTATTTATTGTCATTTATAGACCGAGTTGGTGTTTCTTTTTGGTTTTGAATTTAGTATACTTTGTCCCCTGCACACCCGACCAGTGTCTGCATCAGCCACCCACTCCATCCAGCCCCCTCACCCACCATCTCCAGGACTTACCTCGCTCCATGACCCCCCCCTTGGGAAGGGCTGCTGGAAGTGTTAGTTCCCATCCCTCAGATGTCAGTAGGCCCAGGTTCTGATGCGAGAACACGAGCGTGCTGTGTGTGTCAGAGTATCAATCAATCAGTCAATCAATCAGAATCTTTATTTATCCAGGCGGGCACCATTGAGCAAGGCTCATTTGCAAGGTGCACCTGGTCACGAATACATCAAAGTACGGTACAGGAGCAGGTATACAAAAAGCAATAATATGCAAGGAAGAAAAAGTATATACAGTACAGAACAAGGTTGAAATAAAAAAAAAACAGTATTTTACAATTAAAGAAGTCAGCAGATGTACAGTCAGCCATAGACGTACAGGGGTTATAAGCAGAGATCTTTTGAATGAGGCAGCCGGCAGGTACACATATAGGGGAGAGAGGCCGTGTATGGGGTGGCAGGTTAGAGAGGTAAAGAAGAGGAGGATATATTACCAAGACGGGGGAGAATTGAGCTAAAACCACAGAAAGTGATGATGGCTGTCGTGTACTTGTTTATTATGATAATGACGGAGGAGGGTAGATAATTGGGACACTGCTATGGATGGGGTGGGACTTTAGCCAGGCTGGAGCGGACAGGGAAGGGTGGGTGCAGCAGGAAGAGTTAATAGGGAAAGAGTGAGAGCCAGGGGTGGAAACATGGTGAGTGTCAGGATGGAAAGGGGGAGTTGTGGAATTAGTGGGCTAGCGGTGAGGAAAACATTTGCAAGGTGCTTTCATGTAGTGATCATAGAGTGCCTTGAAGATATTCAGTGCAGCTCAGCTTCAAGTTCCTTTGTAAACCGTTCCACAGTGTGGGTAAAGAGAAGCTTAGAGCAGCTTTGCCGAAACGAGTTTTGACCCTTGGAACTTGGAGGGCAATTAGGGAATAGCTCCTTAGAGTGTAGGTGCCTATAACGTCTCCCTCTGTGAGTTCTGGCTTCAGCTTGTACTACCACCTGTCATCACCAAAGGGGGGGAGGAGAGGCAGTATCATAGCAGAGACCAGGAGACCTCCCACTCTTGAGGAGGTGAGTGTCTGCTGGGGCGCTCAACCCTCCCCCCTTCCGGCCTTCTGATGATCTAGGCTGGTTCCTGAAGCTGGGTCGCCAGTGTTGTAAGTGGTAGTGGTAGCGCTACCACTGCACCGGTGAGCCAGCTTGTGTTGGTGTTTCTGATTTACCCTGTGGTGTAAGAACCATGTTAGAGCTAGAACTGTATGATGACGTTTATGGGCTTCTTAAAGGAAAACTGCACAAAAGTCAGTTATTTCATTTGATGATGTAAAAGTGCCTAGTGTGGGGTTATGGACATAACTGACATTTTTTTACATACATTTTTCTTTTGGGGGGTGTGTGTGTGCGCATGCGTGTGTGTGCGCATAGATCACCATTACTCCCGATACAGAATAATGCCTGTGGCCATCTCGCATGCTTCGACCGGCTTCCTGTGCTCTCAGTATGCTGATAAGCACTGCAGTCTAATGGCAAAGGCCAGCAGCATCCATTAGCATATGGAGACCACAGGAAGCTGGCTGGTTCATGCAAAATGGCGCAGGCTTCACTTTGTATCAGAAGTTTTGGCGTTCTCTGAATAAATGCTAAAAAAACATAGAAAGCAGTATTTAAAAAAAAAAATACTTATGGTTGGACCCCCTAATTGGGAGATTTTACAGTACATGATGAAATATCTGGCTTTTGTGCAGTTTTTTTCTTTAAGCATAGAGTTTTATAGAGGAACACAGATGCGCTGTGACAACAATGTAGGCACCTAGCTTGGACATAAACTGCATCATGCTAACTGACTACCCTTAGAGCAAAAAATCAAATTTCAGTCTTGCCTAATGAGAAAGAAAGCTCTCATGGGATTCACTCCCCCAACACTGCAGTCCTTCTTCTGACAAACTGCCAATACACACCAGACAAGAAATGTGAGTGGAAATGCCCTCCATGTTCCTTTTTGTAGGACCAGCCAGGCTATGAGATCCTACTGTTCACGGGCACCTCTTTGGCTAAACAAACTTCCTCCATCACTAGTAAAACTACCCAAAATCGGGCAGTTTAAATGGGAACTAAGAAAACATCTCTCTCCCCCCTAACCTTCTTGTCCATGCACGGGATAAACCACCCCTCCTATCTCTCTCTCTCTCTCTGTCTCCCCTACCCCTCACCTCCTCTCCTTTTGTTCCCATCTCTCAGCTACCCCCACCCCTCACCACTCCCCACATCTAACATTCCCCCTGTCAACTTTCACTCCCTGCCTCCTCTCTCCTCTACAGCCACCCACCCCCATTTAACCTTCCCTCCCCACCACCTCCCCAACCTACGTTTTCTTTTCCCCAGTTACCATTAGACCTAGCCGCCTGTTCCACCCCTTCCCACCTTTCCACTACCTCCTGCTGTACCTGTCCTCCCCATTGCCCCCCGATGACTCCCCTCTACCCTACACACCTCCTTTCACTGTGAACCACCTTGTGTATTCCATGACAGTACCATGTGCTGCTGCTTTGTTTACCTCAACGCTGTTGCTACTTATTTTCTAATATTATGGTCATATTATTTTTATTAATGTTATTCTGTCTGTAATGTTTTTTTGACGTGGAACCTTTGCAAATGAGCAATGCTCAAAGGTGTCTTCTGAAACCTGGAATAAATAAATAAATCCCACAGCCCTAAGATGGTACTTGCCATTAGTCTCTCGGAAACGCGCAGTGAGTTTACTAAATGGCCAGGAAGAGTTGGAATAAAAACAGAAACAGAATTTGAATAGATTAGGGTTATGGAAGGACAGACCAAGCAATAAATACTTACTCACCGCTTACAATACTTGATGGGGGAGGTTGCTTGCTTCTTGACATGAGAAATTGCAGGGCCAAGTGACCAGACAGCTGGCTAACTAATGCACTGGTCAGAACATAAAATGAACTCTGACTTTTGCCAGAGAGGTTGCATTTAATTTCATGGGGAATGGGGGAAGGGAGGCAGGCTGCCATCTTTGTTTTTAAAGTGACCAAGTGCATATTACCTACTCCAAATTCAGTTTAATCAAGTGTAATTTTGTATTGTTAACAGTGTCATGGAGACCACTTCACAGCTCTGAGAGAGATCTAATTTGCTTTGTTTCCTAATAAGACATTTTTATTTTATTGTATGTTGTTACATAAACACAGACAAGGAAACAGCATACACATTCATACAGAGAAGATTATCCAACATCAGTCCTTATGGCTTGCAGTTTGGAAGGAGGACTCTAAAAAACAAACAAAAAAAAAACATATTTATACATTTATCCAGGGCTGATTGTAGTCTTGTCCTCATTAAAATTATACTGACTGTGAATGTTCATTGCAGAAAAATGAGCTTCAAAATTGATGCGGAAGTTCCATCGGGCTCCATAGCTGATGTTGTACTTGTTGAATATCAACCTTTTTAGATCTCAAAGTGTGTCTAGTTTTACAAACACATTCTGATTGCGGACGTAGCTGGGAGTTCGATTCTGACTCCATTTTTCTTTTGAAAAGTGAAAAACTGACAGCCCACAATATTGGTGTTACCCACACAAAAATCATGTTTGTTCACTGGCCTTGATCGACTTCTGCAATTTTCCTTTTTTTTTTTCTCTCTCTTTCTCTCAGCAGGCCCTCCCCTGCCCTGTCACCTGCTGCTGCTGGGACTTGCCCTTACCTGCCAGTACAGTGCCCCACTGTTTGCCCCACGTGGCAGAGCTCCCTGAGGGTCCCCAAGCCCTGGCGAGAGTTTAACCCAGATGCGGTAGGCAGGAAGGCGCAGTAGGAGGCGCAGGCATTGCAGGAGGATGCTGCATCCTACGGCCTCATACAGCAGTCTTTTCTCATGTTCTTTTTCCTTCTTCTGGGTGCTTAGTGGGTGTGGACTGCAGTGACATGAGTACTGTACCGCCACATGTGGTCACACCAGTGGCAGTAGTGGAGCTGAGTGCATGGCCCACCCTCCCCGGAGGAAGAGAGTGTCACAGAAACATGTACTTGATATTTTAATAAACATTTTATTGAGACAGAAACATAGACTGACGGCAGATAAGGACCGCTTGGCTCACCTAGTCTGCCCATTTCCTTACCTATTGGATAAGCTGCAGATGCTACTTAACCAACAGCCTACTTCTTCCTACCCCCCACAAGAATTGCCTTATGTCTGTCCCATGCAGTACTGAATTCCCCCACTGTTTTTGACCCCACGACCACCTCAGGAAGGCTGTTCTATGCGTCCACCACCATCTCTGTGAAAAAATACTTCCTCACATTGCCCCTGAGCCATCCCCCCTCTCTTCAAATTGTGTCCCCTTGATCTTGCACACCTCTTTTCTGAAAGATGCTACTCTCTTGAACTTTGTTGATTCTCTTGAGGTACTTAAAAGTTTCTATCATGTCCCCCCTCTCCCTCCTTTCCTCAAGAGTATACATAGTACCTATGTACTACCTAACACCTGGAGTACTGCGTGCAGTACTGGCGTCCGTATCTGAAGAGGGACATCAAGTTACTGGAGGGGGTGCAGCGTAGAGCGACAAAGATGATCAAGGGGCTGGGGGACTTATACGAGAGGAGGTTGAAGGAGTTGAACACGTACTCACTAGAGGAGAGGAGAGACAGGGGTGACATGATTGAAACCTTTAAATACATGAAAGGAGTAAACAAGATGGATACAGAGGGGCTGTTCAAAGTAAGGGAGGGGAGGGCCACCAGGGGCCATGATATGAGACTGGAGCGAGGAAGGTTCAGGAGGAAGATGAGGAGACATTTTTTTTACAGAGAGGGTGGTGGCTGGGTGGAATGCGAAACCTGCTGAAGTGGTATGCAGTAGAACAGTGGACTGCTTCAAACGAGGATGGGACAGGACAAGGGGGAGGGTTAATGAAGGGGAAGGGTAGAAGGGAGGGGCAGCTGCAGAATAAGGGGTGCTAGCTGCACATTCGAGCAGACTTGATAGACCTTTAGGCCTTTATCTGCTGGCAAATTTCGTATGTTCGTGTGCTCGTATAGTAAGCTCCCTTAGTCTCTCTTTGTATGGCTTCTGTTGCAGACCCTGCACCATTTTGGTTGCCCTCCTCTGGACTGCCTCCATCCTATGTCCTTGCAGAGATGGGGTCTCCAGAACTGCATGCCGTACTCCAGATGGGGTCTCACCAATTGTCTGTACAGAGAGGTAACAACTTCCTGTTTTCTACTGGTGATGCCTCTTCCTATACATCTCCATATCCTCCCTAGGCATTCCTACATTGCTTGCTAACCATTAGGTCATCTGATATGACTACCCCAGGTCCCATTCCTTTTTTGTTGTTGTTAGTACCTCCCCCCCAATTGTGTACTCTTCCCCTTGGTTTTTGTTTTCCAGGTGCATTGCTTTGCACTTCTTTGCATTGAATCTAAGCTGCCATACTTTTGACCATTCCTCCAACCTTGCCAAGTCCCTTCTCATCCTTTCCACCTCCGCTTGTGTATCAGCCCTGTTGCACATCTTTGTGTCGTCTGCAAAGAGGCATACTTTTCCTTCCAGTCCCTCTGCAATGTCACTTATAAAGACATTAAAAAGGACCAGACCCAGTACTGAACCCTGTGGTACCCCACTAGTAAGCCCCCATTCCAGAGTGGACTCCGTTTACTGTTACCCTCTGTGTCCTGTTGTCCAGCCAGTGTTTTACCTAGGCTGCCACCCTGGAATCCACTCCCATGCTGGCTAATTTGTTTATTAATCTTTTGTGTGTGGGACTGTGTCAAATGCCTTGCTAAAGTCTAGGTAGGCCATGTCCACAGCCCCTCCCTGGTCTACTACTTTGGTCACCCAGTCAAACAAATCGATTAGATTTGTCTGGCATAACCTTCCCGCTGTGAATCCATGCTGCCTTGGGTCCTGTGCGGGCCCCACTGGCCTCTAGGTACTCAACAATTCTTTCCTTCAGAAGTGATTCCATCATTTTCCCTACCACTGAGGTCAAACTGACAGGTCTGTAGTTTCCTGCCTCTGTCTTGCTCCCACTTTTGTAAAGGGGAAATCGCATCCGCCCTCCTCCAGTCCTTGGGTACCACACCATCCTCCCATGATTTGTTAAAAAGGGTAGTCAGTGGTGTCACTCATTCTCCCCCCCCACCCCTTAGTTCTTTTAGAATTCTGGGTGAATCCCATCAGGTCCCATTGCTTTGTCCGCCTTCAGTTTTAGGAGTTCTTTCAGAACCCTTTCTTCTGTGAAAAGACTGGTATCGACCCCCTATCCAGAGTGCTTCTATTGATTGGATTAGGTACCCCTCCTCTTCTTTCTGAATACTGAGCAGAAGTATTCCTTCAGTATCCCTGCTTTTTCACTGTCCCTCTCTGCCCACCCACCCTCCCTCCACATTATTAAGTCTCACTATCCCTCCCTTTGTCTTTTCTTCTCTCTAATGTACTTATAAAAGGTTTTATCCTTCTTAACCGAGTTGGCTGTCTTTTCCTCGGTTTGGGCCTTTGCTATTCTGACTGCCTTCCCTGCTTCCTTCTGCTTTAACTGGTACAGTTCTCTGTCCTGCTCCTTCTGTGTTTCCTTATACTTCCTGAATGCTATCTTTTTCTCCCTAACCTTCCCCGCCACCTCTTTTGAGAACCATAGTGGTATTTTCTTTTGTTTTGATTTATTTGCTTCATGCAAAGGCTTATTGCCTTGTGATGGCAGTTTTGACGTTTCCCTATTGTTGCTCCACCCCTCCTTTTTGAGTGTTTACTAGTGATTTTCTAAGGCACTCTCCCATTTTGACAAAGTCAGCCCTCCTAAAGTCCAGTACCCTCACTTTTGTATGGCTTGATTCTGCAACTGAGTTTATCGTGAACCACACTGTTTGGTGGTCACTTGTTCCCAGGTGGCTACCCACTTCTAGATCTGAGATTCTCTCTCCATCCCCATTAGAGAGTACAGATCTAAGATCGCTCCCTCCTGAGTGGGTTCCAACACTAAATGTCTGCGGCATGCCACTTGTAGGGCATCGAGAATGACCCTGCTCTTGGATATGACTGCAGCAAAGGTGCTCAGATTAACATCTGGCATATTCAGGTCCCCCATCAGCAATATCTCTTCAGGGATGCTCACTTCTCTTTTACCTGGTCGGCCTCTAACAACCCGAGATCGCTTCCAATCCTGGGTCGTTGGCATTGCAAGCGGTAGCGCTACTGTTGCGCCAATGGGGCGGACTCCACTGCATCTTTCATGGACTTGGGGAAGCCCCCCTTCCCACATAATCCAGCTATACAGGATGCAGTGTTAGGAGAGGAGACTGTTGTATTATGAGTGGCTGCACTGTGTGGGGGTGTTCCTAAAAATCAGAAAGTATGCAGTAAGAGTAGATCAAGGATTTGAGACAGAACAGTGTTGGATATAATTACTCTATTAGCATGCATTTCAGTTCTCCTACAAAAGGAAGCAGCTGAAACAACCAGCAACTTCAGTGGATTTTAGATAAGGTAAGAAATCATAAAATGTCTGTTTCCCACTTGAAATAATATGATGCAAAAGGGTTGACGGTGTCCCTTCACGTCTGGTAGTTTACATGGAGCTTGTTCACCCTCTGCCACATTGTCAGGGAAAATCCCTGTTCAGGCTTGTGCTCCCCTTTCCCCAGGCCCAGTGGCCAACTGATTTCTCCCACGGCCTTCTTGCTGTTGGTAGGTGCCCTGGCTGGAGAGTCCATCCCCCCAAGCTAGTCCACCAGGTGGACAGGATCCAGTGATGATGGCACTAGGACTCAGGGGAGCCAGGAACCCTGGCTGTAATGTAAATGGTAAGTGAGATTTTATCTCTGGTTCCTCTCTCCTGCCCTCCTTCCTCCCGTGGCATGGGCAGAGCCTTTTGAGGGCCTCTGACGCAAGCAGCGACAACCTGTGGAGGGGGCAAGCTCACCTTTTCCACCACAGGAGTTGCTGCGGCACTGAGTGCCTGACACCTGCCTTCCTGACTGCAGCACACTGTAAAGCGACAGCTGCTGCAGTCTGGCCTACTTCCCGACACGGTACTTGCGTTTGCTCCCGAAGCTGAATCACCTGCACAGCAGCCTAGTGCACTACTGCTTGGCCATCGGATGGCCAGTTAAAATCCCGTTAATCTTACTAGATGTGTGACAGCCATGCGTGATCCAGCCTTGCAAATGAGTTTCAGCCTAGCTTAACAGAACAAAACCTAAAAGGCAAAGCACAGCCGTAACATAAACTGCAATACTTTCCTGATCTACAACCTTGTTCCTTCTGATTACCAGCTGTATATACTTCATACAGACTAAAACACATGGAACTGTGCACTTCCATCCGGGGTGGATGACATCATAGACCTCGAGAGCAAAACTTGGGCGATCCTTATGATGTCATCAGCCTTCAAGATGGAAACACAGGGCCGGTCCGTCGGCGCAGCAGTTGGATTTCCACTTGCGACGCCGGTGACCCGGGTTCGTAATGGACCTGGGTCGTCGGAGGATCAGCCGGGTTAGGAAGGATTGAGCGTCCCATGGGCGGCTCTCCTTCCCTGGGGGGAGGGCAGGGGCTGCAGCCGGCGTACGAGCGGCACCTAGCGGAGGGTGCACGCCCACGCCGGGCAAACAGAGCTCAGGATGGGGCGGACGCTGGCCGCCATTGCACGCCCCCATCCTGCTTGGGGAACAAAAATCCCACGCCTTGCGTCTCGGTGACGCTCTGCCCCTGGAAGCCCCGATTGACCACCGGAGCCATTCCCCCAACCAGTCACAGTTCTGCGGTCCGATATCTGGGGTTGGAGCCGCGGCCCCACTCTGAGGGGTAAGCCAGGGATGACCGGGGGAGACGGCAGTATCCAATGGTTGGGGCTCCAGGGGTCCGTAACCAGAGTTGATGGTCGACGAGAGGCGCGGAGAAAAAAAAAAATTTAAAAAAAGATGGAAACACAGCCTTATTGGCGCATAGTTCCCTGTTATTTATATAGTATATAGTTTTGTATTAAAAAATAAAAATGTGTATTTTTGAGGGTTTTTTATTTTTTATCCTCTACCTCTCCTTGCCACTCTACCCCCCCCCCGGCCCTCTGCCTGCTATGCTCGATGCTCCACAAAGTCGCCTTTTTCGGAGAATCACCCAAGGCAGGATTGCAGCAATAATCTATTCTTTTTTGTCCGAAAGCACGTTGGATTTTAAAAATGTGCCTGTCGGTGAAAGAAAAAAGATGTCATTGAAGTGAAAATTTGTCCAGTATTGAATGTTGATATTGGCCGCAACACGCAAGCTCTTGGCTATAGAACATGAAAGAACAAAGATCATTCGCCTATCGGGCATCCAACTGGCTCAACTCTCTTGGCAGCGACATAGCGACCGCTCCAACACTCGGCCTTTTCAAGTCCAAGCTGCGCCTCTCACTGCTTGTATCCTGCGATTGCCCATCTTAACATTTCCACCATTCCAGCCGCACATGCCCCAGCACCCAGCACTTACAATCAGTCTTTGCACCCCTAGCACCTTACCTGTCATATTCCTCGACAAGGCCCCTGGCTGCACTGTCTCCCGCCTCGCCCACCTCCCTCGTGATCTCCACCCTGCCCCTGCCCCCATCCACCTCCCGTACTCCCCTCACCCTGCACCTCCTACCCCTCGATCTCCTACCTCACTTCTCCCCATCAACCCTCCTCCCTTGTCTTGCTCATAGCTCAAGTCTTTGTACTGGTTATTACATGTCTGTAACTCAGTGATGTTATGTTTGTAACTAAAAATGATGACTGTTGCACACGCTGACGTGGAACCTTTGTAAAAGAGCCTCGGCTCAAAAATATTGTAGTCCTAGATTGAAATAAATAAATAAATAAATAAAAATAAAGTTGTTGTACTATAGTGCAACAGCTTCTTTGACCTTTGAACTTTCCTACAATAGCTTTTTGCAGTGGATCGACATCTAGCCTCAGTAAGGAGCAGACGTATACTATAGTACAATGTTCATATTTGTGCAGAGAGATCTGATTGATTTGAATACACTCACAGTCCTGTGTTGTGCAGTAAAGCGTGAGAAACCAGCCCAGAGTTTATTATGTGTGTGTGTTTCAGGTGTTGCTGTTCACAGCACATTTTTCAGTTTGCCCAGCGTCCTTTAACCTGCCAAGCCAGTTATTTCTTGTGAGGCCCTCCTGCTTTTTTTTTCCAGGCCTGAACTGTCACCCTTTTAGCAGTAATCGTGGCTGCGAGACGCCATTTAAATTTGTAGTCATTCACTGCCTACTACCACTTGCGATATTTTATCCCTAACCTCCTTACAGAAAGCTTTCACTTTTGAACACTCTGAAAATACATGTACCGTACTAGTGTGTCTACTCGGTCATTATAATTCCAACAGAAGCTTGTTTCTCTGAGGCTCATTTTGTTCCGTTTCCTAGCCGTGTAATGCCATTTATGCACAATTTGAACCTAACTTGTTTGGAGCTGTCAGCGGTAGGTTTGTTGCATGCAGTGCCAGTGACCCAGGTTCTGGAACAAGACAAGGTTGCCAGGGGCTGGTGGAGGTGGGGTTGAGTGTTCCAGAGGGCACTGTCCTTCTCTGGGTGGGTTGTAGTTTGATCCCGCTGCTTGAGCGCCACCTGAGAGCGACCAGATAATGCAGGCTTACCTGGGACGACTGTGGGAGGGGAGACACAGGGGGCCTTGTGGCATGAAGGCAGGTTGCCTGCCTAGCCGCTGATTCATGGCCCAGTGTCTCAGGGAAGAACAGTGTAGGGGGGAGGGGAGAAAATTCCTCCCTATGCGGCAGGATGATTTTTATTTATTTATTTATTTTATTTATTTATTTTATTTTAGTCTTTGGTAACCGGTTATGGCCCACTAAGCACAAGTGCCTGTTTTCAGGGGCGACCTGGGAGCACTGGGTGGTTAAGTGACTTGCTCAGAGTCACACAGTATGCAAGTGGAGGTTGTGAGTATCAAACCTAGGTCTGGTCTGCTGGATGTACCAAGCTCGTTCACAGCTCATTACTCTAACCTCTAGGCTGTACTGACATTCGGCCTATGTACTACACCGCCCAGCAGGGTAGAGACACACTGCTACTAGATTTCGGACTATTTACCGGGGGGGGGGGCCTTCCCCCACACCCCACTAGCATTACCATGGTAGGGTTATCCATGGGTCGGGTAAGCAGGGCTCTCCGGTCAAGGTATGGTGATAGGGTTGGGTGGTTGCCAGGCCAAGGGTAGCTGAGCTGGGGGATGAAAAAGAATAAAAACAAACAAAAAAAAAACAAAACTGGCATTTCTGTGGCTTATCTTGACGCTGTGGCCAGATTATCCCAAATGGTATCCTAATCTACCTCTCTCAGGACAAGTGCTAGATGTATCTCAAGGTGGTTTGTTAAGGGGCCAAGGAAGGCAAAAGACCCAGCTGTAACAGTCTGTAAAACTGCGTCAACAGATGCCCATCTTCAGACACTCTCTGCAGCAGGTTCAGTGCTGGTGAGGTGTCCGTTTTTATCGGAGTCTCTTCATGTAGATTTCTAGGGCATTGGTCATGTTGTATCTACTGCCATTGGGTTTGTCCTATAAATCAAAGTGATCATTTAGAGTAGCAAAGGAGTCAGGTCTCCTATTAACCCAGACCCCTTTTCTTGGCCACACTTCCCAGGTGACCACCTTTTTATCAGTGAAAACATGTTTCTTCCAGTAGCGCTTTTTTGCAGTCGAAACATTCAGTTACTTAACCTTGATGGACAATGGCTGCCTGAGGAGGATTCAGTAAAGATTTTGGGGTTTCATCACATACCGTATATACTCACCTGTAAGTTTACCTCACACGTAAGTCAACCTGCCACTTATTTTTAGCAAAATTACAGACACTATTTTGCTGCCCCAATTGGATGGCAAAATCTGTTTTGTGAAAAACATTAGGTACAGAGGGCTCGGTTTTCAGAGAGCCTTTAGAGCGATGCAGGTTGTGTAGCTCCAGGGCTGCAGCAGATTCAGGGTGCATCAGGGACCCTGCACCCGATTTTACAAAAATCAGGGTCCTGGTGTCAAGCTGCTCGGGGTTGTTGCAAGCCATCTGTGCAAAACAGTTGATGCACCTGCGGGAATTGCCACAGGGATCCACCCCCCCACCCCCCTGCCTGGCGCAACACTAGAGGGGGCTGGGATGGTTGGGGTGATGGTGAATGTGCTGCACAGAAGGGGCTGGGGCAGAAGGGCATGGGAGTTAGCATGGGGGGCATGGCGGGGAGTGCGGTGGCACCCAGCAGTCAACATCTGCTTTTGTATTAATGGTATAATGTCTGTCAATCCGTAGTAGTGAGATACAAAGTCCCGTACCAGTTACTGATACTGTAAATATATACATTGATCAACCAACACAGCCATGGAGGGGCAAGTGAGATATCCAAATAGCATGGCATCATATTGCTATGTAACTCAGCAGACATTACGGTCTGTATAACTTAACAGTTTTGAGGTCTGCTGAGTTGCATATCAGTATGATGACGTGTTATTCAGATATGTCACTTGCCCCTCTGTGGCTGTGTTGGGTTTGATCAGTGTATAATTTTACAGTATAAGTAATAGGTACAGTACTTTATATATCGCTATCATGGATTGATGGACATTAATAACATTAATACAAAAAGCAGACACACCCCACTGGGTACCACTGCACTCCCTGTCATGCCCAGCTATCACCCCAACTCTCCCTGTGCCACCTCCCATGTCCCTTCTGCCCATTGACCCCACATTCAGAGTCCCCCTCTTATTTGTCACAGTGTGTGGCACTGGTGCAAGTCCCTTAGACCACCTCCTGGCTGGTCTAAGTTGAGCACCTTGCATCCATGGTGGGGCTTGTAAAGTCACAAAAAAAGGGGATGTTGCAGCCCCGCCATGGCACAAGGCCCCCTTGCAAGCTGGTGCACCCCGCTTTATGGTGTAAGGCTGGTGAAGTGGCCCTTTGGTGCAGCGGCTTCCCATTTTGATGCAGACCACGTTTGAAAATTGGGAATTCTGCATTTTTGGCGCAGGTTGCCACTTGCGTCATTTATGTTTGACGCAGGCACCTTGCGTCATTCCCTGGGCTTTGTAAATCAGGCCCTGAATCTTATTGTGGCCAGAACTGGACCCAAGATCGTGTTACCCAGTTGCAAAAGTGGTTTACCATGGAAAACCCTGCATATAGCTCAATCTCACAGATAAGTCAAGTCCCCCTTCTTGGGGGGCCTATTTTTGCTATCAAAAACGAGACTTGCAGGCAAGCCCGGTGGCGCTGAGGGTTGCAGTGCTGGATGCCACATCTCTCGCTGAGCTGGCGACCCGGGTTCGAGAGCAGAACCGGATAGGGGAAAAGAGCAGGATTGAGCAGTCATACTGGCAGCTCTCCTCTCCTGAGGAGGATCTCGCACCCGCCCCTCTGTCAGAATCACCCCGCCGGGTGGAGGCCCGACGGTAGCACAGGCAGGCGGGGCAGAAGCCGATAGTGCCCAGAGGTGTTTTCTGCCATCACACGCAGTGGGGCAAAGGCAAACCCTGGGGGGGGGAGGGAGAAATGCACAAAAAAAAAAAACTAGACTTACACAGTACTTGAGGATATAGAGTAGGTGCCTGTTAGGAGTGGCATACAGCGTATTTTAGGAAGCTAGGGTGATTCCGTCTATCTCTGTTGGGTTTTTATGCCAGTGCATTCTTAGAGTATGAGAATCGATACCCTAAGAACGCAAAAGAGACCACTCTTAGACATGAATGGGTGTTTTCCACTGCAGTAATACTATATCATTTATTGAGGTTGATCAGTTATATAATACAGTAATGCTCCCCTGAACGAGCGTGTGTCTGTGGCAGCAGTGCATGAGACATGCTTTATAGACTAGGAAAAAAATAGGTGATTTTAATACCTTTTATTGGACCAACAAAATTTTACAGAAAAAAAAAAACTTCAAGCTTTCAAACTACACACAGTTCTTCTTCAAAAAGGCAGTGGCAGGGTTCTTAAGAGCTCTGTTTTAAATACATTGAACCGTAGAAATTGATGACAGATAAGGACCACCAGGCCCATCTAGTCTTCTGGTATACCCTACCTTTAATTAGCTGCCGCTGACCCTACTTGGTCACTGACTGCAGCCTTTCCTTTCCCCTCTAGGGTTCCCTTATGCCTGTCCCGTACATGTTTAATTCCCCCCACTGTGCTTGCTCCCACCACCTCCTGGGACACGCCATTCCAATCACCCAGCACCCTTTCCACATTGCCCCTTAGTCTCCCCCCTTCCAGTCTCATGTCATGCCCTCCTGCTGTTTTAGAGTAACTTCTCTTCTGAAAGATGCTGCCCTCCTGTGTCTTATTATTAAATACCCAGAACTTAAACATTTTCCACATGAACGAGACTGATTAATGAAGTAACTAGATAAGAATGCCACCAGAGATGAGAAAACATTCTTTACAACTCTAGTTCTTGGTAGGTCAAATGTCACAGAAGGAATGTTATGTTGAAGGAGGGCATAACTTATTTGATGTGTAATGTCTTATCAAAGCGAAACTAAAGACTCTGAGTGAGGGTGTGTGTGTGTGTGTGTGTGTGTGTGTGTGTGTGTAGTCCTTGATGAGATTATAGACTAGGAGTGCCTCAGAGGCAGAGATCTAGATTTATTAGTTGCCGTATTGGTCCTTGCTAGAACAGATCCAGAAGCTTAATGATTTGATATTTTATGTATCAACATAGATAAATAACACACGGGTTTCCAGACAGACAAGTCTCTCGGCCGCAGCTCAATGCATTAGGCTTCTGACCAAGGACTGGTTGGTCCGAAAGCTAGAGCACTTTGTTCTTGTTGTTACATCTTATGTTGGTCCATTAAAAGATATCAAATCATTCGCTTCTGGATCTCACAGGCAGAGGAAAGTGTTTTTTTTTATACTTTATTTTTATTACTTTCATCTGTTATACAACATATGATCAGTCCATATTCAAGACAAACCTAATACATCATTTCAATCCACAGAGTGTCTAAGGACTCCTTAATACAAGGATATGTGTATCTTGAATATTTTGATACCTCATGTGAGGGGTTAACTAAAAATACATTTCTACAATTATAAAACAAGGTTTAAGGCCGATAGAAGTAGCCCATGAGCAGAGCGACTATTTCGTATGCTAAAGTCAGTATAGGAAGTCCAGTATTTTACCTCCCAATTGGGAGTAGCGGCGTCGCTCTATATCCCTTTACGTTTAAGAAGTACCCTTAAACTAATACTTGGCAGCAAATGACAGTATCCCCGAAACTTAAACAAACAGGAAAAATCCCAAACATAACTACTGATCTGGGCTAGGTTACCCTCCAAGTAGCATTAAATTATGTTTTAGTTGCAATCTTTTTACTCTACTGGTAGCAGCATACATATTTTAATCCTGGTATATTGCTGTTAGATCTGTTAATCAGGGGACTAAAACTTAAAATAATTATTACAGACTTTTACTCAGTCTTAACTTGATATAAAATAGCCGTGGTCTAATTAAATCAAAAACGACATTTAGGATCCCAGCAATATCCCCATTATTAGATTACAACAATCAGGGGAAAATAAACAGATATTTTAAACAAAATCAGTCTCCCTCAGTCTCATCCAGATCACTATCTTCTATGCCATTAATTCGTAAATGTTTCCTCCGCTTTTCTACGAATCGAGAAGCCCACTTGCCTGCTTCACCAGGGTCGGAGAACATCCAAACTTTACGCTCAAGCACCACTCTGAGACAAGCTGGAAATAACTACCGCATGGGTGATTGAGGCCTCCCGGAGTTTCTTGCGCACCCCTTCGAACCATTTACGTCCCTCCCGAGTGGCATAACTTATATCCGGAAAGAGATAGACCGAACGGTCGTCTTGCATGATCGGGCTAGCTTGTCTCGTCATGCAAAGGATTTTATCCCTTGTTCCGATGCCATCTGTTATCACTAGCAAGGTGCGTGGGGTTTCAGAGTCCTCCCGATAACCCCGGGGAGTAATTCGGTAATCTTTTTGCAGGTTAAAGCTGGTTGCTTGATCCTCTGGCACTAACTTTTCTCGAAACCTGTCCTGTAAGAACATGTGGGGTGATCCCCCTCAATCCCCTCGGGCAAGCTGAGAATCCGGATATGAGAAGAACGATTTTGGTTCTCAATTGTCTCCAATCTAGCTTTAAGGTGAGAGTTCTCTTTTATTAAAAGCATAGTGGCTGCAGACGTTGAGTCACTATTCCGTTTCACATCATTCATCTCTGTTTGTATAGTCTCCACCGTCTTTTCAACAACATTTATTCTGGCATTGAAAGAATCTGTCTTGGAGCTCATGTCAGAAACAGATGAAATTATTCTCTGTAACTGTAGCCCGATAAATGCCATGGTTTCTTCAGCATCAGGCTGAGAGGAGGCCTGGCTCTCTAGGCCAGTCCACATGAACTGCGTAGAACTTGAGGATTCTCCCTCCGCTGCACCAGTACGATCCTTACAAGGGTTGCCCATTTTTATATTTTCAACCTTCCCAATTCCAGTAGTAGGTGTCTTTTCAGCTGTAGAATGCCGCAGATTGGTAAATTTTCAAGTGAGGAAAGTGTTTTTAATTGTTCACAAGCATGCCCTCGGTCTATAATGATAAACCCACTATTTGTTGTAACATATATGTTCAACCAATAAAGATCTTGGGCTCGATTCACAAACAGGGCTAGGATAGGCACAGGCTGCAGCAGCTCGCACCGAAGCCCGGTACACCAGAGACCCTGCACCAGATTCTGGTACAGGTGGGGTCCTTGCATCCAAGTGTTCACACTTGTGGTAATCCCCCCCCCCCCATGCAGTAGACACCTGCCACACAGGAACTGTGTGCTGTGAGCCCCTTGTGCAAATGCAACCAGTCCCCCATCCCTGCTCCCGAGTGCAGGAAATACTACTCCTTCCTCTGGTGGTCTAGTACCCCCCATGCTACCCGTGTTATTTATTAAATAACCTATCCCCTGTGGTGGTATAGTGTCCACCCATCTCTGATGCTGCCAGTATATACTTAATAAAATTCCCCACCTTCCCGATGCCAGGTGCCGCTGTTTTATGTAACAAATAAATGCCCCCTCCCTATCCTCGATGTTGCTGTTGTCATAATGTGTTAAGACCCCCCCTTACCCTGGCAATCAGTGGCCCCCACCCAAGCAGGTGAGTGCTCACCACCTAGCTCCCCATCCCGTAACAGTGCGGCACAGACCTCCTCTCACCTCCATGGCGGCTCTGACTGAACTGTCATTGAGTGCTGAACTGTGCACGGTCGGTGACAGTTCGAGTCAGCGCTGAGCCGTGGAGGTGAGAGGAGGTAACCGGTGCCGGCTCTGTTACGGGATGGGGGGAGCTGGGTGGTGGGCACTACCTGCTTGAGTGGGGGGCCACTGGGTCACCATTGTAAAGAGGTCTTGCATCATATTATGATAACAGCGGCATCGGGGATGGGGGGGGTGCAATTTATTTTACTACATAAAACAACAGCATCCGGGATCGGGGAGATGGGGGTATTTTATTAATTATATACTACGGCCACATCAGGGATGGAGGGCACTAAACCACCATGAGGGAACAGGTTATTTAATAAAATTATTTGGGCAGAATCGGGGGTTGGGGAGGGGGGCTACTATACCACCAAAGAGGGCAGCTGTATTTCATAAGTATAATATGGGCCACTTCATGCATCTGGGGGGGGGGCAGTATACCACCAGGTAGGGGACTTGCTTTACTTATCAGGGGATCGGGGAGCGGAGACCCATGGCACATTGCCGTAAATTGCCCAACTGTCCTAGAGCAATAGTTCTCAGACTTTGACACAGTGAGCCTCCCTAAATCCATGGAAAAGATTTTGAGCCTCCCCAAATTAAAATAACATACTGTACTTTGCACAGTACACCATGAATAAATTCAAACCCCTTTGAGTACTTGGCCCAAATTCAGTTCTTTGTCTTGTACTGACATGGAACCTTTGAAAACAAGCTCATGTGCTCAAAGGTGTTATCTGAATAACAAATAAATGAAATACATATTATTATTCAGCTTATTGTAAACCCCCCCCATTCAATAGGCCAGCCTACTTGCTCTGCTATTTTCATTCTTGAACCATTGTTACCCCTTGTTGCAGTGCCTTCATGGGTCAGAGTACTTTCTCTATTTCCTCTCTATATGAAATAACTTTCCTACATACTTTTTCTCTCCCCCCCTCCTTGGCTGCTCCTAAGCAACTTCTCCAGGATTACTTTGCTTCTTCCTGCCGTTGCTCTTAGCATTTCTATGCACAACCCTTATATTTGTTCTGTTCTACCATCAGTCTACAAATTACCACCACTCATTATTAGTTTATTGTTCATATTTGTTTATACTATTGTTCGTTATGTATTTCTTGATCGTTTTGCAGTTACCTTTTGAAATGTATTCGCTCCCTACCCTTCCCTGGGTACACCTGAAATGAGCCTTCCGTTGTCACCCATTAGTAAATAAATACATAAAATTCATCTACTACTGTCCTCTTTCAGTTTGCTTTATCTCTTCACACAAAATATATAAAACTCAAAATTTAAATGCAGTATTTTTTCAGACTTGCTTGAGCCTCCCCTGGAACAGGTTGGGGCCTCCCCAAGGAGGCTGGCCTCACCATTTGAGAATCCCTGTCCTAGAGGGACATATTCTAAGTACCCTTAGACCAGCGGTATTCCCTCCACACCTGCTCCAGAGGAGGAGAGCAATCCCTGGGATGCTCGATCCTCCCCGCCCCCCCAGCCAACACTCCAGCGCCTGAGGTTGCTCCTGACTCTGGGTCGCTGGCATGGTGCGTGTGTGGCGTCCAGCACCTTAACCCTCCGCGCCACGGGGCTGACTCCAAAATGTATTCATTGTATTTTCCCGTCATGACTCCAAAATGTATTCATTGTATTTTCCCATTATTCCCCATGCTTATAACTGGGGCTGATATTCATGGATTGGTTTAGTTTAGTTTCACAGCTGGAAAATCATTTCAGATGAATCCTCATTGACAACGCAGACTCTGGCCAAACAGCGTGGCCCCTAGCAACTGCATTGTTTTGGGTCCCCACCCCCCCGTTAGTTTTTATCCTGGCCCATGCTGTCCCACAAGGAACTACCCTGTTAATCAGGAATGTATTTCCTGTTCAGGTGAGTTTTTGTGTCATTCAGATGGTAGGAGCACTCCCGAGTTTTTGCCCTGGTTGCCTTCCTCCTCCCTTTGGCTTGAGCCATGTGTGTGAACTCCTTGGCCCACCTGCCAGGGTAACTGCATGGCAGAACCCGTTGCCAGCCCTCCCCAGCTGAGGCATACTGCCCTGGGGCAGCTGCCGGCAGCCTGGTCTACTTCCATACATGCCGACCGGAGTCCATTCCTGAAGACACTGCCACTGGGCTGTTGGGATGCCCAGAGTTGCCTAGTTAGAGATTTTCTGGTTTTCAGCCAAAGACTGACCGCCATTTGCATCTGCAGAATTCTGTGAAAGCCCAACGTTTAAATCTTGGGTCTTTTCCTTCTTTATTACTGAAGACATTTTTCATTAAAACAAGATCTCTTCTTTGTTCAAGTTGCTTATGCTACCCCTTCTCATGATGCGTGAACACAGAAACCTAGAAAATGTCGATGGATGTAATTTTCACACAAGCTAAGTCATAGGCATATCTGCATCTCAGTAGAAAACGACATCATACCGGGAGATCAGAGGGCTGTGGGTTCAGTTCCCACACCAGGCACTTGGGTTAGTATCCCACTACTGATACAGTAGTGCAGCATGAGGGGGTGCTGTACTTCTGAGGTGCCGTCTTTCAGATGAGACGTTAAACCGAGGTCCCATCTGCCTGAATTGGTGGTAGTTCAGATGGATGCTAAAGATCGCATGGCATTTATTGAAAAAGAGTAGGGGAATTTCCCCCGGTGTCCTGGCCAAATTTCTCCCATTCACTAAAAATACCACCAACAGCTTAATCTGGTTCAATTTCAGTTGCTTACCATCTGTATCCCCCCCCCCCCCCGAAAAAGGGACTTCTAGGCCCAGTGGGCTTACCGGGTCAACAAAATTCAATAAATAAATCGTAATGCAGTGAGTTGTGGGACTGGAATGAATTTATAGTAAGAAATGTACTACCCTTATACAAGCCATTGGTGAGACCACACTTGAAGTACTGCATGCAGTTCTGGTCCCCTGTTTGAAAAAGGACATCAGATTACTAGAAGGGGTACAGCGTAGGGGGCCAAGATGATCCAGGGTCTGGGGGACAGCTCCTATGAGTTGAGACTACAGGAGCTCAATAAGTGTTCCCTGGAGGACTGAAGGGAGAGGGGGGGATATAATAGAAACCATCAAGGCCCTAAAAGGTATAAACAAGGTTGGAACAGTGAGCTTATTCAGTCTGCAAAGGGAAATGGCCACGAGAGAGAGCGTAGCCTGAAATTTGCAGGGGAAGATTTAAAAAGGAAATGAGGAGGCACTTTTTCACTGTAAGGGTGGTGTCAAAGTGGAAGGAACTACCAGAGGAGGTGGTCTTATTGAGAATGGTGGATAGTTTTAAGAGAAGGTGGGACAAGGGAAGAGTCACAACTGGTGGTAGGAGGGGTGGGGGTTGAACAGGTGGGAGAATACTCCGGGAGGGGCAGCTCCAGTATAATTTACTGTGAGCTACACACTTGAGCAGACTTCATAGACTGTTAGTGCCTGTTTCTGCTGGTGTCTTCATATATTTGAATTTATTGAAAACATATTGGTTCATGATGTAAACTATATAGATAACCATTGCCTCAGTGCTTGCACACAGAGTTTGTCTTTTCATATGTATATATGTGTGTGTGTGTGTACATATATGTGTGTGTGTATGTATGTGTGTGTGTATATGTATGTATGTGTATATATATATATATATATATATATATATATATATGCAGTTTTGTTAATATGGTTATTTTATTTATTTAGTTTTTGATAACCGGGTGAGTGCCCTAGACACAGAAGTGACTATTTTCAGGCACGACCCAGGAGGTTACATTATTATTGTACTTTGTTCTTAACAATATATAACATTTTATTGGGGGAAAAAAAAAATGTCGCCTGATAAAAGCCTGTTGGCCCATCCAGTCTGCCCAAGCCTGCCTAGCTATGGGACTGTGTCCCTGTAATCCCACCTTTCTTCCCCAACTACTTCCATATATACTCTTCCCGGGTGCGAGTCTCAAACTGTTTTGAACCACCGTGCTGTTTCAGCACAGATGATCTCCTCCAGAAATGTGTTGCAGTCTGCCACCATTCTTTCTTTTGAAAAGTACTTCTGACATCCCTTTTGAACCCCCCCGCCAGTTTCCTGAAGTTCCCCTGTTACCACTCATCCCCAAGAATTCACTGCTGTCCGCCTTGTTATCCTGCAGAGGTACTTAAAGAGCACCTTTCCTACTCTTTTTGTGATTGCACCCCAAGAACCATGGAGGACCATTACCTGCCCGCAGTTCCAGTGGTGCCAAAATGAGAATTTGCATATGCCCCTAATTTGGAAGGGAAGGGATCATATTTTTGGTTTCATGGAGCTGAACCACTGATCCCTTCCACTTCCTGATACTGAGAGTTTCCCCTGCACTAGCACGTTTTGTGATGTCGTGATATGGACAGTGCTGGGACACACTTCATAGACATTCGTGGGGGCCATTTTTTTAACTCCATTTTTCATATTTTAGATGGCCCTTCAGAACAAGTCAAGGCCACTGCTTAACTAACTAGGACCTTGTTAGTTAAATAGTGGCCTTGATTTGTCCCTGCGCTGTACATATAATGACATCACAAAATGTGCTAGCGCGGGAGCAACGCTCAGTATCAGGAAATGAAAGGGATAGGTGGCTCGGCTCCATGGAGCCAGAATACGATCCCTTGCCTTCCAAATTAGGGGCATATACAAATTATCATTCTGCACCACTGGAATTGGAGGCAGTTATGGGTCCTTCCAGGTTTTTGGTGTGAGCACTGGAAAAGGTGCTTTTTAAATATCTCAGTCATATCTCCTTTCTTCTTCCAGTCTTCCAGTGTGTTTTTAAGATCCTCCAAGCGTTCCCCATAAGACCTCCCTGGTTGTCCTGTATCAGTTTGGTAGCTGGTCTCTGCAGTGCCTTAAGCCTGTCCTTGTTCTTCCTGCTTTGAAAGCCTGAACAGTGCTAGCTGTGATGTCACAAACACAGCAGTTGTGAGGTACGTTGGAGGTGGTCCGATGTTTTGGAAACCTGCAGTGGCATGAGTACATGTTATGTTGGGGGGGTTCAAAAGGGCTGGATCTGGACGCAGATACATACTGCATTTGCATCCATCCATTTGTGTCCAGGCAGCCGTGTTACTGTTTTCAGAAGAAGCATCTGTTTGCGACAGATTCACTATTTGCAACAAAAAATGCACCCATTTGCATCTGTTTTTGGACATGAACTTTGGATGCTGTTAGGCCATCTAACAGATGGACTAGCACAGTTCCAGAAGGAGGAGAGCTTGTGCAAAACAACAATGCTGAGGCTCGGGTGCTCCCCAGGAGAGCTAACCAAGCCCTCGACTGCTCAGACCAGACAACCAGGAGCGGACAGCACTTCTCCAAGGATTCACACAGATGCACATATGCTTTAGAAAAACAGACTTGCTTTATTTGTTTATTTAGTGCAATAAAAGTGAATAGCCTAAATAATAGGCAACCCGTCCCGGCGCTTCGCATGCCTGAGCTTCGTTCCCATTGAGCAAAGTGCCGGGTGGGTAACCTGTTGTTTTGGCTGTTCACTTTTATTGCACTAATAAATTAATAAAGCAATTCTTTTGTTTTGGTCCCTGTTTTGGGCGAGTTTTGTTGTGCTAGCTCCTGTGCTGCAGCGTCCAGCTCTGCAGTGTCCTCTGTCCCTTTGTTTGATTTCGGAGATAGAGGCAGATACCTGTTTGTAGTTTTTATATGGCTTGTGGAGGTGATACTTTGGAGAACACTGAGTGATGGGGCACCCGATTTGCCCCTCCTAACCACCTGCCAACCTCTCAGACCAACTGCCCTTCATGGTCGAGGTGCTTCTGTTGGATGTTGGGGGGAAATGGCGGGCTGGTCTTATATTTCCTCCTGAATATGTGATTTGAGGCACGCAGTCTCTGCCCATGCTGCCTGGAGCTGAGGCCTTAGATCTCCAGTGGTTCAGCATGTAGGACAGTGTCCTAAATCCTGTATACTACCCTTTTGAAAAGTGTCCCGAAGTACCTGCAATTAATAATATCCATTCCAGATAAGTTGCTGGATTTATAATCTGGTCAGAGTAATTAGAAGGAGGAAAATGAAAGCAAAAGTTTGATTTTGTGTTTTGTTTGTTTTGTATAACTTGATGGTCATGGGCGACCTGAACATGCCGGAGGTATACTGGGGCACTATGACATCTTCGGTGGCCAGGGAATAGTGGTTGATGGAAGTCTTTCAGGATGCCTTCCTAGTCCAGCATGTGGGGGAGCCTGCTAGGGAGGACCGGATACTGGACATTGTCCTAGCAGACAATGACCAGATAAGGGGCCTGGAGTTGAACAGTCCACTGGCAGGCAGTAACCATGCCATGGTCTGGTTTCTTCTATACCTAGGGGGAGAGGAAAATTGCACTAACACAGTGGTAATAGATTTTAGGGGGGCAGACTTTGAGGGCATGGAAGGGATTCTTGGGGAGTGCTTGGAGGAGATAAGGCCAAATATGGATGCTGGTAGCTTGTGGGAGACCATTAAGAAGGGGGTGCAGGAGGATACAAGGACATGCGCAAAGGTAAGGGCATGCAATGTAGGGTCAGAGAGCCATGTTGGTGGACCTGGGAGGTGCAGGAGGCGGTGAGGGGAAAAAAAGGCTGCCTATGCGCACTTAAAATACTCAAGGTGGGTATGGAGAGGGGAGAATACAAGTTACTGGCCAGGAGGGTCACCAGGGTGGTAAGGGGGGCCAGGGCAAGGAAGGAGCAAAACCTGGCTGGGTGGAAAGGGGTTCTATAGATACATAGAGGCGAAAAGGAAAAACAAGGGCAACAGATCAGCAGGATTAGGACTGGGGAGAATTGGGTGCAGGGGAACAAGCAGAGGTACTAAATAAGTACTTTGCCTCGGTCTTTACCGGGGGAGGTGGGGGATCCTTCCATCCCGATGGGAGGGAAGGGGAGCCCACAGAACCGGGAGGCCAGTTAGAGACTGAAGGGCTGGAAGAGGCTTGGGAAGGGGCCGGTGTATGAGGGAGGGGAAGGCGAAATCACAGTGGGTAGGGTGAGAGAGGCCCTCTGGTTGCCAAAGACTGAAAAGGCACTGGGGCCAGATGGGCTGCATCCGAGGGCACTGAAGGAACTGGCGGTGTTGGCAGCTCCACTGGCCTTGCTTTTCAACATCTCTCTGAGGACAGGGTGGGTACTTCAAGATTGGAAGGTGGCTCAGGTGATGCCTATCCACAAAGGGGGTCCAGAGAGGAGATAGGGAATTATAGGCCTGTTAGCCTAACCTCTGTGGTAGGCAAGGTTATGGAGGGCATTATCAAGGAGAGGCTTGGGGCAGCTGGAAAGGTTGGGGCACGTGGATGACAGACAGTATGGTTTTGTTCTAGGGAGGTCGTGCCAGACCAACCTGGTGGAGTTTTATGACTGGGCGACGGGTGCCCTGGACCGGCATAGGCCGGTGGACGTCCTCTTTCTGGATTTCAGTAAGACGTTCGATTCGGTAAACCCATAATGGGCTGCTAGCAAAGCTGGGGGATGGGGTGGGGGCCAGTTGCTCAGGTGGGTGGAAATTGGCTTACAGGGCAAGACAGAGAGTAGTGGTTGGAGGATAGTCTCCTCCCCCAGAGGGGTCACCAGTGGGGTCCTCAAGGGTTTGGTCCTGGGACCACTCCTGTTCAATTCCTATGTCTCAGACATAGGGAGAGGTGTTAGGAGTAGGCTGTCTCTCTTTGCGGGTGACTCAAAACTGGAAGCACTGGCGGACGAAGAGGGGGATCTGGATACCCTAGGGGGTGGTCAAGGAAGTGGGGATTGAAGTTCAATGCAGGGAAATGTAGGGTGTTGCATCTGGGGGTCAGAAACCCGGCCATGCATAGACCCTGGGGGGGGTCACACTGCAAGCCACATCGGGCGAGAGGGACCTGGGGGTAGTGGTAGACAGCAAAATGAATAACACTGAGAACTGTTATAGAGCTGCAGCAAAAGCAAACAGAATACTGGGCTGCATACCCAGGGGAGTTACCTCCAGGAAGAGTGATGTGATCCTCCCTCTATATAATGCACTGGTTAGGGTGCATCTTGAGTACTGTGTGCAATTCTGGAGACCCCACCTTAAGAAGGACATAGCGCTGCTGGAGAGGGTCCAGAGGAGAGTGACCAGGATGATTCAGGGCATGGAGGGTAGGCCGTATGAGGAGATACTGGAAGAACTCAAGCTGTACACATTGGAAGAGAGAAGGGACAGTGGGGACGTGATAGAGGCCTTTAGGTATGTAAAGGGGATAAATAAGGGCTGAGCCAAGGAGGTGTTCAGGCTTAAGAAGTGGGGAGCTACCAAGGGACATGAGTGGAAGCTGGAGGGGGGAAGTACAGGGGGGAGCGCAGGAGACACTACTTCACTGAGAGGGTGATTGGAACTATGGAACACACTGCCCAGGAGTGTGGTGGAAGAGAACACAGTAGAAGGATTCAAGAAGGGTTGAGACAGGTACAGGGGATACTGAAGCCGGGGAAGACACCTCTGGGTTCGAGGGGGTGGAGGAACGAGCTCCCAGTAGGGGGCTGGCTTCCGAGCAGACACGATAGACCATGAGGCCTATTCTGCTGCCTTTTACTGTGTTACTTGTGCCCCTGAAAATGAGGTCACTGTGGGGATACCCCTCTGGTCTTCCCCTTCCTGCTTTGGTACAGGAAATGTCACAACTGCGCTACCCTATAAAAGGAGTGTAGCGTGGAGTGGTTGGGGATGGGGATGGGTGGCTGGGCCCTTCCCCTACCGAAAAAGGACCACGGATGAAAGAGACAAGGAGGTAAGAACAGAAACAATCAACCAACAACAAATGCAGTAACCCTGAAAGCTTAGCCTAATGATAGATAAAACTGTAAACCCTGTACGCACCACCTGTATCAATTTTACAGAGGATATACCCTGCAAAAAAATACTGTGCTACAGAGAAACATAAAGCAGTGACAGAAGATATACTTTGCAAAAAACAATTTGAATCTGAGAAGATAGCAGTAATCTGTAAGCACAAACCTGTAGGCGTACCCTGTAATAATGCAGCAGAAAGTATACCCAACAACAACAATTTGAATCATAGAAAAATAAAGCAGTAAAATGTTAGCAACAAACAGTAACAACCCCAGTGAGTGCAAAAGAAAATAACAACAAACAGTAAATCTGTTTAGCCAAAAGAAGCCTTAATCTTTTTCCTTGCTCTGATAAGGTTCCTTGCTCTGTCCTTACAAGCAACCTAGAAGAAGAGAGCTCAGGCGAAGCTAGGTGCCTTTTGCCAACAAACCTAGTCTTCCACCTCAAGGTGGTAATTCCGATCTTTCAATAAATAAGTGAATTCCATGCCCCTGTTGCCACACTGACACTGCATTAATGCCATCTCCTCACCCCCAACTACAGGCTGTCCGGCACTGGGAGTCGCAGACCAGTACCGTAACTCCTGGGTAGTCGGTGGGGCCTAACTTCCCATTTGAGAGCAGCATAAAGGGCTGATGCCTATGGTCGCCCATGTCCAAAAGGCGCAAAAAGCCGTCATACTGTCCCCCTGTTGCCACACTGGCACTGCATTAATGCCATCTCCTCACCCCCGACTACAGGCTGCATGAAAAAGGAGACTCTCACCAGTAAGCAGAGGGATGTACAGGTGGTGTGGACGGCAGTCTGTGGGGATGGAGGGGCTGTGGTGTAGTGGGGTTCCAGGACAGATAGCTGACTGGCAGCGAGGTGCTGGAATCCAGGCCCAATGACTGGGGCATAAAAAAAAAACTGATAGGACAAAACGAAAACCTGGAGGCCGTTAAAGTGAAATGCTGTCCCTGTTACTGTCAGTTTCTGTTATTTGAATAGATGTATTGCTTCCGAAAAGGCCTTCTATCACCAACAGTTTATTCAAATTACTTTTGGGATCATCATTTTTGTTTCTTTTAGTCATCATATACCACGTTTTTACCTCATTTTTTCCCTGTCCCATGTTTCCTTCTGATTTGTGTGTCTTGCAACTGAGAAAGAGAGGTTGGTCCCCTTACTTAGTTTGTAGTTTATGAGAACCATGGCTTCTGGCTCGTGGCCGAAACAAAGCTCTCCTGACAGCCCCAACTTGTTTGTCAATATGGAAATTTTAAATGTGACTATTTTTTTTAATTGGATACTGCATTATTAATGAAGTAATTACCCAGCCCTCGTTATAATTACCAACACGGAGCCCATGCTGGCGAAACCCCTTGGAGAACCAACAAACTTGTCTACTAGAAATCACATTAGAGATCTGTGAATGAGAAATGAGGCCGGGCCCAGCCGCAGCCTGCACAAGATGCATGTTGTAGCGAATGCACTGGAGAACCACTCGATAGGGTATAAGCTGCTTTATGTTAATGGAGCTATGACCTGCTGGCGCAAAGCCAGAGGAAATTGTAAAGATGATCAACGGAGAGCTGGCTTGAGGCCCGGACAAGCACTGAACCCTGGGTGAGACTGGAAATTGGTCTTTGTCTGATCCTTTGCAGCCCGGTTCAGAAGGATGGGTTCAAAGAATGGCCTATTGTAGTTCCCACACAGTGCAGCTGTGCCTTGGCAGTATGGGGGGAACCTGCATCATAGAACAGGTCTGTATTTCCGTCTCGGACTCAAAAGAATTTACACCTTCCTGTTGTTTGCTTTCTGTTGAGTCTCAAAAGGTTTCGATTCCAAACAGAAACGCTTTCACCCACTGTCCTGGTAACAAAAGCTTTCTATGGCAACCGCTGACACAGTTCTCTGTGACATTACTGCCCTGTGTGCCACACAGCAGTTTGGGAGAGTGAGATGATGTGCCACTATGGTGTAAGCCTGGCAGAGTAGCTCAGGGTTTTGAGAGCAGAACTGCGAACCAGAAAATCCAGATTCCAGTTCACCAGAACCCCATCATCCACTGTTTGACCGTGAGCACATAATTTAACTCCCCCTTACTCCAGTTCTGCCTTGCTGTAAAAAAGGGTGGAAGCAGGACCTCACTGGACACTGAGGGGTTGCATTATTGCGTGGGTTGATAAATAACATTGACACAATTTGGTACAGGGATCTGTTGTGTTTGGTAGAGTGCTGTTGAATCATCTTTTCATTCCTTTTTACTAATAATTGTAGATTGTCCGATACAGGTTCATAGGTTTGTACGGTCAGAAGAAAGTCAGTATTATTTTATTGCATTCAGGGTCACATGTTGCATGAATATAAATGATGAGATTTAAACCTGCTTCTCCAGGTTCACAGCTCTGTTACCTTTCCACACTGCCCCCGCCCCGCACTGTGTGTCCTTTTTGTGCTCTGTGTATTCTACATTACAGGAACAAACACGTAAGGTGTTGCTGGGCAGAGCTCTCAGATTCCTCTTCTTCCACCCCGTCTGTCTCGTTACAGTCCGACTTGGTTAATCCCATTCCAAGGGCCTTATCAGGTACTGTAAATTATCCAGTGATAAATGACCCAGGACTCTGATGTTTATTACAGTCGTGGTTGACAACATTGCTTCTGATTGGAACTCCCAAGTGTTTCCGGGGGCCCTGGCAGGCTGTAGAGGGATACAAGTGACCGTTAACCCTGTTGTTGTTGTTAGGGAACTGTTTGTATGGTCACTGATTGTTTTCTACGTGTATGGGCAGGAGGGTTTTTCTCTCTTCTATACCTCTTTCTTTAGCCCCGTTTACACTACCCTATTTGCAGCGCATCAACCCATGTGCAGAGGTTAATGCACTGCAAATTCTGCTATGTAGACACTTTCCAGATTGCCTTATGTGCTGTTCAGATCAGTTTTTTTATCCGACTCAGTTGAGGGATCAGTATCGGAGCGAGTTCATGAAATGGTGGTGTAGATGCTTTACTGCGCTCATTCCAATAAAAAGGTCGTCTCCTTCAACTCTTCTGTGAATTTACAACCCCCTCCTCGGAGCGACTTGCAGCACTGCGAAGGCAGGCTGTGTAAACAGCAATGTGGCAAGTGCAGCAGGAAGGGAGACGGGCAGATTTCAGAGCGCTGCTGCCACCTTCTGCCTGCCCACAGTTAACAATACACTGCTACTTATCTGATATTTCAGTTCTCATCTGACTCCATTTTAAAGAGCAACTTTCCCAGTGCTGCCCCCAAGAAGCATAAAGAAGCCGTACCTGTCCCCAAATCAAATGCTGCTAATGTTTCCTCTTGTTACTGCCCCTATTTAGGAAGGAAAGGGATCATATTTTGGCTCCGTGGAGCTGAGCCACGCGGATCCCTTCCATTTCTAGGTACCTCTGCAGACCATGATCCACCCCCAGTCCACCCCCACACTAGCACACTTTGTGAATTCACTATATGGAGAGTGTTGGGGCATGTTCCAGAGACATGAATGGCACTGTTTTTGAAAACTAAATGTTCTTACTTTAGATTGCCATTCGGATCAAATCATGGCCACTGCTTAACTAAGAAGGACCTTGTTAGTTAAGTGGTGGCCAGGATTTGTTCCGAATGGCCATCTAAAGTATAAAAATAAAACTTTCAAAACCAGCCCCACTTATGTCTCTGGAGCATGCCTCCACGCTCTCCATATGGTGACTTCAGAAAACGTGCTGGGGGGGGGGATTGCGGTCTGCAGCGGTACCAGGAAGTGGAAGAGATGGGCTCACCTCCATGGAGCCAAAATACGATCCCTTCTCTTCCCTTCCTAATTAGGAATGAGAAAGAAATAATTTGACCCATCGGGATTTGAACCCAGGCCCCTGGAATATTGTCTCCAGTGCTCTTAACCACTAAGCTATGCATGGATATGACTGGGATAGCGAGGCCCAGCCATGTGAGCCATAGCCTAGTGGTTAAGAGCACTGGGACGATATTCCGGGGACCTGGGTTCAAATCCCAGTGGGTCACATTATTTCTTTCTCACTTCAATTTGTGATTTAAAAATTGCATAGCAGTGGCTAATACTGCACTTAGAAAAAAAAAAACATCTGGTTGCCTTCTTAAATAGGGGCAGTTACAAAAGGAAAGATTATCAGTGTTTGATTTGGGGGCAGGGAAAGCTTCGTTATATTTCTTGGGGGGTGGAGTTTCATAAAGAGCGCAACAGTTGCTCTTTAAAACATCGCACATCTACATGAAACCGTAGGGTCTTTTTCACAACCTGTTGTGCAGAGCAGCTAGAATGTAACCTTGCTTACCGTGTTAATCCGAGCCCCACTGTGATCTAAGGGTAGCATCCGCCCGATGATTCTGTTATCCTGGGTTCGCTGCCAGGATTTTCCATGTTGGCGCCACATCCTGCTGCTGTGTAATCAGAGTATAGCACCCACATCGATGCAGCCTCACAAGCAAGTCTCGGGCTCCCGGCTGGCTGGAAAGCTAGCCAAAATACCGGAAGAGCCACGAGACCACTGCAGGGCTACTATGTGTATAATCAAAACGCAGTGGCGCAGATGAAGCGAGCGGTTGGAAATCGCAGCACTGTGAGTAGGGGCTCTGTGTAAAACAGCCCAGTAAAAACACAAAGAAGTGTGGTTTCCCCCCCTCCACACTGGCCCCAGGGCTAGTTAAAAAGGGAAGGATGTTTCAAATCAGACTTGCGTATTGGTTTTTATTTTCTTTCATCTCCTGACTTTTAGTAGTGTAATAAAATCTAATTAGGCAGAATAGTACTGGTATGCTGGTGACACAGATTGCTTTGACCAGGATGAAGGCGGCAAGCAGTGGCATGACTGAATAAGCCCTACGTTATTCTTGTCAGCCATGATGGCTGGACTGCTGTGGACAACAAGTAAGAGAGAGAAATGGCTTAAAACCTGCTCTGGAGGAAAGGCTGTATTCCTGCTGGCCCCACGCTTTTTAATTCTTTACCATGGAAAATTAGAACTGCAGGGACACTGGGCCTGCAATTAGCTTGCTTTAGCTATGGGGGTTTAGCTAACATATTTGGTCCCACAATAGTCTTGCAGTTCTGCAGTCAAATTTGTCTGCGCACCTGGGTCCTTTGACACCCCCCTCGCATTCGGGTAGTGAAAATAGACCAAGAAAACAGAAATGAGGTACCAAAGTTTGAACCCTGGCTGCAGTGTAAAGGAGATGGCTTCCCTGTGGCTTCAGCACTAGTGGGGTCTGCACTCGTTATCTAAGTAATGAGATAACACTAACCGACTTTGCTGCTTGGTTACCAAAGATACACAGCTGGCATGACGACCTGGCTTATACCAACTCTGGAGAGCATGTAGTTTTCCTGAACTCCAGTATGGCTACTAATGTGTTTGACTAATGTCTAATGCATTTAGAGTAAATTCAAGAATTTACGTCCGAGACAGCTACTGCTGCTTAGTACCCCCACCACCACATTCCCTCTTCTCTCCCCTTCCCCAGGTCCCTTCTCTTGGCTTATTTTACCCTTGCCCTCACCCTTTTGTGCTTGTCACTAGCATTTCTTGATGCCTTTCCTTCTCTTCCTCCACTTCTGTCTTCTTTTTGCTAGTGTTTGCTACCTGCCAGGTTGCTCCACCCAGCCATCTGCCTCTCTTTTGCAACACCCAGGTTGGGTTACGCACGTCCCTTGTTAGGTAATGTCACATTTTTATTCCTTTGTGGTATGGGTACTGAGTGCTGATTATGTGATGTTTTCTTCTGTGTTTGCGAATTCATGGATCTCCCCCCGGCCCCTCCGAGGTCGCACCTAAAAACAGGTCTTGTCTGATTGTGGCTTTCCAGTCACACCAGATTTTAAATGAATGTATAAATTAAATATACTGGTTGAATGAATAAACTAGGGTTTAAATGGGATACTGGCAATTACTGTCTGCAGTCTCAGACTGGGATGTGACTTTTTCGTTTTTCGTTTTTTTTTTTTCTGGTGTTGAGAGGAGGGACAGCCTATACAATATGATGGCTACCCTTGAGGGACTAGAATAGCAGGTGTCTGACTCCCTTCAGCACCAATGAAGTGGGTGTATGTAGATGTAATGGACCTAAAACACAATTTTTTCTGAAAAGCAAAAACTGGCAAATGCAAATAGACACAGGAGTATCTGTTCTGCCACTCAGGGCAGGCTCCCTTACATATTGCAGTGTGCTGCCGCTTCCTCAGGGGGTGGAGACTTGTGCTTCCCACAGCCATTACATTCTTTCAGTTTAAAGTTAAAAATTGCATTTCTGATATGATGAGATACAAAGCTAGGTGCAGTACTTAAAGGGGAACGGTCTTGGGCTGGTCCCAATTTGCATTTTGTGTGCAGCAATTTTTTTTTTTTTATTTAGTACCTTTTGTGTGCCCCCGAGCCATCATTGTCCGACCTGGTCACGGACCCCTCGCCTCCACCTCCATCGCCATTGCTTGCACTCCCAGTCACCCTGGCTTACTCCCAGAGGGCGGGGTCTTGGCGCTGTGGGCCTTCCAGCACTGAGGCAGCTAGTAACTAGTCGGGGAGCCAGCGGCGGAGGCAATTCGAGGACCGGGGGCAGGTCTTCATGGAGATGGCCGGGGACACGGAACATTTTTCCCCCCTGTAGGCAGGGGCGGGGACGTGCAATGACGCCAGTGTCTGCCCCACCCCTGATGGTTCTACTTGGCATTGATGTGTAGTGGAACACCCAACCTCCGCCGGGTGTCGCCACTGCACCGAACACTCAGTCCCCCCTCCTCCGGAGAAGGAGAGCAGTCCAAGGACGCTCGATCCTTCTCCCCCTGCCAGCCCTCCGACGACCCGAATCCATTCCCGAACCCGGGTCGCCGGTGTTGCAAATGGAAATCCTAAACAATTTTTTTAAATTACTGTTTACTGTTGTATAGTAGTTTGTATCAGACTGATTTTGCAGACTTCTAAGCTGACATTTTCTTCAACTACAAATCCCAGAATCCCCTGCTGCTGACATCAGAGCAGGGCTGCAGCAGTGGGAGATTCAATAACCTGTAGCGCATGTTAGGGTTTTTATAAGCTCTGATCTTCTGTTTGCTCATCCCACTGTCCTCCCTGGGTTAGGTACTGTCACAGAGAACTGTACTTGGCCCTGGGAGAACAGCAGGACCAGCAGACATCTGATCTGAGTTTATAAAAGTTCTAACATGCACTTCAGGCTTTTGGACCCCCAGGTGCTGTAGTCTAGCTCTAACATCAGCTGCAGGGGATTCTGGGATTTCTGGTTACAACAAATGTTAGCTTAGGAGTCAGAATCAGCCTGATACAATCTACTGTACTGCAGCATACAGTGGAAAAAAAAGGAAAGTTTTTGCATACGAAGTGCAAATTGGGACCACTGTTTCCCTGTCTCCTTTGTAGCAAAAGTAAAGGGGGAGCAGAGATGCTAAAAGTAAAGAAGAGCGCAGGCAGCTGTGAGAAAAGAGCAAGGAGGGAGGGCATGGTGAGGGACGTGCACAAATAACTGTTGATAATAAGTAGTTAGAAAAAATGCTAAAAGCTGACTAGTGGAGAGTCTGTTTCACTCTTGGTGTTATCCCAACACAGCCTCACAGGTGAAACTAGTGCCCATGAAACAGCCTACTTCCAACCATAAAAACATAAATTGATTTTATAATTGCAGTAATGCACTTGGGGTATGTGTGACAGGGATAATGTCACTTCTTGACTAGTTGAAGGCGCTTGGTCTGTAGCCATGCAGGTCACAGTGCACCTGAGGTATAATACTATCTCCGTACGACACACTCCCTGCCATATCTTATTGCTTAAGTAAAAGACCCATATCCAAATATGGCTTTTGCCATGAAGGTTTTTATTCTCTCCACGGCCAGGGTAGGCACGTACTCTTTGCCAGCCATCCTCGCCACCCCTCCATCAGTCACCACTTCCAAGGACCTACCCTACTGCATCACCCATGGATTACCCCCCTCCTCCCGTGTGAAAGCTATCTAGATTGCCGACTGGGGGGGGTCCTAGCAGGTGGGAGGCGAGCACATACTGCAGCAGTTCACAGCTGCCCCACTGCCATTTACTACCAGTTTTCCTCCCTTAAGACCCTGAGCTGGGACACGCATGTCTATGCATGCCTATGGAGGCATTTACGCACCACAGAGTCCTGCAGCACCCAGCTCTTCATGCCAGCCCTGGCTCACAGTGTCATCAGTACTTCACCCGTATTTTTATTTATTTTAGTCTTTGGTAACTGGGTAAGGCCCACTAGGCACAAGTGTCTGTTTTCAGGGGTGACCTGGGAGCACTGGGCGGTTAAGTGACTTGCTCAGAGTGACACAGTGTGCAAGTGGAGGTTGTGAGAATCAAACTCGGGTCTGGTCTGCTGGATGTATCAAGCTCGTTCCTCTAACCTCTTGGCTATACTGCCAGCCCGTGGCAAATAACAGGGGGTGCCAACTAGCCCTCCCTCCCCGAGAGAAGAGAGCCATCTTTGGGTACTCATCCCCCCCCCAGCTGACCCCCAGCAACATGAGACCACCTCCGATCTGGGTCACAGGCATGGTGGGCGGTAGCACACTAATCGCATGTCTCTGGACCGGCTGAAATATATCTTACTGTCTAAAAAGCTGCTGTATTTCATTAGGTTAAGAGGCTGTAATAATTTTAAAAAGGGCAAATGTGTGAAACTTAAGAATATAAATGAGAGGTAAAACAACAACAACAAAAAAAAAGATGATCTGAGGATCAGAAGGAAGCGGCAAGTAGGTAACATCCCAGATCAGTGGCAAAAGGGACAGTGGGGCTTCCTGTGAACAGGATCCGTAGTTCTCTGTGGCTCGTCGGTCCTAATTTCTGTGGCAGGGATCCTAGGCTGCGGTGGCACCATTTGTTCATTTCTGTGTCATGGATTATTTATTCCTCTGCCAGGATACAGTTCTGCTATTGGCTAAAATATGATGTGATGCAGTCAGTGACCTCACAGGCTGGGCATGCTGGTGGCAAAGCGGAAAAGAGAGCCAGGCATTATGGGAAAACTGTACATTTTAATGAGAAGTAACCAGCATTAATGAATTCTGTGGCACTGCAAATATTCTGTGGCAGGATCCAGGTTCTGCAGGATGTTCTGCAGACATGAAATGTTGGGATTCCAAGGCCCTGTCTATAGATTCATCTGTATTCTACATGGTATTTGGGCAGGACATTGGGGATTTTTTCCCTTCCTGTGTCAGATATTGCCACAGAATCTTCAACATCCACCCAGACTGTTGCAAGAAATGGACAGAAGGGATGCTGGTTCAACATATTATTAGAAAGATGGTGGTAGTGTGGAGGGCTGAGGCGCTGGACGTTTTGCCTCTCATCACGCTGGTGACCTGGTTTCAGGAGTGAGCTTGGGCCACTGAGGTGAGAGAGGATGGAGCGTCCGCTGGAGTGCTGTGTTCTCCCAGTGGGGGCATGATGCACCACTCCAACACTGCCAACATGTGGAGGTGTGGTGGTAGGGCAGTAGGTGCATCTTACACAGGAGGACGGCTAGTGCATGATTTGACATGCACGCGCATCTGTATCACTGCATGCACTGGTGTAGGGGGAACCAGAACATGGGAAAAGAACCTGGCTTCAGCGTAGGAAGCCAGGCTTAACGGACCCGCGCTGCCACTCAGGACCTGACACACTGGATTGTGCACTGGGATGGATCTCCCTGCCCTGACTCCACCATGGGAGGAAATCCGCAGGGGTACAGGTAGGTCCTGGAGTAGGCAGTTGTGGGTGGGGATCAGGACTGAAAGCACTGCCGGAGCCATAGGCTACTAGGATGAAAAAGCTTAGTTGAAGAAAAAAAGATGGCAACTTGAGCAGCGCAGCACCCTCCCCCACCCTGGTAGCCCCTGCAGTATAAGGCATTGGATGATATGAGCATAGATCTACAGGTGAGGCTTTAAATAAAGATCATTTCTGATCATCTCTGATTGCTTTCATGGTAGAAGTAAAATATTCCATGACACATATCGGAATTGCAAGTGTCCTGACCAGCTTTCTCCAGTCAATAAAATTGGTCCGTGTAACCCCTCCACCCGGATGCACCTGGAAATGCGCTGTCACCGTTCAGTGTGTCTTTGCTGGTAGAGAATGACAAACCTCCTCGTGGGGCTAGGGCATCAGCACGGCAGTAGCACTGCTGCTTGGGACATTGATTACCCAGGGTCCGTAATGAGCCTGGCGTGTTGGGGGGGATGTGGCTTGGGAGAGGAGGATTGAGCATCTCAGTGGATAGAGAAGGGTAGTAATGACTGCCACTGGATCACCGCTGCTTGGGTGACCAGAGGTGGTGGTGCACTTGAGAGGCATACTGAGTGGGAAAATGCTGTGTAATGCTGGCATCAGCATGTGTGGCATATGTGCATTGATAGTGTCTTCAGTCGAAAGTCTCCATGGGGAAGAGGAGCGAAAATGCACCCCCCCATTGCAGCATGAATCCTCCATCACTCCACAGGTCCTGCAGCATCAGTTAAGGCACGCACGTCTGCACTGGACTTGGATCTGACAGGTGTGAAGCCCACACTGAAGACCATGTCATATGGGGTAGAAGAAGGTGAAGTGTGCCTCACTGCCTCGCCATGGAGAACAGAGTGGGCAAGTAGCATAGAATACACTGGACAGCATGCGCGGGGCGAGGAAGATGTAGGGGCAGCACTGGAGACAAAGGGACAGCACGAATATAGAAAAAAATTCTCTGGAGTTGTAATTGCAACTTTCGTGGGCTAAGTGTTTACAGACTAAAACCTTCCATGGTTCATAGCAAACCTGTGACCTGTAGGAGAGCAGCGGCAAAGGCCAACAGGATGCTGGGATGCATCATTGGGGGATCACCTCCAGAAGGAGGGAAGTGATACTCCCACTGTATAACTGCTTGATGAGGCCTCGCGTTGAGTACTGTGTGCAGTTTTGGAGGTCACATTTAAAGAGGGACATTGAACTCCTGGAGAGGGTCCAGAGGAGGGCAACTAAAATGATTTGGGGCTTGAGTAACAGGACCTATGGGGAGAGGCTCAAAGAGCTAAATATGTACACATTGGAAGAGAGAAGGGACCGGGGGGACATGATAGAAGTCTTCAGGTACATGAAGGGGGTAAATAGGGGAGGAGCAGTCAGGGTGCTTCGAAGGAAGGAGGAGGGGGCAACTAGAGGGCATGGGTGGAAGCTGGAGGGGAGATTCAGGAGAAGAGGAGGTGCTACTTCACTGAGAGGGTGGTGGAGCCATGGAATCGCTGCCCAGAGGGCTGGTGGAGCAGAGGCGGTGGAGGGTTCAAGGGGGGTGGGACAGGTACAGGGGAAGGGTTCTGGAAGCAAAATCCAATGCAGTGAGAAAATCCGGGACTGGGAAGGGAGAAAGCAGAGAGGGAGAGGGGGGCAGCAAGGTCAGCTCCCTGGGTGGGGGCTGACTAAATGAGCAGACACGAAAGACTGTTAAGCCAATTCTGGCATTTTAGTATGTTAGTATGTAAAATTAGTATCAGTGTAGTCAGCGCCTCACAGCTGAGGAAGAGATTTTATGGCCCGAATGAGGCCTGCATATTGCTGTACATTAACGTTATGCGCATTATGGAGGGCCCTGCTCTCTGGGTATTATGTATAGAATTGGTTTTGCATATACAGCTTTTTTTTTTTTAAATAACAAATATTGTTTATACTGCAGGCAGGCATGCTGGCTGAAATGCGGCAGAGTGAGCTGGTAGGAGTCGCTGATCTGGAAAGCAGGGCCTGGGAGCTGGTGATGGAATTCAGTTTGTGTTTGTGGGTGTGTGTGTTTGCCTGGATGGGAAGAAATCCATCTAAAAGGAAGGCTGTCATCCCCATATGTTTGGGTTATTTATATTTTCTTTGGAGAACCCATCTGAGATGAAGTGTCTTGATTTCAGTGGGGTCCTGCTTCAACCCAATTCTGCAGCCAGGAGACACTGACAAGCACATGGAGACCAAGTGACTCATTCAGGGTCATCCAGTGAGACTGTGGCATTGGTGGGATTTGAACAAGGAGCTTCGTCACAGTTCAGTACTCCTTTTTTTTTTTTTAAATCCAGCTTTGTCTTGCCCCCTGGCTCACCCGACAGCACTCCCCTCCCAGCTGTCGCCAGCCTTCTCATGTGCTGTCTGGTTACCCATCACTTGCCCAGGACAGCAGTAGTGGTGGGTGGCCTGCCGTATCAGTTAGCGACTGTGTTCGGATTTGGAGGCAACTGCTGTCAGAATTGGATTTTATTTAATACAGTTACATTTGTTGTTTTCAAAATCTGTGACTACCAGTTCATTGGTCTAGTAGTTCTTGGTTTTTCTTTCATTGGGTGGGTCAGAAGCCAGCAGGCTTGTGATCCTTGGTTCTGCTAAGTGTTGGCCCCCAGCCGATGTGATGTGATGGTAATATTTTTTTCTTATCTTGGCATTAAACTGCCATACCTGGGACTGGAGTGTGGTTGCTGAAGTGGTTAAACTGCTAGCGGAGCTGAAGTATTTGAGGAAGCTGTCTTGTCTGCTCACCAAAAGTGACAGATAAAAGAATCCGTTTCTTCAGAGGTCATTTTTCTGGGAGGCTTTGCCAGGCCCCTGCATCTGCCAAGTAGCTTGGTCGTCATCCCAGGCTCGTGCGTCTTCCCAGGAGAGGCCACAGTTGGTCAGGTTTCTGTTACCAGGTTCTGTCGTCACATCCTTGCTCTTACTGTTGGTAAGGCGTGTGCAAAAAACATGTGTATGTAAACCTGGGTGTATTCATAAGATTCAGACTCTGCACAACGTCTGCTCTTCAGATTGTACCTGCTGCTTAGCTACCCCATCTCCCACCCCCTTAGGTCACAACCTACAGCCATATCACCATGCCAGTTAAACTGCCTGTCTGTCCCCTCCTAGTTATCTTGGCCTACCCTTCCACTAACTGAGTGTAAATTGCTACCCTTGCATTTTAAGGCATTTGTGTAACTTAACATTTTATTTACTATACCGTACTATGTCTCTGAAGGTCTGCCTTTGCACCAAACGGGATCCTTTTTAGTTTGTATTAAATTGTTGCTGCACTGCACTTGTTTATGTACTTCTCTCTACAGCGCCTAAACTGTACTCCTCTTTTGCCTGCTATTCTGTAAGACGTTTTTTGCATTTCTACTATTAATACGCGTTACTAAGCACCTGTCTGTTGTTCTCATTGTACAGTCCCATCATAATGTACTTACTGTAGCCTTGTCATTGTGTTTGGCATATGTACTGTATAATTGTTATTCCACTACCCTCTTCTCCAGGACACACACGGGAAATGAGCAACTTGTTTGTTCGGAGTGCCTTTCCTGGTGAAACTTTTCAATAAATAAATAAATAAAAATCTTATTCTACCCCACTGATCCCTCCATCAAGCTCTAGTTTAAAATGGTGCCTAGCTGGGAACCTGGAGACCCAGCAGACAGGGGTTTGAAACCCACAACTTCCGCTTCATACTGTGTGACCGTGAGCAAGTCCCTTAGCCTCTTGGTGTTGCTGGGACGCACCTGGAAACTAGCTTCAACTCAGTGTGCTTTTCTTGAAGATTTAAACTAGCTGAGGGGGGTGGTGGAGGAAGGAATCAAGGAGGCATAAACTGCTCCCTCCCCACACAGACTGAAGTAGAGAGTAGGGAGGACCTGAGGGGAGAGGAATCCCCCAAGGGGAAAATGAATAAAAGAAGCAGGGTGGTAGAAATGAAGGGGATGAGAACAAGAGCATCAAAAAGAGAAGGGGGAAGCAGGGAGGGCAAAAAGGGAAAAAGGGGTTAGCAAGCAGAGTGGGAACAAAACCTAGAAGATGAATGTGTGCAAATGCTAGAAGTCTAGGAAATAAAGTTCTGGACCTAGAGACCATAATGGCAGAGGCCGATCTGGACATTGTGGCCATTACGAAGTCATGGTACACTGAAAATGATGACTTCCCCCACGTACCACGTGACTAGAACACGGCCACGCCAGGCTATACTCTGTTCAGGAAGGACAGGTTGGGAAGGAAAGGAGGGGTGCGGTGCTTTATGTGAAGGAAGGCCTAAATTACAAGGGATGGAGACAGTGGTGAATACAGTGCTGGCGGAGGTACTTTGGGTCACCCTGGAGATGGGGAACGGAGTCACTATTCGAACTGGTGTGTGATATACAGACCTCCAGCACAGCGGGAGGATTTAGATAAGGTACTGGTGGAAGCCGCTGGCAAGATGGTAGAAAAGGGGAAGGTGCTGCTTGTGGGGGACTTCAGTCTGCCTGATGTAGACTAGAGCCCAGGGCTGCAGCTATGAATTTTGGGGCCCCGGACGAGTCACTTGAAATGGGCCCCTGTTTCCCAAACCAGCTAATGCCAGGAGTAATGCCAGCTCCTCAGGTGGGCCCCTCCTGAGCTCGGAGCCCCGGACAACTTCCCCACTTCCCCCCCCATTACTGCGGCCCTGCTGGAGCCTTCCAACTGCAGCATCAGATAGAAGCAGGGACTTCCTAGGCTGAAGGGGGCGTTCGTCAGGCAGCTAGTCAGGAAACGCACTCAGGAAGGGGTGGGACTGGCCCTGGCTCTCACTAACAAGGACAGTGTTGTGGACGTCAAGGTGGGAGGCCACCTGGGGTCCAGTGATCGCTGTACAGTGCGGTTCAACACAAGGATAACTGCACAGAATCGGACCACACAAGGGCAAGGGTCCTGGACTTCAGGAGGGCAGATTTTAAAAAGATGGGTGAATGCTTCAGGGATGACATGGTGGGGGGTGGGTAGGGATCACCCAGGTGGGGTGGAGGAACAGTGGGCAAAGCTAAAGGAGGGCATAGTGAAGGCAGCAAACATCTGCATCAGGCAAGAGGAAAAAGAAATCATTGTGGTTCTCGAAAAGTGGCTAAGGTAAAGGCTAAAACTGTCGCATTCAGAAGGTATAAGGAGATGCAGAGGGAGGAGGAGGATAGGGAGGTGTATCAAGGAAATGGAGGGAAGCAGGGAAAGCAGTAAGGAGTGTGGAGGTGCAAACTAAGGAAGGAATAGCCTAGGCAGTTACCAAAGGAGATAAGACATTTTTAGGTATGAAGGTGAAAAGAGGAAGACCAGGGACGGGATTGTAAGGTTGAGAAGGGAAGGGGAGCTATGTAGAGGGGGGCCAGGAAAAAGGCAGACATCTTGAACAAATACTTTAGTTTAGTGTTCACAGAGAAAGGAGAAGGGGAAGGGTCACAAAAAAGTAACAGGAGCTTTTGGGGAGGGAGGTAGACAGTAGTCCTTTTTTGGAGGAGCGCGTCCTGAAGGGATTTGCAAATCTGGAAGTGGACAAAGCGATGAGGACAGACAGGGTACATCCTGGGGTATTGAAGGAGCTCAGGGATGTACTAGCTGCACCTCTGACAGTCCTGTTTAACATCTCACTGGAGACAGGATTGGTTCTGGAAGACTGGAGGACGGGAATGGAGTCCCATTTCACAGAAGTGGTAGCAGGGAGGAGGTTGGCAACTGTATACCTGTCAGCCTGGCATTGGTGGTGAGAAAGTTAATGGAATCACTACTGAAGGAAAGGATTGTAGAATATCTTGAATCCAGTGGGTTGCAAGACCCAAAGCACTGGCAGTATGGATTCATAGGCTGGGGTGGGGTGGGGGTTGAGGTCACGTGGGCAAAGGGTGACTGTGCAAAGGCAGAGATACTAAACACATATTTTTGCTCAGTATACACAAATGAAGAGGGGGAGGTACCTAAACCAAACAATAGAAACACTCTGGATACAGAAGCAGATACCAGCCCATTTACAGAAGAAAGAGTTCTGAAGGAACTCTTAAAACTGAAGGTGGAGAAAGCAATGGGGCCTGATGGGATTCATCCCAGAATTCTAAAAGAACTAAGGGTAGAACTAGTGACACCACTGACTACTCTCTTTAACAAATCATGGGAGGATGGGGTGGTACCTGAGGACTGGAGGAGGGCAGATGTGATCCCACTTCACAAAAGTGGGAGCAGGGCAGAAGCAGGCAACTATAGACCTGTTAGTTTAACCTCAATGATAGGGAAAATGATGGAATCACTTCTGAAGGAAAGAATTGTCGAGTACCTAGAGGCTAGAGGTGCACAGGACCCAAGGCAGCATGGATTCACAGCGGGAAGGTCATGTCAGATGAATCTAATAGATTTCTTTGACTAGGTGGCCAAAGTAGTAGATCAGGGAGGGGCTGTGGACATGGCCTTCCTAGACTTTAGCAAGGCATTTGACACGGTCCCACACAAAAGATTTATATACAGGTTTGCCAGCCTGGGAGTGGGTCCCAAGATGGTAGCCTGGGTAAAGAATTGGCTGGAGAACAGGACATAGAGGGTAATAGTAAACGGAATCCACTCTGAAAAAAGGGGGGTTACTAGTGGGGTACCATGAGGTTCAGTATTAGGACGGTCTCCTTCAGTGTCTTTATAAGCTACATTGCAGAGGGACTGGAAGGAGAAGTATGTCTCTTTGCAGATGACACAAAGATCTGCAACAGAGTTGATACACAAGGTGGGGTGGAAAGGATGAGAAGGGACTTGGCAAGGTTGGAGGAGTAGTCAAATGTATGGCAGCTTAGATTCAGTGCTAAGAAGTGCAAGGTAATGCACCTGGGAAACAAAAACCCAGGGGAAGAGTACACAATGGGGGGTGAGATACTAACAACAACAAAAAGGGAAAGGGACCTGGGAGTAGTCATATCAGATGACCTAAAGGTGGGCAAGCAGTGTGAGAGGGCAGTAAGGAGGGCTGGGGGATACTGGGATGCATAGGGAGAGGTATCACCAGTAGAAAACAGGAAGTTGTTATCCCTCTGTACAGACGGCTGGTGAGACCCCAACTGGAGTACTGCATGCAGTTCTGGAGACCCAGTCTCCGCAAAGACATAAACAGGATGGAGGCAGTCCAGAAGAGGGCAACTAAAATGGTGCAGGGTCTGCGACCACATATGGAAGAGAGAGTCAAGGAGCTTAATATGTATAGCCTCGAGAAAAGGGGAAAGGGGGACATGGTAGAAACTTTCAAGCACCTCAAGGGAATCAACCAAGTCCAAGAGGGTAGCATCTTTCAGAAAAAGAGGTGCAAAGAACAAGGGGCCATAATTTGAAGATTGGGGGCTCAGAGGTAATGTGAGTATTTTTTCACAGAGGGTTGTGGATGCATGGAGCAGCCTTCGGGAGGAAGGTTGTGGAATCGAAAAGTGGTGGAATTCAAGCATGCATGGGACAGTCATAAGGCAATTCTAGGGGGTGGGGGTAGGAAGAAGTAGGCTGTTGGTTGACTAGGATCTGCAGCTTGTCCAGTAGGTAGGGAAATGGGCAGACTGGGTGGGCCAAGTGGTCCTTATCTGCTGTCAAATTCTATGTTTCTATGATTCTGATCGATTTCTTTGACTGGGTGACTATATGGAATTAGGTCAGAGGTGGAGCAGTGGATGTGACTTCCCTGGATCTCCAGTAAAGGCTTTCGACACCGTTCTGCATAGGAGACTAATAGGAAGCTGGGCAGGTTGAGGGGATGGGTCCAAAGGTGTTAATTGGGTGAAATGGGTTGAGGTGTAGGCGACAGAAGGTGGTGATGAATGGAGTGCACTCCAGAGAAGGGAGGGGACCAGATGGGTGCCTCAGGGATCAAAACTGGGACCGGTCCTCTTCAAAGTCTTTATAAGTGACATTGCAGAGGAACTGGAAGGGAAGGCCTACCTTGCTGCGGGTGACACCAAGATCTGCAGTGGGGTGGACACTGGGGTGGGCAGGGGTGGTGGTGGAAAGAATGAACAGAGACCTGGGGACTTGAGGCGTGGTCAAGGGTATGGCAGCTGGGTTTCAATGTGAAAAAGTGCAGAATAATGCACTTAGAGCTCAGAAACCCAGGGGCAGAGTACAAAATGGGAGGAGTGGTATTGACAACCACCAAAGAAGAAGAAAGAAACCTGGGGGTAATCATAACTGATGACTGAAAGCTAGGCAGTGCGACAAGGCACTTGGGAGGGCTCATGGGATGCTGGGGTGCATAGGAGGGGTATCACCAGCAGAAAGAGGGAGGCAGTGTTGCCCCTGTATAGATTGCTGGTGAGATGCCACCAGAGTACAGTGTCCAGTTCTGGAGACCACATGTCCGGAAGGACATAGACAGAACAGAGGGTAACCAGACGAGGGCAACTAAAATGGTGTAGGGTCTGCATCAAAAGCCCTACAAGAAGAGACTAAAGAACCCCAATATGTACACTGTGGAAGAGAGGAGAGGGGAAGGGAGGATATGACAGAAACCTACCTCACAGGGTTAAGTAAAGAACAGGAGGGAAGTATTTTTCAGAAAAAATGATGCTCAAAAACAAGGGGCCATGCAATGAAGTTGGAGGTGGGGTAGATTCAGGAGAGATGTGAAGAAGTGCTTTTTACAGAAAGAGCGGTGGAAGCCTGGAACAGTCTTCTGGCAGAGGTGGGGGGGAGGGGGCCAAAACGGTAGTGGGGTACAAGAATGCATTGGATAGGTATAAGGGAATCTTAGTGTAAAGGAAAGGGGGTGAAAGAGTTGGAAATCAAGCAGGGTCTGCAGTGATACTGTGAGTAGGGAACAATGGGTAGACTGGGTGGGCCAAACGGTCCTTGTCTGCTGTGAAACTCCATGTTTTGGCCAAAATCCTAAAATAAAAAAATAAAAATAAATAATACTGTGATTTTTGCTCCCCACACTGGGCTTCACTTTTGCCAGCATCTTTGATCCAAGGACTTTGCTTACTGATGTACATTCCTCTAACACTTCTGCCCTGTCTGTCTCTCCCATGGTTCTCCACTTCCTGAGGCGGGACCCCTTTCCTGCTGGGCCCATGGTATACTTCAGAGAACCAGGATTGTTGTCTTGCTGCAGAGTGTCAGGAGATGGTCCGCCCGGTCAGCGTGCCCATAGGATGTGGGCACTGACAGCATTGGCACAGTCCTGCAACCAGTGGGGGATTTTCTTCTCATTTGAAAATCCCACCTCTCTCGCATGAATGTGCATGCATGTGACAGTCATGGGGGGGGGGTTGCCAGGTTACACCTTGTCACCCATGTTGCCAGTGGCAACACCAGCACACGCCCCATGGGGGGTGTTTAAGAGGATGCAGCACTGGTGCCCTTCCTGCTGGCCTCTGCTCCAGCTATCACAGGCTTGGGGTGCAAGCCGGGTCACCAACGATGGCCGCGGTCCCCCGCCCGTGCCACTGGCGTTCCTTCTTAAGAGGGGCCCTAGCTGACCAGGCAGGCAATGAGTAAATAATCCAGGCTGGCTTCCTGTTTAAGTTGAGGGCTATTTACACGGCTATGTTTGCACCATAGCAACCCGACCGCTCAGGTTGCTCTGGTGCAGATGTAACTACGTGGACATTAACCCAAACGTGATAAGTCAGATGCTCAATCTCTCAGGGAGCTGATGCAGAATTGCGGCTGTGTTCCAGAGTGATCAGTGTAAGCAGCCTTGTGGACTGGCTGCACTACTCGCATCGATTTAGAAGGGACCCCCCAGCAGTGCCACCAAGCATTTCTCTGCATCTCCCCCAACTCATGGTCCTCTCCAGTGCGTCTTACATTGGCTCTGGGAGGAACCGTTGTGTAAAACAAACTGGAAATTGGCTCGGGAGGTCGGGGGGAGTGCTAACATGGACCACAAGTCTGAGCCTAGCGGCTGTGTAAACAGGGCTTTGGTTACACAAGGTCCAAGAAAGATACATTTCAAACCATTGTATTATTTATAGGCCAGCTATATGTTCATTGGAACTTTGTCCCTTAGAGTTTGCTTTTATTTGTTTGTGTATTTGAAAATTGGTGAGCAGAAGAGGTCCACTGAGCTGAGGCTCGCTTCTAGGTGTGTCTGGGGTTGTGGAAGACAAAAGGATATACATGAGCAAAGCGAACATAATACAAAGTGCATAACCAAATGTGAAACTACTACTAAGTACCCCGTGTACTTACAGCAAATTGCACTAGTTACATAATAAACATACAGTAATAAAATAAAGTATAATTTATACATACATACTCTGCAACCCTTCAGAGGATGATTCCATTGTACAAGCCAAGGGGCCTGAGTACCGATTTCTTTTTCTTTTTTTTTTTTTTTTCAATTACTATTTTCAAGCCCCCTCAACCGGCACGGTCACCTGACTGACCCTCCAGCTCTACAAACCCGGGAGGACCCTCTACAGAGCTTTGGTTTACCCTCACCAGGCAGGGATGGAATGGGAAGGGAGCCAGGCCCTTAACCCTCACCCATGCCTGTACCTTCAGATCTTGTTGGGGTCCATCCTCTTTGGGCTGCCGTGCTGGTGGGCGAGGGCCAGTGTCCGACGGTGTCACGCTGGGGCCAGACATTTTTCATGTACCCCCCCCCCGAGGTGTGAGGTGTGCTGATGCCAATGCGAAAGCCGGCGTTGGTCCTGCCTCCTCCCTATGATTGACTCGGGTGTGCTGTTTCTCCGACCACTGCCAGAGGCCAGGCACGCACTGAGTTGGTGTACCCCCCCCCAAGACGAGCAGTCCCTGAGATGCTCAAGCCTCCTCCTCACAGCCAGCGGGCAGGCCACGAGTACCGATTTCTGAGGCACAGACAAGATTTGCACTTATCCTAATATTCTGCTTGTGACATCACATTGTGCTGCCATGGGAATGCCTGTGATGTCATGAGCAGGGCTTTATGACCTACACGCCTGAGTAGGCATTGGCAGTAGGGAGACTATTAAGGGGCCAAGCTCATGTTTTTATGTAAATTATTCCAGCAATGTCAAATGGAAAGACTCGAAATTCAAGTCATGTGGAATGCACTGCAGTGGGGGTTCTGCTGCTGCCGGCTGTAAATAGTTTTGACGTCAGTGGTGGCCCGATCTAATCTCCAAAAATGCATCCCTAAAGAATAAGCAGACTGCTCATTTCAGGTCTCTGATTCTGTCAGACATATTGAAGCGACTCTGATTGTAGTTAAGAAAAAAGTGCTTTATTTTTAGCTTGCCGTGTGGGAAGGGGGAGGAAGGCTGTTCTAATTCTCAGGAATGAGGATCTCTGACAAGTGACGAAAAATGATTTTACAGGGTTCATACTTTGTTTTCTGTGCTAAGGGATCAGGTTTGGGTAGTAGTGGTAGTAAAGTAAAACACAAACTGTGAGGACATGGCGAAAACCCTTAATATGCGTATGCCATTTGTTTACAGTAGTTACTGCGTTCTTCTGGGTTGGTCATTAGAGAGTCACATATTTGGTCCGCATGCCTCACTTGAAGGATAGAGGATACCTAACAGTATGGCACCCGAACCCTGGTTTTTACTTCTGGATAACTAATCTTTAGATCTGAAATTGTAATACAACTTTGAGTACTGTAAGAGTTGCCATATGTTTATCGGTTGTGCTTGCTGATTAATTGCTGATTAAATTGGCTAACCCAGTGACTTACTGGTGACACTACTGCCCACCACACCAGTAATCAGGGTTTTGGAGCAGACTCTGGTTGCTGGGGGTCATCCCGGGTGGTGTTGGGGGAGGGGGGGTGATGGCAGAGGATTGAGAGTCTGATGGACTGTTCTCCTCTCCTGGGGATGGGAAGGATTTACCCCACTGCTCCAGTACTACTACTGTATGGAGGCGTGGTGTAGGGTAGCTGGTACAACGCAGATTCGGTGACGGCTGGTGGCAGGACCTGTGATGCATGCATGCCGTGACACACACATGCAGTTGTGTTGGAGCATGCTGCCAACAGTAGGGAGAAAATGGAAAAAGGAGCGAGCAGATGACCTCTGGGTCATTCCCTGACCCACACTGCTGGTTGGATATGGTCACCTGGGGGGTGGAGGATATCCCTCCCACTCCTGGCCCGTCATGGGAGAAAGCTCCATAGGGATATTATGCTAGTGAGTCCTGAGGAGGCAAGTTTTCAGGTTGGGGGCAGGCTAGAGCCGAGAGTGTGGAGACTGGCTCCGAAGGGGAAAAAAACATTGTGGTAGGTGGGGTCCTGTTTAAATTGTATTGTATGGATTGCAGAGGACACTTTGAATGTCAGATATTTACAAAACTCCTGTCTACACTTTTTCTTTTTAAATAAATAAGTCTAATATATTCAGTACTGTTTTTTAAAGTCCAATAAGACTTGTAATTGGAAAAAGATGCTAATCACACACCCACACACACGTATTGTGTTCGAACCTGTTTTGCACACAATAGAAATGCTGGCCATGACTCAAAAGATAACTCCTAAACTCTTGATAAGAGCCTGCTAAAATGGGCAGTAAGGACCTCAGTTTACCGTCTGAAGGACAGCCCCTTCATCAGTGCAGCAGTGTAATGTCTTTTTTTGGGGGTATTAGTTTAGGTGCCTAGTTCAGTACTCGAACCCACTAATGTCCCTGAGGCAAGACTGCTACCAACTGCGCCCCTGCTACTGATGTCTTGTGGCTTGCTCAGGGCCACACAGTAAGTGGCAGTGGTGGGATTCAAACTGGGTCCACAGGTTCACAGTTCTGCGACTGGCCATGAGGCCAAACTCCCTCATAAAAATATGCTCTTTCTCCATGTTGTGTTTATTCCTATTTTTGTTCTTGTTGGAGTCTGACTGATGGCGGTGCTGAAATGCAGAAATGCATGTTGACGCACTTCATGGGCTCCTTTTCTGCCAGTGTTGGACATCTAACGGCCGCTGGATTAATGGTGACAGATTGGAAGAAGTGCTCATGTTCTGAGACGTGTCTTGCATGTACAAACAGATTGATTTCTCTGAAGGGGGTGGGGGTAGTGGGGTACTTGGCTTTTTGAACCACCAGTCATTGCTTTTTCAGTTTATTGATCTGCTGCCTCTGCTAGTATGGGGGTATTGATTTTGTTGAAACTAGCAGATGCTCTGAGCGTGGTGAACCGTAGATCAGTGTGGTTTCATCGTGTACCTTCTCACCTCAATTGTAAACAATATTCTGACCAGTCTTACCTCAGTAGATACTAGAATGTTTGGCCTGTAAAGGCACGCTGAGTGGAACTGCATTTCCAGGTGCAGCTTGGGAGCATGGGGAAGTTAAGTGACTATCTCAGGGTCACACAATATGCAAGTGGTGGTTTTGGGATTCAAACCTAGGTCTGCGGTGTGTTCTGGTTCATAGCTCAGTGCTGTAACCTCTAGGCTTTACTGTCTTCCTAATATTTATTTATTTTAAATTACTCCAACCAGGATAATTCTGTGCAGTGAAGCATCTGCATCTTGTTTTTATGGGGCTCCCAAGGAAGCTAAATATTGTGTATAGAAATTGGAAGGCATCTTGCAGTAGCCCACCCAAGCCGGTGCTTCTTTTAAAACTGTTTTTCAGGTAACCACGTTGACTGCCAATCCAAATTCATTTTTTTCTTATTTGGGGTGTATTCCACCCCCAAGCTGCCACTTCTGCCTTTCTGACTCGGGCGTGGTTTGCCCCCACTCTCACTCCAAGGTGACCTCTTAGCCCAGATATACTGGAGGGGGGACTTTCAAGCTGTAGATATGGAGTTGGGGTGGGGTTACAACACTTGTTGAGTATGGGGTGGGCAGCATGTCACCTGCTCAGTCACTTGCCATTTTTGTTGCCTTCTTACCACACTTGGTGGCATCTGTAGGGCTCAGCCTGCTCCACTGAGTACTGTCAACGTGTGCCACAATCCCTGAATCTGTCCTGACTTACTACTAGTGCTAGGTGGCGGACAGAAAGCAGTGCGCTGTTAGACCAAAAGTACCATTCTCTCTCCTAGTGCTGGTCACAGGGCTTAGGTACTACTGGAATCTTCCCTCTCAGACCTCTGTAGAGTCAAATAAGTAGACATGTAGCCCAGGGTCACAGGCTCCTTCAGAGGATCGTGCCAGCCTTCTTCCTGTTTCCATGAAAGCAGGCAACTAATGACATGTGCTGTCACTTTGTGACAGAGCACAGGCTCTATTCCCCCCCCCCCCCAACGTTTCATAAGATACTTGGCTAAACTTCACAAAGGTAGATCCCATGTTCTCATCACTGAACAAAAATACCATCATTCCAGCTGGCAGGGGTGTGACCCTCAGGGATACGGTGGATATGGTAAGGTGGACACATCCTTGAAGACTGCAACTCTGTTCTCAGCCAGGGCTGCTCTGTCTTAGGCTGCTGACTGCGTACAGACTGGCGGAGGATCCTGAAAAGAACAAGGACCTTCTTGACCAACTACAGCTCGTGGCTTTGGCCTCAGCTTATTCAGCAGAGCAGGCATCTTGAAGGACGCAGTCTGCTGTGCGGCCAGGTCCATGTTCTACCAAATCTTGGCGAGACAGAATCTATGGTTAATTAACTCACCATATGAAACATGTCTTCTCTTCAGCTCAGCACTTGAGGATGCTGTAAAGGATTTGGGACAGATGGCCAAAGTCCACTTACTACGTTCAAGCTGCAGAGGCAGAAATTGGTTTGGCTGCTTCTGAAAACCTTTTCGTGGCATCATGCAACCAAAACAGGGGCATCACCAACAAACGACCCAGGTTCACCTCCTGGAATCAGTGCAACAGCTAGGGGCGGAGGCAACAGCAACCATGACTCTGACAACTCTATCAGAAAATTTTCACAGTGAAACAGCCAGGACCCATCCCCAAGTCAGAGGCAGAAGTTCCAGTTTCTTGGGAAATGGGTCCATTAAGTGACTGACAGATGTTTTCTGGACATTATGAACAAGGGGAAACTCCTTATATTCGGCTCCATGTTTCTAGTTGCTCATGTCGTTCTTTCTGCACTGTCTTCCAGTCCTGCCAAGTGACTTGCAATACCTCACATAGTAACAGACTTGCTTTCGAGAGATGCCATAGAACTTGTACCGCTTCCAGAATACAGCAGAGGTGTGTACGCCCTATTCTTTATTGTTCCAAAATGCACGGGGGGTGGTGGGGGAGTGCAGGACTTAAAGTTCCTAAATCACTTTGTTTGCAGCAAGTCCTTCAAGGTGAAGACCCTCTCAACCATCATCAGAGAAGTACAGTGGGGGTTGACTGTCTGGCCTCCATAGACTTACGGAACATCTGCCTGCACATTTCCCATCTGGGATTCTTACAGACTGTATCTGAGGTTCAGAATCCAGCTGTGTCCCTTCTAATTCAAATTTGAAAAAAATCTTCCATTTGGGCATTCATCAGCCCCACAAGTATTATTGCTCACCTCTGACATTAGGGGTTTCGGTCAGATGACATCTTGATCCGGGCTCCACAGCATAAGTCAGCGCAGCAAGCAGGTGCCTGAGTCCTCTAGTGCCTGACCACTCACGGCTTTGTCATCAACCTTTAGCAGAGTTTCCTGGTACCAGCACAAACACTAGTCCGTCTGGGAGTAGAGTTCAGGACTTGGCGAGGGTAAGGTCTTCCCGACCGCAGCAAAATATCTGGACTTACTGAAACTTCTTCGCAAATTTCAACACACCGCTCAACTACCAGCTCAGTTGTTCATGCAGCTCATAGGGACAGTGGTTTCACTGGCAGAAATGGTGCCATGGGCCATGACTCACGTGCAGAAGACTGAAGCCACTGTCCTACAGCAGTGGTCACATCACGGGGGACAATGAAAAATGCAAGGTAAAGGTATCGCAGCACATAGTAGCTCGGTTGGTGGACAATGCAGAAGAACTTAATGAAAGACCACGCCGTGGGGCATCCACAACTGGTGAGGATCACCACCAATGCCAGTCTAGAGGTTGCAGTGCCCACCTGAATTACCTCTTAGCTCAAGGCTCAAGTCAAAATCAGTGGGGGAATTCAAGCATGCATGGGATAGTCATAAGGCAATTCTGGGGGGTTGGGGTAGGAAGAAGTAGGCTGCTGGTTAACTAGGATCTGCAGCTTATCCAGTAGGTAGGGAAATGGGCAGACTGGGTGGGCCAAGCGGTCCTTATCTGCTGTCAAATTCTATGTTTCTATGTAAGGCAAGTGGGCATTACCGGAGTCACACCTCGGCACCAGTGTTCTGGAAATGTGAGAAGTATACCTAGCTCTTTAGTAGTTCAGGGACCTCATTCTCCATCAGGATGTCCTGATTCTCACTGGCAGCAGGACCACAGTGGTGTACATCAGCTGGCAAGGCGGAACCATGAGCCAGTGCATTCGTTAGGAAACTTTACAATTACTTCACTCTGTTGAGTAGCACCTCACCAGCCTCTCTGTGGCTTATATCCTGGGACAGGAAAACCACACAGCGGAGTGGCTGAGCAACAAAGACGACCAACAGAGAGAGTGGGAATTAAACAACAGTGCTTTTCAAGGATTTATTTAACTCCAAAAATTGATTAGCGTTTTGGTCATAAAAGTGCTAAAACATTGTGAAATACATAGCACTTGCCTCACTGTGTTTAACAAATGTAACACTTCTAGAAAACCTATATAAATACTTTCTGTACAGTTGGCATTGTCCCAAGAAAAAACTGCTAATCAATTATTTAAAACCCTGCTTTTCAACACATTAGGAATCACCCCAGTCGGCCTCTTTGCCTCCAGGAAAAACACCAAAGTGCAGCAGTTCTGTTCTCTCACAAGGGATGAGAAAGCTCTGTCAAGAGACGCCTTCTCTCTCTCCAGTGAGGTAAAATGGGGACTTCAGTGCACCATTCCTTCCATTCCTGTATTGTCCAGTGTTACACAGAGTGATGTAGGACAAAGTGGAGCTCTTCTTGGTCTGCCCCTACTGGCACAGCTTTCATAGTTCCCACATCTAATTCATATGTCGAAGGATACTCCACTAAGATTTCCAGTCAGACGGGATCTTCTTTTCAGGGTCCCATAACTCATCCAAATCTCTGCACCCAGCTCTCTCGGCCTGGAGATTGAATGGGAAACTCTGGAAACACTAGGTTATTCCCAGAGGTAGTTGAGTTGATAATGCACTCCAGATGCCAATCAGCTGCAAAGGTGTACTATGGAATATGGAAGAAATTCTCATTCTGGCTCCGATTTAGGAACACAGACAACCAGGTAGAGGTGGGCAAGCCAGAGCAGGCTCGATTGAGCCTGGCTCAAGCTTAGTGCCTGGCTCAGCTGGGCTCGACCTTGTAAGCAGTGAAGAGCCAGGATCAAGCCGAGCCAGTTATGGTCAGTAAGCATTTTGCTCCAGCCTGACCAGTAAGTGTACTGTCTGAAATGCCCAACTCCTTTGTGGAGAACAGCCTGCAGCAGCCAGGGCTTGGCTCATGTTGTGGCTCTTGAGTCAGGCCAGATCTCTGGCTCAGACCTGGCTTGGCTCTAGGTGAAAATTCCTGGCTTGCCCACCTCTACAACCAGGTTGTCTCATTACCAGTCCTCCTTGAATTCCTCAAGGACAATTTCAATAAAGGGCTGCAACCGGTGGCATTGAGCATGCAGGTCGCTACCTTGGGAGCACCGCTACTGGTGGAATCAGGAAAGCCGTTGAGATCCCACCCTCACATCAGAAGATTTTTAAGAGCCATGACTTTGAAACACCCTCCAGTGAAGCCTGTTGTTCCTCCATGGCACCTCAGTCTGGTCTTTCAAACTCTAACCAAAGCCCCTCTTGAGCCATTGGTAGACACCTGTCTTCACCATCGTATCGTATAGGAGGCAGTATAGCGCAGTGGTCTAAGGCTCTGAGCTGCAAATTTGGTGACATCCAGCAGACCAGACCTGGGTTTGAATCCCACAGCTTCCACTTGCATACTGTGTGACCCTGAGCAAGTCACTTAACCTCCTTGTGCTCCCAGGTCGCTCCTGTAAAAAAGCTTTCAGCTTAGTGTGCTATACCTGGTTAAACAACTAAATAAAAAAAAAAAAATTAAAAGTATGGTGAAGGTCACCTTCCTCTTTGCTGTTAGCTCAGCTAGAAGAATCAGTGAGATTTATGCACTCTCCTCCAAAGAGCCTTATACTGTATTTCATCAGAACTCTGCAGTGTTACACACTGACTCATGGTTCTTGGCAAAAGAGAGTCCTGCATTCCATTGTAGTCAAGAGCTAGTCCTTCCGTCTTTCTGCTCTGAGCCCAAGAATGACGAGAAGAAAGAACTGCATACCTAGATGTGCCTTAAAGTATTGCCTCAAGTGTACAGAGCCACTTCAAAAGGCTATGAGTCTTTTGGCCCTGATGGCTGGTCAGAACCAAGGCAGAAAGGCTTCAGAGGACTCTTAATCACCAGATGGCCTTGATGAGCCATCATCCTGTCTTATCAACAGCCTGGAGGTCAGTTACCAGGTCCAGTAAAGTCTCACTTAATCAGAGCTATGTCCACTTCGTGGGCAGATCTCAGGGACGCTTCACCAGCTGATATTTGTGCAGCTGCCCCTTGGACTGGTGTACACACATTTACTAAGTTCTGTAAGTTAGATGAAGCCACCTCTGCGGCAGCCTGTTTTGACTGAAGAGTCTTGCAGGCTGTCATTGATGCTTAGAATTTATGGTTCTCCTACTACCTGCCCTTGGGTTTACTAGTATTTCTGTTGTTATAGATCTCATTAGCACCTGAGCTGACTACCTTTTATTTAGTTAGTTTTTGTTTGTGGGTTGGGTGCACTAGCCATAACGATGACTGTTTTCAGGCATGACCCGGGAGGATGCAAAACAGTGCAGCAAAACACCATAACATAACAAAATGAGGTGACATAAAAGACAAAAAATAGTATTTAGGAATAGCAGTATGTTACAATGCCAATGGTAGGTCAGGAGACAAAAACATAACTACCATGACTGCAGGAAAGCAGACAATTGCGTATTCCTAAGTTTCATAGAAAGATATACCTGTTGTACTCAGCCCTCTAATTGGCAGCATAATCCTGAAACAGCATGATTTCTGATCCTTGTGGAAATAGTTTGTGATGCAGTGTATTCTAGTGGGTAGAATACTGACTTGGAAACTAGGAGATCACAGGTTCAAATCCTGCTAGAGCCAAATCCTGCTGGTGTGACCTTGAACAAGTCATTTAAAGAGCAGTTAACGCGCTCTTTTAGAAAACGTCCTCCCAGAAGCATGAAAATCCCTTTCCAGGCTCTTGAGTCCACTGGTGCAATAATTTCATTTTATATGTGCCCCCATTTAGGAAGGGAAGGGACCGTAATTTGGCTCCGTGGAGCTGAGCCGCGCTGATTCCTTCCACTAACTGATACCTTTTCTAGCAGTGATCTGCCCCAGTGCTATCACGTTTTTGTGATGTCACTGTATGGATAGTGCCGGGGGCGTGCCCCATAGACATGAATGGGGCTGTTTTTCAAAGTAACATTTTTGAAGTTTAGATGGCCGTTGGGGACAAATCATGGCTACCGCTTATCAAACTACAAAATTTAACTTTGAAAAATACCATTCATATATATAGAGCTCCCGCTCTATCTGTATAGTGACACATGATAGCGTGAGGCAGATCACTGCCAGAAAGGTGCCAGGAAGTGGAAAGAAAGGATCAGCGTGGCTCAGCTCCGGAGCCAAATGCGATCCCTTCCTTCTAAATGGGGGAGCATATATAAAATGTGCACCAGTGGTTCGGGCCTGGTAAAGTTTTTCATGCTTCTGGGGGCAGCACTAAATAATTGCTCTTTAATCTCTTGGTTTCCCCATTCCACCCAGTTGCAGCAATAGGCAGAAGCAAGACCCCACTGGAAATGAGATGCTGCATCTCAGCCGAGCTATCCTAGGTAAACAAGCTGTAAAATGAATCCCTTGCAGATAGATAAATACCATAATTATGTCACCCTGGAGTTTTCTTTCCACAGAAGAATCCTAGTTCTGCCCATCGACTCTCATAATCAATGTTTTCTAAACCAAACCTTCATAGAAACGTGGAACCTTTCGGCAGATAAGGACTGCTTGGCCCACCCAGTCTGCCCATTTTGTCCCTGCCTGTACTGTCACTGCAGACCCTACCTCTCTGGCTACTCCCCCTCCCCCCCTGCTTTCCTACCAAAATTCCTTTGTGCCTATCCTGTGCATGCTTGAAGCCCACTACTGTTTTCGCTTCCACCACCTCTGCTGGAAGACTGTTCGAAGTGTCCACCACTCTTTCAGTAAAGAAGTACTTCCTCATGTCCCTCCTAAATTTCTCCCCTTCCAGCTTGGCTGCATGCCCCCGTGGTCTCATGCTGATCTGCTTCTGAAAAATACTCCCCTTCTGTATGTAATTCACCCCCATGGGGTACTTATGGGACTCTGTCATGTACCCCCCGCCTCCTCTCCTCCAGGGTGTACATATCCCATCAGCCACATTGTTCAATCCCCTCTACACCTTCTCAGTCCTGTCACTATCCTTCGTCAGCTATGGGGACCAGAAATTGTACTCACCATGGCCTCTGACTAATGATCTGTACAGGGGCATTGCAATACCTCTTGATCCGGTAACAATGATTCTTTTGTTGCCTGCAGTGATTTTATTTGAATGCTTTGTTTTTTTCATCTTCTGTTTCATGCCTCAAATTCCTCTCCAGTGGCCCTCAGCCCCATCTCTCACCTTACTTAGGACTTGGCTCTATCCACTTTTACCAGCATCAGTGGATGAGTCGTGCCTCTGTAGGTAGTGTGGAGCCTCTTGGGTCGCTGCTGTCATCCTGCCATTGGAGGACGTTTCCTTCCTGTTTCTCCCCGCCCGGGCTGGCATGTGCACCATGGCATGCACTCACTGCGTGAAGGTGCAGTATATCTCCATGCATCGCTGACCAACCAAGTGGATGATCACTACACCGCCCAGCCTCCACTAGGTGGTTTGAACAGCAGTACATACTGTCCCCTTCACAAAAGAGACCAGTCAGTGGATGCTCAGTCCTCCTTCTCCTGGCAGGCCTCTGAGTGACCCTGGTCAGTCCCTGAATCCAGGTCACCAGTGTCGGTGGTGGGGCAACCCGTCCCTCAGCCCTGCACACCACGAGGCCAGCCCTGATGTATTTGAATGTTCATTTTTAGTTTTTTTTTTATTTTTTTTTGTTATTGCTAACGTTGATTTGCTTCTGCCACGTAAGATTCTAGATTTCTCTTTAATGGGAAAGGAAAGGAATGATTTTCTCGTGTTCGGTAATTGTTTTAATTAAATTATGTATTTCAGGAATGGTGGAACTAGTTTGCATAAGTGTTGGTGCTCGCGATCTGGTAGTACAACAGAAGTGCTTTGGAGAGGGGAACAAAGATAATTTTTTTGTTTTTGTTATTTATGTCCTCAGGCAGGCAGTGTTTCTTGCTAAATATTTATAGTTCAGCTTTCTTTCACTTCACAAACCTGGTCTGCATGCTGGAAAGTGACCGTTCCCTCCCACACACAACTGTGAGCACACTGTGAGTCTGTGCCCTGCTGTGCTATCTCAACTTTGCTTTACCAAGTGAGACTTTCACAGGCAGCTGCCACTCTCAGTGTGCTGCTGGAATGGCCCCCTGCCTGCTTCTCCCCTTGGCACTGGTGTTCATTTTACACTTATGGATTAACTGTTGCATATGCCTTCTGTGGAGCAGAGGATAGGCAGACACTTTGTTAAAATCAGGCTTTCCGTCCGATTTGTTTGTAAGGGGGATGGGGAGGGTGACCACACCCTGAGGTCGGAAATGACTGAATTGGTTAAAAGGTGTCTCTGTGTTTACACTTTTCTGGTTTCACTAAGCAAGGCAAGTCTTTGTTCAGCTGTGCAAAAAGATGAATGGAAAGCGGGGCCAGGGGAGTGATATTACTGCTGAGGAAATGCTTTCAAGACTCGGGGAGGGGAAGGAGATATTTCCAGCTGCAGTAGTGTCTCCTGTGCTCTGCAGGGTGGCCTTAGCACTGTGAGTGACCACACATCATTGGACCCCTCCACAGGTTGGCACAGTAGTGACGGGTGGACATGATTGTCAGGTGAGATGGGTGGGGAAAAAAACCTGGAGTGTAAATGGCTGCCCACACCACCAGTGATGGCTGGTGGCCCCAGAACCTCGCATCACAACTCTGTCTCCCACATACAGCTCCTTCTTGGTGACTGGCTCACAGGTAGATGATTAACTCTGCTGGAGATGCCAGAACAGACTGGGTCCCACTGGGAAGAGATAAGCAGGGCTCTGAGGGGCTCCAGGGCTCTGCATCCTTGATGCTCTGGCAGCCCCCTGGGACACTCACCCAGCAGTGTGGAGGGTCTCCAAGATACACAGCTGGATTCTCAGAATGCACAGTCTACCATCTGCCTCCCTGCTGTGTTGTGGTACACACCGATGCAGTGCCAAAGGAAACCTGCTGCACTTCTAGAATTTGGTCTGGGGCCCCCAGTTTCCTATTGTGGGAGTCCTGTACCCCAAAGAGGCAAAAACTGCTGAGAAACCTGGTAAGCTGGGGAGGGGGGTTGGGGCAGGGGTGCCAGGTAAGGAAGTGGAGAGGACCACCGGGAGACTGGCAGAAGCCACCAGAGAAAGCAAGGAGCTGAGCGGGGCAAGGGGGATACAAAACAGTAAAGACTACTGTGTGTCATTTTGTTCACCACAGCACAAAAAAAGGTACAGTGTAGCCGAAGCAGCTAGGGTACAACATAGGGCTACACAAAATGACTACAGAGTTAGAAAGGCCGAGCTACGAGAGATTCAAGTGTTCATATTTCTGAGAAGAGTGGGAACTGTAAGGTGGAGGGGGTATTGGTGGTAGTATTTAAAATTTTGAAGGGGATTGACTGAGTAGACTAGGGGAAGACTTTTCAACTAGTACTGGATAGCAGAAGAAGGCTAAGGATATGAGGGGGTAGGGTAAGGGAAAACATCCGGTGACAATGTGCTACTCCAAGGCAAGGCACTTTTATTTTGTACGCGCCCTTTCCCTGAGGCTTGGGCCACCGCACAAAACACAAAAACTAAAATCTGTGGCCGGCCTGGCGGAGCAGAGGGCTGAGGCGCTGGCGCCTTACCTCACACTACGCTGGCAACCTGGGTCCGGGAATGACCTCGGGTCGCTGGGGGTGCTGGCTCAGGGGGAAGGGTTGGAGCGGGATTGAGCTATGGCTCTCCCCTCCAAGGGGTGGGTGCCCACTCTGCCATAGTCCTGCTCTCATCGGGTGGAGGTCTGGTGGGTTGCGAAGGCGGTTGGAGCGGCGATGCAAGTCTGGGGAGGGGTGGAAGGGGCCACTGGATCCTGGCGTGTGCGTGCACCTCCATACACGCACACGTATGTGTACGCCATGGCCCCAGGAGGGGAGTAGAAGAAAAATAGAAAAATACCAAAAATTACAAATGAAAAGAACAAAAAAACTAAAATATATGCCAGTGCAGCAGTATATCCAATAAATAAGAGTTGGATAATAAATAAGTAGATGGCTAAATACTAGCCAAATCACAGTTCTGCTAGCTGCAGGCAGTAGGCTACTGTCGTATTCCCCAGGATATCTGTGGACCCTAGTTGTGGGTCTGGTCCCTTCCAACCCTGCCTCCAGAGGTAAGAGGAATTAGTGTCTGGACTGAGGAGCAAGGTTGGGGAAGTGGGTATGGGGCTGCAAAGAGGTGGGTGTCATGGGGAGCACACATAGAGGTTTTTATGTGGAGTGACCCGTCCGAGTGCTTTCCACTAGTTTTACTTCCCCCACCCATCTCCAGCATGAGCACACGTGCTCCGCAGCTGGCAGGGGAACCCTGATGATGTTGGTTTAAGTGACATCATTATCCTCTGCTTGCTTTACGTATAATGTTTATTATTGTAACTTCTGTTTTGTTCTGGTTAAACAGTAAAAGTTATTCTGCAAAAACAATCCTTTGCTTGTGACATATGTTTCTATAGCAGCCAGTTGGGATGTCACAAGGAGAGGATTATGCCACATGTAGAAAAGCCACAGGAACAGATGAGGACCACTTGACAGAGATACCATTTTCATGAAAATTTCACAAGTAAAAAACTTTAGAGGGCGGTAACTTTATAGTATAATTTCAGTAATGTGTACATTTATTTTTTTAAAAGTTGTCCCCGAGGCCATTACTGATTTTATCTAAAATGGGACCCTTTTAAAGACAGATTCTGGGGAGCCTTGTTAGTGATTAGTGTTTCAGCTGGGGTTTCTTCATACCATAGAAATGATGGCAGAAAAGCAGGGAATAGCGGCCCAGTCTAGTCTGCCTGTCCTGCCTAGGTGGCCTGTGTAGGCCCTAAAGGCCACCCTTTACCTTTGCCCTTTTATTATTGCCAGGTGTCTGTTCCACCTTGTAGCCCCCACCACCACCTCATCAGGAACAAAAAAACTTGGAGGCAGTCTTGCTCTGAGTTCCCAGTGACTTACAGTGGGTATCAGTTGGGAGGGGTTGGAGCAGCAGGGGTCACTGCTGAGACACTGTGATTTCCATTCCAGCCCCACCCCCTACTCTTACATTTGTTTACATTCTGGTAACAGAAAGTGGCCGAGAACAAGGGCCCTCAACAGATAATGTGTGTCATTCACATAGCTGTGACAGCTGGCATTGTATTTACAGATGACATCACTGGGGGGTATATTTAATATGCTGTCCCCCCTTTGGTGATATCACATGAAGAAATGTAGTATCAGCTATCACTGTGATCTGGACGATGAATGGTTGTATTTCTTTTTGGGGGCCCTTGTTCTGAGCCATAGTCTGCTCGGAGTGTCTTCGGAACATCAGACTTTGAAAACACGTTCCCTACTGCCTGAAGCAGGGAAAGCTGAGGTCATGCTGTTCTGTACAAAGAGGTTCACTATTATCCAGCCTACTTACAACTTCTGTCATGCGGCAGGAAACTGACCTTATTCTGAGAGCAGAGATTAGGAATGTGAGAAAAGGGGGTCATAACTTGACCCTGAATCGATGTCTGACTCTCATATTTGTTCCATTTGTAGAGTGGCTTAGTCCCACCTTGGAAACGTAGCTCAGCTGTGTCATGTTCTTGCTGTGGATTCTGCTGAAACCTGTCCGCATGGATTACCTAGTAAATGCACTGCCCTGGGTTGTTTTTGTACTGGCTTACTGAATTAATGCTTTACAGACGGGTCTCGGTCACCAAGGAAAAACATCTGTAGATATCATCAGAGTACTATGATTACTCCAATATTCTAAAATAAATAGAATTTTCAAGCTGTTTTTTTCTTTATGATAATACCGTCACCGAGACACTTCTTCTTACAGTTGTAAGAGTGGTCTCACTTGCGTTCTTATGGTATAAGAACCACAAACAGAAGGCAAGTGGTTCTGATACGATACCCTACAAATGTGAGACCATGGCCGGGATATTCAAACTGCGCCAGGCTGTGGCGCAAGCCTGGGCACACTCAACTTTGTTGCGCAGGGGTGTGGCCTGGGTGATATTTAATGGAGCTGCGCTATGGCGCAACAGCTTTGAATATCGCACCCAGGCCACCCCCACTGTGCATGGCGCAGTGGCACTGCGCCAGCGCAAGTGGCCAGAGTGGAGCATGGAGATGCGCTGGCGCAAGTGCCATTGCACCATGCACAGCTCCTGCGATATTCAAAAGGGGACATGCAAATGGGGCCATAATATATGCAAGGCGCACAGGGGTCCATTTGCATCTCATTTCTGGCCCTATTTGCATGCCATTAGCATGCAGGTGCGCCGATCCCCAATGACTTGCGCCTGGCGCCTGCCGAACAGCACGCCGTCGAGGCGGCGCCCCCTGCAACCTGATGCGGGCATTCCTGTAATAAAAAAAGTCCAATGTCCCTGGTGGTCCAGTGGACCTCTATGTGACCGATCGCGGGCATCACTATAGTCCCCAATATCTCTGGTGGTCAGTGGACGCACTGAGCCCGATCGCGGGCATCATTAATAGAACCCCCAGTCCAATATCCCTGGTGGTCTAGTATACCCCACCCTCCCTCCCACTGAGCCCCACCACCCGTTCCCCCCACATCAGGCGGCAGCACCCACCCGCTGCCCCACGACTGACAGCTCGGTAGGGCTGCATGCCCGATAGGTTCACAGCATGAGCCAATAGGCGTGCAACTCCTTTACAATCTACTCAATCCAGATATGTGAATGAATTCATTCGCATATCTGGACTAGATGTTTCTGACAACAGACTGCACGTACGTGTGATGCCCGCGATCGGTTCAGTGCGGTCCACTGGACCACCAGGGATATTGGACTGGGGGTGTTTTGCTAATGATGCCCGCGATTGGTCTCAGTATGGTCCACTGGACCACCAGGGATATTGGACTGGGGGAGGCTATAGTGATGCCCGGGATCGGGCATGAGGGGGTGGGCGCCGCTTAGAAAGGCAGGATCTGGGTGGCCACCCACAGGTGGCAGCTGCTGTGTTGCGCCCTGCAGTGCGGCAGCTCACCTGTGGGTGGCCATCACTTGTTCCTTTTTTGGGGGGTGTAACTTTGTGCAGGCACAGGTAGGGGTTGCGCATGCATGACTGTGCACATCCCGGGCTGAATATCGGGCTGTGCAGGTTATGCATAGGCAAGCCCCTCCTACCTGCGCCTGCATACATTACTGATGCGCTCTGGCGCATCGGGATTTGTGTGGCGCACTTTTCCCTTTTGAATATTGCACCGGGACGCATCAATGGGTTGTGCATGGCGCAACCCTTTTGAATATCTGGGCGTATGCTTACAACTGTAAGAATGGTTTTGTCGCCTGTAATAATATATTATTGATCAAGCTCGATCAGTAAGTAATATAATAGTGTTTAACCTTATACAAACATTTCCAGGGCAGTTGTGCAAGACAAACTGCAGAATAAGAGTGTCTCACGTGCAGAGGCAAGGAGCGCTCCTGTTGATTGAGAGTGCTCCCTTGCTCTCTAATAGTAAGGATGTATGTATGAGAATGTAACCCTTGTTCTTCACAGTTCAGTTTGTCCAGATGCTGTTTGGGAGCTGATATCGTAATCCTCTGCTTGTGACATCAGTCTGTTGCCGTGGAATGGATTGTGATGTCAGAAGCTCAACATTTTGGCCTCAGCTTCTGAATAGGATCAGCACAAAATGAACTTTAAAGGGACAAGAATTGTGGTTTTTTTTTTGTGGTTTTTTTAGTCAGCTTTCTTTATGCTCTTCTTCATTGAACCCTGGACTCTCTTCAGTGGGGCACCTGATCCAACCATCTCCCGCCCACCTGAAGTCCCTTCCTCACCTTACTAGCAGTGGAGTACCTCCACATGCTTCTGGTCTTCCAGCCTCCTAGATCTAAGCCCTCCGGGGCAGGACCGCTGACGCCTCCTGGTGACCTTTCTGGAATCTAATTGGTCGACCAGGTGGTGGAGGGAGCACCGGAGGCAGGATGTAGGACCTGGTGTTGGACATGGTGGTCGGTCACTCAACCCACCTTCACCTACCAGGGTCAGGGCTTTTTCCTTGTTCCATCCCTGATTGGCTCAGATGTGCAGTGCGCCCGGCCAGTGCGTGCTTCCACACATGCATGCAGGGTCGGTACCACAGCTAATCCCCACTAGAGGATCCACGAGATTGTTGTGCCCCCAGTTGCCACTAGGAGTCACCTGAAGCCCGGGATCTGGGCCCCCCACTCTCCCAGGACAGGAGAACAGTCCTCCGGACACTCAATGCTGTCCTCCCCTGCTGAACTCCGACAACCCGAGCTCACTCCCGAACCCAGGTCACCGGTGTGGCGTCCAGTGCCTCAGCCTTCAACGCCACTGGGCGATCCAAGAATCGTGTTTTAATAGTCTGTCTTTAGAAAATCCCATTGCAGTGCTCTCCGTGTTCAGGGTCACCAAGACCATCCTGATGGAGATGGATCCAGGTCTGCTTGCCGTTCCTGGTTTTGTTCGTGTGGCCAAAGCCCTTGACGTGGTCACCCATCCCATTCTATTGGACAAGCTTGTGGGAGCTGGACTATCTGACCTCTCAGACAAGTAGTTTAGCTCTTACTATGAGGATAAGGTCCCACATAAGTAACCCCCGCCCCCCACTCCCAGTCAATTCAGGTGTTCTGCAAGACCAGCTTTTGTCCCATCCTGTTCTTGATTTTCCTCACTGATGTTCTGAAGGCATAGAAACATAGAATTTGACGGCAGATAAGGACCGCTTGGCCCACCTAGTCTGCCCATTTTCCTACCTAACAGATAAGCTGCAGATCCTAGTTAACCAACAGCTTAATTCCTCCTACCCCCCACTAGGACTGCCCTATGCCTGTCCCATGCATTCTTGAAGTCCCCCACTGTTCTTGACCCCACGACCTCTTCAGGGAGGCTGTTCCATGCATCCACAACCCTCTCAATGAAAAAATACTTCCTCACATTACCTCTGAGCCATCCCCCTTCTATCTTCAAATTGTGCCCCCTTGTTCTTGCACATTTCTTTTTCTGGAAGATGCTACCCTCTTGGACTTTGTTAATTCCCTTGAGGTACTTGAAAGTTTCTATCATGTCCCCTCTCTCCCTTCTTTCCTCAAGGGTATACATATTAAGCTCCTTTAGTCTTTCTTCATATGTCTTCTGGTGCAGACCCTGCACCATTTTGGTTGCCCTCCTCTGGACAGCCTCCACTCTGTCTGTGTCTTTGTGGAGATGGGGTCTCAGAACTGCACACAGCACTCCAGATGGGGTCTCACCAACTGTCTGTACAGAGGATAACAACTTCCTGTTTTCTACTATTGATGCCTCTTCCTATACATCCCAGTATCCCCAGCCTTCCTTACTGCCTTCTCACATTGCTTGCCCACCTTTAGGTCATCTGATATAATTACCCCCAGGTCCCTTTCTATTTTTACTGTTGTCAGTATCTCACCCCCCATTGTGTACGCTTCCCCAGGGTTTTTGTTCCCATGTGCATTACCTTGCACTTCTTTGCATTGAATCTGAGCTGCCATACATTTGACCATTCCTCCAACCTTGCCAAGTCCCTTCTCATCCTTTCCACTCCATCTTGTGTATCAACCCTGTTGCAGATCTTTGTCTCATCTGCAAAGAGACATACTTTCTCTTCCAGTTCCTCTGCAATGTCACTTATAAAGACATTAAAAGGACCGGTCCAAGTACTGAACCCTGCGGTACCCCGCTAGTAACCCTCCTTTCGTCACTGTGTACTCCATTTACTACTACCCTTTGAGGCCTGTTGTCTAGCCAATTTTTTATCCAGGCTACCACCTTGGGACCCACTCCAAGGCTGGCTATCTTGTGTATTAATCTTTTGTGTGGGACTGTATCAAATGCCTTGAGAGGCATGTGCCTCTTTATGCATCCATTTTTATGTGGAAGGTAGCATGCTATATATACTTCCCTGATGTCCTGGCCATCATTCCCCTTCCCATGAAAGACAGTTGATGAATTGTCCAAGGCTGTGTGTGGCTGTTGATGTGCAAAATGGCTGCCACTGTACATGCATAGCATATAGTATAACCCCATACATGTATGCCTGCCAACAAGGATAATCTAAGTACATTTAGTCGCCCCCCCGCCCCGATCCTATTACATTCTCCATAGAGAGCCTGCAGCCCTGTTCCCTACTTCACGTCGCAATTATGCTGGTTTTAGGGGTGGGCTGCGGTGCTCAGCTGCTGCTCAGCTCATAAATAGAAGTTATGAGATGGGCTTTACAGAGTGAATATCATCTTTTAGAAATCACATAAAAATCCAAAATATGGCTAAATAGCTCCTAGGGCAGGCAACTGCATGTTATGGGTTGCCTGTCTAGAGCCAAACATAGTGTCAGCTGCACTTTAAAGTGACAGTGCAATAAAAACATTTTTTTTTCCAAAACATTTCAGCAACAGTTAATAAAAATATTAGCATTCCTATCAGATCTCCTTTTCTAGGTGCCTCCTGTGCTTTGTAACATGATTTTTATTATTTTCTTGATCCTAAACTTTGCCAGGTTTACAGTGCTATTAATAAGTTAAATGTGGTGGCCATCTTTTTTTCATGAGAAAAAAAACAAAATTAAATAATTTATTAAACTTACATTTTGTCGGAATTAGAAGATTTTACCGCCATATAAGACTGGGGGATGCCTGGAATCATGTATAGTGAAAAAAGGTAGAGTCAGAAATTTTACCCAATTTCGTTGTACTGCTGCTTTAAGGTCAGACAGGACTTTAGCCCCCTCCATATTCTGGTACATAAATAGGGACCAAAAAGTAAGCTGTGCAGACACATACTAATTTATAGGAATACCCACATACCCTACTTCCCAGTAGCTTAGTAGACTAATGTGATATAAGGACTCTGAGTGAGGAAAAAGTCATTTTCTCCTAAAGAATGCTTGGAGGTGTGTGTGGATTATATAAAGAATAATACATAGGTTGGTGTGTGTAACCAGAATTATATACACACCTGTGATGTGTTATATTACATAAACTCTGAGAGGGAAGCTTATAAAATTCTGGGTTACACCAGCCCACGAATGTTTTGTTTCTTTACAATTACTGGGTAGCATTTTAAAGGAAGTTTCCGATATAAGGTATTGGACTTCATAGCCCAATACCTTATATCGCAGGGAGCTCACCAGTACGAAAATTTCTGTTTATAGTGCATTATTTTTATTAGGGGAAGGGATCATAACTGGCGCCAAAGCCTCTGCCAGCTTGATCCCTTCCAGCCTAATTATTTGGCTCTCTGAAATGCGTGGCGTGTGGCCAGGGGAGTGCGAGGGCAACCCCATACAAGTCTGTGGGGGCTATTTTTAAAGTCAGATTTTAGACATTTTAAACATTCCTGAGAGAAAAATTAAAGCAGTAAGCAACTAAAGGGACCCTCTTTGTTAGCGACTGCTAAACCCTTCTCTAATATTTAAAATGTCTGAAATCTGACTTTCGATCAACCCCATAGCTGTATGGGAACTTCATATCAACTCTCCTAGCCACACCGTCACAATTTCAGAGGCGTGGGGCAGAGTTGGGGCGAAGCGGGGCCACCAGGTAGCTGGAAGGATCGGCTGGCCAAAGCTTGGCGCCAGTTATGATCCTTCCCTAATAAAAATAATGCGCCTTAAATTAAAAATTTTGTACCACTTAGCTCGCACTGCTATAAGGTATTGGGCTATGAAGCCCAATAACTTATAGCAGTAAGTCGGAAATTCACTTTAAATTGAATTGTGAGATTCTGTCACGTGGTTTAGAACCAGGTTCTTGATTGACAGGTCCTGATTATACGTGGATGGTTGTAATACAATTACAACATGGTTATGTGTGTAGTAAAAATGCTAGTCAGTAATTGTAGTTAAATAATAAATATTTATTTATTGCAGTGTTTCACCATTTAGATCACTCATTGGTCACAAGTTAGCGTGTTTTATGAAGAGGCATTGTTGCAGTGGGACGTCACATTTGTAGTACATTAGAAAAAGATCAAGGGCTAGCTGGCTTTGAGTTTCAACAGTGCAAGTTTTTTTTTTTGTTTGTTTGTGAACCAGGATCCAGTCAGCAGATTACATGACTCCTGTCTTGGGGGGCTTCTGCTGGCAGCCCATCCTGTTACATAGACAATGATGGCAGAAAAAGACCGATAGTCTATCCAGTCTGCCCATGGCACCCTATCAAACCCTGGGACCTGTTGTCCATAGAGTGTACTAGCCCTCACTATCCACCCCCATTCCCCACCCTGCTATTACCTCCCAGAGTAACCACTATACTCGTCACTCTGTCCCAGCCGTGCTTGAAACCACTGGTGGTTTGGGCACTCGCCACCTTGGCCGGCAGACTGTTCCATGGTCCCACCACCCTCTCTGTGAAATGAAACTGTCTCATAATGTTGAATTGACGCCAGATTTTCAGGGTGAGGGGTAAAATTAAGTTTTTGAAGCCACAGGCCAACAGGGCTGCTAACAAGGAAAATCTGGCTCAGTCTTACTGACATTCCACAGGATAAACTGGTATCCCTACTGACATTCCACAGGATAAACTGGTATCCCTACTGATATTCCACTTACACTTACTGAAATGTTACCTCCTCCGGTACAAACCAGCAGGGCTAGCTAAAGGAAAATTGTATTGACCCTAGAAAATCAGTCAAAAGTTGTCAGGTGGGCCAGAACTAATAATGGACCCAGCATTCTAATCCCCCAACTTCTTTTTCCCTCCTGTCACGGTTCTAGGAGCCTCTCTCAGGCATCCAACCTTATCCTGCCCTGCCTGAAGTCTCCCCTGACTGAACCCTCCTCTCCTCTGCCCCCGCCTCGCAGTTGGCACCCCCAGCTTAACCACTCCAGGGTGGGGCCACCACTCCTACCTTCGGCGCTCTTAACTTTGTAGACTCCAGCTGCTTGATGTGGGCCCTGGGCGGAGGATCCGTGAAGGCCGGCCGAGTCAGACCCAGTCATGGGCATGGGGATTGGTGCAGTTGCCTACCCCTAGAACGGGGTTTTCCTATGCTTCTTTTTCTCACCCGCCCCTTCCCTTGCATGTGCACCCCTCGACGAGTGGCTGACGTGTTACCCCCTGCCAGTGTCAGGCACGCTTATGTGCTGCTGTGCGCTACGCATTGCCCCCAGTCTCCACCAGGGCGCCCGGGCGCCAAGCTCCCTGATGCCCTCCCGGGGCAGGAGAGCAGCCCTATGGGCGCTCAGTCCAGTCCCTCCCTGCCGACCCTGGCACCAGGCTCGCTCCCGAACTTGGGTCACCGGCGTGGTGTCCAGCGCCTCAACCTTCTGCACCACCAGGCCGGCTACCAGCATTCTAATTTTAATCCATAAGGTTTCATATGGCCCAGTTATTGTACTTGGTCTGAGCTGACTGTTTATTAATGACTACCTCACAAATAGGTCACAGTCAGTTAGGATAGCTGATTCACTATCTCTCCCCCACCCCACACACTCTAAATTACCACTGGTGTGCGGTGCCACAGGGCTTAGTACCTGGCCCACTGTTTTCCATCTTCCTCAACGACCTCCTGACAGTTTGTGCATCATCCTCCATACACTTATGCGCTGATGACTCTGTCCTGTACCTCCGGCCCTCCTCCGATGATGTAGCAGCCAGGCTCCAACTTGACTTCAGTAATGTTCAGTGCTGGCTTGGCTCTCATCAGCTTATCCTTAACACCAAGAAGACAATCTCAGTGACCTTTGGCAGTAGGCAGAGACTCTCTAAGCGAGCCCACCTACCTTCCTTCCATACCCTTGATGGGACTGTCCTCAAGGACACAACCTCATTTAGGTACCTTGGGATCTGGCTCGACCAACACCTCAACTTTTCTGGACATGTGGATGCCATCCTGAAAAAGACTGAGCCCCAAGCTCGGTGCCCTTTAGGAACCGTAGTTGTCTGCCTCTATGGGCCAGAGTGCGAACTAGTCCAGAAAATGATTTTATCTGCCTTTGACTACTGCGATAGTCTACTGTGCTACCCCAAAGACTTCCTAACCAAATTGGATACCGTCTTCGTTTTCTGTCACTGTAACCTCTACCACTGTCTTGCTTTCCTTCTCTTGACAACAAGTGACTCTCCCACTGACAATTAGTCTCTAAATTCTGGTTTGGTACTCTTTCCCACCCCACCAGCTCTCTTCTGCCCTTCACCCCCCAACTCTCTCAAATCAGATGACTCCGCACCTTGATTGTCCCTGATACAAGCCCACTATAGGACAATCAGCATTTACACACCTTCCCCAAACTCTGGAACTCGCTTCCACATCAACTCTGCCATTCCTCATCCACTGGCTCTATTTCATCCGCACTGCTAAACTTCTTCTTTCCAAATTACCTGCTCCCAACTCACATTCCTAATTATTCCAAATAAATGCTGCTCTACCAACCACGGGACCTTCTCTTCTCGTCATCACAGTAGCTGTCTGTCCTATGCTTTAAGGTGATCCCTTTCTCGAGGATAGACAGCACAACTAGATACCACCCTTCACCTACTTACCACATCACACTCCCAACACCAACACTACTAAGCGCTTACTCTCTGTCAATCAGATCTTTATTTTACCAGGGAACACCATTGAGAAAAAAACTCATTTATAAGGTGGACTTGGAGGGTCAAGATAATCACAGAGGGAAAAAAAAAAGACATACAAAGGCAAACCGGAGCTACATAAATACATGAGCAGATACATCTTTACAAATGAGTGTATTTACGTTGAGCTGAATAAGACACAGTGAGTCACTGTATGCAGAAAACCTAGTGTACTTTAGAGTTACAGTCATACAAAACCTTTTGGAGCAGCACACCAGTAACTACAGTTGTGTGCCAAAAATATTAGGCGCCTTCAGTTTTCTAATAATGCACCATTCCTTCCAGAAAATTGTTGAAATTAAAAAATATTTTGGTATCCACATATGTATTTCTTTGGTTTGTAGTGGAATAAAACACAAAAAGCAGAAACATTTACTAAGTCTTAGCTTATACCACACAGAAATCCTTAAATGGCCCGGACAAAATTACTGGCACCTTTTAGAAGTAGTTAGAAATAATTAGATTTCAAGCAGGTGATTCTCCTTCACTTTGGAATTGAACTCACCTGTGGTGAGTTGCAGGTGCCTGCAATATAAAAATCACTCATTCAACCAGTTTGAATAGAGAAAAGGACTAATTCTCCTGTTTTGTGTCACTGTGTGTTCCACAGTGAGCATGGAGAAAAGAAAGACAGCCAGAGAATTGTCTAAGGAGGTCAGACAGAAGATTGTAGCCAAGCATGGACAATCTCAAGGCTACAGATCGATCTCCAGAGACCTTGATGTTCCTGTTTCCACTGTACATAATGTTATCAGGAAGTTTAAGGCCCATGGCACTGTAGCCAACCTCCCTGGACGTGGCTGCAAGAGAAAACTTGATCGAAGATTGCAGCTCAGGATTGTTTGAATGGTGGAGAAAGCACCTCGATCAACTGCCAAACAGATTGAAGCTGACCTTCAGACACAAGGTACAACAGTTTCAACTCGCACCATCCGTCGCCAACTCAATGAAAGGGGGTTATATGGTAGGAGGCCCTGAATTTTGTTATTCGTGACCTGATTTGGCAATATGTCTGAATGAGTTGAGTTCCCAGCTACTACTTATTATTTTATATATTGCAAAACTGAAATTGTTTCATAATTGTGGCCTTCATTAGCAAATGTACAGTTCTTGTTTTTCTTGTCCCTCCTGTACCCCTTCCTCCAGGATGCAGCGGGAGACGAGCAGTCCCTATTGTTCAGTGAGCTTTCCTGGTGAAACGTTTCAATAACTAAATAAATAAATAAACTATCCTTAAATGACCTTGGTAATGCTGGCCTGCTGGCACAGCAGAGGAGCTGCTCCTTGCGACACTGACGACCCGGGTTCGGGGACAAACCTGGACCATCAGAGGGCTGTCGGGGTGGGGAGTTAAGCATCTAGAGGATGCTCCCTCCTATAGAGGTGGGAGGGCTGACACCATCACTGCAAGACTGCCACTTGGGTAACCCCAGGTGGCAGAGCAGTTAAGCGAGCACCCGGAGGAGGGAGGACATTGGTGGGCGCAAGTGAAAAAAAGCGGCGCTGCGTGCATCCAATGAACTTCCCTGCTTGCCGACTTTCCATGAGTATGGCCATACTGAAATTGCTCCAAGCAGCAGGATCCTCTGGCGCTGACCCAGCTATTGTCCACTGTGAGGACACCCTGGGTACCTCTGCCCGTAGCTCTGGAAGGGGCAGAGGGTTAGTTCCAACAATGCTGGACCCCACCACGAGGGAGTAAGCTCGTGAGATTGAAATCCTTACATGTAAGTGGCAGAGACATTGTGAGATGGGGGTGGGTCTGACTTGGGTGGGAGGTGGGGATATCAAGCTGGAGGCCAAATTTATAAATTTAAACAAACAAAAAAAAAAGTCCACAGCAGTTTATAGACATAGAAACATAGAAGTTGATGGCAGATAAGGACCGCAAGGCCCATCCAGTCTGCCCATTTGTTTTTCTACCTAATAAATGTGCCATTGGCCTTTGCTCTGTCAATGGCCTATCTATTTATACTCATCTGTATTGCTCCCTTATGCCTATCCCATGCCTGTTTGGAGCCCTGCACTGTATTCATATCCACCACTTCCTGAGGTAGGCCGTTCCGTGCATCCTCCACCCTTTCTGTGAAAAAAACTTCCTCACATTACCCCTTAATCGGCCTCCCTCTAATCTCATACTGTGTCTCTTGTCCTGCTATTTTTCTTATATTGAAACATGTTAGACTCTTTCACCTTGTTAATGCCCTTAAGGTATTTGAATGTTTCAATCATATCACTTCTCTCCCTCCTTTGCTCTAGGGTATACATATTGAGTTCCGTTAATCTGTCCTCATATGTTTTCTGATGCAGTCACTGCACCATTTTGGTTCCCCATCTCTGGACTTCCTCAATTTGGTTAATGTCCTTGTGAAGGTGTGGCCTCCAGTACTACATGCAGTACTTCAGATGGGGCCTAACCAGTGTCTTGTAAAGAGAGATTATTACCTCCCTATTCTGACTTGTGATACCCCTGCTAAGACACCCTAACATCCCCCTAGCCTTACCTACTGCTTTAGTGGTCTGCTTGGATGATTTCAGGTCATCGGTGATGATGATCCCCAAGTCTCTTTCTTCCCTTGTGACTGCCAGCAACTCCCTCCCAGCCTATAGGTGGCTTCAGGGTTTCTCTTCCCTATGTGCCTGATCTTGCACTTCTTTGCATTAAATCCCAGTTGCCACTCTTCCAACCATTTTGCTAGTTTATCCAGCTCTCTTCTCATTCTGCCCACCCCATCTGGATCATCTACTCTGTTGCAGATCTTGGTGTCATCTGCAAACAGACAAACCTTACCCTCTAGTCCATCTGCAATGTCACTGATGCAGATATTGAAGAGGACTGGCCCCAGGACTGATCCCTGAGGTACCCCACTTGTGACTTGCATCTCTTCTACCTGTATACCGTTTACCACCACTCTCTGTTTTCTGCCCATCAACTAGTTTCCACCCAGTTGACCAACTTCTGACCCACCCCGAACCTACCCAGCTTATTAATCAATCTTCTGTGTGGAACAGTATCGGAAGCTTTGCTGAAGTCAAGATAGGCGACATCAGCTGCTCCCCCCTTGGTCCACCACTCTTGTTACGCAGTCAAAAAAAATCTATGAGATTAGTTTGACAGGACCTTCCTTTTGTAAACCCATGCTATCTTGGATCCTGTGCTCCTATGGCTTCCAGGTGTTGCACTATCCTTTCCTTAAGGAGTGCCTCCATCATCTTGCCCACTGCTGAGGTAAGACTGACTGGTCTGCAGTTCCCTGCCTCCTCCCTGCTACCACTGTTGTGGAACGGGATCGCATGAGCCCTTCTCCAGTCTTCTGGGACCTCTCCTGTGCTCAGAGACTCACTAAACAGTTCTGATAATGGCTCTGCTAGTTCCACCCTTTGCCACTTTGCTCCTTCCCATAGCTGCTGAGCATACCTATCCATCCCTGTAACAATTTTAAATAAAATAAATGAATATTCTGAAAATGTCCTTGGAAGTTGATTATTTTCCCAAACATCCAGAGCTAATGTTTTACAAATGCACAGTGTCACAGCACTTTCTTCATGGTGGGGTGGGGGTGGGGTGGGTGACTGTATATTTGGTTAAAACAGTAATCGCCCTGCTGTGCCAGTAAAGGGAGGTCGTTTCTGATGGTGTGAAAACTGCATCGCTACATGTGACTGGAGTTAAACTGTTTGCTTCGAAGGAGTGGTGGTAACTGTGTTTCTCTGAATGACACATGAAAGTTTTGAGAATTTGCCATGACTTCACTTGTCAGTAGTGTAAAGGCACCCCGCCTGAATGTTTGCTGCTGTCATCCTTATCACTTGTGATGTGTTATCTCCTGTGCTTAAGCCCTCCTGGCTAGGTTTGTTTAGAAAGCAAAGTGGATGTAGTTAGGGGAAACGAGAGAGAGGGAGAAATTACATGGAAGGAATTGCCTTTTATCACCTCATGCCAGAGCGTATCAGACAGATTAAAGAAACAGTGACCTTTTCACTTATGGACAGGGAAAGGGGTGAATCCAGAGGACTTTGCAGCTTTGATAATGTAGTGATTGAGCAGTCTTATAATAAGCGGTTCTATACCTATTTTGGGGCGAGTAATGAGTCAGCCCTTCGGGAAGAGATGGAAAGTGTGTATGTGGGGGGGGGCAGGCAAGGGGTTTATAGTCTAATATTTTTCACTTTTCACCCCTCATTTTTTTTTTTTGAGTCCTAGGTAGGACCTCATTCCCAGCTCTAGATGTCCACTGGCGCTAAGTACTTTAAAGTCTTAAAGAACAGCTTCACACACTCGACTAGCCGCCCCCCACTGACACATATCCCACAACTGACCTGGTCTGGAGTCATTTATGATTCCTTTGTGGGCTACTGTTTAAAAATGTTATTTTACTCGTAACTTTATTCCCTGACCTACCGGCAAAAAAACAGAGCCAGTTCTGTATTCTACGGCCTTCCCCCCCCACACCGGCACATGCAGCCCCGTTTTGTGATGTCAGTAAACAAAGGCTGCATGTGTGCACCCGATTGACTTGAATAGGGGCGATTTTCCCAAAAGCTTTATGTATCTTTAATGTCAGGATTTTAAGAAATCAAAGTGACCACCCGACTAAGAGGGTCCTTCTTACTCGAGCGGTCACTTTGCTTTCGTAAAATCCAGACATTAAAGATACAGCCTTTGGGAAAATTTGCTCATTTAAGTCAGTGGCGCGCATACCCAGCCTTCACATTGACATCACAGAACGGGCCGTATGGGGCGTGGCCATAAGATTCAGTTTTCAACCCAATAAAGTTATGAGTAAAATAACAGTTTTAAACGGTAGCTCACAAAGGAATCATTTGTGGAAATGACTCCTGGCCAGGTCAGTTGTGGGATATGTCGGGGAGAGGTGGGTTGTCAGAGCTGCTCTACGTTTAAGTGTTGGGGCTGGATTCTTGAAAGCCTCTTTCAGATGTACCTGCATCGAAGCACTTGCTGTGCCTATGTCGGCAGCACCCACTGCACCTGCATCAGCAGCATCCGCTACGCCTGTGTTGGCAACACCTGCTGTGCCTGGGTTTGCCTGGATACAGTGGCAGCACTTTTCAGAACTGTGTCTGATCTTCACAGCTTTGGATGCATTCATCATTTGAGCAGTAAGTCCTCTAGAACATAGAAAAATAGTCTAGTCTGGGTAGCCCCTGGTCCACCCTCGCATCCACTGAAGGATGTCCAGACTTGTTCTGGGGCCACATGTATTGGCTGGATGAAAATTGAGCTCGGGTACATCAAGGCCAGGGCATCGCCATGGAAAATCCGCCTGTTGAAAACCTGCCTCAAGTATCTACCAGCACCTTGAGTGTGGTGAGATTGATGATATGTCTGAGTGTGGGTGTGTGTGTGCGTGTGTTGGGGAGGCAGGATGCTAGGGTTAACCCACCAACATTTTTTAAATTGTCTAAAGATTAGACTTTGAATATGTCCAAGAAGGTGCACCTCCCCAACTGTCTGGGTAATAATGTAGGAGATCAGGTCTGTAGATGAACCCAGATCCCTGTGTATTTATGTGGCCCAGAGGCAGTAACCACATTCCATCTCAGGGATGGTGGCCTCACGTGGCTGGTCAAGGAAAGCCACAATGTGTGTGACACCACCTCTTTTGCAAGCATAACGCAGACCTGTGAGCAGAATGACCCGCCCTGTAGGCTGCGAGGAGGGGTGATGAGAGCATTACAGTGCTGTGTGCATCGCATGTGATGACAGCTCCTGGGAAGAGAATCAGGACAGGGGTAAGGGAATGGTGACTGGAAAGTGACTGCCACGCAACACTGGGGCCCCACCCTCACAACATATCCAGTCTTTGCCCAGTGCTGCATGAAGGACCCATGCCACGGGAAGGCGTTGGGGAGGTGGTAGTAAATGTTGGAAGGGCTTGTGAGGTTTTGAATCTCCATTTCTGGGTGGGTGCCTTAGTGGGTGGTGCAGAGCCTGCGGGGTATGCTGTCAATGTGCTGCCTGCCAAAGCTGTTTCTCCCCACAGATTCCCCCCGGCTGGCATGCGTGTGATGGCGTGCATGTACTGCGTGAAGACATGGTACTCCTCTGCAACCTGCACCTGGCCAATTAGGTAGACGACTGCTGTTCCGCCACATTGCCCTGAAGGAGGAGAGCTGTCATGAGACACTCGATCCTCTTTCCCCTGGCCGGCCTCCAAGCAGCCCCAGTTCGTTCCTGAACCCAAGTGTTCCGGTGGATGGCAAGACACCTGCCTCAGCTCATCACACCACTTGGCCGGCCCCCACATCCCTCTTGGGCTTTTTTCCCACCAGCATCCATTCTTGCCCCCATTGCTGCCCCCTCTTTCTAACATACTAACATAGTAAAAGCCAGCGGAAGAGGCCTGACTGTCTGTTGTGTCTGCTCGGTAGCCAGTCTCCTAATGGGTGCTCGCTTTTCCACCCCCCAGTCCCAAAGAGGGTCACCTTCGGCTTCAGTTTTCCCTTGTACCTGTCCCACCCCCTCTTGAAGCCCTCCACTGTGCCCTCCTCCACCTGACTCCCAGGCAGTGCATTCCATGGCTCCACCACCCTCTCAGTGAAGTAATGCCTCCTGCATTCCCCCCTGTAATTTCCCCCTTCCAGCTTTCACTCATGCCCCCTGGTTGTTCCCCCTCTTCTTTAGTCTGAACATCTCTTTGGCTCCGCCCTTGTTTATTCCTTTACATATTTGATGACCTCTATCATGTCCCTCTCTCTCTCTCTCTCTCTCCTCCAGCAGTACAGACCCAGTTCTTCAGATGTTCCTCATAGGGCCTTCCTTCCATGAATCATCCTGGTTGCCTTTCTCTGTACCATCTCCAGCAGTGCTATGTCTTTCTTGAGGTGAGGTCTCCAAAACTGCACACAGTACTCGAGATGTGGTCTGACCAAGGCATTATACAGAGTGAGGATCACCTCCTCCCTCCTGGACATAATCCCCTAGCTATGCAGCCCAGTGTTCTGTTTGCTTTTGCCACAGTTCTTCTGCAATTTTCAGTGTTATTCATTTTGACATCTACCACCACCCCTAGATCCCTCTCATTCGTTGTGGCTTGCAGTGTGACTCCCCCCAGGGAGTATACATGGCCCGTGTTTCTGACCCCCTGATGCAGCACCCTGCATTAAACCTCAGTCCCCACCTCCTTGACCACCCCTCCAGGGTATCTAGGTCCTTCTGGACTGTCTCTCTCTCTCGCTTCATCCCCTTCCACCAGTGCTCCCAGTTTTGAGTCATCCGCAAAGAGACTCATCCTACTCCTAACTCCCCTCCCGATGTCGGAGACATAGGCATTGAACAAAGTGGCCCCAATACCGAACCTTGGGGGACCCCACCGATGACCTTCCTGGGGAGGAGACTATCCACCAACCACTATGCTCTGTACTTTCGTCCCGTTAGCCAATTTTCCACCCATCTGAGCAACTGCCCCCCCACCCCCAGCTTTATCAGCCCACTGTGGGGCACCAATCAAACGCCCACAGAAATCCAGGTATAGACGTCCACCGGCCTGTGTCAGTCCAGGTCCCAGTCACCCAGTTATAAAAATCTGAGGTTGGTCTGACACGATCTCCCTGGGACAAAACCATACTGTTTGTTTCTGTTGAACAAGTCCTCACTGTTCGCTCTGTTTATTCTCCTTAGGAACTTGTGGGTCTCTATCATAGTTGCCCCTCTCTGTTCCTAGCTAGTAAATGTTAGGGGCCTCCAGAGACTACTCATAGGAGTTGTTATCCTGCCTCCTCACCCTTCAAGATAAATTGCATATTTTGAGTCAAGCCATTGCATAGCCCATAGATACACCACGGAGGGATGAATAACCAAATAAAATGTGTTATTCTGCCATGTTATTCACCTCTAGGATGAAAAAGTTGTTCTAGGAGTGTGGATATGTTGTTCATCCACACTTCTTGGCATTGTCCCTTTCCCCTTTAAATCTGCTGGAAGTCTTCAAGCTGGCTCCTCTCACCCACCCAGGTGGTATATACCTCAGCTCTGCCTCTTGATGCCAGATCTTCCTTTCCGCTGGAAGATACAGGTCCCTCGTGCTACTTCTGTACTTTGTAGGCCCTGGTTTCAAAACGTCGGTTGTACCGCAACTTGCTATCAAACTCGTTAGAGTTCGCAATTCTGATTCGGATATGGAGGACAAATCGTCCCCCGGATTTTGCCGGTGTCCCTGCGGCCCGAAAATATACAGCGCACCGATCCCCAGCTAGCATGCGTGTACTGCCTCGTCGCCGGACGCGCAGCTTGGCCGTGTACTATTTGTTTGGCCTTCCATCCCAACATTCTGGGCGACCGCAAGGCATGCCTTCAGCTGGGGAGGCGGGAGAAAAGATCCTGCGGTGAAATCCAAAGGCGGCGGAGGTAGTTTCCGCAGCGCGGGATCGCACGACAATTGGAACAGATGAAGGCATTCGAGGAGAGCGGCTGAAGCTTCGGCCACCCGAAGCTTCTTTGTTCCACTCAACCTCGGCTCGACTTTCACAGGCTCCTTTCGGGAGTTTTGCCAGTCTTTCCCCACCAGAGGTGAGGCGCCCTCGGGCTTGCACTCCTCCTGCCCTCGGAAGAGGGACAAGGACCATAAGTTGTCGTCTTCCAGAAGAAGATGCTCCTGGGACTGAGAGAGGTCTGAGTCCCAGGCACACGCGGTCTCAACTTACGTTTAGATTGCATCTTTGGCCGCGACTACGGATCTTCTGTTGGGCCAAGGCACGAGACTGAGGAAGCGTCGAACCTGCCGAAATTACGCTCGATCCCAGCGAGCCCTTATCACCGACTCCTGTCGACGATTCCTTAGAAAGGACCCCAGTTCTTTCTTTTCCCTACGAGGACACTGTACCTTCAGGTAACCTCATGTAGGAAACCGTTCTGGGGCCTCGGTTTTCCCCGACTCCGGCGTCCCCCGATCGAACCAGCTGACCCCATCGGTCTCGATCGAGGACCAGGACCCCTTCGGTCAAAAAACCGAAGAAAGGTCACAAACACTCCAGAAAGGGGCGTCTCCATCGATCCTCATCCTCCTTGGACGAGGAGAGACTTCGACGGAAACTCCATCGACGTTATGAGGATCTCATGTGGCAGCAGCTGATTCTGACCAGTCAAAGCCGGCTCTGCTGACAGCACCAGCCATTACTTGGCTCCCGCCGACCCCTCTGGAACTGAAGGCTTCGGTTCCCCCTCCCGTGGGGCCAGCCCGTATTCCGGCTCAGCCTATTACGGTCTCCCCATCGATTTTGATGGAGCCACCGCCTAAGCAGCCTCAGGGAGGGGCTCCCTTGAAAGACGACCAGACAGACACTGGACTGTCCCGTCATCTGTCCATCACTGTTGTCCCCGATCGCCCTCGGCGCATTGAAGGAGACATAGGCGGGAGACCGTTACATCCCGACTCTTCGGACTCGGATGCCACTGGTTTGCATTCGCATCCGGGGGATGACGAGTCATCAGTGGCAGGTTTGGAGGAAGATCCTTCCTCTTTTTCAGGGCATCTTCCACCTGATTTCCGAATTGACCAGAATGCCCCTGGAACCTATCCAGAAGAAGGCAGAATACCCCTTACGGATATCCTCAAAAGGAGGGATACCCTGACGGAGGCCTTTCCAGTGGCCGAAGCCATTGTTGGCCCGGCCCTTGAGCTCTGGCAGCGTCCTGCCTCCTGTCCAGCTCCATCTGCCAGCAGCTGCAGATGACCCTGGACATTGGAGATTCCTGTGCCCGCTCCTTAGCAGCAACAGTGACCACTCGCCGCAGGGCCTGGCTGAGGTTATCCTCCTTTCTGGTGGATACTCAGCACAAGTTAGCTGATGTGCCCTTCCTAGGCACTGACTTCTTTGGTCCAGGAGTGACTGGTCACCTCCAGTGCGTACAGCAGTCCAGTGCCACCTTGGATGCTACCTCTGCGAATGGTTCTTCGGGCAAGAACCAGCAGAAGCGCAAGAAGAAGCCTTTTCAGCACTCTTCCCCTGCGGTTAGACAGGCCTCCTTTCAAGGAGGCCAGCAGCAGGCTCAAGCTTGGCGCCCCAGGCCCAAACAAAGTCCCCAACAGCTCCGTAAAGGAGGTCGAGGTGTCCAGGAGCCTCCTCCTCCTCAGTGACTGGCTGGGGGTTGCCACCCCTACACCCATCATGCCAGCTCTGGGTCCTCCCTTGAGGGTCCGGCTCAGCCACATTCTTTCTGCCTGGTCCGGTATCACTTCGGACAGGTGGGTTCTGGAAGTGTTCGGCCAGGGACTGCTTCTGGAATTCGAGCAGTACCCTCCCAGCCGAGCCCGCGCCCCTTGGGAAGAAAGGATCTCAGCTCGCACTCAGTTGGCCCTTCAAGACAACATCACTCAGCTCCTCCGCAAGGAGGCGGTAGCTCCAGTGCCGGATCCTCCTACAGACCCAGGCTTTGTGTCCAGGTATTTCCTGGTGCCCAAGCGGACGGGGGGGTTGGCGCCCCATCCTGCATCTCCACAACCTGAATCAATATCTCAGGTCTTGCACCTTCCAGATCGTAACTCTGAACCAGATCATACCATCCCTGGAGCGAAACGTGGTTCTGTTCACTGGATCTACAGGACGCGTTCTTTCACGTCCAAATCCGTCCATCCCACCAGTGGTTCCTTCCCTTCAGGGTCTAGGGGACTCTGTACGAGTTCCGAGCCTTGCCGTTCGGCCTGTCATCGGCCCCTCGGGTCTTCAAGTGCATTGCAGTGGTGGCGGCCCATCTTCTGCGTTGAGGAGTTCGGATATACCCTTATCTCGATGACTGGCTCTTGGCAGGTTCCTCCCTCCAGGAGGTGGAGAGTTCCAGGGATCTGGCCCTCCGAACCTGCTCCCAGCTCAGCCTCTTTAACAGCGAGGCCAAGTCAGAACTCGTACCCTCTCAGGTGATGGGCTTCATCAGGGCGGAGCTCGACTCTCGTCAAGCCAGAGCTTGGCTCCCGGCGGACAGGGCAGAGCTTCTTTAGTCCTTTGCCTGATCATTTCTGGTTGAGCACTTGCGGCCTGCCTGGGACTTTCTGTGCCTTATGGGTTACATGGCGGCGTGCACCTCAGTGGTCCGTTAGGCCAGGTGGTACATGCGCCCCCCTCCAGCAGGAGCTGGCCGCCCAGTGAACTCCGAGCCACAGTCATTTCGACCAGCTGATCACTGTGTCCCAGAAGATGTGGGACGCTCTCCAATGGTGGACCACCCCAGAATGATTGCAGGAAGGTATCCCAGTTGTCCGCCCAGAGCCAACGGTCGTCCTGATGACCGATGCGCCTCTCATGGGCTGGGGAGCCCACATGGGGGACAGCAGGGCCCACGGGTTCTGGACCCCCAAGGAGTCCCGATGCTACATCAACCTGTTGGAGCTCAGACGGACAATACCATGACCTTGTACTACCTCAACAAACAGGGCGGCACGCACTCCCGTCTGCTGTGCAACGAGGCACTCCGCATCTGGACCCTCGTAAGTCGGTTGGAGGCGGATCTCCTAGCCGTCCATGTTGCAGGATTCTCGAACCAACTGGTGGATGCTCTCAGCCGCTTAGGCCAGACGTCCCACAAGTGGTCATTCTATCCAGAGGTAGCTTATACTCTGTTCTCTTGTTGGGGCAGACCGTTGGTGGACCTGTTTGCCTCCAAGGAAAACACCAAGCTGAGACTGCACCATGCCCACCCCCCTCAGTAGGGCTCACTGCAGGGAGGTGCCTTGTCGAGGCCGTGGACCCCAGGCCTCCTCTATGCCTTTCCTCCATTTCCCTTGATCCACAAGGTGTTACTCAAGGTGAGGAGGGACAAGGCAAAGGTGATCCTAGTAGTCCCAGATTGGTCACACCAGTTCTGGTCCAGATCTCCTCAGCTGCAGGCCCCCGGAGCGGCTTTGTACACGCCCGGACCTGATATCATTGAACCAGGAGAAGGTATTCCATCTGGACCTTCAATCCCTGCACCTCACAGCCTGGTACCTGAGTGGCTAGAGTTTCAGGCTCTGGGTCGTTCCAAGGATGTCTACACCATGGTGGAGGCATCTCATAAGGAATCAACCAGGAAATGTTACGCCTTCAAATGGAAAAGGTTTTCCATTTGGTGCCAGGGTAAGAGTCTGGACCCCTTATCCTGCTCTGTGGCTAACATTCTAGACTACCATTGGTCTCTCTCCAAAGGGGGTCTACGGTCATCGACCCTTAGGGTGCACTTGGCAGCCATTTCTGTTTACCGGGTGAGGGCCAGTCAGCCTGCTTTGGCTCAGGAGACAGTGGTCGGGTGTTTTTTCAAAGGCTTGGATCACATATCCCCTCCGGTGTGTGAACCTCCAGCTCCGTGGGATCTATTACTGGTTTTGGCAAAGCTCATGGGCAAGCCATTCGAACCCATGCACAAGTGTGAGCTCTCACACTTGTTGTAGAAGACAGCCTTCCTGGTGGCTGTCACATCAGCCAGAAGGAGAGGGGAACTCCAGGTGCTTTCAGTGTACTCTCCTTATCTGGTCTTCCACAGGGACAAAGTTGTCCTGCACCCCCAACCGAAATTCCTTCAGAAGGTGGTTTCAGAGTTTCACCTTAACCAGGTGTTGACTCTGTCGGTATACTACCCTAACTACACCTCGGACGCCGAGTACAGACTCCATACTCTGGACCTCAGACGTGCTCTCTCCTATTATAAAGAGAGGACGGCGGGAATTCGGGGAGAGGTTCACCAGCTGTTTGTCACCTACGCTGAAGCCGCTTCTGGCAGACCTGCAACCAAATGGACCATTGCGAGATGGATTACATCATGCATAGGTATGTGCTATGAGTTGGTGGGCAAGGAGCCTCCCAGAGGGATAAGAGCTCATTCTACCTGCCATACTGCTGCATCGGTGGCTGCTTCCGGGGACATCCCTATCCAGGAAATCTGTCGGGTTGCTACCTGAAAGTCAGCAGACACCTTCATTACCCACTACCACATTGACCTTAAATGCTGGTTTTAGGGCCTTGGTTCTCCAATCTCTGTTTTCTAAGTAGGGTGTGTGCGCCTTGCCTCCCTCCTCCCAGAGAACTGCTTGGAGTCTTCCAAGAAGTGTGGATGAACAACATATCCACGCTCCTAGAAAAACAGGTTACTCACATGTAACAGTAGTTCTAAGAGTGGTATATGTTGTTCATCCACACGCACCCACCGACCTCCCTAGCTATAGGCGCAGAACCTTGCTTCCAGCGGGCTAAGATCTGGCGTCATGCGGCGAAGCTAAAGTATTTGCCACTCGGGTGGATGGGAGGGACCAGCTTGAAGACTTCTGGCAGATTTAAAGGGGAAAGGGACAATGCCAAGAAGTGTGGATGAACAACATATACCACTCCTAGAACTATTGTTACAGGTGGGTAACCTGTTTTTCTTAGAGTGTGGATACAGTTCACATCCACACTAGTTCCCTGGAACAGACTGATTCATCGGATATCTTCACGCTAAGTTTCTCTCACCACCTGGGTTATATATCCTTTGGCTCTTTCCCATGATGTCAGATCTTAGAGATCAAGGGTATTAACACTTTGGTTTAATGATTAGTTCTAAACCAGTGTATTTGAATAATTAGTTCTAAACCAATGTATTTGGGTCCACATTGGATAAACTTGTTGGATATTTCTTGAATATGGCAACCATTTTTATGTTATATATAAAGTAAATCCCAAATGTACTTTAATGATAGATAATATTTCTATTATAAGTACAACAAAGTGATGTACCATACAAGATATCGTGCCAAATGTGTGTGTAACAAACTCAATAAAAATTAAATAAAAAAAAAAAAACACACTTTAGTGAAACAAACTTTGACTTATTTTATTCTCTTCAATGTTATCGTCCATTCCAGCATTGCCTCCTGATAAAGACCGAACTTCGGCATGGAAGAATGGAAGCCATGTGGATTTAAATTCTCCATCCAGTGCCAAGAGAAACTGTCAGTCATCAACCCCCCACGTGACCTTTTCCTCAGCTGCTTGGGAGGGCAGCTTGACATGGGTTGCAGCCTTTGCCAGGCAATACTCCCAGGGTCAAGCCAGACTTGCCCTCAGTCGACCCTTGGAGAGGGACCCCAAGGATTGACCTAAGGGCCACAAGAAGGCCTCTGTAGGTGCTGGGTCAGCTTCACAGCTTGCTGCCCTTGAAGAGGAGGTGGCTTCAGCTGCAGTGGGTTTTTTGTCATCTTTGGCACTGCTCCTGGCTCAGGCCAGCATCAGAGGGTCCTTCTCAGAAGATTTTCAAGAGATGTGTCAGGCCCGCCAAACCTTTGCGAGAGCCATTTTCACTGGGGCAGAAAGCACAGATGCTGCTGGCTCATGTTGTGTGATTGGGAGCGATCAAGGTCCTCTTGCTCCCTAGACTCCTCCAACCGCTCAACTTTGGTCGAGCACTCGACTGTTGTCAAGCTGCCTTTGGTCGAGAGGGCTTTAGTACCCCGTCAGACTTGTTGACCTTGACTCCAGTTGAGCAGGTGGTTGACATATTTCTTGAGCTTGTTGGAGGAGATAGATGAAGAGTCAGTCTCCCAGACCCCAGTGTTGTCGATCCTCATGCAAAAGGACGTGGCCCAATCAGCATCCCTGGCTTGGTCACCAAGGGGCCAGCATCAGCTGGTGGTCATGCCTCTGAAGCCCTTGCTTTCTGAATGTGGCAAGGCATGTGGTCTATTGTGACCCTCCAGAAGACCTGTCTTGGTGATGGGTTGAGGTCAAGGTACCGTTCATGCTCTCGATCCTGCTCGACTGGGAGGCACGTCGTTGACACTTCTCGAGCTCCTTGTGCTCTGATAAGGAAAGGCACTGTCACAAGATGTGTTAGTGCTATGATGAGCCCCTCTGGCAGCAGTTGACTATTGCGAGGAGGGGTAGAACTTTACCGTCTGGACCATTGGTCACCTGGCAACTGCCAGTAATGCCCACACAAGTCCGCCCAAGACAGATATTGCCAGCATCTGCGTCTCCACCACACTAGGTGGAGACATCACAACCGTAGCCCTTGGTGGGTGCTCCTAAGAAGGATTCCTGTGTTACTACCAGCTTGCAAAGCTGGTTATCCACATGGGGATCACCCCATCAGAAGACACTAGGGTGGTCCATGGCAGTAAATGGTTGCGGGCCATTTTTGAGGAGACCTCTGAAGACTTTGAAGAGTCATCCATGCTATCTTTGAGGACCCACTCTTTCAACCGTAGCTCAGTCGAAGAAATGTCCACCGATCCTGGGCTACTGTCCTTTAAGGCTTTACTCCACATCATCTAGTGGGAAGTTGGGCCACCAGTGGTCTCGTCATTTGGACCAGCTGGTCCTTTGTGACCCAGCCAATGTGGGACGCCATCCAGTTGGCTGGTCCTTCAACATCTTGAGGAAGGAATGCCATTTGTCCACCCAGAACTGTCCATAATGCTCACAACGGGCGCGTCTCTAATGGGATAGGGAGCACACCTGGGAGACCACAGAGCCGATGGATTCTGGTTACCACTGGCGTTCCTTCACCACCGCAACCTGCTGGAGCTCCATGAAGTGTGGTTGGCTGTCACGGAACTTTCTCCTTTGATCAGGGGTCAGGTTGTGCAGGTCCACATGGACAACACCACTGTCTAAACAGGCAGGGCTTAACTCACTCCTTTCCCCTATGTCGGGAGGCTCTCTGCACCTGGACACTCATGCATAGCCTGAGTATAGATCTCCTGGTGATCATGTAGAAGGAATGAACAGTCAGTTGGCAGACACTCTAAGCCGGGTCGAAGAGACGTTGCACAAGTGGTCCCTGCATTAGGAGGTGGTACGCCGTCTGTTCTCCCAATAGGGCACACCTCTTGGTGGACACATTCATATCCTGGGAGAACAGAAAGCTGAGGGTGTTTTGTGTCTACCCCTCCCCAGTCTGGGACATGGCTGTGGGACGGCATCATGAGACCCTGAACTCCAGGGCCTGGTCTGTGCCTTGCCTCCTTTCCCTTGATCCACAAGGAGGTGGTCAAGGCCCGGATGACAATGCGCAGATGATCTTGATAGCTCCAGACTGAAGCAGACAGTTGTAGTACCTGGATCTCTTCAGCCTCAGCAGCAGGCCTCCTTGGCGGTTGCCTCTCCGCCCAGGCCTGCTGACCAGACAACAGGGGAAGGCCCTGCACCTGACCCTTTAATCCCTGCACCCCACAGCATGGTTCCTGAGTGGCTAGAGTTCCAGGCCCTGGAAGATGTGCTCCATGTCGTGGAGGTCTCCTAAAAAGAGTTGACTTGCAGATGCTTTACATTTAAGTGGAAAAGGTTCTCCATCTGGTGCCCAGGCAAGGAGCTTGATCCTCTTGTCTGCCCTATGGCAGGCATGCTGGATTACCTTTGGTCCTTCTCTCAGTTGAGCCTGCGAGTGACAGTCGTTAAGATGCACCTACTGGATGCTGGCAGGTAAGCCCATGGTGACCCAGGAAAAGGTGGTCAGGTGCTTTTTTAAGGGCCTTGACCACTTAGCCCATCTGGTGCATAAGCTCCTTCCACCTTGGGATCTGTTGCTGGTGCTGGCTGTGCTCATGGGCAAGCTGTTTGCGAGATGTCACACCTGTTATGCAAAACGGCCTTCTTGGTGGCTGTAACATGAGTCAGGATTAGTGAGCTCCAGGAGCTCTCAGTGGAGTCTTCTTATCTGGTCTTTCACAAGGACAGGGTCATCCTTCGTGCCCACCTGAAGGTAGTGTCGGAGTTTCACCATAACCAGTGCTTAACTTACTGGTATACTTTACAAGCTCATCTTTGAAGCTGTTCGCAGGTTCCTACTCTGGACCGGCAGAGAGCACTCGCTTTTTATAAGGAGCACAGGGCTGGAGTTCGGGATGAGACTCGCTAGCTGTTTGCAGCATTCACTGAAGCCACACCTGGCAGAGAGGTAGCAAAGCAGATGATTGGTAGGTGGATTGCCCAGAGGAGGTCAACTGAAATGGTGCAGGGTCGTCTACACCAGAAGCCATATGAAGAGACACTAAAGGAGCTTGGTATGTATACTCTGGAGGAAAGACGAGAGGAGGGGACATGATAGAAACTTTCAAGTACCTCAAGGGAATCAACAAAGTCCAAGAGGGTAGCATCTTTCAGAAAAAAAGGGATGTGCAAGAACAAGGGGACGCAGTTTGAAGATGAGCTGTATACAACTGCAGTGTTCTTCTTTATTTTGTCGCTCCTTTCCTGCTGCACTGTGTTCTTCACAAACCTTTTCAGTTTACACTGCTTATTCTTGCTGCGGTGCAGGTCACGCCACGAGGGGGGAGCGGGTTTGAATGGGGAGATGGCTTCGTAGCGGATCGAGCACAGAAGGAAATGTACAGTGCAGCTTGATGCGCTCGATCTGCTACATGTCCCCCACTCTCCTGAGTCGAACCAAAATGGATCTGCAAAAGCGCTCTTAATGTGCTCGGTAGTCCACTTGTGTGTTTGCAGCGAATCAACCAGTGTGCACGGGTTGATGCGCTGCAAACACGACGGTGTAAACGAGGGTGGGGGGGGGGAACACCTCAAGGGCAACGTGAGGAAGTATGTTTTCACAGAGAGGGTGGTAGACGCATGGAACTGCCTTCCCGAGGAGGTAGTGGGGTCATAAACATTGGGGGAATTCAAGAATGCATGGGGCAGACAAAAGGCAATTCTAGTGTGGGGTAGGAGGAAGTAGGCTGTTGGTTAACTAGGATCTGCAGCCTATCCAATAGGTAGGGAAATGGGCAGACTGGGTGGGCCAAACGGTCCTATTTCCCATCAAAGTATATGTTTCTGTGTTCTATGATTACATTCTGCATTGACCTCTGTTATAGGTTGGCTGGTAGGGAGCCTCCCAGAGGATTTTGGGCTCATTCCACTAGATATACCACTGCCACAGTGGCTGCCTCCAGAGATATCCCTATACAGGAAATCTGTAGGGCTGCTACCTGTAGGCAAGTACACACCTTCATCTTCATCTTCCATTACAGCCTCAACATTGTCATGTCAGGATGCTGCTTTTGAGGCCTCGGTTCTCCAGTCTCTGTTCATCAAATAGGGGTGCATCCCTTGCCCCCTCCTCCTGAGAACTGCTAGGAATCTGCCAAAGTGTGGATAGTGAACTGTATCCACACCCTTAGAAATATAGGTTACGTTGGCCCGTCAATGCAGTGGTAGCGCTACCGCCCGTGACACTAGCAGCCTGGGTTCAGGAATGAGCCTGGGTCATCGGGGGCTGGCCGTGGGGTTTGAGCATCCCGTAGGATGCTCTCCTCCTCTGTGGGGGTGCTGTCACATCAGTGTGTTCCCGCCGCCTGTGGATGCATGGGCGTCGGTGCAGGACTCAAGGTGTGGGGAGAGGGGACAGTGCTAGGCACTTGGCTTAGACATGTGCCAGCACGTCCACAGCCTGGACTTGCGTCCTTCATGCTGGTGTCCTTGGGGCGGGGTTTCGGCAAAACAAGCCAGCTGCAAAAACACTGTAAAGAGACCCCCGTGCCGCACAACATGATCCCAAACAGCTGGAAGGGGGTTGGCGGACAAATGGTTGGTATCACTGCCACTGAGCCCCACTGGCTCTGGAAGAGAGAAAAATGTGTTATTAAAAGAAAAAAAAAAAAAAAATGAGAAATACAGGCTACTCACCTGTAACCGTACTTCTAGGAGTGGTATACAGTTCACAAAGATTTGTTGTTAGGGGCTGGAATTGGAGGATAGACTGCCCGGTTGGTGGGCGGAGCTGAGCTTGAAGATGAATTGGCCTGTTCCAGGGAACTGCCAAAGTGTGGATGTGAACTGTATACCACTCCTAGAACGGTTACAGGTGAGTAGCAACCTATATTTATTTGCCCCACAGACCCTATTATTTTCCCTTTAGATGTCCGTGTCAGTCCTGTTGGTTCTCCTGCTATTACCAAAATGAAGATAACTTGTTCATTTCTACTTTGATAGGTGGCAAAGCAACACCTAACCAATGGGGAGTGTATCTAACAAAGTCCTTGATGGCACCGTTATGGCTTCTGCACCACTCTAAACAGAGCAGTGGAGCCATACAGAAACATTCATCTCTTCCTAAAAGCTTTACAACTCAAAATACTCAGGAATTTTATGACTCGTTCATGGCTGTGCTAGTCACGAGTTGCGAACCTGTCCCCCATTTATGAAGATAAAGGCTGGGAATTAAAATAAGGCAGACTTCATGGATCAGCGGTCTTCATTCTGCTAACGGTGGCTCTGTTTCTGTGTAAGTGGAATAGTTTTCTCATTACATAGCAGCAGTGCAGTGCTTCGACTGCAAGAGGGGCGCTAGATATCTGAAAGGCACATTACTGATCATTTTAGTAGCGAGTCTTTTAAAATCATAATGGGAGGAAAACAGTCAAACTCTAGACCCCCTTGAAACGTACTTGATTGCTTCACGGGTAGCTGTTCACTGTAGTCATGTATGAGTTATGGCCATGGGATTTGGGAGGGAAGGGGGTTGTCATGCGCACCAACATACAAGTGTATTCATCCACCATTCTTGTTGGGCTTGTAGTTCGATTTTAAGTCTTGAAGGAAAAAAAAAAAAGGGTGGCCTTTCTAGGGTTCTTAGCTTTGACTTACGTTTAGGGAACATATTTTTGTATTTAGAAGGCAAGGTTGGAAGGTTGGGACGCTGGTGGGTCACATGTGTCCGTCCGGGAATGAAAGAATAACAGGTCTTCGACTGGGGAGGGCAGGGGGGAAGGGGAATGGAAGACTGGCAGCAAAGTTTCCCTTCTGTGGTGCTGAAATTCCTTTCTTTTCCCATCGCCTTTGCATGGTGCAGCTTAGCAGTGAATAACGTTGCCTATTGCCTTTTGTGGTGGGGATTTGAATGAGAAAGACAAGCCCCAGTAGCTCTGCCGGGGTCATGCAGAAGAAAGAAGGCTTGTGCGAGAACTGAGCTTTCTGACAAGACAAGGTTGCTGCTGTGGTTTTTCTGTTGGGAAAACTTTTTTTAAATGAATTTATTTATTTATTTTACTCAAGCTTTTCTGCTCTCTAATACAAAGATTCCATTTAAGACCGTGAAGAAGTATTAGAATCTGTGATTGTACTGGTCACATAATAGGAAAAATAACTTTCCGCTCAGGAATTTTTTTTTTGTTGTAAACTACTTTTGTAATGCCACTACATTTGAATTTAGTTTAAAAACTTACGGGGGGGGGGTATTAAAGTAGTGCTAGTTTGCAATTCAGATTCCATGATTCAATGTCCATTCATCTGATATGGGTCACTGGCCTGAAATGGCGAGAAGGTCGAGGTCGGATTCCATATTGGGGGGTGGAGTTCAGTGCAGATAGGATTTTAGTGATAGCGCCGAGTTGAATTGTCAGTCTTGACTCTATAGCACCCAGGGTAGTGCAGCAGTTAATGCCTCAAGGAAGTGTTGTATCAGTGCCCTTGGGAGAAGGGATTGGTCGACTCACCATACGCACACCCCAGCAGTGCTGCAAAGTCTCGAGATAACTTGATGATGAAGAAGTAACAGCTGCCGGCATGGTGTGCAGTGTTTGAACTGCCTCTCATTATGTCATATTCGGCTAAACTAAAGCATGTTTTTCTGTACTTTTAGATGACTGATCAACGCAACTCGGATAGTTACTGCAGTTTGATGGGTGATTTCTGATTCTCTTGCATCGTTTGGCTAATGAGACATTAAAATCGGGGTCCCGTCTGCCCATCTCTGGTTAGTGTCCCAGTGAAAGTAAAAGCTCCTGTAGTACTTATCAAAGAAGAGCGGGGGAGTTTCCCCCAGCGTCATGGCCAACATCCCCCATCAGTAAAAGAGGTCCACACAACTTACCCCCAAGACACACCTGGAAACAAACTGTGACAGCTCTGTGTGCCTTTCCTGGTCAACAATTATAAATAAAATATTTGGTGGCAATTTGCCCATTTGCTATAGGGGTTCAAATTCCAGCTGAAATTCTGGTGTGGACGGAGCTAACTTATTATTTGTAGAAATGTATTTCATCCAGCCAGGCAAGCAGGGACAAAGTACAGAATTACAATGGACAAACGCCGCCTTCAGCATTGATGAAGGACTTGCTGGGCCGAAAGCTAGAGCACTTTGTTCTTGTGGTTACCTTTTAATGGACCAAGATAGATGTATCAAATCATTTGCTTCTGGATCTGTTCTTACAAGGACCAGTACGGCAAATACTAAATCTAGATTCCTTCAGCATTGGCGGTAACCCTCAGATCATCCCAGAGCTCCTGCCCTGACAACAGTGGTTGCAGCGTCCCCTGTAGGGCCCCTCTGCAGGGGCCGGAGAGATGGGGAAGGCTCATGGGAGAACAAAAAGAAAATAAATTGATTTGTGACCTGGTATGTTAACCTACTGGGGGGGGTTCAAGAGCCAGTGTGTGGAACAGTTCTGCTCTCCCCCACTTTCTTCCTTTATTTCTTAGCTGAAAAGGGCATCCAGAAGTATAAGCCATTCAGTAGCATTTTTAAGTGTGCAGTTTACCTCTCCCTGTCTCCGTTTTTCTGTGGGGAATTGTAATCCTGCTTGAGCGTATGTTAAGCAAGAGCTGTAATATTGTACATCAACTCATTCCATGTTGCAGAGGTGGTGGGGTTTTCCCAATTGAAGCTCTCTTGTTGGTGCCCCCCCCGCCACCCCAATACAATTTCTGACCCTGGGTTCAGGTTGATTATTAACTAGCAGACAATACAGACCTTTAAACTGCTGACAGGTTTCCAGTGGTTTCACTGAAGCCAGCTGCTGCCTTTTCAGACAGGATAGTGTTAAAAATAACCCCAAATGACAACCCCGCTTGTTCATTAAGCTTTTCCTCTGTCCTTCCTGAAACTGATATTTCACTTGCTGAGGGATTTAGAATCAAAATACTGTAAAATATTAAAGTTATTGTTTTGTTCTCATTTTGAAAAAACATTTTTTGTCCTTCTACTGGTAGACCTGTGCCCCCCTTCTGGACCGACCCCACCCCAACACATGGCTTTTCATGGACTTAATGCATTTCCTCTGTCTGCTCCGTGGCTTCCCCCTGTGGTGGGTTGCAGCAGGACCCCCAGCTGCCACTGACTGGGATCCGGTTTTGGGGGAAGCTGCCATGGTGCCGGTTTGAGGCCAGCAAGGGATCGATCCTTTGTTCAGCCCCAGGCCCACTGCTTTTCCTTCATTTCTTCTCCCTGCCCTGAGACGCCAGCATGGGAAATGATACAAGCATGCAAGCATGTGCATGTCATGCGCTGACGTCTCCCCGCCCACTGAGCTGCTCCCAAGTGCACTGCCAGCTGTGGTTACCCTGGTGGCAGTCATGCATCGGAGCTGGGTGCCCTCCTCCCTAGAGGAAGAGAGTGTCCTCTGGGATGCTCAGTCTTCCTCCCCCCAGCCATCCCCATGACCCAGGCTCATTCCTGAATGCAGGTCGCCAGTGTTGCGAGCAGTAGTTCTGCTGCTGTGCCGACGGGCGGCCGTGAAAATGATTTTAATCTTAATTCCACTATTCTTTTTCTCCATAGAGAATTTTCTCCCCACCACTTACATATTCCCCAGGGATGTAAGCTGTTCAGGCCTGAGTTTTCCAACTCCCCTGGACTCCAGTAACCCACTGGCCACCCCCATGGTTTTCCCTCCATAGCAGGGGCTTCAGGGGTGTGTGTGCTGTTCTCCTCCTCCTCCCCCAAGGCTGTACAGTCTGTGGTCTAGGAAGCAGTGCCGATAGGCAGTAGGACTCAGGGGAGTCCCAGAGGCCCAGACCATCATATAGATGATGTGACTTTTTCTGCTCCTGGTATGTCCTTCCCCTAATGAGAGCGCAGCCGTCTGATTGGCCACGTACACACACACACACACACACACACACACACACACACACACACACACACACACACACACACAAAACTGACCGTGCAGTGGGCATATACTCCATGGCCCAGCTGCAGAGGTCACTGTGGTGCCGGAACTCGTTGTCGACCCTCCCTGACTGAGGCACATTACCATGCCGCACCTACATCCCTGCACGGCGATTAGAGTTCGCTCCCAATCTTGGGTTGCCGGTGGCCAGCAGGGCAGACCAATTCCATTCTAACATACTACATACTAACATACTAAAATGCCAGAAGAATAGGCCTAGCCGTCTTTCGTGTCTGCTCGTTTGGTCAGCCCCCACCCTGGGAGCTGATCTTGCTGCCTTCCCTCCCTCTCGGGCTTCTCCCTTCGCAGTCCAGGGTATTCTCACTGCATTGGACTTGGCTTCCACAACCCTTCCCCTGTACCTGTCCCACCCCCTCTTGAACCCCTCCAAAGTCTCTGCCTCCACCAGCTCCGCGGGCAGCGCATTCCATGGTTCTACTAGCCACTCAGTGAAGTAGCACCTCCTCCTTTCTCCCCTGAATCTCCCCCCTTCCAGCTTCCACCCATGCTGTCTAGCTGTCCCCCCCTTCGGAGCACCCTGACTGCGCCTCCCCTGTTTACCCCCTTCATGAACCTGAAGACCTCTATCATGTCCCCCAGTCCCTTCTGTCTTCCAATGTGTACATATTTATCTCATCAAGCCTCTTCCCCATAGGTTCTTTCCCTCAAGCCTCAGATCATTTTGGTTGCCCTCCTCTGGACCCTCTCCAGGAGTTCAGTGTCCCTCTTTAAGTGTGGCCTCCAAAACTGCACACAGTACTCGAGGTGCAGCCTCACCGAGCAGTTATACAGATGGAGTATCACTTCCCTCCTTCTGGAGGTGATCCCCCTAGCAATGCATCCCAGCATCCTATCGGTCTTGGCTGCTGCCCTCCTACAAGTCTCCGAGTTGTTCATCTTGACATCGACCTCCACCCCCAGGTCCCTCTCAGCCATTGAGACTTATAGCATCCCCCCCCACCCAGGTGTACACTTGGCCCGGGTTTCTGGCTTCCAGGTGCAGTACCCTGCATTGAACCTCAGTTTCCACTTTCTCGACCACCTTTCCAGAGCCTCCAGGTCCCCCTGTAAGGTCACCTTCCCCTCCTTCCCATCCACCACCGCCCCCAGCTTTGAGTCATCCGCAAAGAGACTCATCTCACTCCTGATACCCTTCCTTATGTCAGAGACGTAGGCGTTGAACAGGAGGGGCCCAAGGACCGATGCCCGAGGGATTATTATTTATTTATTTACTTGTTGCTCCTGTTTCTCTCTCTTGGCATCCCCTGGTCTCGGCAGCATCCCAACAGCCCCAACAGCCCCATCACCGACCCATCTCATGGACGTTTGAGTTAACCACCACTTACACAGAGCACTGTTTGGTGGGTGACCTGCCATGTAAGGTCATGTGGGGCTTACAGGGGATGCTGAGTAAACTAGGGATGGTTTCTCATGTTTTCGCCCAGGGTACTGGACATGACGAATCATGAGATCTGACACACACATGCGGTTGTGTCATCGCTAGTCTCACGCACGTCTGCTGGTCCTTCTGTGCTGCTGCCCAGCCTCCACTAGGTGACAGACAAGTAGCAGGACTCTGTATCCCCCCCTCTCCCCTGTCCTTGGGATGCTCATCCCCCTGGCTGGACCCCAAACCTGGGTCACTGGCCTTGGTAGAGGTAAGGCGTCCAGTGCCTTAGCCCTCCGTGCCATTGGGCCAGCTTAATTCCATTATTCTGCAGTTTCCTGAGTCAGTGCTTTTCAGATATATTTTTTTCTCTATTTCTGTTTATGCCCTTGCCTCTCTGGCCCCTCCAGGGTCCTCAGGCTCCCTGGCAACCCCCGCAGCCCCCCACCCATTGACCACCTCCATGGGCTCTGGCTATGCTTCCCGGGTGGCGTCAGTTCCCCCTGAAATTCTGCCTCTCATCCGGCAGGTGCTGTGATCTGGTGGGCGATGGAGGCCCAGAGGTACCGGGGCCATTTTCTGTAGTTTTTTTCTCCCCAGGGGACATCGCCTACGTGGACGTCAATGCGAGCCCATGCGTGCATCTGCCTGCCGACATCAGCAGTGTCCTCACTCTCCCAATCTGCCTCCCACTCGCACTACCACATATGGTCGCCCAGGTGGTAGTGTTGCGGCCGAGGACAGAACCCTCCCTCTCCCGGAGGAGGCGAGCATCCTCTGGGACGCTCAGTCCTCCTTCCCCCGCAGACTGCGATGACCTGAACTTGTTCCTGAACTTGGGTCACCAGTGTCACTAGCAGTAGCACTACTGCTCCGCCGATGGACCACCTAGTACTTTCATGTTTTACTTGCCATTTTTAATCAGTATATTTTTTTCCTCATTGGTCTCTCTGATCTGGACCGAACCCCGCAAACTCCTTCACCCTGCTCCTCTGAGACTTGCCTGTCTCTGTAGTGTCCTCTGCCATAGATCTTACCAAAGGGGGCCAAGTCATCGATACTGGGCATGTGAGGGACTAGCCTGTCACAGCACTGCGGTTGGAAGATTTTCCTCCATTTCTCCCCTTAGGTCCTACGTGCATGCAGTGATGCAGTATGCATACTCCGCCTCCATGGAGATGCCCCTAGCATCTGGATTTGGGGTCCTTGTGCCTTTTGCCATCCTGTGGTGCTGCCGTCCAGATACCTCCAGCTGGTAGCTGACCAGTGGGTTATGCATTCCACCCTCCCTGAGTGAGGACAGTTGTCCTTTGGATGCCCAGTTCTCCCCCTAGCCAACCCCGAGCAACCTGTGTCCATTACCGAACCCGGGTCGTCAGTGTGGCAGGTGGTGAGACAGTCAGTGCCACAGTCTGCCACACCACTTGACCAGCTTTACTTGCCATTTTTGACATAATGCTCCAGATTTTTGGTAATTTGTTCCTGATTCTCCCCCCCCCCCGCTTAGGTGTACACCCCCTGTCCTGCTGCCTCAATCAGCAGCTTATCTCTACCCTGTCACTCCCATCCCCAGAACTTACTTCTTGATGCCCCCGTGACTTACCCATCCTGGCGGGGGGGGGGGGGCTTGCTCTTGTCTCACTGAAGCAGGTTCTGGTTCAGGTGCCTGGTCGGTGGTGCCAAGCCTGCGGGCAGGCCAGCTGTCAACCCGCATGGCAGGATGTCTTTTCCCTCCTGTTGATGTGCAATGATGCAAAGCATCATGCCAGCTTTCCCCCCGCCTGACTGGGCTTCCTGGCTATCCTGACACCCAGCCTTCGCTAGGTGTCGGGCACGTCGTGGCAAGTGCTGATCACCCTCCCTGGAAGAGGAGAGCTGTTCTCCAGATGCTTAGTCCTCTTCCCCCCTGGCCGACCCCCCGATGCCTTGAGTTTGCTCCTGAACACAGGTTGTCGGCATGGCAGGGGGTAATGCTACAGCCATGCCACTGGTCTGGCATCCTGATGGTTTTTTAAAGGGCCTATGTGCGTACTCCCAAAAATAAATATATATATGTATGTATATCTGTCTTTTTTGTTATTATATGGCTGCCTGGTCTTTAAAATCAGCAATGTGTGTGTAGCCCCCCCAACACACATTTCAATATTCCAGATGTGCCAACCTTTGACATCATTGATTGCAATCGGTCAGTAGCTCCTGACATGGACACCGCTACTTGCATAAACTGCCACTTGGATACAGATTCCGCACTGTGAGAAGCTACTCCATTTTCATCCATGTTGTAGCCTCGTGCAAGCAGCAGTACCAGTGCCAGGTGCCCTTGACTGGTTGTAACCAATGATGTCACTTGTCAGAGCATGTACAGTGGTGGCTCCACATGCCAACACTGCTACTTACATAAGTTGTTATTCGAATGAATGTCGATCGCTTTGAGGCACTGCTCCATTTTTTATCACCGTATCAGCCCGTACAATCATAGTATCCGTGATATCCCTTGCAGCCTTACAACTTTGGAGAGTGATCCCATCCAATCAGAAGCCAAGCAGGGTCAGATCTGGTCTGTGGAATACCTCCAGTGCACACCAGGTGCTCAGGAAGTGGAGTTTGTAGCTCTGCAGGGGTACTCTCACTTTGGATAAAAGTAGCCATTCTGATGCCCAAACCGTGGTGTTTGAGGGGGGGTGGACTTTGCTGTTGGAGTTGCTGTCTTTCAGATGAGCCGTTAAACCCAAATCCCGTTTGCCTGTTCTGGTAGTTCAGGTCAATGTTAAAGATCCCATGGCACTTCTCAAAAAGAGTAAGGACATTTTATTTAAAAGGAAAGCAATGATACAAAACGGAGAAGTATTATACAAAAAGAATTACATAAGACAAAAACAGGGTAAATAAATCATATAAGAGGGTAAGGGTAAGCAAATCGTATATGTATTTCAAAACAAACGTTAGAAACGTGTACAAGGACTATGTGCATTTATAATACCCATATACAGTTCATCCAGACATTTTCAATTGTTTGACATGATGAAGGCAGCATTTCAGAGTCCTAAATCTTTTTTACTGCTTTATGAACAGATTCTGCAGCAACTTAAGGAAAAGACTAGGGGAATTTTCCTGGTGTCCTGGCCAAATTGCCCTGTTCACTAAAATACCAGCAACATATCAGTTGCTTTGCATCTAAAGCCCCTGCCCCAGGACAAGGCTGAAAACAGGAAGTATATTCTGGCCCTCATGTCCTGCTCAATGAAAACTAAATAAATAAAATGAGTACCTGAGGCTGTTAAATAATTACAACCGATGATGTCACTGCGTGGAGCGTTTATAATAGTGCAGTGAATGGCTAATATCTACAGGCAGAGCTATATTTTTTTTTTTTTTAAACGGTTTGTTTCTGCTTCTCTGGTCAGCTGCCCCCCACACCCCCACCCCATCACCCTGGTGTCCACTGGACTTAAACTTCGGTCTCCCCTCAGGGCTTCTCACCCCCTCCCCCCTTGGCAGGGTCAGCAAGAGTCCCCTCGAAAGGCCCCCACAAGGAGCTGGATATGGTTCGCCAAGGTGTCCAGCAGGCCGAGTGTGAAGCTTGCCTGCCTGTCAGTCGCCATGATTTTTCTGCGATTTACACCCATCCCCCGAGAGCCTGCAAGGATGCCAATGGCCAAGCTGCACACGCATCCGTACGCAGCCTGCCAGGCATCTGCTCCACCTCTGCCCCTATGTTTTCGGGACACAATGGCCAGCCCTCAGCCACCACTAGGGGCCAGGCAAGTGCCAGTATCCGCTCACACTCTCTCTCTCTCTCTCTCTCTCTTCCGGGAGACTAAAGCTGTTCTCTGGACACTCGATCCTCTCCCTCCCCGGCCAACGCCTTGATGTCCTGCTTGCACCGCAAACACAGGTTGCCGGCGTGGCAGGAGATAAGGCATAAATGCCTCAGCCCTCCACACCACTGGACCGGCTGGCGGAGCTAGTTTTAAAGGAATACAGATGCCTCCCAGCACCCCATCCCCAACCCCCAGATTAGGCTTCTGGGGCCCAATCTTAATTTTTCTTTGCTCTTGTCTAACACTGGCTCTGATGCATTAGCAATAATGTAAACAAATCGGGGAACAGCGGCACCATTTCACATGATCGAAGCGTGGCTCCGTGCTGCTCCACTGTGCGTGGAGCCATGCTGATAATGTGAAATGTTGCCCGCTGCTCTGGATTTGTTTACATTAGCACTAATGCATCAGAGCCAGTGTTAGGATAAAGAGGCAAAGAAAATTAAGTTTTGGCCTCAAAAGCATAAAGGGATGTTGGGGGGGGGGGGTATGGTGCTGGGAGGGCATTTGTTTTCCTTCAGACACCAGGGAGATAGAAAACAGTCCTTTAACAAGGGGTTAAATTAGAAATGTTTAGGAGGTGGAACTGTAATCTCTAAATTTGTGGGAGGTGGAACTGTCATCCTTAGGTAGTAGAACTCTCCAACTGTAGTCAATGGAGAAAGATGTCAGAGGAGGTGGAACTGAGTTCCAGACCGTTCCTGCCCAATTTAACTTCTACCTTTAACGATAACAGGATAAGCAATAGGAATTCAGGATGGTTGCTGTGCTTCTCTTCCCCTTAGTTGCGCTGTGGTTTTTCACTAAGGGTGCACAGTTCCAACATGAATTTGGATTTGGCTCCAGATTTGCCAAATCCAAGCTATGTTTGGATTTGGTTTTGCAAAGGGTTTGAATTTGCCTGGTCCAGACCATATATGTTTTATATGCTGTTTACACCACCGGCTTTGCAGCGCATCAACAGATGCGCTCCGGTTGATGCGCTGCAAAGTTAGTATTGTGGACACTCACCACGTCACCATAAGTGTTCCACAGCGCCAGATTCTAACCGATGAAATTGTGGGGATGCGTACTAGATCGAGCGCATTACCCCGCAGTGTAAACAACTGCTGCACTTGATCCACTGCATCCCTCTGTGTCCACAATGAGGATGGCAGAATTTTTAACCCTGCCCACGTGTCTAAAGGCACTTTCTTTGGCGCGATCTGCTGTGCATCAGGCTCGGGAGTGTAAGCAGAATTCTCCCACAGCAAGTCGCAGCGCAGCGGGAAGGCAGCAGAATAAAGGTGAAGCGCTGCTGCTGTGTAAACAGAGTATAAGGTATAAGAAACTGACAGCAATAGAAAAATACTGCAAAATGTCAAGAGAGAGTGGCATAACAGTAGAGAGTATACAATACTTTGAGAGATAAACTACATGATGTTGTTTAAAAAGGGTTTTCTAGCCAGCCCGTCAGCTCAGTGGTAGCACTACCACTCGAGGTGCCGGTGCCCTGGGAGCTCTCTAGGGGGAGGAGTCCGGAGCATCCCAGAGGACACTCTTCACTGGGGAAGGAGGTCATCCAACGCCCTTGTGATACAGCCACTTGGGTGAGCACAGGTGATGGCACAACAGGGCAGCTTACTAACATACTAAAATGCCAGCAGAATAGGCCTAACGGTCTTCTGTGTCTGCTCGTTTGGTTAGCCCCCACCCTAGGAGCTGACCTTGCTGCCCCCCTCGTCCTCTCTGGCTTCTCCCTTCCCAGTCCCAGATATTCCCACTGCACAGGACTTTGCTTCCAGAACCCTTCCCCTGTACCTGTCCCACCCCCTCTTGTACCGCTCCACCGTCTCTGCCTCCACCAAGCCGCCCCGGGCAGCGCAGTCCATGGTTCCACCACCCTCTCAGTGAAGTAGCACCTCCTCTTTTCTCTCCTGAATCTTCTCCTCTCCAGCTTCCACCCATGCCGTCTAGTTGCTCCCCCCCTTCCTTCAGAGCACCTTGACTGCTTCTCCCCTATTTAACCCCTTCATGTACTTGAAGACTTCTGTCATGTCCCCCCCCCCCATTCCCTTCTCTCTTCCAGTGTGTACATATTTAGCTCTTTGAGCCTCTCCCCATAGGTCCTGTCCCTCAAGCCCCAGATCATTTTGGTTGCCCTCCTCTTGACCTCTCCAGGAGTTCAATGTCCCTCTTAAGTGTAGCCTCCAAACTGCACACAGTACTCGAGGTGCGGCCTCACCAAGCAGTTATACAGGGGAGTATCGCTCCTCCTTCTGGAGGTGATCCCCCTAGCGATGCATCCCAGCATCCTGTTGGCCTTGGCCGCTGCCCTCCTACAAGTCTCAGAGTTGTTCATCTTGATATCCACCACCACCACCCCCAGGTCCCTCTCAGCCATCGAGACTTGTAGCATTCCCCCGGGTGTACACTTGGCCCAGGTTTCTGGCTCCCAGATGCAGTACCTTGCATTTCCCTGCATTACACCTCAGCTTCCACTTTCTAGACCACCTTTCCAGAGCCTCCAGGTCCCCCTGTAGGGCCACCCTTCCCTCCTCCCCATCCACCACAACCACCCCCAGTTTTGAGTCATCCGCAACGAGACTCATCTCACTCCTGATACCCTTCCTTATGTCAGAGACATAGGCATTGAACAGGAGGGGCCCAAGGACCGATCCCTGAGGGACCCCACTAATGACCCTCCTTGGGGATGAGACTATCCCGCCAACCACGACCCTCTGGGTCTGGTCCTGGAGCCAATTGCCTATCCATCCGATAGCTTCACAAAAGGGTAAATGCTGACTGGTGCCTTGCACTGCCGGCACGAACTAGTTATCTGCTTCCCAAGGGCGGGGACAGGAAATGTGCAAAGAAGCCCCAGACAGTCCAGCCTCCTGTAGGTCCTGCACCAGCACCGTGACCCCCCTGCAAGTCTGGATCTTGAACTGCTGCTGGGGTTGGGGAGCCCTGCCACCCCGTCTTGGGGGGGGGGGGCGGGTTATGCCTTGGGGTAGATGGAGTAGCAGGTAAGCCCACAATGAACCAGGTTGAGGAAGGGCATAGCCAGAGTAGAAGGAGGAATGAAAAGTATAAGTAAGTAAATAAAAAGTGTTTTCTGTCCAACTTGCAGAGCAAAAAGCCAAACAGTAGTTACCTGGGATCCCCCACCCAGCTGTATAGCTTGCAGCTTCTGCTTTTCAAGATTTCTGAGACCAGAACAGTTTGTCACACAACAAAAAACTCAAATATGCTTTAATAACAAACAAGTCTTTCCAAGTTCAAATTCATTTTGTTTTTTAAAGTGGGTAGGTGAAAAAGCTAGCAGATGTTAGCCAAGGGGCTTTGTCCTTTACAGGTTAGCCACATTATTGTGTAAACAGCAGGATACAGAACAATACTGGCGTTTTAATTAACAAACAAGACTTGTTCTGCCTGATAACGTTTATTCAAAAGTGGTTGACTATCCAGTAGGCTTACAGTACGGGTCGCTCGCTGACTTGCTGCCCAAAGGGGAGGTTCTGGCTGCTTTGTTCGGAGCCCTAGACTGAAGAACCAATGCCCACTGCCTGACCTGTAGCACAGACCCGCCTCTATATATATACACACACACACACACACACACACACACACACACACACACACACACACACACACACACACAAACTCTCGAGAGGCTTTTTGTTTCTTACTCTTTTCTTCTTTCACTTTGTTTTTTTTCTCTAATCTTTTTTAATGTCTTTCTAGTGCTTTTGTTTTCTCCTGCCTAATTTATGTGCCTCAGGTAGGAGAGTGAGTGTCTGGCCTACAAGCCCAGCCTCCCACACTGTCTCCCTCAGGCAGACTTTAGTTTCTACTTTGTTTTCTTTCACTTTTTTTTTTTTCCCTTTGATTTAAAAAAAAAAAAGTTTTAATCTTTTTCTGTTTCTTTGGTGCACTTTTCTTGCTTCCTGCGTTATATACAGCACTGCAGGGCAGGCAGAACAGTAAGTAGGTTCTGGGTCCATAGCACAGGCCTAACCTTTTTATCGCCACATTACTCCCTCAGCGTGCTTTTTTTCTGCTCTTTCTTTGTCGGTCTTCCCTTCAGTCACCCTCCATGACACACTCCCAGGCTGGCAGACCGTGTTGCCCAGTGCCTGCCGCCATGTGATTCCTCACGTCATCTACTGTGCCTGCCGCCATGTGATTCCTCACGTTATCTACTGTGCCTGCCGCCATGTGATGCCTCTCATTATCTACTGCTCCTAGCTGTCTTCCTGACTTGTCCTCTCAGATTGGTGCAGTCAGGCATTACATCCTGGTGTGCGCATATGCAAGACGCAAACTGATGTACAGACTAGTGTGCAGGCCCCCCCCCCATTATGTAACTGGAAATTGAGCTCTCTAGTTAGCAGCCATGTCCATGATGCAGAGGGAGCTACAAAATGACAGTTTGTTGTTGTCTGACATATTTTAAGGTTTTCATTCACTTTCATTATAAAATCCGGAGGTGCTGGTTTCCTCAGTTAGGTACACGTAGGCAGTGTCCTGCAGAAAAGTACTCACCCCCACAGTTCTGAGTGTCCCACCTACCACCCCAAATGAAAGTGCAGCACCAGGACCCCCTCCCCGTGGTGTGCTGCAGCAGGTGCCTCAGTCAACCTCCACCCCACTCTCCCCAGCAGTAACTCTCCATGCTGCAAGATAGAGACAGTCCCCTAATGAAAAAAAAACAAAACTGCATGAGAGGTATATTTGTGTAAATTGTATGAAATATTCTGTTTAAGGTGTTTATTTATTTAGTTAGTTTTTGTTAACCAGGTAGGTGCACTAGACAGAAACTGTCTTTTTTTTCAGGCACGACCCGGAAGGTTACAACAGAAAGGAAAGAGCACACTTATCACAAAATGCATGGAATACAGTGTTTACAAGGGTAAAAATAAAAACCGTCGGAGCAGAAGTGTCATCAGTCAGGAGTACAGCAACAGATGCCACATATTATGAGAAACTCCAAATAGCAACAAAGCATTGTTTCAAATTTGGTAGCGGGGGAAAGGCACATTGAGCCAGGACTCATTTCCAGGTGTGACCCGGCAGGGGAAATTGCCTGAATTTTGAGTTTAGATTTCTCTTTGTACGTTAACGCATTGCACCATGTCCTGTACCCTTTTGGATAGATTGCCCTGTCTTTGATTGTACTGTATTGTACAATTACATCTTGTTCTGTGTATGCTGCTCTCCTTGCCCAGATATAATCTTTCCAAAACCCACTTTGTGCCATCGTTATATCCCAGGCTGGGCCTGAAAATGATCCCTGGGACCACAGCCCGCACCTAGTTAACAAATAAATGCATAAAATGGAGATCGTGTGTGGGGGGTGGGGGAGCAGGAGTGATTACTCCTTCACCGTGTATCACGCTGGCCAAGATTTGAAATCGGGCCGCAAGAGCATGCCGTTTCGCCGTTGTTTACCCTGTGAGGTATTTAAAGATCTCTATCATGTCCCTGGTCGGGCCCCACCTGAACTACTGTATGAAGTTCTGGGCTTCCCAATACAAAAAAGGGCATAGAGAGGGGACAGCACAGCACCATCACAATGATCTGGGGTGTGGAGTGGGGCCTGAAGGCCCTTAACCTGTTCACCCTGGAGAAAAGAAGGATTGGGGGGGGGGGGATGTCGGTCTTCCTCATACTGAAAGGTATCGACACGGTCGAACAAGTGGAGATGTTTCATCGGTTGTGCTCCAGTGGAACGAGGGAACACACCTCGAAGCTGAGAGATCGTACATTCAGGGGTAACACTAGGAGGCATTTCTCTCTGCCTGGGGGTAGAGTGGATTCCTTATAAAAGAATGCATGTTTAAACACATGCATGGTCCGTGTTTATTAAGGGTGGGTAGACTTCATGGACCTGGAGACCCTTCTGACCTTAATTTACTGTGTTGCTGTGTATCTTATGTATTTCAAGTTAAATCCAGTCTCACACTGGGGATTCCAGCCTCTCCCCACCCCCAGTGTAACGGGCTTTCTTCTTCTGATTTCTGCTTTTCTGAGAGTCTGTGGGCTGGACAGCAAGTAAAGGAGAACAGAGACAAGAAATGCCTTGACTGTAAAAATTTAAGTCGCACTGGGAGAAAGACAGAGATCCAATGATTCTTCCCATTTACTGTGTCCAGCAGGGCTTTCAGAATCAAATTTGGGCCATTGTCTGTGCTGGCCTTCTATCCTGACATCCCAGTACCCTTTTATGATTCGGGTCTTTTGTGTGTGCTGACAGGGAGGGAAATGCTTCATTGATATGCGGCTGCATTCAGAATTGACCGGAGGGGACACAAAAGGACATGAGGCCTTTCAGTAGAGTTCAGTTGGCCATTGTTCTCCAGAGGTGCTCCCCGACCCCCCCCCCATCCCGATGCCAGGCCAGCCTTGCCACAAGTGTGCTCCTTTCTACGGTGCTGGAGGGGAAAGTTGAAAAGCCTTTGCTGCAGGTATAAATCACAGAGTTGAAAGGTTCTAGCCCTGTGGAAGGTTTGTGGGACACATTGTATATGGTAACATTCATCACGGATCACAAAGGTGAGGGGTGGCGGAGGGCAACTTCACTTTAACTATAAAATTATCATAGCTTATGTATGATTTGGTGGTGGGGTGAATTGATGGAAGGGCGCTAGCTAGTCCTTTAGACAACAGACAGTACTGCTACAAAACTGGTTATAGTGTGGTTGGAAAGTTTTTTTGTTGTTAATACACAGACTTTATTTACCCAGGAATGGATAGACCGAAATGAGTTACAGCAACCTTTTACTTCTACTCAGTGTTGGGGGCAAGAAGCATTTGAAGGTCAAGTGGCATGCTCAGGGTCAGACAGTGAGTGGGTATGGGGTTTGAGCCAGCTTGGCTGTACCAGTTCGAGCTGTCAACGGGGCTGAGTTTTGACGTTTGTATTTGTGTCTCTAGTATTTGTACTTGTTTGCACGTTCATGTTTACACTTCAGACTTGTTTCTGCTGTTAATGACGGCACAAGACCACGCGGTTGAGAGTTAGTGTCAATAAAATAGGCATTCAGGTAATGAGCAGTGGTAGTCATAGGCGTGTCACTGAGCCTCCATGCAGGTTGAATGCTACATTATGTAGTTTAACACAAATACAAATGTTGAAGAGGGATGTGCGTATTTGTAAAAAGTGTCATATTTGTGTATATTGTCCTGAACAGTATTTGTTTTGCATGGTGCTAGTGTCTGTGCACAAGGCAGGAATGGCATTTGATTTTATGTAGTACCTTTCATACACACTGCTGTATCCAGGAGGCACTTCACAAGCCGTGAGCCACTGATTTCCTTTTATTTCTATATTTGTAAACTGGTGACCAGGAAAGGCACACTGAGCCAAGGCTCATTTCCAGGTGTGACCCAGGGAAGGGGTACATGGGAAACGGAATGCAATAGAAATGATGGTAAAACGAGGATAGCGCACTGGTTTAAAGAAAAAAAAAAAAAAACACTAGGGAAGTAAATAGTCCAAGTTTAAAGTGCTGATGGGGTAGGAGACATACTTAGTGCAAATAACGAGCAAATAAAATAAACCCGTAGGTTAAAATGCCAGGTGGCAAAAAGGGATGGCAGCTGGGGACAAGAGGGTGAACTAGATTAAAAGGAACAGAGGGAGGGGGCTTGGGGAGGGGAAGCAAGCATTGGTCTGCTTTAAACGGAAGGGGGGCATATGTACTCTATCTACGCAGAAGCAGGGAGGAGGCAGGGAACTATAGACTCACCTCAGTAGTGGGTAAGATCATGGAGGCACTGATTAAAGAATAGAGTAGTGGCACACTTGGAATCCAACAGTGCCCAGGATCCAAGGCAACATGGATTCACAGCACGAAGGTTGTGTCAGATGAATCTAACATACTAACATACTAAAAGCCAGCAGAATAGGCTGTCAGTCTTTCATGTCTGCTCGGTATCCAGCCATTAGCGGGCGCTCCCCCCCGGCCCCTTGAGGGTCAGTCTTGGCTTCAGTACCCCCATGCATCTATCCCACCACTTCTTGAAGCCCTCCACAGTGTCATGCTCGACCAGGCTCCCAGATAATGCATTCCATGGCTCCACCACCCTCTCTGTAAAGTAATGCCTTTTATGTTCTCCCCTATAGGTTCCTCCTTCCAGTTTCCATTTATGCCCCCTGGTTTTGCCCTTTTGCTTGAGCCTGAACATTTAATTTGTTCCACCCTTGTTAATCCCTTTTACATATTTGAAAACTTCATTCATGTCCCCCCTATCTCTCCCCTCCTCCAGTGAGTACAGCCCAAGGGCTTGCAGCCTGTCCTGATAGGTCCTATCCTCCATGCCCCGCATCATCCCAGTTGCCCTCCCCTGGACCCTCTCCAACAGTATTATGTCCTTCTTAAGGCACGACCTCCAGAATTGCATGCAGTACTCAAGGTGCGGCCTAACCAGGGCATTGTACAGGGGTAGGATCACCTCACTCCTCCTGGATGTTATTCCCTGGGCTATGCAGCCCAGCAACTTGTTTGCCTTTGCTGCCGTTCTTCTGCAGTTCTCACTGCTGTTCATTTTGGTGTCTACCACCACCCCGAGGTCCCTTTCTCCCGTAGTGGCCTGCAGTGGAACTCCTCCCAAGGTATAAACATGCCCTGGGTTCCTGACCCCCAGATGCAACACCCTACACTTCTCCAGGTTACACCTAAGCCCCCACCTCCTTGCCCAGTCCTCCAGGGTGTCCAGATCCCTCTGAACTGCCACCCTTGCTTCCTCTCCGTCGGCCAATGCTCCCAGCTTAGAGTCGTCCGTGAAAAGACTCATCCTACTCCTAACTCCTGTCCCTATATTGGAGACATAGGCGTTGAAAAGGAGTGGCCCCAGTACTGACCCCTGTGGCACCCCACTGGCGACCTTCCTAGGGGAGGAGACTGTCCCTCTTACCACCACCCTCTGTGTTCTATCTGTAAGCCAGTTTCCCACCCATCTAAGCAACTATCTTCCCACTCCCATCTCCCCCAACTTTGCCAACACCCCGTAGTGGGGAACCGAGTTGAACGCCTTACTAAAGTCCAGATATAAGATGTCCACTGGACTCTGTCTGTCCAGGGTCCCTGTCACCCAGTCATAGAAATCTAAGAGGTTGGTCTGGCACGATCTCCCTGGGACGAAACCATATTGCTTATCATCCATGCATCCCAGCCTATCCAGTTGCCTCCCGAGCATCCCTTTGATGAATCCCTCCATTAGCTTGCCTACCACTGACGTTAGGCTGACAGGCCTGTAATTCTCCATCTCCTCCCTCGACCCCCCCCCTTGTGGATGGGCACCACTTGAGCCACCCTTCAATCCAGGGGCACCCTTCCTGTCTGGAGGGAAGCATTGAACAGCCCAGCTAGTGGAGCTGCTAATTCGTCCGACAATTCCTTCAGTACCCTTGGATGCAGCCCATCCGGTCCTGGTGCCTTGTCAGTTTTTAGTGCCCGTAGGGCCTTCCTCACGCTGTCCTCTGTGATTCCCCCCCCCAGTCCTCTCTTCAGAAAAAGCCCCGTCCACTTTCGGACTTGGCCCGCCTGGTGCCCCGGCCTCTTTCGATCCTCTCGTCTCCCTGTGCCCTATCCTCTTAGCCGCCTCCCCATTTCCTGATCCAATGTAGGCCATGTCTCCCTCCGTAAAAAAAGAGGCAAAGTACTTATTTAGTACCGCTGCCTGCTCCCCCGCTTCCTGGGCCCATCCACCCCTAGTCCTAATCCTGGGGATCTGTGCCCTCCCCTTCCTCTTTTCCCCTATGTATCTGTATCTGTAAAAACCCTCCCCCCGTATATCCTTTGCCAGGTTGTACTCCATCCTCGCCTTTGATCCCCTCACCACCCTTGTGACCCTTCTAGCCGCCGGCTCATATTCCCCTCTCTCCCACTCCCCCCCCGGTATGCTTAAAACGTGTGTAGGCAGCTTTCTTACTTCTTACCGCCTCTTGCACCACCCTGGTCCACCAGCACGGCTTGTTGGCCTTGCCTTTTTTGCTCCTTACCCTCGCACACAAGCTTGTAGCCTCCTGTATCCCTTTTTTAATGGCCTCCCACAGACTATCTACATCCATGCCTGGCCTGCTGTGGCTCAAGCTCCTCCTCAGTATCCTGCCCATGTCCACGAAATCCGCCCCCCTGAAATCCATTACCACTGTGTTTGAGTGGTTTTCTTCCCCCCACCCCCGGTACATCATAAACCAGACCGTGTCATGGTCCCCTCCTGCCAGCGGGCTACCCACCTCCAGATCCCTTATCCGTCGCTGTCTGCAAGAACAATGTCCAGTATCCCCCCGTAGGCTCCCCACCTGTTGGACCAGAAAGGCATCCTGAAACACATCCATCAGCCTCTGCTCCCTGGTCACCGCTGATGTCATGGTGTCCCAGTCTGCCCCCGGCATATTCAGGTCCCCCATGACCACCACCCTACCCTTTTCCCAGTCACAGTGCACCTTGAAGTGTTCTACCAATTTCCCCTCTAGATCTTCATCCAATGCGGGTGGTCTGTAAACCACCCCCTCTTTTAATCTTTTTCCTCCCCCCGATTTTAGGGTTACCATATAGCTTCCACTCCCCCCTCTGCCTCTTCTACTCCACTTACCATTATTCCATCCCTGACTATCAGTGCTACGCCTCCTCCTCCTCCTCTACCCACTTCTCTATCCCTCATGAATGTTTTATAGCCCTCCAAATTTAGACCCCATTCATTTTTCTGTTAGATTTTTTTTGACTGGGTAACAAAGGAAGTAAGAGTGTGTGTGTGTGTGTGTGTGTGTGTGTGTGTGTGTGTGTGTGTGTGTGTGTGTGTGTGCGCGCGCGCGCGCGCTGTGGACGTTGTCTACCTCGATTTCAGCAAGGCCTTCAACACTGTCCCATATAAAAGGCTGGTTAACGAGATGGACAGTTTGGGCATGGGGCACAAGGTGGTAAACTGGGTTAGGAACTGGCTAATGGACAGGAGGCAGAGAGTGGCGATCCAGTCCGGGGAGAGGGGGGTGACCAGTAGGATACCTCAGGGATCATTCCTTGAGCCAGTCCTGTTTATTGTCTTCATTAGTGACATTGCAGAGGTTCCATGTCATAACGGCGAAAATGTTAGGGCGACTCGCAAAAGAGCGAGTACATTTCGCCAAATGCCAAATTGGCATGGAACCCTGCATGCCTCAGAAAAGCACTAGCAAACAGGCAAGAAGGTGGGGTAGAGCAACAATGGGGAAACATCAAAACCGCCATCACAGAGGCAACAAGTCTTTGTGTGAAGCAAATAAACAAATCAAAATGAAAGAAAAAAACACTATGGTTCTCAAAAGAAGTAGTGGGGAAGGTAAGGGGAAAAAAGATAGCATTCAGGAAGTATAAGGAAACACAGAAGGAGCAGGACAGAGAAGTGTACCAGTTAAAGCAGAAGGAAGCGGGTAAGGCAGTCAGAATAGCAAAGGGCCAAACCAAGGAAAAGGTAGCCAACTCGGTTAAAAAGGGGGGATAAAACCTTTTATAGTTACATTAGGGAGCAAAGAAAGACTAAGGCAGGGATACTGCGGCTGAACAAAGAGGAAGGTGGTTGGGCAGAGAGCAACAGTGAAAAAGCTGGGATACTGAATGAATACTTCTGCTCAGTATTCACAATGGAAAAGCAGGGGGAAATACCTAATCTGTTCAGTAGAAGCACTCTGGATAGGGGGTTGATATTAGTCCTTTCACAGAAAAAAGGGTTCTGAAAGAACTCTTAAAACTGAAGGTGGATAAAGCAATGGGGCCTGATGGGGATTCACCCCAGAATTTTAAAAGAACTAAGGGAAGAACTAGTAACACCACTGACTACCCTTTTTAATAAATCATGGGAGGATGGTGTGGCATCCGAGGACTGGAGGAGGGCAGATGTGATTCCCCTTCACAAAAGTGGGAGCAAGACAGAGGCAGGAAACTACAGACCTGTCAGTTTGACCTCAGTGGTAGGGAAAATGATGGAATCACTTCTGAAAGAAAGAATTGTTGAGTACCTAGAGGCCAGTGGGGCACAGGACCCAAGGCAGCATGGATTCACAGCGGGAAGGTCGCATCAGACAAATCTAATCGATTTCTTTGACTGGGTGACCAAAGCAGTAGACCAGGGAGGGGCTGTGGACATGGCCTACCTAGACTTTAGCAAGGCATTTGACACAGTCCCGAACAAAAGATTAATAAACAAATTGGCCAGCCTGGGAGTGGGTCCTAGGGTGGTAGCCTGGGTGAAACACTGGTTGGACAACAGGACACTGCGGGTAATAGTAAATTGAGTCCACAGTGAAGAAAGGAGTGTTACTAGTGGGGTACCACAGGGTTCAGTAGTGGGGCCGGTCCTTTTTAATGTCTTTATAAGTGACATTGCAGAGGGACTAGAAGGAAAAGTATGTCTCTTTGCAGATGACACAAAGATCTGCAACAGGGTTGATGCACAAGGTGGGGTGGAAAGGATGAAAAGGGACTTGGCAAGGTTGGAGGAATGGTCAAATGTATGGCAGCTTAGATTGAATGCAAAGAAGTGCAAAGTAATGCACCTGGGAAACAAAAACCCAGGGGAAGAGTACACAGTGGGGGGGTGAGATACTGACGACAACAACAATGGAAAGGGACCTGGGGGTAGTCATATCAGACAACCTAAAGGTGAGCCAGCAATGTGAGAAGGCAGTAAGGAGGGCTGGGGGGATACTGGGAATCATAGGGAGAGGCATCACCAGTAGGAAACAGGAAGTTGTTGACCCTCTGTACAGACAGTTGGTAAGACCACATCTAGAGTACTGTGTACAGTTCTGGAGATCCCATCTCCGCAAAGACATAGACAGGGTGGAGGCTGTCCGGAGGAGGGCAACCAGAATGATGCAGGGTCTGCATCAGAAGACATATGAAGAAAGACTAAAGGAACTAAAGATGTGTAGCCCTCGAGGAAGGGGGGAAACATGATAGAAACTTTCAAAACCGCAAGGAGTCAGCAAAGACCAAGAGGGTAGCATCTTTCAGAAAAAGAGATGTGCAAAACAAGGGGCACAATTTGAAGATAGAGGGGATGGCTCAGAGGTAATGTGAGGAAGTATTTCTTCACAGAGAGGGTTGTGGATGCATGGAACAGCCTTCCTGAGGAGGTCGTAGAGTCAAAAACAGTGGGGGAATTCAAGAATGCATGGGACAGACATAAGGCAATTCTAGTGGGGGGTAGGAGGAAGTAGGCTGCTGGTTAACTAAGATCTGCAGCTTATCCATTAGGTAGGGAAATGGGCAGACTAGGTGGGCCAAGTGGTCCTTATCTGCCATCAAATTCTATGTTTCTACGTTTCTAACCCACCTCAGCAACCACTAATACCAAACAGGGATCATAAAATTAATGTTTAATGCTGGGGGCTATGCCCCCCCCCCCCAAAAAAAAAACACCCCCCATATTAAAATAATCATCTCTTTCCTTCATCACTTCATTCCTTACTGGGAGATCACAAAGTGTTATGTCAGGGATTTTTTCCTCTGGCCCAATCTCTTTGTTGTGTGGAGTGCCTCAGGGTTCTGTGCTGTCTCCCATGTTATTTGCAGTGTATATGCTGCCCTCGAAACATTATAAGACGGTATGGGCTAAGGTCTCACTGCTACGCAGATGATACCCAGCTATACCAGTCTTTCGCACCCAACCAGGATGGAGCTCTCTCTGTGTTTAACAACTGTCTGGGGGAAATCCAAGACTGGATGGATTCTAGTTGGCTAAAGTTGAACTCAGAGAAGACTGACGTTTTGGTGGTGGACCCGGGTGGTCAGATTAAGAGGTTGCATATTGGCATGCCTTCTGGAATTTTTCTTGGTGGCGTGTCACTACTGACCTCTGAACGGGTGCGTAGCCTTGAGGTGATCCTAGACGATAGGCTGAGTCTTCAATCCCAGGTGTCAGCCGTCGTCAGGACTTCCTTTTGCCATCTTAGGAATATTGTCAGGGTTAGGCACCTTGTTCCGTCTGACTCTTTGCCAACGTTGGTCCACACCTTTGTGTCCTCGCGCCTAGACTACTGCAACGCCCTTTACTTTGGGCTTTCTGGGGTTGAAATCTGTCGCCTACAGCTGGTGCAGAACACCGCAGCTCGGGTTTTGACTGGGACAAGTAGGTCCTGTCATATTACCCCGGTGCTGCGCGAACTGCACTGGCTTCCTATACGGTGGCGGATCACCTTTAAAGTCATTTTATTGACTTTCAAAGCCCTTCATGATCAGGGTCCGTCCTATCTGAAAGACCTTCTGGTACCTTACTGCCCTGGTTGATCGCTCCGCTCGGCCGACATGGGGTTGTTAGAGATTCCAAGAGTGAGTTTGAAACCCTCAGGCAGCAGAGCATTTTCTCATGCTGCACCCACTCTTTGGAATTCTCTACCATGCCGGTTACGGAAGTGCACCTTCATGGAGATATTTAAGAAAGACCTGAAATCATATTTATGGAAAGTGGCCTTCTTGGATAGCTAAGTTAATTTTAATATGATTGGAATTTTATCATAATTTATTATGCTATTATGATGTATTTTTATATGTTTTGAAGTTTTGTATTGGAATTTTAATCTGTGATTTTAATTTGTTCAGCACCTTGATACACTGAAAGCGCTATATAAATAAAATTATTATCTCGGGGGCGTGACACTGGGGGACAGGAGACTACATGGGAGAGGAGCCACAGAAAACGGGGGATACCACTGCTGAGACACGAGAACCGGATGATGGAAACAACTAAATAAAAAACCAACAACAGAAATATTCCAAAAAATCTACCTGCAGGCAGTCCTGAACCAAGGCAGCATCCGTACCCGTCATGCCAGGCGGCCAGCTAGGCAGCAGCAGGCTGCACACCCCCATTTAGCCCATAGCACCATGCAAACTCCTGTCATTCGCCGTTGCCCTTCTGTTTTCCCTCATCCCTTGCTATTGTCTCCCTTCGCTATAACCTCACCTTTGCTGCTCCTACGAGCACACCAATTGAGTCACTCAGTTTGCTTCGCCCGTATCACGGGATACCTGTTACGGAAGGGCTGGAGGGAAAAGTCTGCCTCTTTGCAGATGACACCAAGATCTGCAACAGGGTGGATACTCCAGACGGGGTGCAGAAAATGTGGAGGGACCGGGGGAAGCTTGAAAAATGGCCTGAGGTGTGGCAACTGAGGTTCATTTCAAAAAAGTACAAAATAATGCACCTGGGAAGAGGGAACCCTGGGAGAGCTACAGGATGGGGAGGAGTTACTCACAAGCACCAAGGAAGAAAGGGACCGGGGTGGGGTGGGGTTATCATTTCAGATGACCTAAATGTGTCTAAGCAGAGTACAAAGGCTGCTGGGAGGCCAGTGGAATGCTGGGGTGCATCAGCAGAGGTATCACTAGCAGAAGGCGGAAGGTAGTGATGCCATTGTATAAAACACTAGTGAGGCCTCACCTAGAGTACTGTGTGCATTTGGGAGGCCACACCTTCATAAGGACATTGACAGGGTGGAGGCGGTACAGAGAAGGGCAACTAAGCTGGTACAGGGTTGCACCAGAAAACTTATGAGGAGAGATTAAAGGACTTCAGTATGTACCTGCTGGAGCAGAGGAGGGATCGGGGGCCATGACAGAAACATTCAAGTACTAGAAGGGCATAAGCAGGGTGTGGGGGGGGGGACATCTTCCAATATAGGAGTACAAGAACAAGGGGGCATGATATGAAATTAGAAGGTGGCAGGTTAAGTGGAAATGTGAGGAAGTTTTTCTTCACAGAGAGGGTGGTGGACACATGAAATGGTCAGCCACAGGAGGTGGTGGGAGCGAGCACAGTGGAGGGATTTAAACATGCCTGGGACAGGCATGAGGGAACCTTAGAGGTGGGAAGGAATGGTTAAAAGTCATTGACCAGATAGGGTCAGAGGCCGCAAAGAAGTGTAGGGCTTACGGGCAGACTGGATGGGCCTAGCAGTCCTTATCTGCTGATAATTTCTATGTTTCTATAAGTGTCAGAGGCTGGGAAAACAACTTGGAAAGAAAATACCATGGGTGTGGGAAGGGAAGGGAAGAGGAGAGGAGGGGAGGCAGAGATTTTTGGGGATTACAGCAGCCATTAAATGCACACAGGGAGGTTAAGTGAGATTGAGGGAGGTCAAGGAAAGTTCAAGGAGGTTAAGCTCATTTCGGAATTACAAACCTTTGAGTCAGGGACTCATTTACAAAGGCTTCATGTCAGGAAACAAGTTACACAAACAGAGAAAGAATAACAAATAAAATATATAAAATATACAGTATAGTACAAGGTATAAACAATTGTGGGTTGGATAAGGGGATACATAACAAGTTCGGGGCTAGAGGTGACAATCTGGCACCAGACAGTGAAGCAATGTGGCGTCAAGCTTAAAGCATCAAAGCAAGGACAGAGGGCCAGAGGTAGATGGTGCAGGAGAACGTCCTTTGTTGAGATGAGGGAGTGGGACAAGAAGCCGCTAGTGGACTGAAGATGGCCCTTAAGGAGGGTTTTAAAGCGGCCAAGCTTAACTTCTTAGGTTATGGCACTAGGGATGGTATTCATCCATAGTGGGGCTCTGTAGGAAAAGGTTCTCTGGTCAAGGGAGGTTCGGAAACCGGGACCAAGGAAAGGGGAATTTAGAGGAGCTATGAGTAGCTTTTACCAGGGGAACCGGTTTCAGAAGGGCACAGAGTCCCAGGGGAAGATGGCCTTGAGGAGACCTTTTTAGCCAGGAGGCAGGTTTGGTATTTGAGCCTACAGTCGAAGTTGAGTCAGTTGGACAACTGATATAGGGAGCAGGTGTGCATGGTGCAGTCACAGCCAAGGACAAGGCGACAGGCCTTGTTGAGGGCTACCCTAACTCTCTGAAGGGACGTGGTGTTGGTGGCTCCATATACTAGAATCCCGTAATCAATAAGGGGGAGGATGGAGGAGGAGACGGCAAGACTGAGAGCGTCTGAGGTGAGGTAGTGCTTGATCCGATGAAGTAAACCAATTCTGGAATTGACTGCTGTGCTGAGATGAGCATCCGCTCAAAGGTGTTAATCCAAGACTTTATTTAATAAATAAATAAATAGATGTTTTATGTGCTGGGGATAGGTAGGTTTTGTTCCATGGGGGCACAATGTGAGGGGTCTCCTTTGATACTTTTTCCTTGGCCCTTTAACAGCCATTTTGAATAAGGTTAAGCATAGAATGTTTCAACTCCTGTATATGCTCTGGGAGGGAATGAGTTTTAATAAGCCATTTGCTGCCTTGACCTCTGAATGTTGCTTGGCCAGACAGGCACAGATCAGTGTGAACCATCTGTCTTGTGTCCGGCTAACAAGCTGACAGATGGTAACCTTCCTGAGGTGTAGGAGTTGGCCAACCCGTATCACAGGGTTAACCTGTTCTCTGATGGCTCTTTTTCTACAGATCTCAGAAGTTGATGACATTAGTTTTGATCCTTATCCTCATGAATCCATTAAGGGTCTTTTTTTTTTTTTTTTTAAAGCTTCTTGAGGTCCCCAAGGTGGGTACGTCACATTGTTCGCTATACTAGGGAACATGATTTTAGCAAACGGGGCGCCTGACTCCAAGAGTAAAAGTGGTCAAGTTGATGTTTTGAATTTTCATAGCAGGAAAAAAAAGAGGAGTCAGTGGATCTGCTGAAATTTCCCAGACCAGCTGTTGAGGACACCTTGATTTTTATGTTAATTCTTCACTAAATCATGCTCTGTGCATTAGTGGTTATTTGCGTGTGTGCATATATGTACGTACGAGGGGGAGGGGTTATTCTGATGCCGTGTGCCCATTTGTGCTGCTGTTAGTAAATCTCTGTGGGAAGGTGGCCTTTCACCTCCATTTGTGAGGGTCATGACCCTACCACTTTCTTTTGGGGGGGGGTGGGGAAGGTATTGTAATTGATAACAAATGGGAGTTATGTTTGGAATTCCTTGAAGCCATTCTTGGCATTTTTCTTTCCTTAGATTTCTTTCTGTTGATTTATATGATGACAACAGGCTGAATGAATAATTGATTGCCGGCTCATTTATAGGAGTGTTTGGGTATTGGAATGTGTAGCCTCTTTCATACGGCAGGTATCAGGATCGCTGCCGTCCCCACCAGATCCACAGCTGTATCTAATAACGCTGCCTACCAGCGTTCACATGATACAGCTGTGCACCGTTGCAGGCTTGCTTCCTGTGTTGCCACCGTCTTCCAGAAATTTCAGGCTGGCTAATCAGCTGGCATCGTTGTGAGTGGTGCCAGGTGTACAGACGTGTGCACAAAACAGCACAAAACACCTGCACCACTATGCGATCCCAAGAAAAGAGGGATCGCGGTCACAACGAAACGCTACCCTTAAACGGCAAAAGGGTGGCGTTGGACGTGCACAGCGGCAGTGATCTTGCTGCTGTGCACCACTAACAGCCCAGAATTGGCCATGTTAACGAGCCTTGAGAGTTAATGAAGGTTGTAATATACAATACCTGCTGCATCGAGCCCTTTTTTGTCCTGGATGGTCAACTGCCCATTGTCCCTAAGTTTTAACCCACTGTCCCCTCTGTAGTGGGGTAGTGGTGGCTGCGTATTGTCCTCCGGTTACTGTACATAAGATGCAAGGTGGTGTGTACAAGAACCATTCATGGCAGGGTATAAGCTGGAAATTTAAAACTTGTAGTTTTTTTTGAGAATTGCTATGGAAGTTTTATAGTGAGCTCCTCAAACTTAGAAACATAGAATTTGACGGCAGATAAGGACCGCTTGGCCCACCCAGTCTGCCCATTTCCCTACCTGATGGATAAGCTGCAGATTCTAGTTAATCAACAGCTTACTTCCTCCTAACCCCCACTAGAATTACCTTATGCCTGTCCCATGCATTCTTGAATTCTCCCACTGTTCCTGACTCCACAACCTCCTCAGGAAGGCTGTTCCATGCATCCACAACTCTCTCTGTGAAAAAATACTTTCTAACATTACCTCTGAGCCGCCCCCCCATCTTCAAATTGTGCCCCTTTGTTCCTGCATATCTCTTCTTCTGAAAGATACTACCCTCTTGTACCTTGTTAATTCACTTGAGATACTTGAAAGTTTCTATCATGCCCCCCTCTCCCTCCTTTCCTCAAGGGTATACATATTAAGCTGCTTTAGTCTCTCCTTGTATGTCTTCTGGTGCAGACCCTGCACCATTTTGGTTGCCCTCATCTGAACAGCCTCCACTCTATGTCTTTGTGGAGATGGGGTCTCCAGAATTGCACGCAGTACTCCAGATGGGGTCTCGCTAACTCTGTAGAGAGGGATAACAACTTCCTGTTTTCTACTGTTGATACCTCTCCCTATGCATCCCAGTATCCCGCCAGCCCTCCTTATTGCCTTCTCACATTGCTTGCCCACCTTTAGGTCATCTGATATAACCACTCCTAGGTATCTTTCGGTTGTGGTTGTGGTGGTGGTTGTTGTTGTTGTTAACTCACCCCCATTGTGTACTCTTCCCTGGGTTTGTTTCAGACGACACCTTGCACTCTTTGCATTGAATCTGAGCTGCCATGTATTTGACCATTCCTCCAACCTTGCCAAGTCCCTTTTCATTCTTTCCACCCCACCTTGTGTATCAACCCCTCAAATCTGTAGCCAAACCAAAACATTTCAGTTAGTTGGAGAAATGAATAGTAAAATGCAATTTGGCGTGTGGCAGCTTAAACACTGAATGATTTCAAACACCACTGGGACCGAGTAAAAGGCTTAACAGTTACACAAGGGTAAAGCAGCAATGCAAGGGACATGTGGGGTGAGGGCAATTACCCTTTCTAGACATTAGGTGCTGGGTAGGTTAGTGTAAAACAGGGCAGAGTGGGTGGACCAGGGGTCTTTCCCTGCCAACATTTTCTCTGTTTGTTTCTGTGCTATAAAGTGGGCTTCAGAAACCTCAGAATCCTAGGAACTTCATTGGTTTAAACACATCACCTGACAATTCATTACTCTCTGGTATATGAACAGTTTGTAACTAACCTGCCCTAATCTACCTAACAGACTGATTAAATTAAAATAAAATATTTTCCAATTAAAATAGAAACTTACATGTTTCTTCAGAATAGGTACACTTCCTGGTTCATTCAAAGGCACTCTGCCTTTGCTACCAAACTCGCATATTCTGCCTAGCAACAACCTAATCAGGAAAATAAAAACTTTTGCAGTTTTACAGGCACAGTACCCCACTCCAGGGCATGGGTTTCTTGAGACGTTATGTACTTCTCGGGTGTATTGCAAGTCATTCAGCCACTGGGCGTGTGCCTTCCAGTTCGCCTGTGTGTGCATTAATTCCCTAGAAATGCATGACCTGATGGGGTGTTGCTTACATAATATACGGTGTGTAATACAGTCCAAAGGAGACTTGAAATAGGGTTGCTCAGATTTGCTAGACTCCTAGACTCCATCCTGTGATACATCTGTCGGAATTTGCGACATTCCAATTCTGTCTCCGATTCCATTCTGAGTCCAGGAGTCAGAGGCGGAATCTGAATCCGAATTCCGAATCCAGCTCCCAATGCTGGTGACTGTGAACAGGCTGCTACCTTACCCTCACAGTGCACAGCAATACATAACGAGATAATTACGCAAAATCCACTTCCATGCAGTATTCTGCCTGCCCCCTCCCCATGTCAGACTCCTTCCCTGCCCGATTCCATTTTACCATTAGTGGGCTGGGCTACCCTGCTGCTGCACATGTTGCCTTGGCACTGGTGGTCACACACGGTATGTAACTGTGGGTTGGCAGCCCTCCTGACATGTCCGACTTTCTGATCCCATCTTCAACTGCACTGCCCTCCGGTCTTCCGCCGAACTGACAAACAACATAGCCATAAAAAGAAAACACTAGCCCACGCCTCCCACTGCTGCCAATGAAATACATTTTCCTGCTTCCTCCTTCCGTAAGAAGAAACAACAAACAAGTAAAGTGACCACAGATTATATTTTATTTTACAAGAAAGTTACTGCATAGAATGCCTCTGCTGCCAATATTATCTGTGTGACCTGACCCCATGACCCTCCCTGATTCAGTGGCAGCTAGCCAATCAGTACAAAATCCTGGCGTGAGCCACTTCACTGTTACTGTGAGAGGAAAGAATAAGGCTGCTATCTCCCAGGTTTTTGTGTTAGTGGGCCACTCAAGGAGGGTCACATAGGTCTCCTTGTTCTTGTCTTTTCATCATGTTCACATGTATGATGGTAGGACAACAAGACAGGCGGGGCTTTCGGCGCATTGTGGTGGTCCGTGGGCTTGTGGTTCTTTTGGTGGTGGGGCAGCCAGTAAGTTAAAGTGCTTTGTTGGGGCTCAGAGCTTGACAAATTAGCAGCTGAGGGCACACAGGTGCAGAACGCTGTGGCAGGAGGAATAGGAAAGGAAGGGAGAACTGACCCTCCCCCCCCCCGGCCCATCCCCAGCAGCAGCCAGTGGAAGGAGGTAAGGTACAGCTGAAGAAACAAAGTAGAATGGGCAGGTGGGCCGCCTACAAGTCAGGGCGGGGAAGGGAGAGGGCTTTACCACGGTAATCATAGTTTTTTCACTACAGCGGGTGAAGGAGGTTTTAAGATTTGCAGGTTAATGAAATTAGATGCAGAATCTGAATCGGATTCTGATCCTGCCCCACTTCAAAGTTTTTTTGCCAATTTGGAGTTTTGTACCTAAATACCAAAAGTCCAAATTCTGAAAAATGCTCGAACTGAAAGAATCTGATTCCATCGGAAGCAACCCTAGACAGAAAGTTTCTCCTCCCCCTTCATCTTCTGATGTTCAGGCCCAAACAGATTTATTTAGGCAAAGGTCAAACCCTGTGATAGATGGGGTTGGCTTGTGAGGGCTGGAATCCCACACTCGTGGGGGCACATTACAGAGGTGAGGTGCATGGCTCCCGAGGAAGGAGGCAGGAGGGCAGGCTGCCTGATGCTGGTGCACATGTCTTCCTATCAATTTCTGGCCAACCATGGAGCAGTGTTGACATATCCTGTGAAAGCAGCTGCTTAACCCCCCACACACACACAGAGTCCAGGTAATGGTATGGCCATGGTGGGGGGACGGGGATACCAAAGAAGAAAAAAATAGTTGGTAAAAGAAGAATAACAAAATAATGATTACAACAAACAGTTGAAGGGGCAGTTTATTTTTGTACTTTCACATCCCTTTTCCTTTCTTTGGGATTTCACTGGAGAGGTCTGCACCTGCAGGTTTGTGCGTGTGAGTTTGAGAAGTGCTGATCTGATACTGCGTTATATAGAGAATAATATATGGGGTGATGTGTGTAACGAGATTTTACACACACACACACACACACACACACACACACACCGAGTTGTGGGATGCTACATAAACCCCGAGGGCGAAGCCCAAGGGGTTTATGAAATGTTTCCTACAACGAGGGTGTACGTAAAAATCGAGTTCTACACACATCACCCCATATTTTACTTTTTATAATTGCTGGGGTCCCGTTTTTTTCACCTGAGCAATTATATAAAATATGGTAAGAGGCAGTGACAAGAAGGGGAGGAGCAGTACCTGTAAGGCGGTTCCATGACAACGGAGATCCAGCAGTGAGGGAGCTGAACATCTCATTTTTTAAGTTAAAATTGGTCAGTTTTCGGCAGTAGCCTGCCAAAGAGCTGGAGCATAAGGGAGATGGAGCCAAGGAGGAGGTACAAACAGTAGTGGAGTGGCGGTGGTGAATAAAAACGGATGAGAGCGTTAGGCACAACAGAAAGGTCCCTGAATGAGCCTAGCTGCCCTTTACTATGCCAGCATAAAAGTACATGCAGTCTGTCTCTCGCCGACCTGTTTAACAAAAAAAAAAAAAAAAAAAGAGAAGTAAATTGATTTACAGCCCCAGACAGTGCGAAAAAGAAAAGCTCCGAAGAAGTGGAGCTGCTGTTGCATGTGCTTTTACCATAGTAAAAGCGGCGCGTGTTTGCCATTATAACCAGCCCAGCTGGTTATAACGGCAAATTATAACTGGCTTTTACTATGGGGAAAAGACGTGCACCAATAATTATATAGAGGATTATGCTTGGGTGACAGGGAGGGGCAAAGTGGTACATTCAGCGAGCGACACTGGGAGCAGAATGGGGCAGGAAGCCAAAGGCCGACTGGCTTACTCTGCCCTCAGCCTTATGCAGTGAAATTACCGTGGAGTTCTCCATGGGCAGCCTTGTCTAATGAGTGATATATTACATGGTTAGGAAGGAATATATTTAGAAAACTGGTTGCAGGAGAGTAGTGAAATGCATCAGATATCAGAATCCAGTCCAGATTTTAGTTTGAGAGTTACATATCAAATCCCATGCTGATTTAGTTCCAGTCCAGGTTATCTCCCTGGTTCCATGCTGCTGGGTCCACACGGGTTGAAACTGGCACTGGCCCGCTAGCCAAATGCTGATAGATTTTGTATCGGGCTAGTAAGATTTTCATTTAACTAGCCCTGTGGGCTTGTACTGGGAAAAGGCAACACTTCAGTATGTACACCAACTGGGCCAGTGGAAAACTCTGTGGGGCTAGTGGATTTTCTCAGTCACTAGCCCTGCTGGCTAATGGCTGCAAAACTTAATTTCGACCCCTGAATCTGGCTGCATTTGAAGCTACAGCTGTCTTGTATCACAGGCCATGATGATAAATGTTGGGATATGAGGGTGGACGCACCCTTCCATATATTTTGGGAATGCCCAATTATCCAACTGTTTTGGCAGGTGGTGGGCACAGCTAGACCTCTGGATTTTTAAACTTTGGTGCTGGGTGTGTGGCCTGCCCCGGACATGTGCTGTCACCACCAGAAGGCATTTTTGGGTACCCTTTTTAGTGGCTGCCGGTAAAGCCATTACTAGATGATAGCTTTCTAAACATTGTCCCAGGCTATAGGATTGGATTACAGTACTAAAGGGTATTTACCACTTGGAAAAAATAATGGAAGACTTACGACTGCAGTCAGAAAATTTTCTGGGGGTCTGGTTGTCATTCATGCATCTTATTGAAGAACTGGAAGGTAGATCGATCCTCTCCCAACAGGCAGAAGGATACTGATTAGTAGGTTAGTTTTTTTTCTGGTGGGGGCTCATCACCTGCACACTGGAGCGGGATTTTGTTTTTAAGGATTGTCACCCTCTCATTCTGTTTGTTATTAATTTGCTTTGTTGAATGTAAATTTTTCCCAAAATCTTACTCAGTACATTGCAAGAACTGTACAGTCTGTTCTCTGATGTATGATTTTCTTTACAGATCAGTGGTTGTGAATCTAATACACCCCCTAAAATACGCCACAGTAATGTTAATAAGATGTGGTTGTGACCTTTAGTTGCTCAAACAGCTCTTTGAGTGATGGACACTGATCGGGACTTTAGGCTGAGTGGAAATGTACTTTTGATATCTGTGTTGTGTTCATGGATTGTACTGGATGTGCACGCTTATTTGGGGTATGAAATAAGTTTAAAAAAAAAAAAAAAGCTAAAGCTGTCTGTCCTTAAAAAAACGCAAAATGTAGCTGTTTCTTAGAAAACCGCCAGTGTGTGCCTTCTTAGAGCAACTGCTTACGGTGTGGTATGCCACAATTAAGCATTTTTTTTATTAACAGGGTTATTGCTTAATTTAGTAAAAATGCGCACACACAGCACTCCAGCCGCGTTTAGGGTCCTTGTGCAGTAGTCATCAATGAAGAAGGAAAAGGCACGCAGCACTTCATGTACCTCGATGGCCAGTGACCCTGTCTACCTCACGGCTCTAGCCAAGGAAAAGCCAGTGAGTTCAAGCACAGTACCTCTGTTTCCATCGAATAGATGGATGGTAGCAATCCTTTACATTCAATTTTTTTTTTTTTTAATATTACTTTTTTCTTCTTGGGAGCTGGCAGGCGGGCTATGGCCCCCCCTTTGGGGGGCTCGATTCTCTGCCACAGCCCTGCTGCCCCAACTCCAGGCTCCCCTGGTAATCCCCACGGATATACCATCCATGGCAGGGCTGGAGGGTGATATTCATCCTCCCCCCTCCAGAGCACAATCCAAATCCGTGGGATGCCAGGGCCAGGCGCAGTGCTGCAGCCTCACGGAGCCTGCCAGCTCCTCCACTTTTTCCCCATACACCCCTCCTCCCCCTCGCGGTGTGAACATACACATGTGGAGGCACGCGCACACCACATTTACATGCTTCTGTGTCTCCTGAACTCAAATGCTGCCCTCTGGCCTCCACTAGGGGACATCCAAGGAGCGAGATAACAACCCTTCTCTCCCGAGGAGAGTAGTCCATCAGACACTCGATCCACTCCCTCCTCGCCAACCCCCGTCAACCTGAGGTCACTCCCGACCCTGGGTTGCCGGTGTGGCATCCAGCGCCTCAACCCTGTGTCACCGGGCCGGCCCCTACATTTAAATTTTTAATTATTCAAATACCGTGTAAGAGAGCAATACAGTAATTTGTAACTTGGCCCATTAGTGAATTTCAAGAAGGATCAAATCCCACTGCCCAGCACAGTTTTTCGACACCATAGAGAATGCCTTATTTAGGCAACCACTAGAGACCACGGTCTCTAGGACATTGAAACATTGCAAACAGTCATGGGGTTTGAGCTTGCTGGAAGTTGTACAGTATGGTACTGCTATGTTTGGCCAATGTTTGAATCATCAAAAATTTGAACATACAAGATTCATGCAGTAGGTTTGTTCCATGTGCGGCAAGGTGCTGCGCCTTGAACTCACCGGCTCCCAGCAAGTATTTTTATATAATCTAAAATAAAATACAGTAAGTTTATGGAGTATTATCAATCAGAGTTCTCAAAGCTAATACAAAAAAGCCCAAAATCACCTACATTTTTGGACTGGATCAGAACTGGTCACTGGCAGATTTGAACTCTGTCCATGGACCAGACAGTCATATCAGAAATGACCGTAGTAAAACAAGAGGGGGCACACACCACTGAGAATCAAAATATTTCCTTTATTTACTTGTGGGAGACCATTAAAAATGGAGTGCAGGAGGCTACTAGCTCATGTACATGGGTAAGGCGTAAAAATGGTCGGGCCAGCAAGCCGTGCTGGTGGACCAGGGAGGTGCAAGAGGCGGTGAGGGATAAAAAAGCTGCCTGCGCACGTTTGAAGTGCCCCAGAGGGGACAGGGAGAGAGGTGAGTACGAGTTGACAGCCAGAAGGGTCACAAGAGTGGTGCGGGGAGCCAAGGTGAGGATGGAGCAAAACCTGGCCAGGGATATCCGGAGGGATGGAAAGGGATTTTATAGATACATAGGGGAAAAGAGGAAAGGGAGAGCACAGATTTCCAGGATTAGTACTGGAGAGGGATGGGCTCAGGAGGCGAGGGAGCAGGCAGAGGTACTAAACAAGTACTTTGCCTCGGTATTTATGGAAGGTGACAGGGGATCCATTCAGCAGAAAGGGGGGTGGACAGCTGAGAGGGGAGGACAGATGGAGAGGAGAGGACCAGAAAAGGTTGGGGCATCGGGTGGGCCAGGCCTAGAAGGGGATGGGTGCTTTGTTGAAGGGAGAGTTAGGGAGGGGTAAATCACAGAGGACAGCTTGATGGAGGCCCTATAGGCACTGAAAACTGACAGGGCACCAGGACCGGATGGGCGGCATCCGAGAGTCCTGAAGGAACTGGCGGACGAACTAGCAGCTCCATTAGCTGCACTTTTCAACACATCACTGCAGACAGGATGGGTGCCTCAGGATTGGAGGGTGGCTAACGTGGTGCCGAACCACAAAGGGGGCTCTAGGGAGGAGATGGGAAATTACAGGCTTGTCAGCCTAACGTCGGTGGTAGGCAAGCTAATGGAGGGCTTCATCAAGGAGCAGCTCGGGAGGCAACTGGAAAGGCTGGGGCACATGGATGACAAACAGTATGGTTTTGTCCCAGGGAGATCGTGCCAGACCCGCCTCATAGATTTTTATGACTGGGTGACGGGGACCCTGGACTGACAAAGAACAGTGGACGTCCTATATCTGGATTTCAGTAAGGCGTTTGACTCGGTACCCCACATCGGGTTGTTGACAAAGTTGGGGGATGGGGGTGGGAAGACAGTTGCTTAGATGGGTAGAAAACTGGCTCACGGATAGAACACAGAGGGTAGTGGTTGGTGGGATAGTCTCCTCCCCTAGGAAGGTCTTCAGTGGGATTCCCCAAGGTTCGGTACTGGGGCCACTCTTTGTTCAGTGCCTATGTCTCTGATATAGGGAGCGGTGTTAGGAGTAGGATGAGCCTCTTTGCAGATGACTCAAAACTGGGAGCACTGGCTGACGGGGAGGAAGCGAGAGAGACCGTCCAGAGGGATCTGGATACCCTGGATGGTTGGTCAAGGAGGTGGGGACTGAGGTTTAATCCAGGAAAGTGTAGGGTGCTACATCTGGGGGTCAGAAACCCAGGTCATGTATACACCCCGGGAGGGGTCTCACTGCAAGCCACAATGAGTGAAACGGACCTGGGGGTTGCGATAGACACTAGAATGAACAACACTGAAAACTGCAGAAGATCTGCGGCAAAGGCAAACAGGGTTCTGGGCTGCATAGCCCGGGGAATAATGTCCAGGAAGAGGGAGGTGATCTGCCTCTGTATAATGCCTTGGTCAGGCCGCATCTTGAGTATTGCGTGCAGTTCTGGAGACCTCACCTTAGGAAGGACATAGCGTTGTTGGAGAGGGTTCAGAGGAGGGCAACCAGGATGATCTGGGGCATGAATGAAAGGACCTATGAGGAAAGGCTGGTAGTCCTTGGGCTGTACTCGCTGGAGGAGAGGAGTGACAGGGATGACATGATTGAGGTATTCAAATATATGAAAGGGATTAACGGGGGCAGAGCCAAAGAAATGTTCAGGCTAAGGAAAGGGGGCACAACCAGGGGGCATGAGTGGAAGTTGGAGGGGGGGAACCTACAGGGGAGAACGTAGATGGCAATACTTCACTGAGAGGGTGGTGGGGCCATGTGATGCATTGCCCAGGAATCTAGTCGAGCTGGGCAGTTGAGGGCTTTAAGAGGGGATGGGACAGATGCATGGGTATACTGAAGCCGAAGTTGACACTCTCAGGGGGGGGCTAGCTCATAATGGGGGCTGGCTAACAAGCAGACACGAAAGACCATTAGGCCTGTTCTGCTGGCTTTTAGTATGTTAGCATTTAAAGTGCTTCCATTTGAAAATGGCAGAGTACCTCTACGTTGCACTTTCCTCCTACGTTGCAACTTCCTGCAAAGGCTTCGTCAGAGGGCATACTCTGAAGAATTCACAGCCATTTTGTGCTCATGTTCATTTGTACACAAGCACAAAAAGGCTATGATTTCTTCAGCATGCTGCCCCCTGATGAAGCCTTTGGAGGATGACGTTACATAGAGGTACTCTGCTAATGGAGCAGTTAAATAAATGTAATATTTTAATTTTCAGTGGTGTGTGGGCCCTCTTGTTTCAGCATGGTGCTGTGGTCTGTGGCATTTTGTAGGTAGCATATTTGGCTATGCTGGCATAGAAACATTGACTTTGATGGCAGATAAGGACCGCTTGGGCCACCTAGTCTGCCCATTTCCCTACCTACAGGATAAGTTGCAGATCCTATTTAACCAACAGCCTATTTCTTCCTACCCTCCACAAAAATTGCCTTATGTCTGTCCTATGCATTCTTGAATTCTTCCACAGTTTTAGACCCCACAACCTCCTGAAGAAGGCTGTTCCGTGCATCCACCACCCCCTCTGTGAAAAAATACTTCCTCACATTGCCCCTAAACCGCCCCCCTCTATCTTCAAATTGTGTCCCCTTGTTCTTGCACATCTCTTTTTCTGAAAGATGCTACCCTCTTGGACTTTGTTGATTCCACTGAGGTACTAAAATGTTTTTTTGCTTTGCTGTCCTGTGAGAAGTGAGTTACTAATGACTGATTTGCAGAGTTCAGGTGGGCTGATCTCGGGAGGGTCCTGATCTGTCAAAGAGACGGTCATCCCATCCCCAGTGAGGGCTTTCGTTAGTGTTTTCTGTAAAGAAGGGAGGCTGTTTTTGGGACACTTTGTGAGGCAGAGGGGTTAAAAAATAATAGAAAAATCTCTGCTGCTTGCAGACCCCTCCCTTCTCTGTGTTTTGTGTGGGTGCACACTGCTTGATGCACAGTGCTGGGTAACAGCCATTTTAAGACATCACTGTTCTTAAGAGCGATTTGCAAACTCTTATCATTTTGTCACTCCAAGTGACAGTTTGATTGTGGCCGTTGTGTGAGTTACTCAGTACCTAATTTTAGCCTGCTGCGTGCATAACAAAAGCCTGAATTCCAGCTTTATGTCTTGGTTTTAATTTTCATTCGGTTCGCACGTTGACAAAAGGTGAGTCCACTAGTGGCACTTGAAATGGAAACCCATCCATTTATCCACAGTGCGGGCATTTTAGATGACCCATACACAGTCTCTAGGGACAGAACAACAGAATTGAGCAGGTACTAGGGAGATATGAATTGGATATCTCGAAAACCTGTCTCTTGGTCCATTTTTCAGGTTTTCAGACAATCCTAATCTGAGCTCTTATTCCAATCTGAATGCTTCACATTTCAGCTGCAACTGCAAATTTCAGAATTGGATTTTAGAAGTCAAATCTGATTGGCTTCCTGATAAATAGCATTTAGTCACTGAAAATCCTAAATCCTAACATTAGGATCGTGATCTGATGTATCTGAATCTAGAAATCGGAATCCAGCCACCCCAGTTCCATTTATCCCTTCGTCAGTAAAAGTCAGTGAGTCACTGAGGGCTGCATATGTGTCTAATTTATCTGATTTATTTGAAATTGTTTTACCAACTAAGTGGTACAGTGAACAGCAGTTGTGTTTACAGATGCGATCCGGGTGGGGAAGGGTGAATGGGGGGGGGAACGCACATATAATAAATGAAAGCAGTAACAACAGTTTGCACATTATGACTGGAGAGTGATCCACATGGCACCAGTATTTAATAGAAAAAAGGCTTCAGCCAACCTGGGGATACAGTGGTAGGGCTACTGCTTCCGATGTCTGGGATACTGGCGAGGAGGTGGAGGATTGGGCATCCCAGGGGAAGTGCTCCTCCGTTGGGATGGGAGGGCAGCCAGCTCTGCTGTGATAACTGCCACCTGGGTGACTGCACATGACAGTGCCAGAGCAGCTAGTGGGAAGGGGGGCCGCCATCTGGTGGTGTGAGCAGTCACGCAGTTGCTTGCATATGCAGACATGATGTCCTCGGTGCCGGTGTCTGATGACAGTGGGAGAAAGAGGAGAAACACCTCAAAGTAAGCAGGATGATGCCGCCTCCTGAGCCCTATCTCGCCTTCTGACTGGTCCTCACCCCAGCATGTAGCGGACCAGATGTAGGATGCCCCTATCCTGATGGCATCCACCAAAGCGGCAGGAGCTGATCACAGTGGACCCCCTGGGTAGGCATGTAAGCTCCAGAAACAGCAAGGATGGGGCGGGGTGGCCAGTGAATAGATGAGGGCAACAGTGGAGATGGGGGATAAACAGAATGATTGAGAAAAGGCTCCATGGGTTGGCCCAGTGGCGCTGAGTGTTGAGGTGTTGGGCGCAACACTTCATGCCATGCCGGCGACCCGGGTTCAGGAATGAGCCTGGGGGGGGGTCGAGAGTTGGATTGAGAGGCCGTTCGGCAGCTCTCCACTCTCGGGTGGGGATCCAGTCCGCTCCTGCTGCAGGGCTGCCCCTGGGTGGAGGCCTGGTGGTAGTGCAGTCGGGGAGCAGCGCAAGTTGGGAGGGTGCTGCGGGCCGCTGCGTGCACATACCTCCAACCGCATGCAAGCAACCGCGATAAGGACGGAGAGAAAAACTGGGGGGGAAAAAAACCCCTCTGAGCTGGTAAGCTCCTTGACGGTACCTACAGTGCCCGATCCAGGCCCCCCAGAGTCTAGATGTTGGTCTCCTGGGGGGAAGGGGGGCAGGGTAAAGTCGATGCCTTTGGCCATGGCCCTGCCATGGGGGGGGGGGCATAACCCATGGGGGATTGCTGGGAAGGTTGGGGTCCTGAGACCAAACTCCTTGGAGAAGGGGCTGGAGCCACCTGTCAGGGCTGCTGTGTGCCTTCCGCATCGCCGAGGAGGGAGGTGGCAGCAGAGAAGAGCGCTAAAGAGCTGGATAAAAAAAATAAATAAAGGCGCCATGACTGAGCCTGGGAGCTCTATGCCAGTCAGTTTAACACCAATTCCAAGAATGATGTGTGAGACAATCCTAAGAAACGGAAGCGTTGAGCATTTTAGAGAAAAACTACTTAGACTCTCTGACCAAGTCTGAATTCTGCAGGGGGATAGTATAATAGATCAGATTTACTGTAATTTTTGCTAAAGTCACCAAGGCCCTTGATGAGACGAAAACCTGTTGATATTGCTCATCTGGGCTTCAGCAAAACCTTCAACACCGTCATGTAGGAGGCAGTGTAGCACAGTGGGTTAAGGCTGTGAGCTGCAGATCTGGAGGCCTGGGTTTGAGTCCCACAGCCACCTAGGTGCATCCTGTGTGATCATGCAGGGCAGGAAACGAAGGATTATAATAAACAGTAAGCTATCCACATGGAAACAGTTGACTAGTATAGCTCTGCGTGGTTCTGTGCCGGGGAAGACACTGTTCGGTATATTTAAAATTAATCGGGGGGGGGGGTTGCTGATGACATCAAAATAGGAAGGGTAGTTACATTGCAGAAGGAGATTGGTTCGTGGAATGCCGAGGACCTGGATGTGCTCAGGAAATGGACAGAAAACTGGCAGATGAAATTCAGCATTGAAAAAATGCAAAGCAGTGCACCTGGGTCAGAGAAACAGGAAAGCAAAATGCTACCTAAACAACACAGGCATTATTGAAACTCTGCAGGAAAGGGACTTTGGGGAAGTAATCTGCAGCAGCTGGGCAGTGGTGTGGGGGGCAGCATCTTGCAGTACCAGTAAAACCGTGGCATACAATAAGAGAAACATCATTAGCAGATCAAGAGATCTCATAATACCTCTATGCAGATATCTGATGAGACCCCGTCATGCTTATGGCGTACAGTTCTGGTCCCCATTTCTTTCTTTTTGCTTTTTAATTCTGTGTTTATGCCGTTTTCTCGTCTCCAGTCCCAGAGTTCTTCAAGATTCCTATTGTACATCCATGGGGACTCACTCCGACCATTCTGCTGCCGCCTTCTATGTTGCCATGGAATATCCCCCTGGGCAGGGGTGAGGTGGGAAACTTACCTACAGCCTCATTTTGCTCATCAGGAGGCATGTAGCCGGTAGGTGGAGCACAGCCCCGGATGTACCGAGGCCTTTCATCTATAGGGACTTCTGGGACAATTTTCTCTTTATCCGCTTCTCCCCCTAGGGACTCCAATGTGCAGTGAAGTCAAGGGGTGTTCAGTTGCGGTGAGCACAGTGACGTCCACCTCCGGAGTCCAGCCCACCCTCGGCCTTCCAGCCACACTGCCACCTGTGGTCACCCAGGTGGCAGTATTGTGGCGGAGGAGGGGAACCCACCCTCCCCGGACAGGGAGAGTGTTCTTTGGAATGTTCTCTCTCTCTCTCCCCCGGCTGGCCCCAGTGATGTGGGCTCACTGCTGAACCCAGGTCACTGGCATCGTGAGTGTTAGCGCTGCTGATGGGCCAGGACTGGTCCTCATTTCTGAGGAAGGATATCAGCAGAATTGAGAAGGTGCAGAGAAGAGTGAGCATTACATTAAAAATGGGGATTGTGAGGCCCGGCCCGGTTGCGCTGAGGGTTTAGGCGCTAGACGCCACACCTCGCACTGACGCCAGTGACCCGGTTCGGAACGAGCACGGGTCGGCTGGGGCAGAGAAGGACAGAGTGCCCGACGGCAGCTCCCTTCCGGGGACTGTGAGGCTCCTCACACAGTGCTGCCACCAGGGAAGCCCGGTGGATGGCGCGGGTAGGTGGAGCAGCAGCCAGCAGATTGGGTGACAATCGGCAGAGGGGCGGCGCAGAAGGTACGTCTCGGCGTGCCTCCCAGTTCATAGCCCCTCATTGCACGCTGACGGGGGGGGGATAAGGGAAAGACACCTCGCTCCCTTCTAGGCGATGACAACTCCGTGGAACTTCTCCGGGGCTCGTCAGACAAACTCCGCTGTGCCGGATCCACACGTACAGAGTGTTGGTTTGGAGAGAGGTAAGTCGGAGGTTGTCCTCTCCACCCCTACCCGGGGGGTATACTGGGGAGTCTTCAGGGAAGTGTGGACAAGGCACTCTAAGGGCAGATCACGACGGGGATCTGGGGGGGGGTCCAGGGAGGTCGTCGGAGAGAGTGGAGGGAGGAGGCAGACAAGGAGCATTAATACCAAGGTTTAAAAAAAAAAAAATTGGGATTGTGCTTCCCTTTATGGTCGTACATCACTTTATGACTGTGCAGGGAAGGGGCAGGGGTCACCATGAAAGGATCATACTTAAGAGTATGCTGACCATCACTGTGACCCCCCATGCCTAGAATCACTAAGGACTAGTGACAGAGGTGTTGCTGTGCTCGGACAGTTGGGAGAGCAGCTGTTGCTGTGCTCGGACAGTTGGGAGAGCAGCTGGCAGGGACAGAGAATTGCGAGGGACTGTGAGAGTTCGCATTCGAATCAGCATGGTGGTGGGGGGAGTCTGGCCTGTGGTACAAAGACTGTGAGCAGCAGCAGTCACCCTGCTGGCAGCTGAGGGGTTTTCCTCTGTTCTTAACATTCTTTTCCTCAGTTCTTAACATTCCCAGGAGACTGCAGATCAGAGTGTTCCCCTGAACTTGCACGCAGTAGGCATGCGCAGGGACTTGGCCTGCATGTTTCTGCCTCCTCATATCGAGCAGCCGCACCTCATGCCCCCCCAGATCACCAGAGCATGCTCACACAACAAACGACTGTCTCCTACCACCCCAGAGGAGGTGAGCATCCGCTAGGTTGCTCAAGCCCCCTCTCCCATTGACCATCTAGCTGCCCACTTACTTAAACTGGACTTTAAAGTGCCATGGGATCCTTGACTTCCACCTGGACAGCTAGCGGAGATGGACAGAAGGGACACTGCATCCCTTTAACGATGGTGCCTTCCACTCTTTAGCACCCATGGTACTGCGTTGCAGTGTCAGTGTTGGCAATTAACCTAAGGGCTTGGTGCGGGACTTGAACCGATGACTGTCTGATCTTCCTGTCCCAGAGGCGAGAGGGCTATAGACTGAGCCACAGATGCTGAATTTGGCATTTTTTCTTGTGAATTTCTATAGGTTATGTTCCATATTAAAAAAACAAGAAAGAAAATCCGGTGCCTGTTAATGAGAGAAGTGATGCCGAGTTTTCATTGTTGGGTTTACAGAGCTGATGCAACACATGTCAGATCCCTACTGCCAGTAGCAAGTGAGCAGAAAACCTCCCTGACTCTGGAAAAACAAGCCTTTTAATAGACCCTTGCTTTCCTCCGAGGACTGCGAATAGCAGTAAGCCTTGGGACTTCTATTGTTTGCTTCCCCCCTTCAGCACACACATATACACATATACACACACACACACACACACACACACACACACTCTGAAGGCAAGGATGGCTCTCAGGAATGCTTTGTGTAGCAACCATTGCCATGGTGATGCGAAGCTTTCCAGCAAGAACCCTCGTTGGAGATCGGAGATGCAGCAAAGTCCCTTTGTTTGGGAGGTGGTAGGGGCTTACATCACAAGCCCTGTTCTCTTCCCTTTATGCTGAATTCAGTTATCCCTTGTCTTTCATTTTCTAACTTGTAGCACATAGTCACTTTGTGTGGAATACCCAGCCACATGCTGAGGTTAGCTGCTGCTGCCCAGAAACCCATCTCTTGCTCCTGTGCATGTAGATTTGATGGCAGGGAGCAGGTAGCAGTACAGAACAATTTGTAGTAACTTTCAGGGGTCGAATTTGGCACCAGTCCACTAGCCAAATGCTGGTTGATTTTGTAATGGGCTAGTAGACTGTTCTTTAGGAGCTGGTCTGTTGGCACAGCAGTAGGACTACTGCTCGTGATGCCAGCGACCCGGGTTCAGGGACGTGCATGAGTCATTGGGAGGAAGAGGATCTGCGAAGGAAAGGCAGCTGGGTCTGATGCGTTAATGTCCCCTAGATGTGACCACAGGTGGCAGTGCAGTCAGGAGCAGCTTTTTCTGGGGGTGCTGGCTGGTGCTGCACTACGAATGCTTGCATGCATGGGTGCCCTCTGCGGCTGGCATTCTGAGGGTGTGGGTACGAAAAACCTGGAAACACCCCAACCAGAGCAGGATTAATTCTGGCCTCCTGCAGGTCCCGCATCACCGACTTGGCCCCACCTCCAGCTGAAACTTGTCTGTGGTGGGAGTCCTTCCACCATGCGGGGGGCAAGCCATAGGGAAATGGAGTTGACAGTTAAGTCTGAGAGAAACCAGGTGGCAGGGCTGAGGATACCGTCATGAAGGGGTGTTGTCAGATACGGGGAGCATAAAGAGACAAAGGAAAAATTCAAACTGTTCCTGTAACTAGCTTTGCCGACTTGCATTGGAGAAGGTAACGTTTCAGTGAGTATACCAGCTGGACCAGTGGAAACACCTGTGGGGCCAATGGGTTCTCCCAGTCACTAGCCCTGCTAACTAGTAGCTGCAACACTTAATTTCAACCCCTGATCTTTCGCACAAATCAGGTTTCACAGTGCAAAATAGTAGGAATTACAATATAAAGAGTTATAGGAAATGTATAGAAATATAATCTGTAACCATATATAAAACATTGGTTTATGTGCAATCTCGGATACTTGCGTTGTATAACACCCTAGTAGTTCTCATTTGTGGACTCTATTTTTTATTTACATCTGTTAACCAGGTAAGGAGCACTGGACCAAAGGCCCTTTTTCAGGCTCAGTCTGGGCCAAGGGTGTACAAAGAATGGAAATGCATAACATCTCCAGTATGAGTAATACAATACATAAAAACAAAGCCAACAGCTATTGCAGGTCTCAAATAAATACTAATGCAATTTGAATGCGTTAATAGCAGTAGTGTTACGCAATGCAACAGGCAGTGCATTCTAAAATCCTGGATGTAGAGAAGGCCTCGGAGCCCAGTTTAGTTTTAGACAAAGGAGTGACTAATTGTAAGCACTCAAATGATCGACTCTTACCTGGAGATGCTTAGCGGCCATTTACGTATTTAGTTTTTGCTTACCAGGTAGGTGCAGTCGTCAGTAATTCTCATTTTCAGGCATGTCCCAGGAGGGTACAAAATAAACTATAGGGCAAGACAGTTGTAGCATATGATAATTATGGGGATTGCAATCAGGAATGATCCAGAACCCTCTAAGCAATGAAGCAAGGCAGCCGTGAGGGCAGATAGGATGCTGGGTTTCATAAGTAGACAGTTTACCAGCAGGAGGAAAGAGGTTATACTTTGTGGCCACACCTGGAGTACTGTGTGCAATACTGGAGCCCTTACTTCAGTTCAGTGCAGAGCTGGCTCAGTGGCTGGGGGGAGGGGGGTGTTACTAACCGCTGTGTTGGCGACGAGTTTGGAAGTGGACCAGGGTTGTTGGGGATAAGCAGTTGGGGGGCAGGATCAAGTGTCTGGAGGACTGACCTCCTCTCCTGGGGAGGGAAGGACTGCCACCCTACCGTTGATCAGCACCAAGCAGAGACTTGGTGGCATTGCAGGTGTCGGTGCCACAGAAGGGTGGCTTGGCGCAGGCTGTGTGTTCCTCCATACGACACCCTTTATGTCCGCGCCATGGCAGGGGTTTCCTGGGGACAGAAGAGAAGAGTGGGCTTTGTGAAGCCCTGCCTGCCAGCCCCACTTCTGCATGTGGTAACGGGGGTATTGAATCTTTGAGGCGAACAATGGGTCGGGTTATCCTGAGAAAGGCAGACCCTGGTCGTAGAAACATAGACTTTGATGGCAGATAAGGACCGCTTGGCCCACCCAGTGTGCCCATTTCCTTGCCTATTGGATAAGCTGCAGATCCTAATTAACCAACAGCCTACTTCCTACCCCCCCACCACTAGAAGTGCCTTATGTCTTTCCCATGCATTCTTGAATTCTCCCACAGTTTTTGACCCCACGACCTCCTCGGGAAGGCCATTCCATGCTTCCACCACCCTCCCCCTGAAAAAATACTTTCTCACGTTGCCCCTGAGCCATTCCCCCCATCTTCAAATTGTGCTCCCTTGTTCTTGCACATCTCTTTTTCTGAAAGATGCTACCCACTTGAACTTTGCTGATTCCCTTGAGGTACTTGAAAGTTTCTATCATGTCCCCTCGCCCTCCTTTCCTCGAGGGTATACATATTATGCTCCTTAAGTCTCTCTTCGTATGGCTTCTGGTGCAGACCCTGCACCATTTTAGTTGCCCTCCTCTAGACTGCCTCCATCCTGTCTATGTTCTTGTGGAGATTGGGTCTCCAGAACTGCACGCAGTACTCCAGATGGGGTCTCACCAACTGTCTGTACAGAGGGATAACAACTTCCTGTTTTCTACTGGCGATGCCTCTTTCTGTGCATCCCAGTTTCCTCTAGCCCTCCTTACTACTTTCTCACGTTGCTGGCCTATCTTTAGGTCATCTGATATGACTACCCGCAGGTCCCTTTCCATTTTTGTTGTTGTTAGTACCCCCCCAATTATGTACTCTTTCCCTGGGGTTTTGTTTCCCAGGTACATTACATTGCACTTCTTTGCATTGAATCTAAGCTGCCATACTTTTGACCATTCCTCAACCTTGCCAAGTCCCTTCTTGTCCATTCCAAACCCCCCCCCCCTTGTGTATCAACCCCGTTGCAGATCTTTGTGTCATTTGGGTCGAGGGAGGTGGGGACGGGCTGGCTCCTGGAGAAACACCTAGCTTTATTGGGGGCGGATGAATGATTCCGTGCTAGTGGGGGCTGCCATACATGTAGAGGCTGGAGACCCTTAATATGTATTTGTGGGAGGACAGAAAGAAATGACGGGACATGACAGAAACCTTCAAGCACCTCTGAGGTACAGACAGAGTTGGCATTGGTGACTTTTTTAGGATCAGCGAAAACGAGATGCGGAGGGGACACTGTTGCAAACTGAAAGGAGGAAGGTTCTGGAAGGAGGCCAGGAGGCACTTCACTGAGAGAGTGGGGGCAGGGTGGAACAGGCTACCAAAGGAGGTAGTGAACCACAAAACGGTTGAGGCATTTAAGAGGGGGTGGGATAAAGTCAAGGCGAGAGTAAACGTTTCTGGGGGAGCTCCATGTCACACAAGGTGCATGAGCCATCGAGGAGACTCTGTAGGCCATAACGAGTCAAAGAATTCACTAGCCCACTAACCAAATGGTGGTAGATTTCACATTGGACTAGTTTAAAAAAAAAAAAAAAAAAAATTTAAGTAGCCTCGCGGGCTTGTGCTGGACAACATAGTATTTCAGTAAGTGCACCAGCTAAACCAGTAGAAAAGTCTGTGGGACTTGTGGATTTTCCCAGTTATTAGCCCTGCTGGCTAGTGGCTGCAAAACTTAATTCTGACTCCTGCATAAGGCCCACTTTGCTGGCAATTTTGTATGTTTGTAGTAGGTGACAAGAAGTGACATAATATAACACAGAGAAATACTGGCAAATATTACAGGCAGTGGCAGCTCATCTCAACCCGGGGGGATGTCTGGTTCCTGCAGCGACTCACAGTGGTGGGCAAGGAAGGCCTGGTGTACATGTGCCCTGCTTGCTCTACAGGGATCACTCGAACCATGGGTGGTCTGCGGTGTCGGGGGGGGGGGGGTGAATCTTAGAAAAGGGGGAGTTGGGAGGAAAATCGGGGCCCGCACTACAGTGAAGGTGTGACATGACTGTTGGTGCTGGGTAGCCATGGTGTGCTAGCTGGAGAAACACATACAGGAAAAATGTTGTCCTAGAAATCGTGTGATAAACAGTCTGAGCGATAAGAGTGCTTCAAAATGTAATCCGACATCAATTGCTGTCATATGAAACCATGATTGGGTTTAGTTTCTTTCTGAAGTATAAAAAGTGCTCATTCTAAAAACCAGACAACAAAACCCGATGTGTGTTAACAATGTAGTTTTACATAACAGCGTATTTGCACAGTCCTTTGAACACTGCCCGTTATTTATTTATATGCCATTTGCAGCGTTTCAATGTCTTCATGCGGGAGAAACATGACAGCCGAGGCTGTCGTAGTGGTGTGAGCTGCAGAGTTTGAAGGGAGAGCCCTCGCTGGATGAATTCTGAATGAAGGTCGGGAGAGCAGAGGGGAAGTGATTCATGGCTCTCAGATAACAGTCCCTGGGGGCTGAGGACAGAGGCTGCTGTCACGGAGCTAAATTGTTACCTATAGGACAGTGACATCAGACTGGCGGGGAAGGCAGCTGAAATCAAATCTGGGTCAGTATGGGGAGCATTAAAATGAAAGCAAGTGGGGAGGGGGGTTAAAGAGTCCTGCTCTTCATAATGGTATCTTTGACGAAAAATAAACATAATTTTTAGACACCGCTTATATTTCATGTATTTTCTACATCCAGCGTTCCCTTTACAACTACACACAGACATGAAAACGGGCTGCTGCTCCCTAGACTTCGTGTCCCCGTTCTGCTTGTCTGCACCTGACACCATGCTCTCATCTGTTGCTTTTATGATGTCATCGATAGAGGATTTTGGCGATGTCGGGTACAGACAAGCAGCTAGCCCAGAAGTATAGGGGACCGTGATCATGTTTTTTTTCATGTTAATATGAATAATTATATGAACAAGGGGAAGGTAAATTCAGATACATTTATGAAATATAGTTAGAATTGTGCCTACAGTTTTTTTTTTTTTTAAAGCTTCATATGACATCTGAAGCTATTTTTTTTTTTTTTTTTCAAGGTTTTTCTTTGCTTCTTGTCTCCAACTTGCCTCCTTCTAACCTGCCCCCACCCACCTTCTCCATCCTTCAGATGAGATGTTAAACCAAGGTCCCTTGTGCCCATCTCTGGTCACTGTCCAGGTGGAAGTAAAAGATCCCACGACACCTATCGACGAAGAGCAGGGGAGTTTCCCCGGCGTCATGGCCAACATTTCCTTTATCGGTAAAAACAAGTCCATGCAACCCACCTCCCAGGATGCACCTGGGAACAAGCTATATTAGCTTACTGCGCCTTTCCTGGTCAAAAATTGCAAATAAATAAATTCTCCTGGAATTACCGCTCTTCGCTCCCACAACTTCCCCATTCCCCCTCGGGTTGTCCAGACCTGATGCAGTGGATGAGGTGCCTGGTCAGTGGTGCTTGGCCCGCGAGAAACTGCCCAGCATCCTGTGATGCTCAGGTGTTTTACACCACTTTTCTCCCTCCATGGGGCTGCCAAGGACATCACAGCATGTGCACACATCTGTTACGTGGCCATGCCATTGGGCAGTGTCCCCCCTTTTTGTGTTGTAGCTTCCACTGCACCACCACTCAGTAACCATTAGTAGTGATGTGGAGCACGCCCGCCCGCCTCCCTGTTCAGAGGAGAAGAGCGTCCTTTGTAGCACTTGCTCTCCTCCCCTCCCCGGCAGAGCCCTTGGTATCCTGGTCTTGTTCCAGGACCCATGCTGTCAGTATCATGAGCGGCAGTCCTACGGCTGCACTGATGTGCGATATCAGGGATGTTTGTTATACACAGCAGCTTGCTCAGGGTCACACAATGTGTAAGTGGCCCTGGTGGAATTTGAACCCGGGCCTTCTGGTTACCAGTGTTGTGACTACTATGCCACTTTACCTCAGTTTAAACTTTGCACACACACACACACACACACACACACACACACACACACACACACACACACACACACCAAGAAACTGGAAAAAATAATCTCATTTGAAGTTTTGGAATTTCTACCTCAAAACAAAATATAAATGTGTCTTTACTTTTGGGCCACATGAAAGTGTAAAGAGATATGGGTCTAGGCTGGCCCCACCTGTATTGTTTCACCATTAATGTACAGTTTAAATGTTTGTAGAACAAGATTTAGAATGCCCTTAACATGCAGGTACAGGACTGTTTTTTAATATTCCGCCCTTTTCCAGACCCTTAACAGAAGTCTGTAAAAACATTCTGCCCTTGCGATTTCACTCCTTGAGGAGTATCATGGCTTAGCAAACACAAACAAACCAAGTACGAGGTGCACAAGGTCAGAATTCTCGACATAACTCTGGTTTATGGAGGTTAATCATTGGTGACATGGATACTTCACTTATGTAGACCTTTTCAGGTCAAAGGGAAGTGTACAGCTGTGGTTGCAACTCCGCCCCGAGCCTGTAAGTTACGAGTCTTTTGTGGGTTTTGTTGGTCAAACTAGGAGCCTCTGATGTAAGAAGGAAACTTTTTTTTCAGATTTTGCCTGTTTACCTTTCCCTTATTCATTATTAAGGACATTTGCATAAAAAGAGGATCTCTGACATGTGGTCTCCATCTGCTCAGGCTGCTTGTCTACAAGTGACATCATAGACCTCTGCTTGTGACATCACAGTACTTTCTGGAACAGTCCGTTGTGATGTCATAGGCAAAGGATTATGATGGGAACAGAGACTGTGACGGCAGAAGAAAACTTGATGTCCATCCTGCTCTCCCAGAATATCTACTTGTTACCCTAGTATCCAGCTGCTGAATATGACCCCCTGGAATTGATTGGTTCCTCGATTCAGATTCACACTAGTTGCCCTTCCCCTTCCCCTGGTACCACCCTCCTCTTCTCGCCTTTCACCAAGTTCTTGTATCTGTCACTTCCCCCCAACTTTGAGCCCACTTATTGCACCCGTCTCAACCACTTGTCTTCTCAGCCTGTTCCACTTGTCCACCGCCCTCATGGTGTAGAATAACTTCCTTATGTCCTTCTTAAAAAGCCGCTGATGCCTCGAGTAGAACTTTGAAAAACATAATAGTTGGACACAGAGCAGCTTGTATTTCACATTAGCTCTGTGTTAGCTACCCAGATCATTTCTTAGTGAGGTCATATGTATGAAAACAGGATTAACTTGTTCCTTGAGGGTTTAATCTGCTCCTGTTGCTATTTTCCAACTTGATGTCATAATACTCTGCTTCTGACAAATAGTTATTCCCATGGCAACAGACTGTGATGTCACAACAGAGCATTATAATTAAGCAGTAAGACATGACTGGGTGCATTATGATGGGATAGCTGCCCACCTCGGATGGGTTGAAACACTAAGCAAAGTAGAGTGCTTCCACCACCCGCGAAGGGCTGTTAGTCAACCATAACCCCCCCCCGTAGTGCAATTATGAAATGGGTCCTTTTTAGTAAATTAAATATATTTTTTAGACACATTTTTGTTGAGCTTCTTTCAGCTGGGCTGTTGTGCTGGGATAACAGCCCAACTGAAAGTATCTCTTGACCAGTCAGGAGCCAACATTCTTTCTACCTATTTCATAATTTCATGTAGAGCGTGAACTATAAAGGCTTCTGGACCCTAAGGGATAAAGATCTTGTTTTTGTGGGAATTTTCTTCAATAATAAAAATGGGGAGAAGTCTTCATAAGATATATGAAATTCCAGTTGAATTATGTCTAAATAGTACTGTATATTTACCAAAGTTTTCCTAAAGGCATTGGCTACTCTTTAAATCCCCGGCTGTTCTCTGCCCATGCCGTCTTGACACCGGACTCCCATTCCTGTCAAACAGTTTATCACAGTCAACTTTGTTCAGTCCCCTCATGAATTTGTCTCAGTCATATCCCCCTCTCCCTCCTAGCCTCTCATGAGTACATCTTAATGTCTGTCAACCCTTCCTCGTACGTTCTACCCTGCTGCTGGTGGGACATGTCGCTGACCCTCCTTTTCATCATCTCCAGCATGTCCCATTTCCTTCTTTAGGTGTGAGTTCCAGAACTGAGTGTGGTATACCAAAATAATTGGTTCTCACCAGGACCTGTTATGGGGCAGTTCTCCTTCCTACTACAGTGAAAAGCCATGCTTCCGCACTCCAGCATCCTGTTCACCTTGCCACATGCGTTGCTGTGCTGACCTGAAGCTTTGGGACCATCTCTGATGATGGCCCTGAAGTCCCTCTCTTTCTCCGCAGTCTTTGTTATCTTTACCCCCAAACCCACATCCAGTATTCAATGTGTGGGTTCCAGGTTCCAGAAAGCATCGCCTCGCACTGCTCGCATTCAGCCTTGACTGCCGTGGCTTCCTTACACTATCCTCAGTGTCCACCCTACTGGATAGTTTCGTGTCATCTGCAAAGAGATGCATCTTATCCTGGATACCCTCCCCTGTTCCTCTGGTGAACAGGTCCCAGGACTAACCCCTATGGCACTCTACTCAGGACATTCCAGGTCGCAGATTTAATCCAGTTCACTACCACCCCCCGTTTCCTTCCAACCACTCCCCTGTCCACCTTGCCAGCCTTTCTGTCACCCTCAGGTCCTCTTGCTTTTTAAACAGCCTCCTGTGTGATACAGAATCAAAAGCATTGCTGAAGTCTAGATATGGCAAAGTCGCTGTCTGTCCCGTGCCCACTGCCTTGGTGATCCACTGGAAGAATAGTAGGTTGGGCTGGCATGACCAAACCAGTGTTACTTATCCTGCAGCCTGTTCCTAGGTACTGTACAATTTGCTCTTTAAGTATAGTCTCCAGTAGCTTACCTACAGTGGAAGCAAGGCTGTCAGGCCTTTAGTTCCCTGGCTCCTCCTTAATGCCTCTCCTGTGAAGCAGTAATGCATATGCTCTCCTCCAGTGTACTGAAGGACCCCCCAAAGGAACACCTAAACAGATGCACAATAGCTATAGTTTCTTTCAGTGTCCCAAGGGCTTCTGGGCAGGCTTTATTCTGCCCCCTCCCAGTGTTTTAGAGAAACCAGATTGAAGATGCCAACATGTTGAATCTCCTGAACTCATCTTCACTTGGCGTCCTTTCACCGTCCATTGCCTGCCCTTTTCTCCTGCCTCTGATGTGCTCCGTGTGTCACATGATCTCATTTAGGCTCACGTGAATGATCAGGCCATTAACTGACAACTGAGGAGGGGTGCAGCGGTCAGCAGTTTCTGGTGAAAGAAGGGACTATAAATCTTGGAGCACTGCGAGCAGAAAAAGAACCAGGCAGTAGAGAGAAAGATGGTCATTGAAATAGCAGGACTGATGGGGACACGGGCAAATGTAAACAGCAGAGCACTTCACTCCACACTGGCAAGATGTAAGGCAGTGTGCACCAGTGTCCAACCTCCCGGTTGTGACAGTGGCAGCATCTGGTGCTGTTAGGTTAAAGAGGGACCCTAGAGTACCCGGGCACTGCCATCTGTGCACCTCTCTGGGATTTTATACTCTGTTTTTGCCCTTTCAGTTTCTACTGATACTACAGCAAGCTTTGTGGCCGCAGTACCGAAACACAGGATGTCTACTTCTATACCACCTCCATAGCTTAGTACACAGAGTTACAGCGGAAACAGCAGTGGTAGCAGCCCCCTCCTCTACCATGAAGCACTGCCACCGGAAGTACTCTTGGTCATAAACCCCATGTTGATGGGGAGACTGGGCTTGATCCACTCCCTACAGCAAAAATACAGTCCCTTCCTTCCCAAAAAACATGAATTTAAAAATGTAAATTTTCTCATCTAGGAACTGCAGAGGAGATAAGGGCCTCCTTGCAGTGCACCCCAAATAAGCCAGGAGACGTGCTCTTTAAATCCAGAATAGACTTTGAACCCCCACCCCCACCCCTACCCCATGGATGCATAGAAATCAGTTTCCAGTGGGAACAAGCTGGAATATGAAGCAACCCATCCCTTCAGGACAGTCTGTACAATCTGATTTCATTCCACTTGTGGCCTTTGCTCTCAGCATTTTTGCCGATTTAAAGTTTTTATGAAAAAAAAAAAGAACTTCAGATTTTTTTTCTGATAAAATGACACTTCAAGGTCTGTTGTAGTAATGTGTGCTAGAGGGCATGTATGTGGCGGGGGTGGGGAAAATGATACAAAACATGATTCAGAGTATTGTGGACACCACAGCTGTCTGTATACGGCTCCAGCAGAGTTCGGGTCCATTAATTAATATTCTTGAGCCATGAGCCAAGAGATTGGGGTCCGTGGAACTGAAAAAGGTATTCCTGTCCATTACAGATGGCAGTATTTAATCAGCGTTTGGCCATGTGTTTACATTTTTAAAATGATTTTAACTATGGAGAGTACACTCCTTTTCTACTTGTTTGGTAGATGGCATTTTGTCTTTTTTTTTTTTTTGTTTAGCATTCTCCTGGCAAACATAACATTTCTGAGCTGCTGTTACATTCATCAGAGCTGTTTTATATTCATTTTTGTTAATTTTTTACAATTTCTTTACCCAGGATAGCCTAGCTGAAAAGCAGCATCTTGTTTCCAGTGGGGTCCTCCTGCCTCTGTCCATTTCCGGTGCTGGGTGGACTGGAGCACTATGAGGCACTGAGAAGTTAAATGACTTGTCCCAGGTCACACAATGAATATTTTGGCTCTTAGCGGGATTTTAATCTGTGATCTTCCAGTTTCCAAGCCAGTGTTTGAACCAAAGTACACTCCGGTCACCTTGGAAATTTACTAACCCATCTGACTGTTGGAGAATCTAGGAAAATGACTATGTGTTGCTGTGCTGGTGTGACCTGCTGGTAAATGAGGGCATGGCAGCTGCCAGCTGGTGACAATTAGAGGTGGGCGAAGTTGACAAAATTTGCTCCATGAAATATTTCATGAATAGCGCTCAATTCATGGAGCACGTATTGACAGCAAAAGTGTGTAATTTTGCATGCGAAATTCACACTTTGCGTAAAAACTTCTCCCCCACCCCACCCGTGCTGAGCATCGCTGGACCCTAATAATAAATAAAAAATATCCTCCATCCAGATCCCTGGTGTTTAGTGGACTCCACCCCACCCCGCCAATCAACGGCCCAAATAATACATTTAAAAATCCTCCATCCAGATCCTTTTGTACAGCAAACCCTCCACCCTGCCGATCGCTGACCCAAATAATAAAAAATCCTCCGTCCAGATCCCTGGTGTCTAGTGGACCCCCACCCCGTCAAGTAGTGCCCCTGCCACCACTCCGCTTCCCCGACCCTGTCCCAGAGCGGCCACCAGCACAGCCCTCCACTCATCTCCGTGGCGGCAACCTGACTGACATGCTGTAATGAATGAATGGCTGGCGTGCTTGTACAAACACGTGCTCATTCATTCAGTCAGTCAGCCAGCTTCGTCACTGCATGTGATGTTTTTCAGGGGGCTAGAGAAGGAAGGAGGCTGCTCCAGTCTTCAGCGGGGGTGCAGGATGAGTATGGCACTGTGGACCCTGGAAGGGGTCCACAGTGCCTCCCCATCCCACCCCACCAAGACCGGAGCAGTCCACCACGTTCTGCCATACCCATGGGAGTTGGGCAAATTCTGTAAAAACAGCGCTGAGCATTGGAGATATAGACATTGTAAAAGTTCTGTACATAAGGGCACTACTAGGGGATGGGCAGTGCAGCTTCATTTTCTTGTGATATTATCAGCAAGATCCCGGGAGCTTGAGGAGAGCCATAATTAAAATGTCAGTTTGCACCGGAGGGTTAAGATATTTTTACGAGCACTCAAGTAATAAAACTGTCAGTTTCATATTGTGCTTGTAGGAGACGTGAAGCCCTGATCTGTGCAGCAGTTGGGGCTTCAACTCTCCCCGTTTGTGCACAGAACTCTAAGTGTGGTTCTGATAGGACAGTAGCTCATGTTTAGCATTCTGTGAACAGAACTGTGCAGAACGTTGTCCACAAGAAACCAATTGAAAACACAGTTTTTTCACATCGGTGTTTATTAAAGAGCACCTTCCGTGATCTGTCACAAAATGCCCCTCCAAATGCCATGAAGACCCTACCCAGGAGTTTGACAATATGAAAAAAATACCTTTTATATGGCACAGTTTTCGGGAGTAAAGGGATCGTATTTTGGCCCTGAGTAGCTGAGCCGCTGATCCCTTCCGCTTCCCGGTTTGGAGACACACCCCCATGCTCTCCCATACTCTGACATCACAACGTGCTGGCACGGGGGCATGCTCCATAGGCAATATGGAATGCACCCCCATACTAGCACGTTGTGATGTAAGAATATGGGAGAGCATGGAGGCATGTCTCCAAACTGGGAAGTGGAAGGGATCGGTGGCTCAGCTACTCGGAGCCAAAATACGATCCCTTTACTCCCAAAAAAACATGCCATATAAAAAAAATGTTCATGTTGTCGAACTCCTGGGCAGGTAAAGGTCCTTCCTGGCTTTGAGCACTACCAGGAAAGGTGCTCTTTAAAGGAATGCTGTCCTAATTGCAAATTCCCCACACCCCCAAGGCTTACCCCAAATTAAGCTTTTTGCACAGAAAAGCCCCTTTTTCACGAGCTGCCACTTACTTTATTTTTTATTTTGCAAAGTCCGTGACCTGGGAATATGGCGGATGGTGCGCCGCTTCATTTGCTGTAAAAGTGCGGTGCCGCTCCGCTCACTTCAGTACACGTGTATTGAAGCGAGCAGTGTGGCGCCGCACATTTCTAGCAGATGGGTGGCGCACTGCCTGCCATATTCCTAGTTTGCGGACTTTACAAAATGGCAGCTTGTGAAAAGGGGGCTTTTCTGTGCAAAAAACATAATCGGGGGGGGGCGGGATTTGCAAGTAGGACAGCTTTCCTCTAAGGTACAGTTAAATGTGACTTGTTTGGAGGCAAGTTTTTCGTTTCTCTTACTCGGAACATTAGTAACAGCTGCCAGTTAGCACAAATTTCCTGTCCCTTTTCATTCCGCGCTTCTTTCCCTTGTAAACACTCTGTCCTATTGTTCCTGCATTCTGTTTCCAGATTCTAAATGGAAATAACATTTTCTAAGTGTAACAAGATGTATTCTAAGTGAAAAAAATATTTATCCTCAGGTAACCTGATTTATTTCCCCTGTTTATTCACCCCTGGTGTGATGTATAACCACATGCCTTTCCTTTCCTTCCTTCCTTCCGGACAAGACTGCAGCCGTTTACGCTTATTATGAAAGAAGAAAGTATTCACTGGTCAAATAAACATCACTTGAAACAAATACCAAATGCAGCAAGGGCAAGCGCAGTTTCCAATGACAATAGAGAAGTCAGTGGCTTGTTAACTGCTTGGAGCTGACTGACAGTGATGAAGGGGCTCCAAAAAGGAATTAGCAGTGTGGAGATGTCCAACTTTGGTAGCCAAAGCAGAGAGAACATTACTGTGCAATCCAAAACTACAGGAAAGTGTGAGAGAGTACTGTCTGGTGTAGTTTGTTTTGTACTGGTATAAGAAGCAGGCTGGGAATTGCACACAAACAGTGAATAATTTTACATGTCTGGAGTAACACATGCAAGCTTTGTCTAAAACTATCAGTCAGCCGCAGGAGAAAAAAAACCTCTGCTGCAGATTTTTATGGTGCCGAGTCAGGAGCAGAGACAATAGATGTTTTTCTTGTGGGGAATCTCCTTTTGTGGTTATTAGCTTGGATCAAACGCTGAAGAGCAGCGGAGTTCCGCTGTGCCCCTTTCATCTGTTTCAGAGGATGTTGGGGGATGAGAGATTAATTTTTAGATAGTTGGAAAGAGTCGCATTATGCCACAGAGAATGTTCCTTCCCACTCTTCTAAAAACAATACTTTCCATCTACCTCCCCCCCCCAATACCTCGTAACTGTCTTTCGTTTTTACAAGGGCTGTCCCTCATTTTTATCACTTAGAATAACTCTGTTCTTCATGGCGAAGGTTCTGTTCCTTATTGAGCTGGCCTTTGTGCTCATTGTGGATTCAGAATTTAATAGGCTAGCAGTATAGCCCAGAGGTTAAAGTAAGGTGCTGTGAATGAGCTTGGTACATGCAGTAGTCCTGGGTTTGATTCCCACAACTTCCACTTGAGTAGTGTTTGACCCTGAGCCTCCAGTGGGCCTTACTAGGCTACCAAATTAATAAAACAGTTCTCCCTTTTGTAAAAACTTAGAAAACGTTTAGACTTGGTTCATCATGTAGTGTACGATGCAACATTTTAAACACTAGAATTCAGTGACAACACAGTACTGTTGTGCATGGTTTATAGCTGCCAGTCATCTGTTGTGTATGGGAGTGGTCTGCTGTTGTGCAGGAGCGTCTTAGCCAATCAGAATCTTACATCACACACTTGATAGAACATCAGAGTTTCACAGCAGTCCACAAACTGAGCGAACCACAGCATTCTACAAATTCTGAAAGTCTGTATTTAAGCATTTTATTTTTGCCAGTGTGTTTAATTGCAGGCAGGTTGAATGTTTTCTGACTTGATAATTTGAAATTTGTTTTGTTTCCTCACTGTCTAGTCTAGAAAATAAATATTAATTGAAAAATGTTTAGCATTTATTTTGGTTAAAAAAAGATCCGTGGTACACTATTAAAAAAAAAAAAAAAGGTGCGGGCAGGAGAAATAAAGTGCAATAGAACTTTGATTCTCTCTTGGAATTCTTTTTTTATTTCTTTTTTTACTTGCTTGGATAACAACTCAGGGAGATACCTCTCTGATTTCGACTCAGTTCTGGTGTACCAGGATCCCTAGCATTCACGACTGGGTCCTGGTCAGCATCATAGTGCTCGATGCTGAGGTTTTTGCGGTTCTCCCCTGATCCCCAACACCTGAGGGCACTGACACGAAGGACATAAGTCCAGGCTGGCAGCATGTTGGTGCATGCTGCCGCCAAACGCCTACTGGCATTCTCCTCCCGACTCCACAAACCAGTACTGCTGCCCTGTTTCCACCAGTGGCAGTACTAGTGCTGTAGCAGCCCTTTGTGTCTCCAACAAGAAGAGTACAGCTTCCTTGGGCTGTCTTGGAATTATGATGATATCAGACCACTCAGACTTTGCTCTCATGGTTTGTGATGTCATCAGCACTCTTTGATGGAATCACAGCTCTGTTGTGCATGTTTTAGCCACTATTCTATATATGTATGTATATAGAATAGCTGTATAAATGAATTAGCTGTGTTTTTTCTGTGTCATTTAAAGGTGATTCGTAACAGAGTTTTCTTCGCTGACACATTACAGTTGCAGTCCGGCGTAGTCGGCATCATTGTTCTGTTTAATTTGACAGCGCCGTCTAGTCGAAGCGGAGGTTCAGTGGTAAATATCGGTAGTACACTATTTAGTGAGCAACATGCCCACCACTACAGCAGCATTAGCGGTTGAAGAGTTATGTTGATTTACTGCAGTTTTGACACCTAAATATTACTTACTGCAACACCTGGACAGGCTGTTGTAGTAAGCAATATTTAGGGTGTCAAGACCCCCGGGGAAGCATTAAAATCAGCATAATAACCAACCGCTAATGCTGCTGCTATAAGGGTAGTGGTTGGAGTGACATCACTAAATGGGTGTACTACCGATGAGCACTTGCACTGGCTCAGTTGGGTCCCCTCCGCAGTTCTGTGTTCGGCTGAAAATTTTGACGCTTTATTCAAATTAAACCAAGATGTGAAAAATTATGCCGACTGCAGCCCCGGACTCCCGCAATAGTATTGTAAGGTATGTGAGAACGGGAAGGGGCTGCAATGCTTCATTGTAGATCACCTTTAATTGCTACATTATAAAATGGGTAAGAGACACCAAGACCTGTGATAGGTCAGATGTGATTACATGACCGTGTGCTATACAAACATGAGAGCACAGGTCAGCAATACTTAACATTCTGAACTTCATTACTCCGCTTTTAAAACAAAAATAAGAGGATCCATTTTGTAATCGAAGTAAGGCAGTCCAGGGTGTGTGTAGTCGTGGCATAATGGCATTTCTCGGGCGCATAAGGCATTTGGCATTGCCTCGTACCTCACTCCCCGAGGTGTGTCATTGTCTCCCAGTACACACACTCTTGTCATGCCTTATTGTTTAATTGGTGTGGAAACGGGATCCTCCACCCCCTATTGTTGATCTGCTCCTGCTGTTTAATCCTCTGCTGAAGTGACAGTCCTATGGATGTGTCATATTCCCTTCCACAGCAACAAATTGTGATGTCATAAACACACAATTAGGACTTCAGCAACGCATTAAGCAATAGAATCAGATGAACTCCAGTGTGCAAGAATCACGTTTTCATGCAGATTAATCTAATGCTAAAGAAAGAGAAGTAAAACACAGACGTATATGCAGTGCAAGGTGGACTGTGTCTTTATCATGTTTTCAAAGTTTCCTCAAAAGTGAAGTAAAAGAAAGCCACAATACTCTGACACTCAATACACATAAAAGCACTAGTTTCCACAGTTTTTGTATCTCCCATGTTTGATGTATCTCAGATTTTGAGTACCAGCATCTTACATCTTCCCACATGTCGTGAGTCAGTATCCCACATGTCAAGAGCCTGTGTCCCACATCTTACCACATGTCCAGTGCCAGCATCCCACATCTTCCAACATATCGTGAGCCAACATTCCACATGTTGACTGCCAGCATCCTGAATCTTCCCACATGTTGAGTGCCAGCATCCCACATTTTTCCACATGTCGTGAGCCAGGATCCCACATGTCAAGTGTCAGCATCCCAGATCTTCTCACATGTTGGGTGCCAACATCCCACATCTTTCCACATATAGTGAGCCAGCATCCCACATGTCGTGAGCCAGTGTCCCACGTCGAGTGCCAGTGTCCCAAATCTTCCCATGTGTTGAGAGTCAACATCCCACATCTTTCCACATGTCAAGAACCCGCGTTACATATCTTTCCACAAGTCGTGTTCCAGCGTCCCACTTCAAGTGCTAGCATTTCCACATATTGGGTGCCAGTCTCCCATATGTCAAATGCTAGCATCCCACATGACGAGAGACAGTGTCCCACATCTTATCACATGTCGAGTGCCACCGTCCCACATCTTCCCACATTGAGTTACATACATTGATTTATCCCACATCCTCTCACATGTCGACATCGGATGCTGTGCCCTGATGGAAACGCAGACTCATTTGTAGCGTTCTACCATCCCCAGTAGGTAATGTGTGCTGATTAAAGTATACAGTTATGGAAGTACCTGTGTGACCTGCTCCTATATTTGTCTCTTCTGTGCCAACCTGCTACACTGACTTTGTCTCGTTTGTTGCTTGCTGGTATGCCATGTTATTTTTCAAAGATGTTTTATTGTGGACAAGGCTTCATACAAATGCAAAACCAGACATTAAGTCATAACAAGGGAGAAACAGTCTTGACTGTTCTAACATTTGTCAGGAAAGGCAGTGCCAAGCCACAATAATAAACACAGTCATGTTGGCATATTAGTATGTAACACCTGTATTTCACTACCTGTATTCATACTTAGACAGCCTTAACCTTTTTTTTTTTTTTTGTAATCATATCACAGTTTGTCCGCCTGCTGCGGCGACTTACCGATGGGGGCATCCAGCCGCTGGCCCTGCTCGCAGGAGAGCAGCAGGCTCACTCGCATGATGGGGGGTCCGGTACGGCCGTCGCCGACTTGCTGGGGGCTCCCCTATGCCCTGCCTAGCCGAGCCGGATCCGGACCCCCCCAAAGAACGATTCCACGACAGTCCTCCTGGCACCACAGGGCGTGGCCATCAAGCTGCTTCGGTCGCGCCCAGCCATTTTCCTCCAGTAGATCCCCGATGAAGTGAGGACGTGCAATGATGTCCATGCACTGATGTGCAGACGTCCGCCGTGCTCCCCCTCTGCTGACACCTGCATCTGCAGAGCCTCCGGGCATTCCCAGGGGCCACTGCAGCGTGGTGTGCTTCCCCAACCCACCCCAGGACTAGGAGAGCTGTCTGCGGATGCTCGATCCTAGGCCTCTCCTGCCAACCCCGGACGACCCGGGCTCATTCCTGAACCCTGTCAGTTAGCGCAGCGCAGGTGGCATCCAGCACCCTCAACCCTCAGCCACCCCAGCCGGCCTGGCCCAGACAACCTTAACCTTTATATAAAAAAAAAACCAAAAAAAAAACTATTGAACATTACTGCTGTGCCATACTCTTTCATGTCATAACTGACGGATAGACATAATCAAGTTCCACGAAAGCAGTTGTGCAAAATATTAAACTCCAGTCCATCTTTAAACATTTAAACAGTTTTTGAGGAACAAGAATAACGTCTGCCACGTTTGCCTGTTCTGTTGATTTTGCCCAGAAAGAACTATGAAAAGGTTACTCTTGTAAACCAGCAGTAAGGCTAAATTAATCGCAATACCACAAAGCATTTGGAATTCAGAATGATATGCGGCACTTCGACTTTCATATTGCTTTGGGAGCTACCTGATTCACTTTTGCATAGTCATGTGTGGAACATGTTTTCCCAGAATTCTAGCTCCACCGCATCACATCTGGAAAAAGCAGCTGGCCTCAAGGTGTTTGCTTTCCACACCCATCACTTTCACATCACCTGCGCCAAAAGGCAAAGGTTAAGCGTTTCGTTGGTAGACTCATCTTTTAAGAGGTCCAAACGGAAAGGCTGGGTGGTCTATTGGTTAGTCCTTTACAGAGCAGTGAAATGAGAGGTCACAGGTACAGATCCCAGCATGGTCACTGGCCCACTGTGTCCTTGCAGAAGTCACGTGACCCTCAGTCCTCCCTGGGGAGAAGCAGGACTTTACTGCGAATGAGATGATACACCTCTGTTGGGTTATTGCAGGAATATACCTTGTGATTAATAATTTGTCCGAGGCAGGTGGACGCCTGAGAATTGCTCAGCCTGTCAGGTTGTCTGGTGTAACAAATTCTGTGCCCACCAGTAACTAATTCCTAGCCCCTGTGGCTGTAGCAGTGACATGGATGATACTGCATAACTGTAACAACTAGTGATGCTCCGCTACTGCTCTGCGGGCTCCAGGCAACTTCTGAAAGGAAGCCCTGCTATCTGCTCTCAAAATCCTACCCCCCATCTGACCGAGCCTGTATGTCATATCACTGGTAGGCTTTTGGGGATCCAAAGTCAGATGGAATCGGATGTCTGTATCGACCTTTGGAGAGTTGTGATCCAACCCTTGGATCGCTAATCTGTTGAATCCCTCAGATCCAATCTGATTGATTCTTGGGATCCAAGGAGACTGGATCCATGTTTGGATGCCATCAGCATCTGATAGCATCAGACATCCAGTTAAAATGGAGGTATCCACTGGTGTCTGGCCCTGGTAGATAATATCCAAGCACCGCTACTAGTAACCGGTTTCTTTTGTTGTTATTTGGTAACCGGGTAAGATGCACTAGGCACAAGTGTCTGTTTTCAAGGGTGACCTGGGAGTACTGGAGAGGCTAAGTGACATGCTCAGAGTCGCACAGTGTGCAAGTGGAGGTTGTGGGAGTCAAACCCAGATCTGCTGGATATACCCAGCTCATTCACCGCACGTTACTCTAACCTCTAGGCTGTACTGCCAGTTTCACTGCGGCAAGCTCCTTTCAGTTTTGAATGCTTGAGCACTGATTCGTATTTCACCTGTTACAGGAACCAACTAGGAATCTTGTGCTTCTTATGTTAGTTTTCACTGACTGGGGCAGGACAGATTTTAGACCTAACAGCACTCCAAGCAGAAATACTTAATGGTGCCCCCTTCACCATCACTGCTGCACCCTTTTCTCCCTTCCGCCCCCCTCCCTCCACATCCAAAAAGTATTAAAAATTCTGGGAGTACAGTGGCGACGAGTTTGGTTTGCATATTAAAGAGCCCCTGACACGATTGCTAAAACTTTCAAAAATTATAGATTTTAGGCACAATTTAGGTTATATAGCATATATTTTTTTTTGTAATTTGTTCCCCGTTTTCTTTATTACTGCGGACAATTCCCTAAATAAGAAGACCGCTGTACCAAAGGCTTTATCTGCTCCGACAACTTGCCTAAACCTGACATTATAATCCCCTGGTTGATATCATAATTTTGCCATGCCTCTCAAGTGTCCCTGATTACGAGGGACATCCCTCATTTTACCTCCAAACCATACACTGACGTAACAAAGAAATGTTAACTTTAATTTCTTTTTCAAAGCAGTTGAAAGTGCACTGTTTTCTTGGAGAGGTGAGTGCCTGGATTTCTGTGGACTTGGGACTTGTGTTGTTGCCGTGAGTACCGCCACCCTCGGCACTGGTGGGGAATTTTTAAGAGGGATGCAAGAAAACTCTTTACAGAAAGTGTAGTGGAGAAGAGGAATGATTTGCCGAAAAGACACGGTTGACATGGAGTCCATCACTGGCTTCAAACACAGGCGGAATATACACCGGGGAATGGTCCATACCAGAGGAGGAGGAAGGGAGTGCAGGCATTCAAGGCAAGGGGATAAGTGGACTGGGGTGTGTATCAAAATTCAGTCAGGGCCATTGGTAAACTAGCGGTGGTGCAGCATAAAGCTGGATGCGGGTGCAGGCAGGTACTGGCTACACTAGCTGGGCTGTTGGGCCGTTTTCTGCGGTTAACATCTGTGCTTTTCTAGGTGCATTCATATGTGCCTGACAAGTAGCCATTCCATCTGCACTGCTGGGCCGTCACTTCACTTACACCACTAGTGAGTACATTTGCATGGCGTGAGCTGTGCAGCTGGTGCAAGGTGGCAGAAGTGCTTCCTGCGTTCCCTGCTGCATTCCCGACGAAGCTGGGATGAGAGGCAGGTAAGCACTTGACTTTGACACTGAAATGACTGTTTGGGGGTACATGATGTCTCTGTAGGAAAGTGGGCAGGCGGAACTTATACCACTGGGGTGCACTCCCTCTAGTTTCTGCCCCTGGTGTCCTCCCCCTTCTTTGCTCTCTCTGGGTATCAAAGCGAATGAGAGGGGAGGTTTGCGGTGGGGAGGGGAGGACGTTGGATCAGCTTCATGAGGGAGAGGCAGTGGGAGTGGTACTGTGTACCGCGAGGCTGCACCAGTGCAGGCTAAACTGCATTTTTACATGCAAACAAATGCCTGCTCTGGTACACATTCCCACCGAAACAGGGCATGCTCTGCACCACAGCGGAGCAGCTTGCAATGCCCCGGCAGCTGTGTCGGATTTGCACTGGTGCAGCTTATCTGCACCATTGGTAAACAGTGCAGATCCGGTAGTGTAAACACATTTATTTGAGCAGTGTAAAAAGCTGGGCAGCCTGAGGGAAGAGAGGCAGAGTGAGACCACCTGTAAAAGAAATAGTGTCAATTTAAAAGAGAAGCACAAGGCATTGGAATCCCAGCCTGGCTGCTGTGTGACATAAACTGGAGTCCTGGGTGCTGACATCTGATATACTGCCGCAGCCCATCTCTCCGTGTTAATGGAGTACCCTTTTAACAGCGTGTTGTGGATTAAGCTCCAAGTGTCTCGGAACCATCTATCCCTCATTTGTCATGATTTCATGGCTAATCTGATTAACCCCCGAGCCAATTTGCATTCCAGATATTGCTGGTCTGCTGCCTTTACAAAGGTTGACAGGTTAGCCTGCTTACATTAACGCCTTCCTTCCCATCTTTGCTAACTGTCCTCTGAAGGGCACCAGAAAAAAACCAGCATTTGTCAATGCCGAATGTCTGCTTGCTGGCATTGGCATTGGTAGTGTAGGAGTTAGAGAGATGCATAATAGGAATTGCGGTGAAGTATTGAACTGAAGCCAACCCCACCACCACCCTGCAGAGACTGACAGGCATTGGGGTGTGCCTTTGGGTTGTCGGGCATAACGGCCACATCATTTCACCACATCCTACCCTGCAGACACCGACAAGTGTCACAGTGTGCTTTGCTGTCTTTGTGCCTTATGCTCACCCCATTCCATAAGGAAATATGGTGAGATGGGTGCAGTGTAGGAGAATGTGGTGAACTTTGGGGCTGAAAAGTCCAAGGCACACCTCGATGCCTGTCACTGGCTGCAGGGTGTGGGTGGGGGTGGAATGGCATGAGCATTACAGCCGACAATCCCAAGTCACACCCCTGATGCCTGTCAGCCTGTACAGGGTGGGACGTTATGGTTGGAAACCCTAACGCCCTAGGCGTTCGATGGTATTTTCACTCCAGATTTTCAACATGGGTTTTTTGTGACCCCACCTCATGAACAGTGGCAATATCAGTTTGTTAGCCGAAAGCTGATTTTTGACTACGCCATTTGGCGCCACAGGTGCAAAAACACATTTTGAACAGGATGTGAAAAATGACAACTGTACTGTTCATGGGGAGGTGTAAAAAATGGCAATGTTGAAAATCTGGAGTGAAAATATAAAAAAAAAAAAAACTGTTGAAGTCACGAGCTTGCGTAGAAACTTCACAACGCACACCCGTAATGTAATTAGTTTGGGGATTTTTTTACAGCAGATTGTCAACACAGGCATTCTGGGACCTCCGCTCGTGAACAGTGTCACTGTGATTTTCTTAATCTGTCCCGAACACCGATTTCCCACAGCGACCGCGCATTTCTGCGCCAGATGTGTGAAAACACATTTCAGCCAGGGTGTGAAAAATGACAGCTGTACTGTTCATAAGGAGGTGTGGAAAAATGCCAGTGCTGAAAATCTGGACTGAAAATATTACAAATTCGTGAATTTACAAGGGTGCGTGAAAACTGCGCAATGCACGCTCGTAACAGTCATTTTGTGGACTTTTGTCACCAAATATTTAACATAGCCATTTTAAGACCTCTGCTCATGAACAGTGTCACTGTGATTTTCTTAATCTGTCACGAACATTGATTTTGCACACCGACTGTGCCATTGTGCACTACATGCGCGAAAACACATTTTGGGCGAGATGTGAAAAATGACAGCTGTACTGCCCATAAGGAGGTGTGGTAAAATGGCCATGTTGAAAATCTGGAATGAAAATATTAAAAAGTTGCGAACTTACGAGCATGCATGGGAACTGCACAACGCACGCTCATAACAGTCAAATTTGGGAATTTTTTTAGCAAATGTTCAACATAGGGTTTTGGGGGGGCCCCACCTCATGAACTGTGACACTGTCGTTTCGTTACTCAGTCCCGAAAGGTGTTCCGGCGCAGTGGCGCAAAATCACCTGCGGAACCGAATAACAAAGGACAGTGACTGAGTTCAGAGGTGGGGCCCCTAAAAGAACCTCTCATGTTGAAAATTTGGTGAAAAAATGGCCGAAATATGCACCAAAGTTGAAAAAAAAAAAAAAACATTTATGCCATTATATAGCTTACCGGCATTTCTTCAGTTTGCGGTTGGCTTTGAAGAGTGCAAACGTATTCCCGGTCCACCAAAGATCGTCGCGCTGAGGGCTCTGGAGGTAAGTGTGGGGAGTTGGGTGCGCAGAGGGTGGGTGCAGGTTGGGGGAAGGGAGCAAGACAGTCAACAAGGGACTGTTCTTTTTTGTTTGTTTTTAGTTTTTTTGTTTTTTTTTTTTATTCAGGAAGACGACACGGGACTTTTGCCACGCTGGGTGGGCTCCCAGCATGGCAGCTGGAGGATTATTTTTTGGGGGTGGCAGTGGAGTCGTGAGAGTTGGGCACCCTGTCGGCCATATGACTTTTGCCACGCTGGGGTGGGCTCCCAGTGTGGCACCTAGAAGTCTGTTTCTTTGGGGGTACAGTGGAGCTGACAGGATTAGGCACCCTGTCGCCCATGAGACTTTTGCCATGCTGGGGTGGGCTCCCAGCGTGGCACCTAAGTCTGTTTGGGGGCAGTGGAGCCGATGGCGGATTGGGCACCCTGTCGGTAATGCAGTGTCGGGGGCAGAGGGAGGCGCGCTAAGCGCTGGGGTGGGCTCCCAGTGTGCTACGTGAGTGTTCGTTTGGGGGAAGAAGAGCGGTCTATGACAGTTCAGATGCAGTGAAGACATACGTGTAGGCAATTTGCATACTGCTGACAGCAGTATGCAATAGCCTCCAACCACCGCTGATTGTGGCGGTGTTTTCCTCAGAACTGTACGCCACTGCATCTGAATGGCTGTCATAGTCGGCTCGGACATTCATTGGCGCGGTGCAGCCGCTTCTGCAAAAGCGAGCAAGGCATTGGAAGTGGAGGAGGCACACCTACGGAAACTTGTATGGTGGCACTATGTTTCTTGCACATGCGTGCAAGCAAACATAAAAAGTATGGAAAAGGCTTCCACTTTTAGGGAACAGAGGTGTAGCTCAAACCAGGCATTCTTTTGGAGAACATATTGCTGAGAAGGCTGCTTAAAAGGAAATGTAAGTGTTCAGGAGCCCTCATAATCTGGAAGTCCATGAGGAGGTCTTTCAGGTGAGATATTGGACTTGAATGTAGATGGCAGCAGTCTAGAGATATTAATATTTCCATCAGCCCCATATTAAACCAAGAAAGTAATTTTTTTTTCTTGGAGAAAAAAGTGATGCTATAGATAGGCAAGCAGTGTTGCTAAGCACAGCTTGCCCAACTGTGATATCACCTACTTGTCTCCAGGGTGCATGATATGGCGGTAGCCTTGATTTAATATAGGGCTGATTTAAGTATGGATATCGCTGGACTTCTGACACAGGTAAGCCCATCACCTTGTTTGAAAGCTTTTTATGGACTTTCAGACTTTGAGGAACTCTGCCCAGTACTCCTGCATTCCTTGGTATGTCAAATTGGCTTGTTTACACCAATCCATTTATTGCCCCCAGTTTGGGCTACTCAGTCACTTCAGAAAGATATAAGGCCCTGTTGGATCAGGTGGGACTAGAACATGCAGATCTACTAGTGACAAATGTAGTCTTTATCCAATAAATCTATCAGTGTGGACTAGATGGTTTAGAAATATTCTGCAATATGTAAGAATGTGGTGTGGCCATCTTAGTGGATGACCGTGGAGGCCTTTAAGCGGGATTTTAAGACTCTGTCATGGAACAAGGCTTTTGTGGATTGATATCGTTAACTGTTGTTCTTATATGTATATTTTGATTTTTATGATTCATTTGTACAGCGCCTTGGCATTTGAAAGGCGCTAAATAAATAGTTTATTATTATTATTATTATTAGTGGTTCATCAGCATCCCATTTTTCTATCACCTGGAAGACTTTTTTTTTTTTTTTAAACTTTATTTCTTCACACACTCTTCGGGCATCCTTCAGGAGTACCCACACGACAACCGCCCTACTCCCAGCCTGAACCCTCGATCCCCGGCACTATCTCCAGGGCTGATTCCACCCTCCACGGCAGTGGCTCCTTAAGTGTGAAGTGCCTACCTGATCGGTTGTCGGGTCGGGGGTGGAGGACGATCTTGGGTGCATTGAGCCAGCATTTGGGATGTGGGCAGAGTCCCTGGGGCCACCTTCATCTCACCGAAGGGTGTGAGGCTCTTTTTCCGGCATCTTTCTTGTCCCCTCGGAGTGCGGCAAGCAAGGCAACGTAGAGCCGCAAACTCTCCCTAAGCGTGCCACTGCGTCGGCACGCTGAGCACCCCTGGCTTCCTCACCAGCGGTTGCTCCAGGAGCGAGCGCTTTTTCCCCAACCCTCCCCGGGAGAGCGGTCTGTGGGCGCTCCTCTTCCCCCCAGCTGACCCCCAGCGGCCAGGGCTCGTTCTCGGGCCGGGTCCGCGGTGTGGCGCAGTGTTGCATCCAGCGCTCAACCCTCGGCGCCACCGGGCCGGCCCACCTGGAAGACTTAAGTTTGTGAGTGAGCCCTGGAATCCCAGACTGGGACCAGTTGGGGGCAAACCATGCCACAGTGTGGTACACTGAGGCTGCTTGGGAATGGTAAGCACATCACCAGTCACAAAGCCGCATCAGTGGCTGTGAAGGTAGTCGCTTGTCCGCCTTCCTGGCTAAGAAGTGTGTAGCCACAGCGACTCCGAGGGTGGGGATGGAAGATCAGGTGCTAAAAAGGGAAAACTCATGGGGGGGGGGGTTACCATAAACACCCAAAGGCACAATGCAGAATACTCAGCTCGATGCTGCAGCACAGATCATTCCGCATGCTTGTATACGAACATATGAATCTGCGAGCAGAAAACGGCCTCATGGTCTATCAAGTCTTCTCGAATGTGCAGCTACCACCCTTACACTGCAGCTGGCCCCCCCCCTCACAGTTGCCCCCCGACTCACCCTGTCCCATCCCCTTTTAAAACTTCCCACTGTCTTACAGGATACCACCCCCTCAGGCAGTGTGTTCCATTTAATCACAACCCTCTCTGTGAAAAATGTCTCATCATATCTCTCCTATATCTTTGCCTTCCAATCTGAGACCATGTCATCTTGTGTCCCTCCCACTCATGTTTGCATGCAGTGAGTTTTGGGTTCTCAGCAGCTTGGACAAGGTGGCTGGAAACACACTTGGATGTCACCGGCTCAGGGATTGCAGAATCCAGCACTCTGGTGAATGGTGTCAGCATGGCTCAGTTGGTAGTACATCTGCCTCTGGGCCCCGAAGGTTGTGGGTTCTAGTCCCACACTGGGATTGGGCTCATACCTAAACACTGGCACCCGAGTGCAGTATTAAGGGGGTGCTGTACTGTTGGGGACCTCAGTTTAATGTCTTGTCTCAAGGCTAGCACCCAGGCAGTGCGGCACCTGCCCAGTGCTGCACTGCAGTGTCAGTTGTGATGCAGTTCCTGGCATGAATGACAGCCAAGAAATATAATGCTGTACTTGTCTTTGTTTTTTTTTTTTCTAAATTATCCCCATCCCCCCCATGGATTTCCAGTACCCGTCCTGATATTTGGGTCACCACTGCAGCACCCTTCCTTTGGCTGGGAGAGTGGGAGGGCAAGAACCTTCCTTTACAGCTGACATAAATGCTTCTGTTTTCTTTTCCACAGAGGTTATTCTTCCTGGCTACGTTCATTGTTCAGGGATATACCCTGTTCAGGGCTGCATCCTCCAATTCCCTCCAGCCCCCAGTAATCCACTGGTTAACTCTGTGGCTTTCCCGCTGTAACAGGGGCTCTGGAGCGAGGGCTGTCCTTCCTCCTCCACTCCGAAGCAATACACTCTGGAGATTAGGATTCAGTGCTGGCAGACACTATGATCTGGGGGATCCCAAAGTCCCGGACCGGTATTTTCAGACGGACTTGGGTTTTTCTCCCTTTATAGGTCCCTCCCACTTCTCTCAACAGGAGCACAGCCTTCTTGGTGGCCTCGCACACACTGGCCCAGCTGCAGGGGTCACTATGGCATAGGATGTCGCTGTCGACCCTCTCAGCAGTAGCTCACTGCTGTGTAGCAGCTGCCCCAGCCTGGACTGCCTCCTGGCATGGCGACTCGAGTGGACGTCCAAGTGCGGGTTGCCTCCATGGCAGCACAGTGTTCTGCTCCTGAAGCGTGAGGGCTGCCAACAGTGCTGCTCTGTGATTGGCCAGCAGCTGGTTCATGAATATCTGGCAGCCTGTGCTCTCCCTCCATGGAGAAGCAAACTTATGGGAGGAATCCTGATGAACCTGTGGGCGGGTGTGGTATCGTTCTCCTAACAGGAGATCACCAGTTTCCTTCCTATATTCTCCCATAGCCTGACATAGGGAGGCAAAGTCAGAGTTGACGCATTGGATGTACCACATGTGCAACCCCCGACTCGGTACAATCTCCTGCCCTGTATTGCCACCTTTTGTCACCTGTGTGTCACTAATGCAGTGTAGGTTGCAGTCTATCCACCCCTGGATGAGGAAAATTCTCCTGTGACCAGCCCACTATGTTTTGGGATCAGGGTGCGAACCCTAAAACTGGCATGGCAAATGGCTGTCATAGTCACTGCACTGTTGAGCCCATTGCAATTGAAATGATCCCTAATGCATCTTACTTCCTTGGGTGTCAGCGTGGCTCAGTTGGTAGCACATCCCCCTTTGGATCAGAAGGTCGTGAGTTCTCATCCCACACCGGGATAGACTGGCACCTAAAAATCGCTGGCATCCGAGTGCAGTATTGAGGGGTGCTGTACTGTTGGGATGTGCCGTCCTTCGGATGAGACGTTAAACCGAGGTCCCTTCTGCCCATCCTGGTGTTGTCCTGGTGGGTGTCCAGGTGGAAGTAAAAGAACCCAGGGTACTCTTCGAAAAGAGCAGGGAATATTCCCGGTGTCCTGGCCAACATTCCCCTTCCCATAAACCGGTTCATGCAATTATCCAGGCTGTGTGTGGGTGATGATGTGCGATGTGGTCACCACCACCACACATTCAGTCACATCACTACCAGTCTAGCATTGCTTGTAAAGCACTTTGGGATACTGTGTATGAAAAGTGCTATATAAATGCCGATTCTTCTTCAAAACCCTACAGAGCATGCTGACCTGTTATGTTACTATAGTAGGGGTATTTGTTTAAATATTGGGCAATATTGGTGTAAATGTCAGTGCTCTGATTATATACTACTGATTATCCACCACCTGTGATTATATACGACTGATTATTCACCAACTGTGAGTATATACTACTGATTATCCACCATCCTCACTTACTGCTAGTTAATTCATCAGTGTTGTTCGCTTGCTGTGTCTTTCCCATGTTAACCACCAACTCACTCACCCCCCCACCCTTGATTTTTCACCCATATTCATCTTGCATATTTAAGTCTGTGGATAATTGAAGGTGCCATGTTCCATGGTTAACATAATAGTAAAATATTACATCTGTCTTTGTTTTGGATGCCGAATGCCTCAAATTAGTTCCAGATAGAGCTGTCAAACAGCATACATTAAGGTTTGTGTGGGCGGGTCCTGGGCCACCCTGAGTTTGGAGGGAATCTGAGGAAGGCCAACAGAAATCCCAAACACAGTAGTATATATGAGGTTGTTACAGTATGTGACAAGACTCTGCATAGCATCAATATTGCTAATTTCCATGCCATGATCTACTGTGCTGTCATACTGCAATTCCGTACTAGCATGTCTTTACTACAGTGGGAGCTGTGTGCTGCAAAAGGCAGGTGGATTATTGCACCAGAGATAACAAGTGAATTTCTTTATTATATTCTGTTCACCAGTGCAAAGGCAGAACCAGTGATTTTCCATTTTCAAAAATGGTCAGTTCCATTTGGCAAAAATCTTAAAATCTCTTTTTCCCCCAAATTGAGGACAAATCAGCATGATTATAACGAACATTTGTCTCAGAATGGAGGTGTTTGCCCAAAATGTTGGTGCAGAGTTGGGTTTTTGTTTTGCATGATAAAGTGGTGCAAAATGAGTTTTTTAATGAAAAGTGGACTCCCAAGTGATGGTTTAAAAATGGCAAAGTCCATTTTCTACTGATGTTTTCCATTAAAAACGGAAAATCATTGGCCCTACAAAGTTTGAATCTGTTACTCCTGTCAAGTGGGTAGCTCTGAACTTTGCTACAGTCGGGCAGGAGAGGAGTCATGGCATCCCACTTGTTCCCTCTGGAATCCCCAGTTGCATTGTAGACGAGCTAGGGAGGTTCTCTCCCCTCATGGTGGCTGGAGAAGGCTGTGGCCTCTCTAATACTTCCATGGCCAACACCTGCGGGGTGAGGTTACCCAGTCCATCATCATCATCCCCTTTATTGATCAGGAGCCACAGTTTAGGGAGGCAGAGAATGTGGCGGGATCTCTGGTGTCACCTCTCCTGTTGCACTCCTCATTCTTCATCTGCAGTCTGCCAGACATGTGCGGGGGGTGGGGTTAGGCAGTGATGTCCCTGTGTTTGGGCCCAAACTCGGTCCCCACCATGCCATGCGGCTCCCTGACTGTTGCAATACTAAGTTGACTCCTTCAATTAATTGAAATGCATTAATTAATTGAAATTGTGGGGGGGAAAAAATGGCAGTTTGGAAATCTTGAGCACCATAGCCATAAATAACCACAAAAAGGATCTCTCACCATTCCCGATGGGAATCTGAATTCCAAAGAAAACCTAGTGCATAAACACACCTAAATGTATCCCCACAGCTTTCTTCGCAGCAGCAGGGGATGCCTGCGGTGGAGCCTGAAAGAAGTGACATTTCTACCCACAATGCACTGCACTTTAGACTGCATTCCAGGCATGATATTTTATCCCAGGCCGTTCATTATGAGTAAACACAACAGAAATCCCCCAGTGCCCCAGCCATTCATTCCTGTGTGTAATTTAATAGGTTTAATTGCGGGCTCTGGCCAGTTCCACACCCACTGCAGTCAACATTTCAGAAAGAGAAAAAAAAAATTAGATCCTAGAATAAAAATGGATGAATAGGTGTAACTCTTCTCTGCCAGTGGGAAAATAGTTGCGGCACACCTTAAGGCTGATCTTGGCAGCTAAATGGTATACGCTAGTTAAGTGGGTTATAAGGAAGCTTTGGAATTATTAATTTTTTCATTTGGATTCTTGTTCAGTGTAATTGGGAGACTGGAGTGTAACAGTAATAGCTGTGAATGAGACCTAGATTCAACTCCCACAGCTGCCGCCTTTACCCTCGGTGTGACCCTGAATCAGCCTCTTACCCTCCCTGTACTTAACATCTCCGATATCATGTTCTAATCTAGCTCCATGCAGTTTGAATCTCTGTTTGCACCTAACAGGGTAGCACAATGCTGTCTGCTCCTTTGCCTGAATTATACACTTTGTAAGAAAGGTGTTGTATAGAACCAGATTCCTTTCTTTTCTAGTCTGAGGTGACCTCATAAAAATGCCTTACAGAGGAGGGTCACTATTTCTTTTTTGGTTCTCCATCTTTTTGGACACCCCCCCCAGCTCCTTCTGACCCTTAGGGTGCAACTAGGCTGCAAGGGCCATCTCCTGTGTGCCAGCTAAGCTCCCCATGGCTGTCAGTTCGGTTCTCCACTGTGGGCTCACTAGTCAGGTATGACACAGAGAGTGCAACAATCTTGTCGGCCTGGGGTGGTTGCATGAGACGCAGGCCTGAGGGATGTGTGCAAACCACCGCCACATCTGGATCTAGCGTCCTGCCTTGTGTGTGTGTGGGGGGGGGGGCAAGCCAGGCACTGTGGGCATAGTTTTTATTTATTTTATTTATGACTTTAGTAACCAGGTAAGTGCACTGATCCCAGGGGCCGTTTTCTGGCACAACCTGGCCCACCGTACAAGTGGCACAGATTTACAACATCAAATGCAGATTGTAGACATAAGGACAGAATAAAACATGGATAGAAATAATTTCAGTATACAATACCCGGGCCACCGAACAAGTGACACCGGTTTAGAACATCAAATGCAGATTGTAAACATAAAGACAAAAATAAAACATGAAGACAAGTAAATTACAGTTTACAGATACCCAGGTAGCAGAGGTACACAAGAATCCCGGGTTACATGAGGACAGGGTACCACAGTGATGTGATACAAAGTTTTTGGAGACATGAGTTCACTAAGCTTAGTATGAAACTAGTTGGGGAAAATCGGAAATCAAAAAATGTCAAAGCTAATATGGCAGTGTTGGACTACCCATTCAAGCGGTGGCGCCTGGAGGTAGTCATGAGCCACTCTTTGAGACGGGATTTGAAGTGGTCATGGGAGTCTAAGGAGCGAAGCTCGGCAGGTAGTTTATTCCATAGTAACGGGGCAGCCGACGACAGGGCTCTACCGCCCTTATTTGTGGATACTCTAGGAACATACAGGGGGGATACTGTGAGAGCGTAGGTGATGATGAACTGAACAAACCATGAGGATGGCAGTGAGGGGAGACCCCAGGCCAGTCTGGATGGCTGAGTTGACCAAGCTGTCAAGGGCGAGGGCAAGGCGGTCTTTTCAGTGGGAGGCATCCCACGTATTGTAGAAGACGTAGTGGTGAGTGGAAAATGGGGCAAGGAGGGCAAAATGACATGCACTGTTGTAGGCAGAGGAGAGGAGAGCTTGGACATCAGGGTTGTGGATGTCCTAGCATATGTGGGGGATCAGTAGTCTAGGATATGTAGTAGATTGCCCTGGACGATGGCCAGTCAGGCTTCCGAAGTGAGGTATTGCCGAAACCTGTAGGCAGCACCTAATTTTAGGTGGAATCTTTGAACCAGAGAGTTGATGTGGTTTGCGAAACAGAGGGAGGGGTCGAGTATGACACCAAGGTATTTAAAGGTGTCAACTTCTTTCAGGACTTGGCCATCTGGGGGTGATGATACTGAGATAAAAGAGAGTTATGGATTTGGCTAGAAATGGCATGGATCCAAATAGCATGGATTTAATTTTTTTCAAATTTATCGGGAGGAGGTTTTCCACAAACCAGTTGTGGGCCACAGCATAGTTTTGTGTAAGAACGGAGGAGATAAGGTCGGGGAATTTGTCACTGTAGTAGAGTACAAGGTTGTCAGCATATAGGATAGACTGGCATTAAGGCTGTCTGAGGGGAAGGAGTTTATAAATAAGGAGAATAGAAGGGGCCCTAGGATGGAGCCCTGGGGCACACCAGTTGAGACGGGCAGGGTGGGGGACCTGGCAGATCCGATGCACACAAATTGAGTGCGACCGGAGAGGTAGCTGAGGAACCAATTTGTAACCTCTGGTGAGCAGCCAAAACATTGTAGTTTACGGAGGAGGAGGAGGTCATGATTGACCCAAGTCGAAAGCTTTAGAGAGGTCAACAAAGACTGCACCGGTGGCATTTCCATGGTTCATGTTTAATAGTATGTGGTCGGTCAGTAATGCAAGGACAGCCGTGGTAGAATGGTTCTTGCAGAACCCATGTTGCTGACGCACAGGAGGTTGTGATTCACCAGGTATTCAGCGAGCTGGTGGTGGATGGCCTTCTCCAGTAGATTACTATAGTGGGGAAGGATGGAGATGGAACGATAGTTGTCCATGAATAGAGGATCGCCTGCCTTGAAAATGGGAATGATCTTGGCAGCCTTCCAGGGGTCGAGCATGGAGGAGGAGTAGGAGGAGGAGGTGAAGAGAGCGAGGTTAAGGATACAAGTGAGAGGCTTCATGATGGTTGGTGAGACTAGCCTGAGGAATACTGGGGAGAGGCCATTAGCCCCAGGTGACCCATGGTTTGGGATGCTGTTGAGGAGTTTGGCTGTGTCATCAGTTGAGAGGGCTCTGAACAGAAAGGTGGATTCTGAGGATGAGAGGCAGGCCCGGTGGTAGTCGACAAAGGGTTTGAGAGGAGGGCAGAGCTATACAGCTGGCTATTCTGGAGTTTACTGAGATATCTAGACAGGTCTGTGAACTTGTCATTGAATGCCCTGGCAACTACCAGTGAGTTTGCAATGGGACCATTGGGGGAAGTTTAGTTACAGGGGCACCTTGCCGGAGTGGAGGTTAAGTAGGAAGTTTATGGATGTGCAGAATTTCCTGGGGTCTCCAAGGTTAGCCTGTTGGAGGTGATGGAGATGATTCTGTTTGAGGGATTTGGCAAGGTGTTTACATAGGTTTCCTGCCACCTATAGGCATCACAGAGAGCAGGTGGGGGGAGGCCTTATAATTGGCCCAGGCACGATGCCGGTCTTTCATCAGGGTAAGAAGGTACTTGGTGAACCAGCGTGAGCAGTTGCGTCTAACTGTTCTAGTTGTGAGTGGAAAGTGCCTGTCCTGGAGTGCCAGGAGGGTCTGTGTAAATGGGGTTACTGCCTTTGACACGTCGGAGAGAGATGTGAGGCCAGTCCAATCTAGGGCCCATGCTTCCTCGAGGAGGCATGGGATGTTGGGGTTCCTGAAGTTCCTAAAAGGCCGGTACTTTGACAGAGGATGCTTAAACCTGGATGACCAGAGGAGATATGTCGGAGAGTGGTCACTGATTGAGTCTGCCATGGTGCCAGCATGCAGAACACAATCATCCCTATTTGTAATTATACAGTCCAGAAGAGTCTGGGAGGCCGTGCATGGATTTTGTCTAGCAGGGAGGGTAATGGTCTGGACTAGATTGTGTTGCTTCAGGTGGGGTAATGTATTTTATTTATTTTTATTTATTTAGTTTTTGTTAACCGGGTAGGTGCACTAGCCATAAAATGACTATTTTCGGGCACGATCCGGGAGAGTACAACAAAAGGAGAACAGTTGAACAACAGCAACATGGGTACAATAATACAAATAGAGGAACAGTATAGCAGTGCTACAAAAATACAATGGGTAGAAACAACAAATAATGGCAAGCATTATACAGATAATGGCAGTAAGATATATAACAAGTGCAGAAACCATGGACCCGACCTGTGGAGTGAAAGGGTTAATAAGATAGTAAGGTTATATAGAGAGAAATGTGAGGAATGTTCAAACATAACAAGAAAGACTGACAGAAGGAAGGTCAGGGGTGGTAATGGGCAAAACAACAGTGGATGGTCAGCAACAAGGTTCGAGAAGGAAGAGAGCTAGTAGTCAAGAAGTTATTGACAAAGAGAAGGAAAAATATGGGGAAGGGAAGAGGAGACAGTCTTGGAGCGGGATTAGAGCAGGGGTGACATTACTGGTAAGTCTCAGGAGCTTCAGGTTGGTCAAAGCATGTACAAGCATCAGCTAAGGATAGATAACGACGATATTCACTTTTAAATCCAAAGTGAGACTGAGACAGCTGGAGGTTGAGTGGAAGAGCATTCCATAGCCTGGGATCAGAGAATTGGAAGGTCCCTGTGCCTTTAGTCGTCCGACATCTCGGAACATAGAGCAAGGATTTGTCAGCTGATCGCAGGCCATGGGAGGATGGTTGAGGAACCAGCAACGCTGCCAGCTGGGATGGGGTTTTTTCCTGGATGATCGAGTCCATTAGTGATCCAAGGTAGTATTGTTTACTGGCAGAGGGTGAGAGCCAATTCAGATCCTTATAAAGAAGGCAGTGATGTTTGAGTTGAGGCGACAAAGCGGCAAATTAGCATATATTGTTATAAGTTACGTCCCATTTTAGTAGGGAGGTTTTATGGGCAGCGGTAAGAATAGAGGCACCATAAGTAAGGGTTGGGAGCAGAATACCTCGGGCAATTGCTAATTTGGCCAAGGGTGTAAGCATGTAGCTCGTTTTGTAAGCTACTCCTAGTTTCGAGTTTACAGCTTTGCACGAGGACTGAATGTGAAGATTAAAATCTAGGACTGGTCCAGGAGGATCCCAAGGTACTTGAAGGAAGTAACATTTTCAAGTGGAAATCCTCCTGGGTGAAGAACCTCCAGCAAACTAGAACAGGTCTTAATCTTCGGTGCAGAACCTAGGAGCATGGCTTTCATTTTCTTTTAATTTAGTACAAGCTTACGGCCTAGTAGCCAGTCTAAGACCTTATTGAAGTCTGAAGTAAGTGATGTGTTTATGCAGGCAATACTAGAAGAACTAGTGTAGATGATCAGGTCATCAGCGTAGAGAATAGCTGAGCAGGATGCCAGGACCTCAGCTGCATTGTTGATAAAAATTGAGAAAAGAAGGGGCCCAAGGATAGAGCCCTGGGGGACCCCAAGGTTGAGAGTAGACGTGTTGGACAGGGAGGAGTTAAATTTGACAGCTTGCGACCTGTTTGACAGGTAGCTACAGAACCAGTCCACAACAAGGGTAGAGAAATGGAATTTATGGAGAGTGGAGAGAAGCTGGGGATGGTCAACAAGGTCGAAAGCCTTAGTGAGGCCAATGAATATGGCACCTGTGAGTTTTTCCAGAGTTCATGTTGGATAGAATATCAGTAGTTAGTTGAAGAAGAGCCGTGGTGGTTCTATGACCTTTTATGAAACCATGCTGAGTGTCTGAGAGGAGATTGTAGCGTGTAAGATAGTCAATGGTCTGTGATGCAACTATTTTCGCTAGGATCTTGTTAAGGACAGAGAGAATTGCTATAGGTCTGTAATTGGCCATGTCCTTTGGGTCACCTTTTTTAAAGACAGGCAGAATTTCCTGGGGTCTCCAATGTAGTCTAGTTGGTGAGTGCACATCCAGTTTAAATTGAAATCCCCAAGGAGAATGGAGTCATGGAGAGGGGACAGGGAGGCGAGGCTCAGGAGGAAGCTGTTCAGTCCCTCATTTCCGGCAGAAGGAGGGTTGTAGCAGCAGCCTAGGAACATTTTCTTGCTGTTACCCAGGATCAGTTCCGAGAGGAGCCATTCACTTGGAGATTTGAGATCAGAGTAGAGGACAGTGTTAGCCGAGAGGGGTTCCCTTATGAAAAGTGCAACACCACCACCCTTTTTCCTGCCTGGCTTATCGTGGCGTAGAGAAGAGTATCCAAGAAATTGATAGGTAGGGGTGGCATGGTGGAACTTTAGCCATGTTTCTGAAAGCCCAAGGATGTGGGGCTTGTAAAGTGTGACCCATACCTCCAGTTCCGGGAACTTGGAGGGAAGACTGCAGATGTTTATATGGGCAGTCTTTAGACCAGGGGCATTTGTCCATATGCCGGAGGAGGAAGTGATGTGGGAATTTGGAGGCCCAGGGTTGCTTTTGATATCCCCTGCTAGGAGGAGGAGGGATAGCAGGAGTATAAAAGGGGAAAAAGGAGCAGAGGGAGTGCAAGAGAGGGATGCCAGGTAGTGACCCAGCAAGCGGCGTTCCAAGTTTGAGAGAAAGGAGAGCGTGATAGGCCCTAGTGCGGATAGTTCCCATGTTGAATGAGGTGTGGGGCACTGAGGGGAGGAGTGAGAGTGAGAGAGGTACACTAAGGACCTTGGCGAGCACTGAAGCTCAAGAGTCAGTCAGTCAGCGAGGCAAGCTGACAGTAGGACAGCAAGGAGAGTGAGATGCAGCAGGTTCATGATTGCCATGCGTGGAGTTTGCTGGGGGAGAAGGGAGCTGTAGGGAGGGCAGATCAGGCAGGCAAAATGGGCGAAACCCAGAAAATCCGCATGTCTCCCAGACTGCCAGTATGACGACAGCTTGTGGTTTCGGGCCCCACACCCTGTGGATCCTCACTGGTCTCGATGGTTGGTTGTGGGTGCAGCAGATGGTGCTGGGAGGTTGCTGGCATAAGGGTCTGATGGCAGGTGTAGGTGGCGGTCTAGGGGCAACCAGCTATATGAAAAAAATAAATAGAACACCAACGACGTTGCTGTGGTCCGATAGCAGGGTGGCAGAAATGCTAAGTAGCCTGTGCCCTTACTGGGAGCTGAGACCCTCACCTATACAGAAAGTCTGGCTAGCCTCCACCTGGGACCTCCAGCTCTGGTCACCCAGGTGGCAACACAAGCTTGGATGCCAGACCACTGGATCGGCTCACTTAGTATATTTCTTAGGGAGGCAGTATAGTGCAGTGGTTTAAGGCTCTGAGATGCAAATCTGGAGACCTGGGTTTGAATCCTACAGCCCCCACTTGCATACTGTGTGACCCTGAGCAAGTCACTTAACTTCTCTGTGCTCCCAGGTTGCACCTATAAACAAGCTTTCAGCTCAGTGTGTCTCACCTGGTTAAACTATTGGGGGAAAAAAGTTCCATGGTGGCTGGTATGTCTGCACCGCATCCCTCCCTCTGCTGTGAAAAGAGTGATTGACCCCAGCATGTCCTCTCTCAGCCTCTGCAGGGATTTCAGCCCCCCAAGAATGCTGAAACAAAACCTCTGCTGTTGTGGGGCACTGGTTAACTTTTTTGATGAGCAACCGTCCAAACAGAAGTACCAACACCGTAGTTCTCCCTGACACTCTGTGTTCACTCCCCTGTACTCTTCACCTGGTCCTGCATTGCCCCCAAAACCCACCCCCTCTAAAATCACCACCCATCACAAACTTGGGCCTGGTAAACTTGACAATCTCAAAGCCTACCTTGGTGCCTGGGACTGGACCCCACTAGCAAATGCCCTCGACCCTGATACTGCGCTGGAACTATTTATCACCACTTTCAATAATGCCTGTGATAAGCTTGCCTCCTCTACCAAGAAAATGGCCAAAGGTAACCATGCCTCCTGGTTCTCAGATCACCTCTTGGGCATGCTGCGATACTGTGATGCCCTTTGGCATCTAGCTAATGAAACTCAACGCCCTGCAGACGGGCAACGGAATAGGGAAGCCCATAACAAATGCACATGGGGCCATTCACACAACCAAAGCAGAATACTACAAATCGTCTTTAACCACCACATGGGGCTCTGGATGCAAATTTTGGAATAATATTAAGGAACTCCACGGCAAAAGTACTAACCTACCTCCAGACCAGCTGGTAATAGACGGTCATCTCTCATCGGATCCCCTCAGTATAGCCTCAGCCCTAAACTCCACTTTCACTGATCTCAGCCATGTCCTCCCCCCTAATTTCTTCTAACCGCCACCTACCCGGACTAACACTCCGCCATCCCACACTCCACCTTTCCACCTTCACATCCTTGCCCCACAGACTGCCAAACCCTACCTTGCTAAAGCCCTTAACCACTTTCAATTTAGTAGCGACTCCCTACACATGCGGCTTCTCCGACTCACCCTCCAGGAAGTCCTTAACCCTCTCACCCATATCCTCAACCTCTCCCTCTGTCAGGCAAATTTCACTGCTGAAATCTGCCTACATCACGCCGGGTAATGCAGAGTGAGACCGCATCACTCCCCACACTACCTACCCATCTCCATCCTGCACTTCTATCCCTTGGCATTAGAGCATATAGTCTCCGATCAACTCACAGACCACCTTATCAGATATAACATGCTATGCAACCAGCAACACGGTTCCCGAAAGGGACACAGTACCATCACCGCACTCCTTGAACTTACCTCACATATCCACACTGCCTTAGATAACAGCCACCTCACCGGAGCAATCTTCGTGGACCTTCTAAAGCATTTGATACCACAACCATGCCCTCTTACTAAACACACTTCGCCCACAGCGCCTCTCCAATGAGGCAGTAAACTGGTTCACCAGCTATCTCTTGACAGAACACAGCTGGTTAGGTGGGCACTGTCCTATCCTCCAGCCTCCTGTCCACTCCAGTGTCCTCAGGGCTCCATCCCAGGCCCCTGCTATTCTGTCTATACCTAAACTCCTCCTATCATCGGCCTGCCCCACCAACCTACTCCTATATGCCGACGACGCCGTCCTTTTCGCAACTGATACAGACCCCCTGAAACTCCACCAAACACTCCAACACTCACTTCATGCGACTGAACACTGCCTCACCTCCCAGCGCCTAATAATCAATTACAATAAGACAAAAGTCATGATTTTCTCCCACCCACAGAACCCACTGAAGAACCTCTGCCCCCAATTTCTTACTGTAAACCTAACCCCCCCTTGAACAAGTGTACACCTTCAAGTACCTCGGAATCACACTTGACCCGGCCCTCAGCTTTAATCAACATATTCAACGTCTATCCACTGCCCTAAACTCTAGACTTGGTGTACTTTACCAGCACAAACACTGCCTCACCTCCGAGGCTCTACGTCTCACCATTAACACCACTGTCCTCTCACTGCTAGACTATGGCATTCTAATCTACAGTGCTGCTCCCACCTCTGCCCTAAATAGACTTCGTCTTGTACTAAACAAAGCCTGCCGACTCATACTCTGATGTGATCGCTCCATACACACCTGCTTCTTCTGCAGCGCCACAGATTGGCTAAACTTAGACAACAGAATCAAGTACCACACCTGCTTAATGACCAAAAAGACAAGCCTAGGCCTCACCCCAACTTACCTAAACAAAATCATCCACCCAGAACCCCCTGTCAGAGTCGCACGTAACTCAAGCAAACCGTTACTAAGGGTACCCTGTTGCTGGACCTCCAAATTCCAAAGAACTTTCAGTTACAATGTCCCATCCTGGACCAGTGCATTCCCCACTCTAATATCCAGCGAAACAAGATTAGGCCTTTTTAAATCTAGTCTAAGGAATCACCTCCAGCCTGTGTGATTGCCCCTAGACCAACCTCAAAGCAGGCCCCAGACCCTTTCCCACAGAAACTCTGTCTTGACAAACAGCCTGTCCCCTACCTTGGGCTGTGCTTTAATAAACCCCGATATTCCATGATGTCCTTGCCTGTAGTTTCACCTTTGTATCTAGTGTGTATCACAATATGAAATTGAGTAACTTCACAGCTTCCTGTATGTTTTCTGTTACCCCTGTACTGCACTGTGTATAACGTTGGAACCATTATCATTTCCGTAATGTAATACACAGCAACCTGTCTGTTTCTGTTTCCCCTGTACCGCACTGTGTATGACGTGGAACCTTTGTAAATGAATCTCTGACTCAAAGGTCTTTCTGATTATCTCAAATAAATAAATAAAATTAGCTGGCACGTTTTAGGAAACATTGAAGAGGTAGAAAAGACATGTTAACACGGAGCAGTTTAAACTGACTTTTAATTACTAATTCATCTTTTATTGTCAGTTTGTTGCAGAGGAAAGCAGAGTTTTAATATTGTGTGATAGTCTGCTCTTTGTTGGATAAAGTGCTGCATAGCTTTAACACCACGGATGTGGGTCCTTTCAGATCAGTCACTTACAGGTGGAAACAGCATTTGGACAGCTGAACTGCGACCTTTCACCTCTGGAGGTTAATATATAATGGATACAGTAATCCAGCTGTGACTTTTGACCTCACCAACAGATGCCTGAAAACCAGTTCACGTGTTGTGCAGTTTCAGTATTGTTCGTGTGTGTGTGTATGTGTGTGTGTGTGTGTGTCTTTGTGTCTTACGTAAGAACTCCACACATCTAAGTCAGCTAGGTCTGTGTCCCCGACCTTTGTTACCAACACAGAGCTGATTGACACTTTTTTTTTTGCTGTGCATTACCTCACATTATCAAGATTTCAAACGCCTCCATATTTACTTTCAAGTGGTATGCTGACCGCCATGCCAAGTGGCACGTGCCACGCATACTATGCAGATGAGGCACAAAGCACGCATTGAGGTTGTTGTAATGCTGTAAGGCGAACCTGGAAGCAGCTGGTTCTAGCGCCACACCTGGAACTTGGGCTGATAACCCGACACTGTAGGACATTATGGGTGGGGGTGTTGCACTGTTGAGATGCTGTCCTTTGGATGAGATGTTAAACTGAAGTCCCTTCTGCCCATCTCTGGTGGCTGAAAGACCCTGTAGCACTTAGTGTAAGAGTTAGCGATTTCTCTAGTGTGCAGACCAGCATTTCTCCTTGTCAATAAAACAGGGCCATGTAATCCTCCCCGACACATCTGAAGATGAGCTGGCCAATGCTCATTGTGCCTTTCCTGGTGAAAATAACAAAGTAAAAAAAAAACTCTAGCTGGTGTGTTGTCCTGGTCAGGTAACAGCGCTGGGGAGCCTTTGATTTAAAAAAAAAAAAAAAATGTATAAATAAAATGCTTATGTTCATTCTTCAGGCAGGGAGGCTTCAGTTTTGTAGGCCCCCCCCCCATGTTTCTGTGAATCCTTGTGTGTGGTTGCTGTGGTGTAAAAACGAAGGACAGTAAGGGACCTGTTCAGCCCTTGTGGCTTTGTGTACTACAACATCAGTGCACAGTATCTATGTTGATACCGCAAGGGGACCCATAGTCCCCAAGGGGGGCAGAAAGGTTTTTTTTTGGGGGGGAGACTGACAGCCCACCAGTACAGTCGGTCTCTGAGTGAGGTAGTGTAGTAGGGGCGGGCAGACTTGATGGATCTTCAGTCGCTCTTTGCTGTCAGATTCTATGTTTCTGTGGTCCGACAAAAGGTATCACAATATGCAACAGGTCTGTGCCGATAGGAGAAATCTTCTGAAAATAGCACCCCCCACCCCACCATTTTTGTGTGACATTTGTCAGCAGACTTGCATCAGACTCCAGGTCTCCTGTGGAATGGGTCCCTCTCTCTCTCTCTCTCTCTCTCTCTCTGCTTGCTTTGTACGACTTACGGCCCTCCTTCGTGAGCAGAATGAAACACTATGCTGTAACAAACAGAATAAACTACTGCGTGAAGAGAAAGAAAGAAGTTAAAAAAATGGGGATTGAGGCAATTAATTTTTGGATCCTTTTGTACAAAGCTTGCTATAACACACTCTATTACGAAGATAAATTGCAGGTGCCATTCCCAGTAGAATCGGCCCCCTCCTTTTTGGTCTCTCTCGCCAGTGACTTTAACAGCCCCTCCTGATGTTTTGCCCAGCACATTATGAGCCTCTTCAGAGGTGCTTCTTCAGGTGTTCCCCTGCTTCACCTTGCCCTGAGAAGAAAAGGATGGGAAGCTGTGGAACTTGGTGACTTTTAAAGAGGACTCCCATCATACAGGTGAAAAACAGCAGTTGGTATCCGCGTGGCAGTGTCTTTATAGAGTAGAGGGCCTGGGTAATCTGCAGATCCCATCACACAACAATTGAAAGGAAAGCAGAATTTCAATCCGTTTTGTTTTTTGGAAAGATAATATGCATCACAGCTGGTTCCTTGTGCTTTAAAGAGCTGCTGACTCCTCTGGGAAAACTTTGGAAGACATAATATTTTGACACAATTCAGCTTGCAGTTCACAAACATTGTAAAGCTTCCTCCTTCCTGTTACTGTATTTATAACTTTGGAAATGTGCATGGAACAAGGATCTTCTTTGTCCCTTAGCGTTTCTCTGCCCCTACAGCTTATTCCTCATTTCTGTTGTGATGTCAGTCTGTTGCCATGGAAATAACTGTGATGTCACAAGCAGAGTATTCAGGCATCGAGTGGGAAATAAGCAATGAGAGCTGATGAAGTTTCAAGGAACAGAGATCCTGTTTTCATGCAGATAACCTCAGCAATAAATAGCAGGGAGAATAAATACAGAACGGATGCAAAACATACCTTGAATTGTGCTCAGATATCATGTTTCCCTAAGTTGCCCCGGAGACGTTGGCTGCTCTTTAAAGTTAATTATGTCCTCGTGGTGTGGAAGTTGTGGTCCTCTGCTTTGTGGCACCGTAAGTGGTTATGTAGCAGCAGATTGTGATGCTACAGGCACATGTCAGTGATTGTGATTCCTGAATTGCATCAGGGTGGATACTGAGTTGTAGGAATTATGTTTTCACATATATACGTGTGTGTGTGTGTGTGTGTGTTGTGTGTGTGTGTGTGTGTGTGTGTATGTGTGTGTGTGTGTGTGTGTGTATGTATATATATATATGTGTGTGTGTGTGTGTGTGTATGTATGTATATATATATATATATATATATATATATATATATGTGTGTGTGTGTGTGTGTGTGTGTATGTATAATATACACTACTACACCTATATACTATATATATATAAAGAAGCGTGGAGAAGAAGGCCATTAGGTCTATAAAGTCTGCTTGTGTTGCAGGGTCCACAGCTTGAGCTACTGTCCCTGTCCCCCTCTTCCCACTCCGCCCATCCTCCCTACCCATGACCCTTACCCTCCCCCCTGTGCCTATCCGAGCCTCTCTTAAAGCTGCCCACTGTATTCAATGAGATTTCCTTTTCTGGCAGTGCATTCCAAGTGTCCACCACCCTCTCTGTGAAGAAGTGCTCCCTGACCTCCCTCCTAAACCTCCCACCCTCCAGCTTAAGACTGTTTTCTCTCGTGTTATGGTTGCCACTCCGCTCTCCTTATCAACCTTATTTATCCCTTTAAAGTATTTGAAGGTGCCAATCACATCCCCTCTCTCTCTTTCCTGTCTTCCAGGGAGTACATGTTCAGTGCTCTCAACCTTTCCTCGTATGCCTTACCCTGCTGACCAGCGATCATCTTTGTAGCCCTCCTCTGGACCTTCTCCGGCAGGTTAATGTCCTTTTTGAGATGTGGGCATCAGTACTGAACTCCATACTCTAGATGCGGCCTTACCAGTGACCTGTACAAGGGCAGTATAACCTCCTCTCTCCTACTACTACTGATCCCCCTAGATATGCATCCCAGCATCTTGTTTGCCTTTGCTGCTGCTTTCTTGCACTGCGTGGAGTAATTCAGGTCACTAGTGATCATCACTCCCTGGTCCTTCTCCTCCTCTGATGCAGATACTCGGACTCCACCCAGGTAGTACTCTGTCCTGGAATTCTTGGCTCCAGTATTCGTAAGTTTGCAATTCTTGGCATTGAAGCCAAGCTGCCAGATCCTGGATCACCTCACTAGCTTTTCTAGAACTTCTTGAAGGTCCTGTATCCCTTCAGCTGTGTCCACTCTCCCACAGAGCTTGGTGTCATCTGCGAATAGGCACATTTTTCCCTTAATGCCATCTTCAGTGTCATTTATGAAGACATTGAACAACACCAGCCCCAGCACCGAGCCCTGCGGGACCCCACTGGTTACCTCTCTGGTGCCAGATAACTCTTCCCCCCCACAATCACCCTCCGGGTTCTGTCCTTCAGCCAGTTTTCCACCCTTCTGGCCATCTTTTCCCCAACCCCGAGATCAACCAACTTCATGATCAACCTTTTGTGGGGCACAGAGTCAAAGGCCTTGCTGAAATCAGGAGAGGATGTCTACTGCTTGGCCCCTATCTACCGCTTGGCCCCTGTCTACTGTCTTAGTGACACAGTCAAAGAAGTCGATCAGATTTGTTTGACACGATCTCCCCCCCCCAAATATGAACCCATGCTGCCTTGCATCCTGGAGACCATGCTCCTCTAGATATTCCACCAACCTTTCCTTTAGAATGGTCTCCATGAGCTTGTCCACAATGGAGGTCAGACTGACTGATCTGTAATTCCCTGGGTCATCCTTGGGACCACTTTTGTGGAGCGGCACTAGATGTGCTGTTCTCCAGTCCTGCGATACTATGCCTGACTCTAGTGAACTATTAAATAGGTCTGCCAGTGGTCCTGCCAGCTCCTCAGCCAGTTCGTTTAGTACCCGTGGATGTACTCCATCTGGGCCTGGTGATTTGTCCACCTTCAATGCCAGCAGCCCCTCCCTCACTCTGTCCTCCTCTGTCACTACATCTGTGTCCCCCCCCCCCCTCCTCTTTTCCATCCTGAAGGCACTGGTCTGTCCTTCTCCCTGGTGAAGACTGAACAGAAGTAATCATTTAGTATCTCTGCTTTCCCCAGTTATCCTCTACCCACTCTACCTTTTTCTTAAGCCTAACAATCCATTCCTTTTTGACCCTTTTCCTATGTATATAGCTAAAGAAAGCCTTCTCCCCCTTCTTAATTCCTTCAGCTATCTACAGCTCTTTCTGTGCCTTTGTTCACCTGACTTTCTTGCTTGCCTCACTAGCCAACCTTAGGTAATTTTCCCTATCCATCTCTCTCTTGGTATTCCTAAATTTTCTGTAGGCCAACCTCTTTTCCCTTACTGCCTGGGTGACCCTAGAACTGAACCATCTGGGCGTTTTGGCCCTTGTGTTCTTACCCCTGAGCCTAATGCACTCATCTGTGGCAACCAGTATTCCTTCCTTAATGATGGACCACCTTTGGTCTACCCCCATATCTGCTCTGATGCCTGCCAGGTGGCTTCTTAGCACTTTGCCCATTTCCCTTATATATCATATATATTCTTATATTATAGAGGTGTGCTGGTGCCCCTATAATTGGGGTTAAATCTTCACTTCTATGTTTAACTGAAAATTTAGCACTCTAATAACTTTGCAAACATTTGAACAATTCGCATGAAATTTGGCATGCACCATCAGGGAACAAAGATCTCTGGATGTGGCAAGCTTACTTCCAGTTGGATGTGTTGGTGTGAAAATAAGGAGTATCAAAAAATATGTAAATTACTGTTTCTAGGGACATGGATATGTTGTTCATCCACACTGTCTGGCAGGTATCCTTGCCGCTTTAAATCTTGCCGGAAGGTCTTCAAGCTGGCTCCTCCAACCCACCCGGGTGGTAAAACTCTCGGCTCTGCCCCATGACGCCAGATCTTCCTTACCGCTTGGAAGCTCAGGTTCCCTCCTTAACGCTCTGCGTATAAGACTGGTTCCTAATTCTTCGATTTTCCGAATTTAAAAGTTTTTTGCTAAAAGACTTCGGTCTTCTATCCCTCGCGGCTGCGATGGACAAATCGACTCCCGGTTTTCGGCGGTGCCCTTGCGGGCAGAAGATGTCTCGGACGGATCCGCACTCCACGTGTGTGTACTGTTTAGGCCTTGAGCACGACCCGCAGGCTTGCGACCTGTGCTCTTCCTTCTCAGCCTACGTCCTCGAAGACCGTGCCGCCCGTTTACAACTAGGGTGCCCCGAGAAACGTTTTCCTCCGGTAAAGTCAGAAGAGGCCCGGTCGGCGGTCTCTGTGGCGGCGGATTCGGCGGATCAGCTAGAGCAGATGATCGCCCTCGAAGAGGAGGTGGCGCGGGACGCTTCTTCCTCGACCGCAGCATTTATTCCGCTCTCCCTGGGTTCCTCTTACACAGCTTCTTTTTAAGGAGCTTTGTCTGTCCCTCTCCACTAGGGGAGAGAGACCAACGTCTGCTGGAGCTTCTTCTCGGTCCAAGAAGAAAGACAAGGGTAAGTCTCTTCGTCGAGCGCTCTTGGGAGCGGAAAGGTCCCTCTCCCGAGTTGTCGGCCATCGACTTTGGTGGTCTCGTTAAACCCGGCCCACTGGTCTCCACGGTGTCCCGTCAGGTCAGTTGACCGAGACTCCCGTTGGCGCGGTCGAGATCTTTCTCGACCGTTGAATGGTGTAATCGAACCAAGCCAAAATCCTCTCCGGTTCCCCGGTGGGAAGTTGAGGGATCCGTGGGCTTGCCAGTGCCTCCGGTTCCGGAGCTCTTGAGTGTTCCCTCTGAGCCGAGGGAGGAGCCGGTTCCACCCGTCCCCTCCCCACACCGTTCTCGGAAAAGCCGAGGGTCTCGGTCTCGGACTTCTTCGCGGTCCAGCCGATCTCGCCATCATAGGTGGTCTCGGTCTCAGCACCACGGTAAGTGGCGCCGCTGCTCGTCCTCTTCCTCCTCCTCCTCCTCGGATGAGGGGAAGCTTCGACGCAAGCTGCATCGACGATACGAGGACCTCATGTGGCAACAGCTCCTTCTGACCGGGAACAAGCCGACACAGTCGCCTTCCCCGCCCATTAAGTGGCTGTCACTGGAGCGGCCGAAACAACCCCTCATTTTACCTGAGGAGCCTGTTCCCAGGCCGGTTGTTCGGCCAAAACCAGCTGCCCCAACGATTCCGGTGGAACCTCCGCCTCCACAGCTGCTGTTTGGGGCTCCAACCAAGAACTCTCAGTCGGCTCAGGGTCTGCCCCATAGGCTGTCAGTCACCCTCACTCCCAATCGCCCTCGGCAGGTGGAGGGTGGCTCAGGCCCGAGGCAGCTCTTTGCGGACTCTTCTGAGTCAGACGATTCCTCCTTTTCTCCAAGCGAGTGGACTTGGAGTCTTCTGGAGGTCAGTCGCTGGACGACAGCCCTTCGTCCTTCCTGGGGTTGCTCAGACTCATCTGGAATCCACGGGATGCAGCTCGAACCCGTGTCCAAGCGGGCCAATGTCCCTCACGGAGATATTGGACCGAGGGGATTCCCCTACGGAGGCCTTTCCTGTGGCTGAGGCCATTGTGGGCCCGGCCTTGGAGCTCTGGCAGCGCCCTGCTTCCTGCCCTGCGCCTTCAGCCAGGATGGCCAGGAAGTATGCGGTCCCTACCGGTTCCCTGTCCGGTTTCTCGGAACATCCCTCGGCTGAGGGGTTAGTTACCGACAGCATTTTCCGGCGTGCCGGAAACGCTAGGGACGTGGACAAACCTCCCGACAAGGAGTCCAAGAAATTGGACTATGCCGGGCGAAAAGACTCACGCTCGTCCTCCTTGCCTTCGTCAGGCCAGCTCGCCATACTGATGGCACATTTTCTCACGCCTGTTGGGCTCCCTGGACGAGGTGGTTCCTCATCTCCCGGCTGACCTGCAGACCACGGTTAAGCAGGTGCGGGATCAGGGCAGGGCAGTGGCCAAGCAGCAACTTCAGACTGCTTTGGAAATCAGTGATTCATGCGCCAGGTCAGTAGCGGCTGCAGTGGCTATGCGCCGTCTGGCATGGCTGAGGATATCCACCTTCACAGCGGATACCCAGCACAAATTGGCGGATGTCCCCTTCCTGGGGACCGACCTCTTCGGCCCTGGAGTGGAAGGCCACCTCCAGAGGATCGAAAAGTCCAATGCCACCTTGGACTCGGTCTCATCCGCTCAGAGGGACAAGGGCCGCAGACCTCAACCCAAGCCCTTTCATCCGTCTGCGCCCCCGGCACGCCCGGCCCAGCAACACCAGGGCCAGCAGGCTCGCGCTTGGCGTCCCAAACCCAAGCCTGCGGCTTCCTCCTCCAGGAAGCAGGGAGGTAAAGGCCCAGGTGGTCCCTCGGCCGGTCCCTCCTCCAAGCCTGCACAGTGACGGGTTGAGGGGTGTCGCCCCCAACCTCGTCACCTCACCCCAGGTTCCCCCCGTGGGGGCGGCTCCAGTCTTCTCTCGCTGGTCTGCTATTACCACAGACAGGTGGGTGTTGAAGGTAGTAGGAAGGGGCCTGTCTCTGGAGTTCGAGCAGGCCCCACCCTTCAGAGCCGTCGCACCTCGGGGGGCCTCGGGGTCCGAAGCCTCGCTGTCAGCTCGCCGAGCCGACATCGCTCTCCTCCTCTAGAAGGAGGTGATAAGAGAGGTGGCGGACCCTCCCTCAAACCCGGGGTTCGTGTCCAGGTACTTCCTGGTCCCAAAACGGGCGGGGGGCTGGCGCCTCATTCTCGACCTACACGACCTAAACAAGTTCCTAAGGTCTCGAACCTTCAGGATGGTCACTCTGGCTCAGATAATACCATCCTTGGAACACGGCATGTGGTTCTGCTCTCTGTACCTGCAGGACGTGTTCTTTCACGTCCCTATCCGTCCGTCACATCAGATGTTCCTTCGCTTTCGAGCAGAGATCCCTTTTCGAGTTCCGAGCCATGCCCTTCGGCTTATCTCCAGCTCCCAGGGTCTTCACCAAATGCATGGCAGTGGTGACAGCATTCCTGCAGTGCCGAGGGGTCCGGGTTTACCCTTACCTGGATGATTGGCTGATAGCGGCCCCCTCCAGACAGGAGGTGGAGCGGTCCAGAGATCTGGCCCTCCAGGTTTGCTCTCAGGTCGGCCTCCTCATCAACGAGGCCAAGTCGGAACTCGAGCTGAAACAGGTGATTCTTTTCATCGGGGCAGAGCTCGACACTCTTCGAGCCAGAGCACGGCTCCCGGTGGACAGGGCCGAGGTTCTTTCCTCCTTTGCCCAATCATTTCTGGTTGGGCAATTGCGCCCTGCCCGGGACTTCCTGCGCCTCCTGGGTCTCATGGCGGCCTGTACCAGCGTGGTCCATTGGGCCCGTTGGAACATGCGCCCTCTTCAGTGAGGGCTGGCCGACCAGTGGTCCCCAGCGCTGCGATCCATTGGACCAGCTAGTAGCGGTGACCGGGGATGTGGACATCTCCAGTGGTGGACCGTTCCAGTTCATCTGCAGGAGGCATCCCGTTTATCCGCCCGAGCCAACGGCTCTCTATCGACCGATGCCTCTCTGATGGGTTGGGGTGCCCATCTGGGGAACACTGAGTGCATGGCCTCTGGTCCCCAGGAGTCCTGATGCCACATCAACCTGCTGGAGCTCAGGCGGTCTAGCCTAGCTCCCACCACCTTTGCTCCGTTTCTTGGCGGTCAAGTGGTCTGGGTCAGGCGACAATACACGACCACGCATTATCTAAACCGCCAGGGCGGGATGCGCCCATGCCCTATGCAAGGAAGCTCTCTGCATCTGGTCACTTCAGCAGCCTGGAGGCAGATCTCCTAGCCATTCATGTGGCAGGAGCCTCCAACACCCTGGCCGATGCCCTAAGCGAGATGAGGGGCTCGTCCCATGAGTGGTCTCTCCTGCCAGAGGTAGTACAAGATCTATTCTCCCATTGGGGCACACCTCAGGTGGACCTGTTTGCCTCAGGAGAATGCGGTTGAGGCTGTTCCATGCCGCCCCTCCTCAGCAGGGCTCTCTGCAGGGGGATGCCTTCTCGAGGCCATGGACTCCGGGCCTCTTCTACGCCTTTCCCCCGTTCCCCTTGATGCACAAGGTGCTGCTCAAAGCAAGGAGGGACAAGGCGCAGGTGATTCTGATAGCCCCAGACTGGCCCCGCCAGTACTGGTACCCAGATCTCCTCAGCCTCCGCTTCAGGCTTCCGAGGCAGTTTCCAGCTCGCCCGGATCTGCTCTCAGTCAATCAGGGGAAGGTATTCCATCCGGACCTTCAGTCCCTGCACCTGACGGCCTGGTTCCTGGCGGCTGGGGTTCCAGGCCTTGCCGGTCTTTCCGGCGGAGTCCTCAACGTAGTGGGAGGCGTCCTGTAGTCGACCAGAAAATGCTATGCCTTCAAATGGAAAAGGTTTTCCATTTGGTGTCAGGGCAAGGGCTTGGACCCTTCCTCCTGTTCCTTGGCAAGCATCTTGGACTATTTATGGTCCCTTTCTCAGCAAGGGCTTAGGTAGACGACCCTAAGGGTTCACCTGGCAGCCATCTCTGCTTACCGGGCATGGGCCGGGAAGCAGTCGGTGGTGCAGTAGAAGGTGGTCTGGTGCTTTTTCCAAGGCCTTGATCACATTTCCCCTGCGGTGCGAGAACCTCCACCTCTGTGGGATCTACTGCTGGTACTGGCAAAGCTCATGGGCAAGCCATTCGAACCAATGCACAGGTGTGAACTCTCACCTGTCGTGGAAGACCGCCTTCTTGGTGGCTATTATGTCAGCCAGAAGGATGGGAGAGCTCCAGCGCTCTGCATAGAGTCTCATACCTGGTCTTCCACAGGGACAAGGTTGTCCCTTGCGCCCCCACCTGAAATTCCTTCAGGTGTTGTGAGTTTCACCTTAACCAGGTGTTGACTCTTGGGTGTTCTACCCAGTCACACCTCGGAGGCAGTACAGGCTCCATACTTTGGACCCTAGGAGCGCCGCTTATTATAAGGAGCGCCACGGCTGAAATCGGGAGAGGTTCGCCAGCTGTTTGTCACCTACGCTGAAGCCGCACCTGGCAGACCTGCAGCCAAGCGGACGATAAGCAGGTGGGTCACCTCCTGCATAGATCTCTGCTATAAGTTGGCGGGCATGGAGCCTCCCAGAGGGATAAGAGCTCATTCTACCCGCCATACTGCTGCATCGGTGGCTGCTCCAGGGACGTCCCTATCCAGGAAATCTGCAGGGCTGCTACCTGGAAGTCAGCACACACCTTCATCACCCATTACCACATCGACCTTGAGTCACGCCGGGATGCTGGTTTTGGGGCCTCGGTTCTCCAGTCTCTCTTTCCCAAGTAAGTATCGGGAGTGTGCGCCTTGCCTCCCTCCTCCCGGAGAACTGCTAGGAGTCTGCCAGACAGTGTGGATGAACAACATATCCATGTCCTAAATACAGGTTACTCACCTGTAACAGGAGTTCTAGGAATGGTATATGTTGTTCATCCCATCCCTGACCTACCGATTGGCCGACGCAACCTGAGCTTCCAGAGGGCCAGATCTGGCGCCATGGGCAGAGCCGAGTTTTACCACCTGGGTGGGTGGGAGGAGCCAGCTTGAAGACCCTTCCGGCAAGATTTAAAACAGCAAGGATACCTGCCAGACAGTGTGGATGAACAACATATACCATTCCTAGAACTCCTGTTACAGGTGAGTAACCTGTATTTTTGTCAAATTCTTTGTCACCGCATTGCACAAAAACAGTGTGGAATTTTGGTCCGATATTTATAGGGTATATAGGTCTTGGGTCACAGTGGTGCCTTTTACAGGTTTGATAACTTTGGAACAGATTAATATTTTTTTTTTTATCAAATGTTAACGTTTCCCATTATTTCCTATGGGACAAGTTAGATATGAGCTCGAAATATGATGCTTGATTGCAAATGCGGAATCCTCATTCGCAACTGTGGAATCCTGTTCCGCAAATGCAGAATCCTAGTTTGTGCTGCCGCCATCTTGTTTTCCATTAGCTGGAAAACAAACTTAAATTATAAGAAGAATACAGGAGTTTGGTAAAAGCCAACAGTTGTGTTTACCTAATCTGGGCAGAAGAATTGGATTCTGGGTTTAGTTTGTGACAAATGTGTTTTTTTTTTTTTTTTTTTTGGCGCAGAAAACGTTTACTTCAAAACAGAATCCCTTTTCTACAGTTTGCAAAAAAGGATTTTCTTTTACTGCAAATTGCAAAAAAAGATTTGCAAAAAACATTCTTTTTCGCAATTTGTGAAAGAAGGAATTTGATGTGGCTGTTCCTTTGTCACTTCATAGCAAAGAAACGGTTTGGAATTTTGGGCTGAAATTTTCAGGTTACAGATGGTTTGCCCCATAGATGTGCCTTTTGCTGGTTTGGTAAAAATATATTACTTTGTCTTGGAGTGTGGATTTCAATTTTGCTTAATTTTCCATAGGATAACATTGTAATAGGAGGTTTACAAAGTTGTTTCTTTGTCACTGTTAAAAAAACAGTTTGCAATTTTGCTCTGAAATTTCCAGGGTACAAGGGGCATGCGCCACCGATGTGCCTTTTGATGGTTTTGAGAAAATATATTAATTTTGTGGCAAGTTGCACAGCTTCTCAATTTTCCTGTGTTTTCTATAGGATCAAATTGCAGTGTGAGGTGTTTTTTAACGCTGTACACCACAGGATGGGAGTGTCTGAAAAAGTATGCATGGATGGTACACCCACAGGGAAATAAGGATACATTATTAGCTCTCTACACTTCTGGATGAATGGGAGCACGGGGCCCGCTTCCCACAAGCAAATAAGGCTATGATTATACTTTCTCAAAAAGTAAGGAAATTCTTTGCAGCAAACTTTAATACATCAGTTAGGGTTACAGCAAAAGAAGTTTGGAAATGTGGTGTTAAGGTTTCCAACCCTAACACCCACTCCCACCCTCCACGCGCCAGCAGACGTGGGGTGTGCCTTGAGATTGTCAGCCCTAATGCTCGCCCCATTCTCCTATACTGTGCCCGCCTCAGCTTATTTACTTATGGAATGGGGTGAGCGTTAGGGCTGACAACCTCAAGGCACACCACTAATGCCTGTTGGCGCATGGAAGGTGGGGGTGGGGTGTTACCGTAGCACCACATTTCCAAACTTTTGTTGCTGTAACCCTAACTGTTGCATTGTTTTTTACATAGAATATGTACGTATTTATTTATTGTCAGTGATCGGAATTACAACCCTTTGAGTCAGGGACTCATTTCCAAAGGTTCCACGTCATAATACAAAGTGAAGACAGGTACATACAACACATACAGTCAGTAACTGAATTCATGAAAACAGTAGCGTTACTTCAGTTCATGTATCCTGGTGCACATTAAGTACAGGGTGGTGGTGATGTATACAGGAGAGGCAGCAAGCTGATACAGTTGCCTATACAGAGATTTAGCTATGCATATATTTATATTGTTACAAATACTTGACTAGAGGGTCAGTAGGCAGAGGCAGTCTAATATCAAGACTTTGTCACAGGTGATGACCTAGTCACAGTTTTATGTAGGAGGGTGTGATGCCCAGTGGTTCATTTCTCACCTCTGGGGGCAATTACAGCAATGTGTTGCGAGAATGTGTTTCATAAGGGCTATTTTGAAGGTACAAATTCTTGGCAGATTGGTGACTGTTGAGGGGAAGGAGTTGAACCTGAATGGGGCCCTGTAGGAGAAAGTCCTCTGAGCTAGGGAGGTCCTCACCCTCGGGACCGTGAGAGAGGATTTGGAGGCGCTCCAAGTGGAGACTGAGGGGGTTGAGGGATGGAGAGACGATGCCACACCAGGGGGTGTTAGTCCGAGGAGAATTGTTTTGGCCGTGAGGCAGGATTGGTATTGGAGTCTCTCCTCAAAGTTGAGCACTTGAGTGAGGGAGTAGAGTGTGCAGGTGTGTGTTAGATGATCAGCACCTGACAGATGCCTGCATGCTTTATTAATAGACATTTTTCTCTTGGCGGTGGTGTCTGCGGCTGTATAGACCAGCAGGCCGTAGTCAACTAGTGATAGGACCGATTTAGGTGATGGCTAGACGGAGAGCTGCAGGTGGCAGGCAGTCCTTGTGGCGGTGAGGAGGCCCGTCTGCGTGCATTAGTCGCAGATGTAGGGGCATTAATGTAGGCGTGGAAGGTGAGGGCTGAATCAAAGATTATGCCCAGCTATTTATAGGATGAGACCCTGTTCAAGGGGATGGAGAGGCTGGAAAGTATCCACGGGGGAGTCTTTGAGTTTAGTTTGGTGGTGGGCAAATAGCATGTTTTTTTTTTTTTTTCAGGTTAATGATCAGTCTGTGGTCCAAGAACCAGCATTCGGTCTGGTGCGGTATATACTGTATATATATGTGTGTGTGTGTGTGTGTGTATATATAGATAAAGACATAGACATACACATACACACACATATATATATATATATATATATATATATATATATTTATATATATTTATTATATACACACACACACGTGTGTGTGTGTGTGTGTGTATATGTATGTGTGTGTGTGTGTGTGTGTATATATATATATATATATATATATATATATTATATATAGCTACACACACATACATATGCTTATTAATGAAGAGAGGTCTTAGTTTTGAAGTTCAGGTTTATTTTAGAATGTTGGGTAATTGAGTTCAACTGTAGGGTAAACCAAGTGGGTCACCTCATATAGAGTAATACAAGTAACCAGCCAGGATATGATCATAAGGGTTGATCACCTTGGACAGAGTTATACAGCTAACCACTGAGGATGTGATAATACAGGTGGATTGCCTTGGACAGATTAATACAGGTAACTAAGGTAAACAGCCAGGGTACAATACAGGTGGCTTGCCTCAGATAGATTAATACAGGTAACTAGCCAGGGTATAGTAAAGGTGGATCGCCTTGGATAGATTAATACAGGTAACTAGCCAGGGTATAGTAAAGGTGGATTGCTTTGGATAGATTAATACAGGTAACTAGCCAGGGTATAGTAAAGGTGGATTGCCTTAGATAGATACAGGTAATTAGGGTATAATAAAGGTGGATTGCCTCAGATTAATACAGGTAACTAGCCAAGGGTATTATAAAGGTGCACTGCACTGGATAGATTAATACAGGTAACCAGCCAGGGTATAATAAAGGTAGATTGCCTTGGATAGAGTAATACAGGCTAACTAGCCAGGGTATAATAAAGGTGGATTGCCTTGGATAGAGTAATACAGGTAAACAGCCAGGGTATAATAAAGGTGGATTGCCTTAGATAGATACAGGTAATTAGGGTATAATAAAGGTGGATTGCCTCGGATAGGTTAATACAGGTAACAAGCCAGGGTATAATAAAGGTGGATTGCCTCGGATAGAGTAATACAGGTAACCAGCCAGGAAATGATCATGCTGTATCGCCTCAGTAGAGTAACACAGGCAGCCTGCCAGGGTATGATCATAAAGGGAGACTGCCTCGGATAGATTAATATAGGTAGGTCACCATGGCATGATCATAGAGTTGGGTGACCTCTGACAGAGTAATACAGGTGGGCTGTGTCTGGATATGGTAATGACAACGTGGCTGCCACAGATAGATTAATACAGGTAGACTACCCCAGTGTATAACAGGTGGGCCAATAGAGATGGTACCAGGCAAACTAAGGCCCTGTCCACACTATGCCCGTGTAATGTTAGAGTGCCCAAATCATCACCGCAACGGTTTGCGTTTACACCTGTAATGTTACAGAAGGCGTTTTCGTAACTGTTGTTGAAACCACATATGAGGTGGTTTCAACAACAGTTATGAAACCGGACCCGCCGATAGCGTTACGGCGGTAGTGATGACGGGTAACAGTCACCTGCAGGGCCCATAGTGCAGCGCAACTGTATTGGGATTGGGCGCCGTGGTAGCGACCGCCTGGTTCAGTGTGGATTGGCGGTACGGTCACGCTGCAGTGTGGACACTGCACCTCTCTCCGGTTATAGCGGTTTCTATCCGTTACGGGGTCTGGCGGTGCAGTGTGGACGGGACCTAAATGAACCACGGTTGAGACTCAAGATCAAAGTGTGTGTGTGTGTGTGTGTGTATGTGTGTGTGGGGGGCAGCTGTATGATTTCCTGATGAAGCCTCGTGGTGAAGAGGGGAAGAACTGGACTTACTTTGGTGTCTTTCTCACAACTGCATGTGTGCCAAGAAAATTTCCAGAGTTTTTGGCAATTTGGCACTCAGTGGCTTTTTGTCTTTGCAGTGCACTGGCTTGTCGCAGTGGTACCTGTTAAGGTAAGTGAGCGTGTGGCCTGCGTGTAGAAAAGATTGTATGACTCTGTGTATTGAAAGTGTGTTGTGAAGTCATTCAGCTCCTGGTTTATTTATTCATCGAGAAGGTAGCATGACAAGGTAAACAATGTTTAGTACTTGGGGATTTGTGTTTTTATATATATATATATATATATATATATATATTATTTTTTTTGGAACATATTTTTTCCCTGCTGCTCTGGGCCAGGCCGGGACCTCTTTCCACGTGCCACCATTTGCCCTGATCCCATTCTGCTGAGATCCTGTCAGATATCCTAGCAGGCCCACCTGCAAGAATACCACTGTCCTGCCCCCCTGGCTATCTCCCCCGGGCCAGCTATGCCTTCAGCTTTTTTTCAACATGTGTTCTCTGCATACATCTGGCCACCCACAGTGGAGGTGAAATATGGTGGTGTCTCCATAGGATGGTGGCACAGATCCAGCATTGGATGTCGTGGGCTGGTGGAGGCTTCATCTTCCCGGGTCTGCACCTCTGTTTTCTGTGTTCTTACCTTGCCTCCCCTGACAGGAGTGCTTGATGGGATTGGTTGCCAGTGGAGCCTGGTGCAGCCTACCCGAGAGCACGCTTCAGTGTCCCTGACATGCGGACTCTGATCCCCTGCACCACAAACCTGTGGTCATCTAGGCGGTGGCAATACAGCAAAACGAGTCTCCCTCCCTGGAGGAGGAGAGTGTCCTGTGGCACACTCGATCCTCCCACGACAGTCCCTCTGGCATCCCAGGCTCGTTCCTGAACACGGGTTGCCAGCCGTGCGAGCAGTACTTCTACCGCTGCACCGGCTGGCTGGCCTGTATTTTCTTTTTAAATGTTTTATTTAATTTGTGCTGCTGCTTTATGGTGTAACGGCGCCACAAGCCTCTGGGGATGGGTGGCACAGAAAACAAAGACTACTACTGGTATTATTACTACTAACTACTGTTGTTGCTATTACTGCTACTAGGTCACTTGCTCAAGTCCGGCTCATGAAGGCCATTTAGTTGGCTGTTTTCTTTTGTTTTGCTAAGGCCATAGCAAGCTCAACCCTGCTAATTCGCTGATACTTAATCACATCTCTTATACATTTTCTTTAACTTTTATAGGCGTATTACTGGAGTGTGGCCAGTATTAGAATCAGACAAAATCCAGTGCAGCCCCATCCCCTACCTCACCCAGTGCTGGTCCAAGGAACCTGCAGGTCATTTAAACTCAGTCTGCTTATGCGCTCTGTTTCTTTATTGTGTACTTGTAAAAAGGGGGGTTTTGGTTTCATCATTTGGCCACACCATGGTTAGTCATGCTGTTGGAGGTCAGGGTAACCATGGTTCAGCCAAATTGGATCTCTTACCAGACTTTTATTAAAAGGGACAGTAGGTCCCAGGGCTAAATAGGGAACACGGGCAGACTGGGTGGACCATGTGTCTTCTGCTGTCAGTGTCTTATGTTTCTATGTTTTAAAAAAAACAAAAAAAAACAGAAAAGTAATGAACAGTGACCTTATGGAGATAGAATCGGTGTTCTTTGTTCCATGCTGTGGGGAAATTTACACCTTTTCAGCAGGAGGGAGATTGGGCTGTGACTAAAATGACATCATCCTACCTCCCAAGGGATTTCATTGCTCTGGAAACCTGGTGGGGGGTGGATAAGCAGAGTTACAGAACACAAACCAATACTACTGCTGTCATAATTAATATTATTTGGAACAAAAGCCATTCCAAGCACTTGAAGAAGTTCTGTCCTTTTTTTCCATCAAAATGATTTGGCTATAGAGTCGGTTAATGTGACCCTTCGTAATCTGTTTTTCTGTTTATTGTATTTACATTCATATGCAGTATTGCTGTTTTTGTTTTCCGATGACTTGTTACCCCTTCCCATGCCCAAAGGTTGCATCTGTAAACGAGATTGTGTATCTCTGTAAGTCTGCCTGGTGACACACTTTAAATAAATAAATACTTAGTGCAGTGAGGGCATGCAAAAGATCGAGTGACAGTTTTTAAGTAATACCCTTACAAAAACACATCATACGAACATACAAATTTGCCAGCAGATAAAGGTCTTGTGGTCTATCAAGTGTGCAGCTAGCAACCCTTGTACTGCAGCTGCCCCTCCCTCTTACCCTATGCCAGCCCCTTTTGAAGCAGTCCACTGTTCTACAGGATACAACTTCCACAGGCAGTGTGTTCCACCCAGACACCACTCTCTCCGTAAAAAGGTGTCTTCTCATTTCCCTCCTGAACCTTCCCCCCTCCAATCTGAAATTGTGACCTCGAGTGTCCCTACCCCCCTTTAACTTGAATAGTCCCTCCGTTCCTGTCTTGTTTATTCCCTTCATGTAGTAGAACGTTTCAGTTATGTTCCCCGGTCTCTCTTCTCCTCCAGTGAGTACATGTTCAGCTCCCTCAGCCTGCTTCTGTAGGGCATGTCCTCTAGTCCCTGGATCATCTTTGTTGCCCTGTGCTGCACACCCTCCAGTAACTTAATATCCCTCTTCAGGTATGGGTGCCAGTACTGCATGCAGTACTCCAGGTGTGGCCTAACCAGTGACCTATACAACGGCAGGATCACCTCCCCTCTCCTTGAAGATATACCCCTGGCAATAATAATAAATCATGTATTTTAGTGGAGATTCTGTTTTGTCTAAAAAGGATTATTTTAGGGTTAAGATGGCTAGAATATGTCCTGTTTAAACAGATGAGTGGAATGCTCTGTCTCCCTCCCACATCAAGCCTTTGATGTGTGCTGTCCGCTGTTTGGGATTGGGTTGCTGGGGGAGTGGAGGACATTTGAAATCTGCAGCAAGTGCAGCTCTTGTAGAGAGAAGCCGCGATGTCAGATGTTCAGTCACCATCAAAGCTGACTCTGGTCAATCCCTCATTACAGATGAGAGCAGCTGTCATGCAGGGGGTTGGCGCTGTCAGTCTGGATTGTTTGCTCAGACATGCTAGCCTTTTTATTTTTTTGTTGTTGTTAGTGTCCAGGAAAGAGCCAATAGCTGTGCCCCCCCCCGTCTAGTAAAATAATCTGCTTCCCCCTCCCGTGAAGGCAGTAAAATAGCAATGCCCCTCCCTCCCCCATGAGGCAGTTCAGATGTAGCTTTTGGAGTTTCATGACATTGTGAGAAGGGGAGGTGCTATAGAGTGGGGTCGTATGTTCCCCATCACAGATGCGCATGCATTTGCAGAAGTAACATTTAAAACAGCTTGCATAGCAAGGGAGCAAGTAGGGCATGTACCCTAAATGTGTGTGTGCTGCACCCCCCCGCTTTCCTCCCAGCACCTCAGAGTCCTTCCCACTGGGTAACCACCATCCTTGGCTCCAGGGCCTGTAACTGCCCTTCTCCGGGTTCACAAACCACATTAGTTAAACCCCCTCCCCAGCTGGTCCCTCTGCTTCAGCGAGAAGACTCTTATATCCAAACTGGCAGGGTCTGTGCATGCTGCACAGGCAGTGTGTGCACAGGCTTCACGGCAGGAGCTTGAAATTTTCCACTCTTTCTTTATTTTTGTTCATATTAGAAGTATTTTTCTTACATTTTATAGGGGCCTCCTAAGGTAAGGGCACAGCACCCTTGCCTTGCCCAATTGATTTGAATAAAGTGCAGTAATTATCACTAAACTTACTATGAAAATTCCCACAAAAGGGTGCTGTCATGTTTATGCCCCCTTTCTCTCCACCAGCCCCCTTTAGCCTCCAGCTTCATATCCACCATCCATCATCCATGTTACCTAGTTTTGAGTTTTCCCCACGGCGTGGCCAGTGGGGGGAGGACCGTCCTCCACCCCTGCCACTGTTCCAATCCAGATGAAAGCCAGGCCACTGTCAGTGGTGCAGGGCCTGTGGCAGCATGGGAGATGTCATCCGGCTGGTGGGGTGTTTTCCTCTTTATTTATTGCCCTTATCCGAGCCCACCTCCCCAAAGTCGGGCCTTGTCCCGTCAGACCTTGCACACACTAGCATGCCCCCATGGAAGAGGCAAGCACCCAGACCCACTGCAGGAGTCGCTAGTGTGGCATTACCTGACATCATCCTTCCCCTGGATGGGAGCTCTGCTGTGCCCTGGGCTGCCCAGCTGGCTTCCTGAGTTCGCTCTGGAACAGGTCACAAGGTGGGAGCATGGAGAACTACCCACCGGGCCACCTTATGGCACCAAAAAATTAAAAACATTTATATCAGCCCTCTGCTTCAATTGAATTCTGGTGACTGATTTGTGAACTGCAGCTACAGGACGCCGTTGGTGATGTCACACCAAGAATATGTAGCTGGAGTGATTGATGTGCTCTCACTGCTATCGGCTGTGATGTCCTCCGTGGCCATCTCGCTGGCTGCGCTTCAGTGTATGATTCCCTCAGTTATGGCGGTATTGAGTGTTGGGGTCAGAATACCTTGGGTGCGCCAGGTTGTTGGCACAGCAGTAGAACTGCTGCTGAGGATGCCACCGACCTGGGTCAAGGAACGAGCCTGGGCGTGATGACGAAGACCCTCAGTGGTCGAAGAGCAGGGGTTGTTTCAGTCTCTCTGCTTATTTTGTTCAATAAATATATACTTTTTGCTCACTGAGCTTGATTTTGTAAGACGTCACTTATGTTTTTTTCGTCTCCGTAAGTGCTACCTTTTTGCGTGTTGAGCAGCACGTGTACCTCTCCCCAGTCCACAGAAAACCTTTGGGTTGGAGACCCAAGGCATTTATTTTTGGTTTTATCAAGACTTGTCTCCTTTTTGTTCAGTTGTCCTGCTGAGATGTTTTGCACTAGTGGGATCCCTCACGCTTAGCCACTGGAGAATGGGTTCTGTAGTGTGGGAGTGGGGCAGGGTTGGTGGTCTGCCATGAGGGGGCCCCAAAACTTTGGCTCCTGGCAAGTTCCAGGAGACAGACTCTCCCACTCCCACCCTACCCTCCAAAGCTCTCCTCTCCAGCCTCCAAAGCTCTAACACCACTATAATTCACTGACTTATCAGTATTTCTGGGGGTTGGGGAGATCCCAAAGGATTCACACCATCTCTTCAAACGCACACGATTAAGGAGTGGAATGCACTGCTGGCTACCATGTGCTGGCCATGCGTGAAGACTGCTGCCTCAAGAAAAAAACAAAAAAGGCACACTCCGGCACTGATGATTGCAGAACCAGCTTTATTACAGCTGGTTCTATCCAGAAAGGTAGCCATCTTGTGGGCACCGTTCACACACCACTGCATATTTGGTTATACTGACCCTTCATCAGTCCTGTGCCATCGCTAGAGTGGGCGCATCTTGATTAAGAGTTCTGCTGAGGTCAGCCATTACCTTGCCCCCCTCTACCACTCGTTAGTAGCTGCTGGAGATGTGCAGCAGTCAACCTCTTGTCACGCCCCCTTCCCCACAGAAGGCCAGGTAAATCACCACCATGATATAACATGACCTCCTGCCAGCCCACGGTGAAATGACCAGTTGCCCTGTACACATCTGCTTCCACTTCCATAGCTCTTTGTGGTTGCGGCTTACCACACACAAGGCTCTGCTATTTCTTAACACTGTGGGTTTGAATACAGCTTCCATCGGCTAAGGTTTCTTGTGGTTTGTGTCTGAACAGATCAAATCTGGCAAATGATTTTCCTTGTCTCTCAACCCAAACTCTTATCCACGAGATACGGTCAAGGTACATGTGTCAGAAAAGGCCCACCCACCCCTTCAGGCTGCATGGCTTTCAAGTAATATTTAGATTTATGAACAAAATGGTTTTCTTCCCTCCAGAAAGAACAGAGGACTTCAAAACATACCGGATGGTCAATGGGGAAACACAGGCAGCTCCCCTGCACGTTAAAACTTGGCACGTAGATTCTGTTGGAACACATTTCTGTTACTGGATCCATAGCCCAACAACGTGCCAGATATTGTTCTAGGATCAGGTGTTGAGTTACAGGCAAATGGGAGCTTGGGTGTTGTCACTGGCAGCAAAAGCAAATTAAGTATCGCCAGAAGTTTAAAAATGTTTTTTTCTTTTTTTTTAACTTTGTGTTTATTAAGTTTACAGTAAACATATATTTCACTTTTCCAGATGCTGTACATGAGCATAAACATGTTATAGCAGTTGAGGGCGCCACCCCTCTTAATACATGCCACAAAAGAGTATGCACGTCATCAATAAGATACATCATCTTTGGGGGAACCTTACAAAACTTAAACAAAGCTGTATTTAAAGAGCTGCACTGTATTAGAGAGCCCATGAGCTGCATGTTATTAAACCATCACAAAAATTATAGTTATTAAAACTAATCTCTCTCTCTCTCTCCCATTATGAAGAATAGAGCAGAAACATGCTTTAACCATTTTTAGTGTACCACCCAGGTACCAACAGCTTAGGATTATAACTCTGCATGTACCAACTGTTGTATTGTACATTGCACAGTGTTTCATCTACCTATTACCCGGACCAAAAAAAAACTAAAGTGGAATCTTTTGGGCATTATCAAGCACTTGCGTTCAGTACTAACAGTAAGGAAAGAAAAAGAGAAACCTTAAGGACGGTCTGTCGTTACAAATCTCCCAAAAGTAGTTCACCTTAACTTACTGCAGTAGTAATAAATTGTCTGCTTGGAAAATGCCTAGTGAAGGATTACTATCAATTAAAGTCAATCGGTTACAGACAAACCTGAACACGAAGTCGCATCTTTCTTTCTTTTAAAGTGTCCCTTCCATCTTCCTCTTCGGAATCTGATTGGGACAGTTCGTTTTTACGTCTCTGTAGCTGTGCATGCTTTTGTGCCCATTTTAGGGCCTCTGCGGGATCAGAAAAAATTGACTTGCCTGTCATGTACCAGATGCAGACAGGCAGGAAATAACATATTGTTGGAGATCCCTGCCTCATGAAGCAAGGCACGAACACCACCAAACCGCTTCTTCTTCTGGCGGGTAGCAAAACTTAAATCCGGGTAAATCGAAATACACTGACCATCCTGCAACAAGGTGCATTTCTGTCTGGCAAGAGCCAGGATGAATTCTTGTGTCCCCACTCCATCCACCACCACAGCTATTGCTCTGGGAGCGTCAATATTCATGGGTCGTCCCCAGAAAGCCACTCTGTAGGCTTTCTGGATGTTAATGGGTCGATCCAGCACTGGCTGTTGTTTTAACCACTCCTTAATAAATAGCACCAGGTGGTCCCCTTCTCCATTCTGGCATGCCAGTTACTCTTAATTGGCAGCCCGTGCCTGAGTCTCCAGATTCTCCAGTCGCAAACGAAGGTGGGTATTTCACTGATGTGGCTGTAGTTCCCAGGGCAGCTTCTGATTGTTTCCTAGTCTCGATGGCTTCCATTTTCAGAAAGGCTCCCTCGGTTTCTAGGGTACTGACCCTGTTAGTCAGCAAGTTGAATTTTTCGGACAGTCCTGCCATTGACGTAAGCATGTGATTCATTTTCTGCCCCAGTGTCTGCAGTGTTTCTTCTCCCTCTGTTTCTGGTTCTGATAGATTGCGGCCTTGATTAGACCACGTGGCCAGAGGTCCTGACACATTTTTACTTTTAGTGCCTTCCGTCACCACTTTATCTTTTTTGGGATTCCCTAATTTTATGCTGGCAGTCTTCCGATGATAGAAGAGTCCTGCTGCACCGGTCACCACTTCGAATAAAATAGATTTTACAAGCTTTTTATAGGTGGTAGGATTGCAGAGTTTCAATTCCCTGCAGCCATTTTGCTCAGGCTCAACAGCGCCCCCCTTAATTTTTTTTTTTAAACAAAAATTTTTTACATCACTGCAGCAGGTTACGCAAGGGAGGACAGCCTCTGTCGAGAATCTAGTCAGAAGTTTTGTGATGGGGTTGAGGCTGACCCAGGGACTTAAAAACTTAATAGGTTATGTCATTGCTATCCTGCGAGTTACTGAGCATGACAGCTGTGTACCTTTTCAGACTTGAATCGTACGCATTTCTGAGCGACTTTATTGGCTCTATCTATGATCCACCACATCTCATTAATATTTTCAGGATTTCCACAGGAAAATAGTAACAGGACTGTGATGATGAAAGGGACTTCGGGGTCACTCTTGTCTGGCCCTCCTCATCCACCTCAGAAGAGCTATCTACACAGCCAAGTTTGAACTGGAGCAGCCTGTGCGCTCAGGTTGCTCCAGTGCAAAAATGACTGTGTGGCTGCTTAACAAATCGCAGTAAGTCACTCGCTACTCCATTAAGAGTTCTGCTGCAATCCTGGGGACACTGGTCGGAGCAAGTGGTCTAACCAGTGTAACTTGACACTCATTTGCCTCCCAGGATCCTTCACTGCCTCCCATGCAGACTTACGATCCCTCTGCAGTGCGGTGTCCCTGGCGGTCGCAGCAAGTTAGGAGCGCTGCAGAAGTCGCCGTGCATTGGCCGGGTAAACACAGCTGAAGCTTATTGGTTGGAATGCTACCCCTACTCCTGATATATAACCCTTAAAGTCATTCCGTCAGCCAAATCTTTCTAGTCCATCTTTGAAAACGTGAACATTGTCAGTTACTACTTCCTCATCGGGCGAGCCATTCCACGTGTGATTGCATATAATCTTTTTTGCAGCCCCAAGCGACTTAAACAGTGAGACATTTATAGACTACCTAAACTTGATTGTTGGCTGAAAGCAGCAGTATTTTTTTTCCCCCACCCCCCTTTTCCTGTGGTTCATTTGTAATGACAGTCACTGTTCATCGTTCCTGCAATGTTGATATTTGATGTGGCACATACTGACACCTAGTGGTGCTGCCTGGTCTTGCCACTGTCAGGTTGCACTATCCTAGACCTCACTGACTTGATGAAGGTGGGCGTGGTCAGTGGGATTGAGAGAGGGAAGAGAAGAGTGAGGGGGAGATGGGGGGGCTTCACCCTGTAACCCCTATATCAAATGGGAGGGTTTCTGTGTAGTGTGCCTGCCATCCTGCACAGAAAGGGGTACAGTGCTGTTTACTAGCAAGCCCTGCAGTAGGAGTTGGGAAGCCCAGCTGAAATATAAAAGGGGGTAGACTTGCCAGCCCAGTGGTACTGCTATCCCCTGCTGCATTGATGATCTGAGTTCAAGAACAGACTGTGGTCATTTGGGGGTTGGTTGGGGGGAGAAGAGGATGGAGTGTCCTAAGGACGACACTCGTTTCTTGGGGAGGGTGGTCCTGGTGTCTCACTCTTGGTCTGCCTTCCTTTTCCCTCTGGCCTTGCCATGGGGTGGGGGGATCAGTCGGGGACTTGCCAGACCCCGATCAGTCTCCGAGTTGGTGGGTGGTGAGGCTAGGTAGCCAAGGATAATTGGGAATTGCATTGGCGTAGTCACGGCTAGAAAGTTGGGACATTGGTGTACCGGGCGCTTTACACCAATGCCAGTTTTACTGACCATTTTACAGAGCCTAAGAAGTTGAGGGGAACTGGACCCCCTCATCACCCCCCTTCCAGTGGTTGCACCCATGGGGCCAGCCAGCAGAAGGAGGTTAAGAAGAGAAAGAAATGGGGAGGGCAAGCTCAGTACATGCTTGCTTCAGAGTTCTCACCAGCTCCCGAGAAGCCAGGGGCAGTGGTGTCTGCTCTCGGTCCCTAAGGCTTGGTTGGGGCCTGTCTTTTTTTTTTCTGGCTAGAGAGAGCCACCGTGAGGAAATACCGATGTACCACAGGCCTACACCAATAGCCCTCTGGGGCTTGGAAGCCGGGTCACCCATCCGGGTGTATGAGAGTATTGTGATAAGCAGCTGGTATCCAGAGGCTGTATGGATTAGCAGAGAGAGAATCCCTACAAATTAAGGTACTGAGAATGAATTTGGGTCCCTTGCCTCAAGTTCTGTGGGAGACTGTGCAAGAAGGATGTGTAGAGCAGGGAGAGCCGAGATGGGAACAGTAAGATTTGTCTTGAAGATCCCCCTAATGGGCCCTCCCCCTTTAAGGAACAGACACAGAGGTATTACATGCTGTTTGATTGACGATAGGAGGCAGTGGTACCTTATAGTACAGTCCAACCATCTAGAGGGGGAGTCCAGGAGAAATCCTCTGCCCGTCTGGGGTTGAGCTCACGTGTGTATGTGTACCGCTTCAGACAATGAGACTGCTTCTGCTGCTCAGGGAGTGACATTTTTATCAAAGCAGGAATTTGTCCTTAGAACTTGTCATGGAAATTACTCTGTCACAGGCAGAGGATTATCTAGGAAAAGCAGCAGGAATGGATGAAGTCTAAGGGACAAAGCACTGGTTTCCTTTTCTGCACTGTACAGTTCTTTACCCAAGATACGCGAGCTAAGATGCAACATCTCATTTACAGTGGGTTCCTGTTTCTACCCCTTTCAGCAGCTGGATGAACTGGAGCTGTTGAAGATTAAATGACTTTCCCAAGGTCACACACTGAGTACTTGGCCATAGCGGGGTTTGAACCTGTGACCTCCTGGTACTCCAGCTGATGGTCTAACCACTGGACCACACTGCTTCTTTAATTGTCATGTAAAAGTTTTGATAAAGAAAGGAATATCCCAAAATACTGTGTTTAGAATTTTATGAGATATGAATACTGCCCATGCCAGCTGTCTGATGTTTTAGAGGAAACTGTAGAATATTTTTTCCCTTTGGGGGTCCAACAGTGAAGCTACCAGGAGCCCTGGGGTAACATTCCAGATCTTGATATTGGAGTCAGGCAGGTATTCTTCTGTTATGCGTGCCCGAACACATTAAAGGCAGAGACCTATGCGCGTAGAACAGTGTCATAAAAACAAAATTACCCACAGTGACATTTCCATCTGTGTTTTGGAGGAGACCTGAGATTAGTTTATTTGGGGGGAAGGTGGTGCTGAGTGGTGAGCAGCACCTGTTATTCAAAGCAAGGCCACAGCATCATTAACTCCTTAGGTTTGCTTCTGACCCATGTGAGCTGGGGGTGGGCATAGCAAAATGGATCGCATTTCCTTGCCCTTGTACCCCCACTGCAGTATAATGTGTGGTATTTAAAGACCTCTGTGTTAAAAAGTATGAGATGCGCCCCCCCCCCCCCATAGCAGTGATCCCGTTCTGCATTACATCAGCATAACGCAGTAGGGCAGTGGGTAGGACAGATGAGCTGTTGGGGATATATAGGGAGGGGTATCACCAGCAAGAGAAAGGAGGTGCTGCTACCTCAATAGGCCAGTGGTCTGTCGTTACTGGCAGTTCTGTGTACAGTTTTGGAATCCGCATGGGACAGAGTGGAGAGGTGGGGCAGAGGAGGGTAACCAGGATGCTCCAGGGACAGTGGGAAAGGACGTACAAGGAGAGGTTGGCAGATCTGAACATTGTACCCGCTGGTGGCAAGAGGACGGCGTGGGGACAGGATTGTAACATACTAATACCTCTCTGAGGTAAAAAAGTGGAGAGTGGGAAATGGTTCAGGCTCCATGGAGCTGCTGGGGGGCACGTTTGAGAGGTACCAGAGAAAGTACTTTTCCCACCGGAGGGTGGTGGAGAAGTGAAATAGACTGGCCAGGTAGGTGGTCTGTGATTCAGATGAGGGTGAGACAGACGCAGGAGCTTGCTAAGACCCCACCTGAAAGGGAAGGAGGACAGGAGAGTAAAGAGCCTCTAGGACTCTCACTCAACATTAGTTAGGTCAGAACAGGCAGATACTGGGGCCGACCAGCCCTTTTCCTGCCGCCAAATTCTGTATTTCTATGGTTACAGTTGTGGGTCTTTTAGTGGCCCCACCCTCCCTGACAGAAGCTATGATCTCTGACCTTTCCTAGCCTTCTCAAGATAACAGGGGCCACGTCCAGGCACTGAAGGGAAGGCCTGCGACGGCTGGTGTTGGCCCTTGTTAAGGAGGACCTGTTGTCAGTAGGCATTACCTGCACTTGTCCATTTGCTGTGGAATGTTCGTGATGTTGCGAGGAGGTGCTAACATCTGAAATGCTTCTCAAACCATGCTGGATGACAGACCGTGTAGCCCCCAACCCCATCCCAGCTAGGTGCATTCTGAACTTCCTCAGCTAGTCCTAGTTAGTCTTGTAGGTCTTGTTAAACAGGTTGTCAGGGTTACGTCTCTTTTCTTCATGAGGGAGGCTTCCCAATCTGCTTACATTTTTTTTGTTTAACTTTCTTTTTCCTGGAGGAGAGCGTCCTCTGGGACACTCAGTCCTGCTCCTCCCACTGGCCCTTTGATGGCCCAAGCTCATTCCCAAACCTTGGTCACTGGTATTGCAACTAGTAGCCCTGCCACTGTGCCAGCGTGCTAGCCCCAATCAAGTTTTATATTTTTATAATCCGGTTATAAAAAGGAACAAACGGGCAGAGGAGTTTGATTGGCTAATGGGCATTCCAGTCATTACCTTGCCACAGGGTGGGACCAGTAAGGTGGCCAGTGGCCACCAAGAAAATTGGTTTGGCTACCAGATTCCAAAAGTTAGAAGCCAACTGACTACCTGACTGCAGAGTCATTTCTGAGCCCTTAAAAATGATAGCCACTAAGAATATTGATTTGGCTACCAGCTTTTGAAAGCTAGTGGCCAAACTGATCACCAGCCAGCAGACTGATTTGTCCCACCCTACCTTGCCATAATTACATGGGTCAGTATTTCTTACCAGGCCAGACCTCTCTCAAATTTGTTATTTTAAACAAAATAAACTTGCTATTTATTTTTGTTTTTGCCACCTCCTGTGTGCACCGGCACCGCACTCCCCCTGGTGGCCCCCCCTCCCCTAGCAGCCTCCACACACAGCACTACACCACTTCCTGCTGACATCAGGCACCTATCAGACCTCCAGCATCCTGTGTAACCCACGGGACCAGCATGTCCCTGTTGAAGGCTTCCTGTGGCCTGTTGGGGGATCATGCTTTTGCCATTACATCCTCTGTTGCCAGCTTGTCCCTGCGGGAGGCCTCCCCTGGTCTAGAGTAGGTAGCGCTTATCTGAGTGCTGACTGAAAGGTCCCTGATAGCACGCTGGAGAGGTGGTGGCATGGGGGCTGTCACCTGGCGTGCTGGTGTGTAATTCTTTCTGATTTTCTCCGACATCTTCTCCCCATTGACTTGCCCCTGCAAGCAGCTGGCCTGGGGGGTGCTTCATGCCACCTGGCCACCCATGCCATTGATGGTATCTCCACCATGCCACACTAAGAGCTATTGTAAGAGCAGTGTGATGAGCACCCAACCCCCCCCCGTAGGAGAGTGCCCAGTGGATGCTTTGAAACCCCCCGGCAGCTTCCACGCCTGACATCCTGGGTTTGGGGTGCAAACCCAGAGCGATTCCACCACCACTCAATGCCATGGAGATGGCTTGTTGATTTTTTATTTATTTTTTTTTTTTATCCATTTCTCTTCATTTATTTTTAAAAAAAATTTATAAGCGAAACAGTATTCTTGTGTGTGATTAGGCAGATAATCCCTCTTCTCCCAGGTGTGTTTGAAAGCACCCAGCTGTGTCTCATGCCTAACGACACAGCCAAGTTGTACAGGTACTCTTAATTTCATGCCTTGTTGTGTCTTATTGTTTACGTAATGGACAGTCCAGTGAGCCAGTTCCAAAATATGGGAGTGGAAAGGAAGAATGGGTACATGAGTTATTAACGTTTGTTTCTTTAAATTGTTTCAGTAATTTTTTTTGTGTGTTTTCTTATTTTTAATGTCTGTTTGAGTGTCCTGTAGGATGCAGAATTGTGCGTTTTCAAGGGGGGGGAATCCTACATAAAGTAACATTTTCATGCAAAATGAAGAACTGCCGTTTACATAGAGCTTTTCATACACAATGTATCCCAGAGCACTTTACGAGGAATGAGAGACTGGCAGTGAAGTGACTGTAAATGTGTAGTGGCAGCAGTGTCGCACATCAGAACCTACTCACATCCTTGGATAATTGCATGAACCATATTTATTGTAAGGGGAATGTTGGCCAGGACATGGGGAACATCCCCTACTCTTGTGAAACGTGCCTCAGAGTTGTTCTACCACCTCCACCTGCACACCCATCAGGACAGCATCAGGGATGGGCAGAAGGGACCTTGGTTTAACGTCTCATCCAGAGAGAGCACACCCTGACAGTACACCATCTTCTAGTACTGCACTCGAGTGCCAGTGTTGATGATATGCATCCAATCCCAGTGTGAGACTAGAACCCACAACGTTTGGCCCAGAGGTGGATGTGCTAGCAACTGAGCCTCACTGAACCCTCAACACTGGCTTGAGCTGGGACCAGGACTGTGGACAGAGGCTAGTCAGTGGTTGGATGCCTTCATGCGCCTTGGGTGGGATAAGTGGTTTGTGGTAAATGGAAGAAGGCTTCCAAGCCAAATCCTTGGATAAATGGGAGAAAAAATTAAAAGTATGGAAAATAAAAACATACTGTATGGTTTGCTTTTCTACTACTTGTATAAGCCAAAAATTCTTGGCAGGGATCGCTACCCATGGGAAAAGTGGAGTTTTATTTTGATGAACTTGATTTATGGCGAGCTCAAAGATAGCAGGGGAAACTGAACTGGAAAGCAAAGTTGTTTTAACTGCGCCAAAAAAAAAAAAAGGTGGAGATGGTGGTGTGAAGCTCCTTCTGCTTCCTGTCTGACCACCCGCAGTGGATGTGAAGGCCTGGAGGATCCCCCTAGTCAGTGGTGGTGTGGGTCTGGTGTTGAGCATGGTGGGTGGCGGGCAAGGACTTCATCTGCCCATAGCCAGTCCCAAGGTTTTGTCTCCTTTTAAACCCACCCTTGCCCCAGGAGCGTGTCTCGTCATTGGGCGCCGGCATGTTGACAACACCCAAACGACCTGAGGCTCAGTCCAAGCTCCCTTACTGATGCCTTCCTCCCACACCACTACCTTTCGTCACCCAGGTGTTGGTGGAGTGGCAGAACAGCGACCCCCCTCCCCCGAGCTGGCCCTCCTGATGGCTTTGGCTCATTCCCAAACTCGGGTCATCAGCATCGCAAGCGGGTAGTGCCACTGCTGCGCCGGCGGGCCGGCAGTTCCTACTAATACTGACCTAGACTTGATCTCTGCTGATGCAGTTTTTATGGAATTCCAGCTAATTGTTTTCTGAAGGACTTGTTGATGAGCAGTCGCATTTTAATCAGAATTGTTTGGCCTGGTTGAACTCCCAGGGGTGTCTAAAAAGGCCTGGGCGTAGACTGCTAAAGAGGACCAATTTGATCAAAATGAAAAAAATACATAACTTGATTTACCTCCAGGTATGGCAGTAGGTGAACTCCCTATCTTTTTGGAAGGGATGAAGTAGTTTCTTGTCTCCGTAGAGCCGAGTAGCCTGATCCTCTTCACTGCCGAGTGCTTGCTGGCTGGAAGCCCTGCCCCCACCCGCCAATGTTTTGTAATGGCAAAGTGTAAAGAGCGTTTGATAGGAATCAATGGAAGCCTCATTCCAGTTCCTTTTGTTTTAATACATTTTGGTGCTATTTGTTTCAAAGCAGGGCTTCTCAAGTAACAAGACTTTAGTTCACAAACAGAATATTTGCAGTTTGCAAGTAACAAGTGTGTGATTTTCCTGTAGGGGCGCAGAAGTGTTACCATGCACATGTTTCTGCAGATCCATGAAGCAGAGTTAGCACAGAACATGGTGGGTTAACGAAGGAGGAGCATTAGTATAAGAGTGAGCATTTAGTACACTTGCAGTAGATATACCAGAGGCAGTTTGCAGGAAACAGAGTGCACCTTACCTGTAAAAGGATGCTAAGTGATAAGAAACATTCAAATTATTTTTCTGCGTTTCCACAAACCACGTTATAAAGCCCCTTTCCCAGCGCAAGGCATCATGGGTATTAAGGATGCACGGAATTGGCCGATTCTGGTCCAGTTGATCTGTTTAGGACTTTAGGAAATTCCAGTTCTTAATCAGAGTCCAATCTTAAAAGGACCTCGGACGCAGATTTGCATTTGGAATCCTAAATTCCCATGTAAAAATAGGTTTTAGGATTCAGTTCAGGAATTAGGGTTTTCAGGTTGCACATTTTTGTTATATTCATTTTGGTACCCGTGTAAGGACCATTAGGCATAGCTGCCTGTTTTCAGGGACAACCCCGGAGCACTGAGGTTAAGTGACTTGCTCAGGGTTACACAGTATGCAAGTGGAGGTTGTACAAATCGAACTCGGTTCTGCTGGCTGTACCAAGCTTATTCATGGCTCACTACTCTAACCTCTAGGCTATACTGCCAGCCCTGACCGTATCACACACTGCTTTTTGTAAGGGAAAAATAGCTGACCAGTAATAACAATAATACTGGGGTGGCTGGCATTCCTTACAGCTGTCAACAAGACAGAAACTGTTATAAATGTCCGACAGTGGAGGACTCTTGTGAGTTTGTGGGTGACTGGGTCTGTGTTTGAGATGGGCTTCCGCATGATGATGGCGGCACAATTCTCTACACTGCAGGTGCATTTTGCATACCATGGTGAGACGCAGTGCATATAAATTTAAAGCGATGTCAGTTATATTGCCTTGTAGTGCGAGTCAAGGTCGGAGACTGGTGGTGTTTGTAACAGCTGGCTCCAAGCAGTGCTTTCAGCATTGAAGAGGCCTGCTTTATTAATTTGAGAATGTCGTCTCGCATATTTTTCTCTTAGCAGATCTGACACCCTGTGAATGTAAAAGAACGGCAACAACCACCAAGAAGCATAGACCCACTTTCGTAGATGTTACTTTCAAGGTTTATTTTTAAAAAAAATTTCATTTTTCTAATTTCTCACCCCTGCCATTAGTTTAAGTGAAATAATCCAGTTATTTAAAGCTTGTGTCTAAGTACCTCTTGAGGAGTGCTGATCAGTGGAAAGAGCACGGATGGCTTATAATGTGAAGCCCTTTCTTGCTTTTAGGGAGCTTATTTTAGTTTTAAAAGACAGTCACTTCAGTATATTTCCTTTATTTAGGTCTTTTGTTCCTTAGAAAGTTGATGTTTCAGGGTTTTCCCTAGTGTTTCAGCAGTCGCATGTCAAATTCATAATTTTTCGCCTAGCACATGATTTCATCTAAACATTTAAAATCAATAACAAAAAACATGTGTTGCCGTGCTTGTTTTTAAGTTACTTCTTTAAAAAAAAAAAAAAAATTATTTTACATTTCTTTCTCTCTCCGGTCGCCAATTACTGGACCCTCCCTCAGTCAACTTCTAGCTGTTCCATCCTGCCTGAGATCTACCTTACCTTGGGACCCCAGACCTCTGACCCACTCGTGACACACCTGCAGGCAATCCCCCCAGCTTGCAGTCCCTGGCGAGGCCCCCTTTTGCTCCTCGGTACTTCCTTACCAATATCCAGTGGTCTGCAGGTGGCGGTGAAGATTGGAGGGTGACGGGACCCATGAGGGTAGGATCCGATGGTGGGTGTGGTGCTGTGTTATCGGTGCTGTCAGGGTTTTTCCTTTTTCTTGGTGCAGTTACTTCCCCACCCCACCCCATGTTGGTGAGCGTGGATATGCAGTGATGTCCAGCGGAGGTGCTTACTCTCCCGTGTGCATCACGCCAATGTCCCCTATGTCCCACCACATTGTCGGTGCAATACCTCCTTGCTACTGCCAGGAGGTATAGTGTTGCGGGAACCCTCTACCCACTCTCCCCCGGAGAAGGTGAGCTGTTGTTGGACACTCAAATCTTCTCCCCCCCAGCCGACCCGATGCCTCGTTCCCAAACCCAGGTCACCATCGTGGCACAAGGTGTGGTGTCCAGTGCCTCAACCCTGAGTGCCACCAGCTCTGTGATGCCGATTCAACAAATATTTTGTCAACTGACATTACAGCAGTGGATTTATGTCGACCGCAGTTGCGGTCGGCATAAATCTGTCTGAGAACACTGTGTTTTCTTCGGGGGTCTTTGCCCCCTGAACCACTTGTGGGGAGGGGGCTTTGCCCCCCCCCCGCACTCCCTGTACTTAATATAATCAAGTCTGAGTCAGAGTTGATTCAGGGAGGGGGTGCAACACCCCAAGAAAGCAGTGCTGGGGTCCCGCAGTGACAGCACAGTGACCTGTCACTGTACTGTTGTTCGCGGTACAAGTGTCGACGTTCGATCGGCATACGAGTGCCACCAGGCTGGCTTTCAGTTAAATGTGTCAATCCCTCTGTATGGAAAAAAAATCTGTAAGGGCTCAGATTATTTTATGTAGTTATAACATCAGTAATTTAGGTGCCAACATGAGGGTGAAGGAAAAAGCGAAACAAAGGGTGCACATTATTTGTCATAATGTTTATTTCATTTTTTCCACAAATGCAAAAATAGAGTAAATTACCAGTAGTATGACACCATCTTGAACTAACAGTCCCAAAAATGAGGGAAATGTTTGTATGTTTCATGCATAAAACCATTTCAATCCCATGTCATTTTCATAGAACTTTTTTGATAAATGTAGAATATGGTTGTGAACATAGCAAAAGAAAAAAACACATACGGGTTGCTTTGCTTCTTTTGGTTGTATCTGCTTTTCAGAGTTGCTGTTTTAGAAGTGGTTGACTCAGGAAAAAATAATTGAAAAATCCTAATGAAAAATAAAACTTGCCAGAAAGCTATTCAGACAATTCAAAAACATGTGCAGAATGACAAGGACTTCAATATAAAAGAAACAGAGTAACCAAAGAGACAGACAGACAGACATGCATAAAGCACCTTGAATTATGCCAGCGGCTGTAATTGTGGGAGCTAATTTTCTTGCTGCCATCCTGAACGTGACGTAATAGGATAAATCATCTATTCTAATAATGCTTCATATATTTAAGAATATATTTCTGCCAGTAAACAGCCTTGAAAACTTTTTTTGGGTGCATTATAATAAGGAACATTTGAAACACCAGGGAACATGAAAACAGAATCTCTCTGGCCATTTTCACACTCAGAATTCTATCACAGTGGTCCCCGATTACGTATATAAGGCCATCAGCTGTTTGTCCACCATTTTTTTTGTTTCATTCTGTATATGTGGTTTTGGTACTGATTGATGCTGGGGTTCAACTAACACAATCAATCCCTGGCATTAGTCGGTACCAAATCTTGGTTTAAAATTGGAAAATCTGCATAGAAAAAGGCACTCCATTCAAGGTGAATGGCGCCCCACATGCTGCCTATAGAGACATCACAAAGCGTGGAGTGCGGGGCAGATTATAGTCAGAAAGTGGAAAAGGGATCGTGGTGCCAGCTGCTTGGGGGCAAATTATGATCCCTTCCCTTCCTTTGGAGGCTAATAGAACTTTTTTTAAACATCGTGGTGGAGCTCCCATTGAGGGGCAAAGGAGCTCCACATTTCTACTTTTTAGCTCCAAGAAAGGTGCTCTTTAAATTTTTTTGTAAAAGTCTTCTTTAAATGCAGTTTTTATATTTCTGTATGCGGAAATCTGAACTATTTATAATCAATGTCAAATTGTGATGTTTTTCTGATATTTACTGTTTAACATTTATAATTACTTGGAAACAAAACTGCTGATGGACAGCACTGCAAACGAGACTTGTCTCTGTTGTTATTCCTAATGAATTGAACTGGAGGGTAACACTCACACTTGCTGTTCTCCTGCAGTGGAACGTCCTGCCTGTTAGAATGGCAGAGTGTCACGTGACTTGTGACTTGCAATTGAGTGGAAGAGGGGAAGCTTTGAAGTGGTCCAGTGCCCCAGACTGCCTGGTTTCTGCTTTCTGCCGTCGAGCAGTGGGCTTTCTGTACCCCTTCAGGTCTCGTGGGACAGCACAGTGCAGAGCTGCTACAGGTTTAGCTAGGATATTATGAAGGAGCCACGGTGCACCAAGTGCATTCCACTAAACCGAGTGGCGTCTTATCCCCACGTGGCTGTAGTCTTTTTAGTCCTGCTGCAGCAGTGGTAGAAAAGTCAGAGTGATCACAAGGCAAATACTCCAGTATTCTGTAAATACAGTTGTAGCCACTACAGGGCTCAAAAATTACTCTGGTCCTGAGTCTGGGACATGCTGTTTTTAATCTGGATCACGAAGATAAAACTCTTTACGAGTCCAGTGGACTAGAACTGTCAAAATTGGCTATTGACACTGAACAATGAGAAACATATTTCTGGAAACATAGAAATATGGAATTTGTCGACAGATAACGACTGCTTGGTCCACTTAGTCTGCCCCTCTTTTCCCTTACTATTCTGCCACTGCAGATCTTAAATGGCCTCTGGCAACCCCGTCCCCTGCATTACTACCAGTTTTCCTTTATACCGATGCTGTGCATGCTTGAAGCCCACCACTGTTTTCGTGTGCACCCCGGAAGAGTGCTCGGGCATCCACCATCCTCTGCACCCTCCCCTCCCAGCTTCATTGCATGCCCTCTAATTCTTGTGCACCTTTCTAAAAAATGCACCCTTTCTGTACCTTATTCACCCCCGTGAGTTATTTAAAGCTCTTTTCATGTCTCCCCCCCCCCTTCCAGGGTGTACATGTTTAGATTCCTCCGTCTCTTCTCATTGGACATTTCTCTCTCCTGAAGCTGGTTGCAGGGCTAAGGTACAGCTGTAGCCCTGCGACCAGCAGTCAGAGAAGGAAAATTTACAGGTATTTAAATTTCAGTTTTTGTGGAGCCCCTGCACCATTTTTATTGCACTTCTTTGGGTGGCCTCTACTCTGTGTCCTTTCTGAGGTGTGGTCTCCAGAACAAGACATAGTACACCAGGTGTGGTCTCACCAGTGATGGTTACAGTGGCAACACCACTTCCCTCCTTCTGCTGATGAAACCCCTCCCTACGCACCCTGACATCTCAGTAGCCTTCTGTACTGCTTGGTTGCATTGCCTTGCCACCTTGAGATCTTCTGTTACCCCAAGTCCCTTTCCTGTTTAGTGACCGTAAGTACAGCACCCCCCCCATATAAGGGCTTAAAGATTGTCTATTCAGTAAACTGCAGATAAAGCTTGATTTAATTTTTTTTGTAATTTATTCATTATCCCCACCTACAGTATCGTAGGCACCTGTTGGTCCTGCCAGCTGGTTGGACTGCCTCTGCCCCTTCTGTGTCTGTTGGGATGACTGTTCATACTGCAGCCTTCCTTCCCAGAACCTCTACTGTCCGCAAAGCCCCAAAGCTTGCCTCTTTGGCGGGGCTGTGGTCACGCTGACCTGAGACAGTAATATCAATTTTATGCAGGTGTAGTGGTGGTGGTGGGGTTCGCAGGGGCGCAGACAAAATTGGGACCATTGACATGGTGTAGGTGGCCAGCCGTATTTATGACTTGAGGCATTTTTATACCTCATTAAATAGAAACCCTGCCCACCTCCTTATGATGCTGTGTGTTGGCCGGTGTCACATAGTCACCTGTGACTTCAAGGTTCCCCGCAATCCACACGAGATACTACAGAACAAGCAGTGTCAACCCTCCCTTCGCAAGGCTCGTGCATGTTGCCTCCACAGCATGCCCAGAGCTTCACTAGTCCCGGGGTGTGGGATTTGGGATCAACATTAGAGCCCGGTCTCTCTCTGCGTAATAGTGCAGTGCCAAATCTGCCAGCACCACCAGGACAGATTATTAAATAGTTTTATAATGTCCAGAATCTTAGTTATTTAACTGTGAAGCCAAATCGGTGAAAGCATTTGCCTCACTAATGTCCTTTGTTAGATGGTGGTCCTGGACTAGTTACCAATGAGAGTTTTCATCCGCCGCACTAGTTAAGGTAAAGGTTATGTATGTAGTGGACATTATTCGTAGGTCACCAAATTTAGTGGTTTTTGGGCTTCCAAATGGGGTCCCAAATGATGTGCTGAAGTCAGGATTATGTGTAATTAATTGAGGCCAGCTCACACTCTGATTGGCTGCTATACCTGATGTTACTCCCTTAGAAATACACGGTATGGTTCAGAGTGGCTTCCATATATGTAAAGTGTTTATTTTTTTCAAATGCTTTTTGTAAGCAAATGTGATTAAACGTGTAAATGCAATAATGTCCTTTCCAGCGCCGCAGGGGATAAAGGCCCTTGGCTATGCCTGGGGCTAATAACACTATACCTCTCAACCTCCCAGCGTTAAAATGCAGAGTAAATGGCCAGAATATGTAACACTTTCTTATTTTTAAAGAATATTAACGTTAAGAATAGGCAGCACCATATGTTTTGTGTTAAGAAATGTTTCTATAAAGTTGCATTTTTAAGAGTGTATGTGTAGAAATAGCTCTGACATGATGTGGAATGTCAGTATATGTTAGTGGAACAAGGCTATATTTGGGTATATACAGTGGGCTTGGAGAATGGGGTTAAAAATGAGATAAAGAAGATGTTCTAGCTAGTCACATCAGTAACAGCAACATATTAAAAACAAATTGTTACTGTTGTCACAGTGGTTATTTATTTTTTTCTTCTGTATAGCTGTTTACCACCCATGGCCAGCTGCACCATTTATCGGGCCCCCTCCCAGCTGTGTCACACCGCGCCCCCCGCCCCCCCCCAGTGATCCACAAGGAGCTTGGTTCCAGGGCTTCAGGGTCCGTCTCTTACAGCCATGGGGAGACACAGGATTTTGTAATTTTCTCCCCATCTCTCCCAGAGCAGCAGCGTGCACAGGTGAGTGTGTGTACGTGGAGGTGCACACATGCTCCTGGAAACCGCATGCTCCTTCCACCCTCCTGATGTTCGTCAGTCCCCAAACTTCCTTTGCTCTGGCATCCAGCCTCCACTGGGTGTCAGCTGAGAGCGAGGTAACTAGCCTACCCGATCCGGGAGAGCAGAGCAGCCCAGCGGCCACTATAGTCCTCTCCCAGCCCCCCCCGCTGACCCCGGGTGACTCAAGCTCACCTCCAAAACCAGGTTGTCACCGTGGCGCAAGATGTGGCGTCTGGCTCCTCAACCCTCAGCACCACCGGGCTGGCCCCACAGTGGTTATTTTTAACATACTAACATACTAAAAGTCAGCAGAATAGGCCTAACAGTCTTTCATGTCTGCTCGGTAGCCAGCCCCTATTGGGTGTAGCTCTGCCCCCCCCGGCCCCTGAGAGGGTCAACCTTGGCTTCAGTACACCCATGCATCCGTCCCACTCCCTCTTGAAGCCCTCCACAGTGCCTTGCTTGACTAGGCTCCTGGGCAATGCATTCCATGGCTCCACCACCCTCTCAGTGAAGTAATGCCTTCTACGTTCTACCCTGTAGGTTCCCCCCTCTAACTTCCATTCATGTCCCCTGGTTGTGCCCCCTTTCTTTAGCCTGAACATTTCTTTGGCTCTGCCCCTGTTAATCCCTTTCACATATTTGAAGACCTCACTCATGTCCCCCCTGTCTCTCCTCTCCTCCAATGAGTACAGCCCAAGGGCTTCCAGTCTTTCCTTGTAGGTCCTATCACTCATGCCCCCGGATCATCCTGGTTGCCCTCCTCCGGACCCTCTCCAGCAGTGCTATGTCCTTCCTAAGGTGAGGTCTCCAGAACTGCACACAGTATTCAAGATGCGGTCCTGACCAAGGCATTATACAGAGGTAGGATCATCTCACTCTTCCTGGATGCTATTCCCCAGGCTATGCAGCCCAGTATCCTTTTGCCTTTGCCGCCGATCTTCTGCAGTTTTCAGTTTTTAGTGTTGTTCATTCTGGTGTCTACCGCTACCCCCAGGTCCCTTTCACTCGATGTGGCTTGCAGCGAGACACCTCCCAGGGTGTATACATGACCTGGGTTTCTGACCCCAGATGCAACACCCTACACTTCCCCTGATTAAACCTCAGCCCCCACCTCCTTGACCAACCCTCCAGGGTATCCAGATCCCTCTGGACTGCCACCCTCTCTTCCTGTCCATCAGCTAGTGCTCCCAATTTTGAGTCATCCATGAAGAGGCTCATCCTACTCCTAACCCCCATCCCTATATCAGAGACATAGGCGTTGAACAGGAGTGGTCCCAGTACTGAACCTTGGGGCACCCTGCTGAAGACCTTCATAGGGGAGCAGACCATCCCACCAACCACTACCCTCTGTGTTCTATCTGTAAGCCAGTTTTCTACTCATCTAAGCAACTGTCTTCCCACCCCCATCCCCCCAACTTTGTCAGTAACCCGATGTGGGGTACAGAGTCAAATTCCTTACTGAAATCCAGATATAAGACGTCCACCGGTCTTTGTCTGTCCAGGGTCCCTGTCACCCAGTCGTAAAAGTCTGAGGTTGGTCTGGCATGGTCTCCCCGGGACGAAACCATAATGTTTGTCATCCATGTGCCCCAGCCTTTCCAGTTGCCTCCCGATCTTCCCTTTGATGAAGCCCTCCATTAGTTTGCCTACCACCGACGTTAGGCTGACAGGCCTGTAATTTCCCATCTCCTCCCTAGATCCCCCCCTTTGCGGATAGGCACCACATGAGCCATCCTACAATCCTGTGGCACCCTTCCTGTCTGGAGAAAGGCATTGAAAAGTGCAGCTAGTGGAGCTGCTAGTTCATCTGCCAGTTCCTTCTGCACTCTTGGATGCAGCCCATCCGGTCCTGGTGCCTTGTAAGTTTTCAGCGCCCGTAGGGCCTCCCTCACGCTGTCCTCTGTGATTTCTCCCTTCCTAACCCCCCACCCCAAAAAAGGCACCCATCCCTTGTAGGCCTGGTCCACCTGGTACCCCAGCCTCATCTGGTCCTCTCATCTCCATCTGTCCTCTACTCTCAGCTGCCCCAACCCTTCCAGTTAAATGGATCCTATGTCTCCTTCCCTAAATACCGAGGCAAAGTACTTGTTTAGTACCTCTGCCTGCTTCCCCGCCTCCTGAGCCCTTCCTTCCCCAGTCTTAATCCTGGAGATGTGTGCTCTCCCTTTCCTCTTTCCATGTATCTATAAAATCCCTTTCCACCCCTTCGGATATCCTTGGCCAGGTTGTGCTCCATCCTCGCCTTGGCTCCCCTCACCACTCTTGTGACCCTTCTAGCTGACAACTCATACTCACCTCTCTCCTTTTCCGCCCTGGAGTGCTTAAAACATGCATAGGCAGCTTTCTTATCCCTCACCGGCCCTTGCACCTCCCTGGTCCACCAGCACGGCTTGATGGCCCGACCATTTTTACGCCTTACCCTTGCACACAAGCTAGTAGCCTCCTGCACCCTTTTTTTTAATGGTCTCCCACAAGCTACCCACATCCATGTCTGGCCTAATCTGGCTCAAGCTTCCCCTCAGAATCCTGCCCATGCCCTCGAAGTCTGCCACCCTGAAGTCCACCACTACTGTATTTGAGCGGTTGTTCTCCCCCAGACACAGCAGAGAAACCAAACCGTGGTATGGTCTCCTCCTGCCAGCCGGCTACACTTCCAGAACCCCTATCTGGTCGCTGTCTGTAAGGACAACGTCCAGTATCCCCAAGTAGGTTCCCCCACCTGTTGGACCAGAATGGCATTCTGAAACACATCCATCAGCCTCTGCTCCCTGGCCACCACTGATGTCATGGTGTCCCAGTCTGCCCCAGCATATTCAGGTCCCCCATGACCACCACCCTACCCTTTCCATGGTCACAGTGCCCCTTGATGTTGTCAACCAGTTTTCCCTCCAGTTCCTCATCCATTGCAGGGGGTCTGTACACCCTCCTACTTCAATATTTTGCCTCCTCCCGATTGTAGGGTTACCCAAATCGCTTCCACTCCCCCTTCTGCCTCCTCCACTCGCCAGTATGCTGTTCTTGACTATCAGAGCTGTCATTTAAGGTTATGGTCACCACAGTGGAATACTGAGCCACTCAGAGAGCAGCTTTCACAATGCTGATGATATCACAATGCCCAGTGCAGCACTGAAGCCAGCTGTTAAAATCAAAGAAAAACAAAACAATCTTCAAAAAAACTAACTTGTAAACTGCTGTTGTACATATTAAATATACAATAGCCTGACTCAAAATAGGCAATTGATCATCACTTGTGAGTGGGCAGGACTTTCAGAACTAGCTCATGTCTGTGACAGTCACTCATAAGTTATGGTTCTTCCCCCTCACATTTGAAGATAAATTGCATATTTAGAATCGGGCCTTTGTGTAGCCCTTATATGAAATGCACAGTGCTGTGCAAAATGTATAGACATTGGGCATTATGATCAACAACCCTCCACCCAGGCATTGATTTCTAGGAAATGCCTGGTAGTTAGGGTGTTATTGTGTAATTATTTACACAAAATCATGCCCTATACTCACAGGGGCAATATAGATTTATCTGCAAATGCTTTCCCATTGTGAATTCTTCTGTCTGCAGTGAAAACCGTGTACTCATCAGCTGTTGTTTTTGTTCCTGTCTTGTTTCAGATGGTGTTCACAGCGTGACAGCACAGTGTACCCTACAGGTTACCATCATCACGGACGAGATGCTGACCAACAGCATCACACTGCGCCTGGAGAACATGTCCCAGGAGAAGTTCCTCTCCCCACTGCTCTCACTCTTTGTCCAAGGGGTGGCAGCAGTCCTCTCCGCCACAAAGGAGGACATAGTCATCTTCAACATCCAGAATGACACGGACGTCCGTGCCAACATCCTGAACGTCAGTTTGTCTGTTCTGCTGCCTGGTGGCACCCAGGATCAGTTCTTCTCTTCTGAGGACCTCCAAGAGCAGATCTACCTCAACCGGACGCTGCTGACTGCCATTTCCACTCAACGCGTCCTGCCCTTTGATGATAACATCTGTCTGCGGGAGCCATGTGAGAACTACATGAAGTGTATCTCTGTGCTGAAGTTTGATAGCTCTGCCCCCTTCATTGCCTCGGACACCATCCTCTTCCGCCCAATCCATCCCATCAATGGTTTACGGTGCCGTTGCCCTGCAGGATTTACTGGGGATTACTGCGAGACAGAAATCGACCTTTGTTACTCTAACCCCTGCAAGAATAATGGTATCTGTCGCAGCAGAGAGGGAGGATACACGTGCGAGTGTCACGAAGATTACACTGGTGAGTTTGCTGTTGTGTTATGGCAGGTTTATGCATTATATATCAGCTGGTTCTTGTGGTAGCAAGAGCCAGAGCTTGTAACACGCCTTGATTAGTCTGCACTGGGAGTATTGGGTTCAGTTTAGATCACAGCGGTACAGGAAAGATGCTGAAGGAATCAAGAGGGTCTAGCACAGGCCCACCAAGCTGACTGGCAGCTTAGAGGACAAGTGTTATGAGAAGAAACATAAAAAAATAAAAATAGACAGTGACTGCAGACAAAGGCCAAAGGTCCACGTAGTTTGACATAATCAGCTTCTCCAGCCTTAAGAAGAGATGGCTAAGAGGGGACACGATCACAATGCTTTGAATACAGAAGGGATGACTAGGGCAGAGTATACACAGTAATAGGTCTAATTAATTCTTCATGAGCCTAGCAAGGGTCCTGATTGGCTATTGAATCATCCATAAATCTCTTAGAAATTACCAGTCCAGCTGCCAACTGACTCTGTGTGGCATGCACCGCTTGAGCCACACAGCTAAAGCCTAAATGTAAGTAAGAAAAAACCCCTAGCAAAAACAAAAGTAGTTATTGCAATAACTTCATAATGACTGGCAAGAGGGAGGTAGCCCTCAACTGTGACTCATGCCACGAACCTCCCCAACTGGTCGTTAATCCCTAGGAAATGACTGACTTCTCGGTTGTTTTTGCTTAAGTATTTGTGCTGGTAAGTACTAGTAGAACAGAATAGAAACATAGAATTTGACAGTAGGAGGCCCATCAAGTCTGCCCTTACTACATTATTCATATATAGATATGTAGACCTATGAGGCAGAAAAAGACTTGAGTGTATGTAGAACATTTTGAACAGCAGAATTCAGTGACAGTACTGTGCTGTTATGCATGGTTTGCTGCCATTCAGCTGTTGTGTATGGGCATTTTAGCCAGTTAGTCATACAGCAGAGGCCACCCCAGTGGCCAAGCAGCAGCACGTTGCACTTTCATACAGGTGACCAGAGTTTGGGAGTGAGCTTGGAATTCCGGGTCAGGGATTGGGCCAGACTGCAACAGCTGCTGCTCAACAGTGCGCTGTGGTCGGGGAAGGTTGGTGTGACACAACAGTTGCAGCAACCCCTGCAGTGAGCCAGAGGGGGCTTGCTTCCTCCACAGGGATGTCACTGCATGCATCCAAGTCCCGGATGCTGGTGCACGCCAGGGGGAGGAGGGTGGAGGGGGAGAAAACCAGGGCAAAAACCCATGACACTACCTCTGTGACGGCCTGGGATCCTGGATTCCCTGGGTCTTGGTGCCTGCTGACACTGGAACCTAGCACACTTAGCTGCCTTGGGGGAGGACAGCTTTCCCTCCTGGGCCCCTGCCATGGGGAGGGGGATAGCTGTGGGGGATGCCGATTGGGGGCGGAGACCCAGGGTGACCCAGGGTGTTAAACGGGTCAAATGAGGGTAAATCCTTGGGAGCAGGGTAGATGCCCAGCAGAGCATGGCAGAGTGAGAAAATGCAATTAAAATACAAACAAACAAAAAAAGACTTACACAGCAGACAATTGACAAAACATTAGAATTTCACATACTGACAGAACATTAGCATTCTGAAGCAGATGTGCATGATAGCAGTGAAAATTTTGACCAATATTTTTTTTTAATTCTGTTTTAAGTTGACCCTTATCTCCTGACTTGAATAAAATCCTTTCTTTTTTTTTCCAACTGTTTAACCAGGTGAGAAACACTAAGCTGAAAGATTGTTTACAGGTGCAACCTGGGAGCACAGGGAAGTTAAGTGACTTGTTCAGGGTCACACAATATGTAAGTGGGGGCTGTGGGATTCAAATCCAGGTCTCCAGATTTGCAGCTCAGAGCCTTAAACCACTGCACTATACTGCCTCCCTAATTTTCCCCATTTTGAGTCTGTGTTACCACTTATTATTTGCAGGTAAAATAATAAAAGGCTTGCTCCTTTTAATCATACCTTTCAACCTTTTATCACTGAAATAAGGGACACAGACACTTAAAATGAGGGATAATGAGGGACAGGGGCCCTCTTGATGAGAGACACATCTTCAGACATAAGAGATACACGCTCAGAACACTGTGGAAACCATTGTGTTTACTAGTACAAAGTTTATTTCTGATTTAGCAACTTAAAGTATTATGAATTTCTGCCTTAAAGTCTGAATTTACAGCACATTCTCCGTGTGGGCAGCATCTGTTCCATGAGGGACGAAGCGATTTTGAGGGTAAAATGAGGGACGTCCCTCATAATCAGGAACATTTGAGGGGTATGCTTTTAATATGGCTCGGAACAGGTTTTCATCAGTATTCGCCGTTGTTTTTGAACACCCATGGTTTAAAGGAAAACTGTCCAAAACAGTGCTGGCAATTACCAGGGCTGCAAAAACGCCCAATTAGCACAACCTTAGTATTCAAATATGACAGGAGCTGACCTTTGCCAAGTAATTTGTTATGTTTCTTGCCTGCGTGGTGGTTTCCTCTACTGTCCCTGGTGCGCCATTTGGATATTGCCACCGCACCGGAAGACAGATCGTGACCTGCATAACTCCCTGACCTTCCTGCTGTGTGCCGGAACGCTCGTTCTTGACGAGCGGGGCACATTTTCACTGGGTGGAAATAAATAGCGTGTCATGTAGAGGTAGTCCAGCTGCACCTCTAGAAACAGTCCCCGTTAAAAACTGAGCAGTGAAGGCAAGTTAAATTCAGAATTAAATTTCCAGCTCCGTGGTTCAGGCATGCGCAGTAGCGCCTGGATTACCTCTACATGCCATGCTATTTATTTTCACCCAGTGAAAATGTGCCCCGTTCGTCAAGAACGAGCGTTCCGGCACACAGTAGGAAGTTCAAGCGGTAATTTGCATATCAGTTGCGGCTTTGGCCGCTACCCTCTGTGAGATGGCGCCACCCACCCTGGAACATAAAATAAGTATTACTGATAAAAGCCATGCCCTACAACAGAAATGCCAGTTTCTCACTACAAGTTGGCAGGTGAGTAGACACTGGGAGGAAAATGGGGATTATGACAGTTTCCCTTTAAGATCACCTTTCTTGTGACTGTCACGAACTAGCTTGCAGTTGACATGGCTCCCTGGCCTGGAAGGTCAACAGGTGTACAAAAACAGGTAAGAATAAAGGTGGAAACCTGTTTTGAGCTATATTAAAGAGCAGGTTCCTAGTGGTTCTCTCCCAAGCATGGTCGTTACTGACCTGCAGAGTCCTGATGAACTTTGTCAAATGATTCCTCCTCCTCCATAAGTTTATGCCCTCGTAAATTTTGTTTCGGCATAGCCCTGAAAAGTACTGACTTCCGTTCGAAAACTGCCTCCATGCCGTTCGACGCAGCCTGTTTTGTGATGTCACAAAGCGAAGATATATGCATGCCCCCATTGACTTCTATGGGGTTGATATTTTCATGCATTTTTATACCACTTAATATTGCAATTTTAATAATTTTAACTGACCAGTCGATTAATAGGGTCCCTATTAGTCGATTGGTTGCTTTCAATTATTAAAATCGCAACATTAAGTGGTATGAAAATATCGCTCCCATAGAAGTCAGTGGGGCATGCTCACACAGCCTTCATTTTGTGACATCACAAAACAGGGCTGTGTGGGCCAGCATGGGGGTGTGATTTTTGGACTGGGAAGTTTGTCCTTTTTTTAAGGCTATGTTGAAAACAAAGTTTACGAGGGGCATAACTTTTATTTGAGGAGGAATTAATTTACCAAATTTCATCAGCAGACTCCTGTGCAGGCTAGTTATCATTCACGCTTGGGGGCGGTGCTGATACAGTACTACTAGGAACCTACTCTTTAAAAGGAGCAGCCCTTCTATTATCTCAAATGCGAGAAAATTGCTAAAGCAGAATTAAAATGGGGGAAATTAGAGTGTTATACAAGCCAGGAGTCAAGGGGCAATCTAAAATAGAATAAAATTATAGGTCAAAATTTTCACTGCTGTCATTCACTGCTGCTTTAACGCAACAGTGCAGTGAAACTGGTAATGAAAGTGTAACTACCTTTGTTTTCACTATAAAGGATTCCAGACATCTATCAGTTTTATTTGGTAGAAACATTTTCTAAACTCACCAAAATATGAGTCGTTTATACATGTTTTAATATATTTCCTTATCAAGAAAAAAAGATGACCGCCGCATTTTGGTTTAGAAACAACATCGTATGCTGGCCTGCAGGGGCAGTGCTAGAGCTGCCGCTTGTGACGCTGAAGGCCCGGGTTCAGGAACGAGCTGGGGCTGTTGGAGTGCTGGCCAGGGAGAGGAGGATGCTCAGCTCCTCGGGGGGGAGGAGGGGTCGCTGATGTGCTGCTGTACCTACCTGGGTGACCACATGTGGTGGTGCAGGGGAGAACGTATATATGGGAGCCTGGAGCGAGCACTAGGTCACGGGGATGCATCGGTTTGCCAGCATCCAGGTGCGGGGATACGTTGATTTGCTGGCATCTAATGACACCACACGCTCCTGGGGAGTGGATAGGGCTAAACAGGGGACAAAACTCGGAACTGGATGAGGGCAGATGAAGCCCCTGCCCACCACACTCAATACCAGACCCACACCACCACCGACCAGGGATCCTCCAGGTCTTCACCTCCGCTACGGGTGGCCACATAGACAGCGAGGATGTAAGCGGAGGTGGCAGAAGGTGACCCTGGCCCTGGGGCAAGCCAGAGGGGCAGCATGAGAGTGTGTTGCAGGTGGGCCTTGGAGGTCTTGCCAGGGGAGTAGTTTGTTCTCGGTGAATGGAAAATCGGGACTTGCAGATGTGGGGGACCCTACCAAAGCCCTGAGAGAAAAATATGTTTTTTGGGTGGGGATAAGAAATAGCACTGTAGACCAGGCAAGGGTTAGGATCGAGAAAGTAAAACCAAAAACAAACAAAAAAAGGTGCACAGCGTATGAGGTACCTAAAATAGCTGTATACTAATACTGAAATGGGGGGTACAGGCAAGCAGCCTCTACTTTCTTCTGCCGACCACAGAGTTTATTTACATTTTTAATTCTCATTCCTGATTCACCAATGATGAAAGTTTATTCCCCTATGAAACGCATTGAGCCAGACTGACAGAAGAGCAGCATTTGACATGAGAAACTTGTGGCAGAATTAATCAAGAAAAAAAGATTACAAAAGATGTATTTGTTTGTATTTTGGTCACGGCCAGCATATTTATTTAAGGTGTCTGAGACTGTTGAAAAAAAACAAACAAACAGAAAAATGAAATACAGTACTGTCTTGACAGAGGCAACTTCTCATTAGTCAGCCTGAGATAATTAATTGAAAGTTAATTAGAAATGAAAAAAAAACAAAAAAAAACCTCAGTCTGCACTTGTGTAGAGTTAATTGGCAGACGGTCACCAGTGGTGACAGCACCTTCCCTGGTTAAGTCTAGGCAGAGACTGGATGGTTGCCCACCATCTGGGTGTGAATCCGAGTTTTATTTGCACGGATGAACGGCCCAGTGCTCCCGAGTTATTTTTTTTGTCCCCTCTGATCCTTGTTAAGTCCATGTTAGTCATGCAGATCCGACCAAGGGGCCCTCGGTCGTTCAGTGTGGCACATTCAGCATCCTCCTCCTACTGAGAATGTCGACCCATCTAAAAAAAAATAATGACATAAAAACAGGCCTTTGTGTTGTAAAGGGAGTTTTGTCCCATTTTCAGTGCCGGGCACCGCTGTGTGTGTGTGTACATATGTATCAGAATCGGCAAGCCTCTAAGAAAATCGGAGGCCTGGACAAGGCAGGTGGACGGCTTTTGACTCTGCATCAGATGTGGCTGCTCTTGTGAAGAAACTTGGTCTTATGCACAAAGCATTCATCTGGCTCTGGTGTCGATGTAAACCTCGACGCGGGGATAATTATATAGTGTCACTTGCACCCATGATTCATTGTATTCTGCTAGCCTTCAGCTGTATCCGGTCCCTTGCCATCTTTAGCTCTGAGCTCGGTGACAATAACACACACACACACACAGTAACATAGCAACACAAGGTCGTATGGGACTTTAAATCCTTTAGGTTCTCCAGCCACTTCTCTTAACCCATTTTATAAGCACTGCTGGTCCACGGCTTCGCTGTATCAAAGCAGGCAGTTAGTGATGAGGAGTGATAAACCCATACCTGCCCGTGTTAATGCTTTGTGAAAAAACAAATACTAGAGCAGATGTTTGTTTATAATACATAGACAACTGTTTTATTTATTGTAATTTGATGTGTTAGTAATTATTTTCTGATTTTATAATAAAATGTTAGTGCTGTGAAACAAGTAGGTTTTCACATTTGCTTTCCACACTGGTAGTAAAAAGAAATCAATAGAATTCTGGTATTGTGATGTCAGAGACTGCCAGCTACTTAGGAGCCCAGTGTATTTCAGTGAGAAACGGAATGTATTTTTCTATCCTTTTTGGAAGAAATAGATACTTTCAGCAACAAATCTTTGTCTTATATATGTTTGCAGTATTACGGTTCATCTGTATAATTTTACTGTTTTTTTTTTTTTTCTTTTTCGCCTTCCCTTGCTCCAGGTTGGACACTCATTCGGTCACCCTAGGTCCCCGCTGGCACCCCTGCCCCGTGCCAGCCACCACCATCTCTATTTGCAGCCCCAGGGTAACCTGGGCGTAACCCTTCCAGGCGGGTCCCCGAGGAGATAGGCCCATGTAGGGGTCGGCCAGCACACGCTACTTGCCGTGGGCGCTGCTGAGGTGCATCTGGGCTGCACTGAGGGCTTGGTGGCAACGAGAGCCAGCAACCGTCATCCGGTCGGCCATGGAACACTTCTCCACTTTGGTTGCCCGGGGCGTGGTGTGACACAACGTCAAGGCATAAGCCGACATTCCCCATGCCGCCCCTTAGTCAGTGGGACCCCAGCACGTTGCCATACCCGCAACCTCCACCAGGAGTTCTGCAAGCTTGGGCTCCAATCTCTCGAGAGAAGGCACAGTCTCGGGATGCTCTAGCCTTCTCTCCTCGGCTGGCCCTTTAGCGCCCCGCGTCGTTGGTGTCGCAAGTGGAAATCCCTGCTCCAGCGGGCCGGCTGTTTTTTGTTTTTTTTTGGTTTTTTTTAAACAATAATTGCCTTCTTTTTTTCTTTCCAAGCAAAATCTTGTTATGAAGAAAATGTCACCTGCTAAATTATAATACTAGATCACAGGTTATCAAGAATACTGTATTCTTAAGAGATCTATCATATTTTGGTGGTAGGAAGTGTTATTTCTCCACAAAAATCCGAAGACAGATTTGTAGTTTCCCACTGAAACACAGTCATATTTGCCAGTGAAGAGGTTCTGATGGTACTAGCAGCTGGCAAAATGCAAATAAAATGATGAAAGTAAGTAAAGAAACAAAAGCAAAATGAATGATTGCAGAGGCATTGAAAGGCCCCAGTTCTTACTAAGCGCTTGTTCCTTAAACGCACACCTATTTTGCTTTTGTGAATTTAAGCAGATTTTCATTTATGGCTTTAAAAAAAAAAAAAAGTATCGCCTGGATATTGTTAATTCCGTTTAACTGCTGTATATTTTATTCCTCTTAGAAACACTCAGAACATTATAATGGCACAGTGCTGTATTAGCAATTTGCATTCAGACAAGAGTTCCCCTTTAGATGCCCAAATATGGGAGAGAGTAGATGTCATTTCCATATTCCCGTGCTGCATCCAAATGTTTTACATCTGACAGTGACGGTTGCTGGAGCAGAGCAGCTTTATATAACCAACATGGAGTGGTAACGTCCTCATTTCTCCATGACTGTCAGACTCTTGGAGACAGCCCCATTGCTTCTCATAACACAATGAACTTTTATTTTTTTATCTTTTTTCGCTCTCCCAATCCTGGCTCTGGTTGGCCCTCGTCTAGCTGCTGCCTGTCGCCTCTGTCCCTTTAGGCCCTCACCCCTGAAGCTCCCAGGGCTTACTCCCCCAATGGCGACTCTCACTCGCCGATACGGATCTAGCTCGGGGTGTTACCTCTGGAGTGGAGCACGATTGCGCGGCCATTAAGACGCAACAACCAGCCACCAGGGTCCTTTTTCTCTCTTTTCTGCCCCCATGAGAGCCGGCATGCAGTGACACCATGGCGGGCTTGCACACACACCCGCGCACATCTCCTTCAGCGTCGGCTGTGCTCTTGCCCCTCAGTCTATATGGTGGTGTGACGTCAATCCCCAGCCACCACCAGGGGTCGGGCATGCACCGACCGAAGGCTAACCCCCCCGTCCCCCGGAGAGGGAGAGCTATCCGTCGGATGCTCGCTCCATCTTCTCCCTGCCGACCCCAGGCAGCCCGTGCTTGTTCCTGAACACGGGTCGCTGGTGTGGCGCAAGGTGTGGCGTCCAGCACTTCAACTCTCAGCGCCACTGGGCCGGCTTAACACAATTAACTTTTATACCGCTGGTGGCAGAAGTGTAATTAACACCTATTATAACATGGGCTTCAGAATCCTAGCAGCTTCATTGGCCTAAACACATACTAACACACCAGCAGAATAGGCCTGATGGTCTCTCTTGAGTCTGCTCGATTTTCAGCACCCTCACTGAGGGCAGATTTTGGTGTCTCCTTCCCCTTGGGTTATACTGTCCCCAGTCCCAGATGTTCCTCCTGTATTGTGCCTGGTCAGATTTACCCTCCCCCTGTACCTGTCCCATCCCCACTTAAACCCGTCCACAGTCTCCACCTCTACCAGCTCCCTAGGCAGTGCATTCCATGGCTCTACCACCCTTTCAGTGAAATAACATCTCCTCCTCTCCCCTCTGAGCCTGCCCCTTCCAGCTTACACCCGTGACCTCTTGTTGCCCCACCCTCCTTCCTTTGGAGTACCTGACTGGGCCTCCTTTATTGATCCCTTTCATGTACTTAAAGACCTCTGTCATGTCCCCCCCCCCGTCCCTCCTCTCCTCCAGGGTGAACATGTCGAGCTCCTTGAGCCTCTCCACATAGGTCCTCTCCCCCAGGCCCCAGATCATTTGGGTTGCCCTCCTTTGGACCCTCTCTAGGAGTGTAATGTTCCTCTTTAAATGTGGTCTCCAAATTGCACACAATACTCGAGGTGTGGCCTAACCAAGCAGTTGTACAGTGGAATGATCACTTCCTCTTTTCTAGAGGTAATCCCCCTGGCGATGCATCCCAGCATCCTATTTGCCCTTGCCGCTGCCCTCCTACAGGTCTCCGAGTTGTTCATTTTGACATCTACCACTACCCCCATGTCCCTCTCACCCTCCGTAACTTGAATCATGTCTCCTCCCAGGGTATACCCCTGGACTGGATTTCTGAGTCCCAAGTGCAGAACCTTGCACTTCCCTGCATTGAATTTTAGTTTCCATTTTCCCGACCGCCTTTCCAGAGCCTCCAAGTCCTCCTGCAAGGCCACCCTCCACTCCTCCCCATCCACCACTGCACTTAGCTTTTGAGTCATTTGCAAAGAGACTCATCTCACTTCACCTGACCATTCATTAAAGTCTGGTATGCGAACAGTTTGTAAACTAACCTGCTGTAATCTACCTAGGAACAATTTAACAAAATTAAAATCTGTCCCACTTTAAATAAATAATTTACGAAAAAATACAGCAGGGCATAGGTTTCTTCAAAATAAATGCAATTCCTCTGTTAATTTGAAAGCACACGGCCTTTGTTACCAAACTGACAAGAACCTAACTGAAAAAAATGTTTTTTCCATTTAAAAACAAGAATATCTTTTTTCCATTTTATAAATGCAGTAACTCCAGGACATGGGTTTTTTTTTTTTTTAAGAATTATTGCACTTTCCAGGTGCGTTGAAAGTCACTCGGCCATTGGCCTTGTGCCTTCCAGTTTGGATTTAAATGTCAATAAAGATACTTAAGTCTGGTGTGAAAATCTGCTCGACTCCATTGCAGAGGTCATGACCCGACTCATGTAGGCAGCCTGGAATTTTTGATGTTTTAGAGCTAAAGCCTGCAGTAGTTATACTGTATCAGTCAGTGCTGTTGTTGTCCCCTGCAGTCACTATATTCTTATCTTATGCTGGCCATGAAACTTTTCAAGGTATAGTAAGCACCCTGCAGTTTTTTTGTAGTTTAAAGTGCATCTGAGTTAGAACAAAATGCTTTTAAGCCCTGTCCACACTACACCACTTACAGTCTGTAACGGTTCCAAACCGTTACAGACCGGAACCATTACAGTGTGTCCACACTGCCGGCAAACAATCTCGATAACTGTTTGGAATCGTTACAGCCCGTCCACATTGTGGGTGCCGTGTAACCGTTACGGCTGCACCCTATCCCACAATGCAGTTTGTGCTGCACTGGGGGAGTGCTGGAGCTACACACTCACGCGTCCACACTATGGCTGGTAATGTTACAGGGGCACAACCGTTTTCGTAACCGTTGCTCAGACCACCTCATAAGTGGTTTCAACAACGGTTACGAAAACGCCTTCTGTAATGTTACAGGTGTAAACGCAAACCGTTGCGGTAACAGTTTAAGCCCTCTGTAACGTTACAGAGGCATAGTGTGGACAGGGCCTTAGAGAATACAGAGACTTCACAAGACATGTAACAGAACTGACTGAAAGCATAACTTCTGCTGGCTGGTGCAGCTATGCATCAACTCCCGTGATGTCTTGCATGAGTGGGGTCATGACTTTTGCAATGACATCAGACAGGATTTCACACCAGGACAGAACAGAGTGAAGCAACCTCATTTATATTTAAATTAGGATGAAATTAGGGGGATGCAAGAGAGGGAATCATTGCGCGGGAGAGTGAACATAGCTGAAGGGATACAGGACCTACAGGAAGATCTGGAAAAGCTGGGGAAGTGGTCCAGGATCTGGCGGCTTGGCTTCAATGCCAAGAAATGCAAAGTTATACATACTAACATACTAAAAGCCAGCAGAATAGGCCTAATGGTCTTTCGTGTCTGCTTGTTAGCCAGCCCCTATTGGGCGCTAGCTCCTTCTGCCCCCTGGCCCCCGAGAGGGTCAACCTCAGCTTCAGTTTACCCATGCATCTGTCCTACCCCCTCTTAAAGCCCTCCTCTGTGCCCTGCTTGACTAGACTCCCGGGCAGTGCATTCCATGGCTCCACCACCCTCTCATAGAAACATAGACTTTGACAGCAGATAAGGACTGCTTGGCCCATCTAGTCTGCCCATTTCCCTACCTACAGGATAGGCTGCAGATCCTAGTTAACCAACAGCCTATTTCTTCCTACCCCCCACTAGAATTGCCTTATGTCTGTCCCATGCATTCTTGAATTCTCCCACAGTTTTAGACCCCACAACCTCCTCAGGAAGGCTGTTCCATGCATCCACTACCCTCTCTGTGAAATAATACTTCCTCACATTGCCCCTGAACCGCCCCCTTCTGTCTTTAAATTGTGTCCCCTTGTTCTTGCACATCTCTTTTTCTGAAAGATGCTACCTTCTTGGACTTTGTTGATTCCACTGAGGTACTTAAAAGTTTCTATTATGTCTCCCCTCTCCCTTCTTTCCTCAAGGGTATACATATTAAGCTCCTTTAGTCTCTCCTCATATGGCTTCTCTTGCAGACCTTGCACCATTTTAGTTGCCCTCCTCTGGACTGCCTCTATCCTGTCTATGTCCTTGCGGAGATGGGATCTCCAGAACTGGACGCATTACTCCAGATGGGGTCTCACCAACTGTCTATACAGAGGGATAACAACTTCCTGTTTTCTGCTGCTGATGCCTCTCCCTATACATCCCAGTATACCCCCAGCCATCCCTACTGCCTTCTCACATTGCTTGCTAACTTTAAGGTCATCTGATATGATTACCCCCAGGTCCCTTTCCTTTTTGTTGTTGTTACTACCTCCCACCCATTGTGTATTCTTCCCCTGGGTTCTTGTTTCCCAGGTGCATTATTTGCACTTCTTTGCATTGATCCTAGCTGCCATACTTCTGACCATTCATCCAACCTTGCCAAGACCTTTTCATCCTTTCCACGCCTCCTTGTGTATCAAACCTGTTGCAGATCTTGTGTCATCTGCAAAAGGCATACTTTTCCTTCCAGTCCCTCTGCAATGTCACTGATGAAGACATTAAAAAGGACTGGACCCAATACTGAACCCTGCGGTACCCCACTAGTAACCCTAGTAGCCCCTCTTTCTTCAGAGTGGACTCCACTTACAATTACCTTCTGTGTCCTGTTGTGCAGCCAATGTTTTACCCAGGCTACCACCCTGGGACCCACTCCCAGGCTGGTTAATTTGACTATTAATCTTTTGTGTGGGACTGTGTCAAATGCCTTGCTAAAGTCTAGGTAGGCCATGTTCACAGCCCCTCCCTGGTCTACTACTTTGGTCGCCCAGTCAAAGAAATCTATTAGATTCGTCTGACATGACCTTCGCGCTGTGAACCCATGCTGCCTTGGGTCCTGTGCCCCACTGGCCTCTAGGCACTCAACTATTTTTTCCTTCAGAAGTGACTCCATCACTTTCCCTACCACAAAGGTCAGACTGACAGGTGTGTAGTTTTCTGCCTCTGTCTTGCTCCCACTTTTGTGAAGGGGAATCACATCCACCTTCCTCCAGTCCTCGGGTACCACACCATCCTCCCATGATTTATTAAAAAGAGTAGCCAGTGGTTTCACTAGTTCCTCCCTTAATTCTTTTAGAATTCTGGGGTGAATTCCATCAGGACCCATTGCTTTGTCCACCTTCAGTTTTAGGAGTTCTTGCAGAACCCTTTCTTCTGTGATAGGACTGGGATCGACCCCCCTATCAAGAGTGCTTCTGTTAATTGGATTAGGCACTTCCCCCTCCTCTTTTGTGAATACTGAGCAGAAATATTCGTTCAGTATCCCTGCTTTTTCACTGTCCCCCTCTGCCCACCCACCGTTCATTCTATTCAGCCTCACTATCCCTCCCTTTGTCTTTCCTTCGCTGATATGTACCTATAAATGTTTTATCCCCTTCTTAACTGGTTGACTATCTTTTCCTCAGTTTGGGCCTTTGCTGTTCTGACTTCCCTCCCTGCTTCCTTCTGCCTTAACTGGTAGAGCTCTCTGTCCTGCTCCTTCTGTGTTTCCTTATACTTCCGGAATGCTATCTTTTTCTTCCTGCCTTTCACAGCCACCTCTTTGGAGAACCATAGTGGCTTTTTTTTTGGTTTGATTTGTTTATTTGCTTAACACAAAGGTTTGTTGCCTCTGTGATGGCAGTTTTGATGATTCCCCATTGTTGCTCCACCCCTCCTCCTAGCCTGTTTGCTAGTGCTTTTCTGAGGCACTCTCCCATCTTGCCAAAGTCAGCCCTCCTAAAGTCCAGTACCCTCACTTTTGTATGGCTTGACTCTGTAGCTGAGTTTAACGTGAACCACACTGTTTGATGGTCACTTGTCCCCAGATGGCAACCCACTTCTAGATCTGAGATCCTCTCACTGCCCCCATTTGAGAGTACTCTCAGTGAAGTAATGCCTTCTACGTTCTCCCCCTGTAGGTTCCCCCCTCCAACTTCCACTCATGCCCCCTGGTTGTGCCCCCTTTCCTTAGCCTGAACATTTCTTTGGCTCTGCCCCTGTTAATCCCTTTCACATTTTGAATACCTCAAACATGCCCCCCCATCTCTCCTCTCCTCTCCTCCAGCGAGTACAGCCCAAGGGCTTCCAGCCTTTCCTCACAGATCCTTTCACTCATGCCCCAGATCATCCTGGTTGCCCTCCTCTGAACCCTCTCCAACAGTGTTATGTCCTTCCTAAGGTGGGGTCTCCAGAACTGCATGCAGCACTCAAGATGCGGCCTGACCAAGGCATTATACAGAGGAAGGATCACCTCCCTCTTCCTGGACATTATTCCCCCGGGCTGTGCAACCCAGAATCCTGTTTGCCTTTGCTGCAGATCTTCTGCAGTTTTCAGTGTTGTTCATTCTGGTGTCTACCACCAAATCCCAGGTCCCTTTCACTCGTTGTGGCTTGCAGTGAGACCCCTCCCAGGGTGTATACATGACCTGGGTTTCTGACCCCAGATGCAGCACCCTACACTTCCCTGGATTAAACATCAGTCCCCACCTCCTTGACCGACCCTCCAGGGTATCCAGATCCCTCTGGACTGTCTCTCTCACTTCATCCCCATCTGCCAGTGCTCCCAGTTTTGAGTCATCCGTGAAGAGGCTCATCCTACTCCTAATCCCCCTCCCTATACTGGAGACATAGGCATTGAACAGGAGTGGCCCCAGCACAGAGCCTTGGGGAGCCCCACTGTAGATCTTCCTAGGGGAGGAGACCATCCCACCAACCACTACCCTCTGTGTTCTATCCGTGAGCCAGTTTTCTACCCATCTAAGCAACTGTCTTCCCACCCCATCCCCCAACTTTGTCAACAACCCGATGTGAGGTACCGAGTCAAACACCTTACTGAAATCCAGGTATGGGACATCCACCGGTCTTCGTCTGTCCAGGGTCTCCGTTACCCAGTCGTAAAAATCTATGAGGTTGGTCTGGTATGACCTCCCTGGGACAGAACCATACTGTTTGTCATCCATGTGCCCCAACCTTTCCAGTTGCCTCCTGAGCTTCTCCTTGGTGAAGCCCTCCATCAGCTTGCCTACCACCGACGTTAGGCTGACAGGCCTGTAATTTCCCATCTCCTCCCTAGACCCCCTTTGTGGATAGGCACCACGTGGGCCACCCTTCAGTCCTGAGGCACCCATCCTGTCTGCTGAGAGGCATTGAAAAGTGCAGCTAGTGGAGCTGCTAGTTCGTCTGCCAGTTCTTTCAGAACTCTCGGATGCAGTCCATCCAGTCCTGGTGCCTTGTCAGTTTTCAGCACCCGTAGGGCCTCCCTCGCACTGTCCTTTGTGATTTCTCCCTCCCTAACTCCTCCCCTCAACAAAGCACTCAACCCCTTCTAGGCCTGGCCCACCCAGTGCCCCAGCCTCTTCTGGTCCTCTCATCTCCATCTGTCCTCTGCCCTCAGCTGTCTCTCCCCCCCCCTCCCTTCTGGCTGAATGGATCCCCCATCTCCTTCCGTAAATACAGAGGCAAAGTACTTGTTTAGTACCTCTGCCTACTCCCCGCCTCCTGAGCCCATCCCTCCCCAGTCCTAATCCTGGAGATGTGTACTCTCCCTTTCCTCTTTTCCCCTATGTGTCTATAAAATCCCTTTCCACCCCCTCCGGATATCCCTAGCCAGGTTTTGCTTCATCCTCGCCTTGGCTCCCCTCACCACTCTTGTGACCCTTCTAGCTGTCAGCTCGTACTTGCCTCTCTCCCTGTCCCCCCTGGAGTGCTTAAAATATACGTAGGCAGCTTTTTTATCCCTCACCGCCTCTTATACTTCCTTGGTCCACCAGCACGGCTTGTTGGCCCAACCATTTTTAGGTCCCCCATGACCACCACCCTATCCTTTCCACGGTCACAGTGCCCCTTGATGTTCTCCACCAGTTTTCCCTCCAGGTCCTCAACCATTGCTGGGGGTCTGTACACCACCCCTACTTTCAGTCTTTTGCCTCCTCTCAATTGCAGGGTTACCCAAATCACTTCCACTCCCTCCTCTGCTTCCTCTACTCCACTAACCATTATGCCATTCTTGACTATCAGCGCCATACCCCCTCCTCTAACCTCTTCTCTATCCCTCCTGAATATTGTGTAGCCCTCCAAGTTTAGGTCCCAATCATTCTTCTGGGTGGCCCATGTTTCCGTAATTACTGCCACATCCGCTGATCCCTCTGCCAGCATCGCCTGGAGCGCGGGCATTTTGTTGCCCATGCTCCTGGCGTTGATCAGGACCGTCCTCCACCCCATCCCGCCTCCCCTACCCAATTGACTCGGCCCTGTGCACACCCTATTTGCCCTTTCCTGCACAGCTCTTGCTTTGTTTACATCACAGTCACCTGCCCTCAGTTTCCACCTTAGACATGGGACCTCAGGTAGTCTTCCTGACTCAGATTCTTTACTATTCCCTCCCCCCTTTACAAGTTTAAAATCAACTTCTCATTTATGAATTCAGTGAGTTTCAGTTTTAAGATCTCCTTCCCCTCTAGATTAAGAGGTATCCTATCCCTAGCATATAACCCTTTATCCTCCCATGTGTCGCCCCAGTCCCCCACCAGCCCATACCCTTCTACCCTGCACCAGTCCCTGAGCCACTGGTTCACACCTCTGAGTTTGTGCTTGGTCTCCTCGGATTCCCTAGGTACTGGCAGAATTTCCGAGAAGGAATTTGAACTTCCCATAGAGTGGCAGACTCTGGCCAGTTTCCGAAACCTCGCCTGGATTTCCAGATCGCTGTTCCCTTCCAAATCGTTTGTGCCTAGGTATACTAGGAAATCTGGGGATCCCCTGCATTCCAGTGCTAATGAATATAGCTGGAATTTGGCCTTGTGAACAGATAGGCCCTGGATACATTTAACTCTGACTGGGCTGCATTTTCCCTCCCCACCCCCTCCCACTGGATGCCCCTGGTCATTGAGTCCCCCAGCAGGATCACCCTCACACCTCCCCAGCTTACTAGTCAGTTTGCTCCCTTCCAGGCTCTTCCTTCTTTCATCAGCCCCCAGCTTACTCCTCCCACCCCCCTTCAGCCCAGTGATCACTAGTTTGTGTGTGTCGTATCATGCTCTTTCTTCTGCTTGCAGCTCCCAGTTTACTCCTTGCCTCCCCAACCTCCTGGGAGGCAGTGCTGACCCTCCAGATTCCCCCCCCCCGGGCTCCCTTTTTGGGTTAGAATCCACAGGTCCCCCGCCCAAACACCCTTCTTCTGCTTCCCTCCCTGCCTCCAACCACCCTCCTCTGTTCTTGTCTCCCCATCCCGTCTGTTATATTTCTCCCTACCCTCCCTTCCATATCAGATTTCTCCCGCCCCAACGCCAGCCTTTCTAGAGTACCCCCTACTAACCCCCTCTCCTTCGGTGCCTTCCCCAACCTGAGTGCCTGCTCGACCCCTGTTCCCCCTCCCCTGTATGCCCGTCCACCTCCCTTGCCCCAACCACCCCGGCTTGCTAGTCACCCCTCACTGCCTGCCTGCCCCCTTCTGTTCGCTACACTCCTGTCCCCACCCCACCCCAGCTTGCTGACAAATCCGCTCTGACCACCTGCTCCCTCCCACCAGCCTCATCCATCTCCTCTCCTGGGTACAGCATGGTGTGTCTATTGCTAAGTATGATGCCTGCCCTCGGCTCATTTTCTCCTACCTCCCCTTACCTCATTTGCTCCCCCTGATTGGCCCCCCTCCTGTGAGGTCTCTTCCATCTGTTGCTTGTATTGCGCCCTACCCCTCCGGAGCTTCCATAGGGCCCATGCCTTCCTGCTCCCTGGGGTATGCTGTAGTGGCCTTGCCTCCTTCCATGGGACCATTTCCACTCCTTTCCCCCCTTCCTCTCTCGCCCCATGCATTCTAGCTCTCTTCTGATCCCCTCAACCTCCTCCCTAAGTCCTGACAGCTGAAAACACACTGGACACCCTCCAAACCTCCATGCCCCAATTTAAGATTATTGCTGCCCCATACACCCAATCACCCTGCCGGAGTTGCCTACTCTGGCCAGCCCCAAATCCACCCTCATTTTGGTGTGAGCAGTACCAACCACTTGCGGAACCAATCTAGTTTTTGCCCACCCCTCAAGATCAATTAGCAGTAAACAATTCAGCACAGTTATCACAGTTCACATTTTTCACATCCTGCAGCCGTAGATATAGCAGGTAGCCAATGGTGCCCAAGCAAGCACAGGATACAGTCCCCCTTTCCTGCAATCTGCCCCAGTCCGGTACCAATTCTGTTTTTTGCCCACCCCACCAGGATCAGTAGCAATAAACAATTCAGCAGAGTTATCAGTTCACATTTAACATATCCCTCAGCCGTATACAGCAGTTAGTCAATGGTGCCGAAGCAGGCCCAGCATACAGTCCCTCCAGACACCCTCTCTCCACTTGCTCTCTGCAGATGGTCAGTGCTGCCAATGCAGGCACAGCATACAGCACCCTGTTCCCCATCAGCAGTAGTCCAGGACGCCAGTCAGCAGCAGCTTCCCAGAACACCCACTCACAGCCTTCCCACTCAGCAGTAGTCCAGGACACCAGCCAGCAGCAGCAGCCCAGGGCTCCACCCCCTCCGACTATTTAATAGAGGTTGGGGCTGGGGTGGGTGGTGTGGGACAAAGAAACACACAGCAGCAAGTGACTGGGCTAATGGCCTTTATAGCCCAGTCGTACAGACAAAGTTTGCGCGCTCCACGCTGATTGGCCCCACCGCTCCTTGCTCCTGAGCGACGGCGGCCCTACAATCGCTCTCTCTCTCTCGGCTCCTTGCAGCCCCCTGGTCCTCCTCCGACCACCGATGTGGTCCCGTACTTTCCTGCTGCCGATGTGGCCTAGGAGTCACCTGCCCCTTCTCCCCACCGCAGCTCCAGCATGCAAAGAAATGCACATATTGGAGCCAAGAATCCCAGGACAGAGTACTAGCTGGGTGGAGTCCGAGTAGCTGCATCAGAGGAGGAGAAGGACCTGACGATCACTAGTGACCTGAAGCACTCCATGCAGTGCAAGAAAGCAGCAACAAGGGCAAACAAGATGCTGGGATGCATATCTAGGGGGATCAGTAGTAGGAGAGAAGAGGTTATACTGCCCTTGTACAGGTCACTGGTTAGGCCGCATCTAGAGTATGGAGTTCAGTACTGGTGCCCACACCTCAAAAAGGACATTAACCTGCTAGAGAAGGTCCAGAGGAGGGCTACAAAGATGATAGCTGGTCAGCAGGGTAAGGCATACGAGGAGAGGTTGAGAGCACTGAGCATGTACTCCCTGGAAGACAGGCGAGAGAGAGGGGACATGATTGGGACTTTCAAGTACTTGAAAGGAATAAATAAGGTTGATGAGGGGAGTCTCTTTAAGCTGAGTGGCAACCATAATACGAGGGGGCACAGTCTTAAGCTGGAGAGTTAGGAGGAAGGTCAGGAAGCACTTCTTCACAGAGAGGGTGGTGGACACTTGGAATGTGCTGCCGGAAGAGGTCATCTCATTGAAGACAGTGGGCAGCTTTAAGAGAGGCTGGAATAGACATGGGGAAGGTAAGGATCATGGGTAGGGAGGAATGGGGAGGGAGGGCAGGGACATTAGCTCAGGCTGTGGACCCTGCTATACGAGCAGACTAGATAGACCAAATGGCCTTCTTCTGCTGGCTTGTTCATATGTTCATGCCTACAGACTGCACAGGTATACGAAAAAAAGGTTGTAGGGATTTTCCCCTTTAAGCAGATGGATGGATGAAACAAGCCATAGTGATCTGTGCAATTAATTTGCCCTTAACCAGTTATGAGGATAATTTAATGCAGAGAAGATACAGAAAAAAAATAGAATATGAAAAACACATTTAATCAAAATGTGCATTTATCCCTTGTGTATTTAGTGCGCTCTGTATTTTAATAAGCCAGGATAGCCCTAGTTGAGATGCTGCATCCCTTCTTCAGTGTGGGACCTACCTCTCCCCAATTTTAGAGCTAGAATGGAGTAAAGAAGTGGAGGTGTCGAGTGACTTCATATGCTCGAAGTCACACAGGGCTTGTTGTGGGATTCAAAACTTGTGGTCTTCCACAACCTGGTTCAGTGCTGTTAACTGAGTGCACTGCCACTTCCCTCGAACCTTAGCCTAGCAAAGAACAGCAAGACAGGAGATCAGAAAGTGTCTGTAGGTGGCAGTGCATGTTCTGTGTGCTAATAAACACTGCCAGAGCAGTGGTGTGAGACGCCTGCCCCCCACACCCTCACTGCAGTGTCAGAGCCCTGCTGGAATCACTAGGTGTAAATATAATGGAAACAAATTATAGGAGTAATTAAATGTCTCAGTTGAAATACATTTTTGGCAGTACCCACCTGGACAGACTGTTGCTTTAAGTAATATTTGAGGTATCGGGACCCCCAAGGAAGCAATAAAATCGGTATAATAAACTACTGCCACTGCTGCTGTAATAAGAGTAGTGGTGGGAGTGATGTCACTAAATGGGTGTAATACCCATGAGCACTTGTGCCCACTCAGTCGGGTCCCCTCTGCACTTTCGCATTTGGCCGAATGTTTTGGCGCTGTATTAAAATTTACCCTGTATATGAAAAATAATGCTGATTGCAGCCCCAGATTCCCGCAGTAGTATTGCAAGGTATGTGAGGACGGGAGCAGGCTGTACTGCTTCTTTGCAGGTCACCATTAAATATTTTGGGTATTCCATGGCTCTCAATAGCTTTCGCCCCTTTGGTCTGGGACTCCCAAAATGAGTAACTGGGGATCCTGAACTAAATTCAGGAATTCCAGCGAGTTTGTTGGGTCATTCTGCTACTTTGCAGATGGGCGTCAGGCTTTGGGGTGTGTGCTCGGACGTACTGGTAGCACGTCATGGGGGGTACAAAGCACTGATGATGGTGCCTCCCAGACGATGGGCTGCAGATATTTTTAGGACACAAGTCCCTGGAAGCCCTGATACCCAGTATATGAAAGGTGCTGTATGGAACCAAAAACTTTCCACCTGCAGCTGAATTCAGCACATTGAAAAACTATAACTGACTCATCGTGTTTGAACCACAGCTAAAAACTAGCTTTTCTTTATTTATTTATTTATTTTTTTTATTTTGTGTTTGCTTCCCTATCCAACAGAGCAGTTATACTGGCTTCTCCATCTGGTAAGGTGGATGTACCAGCTTCTCCATCCAGCAGGGCAAATGTACCGGCTTCTCCATTTGGCAGAGCAGATTTACCGGCTTCTCCATCTGGCAGGGTGGATGGTACTGGCTTCTGCACCCGGCAGGGCAGATTAACCGGCTTCTCCATCTGGCTGTCTGGGTGTACCGGCTCCTCCATCCAGCTGGGTGGATGTACCAGCTTCTCCATTTGGCAAGGCAGATGTACCCACTTCTTCATCTGGTGAGGCGGATGTACCGGCTTCTCCATCTGGTGGGGCGGATTTGCAGGCTTCTGGTCATATTCGCTGTCATGGAGCTAGATGAAAGGGATTTGCCCCGTAGTTGCCCCCTGCTGCTAATTCCCTCCCACTGGGGATGTTGGGGCCAAGCTATCCTAGTGGAAGGGGGTGCAAGCACGCGTTTTGCCACGTGTTTACAACATCCCCCCCTTCCCTCCACCACATTTACTGTACTACCATCGATATTCCTGAGGGAGGTGGTGGCAATTAAGGCGTCCCTCCCTCTCTAGAGGAGGGCAGCATCCTCCGGAACCTTCAGTGTCTTCATCACCCCCGGCTGATCCCCAAAGTCTCAGACTTACTCCCAAAGCTGGGTTACCAGCCTGCAGCTGCGCTGCTGGGCCGGCTTGAAAACTAGCTCTTTAAGATGGAGCGAGTTTGTCCAGGCAACACTATCTTGGCTGTAATCAAGTAATGCAACTTGTTTGACGATATGAAGAAAAAAATCCTCAAACAGCTGGCTCTGTGGTGCTGAGCGCCGGGGGGACTGCTCTGGCATGCTGGCAGCCCAGCTTCATGCTTTGAGCTGGGGTCTTCGGGAGCAGAGACTGGCAGTAACAGATCAGGGCAGACAATCTCTTTCTGGGTGGGGTGGGTCCCAGGCACCGCCCACATAGCAACACCTAGGGGAGCGGTGCGCGCGTTGTGCCAGTGATGCTGCATGTGACAATGCAGTGTGAGGCACCCTCCTAGGGCAGTCGGGAGTGAGTGTCTCACCAATCAGGGGTGAAGGGGGCAGGCTAAAATTGTGTGTGTGTGGGGGGGGTCCCTACCACTGAATACAAGATATCCTCTCCTGAGGGTTGCCATGTTGAGTGAGTGGTGTTAACACAGACTTGTCCAATCCCTCCTGCTCATGTACTGTAAACGGGATATAGCTTCCTCTTGTGTGCGTGAACTCAGCAACATGCCACGTGAAAACATGCCACAGGGGTGAGGCTGGGGTTGTGGATGGACATGGTACCAGAAAGGCCTGGACAGGCAGGAGAATGGCTGACTTGATGGAGACCCTGGTCAAAAAGCAGGATCAGGTGGCAGGATCAAAATCTTGCTGGTGAGTGAGTAGGGGCACAGAAGAAGAGAATTAAAAAACAGAAGCCTCAAAAGTTTTTTTTTTTTTTTTTCTGAAATTCCTGTTATCTACACCTTTGTTGATGAAGGCATTTTTACTGACCTGTTCATGCTCTCCACTCCAGTATCTTTGATAAATTTTACATTAATTCATTATGTTTGCATCTGTGTGACTGGGGCAGTTTCACTGCATTCTGATTGAACTAAAACGTGTTACTGTCTCCCCCGGGGTCCGATCAGTACCTATGCCTTAAGAAGTCACTCACTGGTCTCTCTGAAAGTCCCAAGGACCAATACTCGCTTTGGAAGGGCCGCCATAAGCTATGCCATGCCTACGATCTGGAACAGGATACAAAGATAGTTGAGACTCGGCTCCCCTGTCAGTATTGCCTTGTTCAAAACCCTCTATGACAAAACATTTGCTGAAATCTGTAATTGCTACCGTCATTCCTAGCAGCCTGATTGCTGCTTCCTCCTGACCTACACTAGTCCCAGTCGGTGATCCCAGTCCCCCACTGCCGCTATTGCCCACCCGCCCTTCACTTGCCCCAATTGCCCTTAACATCTTCTTCACCCTCTCCTTTCCCACCACGCCCCCACCACATAAGACTGAGACCCAGACAACGTCACGCGCACTTCCATAGCTTAGAGTCTCCCGCTCAGGCCTACAACTTGCTGCTGATGGCCAAGAACATAAACAATTCTCGTTCTCTCCTATGGCCTGTATACAACAATAATACACATCAGGGTTCTGTGGGTGCTGATTATATTATGTTACTGTAGTTTAATGTATATATTCCTTGTATATGTGACTTTGGAATGTTTATATTATGCTCCTATCACTATTGTAGTTATCCTATTCATTTTGTATTATGCATACCGTAACTGAGACTGAACAATTGCCCCTTCCAACAGCAGGTCCACCTTGTAAATGAGCGTGCTCATTGGTGGTCGCCTGGATAAATAAAGATTCGATTGATTTGACTGAGATCGGGGTTGTGGTATGGAGTCAACGGAAGGTGGGAGGAATACAAAGTTTAAAAATAGATTATATTAGAGGGGGTCTACTAGTAATTCCCATAATCGTTTTGTCTGACTCTCCCTATCCCGATGCTGGGTATCTGAAACAAGGATGCCTAACATTGGGATTTTCCGTGTGGCTGAGTTTATTTTACGTTTCGGGGGGCTGAGCCCTCCACACCCCCCTACTTTAGGATTCCAACTCCACAGTGGGCAAATCCCGATGTCGGGCACCTGTGTTTCGTGCACCTGGTGTCGGGATAGTGAGCGTTGGGCAGAGCGATAATGGGAAGTTAAATGGATACCTATGGGGAGGGACAATGCCTACCACACACATTGCGTCACAGCTCTTGTGGATGAAATGACTGCAACGTTGCACGCTCCATTGAAGCAGAAATGCTGCAGATATGCAGCTGTCAACAGACCTGTAGAGGTGTTGCCCTTTAGAAGGCGAGTCACAGTTGGGTACAGCATAAACTAGAGATCATTCAGAGAAGTGAAGCTGCCTGGCCTTGGTACACCTCAACCTGCTCCAACGCTTGTATGCCAGCGTTCTTCCAGTGGATGTAAGATGGGGACAAGAGTCAGGATGACTCTGAGACATGAATGAGCTGGCACCCCTGATCCTCCTTGTTTTCTTTTTTTTTTTTTTTTAATGAAACCTTTTCGATCTCTGGTGATGCAGAGGGCCGCGGCACCTTGCACCTTACCTCGCCCACATCGGCGACCCGAGTTTGAGTACCTAGTGGAAGGGAGGACCTCAGCAGGTACCGCATGGGTGTGTGGGTCCCTGATTGGCATGCCCTTGGTGCCTGTGTCCTAGGGAACTGAGGAAGGAAAAATCCGAAAAGTACCCTGAGTGGCAGGATGACACCGACCAGTTCGCAGGCCCAGCACCTGGCTACTCAGGCACGATCTCCCACACTGGATCCGTCTGTGGCAGAGGTAACGGCGGGCCCCGCCACCCTCGCTGGAGGGGGAAAGTTCTGGGGAACATTGGGAGAACTCATGTAAGTACAGAAGATGCCTGTGTGACGGGGCTAGGGCTCAGGTTGAGCAGATGGGGGCCATGAGAGAGCAGAGGGGGGCATAAACAAATTAACAAAAAAAAAACTTTTCCCAGCCTTCTTGCTCCCCCATTCTCATTAGTACTGTTCATAATGTACCTAACTAATGAATCACACATCCTCAGCATCCTAATGTACCTAACTAACGAATCGCACATCCTCAGCATCCTAATGTACCTAACTAATGAATCGCACATCCTCAGCATCCTAATGCCTGCTCAACCCCTCCCCCCCAATCCCCAGTTTGGCTAATGGGCTTGTTTAGACACCGCCCAACACTGTTCAGTTGAAACTTGATTCGCCAAGTCAGCAGGTTGAATTTCTGAATAGTGTGCCAACAGTAGTGTCATCTGGGGGCCCTGTCCCCATCAAATCCCTAGGGATAAAGGAAACTGAATAGCCATCAAGGAGGCGGATTACATGTTATTAAACTAATTCTTTGCATGTTTTTTTTTTTTTCATTCTTTTTAAGGTAATTAGAGGAGAGAGTGACTCAAAGGCGGCCCCAGTGTGGAGACTGGCGGTGTGCTCTTTCTATTCCACTCTGCGGCAAGTCCAGGCTCCCTGCTTTAGATTTCAAAGGCATCGTCAAAAGCTGGTTAGCGCCCTTGGGGAATTGAAATGCAGCAGGGGTCTGAAAATGTAGAAATGTGCCTTTAAACCTTCAGAAGGATAACAGCTGGACATTACTTAAGCAGTTAGAAGAAATATACACCTGTCAGCTTCACTGTCACAACAAAAGGAATCCCCTTCTCTCTCACACCTCCAAGGATGGGGAAAAAGTGACATATCTGCCTACCTGTTAGGGGTCGTGTTTCACCTCGCTTTTTAGAAATAGATGACATCAGCCAGTATTATTGGTACAAAAGTAACTTGATGTGCTTAGAAGAATACCGACTTCTTTTTTTCCAGCTGATGTTAACAAGGGTTGAAATTTGTTCTTTCTTTTCACATGTAAGAGCAGCTTTTTCTTTTTCTGTTGTGCCAGTTGTGCCACAGGGATACACCCTACATATGGACACACCCTGCTGAGGTCTGTGGCACCACCCAGCTCCCTGCCACGTACCTCACCTGCTTGCTGTTCCCCAAGTTTTTTTTGGTTTTTTTTAATCCGTAGCAGGAGCTCTGAGGGAGGGCCATCCTCCAGCAAGATGCGAATAGGACCCAGTGGCAGACAGATGGCTCGGGGACCACAGGCTGTCATGTTGACAGCACTGGGCTTTTACACCCCAGAGACTTCCTGTTTCCCTCCCACAGCACCAAGACCCTGGCACCACATCATGTACTGGGTTGACACCAGTTTTTCCAGTGGAACAAGATCCATCTTGCACATTTTGGGGGCTGCTGTGGCACTGCAGTTGGGTGCCTTTCTCCCTGGGCTGGCTTGTGCTGCACTTGGCAGCCTTCTCTAGCCTTGGCCTAACAATCCCTACACCTAGGCTGTCTTCTGATCCTGGGTCATTGGAACGGAAGTGCGATCAGCTTCAGCTGGGCCATCCGTGGCCCATGCAGCCAGGTTTTCCCGGCACCAGTGGAGTCATGTGTTGGGCACAGGGCAGCAGGGGTTGGTGGAGCCTGTCCAGACAATGGCATCCAGTTGGATGCCTGTGCCAGCCTGTAAGTAGATCCCCATCTGCGCAGGGAGCAGGGAATGTTGGGGGTAAGGCAGTTCTTCAGGACTGCTGTATTTGAACAGGGAAAAAAATGCATTCATTCAAAACACACCTGACAGTGCTGTTGATGCCCCCAGCTTGCTATGGAGGCGCTTTGGGTTGCGGGCGGGAGCACGGAGGGCTGTGCAGCCCTGAAATCATTAGTATTGACCAGGCGAAGGGGGGCACATAGCCACTAATGCTTCCCCTTGGCAGACATAGTGGCCACCCCCCTCCACCGTCCCTCACGCTGCAGAGACTGAGGTGTGGTTAGGGAACAGAGACAGGATGTTTCTGCAAGCCTGTGATAATCATGGAACCTCACATTTTTGAGTTTGAAAAAAAGTGGAACACTCCACTTGGAAAACAACTGAATTTGTAAAACTAGTACTGCTGCTTTAAGGTGAGCAGTGCACACCCAGCAATAAAGCAGTGGCTGTAATTTACACCTGCCTGGTAGTTACCTGCACTCCTCCTCCTCTCCCATGTGTGCTTTTGGAGCACTCTAATGTGTCTCTTGTGTACAGCCACCTCTCCATACACTCTGTGTTTACTGTTCTTAGGGGTTTCAAAAGACAGCTGTACAACACAGCTTTGTATTACAAATATTCCTTATTGGTATTTTTCATCAAATCAGTATTTATGTACAAAGTTTTTTTTTTAACTTTCTATTTTTCCTCTCCATACCTGATTTCAAGTTCCAAGTTTATTGACTGACTTAAAAAGGTGTTACAAAAGTTAAAAGCACTAACAGTAGTACATACAGGAATTGAAAGCATACAGTTGAATACCTTAGCAACATATGATATTAACAGTTTAGATGCTGTTAGCATATTGTACTAGTAAATTTTACAGTTTTAGAAGTCGCCATAAAATTTGAGGACTTTATATCGGGCAGAAATATATTCACAAGGGATCCATGGCAAGACACTAAAACAAATGTAGCACAGTCGATAACAGTGCAGACAAAACGCACATTCCCTAAATGGTGCATTCTAGCCAGTGATCCCTTAATCCAGTTTGGAATTGATAGATAATCACCAACTCACCATCTGTTCTCAGCAGTGCCTCCATACCTGGTGGACCAGATGCTTCTTCAGACCCTCCCCATAGCTCAAGTAACAGTCTTTACTTTTAGCACTCCCCCAGTACCTGATGGCCCAGGCTTTTCTTCAGCCCACCCCCATAGCTGGTAGACACAGATCTTCTTCAGCTCATCCTCCATCATTGGTGGTCCAGAAATTTCTTCAGCCCAGCTCCCATACCTGGTGGACCAGGCTTTTCTTCAGCCCACTCCCCCTCCCCCCCCCATATTTGGTGGACCAGGATCATCTTCAGACTGTCCTGTATACCTGGAGGACCAGGTTATTCTCTTTAGGCTACCCCCCCCATACCTGCTAGTCCAGATTCTTTCTTCAACCCATCCCCCATACCTTATGGTCCAGGCCCTTCTTCAGGCCATCCTCAGCCCCCATCTCTGGTGGACCAGTTTCTTCTGTAGCCCATCTCCCATACCTGGTGGATCAAGCTTCTCCTTCAGCCCATCCCATCTACCTGATGGACCAGTCTGTTTTGTAGCCCATCTCCCATACCTGGTGGACCAGGCTTTCTTTTAGCCCATCCTCCATACCTGGTGGACCAGATGTCTTCATCCCATCTCCCACATGTGGTGGACCAGACTTTAGCCTATCCCCATAGCTGGTGGACCAGACTTCTTCAGCTTCTCACACATACCATGTGGACCAGACATCTTCTGCCCATCCTCAATACCTGATATACCAGGCTCTCCTTCTGTCCATACCCAACACCTCATGGACCAGGCTTTTTTTAGCACATTCCTTGTACCTAATGGTCCAAGCTCTCCTTGAGCCCATCCCCCATACCCAGTGGTGAAAGCTCACCTTCAACCCATCTCCCATCACTGGTGGTGCAGGCTGTCCTTCAGCGTATCTTCTATACCTGACAGACCAGGCTCTTCTTCAGCCTAGTCCCCATATATCTGGTGGACCAGATGTCATCCCATCCCCCATAGCTGGTTGACCAAATTTCTTCAGCCCTGTACCCTAACCCATGGCTCCCATGCCTACAGGAGAAGTCACCAGTGGCCCACTGATGCCTGCTGCTGTCCCCTCATATACTGTCCTGAGCTTTCTTCTCCAGGTGGGACTGGCTAGCTGCAGCTTTCATAACTATTTGGGGAGCAGGGGGCCCCAGCAGTCCAAGTGCTACAGCTGAGCAGAATTTTTCCAGGTTTTGTTATTATTGCTGCACCTTATTTAATTAGGAACTGCGCAGTTTGCAATCTAATATTAATTAATCTTATGCTCTTAATCATGTTGTGAGCATTTCACATTCCCCTCTAGTAACCCCAGCTCTTTCTTGCTTTCTTATGCCCTTCTTGCAAAACCATCAGACGATAATAATGATATGTAATCATGAATTGGTGGGTACTGTAGATAGACAGCTAGTGGTGATGATTGATAGATATCATGCATACATACATACATACATAATACAGTACATACATACATAGATACTGTGTAGAGATAGTGTTTCTAGATACTGTAGATAGATACTGTCTGTAGATGGATACTGTCTGTCAATGGATAGATATAGATACTGTCTGGCTAGAGATGCTTGTAGTTGCAGTTGGTAAATCAGATGCATTTGTTTGTTGCAAATTACACAACAGATCACAATTGAATGAATTGCCACAATTTCAAAATACATATTCATATTTGGATTCATTGTGCCAATTTGTCTAATAATCCCATAGCAATCTGTGGCAAGTATCACTGCAGTGCCCTCAAATGGTGATTAATGCCATCAAAAAAAGAGGTGTGCAAGAACAAGAGGGCACAATTTGAAGATAGAGGGGGGGGCGGCTCAGAGGTAATTTAAGGAAGTATTTTTTCACAGAGAGGGTTGTGGATGCATGGAACGGCCTTCCGGAGGAGGTTGTGGAGTCAAAATCAGTGGTGGAATTCAAGCATGCATGGGACAGTCATAAGGCAATTCTAAAGGGTGGGGGTAGGAAGAAGTAGGCTGCTGGTTAACTAGGATCTGCAGCTTATCCAGTACGTAGGGAAATGGGCAGACTGGGTGGGCCAAGTGGTCCTTATCTGCCGTCAAATTCTATGTTTCTATGTAATGCATTATGTCATTGCAACACTGTCCAGTGATATTAGAAATCAGAGTTTGCATTCTCTGCTTGATGTGCTCACAAGAAAATATTTTCCTGTGGCCCAGGGCAATAGGGCACATTAACCAATTTTAATGATGGTCCAGCACCAGGCTACATACTACATAACTGGTATTTTCTAAAAATCCAAAGAACAAGTTTGAGCAATCCACAAGTCTAGTTTCACAGTGTATTCATATCATTTTTTTGGTTAATATTTTTGGTCTTGTTGTCAGTAAAATTGCTATAAACATACATTCCAGCACTTGCTGTCAAGGTTTATGTTTCTCTTTATAATGATCCAGTTTGGTTCCCATGGCAACGGATTCTGGTCACTAGGTGACGAACCCGAAGTGAGGCTGAGGACAGTAAATCTCCTTTATGGTCCCTCTGGGGCGCCGTTGGTGGAATCGACCTGCTATTTCATTATGGGGTTTAATTTGGTAGCTACTGGGAACAGGCAGAGAATATTTGCAGGTTTGGAGTTTTGAAGATCCTTCAGGATTGCACATCCTTTAAAGGGACAAGAAGGACTGCAGAATTTTTATACCCAGTTCATATTTGCTTACCCCCCTGTTGTTCCCTTTCTGTATGTGTCTTTCTTTTTTTGGTTTCTGCCTTCCTGCTCTTTAAACCCATCACTCTGTGTAGCCCCTTCCACCATTGTACCATGATAAATTCTCCAACCAGTGACATCATTGGCTGCAGTAAGTGACTCCTGATGCTGATACTGCTGCATGCGTAGGTTACTATTGAAAATTAAGCACTTTGAGAAGCTGCTTCATTTTTACCAACGTAACGGCCTATGGCAGTAAAACTGGCGTATTGACTCTTAAGTTTGAACATAGGAAGCAGACAAGAACAAAGTCCAGTGTCAAATTATCCCAGTTAAAGGAAAAAAGAAGAAAATGTTATAATAAAAAGCATCACATGTGGTATACCAGTAAGCTGAATTAATCGGTTAGTAACCTGCTAACTGGGCCCACCATCTTTAGTGCCCCCTCATGGGACTGACATTGCCCAGGTCACTGCTACCAGTAAACATAGGGATATGTGATGGTGCTTATGAGATATGACATTTTAACAGTGATCTCTTGACCTTCATAATTGGTGAGGTCAAAAGGTCGCTGACCATGAGTGAAGATAAGTGTAATATCTCATAAGCACCCATCACATGTCTGGTTTATATGCTATACACTAGCGTTTCTAAGCTAGCTTTATTTTATTTAAAAGTTAAAGTTTCCCGTAGCATGGCAGATTTAAAGCACTGGCGGCTGCTACACACTGTTTTTAGAGGTCGCTCCTGCTGACTGGAGCGTGCAAATGTATCGCAGGGTATTAAATAGCTGGCATTGCATAGCAGAGTGCTACACAAAACGGGGTAGTGCCAATAATTTCCAGAAATGAGTAGCAGTAGACTGCTAACCATTTTTTTTTTAATTCATGGCACAGTAGACAACCTATATAAAACTGTATGTATATTTTTTTTTTAATTTTGCTAATCAGTTTGTGCCAAGTGCTGTGCATTTTCACAGCTGATTCGCACTTTCACGCATAAAACTGCTAATCGATTTTTTGGCTCATTTAATACACTGTATTGATGGCTAAGCACAGGTGGAATAAAAGGTTCTTGGTGACGTACCTAACTAGCAAGATACATTTTATGATGTATCCTACTGTGAAGAAATGTAGCTAACTAGCTGGCGTTCCCTGCTACAGATAGCATTTTCATTTAGCCTAAAAAATGCTGATGTATATTGTATAAAACTTCATATCCAGATGCCACCATGTAGGACAGAAACTCAGGTCTCAGTACTACAACAGAACTCTACGTTCTGGTGGTCAGAACAGCTGTATGTCGAAGCTAAGGGTGCAGACAGCACTGTTTACTTTGTTCGCAATTTTTTTTAAATGATCAGTGGTGACAGTTTGTAAATATTTTATTACTATGTGTTTTTTTTTTTTTTGTCGACCATGTTTTATACTCCTTATGCTGGGGCCTTGGACTCTCTCCAGTAGAGCACCTGACGGACCCTATCCTGTCCGTCTGAAATCCCCAGCCTTACCTGCCTGAGGGAAAGGGACTCCACTCTGCTCCACCCGGACCACTGGCCCCGATCTAAGCCTCCTGGGGCAGGACCGCCGATTCCAACTAGCGACCTTTCTGAAAATCTGAGTGGGCGGACGGGCCTTGAGAGAAACTCGGAGCAGGCTGGAGGATCCAGCCTTGGGTGTGGTGGTCTGCCACTCGACTCACCTTCGCCTACCGAGGCCTCAGGGCTTTCCGGCATCTTCCCCCGGCTTGGATGTGCAGCGTCCAGCGTGGGTGTGCTCGCTCCCGAACATGTCCACAGGATCGCCGCCGCAGCCGATCCTCTGGCTGTGATACCCTCAGGCTGCTGTGCCTCCAGTCACCACCAAGAGCCACCACTGCCCGGGATCTGGTCCCCTCTCCCTCCCAGGACAGGAGAGCCGTCCTCTGGATGCTCAATCCTGCCCTTCCCTGCCAACCCCAGGCAGCCTGAGCTTGCTCCCAAACCCGGGTCGCCGGCATGGCACAAGGTGTGGCATCCAGCGCCTCAACTCTCAGTGCCACTGGGATGGCATGTTATTACTACAGGTGGCCTGTGTTGGTAGTAAAGTAATAATTTATGTATGGGGGAAACATGAAATTGTGCACTTAGTCTGTGTCAGTGTGCATTTTTCAGTGCTTCCTCTGACCTGATTTATACTCTCTGATGATATAATTTATGTCCCCAGTGTTTTATTATTTCTGCTTTCATACCGTTATAAATAGTTATCTTTTTTTAAAGGAACACTGTCAATACTCTTGGGCCTCAGAGTGTCTCTAGCTTAAAAACACATCTTACGATGCTCACTTTCTGTAGAATTTGCACACGTAGCTGGTCACTTTGATCCTGATTCCTTTTAAAAAGGAAAAAGACTGCCCACCCTACTGGTATTACCCACACCTGTCTGTTTACAGTTCTTGGTCAACTCCCACTGCATCTTTACTGGACTTGGGACCCCCCCCCCCCAACACAGTGTAGCCACCATGATGCAGTGGATGGAGACTACTGCATCATGAGTGGTTGTTTGGGAGTGGTCCTGTTAGTCAGGAAGTATGCAGTACAAGTAGATCAGGGATTTAAAACAAGTTTGGGTATAACTACACCATTAGCATGCATTTCAGTTTTACTATGAAATAAAGCAGATAAAACAACCAGCACGGACAAATTTTAGAGAAGGTAAGCAATCATAAAATGTGGGTTTTCAACTAGAAATAATATGATGCAAAAAGGGGTTGACAGTATCCCTTGAAGTATAAATGATATAAACTAATAATAGAATTAAATGTTTCTTTGTTTTTTTTTTTTACCAAATGATATAATGTGCCTCTTTTTTAGGGGGTGAAAACCTGTGCTGTGACTTTAATGAACTTCATGGTGCATGCCACGGAATGCTGCCGTGCTGAGAGCTCAGTGCGAAGTAACAAATGCTACAGGTACAGTTCAATACATTTATTCAACAGAGATTATTATGTTGCAACTACATTTGTATCATAAAAGGAAAAAAATACTTTTTATGTTCAAAATAAGATCGCCCCCAGCAGTGCTCCTTCAGTGCAGAGGTACACTTGTCGCTGTTCTAGTTGTGAATAACTGTACTTGTGGATGCGAATATTTCACGGCTGTAGATGAAGAGCCAACATCAGCCTCTTTGGTGCAGTATTCTCTTAATGCCCATTGTCGCTCTTTCAAGAACATACTAAATGGTGTTTGTGAGGGGTTCCATCTCTTTTCCCCATTATCCTTTCGATGTTTAAATGTTGTTTTTTTTCTGTCTCCTTGTGTCTGTAGGAAATCATTGTGAACTGAACTCCCGATCTGGCCGCTGCAGCCCTGGAGTGTGTAAAAATGGAGGCACGTGCGTCAACCTGCTGGTGGGTGGATTTAAATGTGACTGTCCATCAGGGCATTACGAAAAACCCTACTGTGAGATGACAACCAGAAGCTTCCCTTCCCAGTCCTTCATTACCTTCAAAGGTCTACGTCAAAGGTTTCACTTCACCATTTCCATCACGTAAGTAACCGGGGGGATATTTTCACGCTTGCTGAGCCAACTCACAAAATTAAGCAAAATCTCAGAAACAAGAATCCTTAGCTATGTATCATAATGTTTTTTAGCTTAAAACAACAGTCAACAGCCTTGTGATCTAATTGGCAAACCATGTTCTCAGAGGGTCCCGTGAACCACTGATAACCCTCAACAGGGTATTATGTAATGGCATGCAGTATTCAGATCTGTTTTTTAAACTTATAAATCTTAGTACCTGATCCACAACAGTTTGGTATGTGAATGCAAAACAAGGTACAGAAGGGGGGGCGCCGTGTTGCATCTACTACCTAACGTCAGTCAACGATGGGCCTTCCTAGTTCTCCCAATGACTAAAGTGTAATGTAGATAAAGGTCGCAAAATCTTAATGGCTCCGTTGGCACCAGTTAACACCTAAGGTGCAACGCTGGGACATCCCCCTCCTTAGTGGGGTCATGGACAATTTGGATGGCACAGGAGCAACTTCCTAACTTGTACCCCCACCAAAACTGGTATGCTAAGGCCTGCTTGTTGGCTCAGTAGCATTTGCTGATTTCTGTTCCTTAGTGACATCCATGTGGTTCTTTGGCTCCTCTCCTGTTAGGTGTGAGTAAAGACTGGCAACTTCTCTGCATGTAGTTTTCTGACTTCATGTAGCGGGAAGGGCCCCTTCTCGTAGTTCTTCACCTGGCAAATTGACAACTTCGCCAGAAGAAGACTACGCATAATGCAGTTCACCGGTGAAAGTGCTGGCGAGTACCACTACATGTAGTTTTGCCAGGTAAAGTAGCACTTCACCAATGAAAACCTACACAGTGTGTTTCTTTTCTTTAACTTTCTATTTATTTGCCTTTCCCATACTGGAGCTCTGCTTCGTCGGGAGGCGCACATGAAGCTGCTCTGCTTCACTGCCTTACCTGAAGTCCCCGGTGGGCCCCCATGGAGCTGTGGTTATATCTCCCAGATGGCCACGAGGTGGGGCTCATTCACACCGATACTTTCTGGTTTTGTCGGGTCCCCCGGTGGTCAGGCAGGCAGGAACTATCAGGGCCAGTACTGGTGCTCCTCCTTCTCGGTGCTCCAGCATCATTTTTCACTGTTCTCTCCTACGTGGCCTCACGCCCTGCCATCAGGTGCTGGCCGATGTCCCCGCAGCTCCCAGCCCACCCTGCTATGAGCGGACTTGCTGTACCATCAGGCTTGAGCCTTGACACCCCGGAGAAGGCGAGCAGTCCCTGGGACGCTTCAAGTCTTCTCCTCGGCCGTCCAACGGGCCTGGGTCGGTTTCCCAACCCGGTCACCAGTGCACAAGCTTGAATCCAATTGCCGCGCAGCAGGCCAACTGGTTTCTTTTTTTTTTTCTTTTTTTTTTTTTTTTTAAAACATTTTAAAATGAATAATCCACCCTGTACCACCCAGACCCTTTTGTGATATGTACCCCCCATCCCTCCATCAGATAGCACCCTATCTCCGTGCTCCTGCCTTCCCACACAGTTCCAGCGATGTCATATTTATCTATATTTATAAAATGGCATGGGAAAATCCACAAACATGATTGACTGAAGCATGTCACACGATGTGCATTAAATCTCTATAAATGCACGGTCAGGATCTGAATCTCATTTTCCTCCCCCCAAAAAACTACTCGGATCCATTTTATAAATATAATAAGCCCCTCCAGGGTGTGCATCGCTAGATTTTAATGCACCTCCCAAGGGTGTAAGGACACTTGGCCTTCTATATATAAGTAATTGGCAGCACCCTTTCACTCACCCGTGGCATGTCAGTAACACCCTCCCACCCCATCCCAGTCTAATGAGTTAAACATAGCCACCTTAACTCTCACCCTTCCACCATCCAACCTCTCCTCCCATCAAGCTCTCAAAGTAGTAAAGGATGCAGAGAAAACCCTCTAAAAACAGAACCATCCTGCGCAGAAACCTGCTCACTCTTCAGTGTCCTGCTTTGTAATGAATGAACAATGATGTCCTCATCTGTAGTGACACCTGAGTGGCTGCTTCTCAGCCAGTCAGTTGTTACTATGAGTAAGAGTGTTGTCATTCATTCTGCAGCATGACTGTGACGAGAGAACATGCTCACCCCAGCGTGGGAGTCCTTTTTTTTTTTTTTTTACTGGTTTCTCTGTATCCTTTACTACTGTGGGGGGCAGAGAGGTGGCATGCTGGAGGGTAGAAGGATGGGAGTTATGGTGGTATTTTTGTTACTTCGGACAGGGATGGAATGGGGGAGAGGTAGGTGTCACCTTTCTGGAGGTGCCCCCTCCCCCAAGCATAGATGAAGTCTCTGAGCTGTCTTACTCTGTCTCAGGCTTCCTAGACATCTACCCACCCATATAGCTCTGAGAGATTCCTCTCCCTAGCAGATCCGCTGCTAACTGCCAGATCAAACTGCTAGGGAAATGATTGGCGAGAGTTGGGGGATGGGGCGGAGCCAGGTGCCCAGCCTACTTCAGGAATGAACCCCAGTGGACAAAGTATGGGTGAGTTGACCTAATCTGCTTTGCCCCACCCCGTTGCCATTTTTACCCTCCACCATGGAGAATGGGTCAGCTGCATGGTGGCCAGTAGAAGGATGCAGGAAGAGGGCCCACCCTGATCATTGGGGTCACCTCAGACGTCCTTCAGATGGGAGAGCATGTATGCATCTGCATCACAGTCGACGATTATGCTGCTCCATGTGGCTGGCTGCTGGTGCTTACGTTCCGGTCATCTCCTCCCTCCAGAAGGAGCTGAACGCATATCTGGGAAGGGCCTGACCCATTGTGGGACACCTGACTTTGCACTTGAACCCAGGCTGTGTAGGTAGCAGTGCAAATCCCTGCTGCCATGCGATATAGGCAGAAAGTAGATGGCACACTGTAACAAGGTGTATTGAATGCTCCGCTATGATGCCCTCTTAGACATTATGCACTGTAGCAGTTAGTGTGCACGTATAAAGCTATGGTGTTGCAGGGGTTCATTTTAACCCCCCCCCCCAAAGCCTCCTGTCATTCATCCTGATGGTGTTGTCTGCGGAGACGGCACAGTTCCAGCAACCGAGAGAAGCTGAGTGGCTGACACGAGTGCCACTCTGCAGTCACTTGGCAGGCGACAAAGTTCAGAAGGCTGCATTTACCCACATAGGCAGCCGTGTGCCTCATTTTGATGATGCGCTTGGCTCCAATCAGCTCTAGTGTGAGATTTCAGGGTTCGGACACTGCACTACTGGGTCAATGTGGAAGGGATTATTTATGCTCCTTGTCTGAGTATTATAAACCACTTCCATTACAGTGCCAGCATATAAGGGGTTAAGTAATGCTCTTTGACTCTGAGCATTATTAACCGTATATACACTGGGCCAGTGAGGAAGCGGTTAATGTTGTTCCTTATCTCTGAGCATTATTAACCCCTTCTGCTACTGGGCCAGTGTGAAAGGGGTTAATAATGCTCCGAGATGAGGATTTGCCCCAGCACTGGAAACAGCGAGCATGAATGAGAGCTGAGCACTGTCCTATATCTTCCTTGCCTTTGTCAGTCTTTAAGGGTAGTGCAGATGTTTATCTGGGTTGAGAGATGACTTAATTACACGGCGTCTTTCTAAACGGAGGAGAGGAAGTTCTGATTGTCCCTGGACTGCACGCTTCCCTCAACAAGGCTGCTGATCTCAGGCAGCCAGAGCAGCTGATCTCCCGATATCTACAAGGCTGGGGTTATTACCAAGCTTGCTGATGTCTCGAGAAGCTCCCCAAGGGTGGCATCCCTGCAGTTTGATTTGTTAGCGAGTGAGGGAGGGGTTGATGGCTTCGTTGATACGCATGTGCCTTCACCAGTTACCAGTGGAGTTGTTTAAAATTTGGAACTGTGTTGATACAGAACGTCAGGATGGGATCTTCCGATGCAGGTTTGGGTTAACCATTGTACAAAATGTGTGCTTGCAAAAGGCCTCAGGGATTGGGGTGTCTCCCCCCCCACTTATTTTTCTTGTTTTTTAAAATAAATATTTTTCTGCTCTACATCGGGTCAGTTGATGAGTCAGTGTAGTCTCAGTGGGGATGTAATCTGTGTAAGGAAGCACAGTGTAAGTTTCACCACTGGTTGTACATGCCCCCAAACGCAGTCAGCATGTTTAATGTTGGGATGCCCTGTATTTATGGTAGATGTAACCGGGCGAGAGGAATGTACATTCACTACCTTTGGAGTTGCCGCATGTTAAGGCTATTCTGGATGAAAGTATGTCACAAGACAGCACAGATAATGGGGATTGAAGTTAAGGATACATCAGTCTCTCTTCTTTTTGGAGAGTAAAATATGGAGGAAGAGGAGTGGGATTTGTACCTAAAGGTAATTAGTTTTATGCTACTAATGGTGAGAAAAGCATTGGCCCGTTGGCACAGCAGTAGCGTTACTGGCCATGACGCCAGCAGCCTGGGTTTGGTTGCGAGCCCGAGTCATTGGGGGCCAGCTAAGGGGAGGAGGAGCGAGTGGCCCTGAGGATGCTGTCCTCTGGAGGGGGAAGGAGGACAGCCTGCTCCGGTGCTCGACTGCCACCTGGAGGAATACAGGTGGCAGTGCACTCTGGAGTGGCTCAGTGAGTAGGGAGATGCCAGCGGATGACCCCAGGCCAGTGTCTGAAAAGGATGGAAGAAAAAGGAGGAAGAATGGAGTCCTGTTAGGGCAGCATGAAAGACTACCCTCTACAGGCCCTGCACAAGCAGTGTGGCTACTCACCCCGGAACCAGATCCGTGTGTGGCAGTTGGGGCCCTGCCGCCCCCACCACAGTGGGAAAGCCATGGGGGCGCATAGGAGTGGATGCCAGTAAGTCCATAAGATGTTGGGTGACAAAGATGAGAGGGTCGGTCTTGGGGGGTAGACAGGCCTGCAAAGAGGAGAGAAAGATTAACCCCCAAAAAAACACTAATGGCAAGGTGATGGAGACCAGACATAGCCTCATGGCACCCCTGGAGGCTGCCCTGATTATGTTACGGACATACGACGGTGCCAGCAGAATAAGGCCTTTTGGTCTATTGAGTCTACTCCTACTGCAGGGTCCCCAGCGCCAGCTATAATGGATAGACCACCTCTATAAACTGATGCAGTATTGTCAGGATCGCAAATTCATAAAAAACAGCATACATATACATATGTGTAATTGTGTCTAGTTAATGTTTGTATCGGAGGTTAAATCTATTTAAATGTATGTACATTATATTTTTCTTGGACTGAATGTTATTTATTATAAGTGGGCTATCTTTACCATTGAATATTTGCATACCCTCTATGAGAGCAATCACACACAGTGTCAGTGAAATGGGGGTATTACGTTTTGTGCTGTATTATAACTTAAATAGCCAGACACTGACAAATGTGTGTCAATGCATGAAGTATGTACCCAATCCTCTCCTCTGTTTCAGGCCAGTGTCTTTCAGTGTGTGTTGCTTGCTCCTCTGTCGGGGGTGCTGCACCGCTTGTGTGTGTGATTTTTTTTTTTTAGTTTATTTGTAGTAGTATAAATAAAGCTAGGGAACGACTGATCTGTAAAATGGGCCTGAGGGAGAGGTGGGTTAACTAGTTAGGTTTCACGGTCGGCTTGTGTGTCTTTATTCCTCTGCCAGGGCAGTAGAAATCTTTCAGCATGGATTTTCCAGACAATACAGGCAGCTCTGAGTGTTGGTGTGAATTGATGGTAACAGAGCGAGGGAGGTCAGTGGTTGTGTGTAGATCTTCCTTTACCTGTTGCAGTCACTGGGTAAGGAAACGGAACTGTTCATGGGGTGGGTGGGGGAGAACACACCGGCAAGCGGACCTGCTAATTTCTGTGGCTTTCCCTCCACTTTTCTGTCTTTCTCATGCCTGTGTTGGGGGGATTTTTTTTTGGGGCGGGGGAGCTGTTTATTCATGGGGAACGTAGGCCAGGACACTGGGCAAAATCCCCATCTGTTATATTGAATGTCGTGGGATCTTTTCTAATTGTAATTTTAATTGACTTTTTCAATAAAACATAAGAACACAGTACAGTTAGTAAAACTAAATAGTGGAATGCAGGATTAGATCATGAAATACCTTAAACAAAAGGAAATCTAATACTGTAATAAATAGGTAGATAAAGAAAACGCATACAAAAGAGTTTAAATATTAAACATAATGAAACTATAACAAAGGGCCGTAACTGACAAGGTTAAATATTAAACATTAAACATAATGAACCTATAACAAAGGGCCGTAACCGATAACTGCAAGAGAAAATTGTCAGGGTGGACAGACAAAAGCACTGGTTCTCACAGAGGGTGGTGGGCATATGGAATGCACTACGGACTAGCATATTTAACGTATACTGTAAGGGAAAAAAAATGAGGTAATTGTTCACAGGCACCAAAAGTAGACAGACACTGCGACGGAGAAGTTGGGGATGGTCTCGATGAACAGCTAGATTTCTTCCCTTTTGCACTGTTGTATGTTTGTAAAGTAAGTATGTAAATAATGTTTTAATAAAAAAGAAAATTGTAAATAATAGCACTAGTTTGTTTAGAGTAGAGCAGGTTTGAGGTCCAGTGAAGAGCTAGTATTGAAAAATGTACGAGGGATTAGGGATAGTGACTTTGAAAATGGTGGCTGCATCAATGTTGAGTAAAGCCATGGGATGTTTAACTTTTACTTGGACAACCACCATAGATGGAAAGAAGGGACCTTAGTTTAATGTCTCATCCAAACGATGTCACCTTGGTAGTTCAGTCCTCCAGCAGTGCCACCCCATTCTAATAATGTTCTTTTACAGAAAATGGCAAAGTTTATTGAAGGTTCTGATTGATTGATCTGGTTCTCCGTTCCCAACGTATCACATGGGCTGAAGATCATATTTCTTGAGCAACTGGTTATGTAGGAGAGTGCTGTTACTAAAACAGCATATCTATCTTCCTGGGTCATGCCTGAAAAAAGCGATTCTGCGCCAGTGCACTTAACCCAGTCATCAAATAAATAATGAAACAAAAATCTTACTTCATAGTAACAGCCTACAGGGGGACCTGGAGGCTCTGGAAAGATGGTCTAGAAAGTGGAAACTGAGGTTCAATGCAGGGAAATGCAAGGTACTCCACCTGGGGGCCAGAAACCCGGGCCAAGTGTACACCGGGGAAATGCTACAAGTCTCAATGGCTGAGAGGGACCTGGGGGTGGTGGTGGATGTCAAGATGAACAACTCTGAGACTTGTAGGAGGGCAGCAGCCAAGGCCAACAGGATGCTGGGATGCATCGCTAGGGGGATCACCTCCAGAAGGAGGGAAGTGATACTCCCTCTGTATAACTGCTTGGTGAGGCCGCACCTTGAATACTGCGTGCAGTTTTGGAGGCCACACTTAAAGAGGGACATTAACCTCCTGGAGAGGGTCCAGAGGAGGGCAACCAAAATGATTTGGGGCTTGGGGACAGGACCTATGAGGAGAGGCTCAAGAGCTAAATATGTACACATTGGAAGAGAGGGACTGGGGGACATGATAGAGGTCTTCAGGTACATGAAGAGGGTAAATAGGGGAGGAACAGTCAGGGTGCTTCGAAGGAAGGAGGAGGGGGCCACTAGAGGGCATGGGTGGAAGCTGGAGGGGGGAAGATTCAGGGGAGAAAGGAGGAGGTGCTACTTCACTGAGAGGGTGGTGGAGCCATGGAATGCACTGCCTAGGGGGCTGGTGGAGGCAGAGACAGTGGAGGGGTTCAAGAGGGGGGTGGGACAGGTACAGGGGAAGGGTTCTGGAAGCAAAATCCAATGCAGCAAGAATATCCGGAACTGGGAAGGGAGAAGCCAGAGAAGGCGAGGGGGGCAGCAAGGTCAGCACCCAGGGTTGGGGCTGACCAAACGAGCAGACACGAAAGACCATTAGGCCTATTCTGCTGGCATTTTAGTATGTTAGTATGAAATCCGACTTGCTTTCACGTCAAACACAAACTTTCATTGTTGGCATCCCCATGCTCTGAAGCTGTTCGTGTCGCACCTACTATTATGCTGCTACTTAGATTGCTTCATAATTTCCTGCCCTTATTGTGTGGTCTCAGCTAGCTTGATGTTTGTTTTATTTTAAATTATCTGTGTACATGTTTTGTAAAACATGTACAGCTATAATATCTGACTTCCTTTACCCAGGGCCACACCTGGGAACAAGCCTCAGCTCAGTGTGCCTTTCCGGTTACCAAATTTTAAATAAAATAAAAACAAGAAATTGGTGGGGGAAAAAAACACAAAATAATTTTTTTAAACATTAAATTTCATGAAAAAGGCTAATTAAAGATGGGTGTGTGTGTGTGTGTTTTTTTTTTTTTTTATTTTGGGGGGGGGGCGACCTGATTCTTTCATTTAACACAGTCCAGGTCTGCCTCTGACCAGGGTCTAGTCTGACTGATGTGCCTGTTTTGGCAAGCTAGATTAGATCGGAACCTTTTGAAAACCTTTTGTCAGTTTCAGTGGCTCAGCAGGTTTCACACACTCGTCTGAAGCCAGAAGATCAGATGGTCATGGGTTCTAGCCTCACACCAAGAACTTGGGGTAAAATCCAGTGCTGATGCAGTAGTGCAGCATGGGGGCGCACTCTTGAGGTGCCATCATTTGGATGAGACATTAAACTGAGGTTGTGTCTGTCTGTTCTGGTGGTGGTTTAGGTGAGCATTGAAAATCTCATGGCACCGCTCAAAAAGAGTAGGGACATTTCTGTGTCCTGGCCAGATTTCACCCTTTACTACAATACTTACAACAGCTTAACCTGATTCAACATGTCAGCTTGCATCTTTATCCCCAAATATGGCTGAAAATTGGCAGAATTGCCTAGCCCTCCTCTCTCGGTCAAAAAAAAAAAAAAGATCAGAGTTGGTATCAGAACCGAGACACAGCCCACTCACCCCTCCCTAGACAGGACAGGATAGGAATCTTGTGTAGCATGTCTCATGCAGGAAATGTCTCTGAGTGCATTATAGTCCAGTGAGCAAAACACTGGTAGCATGTTGACTGTTCGGTAAGTGGGAGCAGCTGTAATGAACTCAACATCCCACTCACATTCATGGATATTTCACCAAGGCCTGTTTTCTGCAGAGCAGGTAGGCTGATAAGAACCCCACAGATGCCCCCTTCTGCTGTCAAATGGTGCTATGAGGTCTCGTATATTGCAGCAGGATAACCAATAGAGATGAACAGGAGAGAACTACCTCTAGTCACTGAATCTTTACACTGTTAGTACTAGGTATAATCCCAGTCTCCTGGTTTGGGACTAGAACCCACAACCTTTAACTTTCTTTGTGCGAAGCAGTCAAAACCACGGGGAGGGGATCCCCTAGTTGAAGTACATTACATCAAAGGAAATTTACACACATGCAGACAATGTCCTTGTTATAATCTACTCACGTGATATTGACACTAGAACTTGGGGGAAGTGTCCGGTCTCGCATTTGGCAGTCCAGCTAAAGCAGCTGTTCTTGCAGCACAGAACCAGTGCTGTTGGACCTGACCCTCCATCTCAGCAACACCATTGCCTTTCTCCCTTTTGGATATTTTCCTGCTTACAGGTTAGACTTTGGGGTGTCCAGATTTTTATGGCATCTCCTGCTCTCCTCTCCTGTGGGTTGTAGGGTTGTCCTTCCCGCAATGCTCTTGACATCCAGCAGAGATTGGGTGTTGAGGCACGGTGGGAGGCCCAGCAGGGGACGGGATGTTGACAGGTGCTCTGTGCCATTGCATGTCGACGTCCCGAGTCAAAGAAAATGGAGAACTTCACTGGCCCATCGGTGCAGCAGTTGGATTTCCGTCTGTGATGCCGGCGACCTGGGTTCAGGAGTGGACTCGGGTCACTGGAGGGCTGACTGGGGGGGAGTAGGCTGGAGCATCCAACGACGGCTTTCCTGCTCCGGGGGGAAGGTCAGGAAGCAGCTCGGAGTCTGCTGACCCCTGGTAGAAGCAGGGGGCTTTGCATCATGTCGAGCAACTCTGTGTTCAGTTGGCCCTGGGTGAAGTCTGGGGCTCAGCGAGCTCAGAAGGCAGCTAGGGGGAGGACGTCACAGATGTCGGCGCTTACGCCTAGACGTCAGGGCACTTGCGATGCCTACAAAGAGGAAACTGGAAAAACGCCTGCCATCTCTGGGAAGACTGAGCGCTGGAGCTTGCCCTCGATGTACCATCACCTGCCTGGCCGCCTTGGACTGATGAAATGTGAAGTATCGGAGTGTCTGGGCCCCACCTTGTCCCCACTCAGGGGGGGGGGGGAGCTGCGGCTCCATGGGGAATCAAGGTCAGACCAGGTAGGGTGATTGGTAGAGGGATGACTCCTAGGCACTCCCAATGAGTCGGAAATGGCGGGACATAGGGGGAAAAACATAAATTAAAAAAAAAAAAAAAAGTAACTTCCGTGGTGGAGCGGGATGACAGACAGCCCTCCCTTATAGGCCAGGCATTACCGACTGGGCAGCAGCTGGATCCTGCTTGGTGGGGGGCAGGGGCAAGTTTACCCCTGACCCTGCCATGAAGGGCAAGTCATGGAGAAACCAGGTAAGTCCCAAAGATGGTGTGTGACTGGGCTGGGGAGAACCCTGCAGATGGGGGAAAACAGGAGCGAGGGGATAAGCAGAAAGCAGAAAAACACAAACAGTTTCCTGTGGTACTCACCTCCTCATGTGTACTGTCTTGTGTTAATCCATGCACTTGCCACCCATGTCATCCCCAGCCTTTTTTTTGTACTTCCCCTCAGATTTGCCACGAAGGAGAAGAACGGCTTGCTGCTCTACAATGGGCGTTTCAATGAGAAACATGACTTCATTGCCTTGGAGATCATCAGTGAACAGATTCAGCTCACCTTCTCTGCAGGTATTTTGTTTAGTGCAGAGTCCTAATACTGGCGAATGGATGCGCTGTTTTACGAGACTAACATCTCCCCCCATCCTGGTCAGCATTGCATGGCGGCATGTAGAACAAAATGGCTATCCAGTATTTAAACTGGAAGACTAAAAGTCTGCAGCAGTTTGGTCACTTGTCAGCTGAATCTCTTATGTAAATGAAACCTTTTAGCCTAACCTTAACCACATCTGAAGTCTGTGGAGCTGCAGTTATTGTTTGGCTGTTTGAACAATGGTGTTTATAGCTAAAAAGAGAAATGCTTAGCAGAATGGTATTTGACGTCTGGTACTTTATATGCTGCATATCTGTCAGTGTCACCTTGATAGGTATCAGTGTGGCTCAGCTGGTAGCTCATCCACCTCTGGGCCAGAAGGTTGTGGGTTCTAATCCTATACTGGGATTGGGTGCATATCATCAACGTTGACATCTGAGTGCAGTACTAGGGGATGCCTTACTGTTGGGGTGTGTCGTCTTTGGATGAGATTTTTTTTTTGTAGAATCTTTTTCCCTCTGGTCACGGTCTGCGGGTCGTCTCTCAGGCATCCTGCATACTCTTGCCCCGCCTGAAGTCCTCCTACCTGTGCCTTCTCTCTCCCCCTCCTCTAGCCACGATCTGTACCCCCAGCTTAACGCCGCCCCTCCTCTCTTTGGGTGCACTCAACAGCCAGCTCCGATGTAGCAGAAGACCCGGGCGGAGGAACCTGGAAGGCCAGACAGGGAGGACCTGGCTGTGGGCATGGGGGCAGGTGCTGTTGCCTACCCTGCAGAATGGGGTTACCCTTGTTCCGGTGAGCTCTTCTCCCGTCCCTTCCATGCGTGTGCACATCCTGACGCATGGCTCATGGCAACCCCTGCCTGCGTTGGGCATGCCAGCTATGTGCTGCTCAGTGAGCTGCAGCACTCCCGGTCTCCACCAGGAGCCACTGATTCGCCGAGCGATCCCAACCCCCCCCAGCAGCCCTGCAGGAACTCAATCCCCTCCTGCCCCTGCTGTCCCCCAGCGCTCTGAGCTCGCTGCCGAACTCGGGTCGCTGGCATGGTGTGAGGTGTGGCATCCAGCGCCTCAACCCTCAGCACCACCGGGCCGGCGCTCGGATGAGATGTTAAACTGAGATCCTTTCTGCCCAACTGTGATGCTGTCCTGGTGAGTATCCAGATGGAAGTAAACAAAGCCATGACACTTTTTGCAAGAGACGGGGATCATAAAACCGTTTCATGCAGTTGTCCATTGCTGAGCCCCTCCTGTGAGTTGTCATAACTGTAATGTGCTGGTATACACCATATTATTAAATGGGTAACAAACACCCCACACTACCACTGATGTAAACACTTCATATGACCATACGTCATCCCCAGTGACTGTGTGGTTGCACCTTTTTTCAGGTGTTTCCCCGGTATACATACATTTTATTCCCATTATATAAGTGTGATAACATCAGAGTGTGTGTATCGTGATACATGCATGCCTCAGGTTTGTGAAGGCACACCCAAGGTGTGCATAAATCGGAGCCCAGTCGCACACCCTGTTGTTCTATAGTCATTATGATCCAAGCACAGAGGAGATGGAAGAAGAACCCTGTGGTGTAAACCTCCTTGAACCCAGGGCTCCATGGACCCATCTGCTAGTTCCAGGCAAAAGACATCATTGTTTGGTGTGTTGATAAAAATCTACCCCGTTAATTGGCTTAGTTCCCATAACCTGTACTATAGTACGAGTGAGCACACCTAGCCGATTGAAGTGCTCCTCTCCCCTTTGCGTGAGACACCCTTATTGTGTAAAGAGTGTCACATATACAGGTGCCTTGGAAACTCACTATCGGGGGAGATATTTTGAAATTGAATACATTTTGGATCACTTTTGAACAATCCTATATTAGTATGGCTGTGGAGTAGGGTTGCCGAGGGCCTGCTGAATGGAATCAGTTTTGTCTGATTCTGATCCAATTTTTGGATTTAGGATTTTCAGAATTGCAGTCCAAAAACCCTGATCCTGAAATTAAAACCTAAAACCTGTTTTTACATAGGAATTTAACATTTCAAAACCCAAATCCAATTCAGATTTTGTCGTCCTTTTAGGATCTGAGTCGGAATTGGTCCTAAATCCAAAAATCAGATCAAAGTCAGCCAATTCCAATCATGCCCAGTGGAGACCACTCTTATGGTTATAACAGTGGCCTCTCTTGGTTCTTAGGGTTGTCAGAAGTGTTCACCTACTGTTCGTGGTCCCCTCAACCTAGGAATTTGCATGAGACCACCTTTACATCCATAAGAGTGGGGTCTAGGGCTGTATTAATCTATAATATAATGTTCTTTAAAGGACTCATCCAAACTAACGGGTTTGTTTTCCACTACTAGTTTGTCCTGTTGAAGTTTACAACTCATCCCTACTTTTCTCTGAGCTCCGGATATGTAAATTGTATACTGCCTGCTGTCTTTCATGCTTACAGTGCCTGTTTTGTTGTCTAGGAGAGTCAACAACTACAGTGTCCCCGTATATCCCCGGAGGTGTGAGTGACGGACAGTGGCATACTGTACAGCTTCAGTACTACAATAAGGTCAGTATGGTCCATATCGGTCTTTATCATTTGAGCCATCTCCCGTTACATGCCTTATGGAGCAGTGTGCAGCAGTTACTAAGATGGCCGCCTAAGGGACGCTTTTTGATATGTTGGCAGTTCTGCGATAGGTCATCTTGGCAACCCAATTTTATTTTTTTAATTTTTATTTTATTTAAACAGCAGTTTGGAAAACCTTTGAGCCATAGGCTCATTTACAAAGGTACCTTGTCACAGTAAGACAAACCAAAATACATAGTATAGCAGTACAACACATAAGTATAACAGTAAATTAAGACATAGATACAAACAAGCTGGTACAGGTAGGATGGATGCAAACAATACCAGAGTTATGTTGTCCTTAGCAGCTTAGTAATAAGCTTTGTCATAAGTATTGAGTACGGCTTTGACTAGCGGCAGTTACAGCATCGGGTGTTAATAAGGTGGTTACGAGGAAGTTTTGAAGCACAATATAGTTGGAGCTCGGAGATGGAGGGGGCAGTGTGTTGAACCAGGAGGGGCCCTAAAGCTGAAGGCTCTTTGGCCGTGAGAGGTCCTAGCTCTAGGGATAACAAGAGAGGTTTTCCCAGAGGTCCGAGTATGAACTAGTGGGACAGAGCGCGATGGTGGTGGTCAATCCTGGTGGGGAAAGCCTAAGGAGGGTCTTTTTGTGAGCGGTACAGGTAAGATATTTGAGGCGCCACGATCAAGTACCAGCGCTTTAGCATACAGTAGACAGGTGTGTGTGTCATCCTAGGTGCTCCAGTAATTAACCTGCAGGCCTTATTCAGAGTAGTGTGAATTTTATGGAGTGCGGTCTGATCAGCAGCACCATACACCGGGCAGTCCATAGTCCACTAGGGACAGGATAGAGGAGGTGATCATGAAGTCAAGAGCCTCCGGGGAGGCAGTGTTTATACCGATGTAAGATGCCCAATCGGATATTAGTGGCAGTGGCTAGGGCAGCGATGTGTCCATGAAAGGAGAGGAGGGGTCAAAATGGATCCCTAGGTATTTATAGGAGCAAACTTGTTCGAGGGAATGAGGACCCAGAGTGAATGAGGAGTTTGAAGTTGCAGGACTTGTTTTGGGGATGAGAAGAACATGGTTTTGTTTTTTAAGATTTATCACCAATCTATAGTTCCTTGAACCAGCCCTCGGCTTCAGTGAAGGACTTCTGCAGCGAGTCCTGGAGGGCAGTAGGGTTACGACTTGAGGCATAGATGACTGCATCATCAGCGTACAATAGAATGTTCCCCGAGCAAGAGCGTGGAAGGGTGTTGAGGTAAAGGGAGAATAGTAAGGGGCCAAGAATGGAGCCCTGGGGAACCCCAGAAAAGATGGGACAGATGTCTGAGTAGGTCCCATTAATTTTTACGCCTGTGAGCGGTCAGACAGATAACTGGTGCACCAGGAGATAGGCCCAGCAGCAAAACCAGAGAGACTAAGGGCATCAAGAAGGAGGGGGTGGGAGACAGTGTCGAAAGCTTTCGAGAGGTCAATGAAGACAGCACCAGCCAGAGAACCAGTGTCTAAGGAGGAGTGGAGAAAGTTGGAGAACTCTAGGAGGGCTGTGTTGGTACTGTGGCCCGCTCGGAAGCCATGCTGCTCAGGACAAAGGACATTGTAGGTGGAGAGGTAGTCAGAGATTTGAGAGGCCACCACTTTTCCAAGGCCTTGGAGAGAGAGGAGAGAATGGAGATCGGTCGATAGTTTCCAGCCACAGTCCTATCACCACCTTTAAAGATAGGGGTGACAGTGGCGACTTTCCAGGCAGTTGGAACCTTCCCCAGGCAAAGAGAGTGGTTGATGAGGCATGTGATCGGGGTAAGGACTGTGTCTAAGACCAGCCGTAGGATACACGGATCCAGGGTGTCACTGCCTGTACTATTACTCTTGAGGGCAGTGACAAGGTGCGGCCTAAGTTCTTGGGCAGAAACACGGCGGAGGAGAAAATAAGGGCGAGAAAGATTTACGGCAGGTGCTGGGGGAGGAGGGTCAAAAATTTGTAGGAGGATAGGGCTAAGGTCAGTGAATGAGGTGTTGAGGTGGTTGGCTATGAGGGCTGGGTCTGAGGAGATCACACCATTAATGTTGATCTGGTGGGAGGGGGAGTGTGCACCCCATTTAACTGTTTAATGTTATCCCAGAAGGTTCTGGGATTCCCCATGAGGCAGTGAGTGAGGACCGATAGTGCTCAGACTTGGCCTTTCTGATGGCCCGAGTGCACTTGTTTTGGGCGGCAGTATATAACCGCTGTCATTGGGCCGGCCAGTCTCAATGGCACGGTGCCATAGGTTGTCCCTATGTTTGAGCTGGTGGATCAAAGCTGGGGTAACCAGGGGCATTCTTCCTTTAGAAGCGGGTCAACACTGGGGCAAAGATATCACAGGCATTATTAAAGTTTGGGTAAAGAAGGAGAGAGCTGTGTCGATGTCAGGAGTTGCCAGTATGGAGACCAGTCAATTTGGGACAGAAGTTCCTTAGTTTTATCAGTCCACCAGGTATTAGACGCCAGCCGCATGTGGACTGTGCTATGGGTTTGGGGACTGAGGTTGACCAGTGGAATAGAATGGGGAGTGATCGCTGAGAGAGTCTGGGAGGACTTGTACATTGGGGATCCGATTAGGGCGGTTGGTGAGTACCACATCAAGCAGGGTACTGGAGCCTCTCTTGGGGTTAGTCCTGGTAGGGTGGGTAACTAGTTGTGTTAGGGTCTATTGCAGAAAAGGAGTCTCGGTAGAGGAGGAGGAGGGCTGAGCCAGTTGACATTTAAGACACCAACAGAATTTGATCAGCGGAAGGAGGTAGAGAGGTAAGGTATTCTGTAAGAGAGGCAATGGCTCTGCTTTGGTCCCTTGGGGCACGGGAGCGCAGTAGTCAGATAAAGGGGTCCCTTTAAAGGGTCAGGGGTTAGTTTCAGCGTAAGCGCCTGGGCCCTGGAGTCAAGGATGGGAGCGGGCAGGGCTAGTATGGGGAGAGATTCCTTGACATAAATAGCGCAGCCGCCGCCCCGTCTCCCAACACGGTCGGACCGGAAAAGGGTGAAACCAGGAAGGGAGACTAGGGAGTCAGGGGAGGATTTCGACAGCCAAGTCTCAACCAGGGTGATGACATCAGGGTTAATTGATGTGACCAAGCATTGTAGTGAGTCAAACTTTTTTAGGAGGCTACAGATATTCATGGAGACCATGCATAGGCCTGTGGTGCGAGTTGGGGAGCTCCTGGGAACCGGGCCAGGGTTTGGATGAATGTTCCCTGACAGGAGTAGTAGCATGACTAACACCCTGGCTGGGAGATGGTGAGAGGTTTTCCCACGATTGACATGGGGGAGGGGAGGCTAAGGAGCAGGGGTGGGCAGGGAGGTACAGGAGGGAAAGCAAGAATAAGAAGACACCCAGATGTGCCTGAGGTGAGAGAAAGCTATGGGGAGGGCAGGAGGGACGGGGAACACAGGGTCCCAAGGGGCAGGAGAGGAGGTTCAGGAGCAAGGGGAGGGAGGGGTGCCAGGGCACAGTGTGGACTAGCAGATGGGTAAGTGGGTAAGTGCACTGCTAGTGGGGATAGGCACAGGAAGAGCGTGAGGCAGGGCCAATACATTGTGGTGAACAAGATCCCAGGGAAGTAGTGCTGTACAGGTAGGAGTAGGAAGTAGTGAGGGAGCATAGGTCCCTCCAGTGGCCAGCAGGTATAACCTGCAAATGGGAAAGTGGGGAGATAGGTTCTGGGCAACAGGACGTGATGTCACCGGATGTGATATCACAGGGTGGATCCTTAAATTGACATCCGTCGGGCTAGCACCCCTCTGCAGGCGTCCAGACGAAGAGAAGAGGCTCTCTTTACCTCGAAAGTTATCAGGCTGGAGATTTGGCTTCCTCAGCTACTCAGTTGAGCTGCTTGTTGCTTCAGTTGCTTCAGTTACTTGATTTTGTGCGCTCTGTCTCTTTTTTTGGGGGGGGGGATGTTGCTGCTGTTTTTAGGCTACCCAAAACTTAGAAATGTAGAATTTGTCAGTAGATAAAGACCCCTTGGCCCACCTACTGTGCCCCTCTTTTTCCCTGCCTATTCTGCCACCGCAGATCCTACCTTGTCCAGGGTTTAAAATTCAGGGGGAACTGCGTGAATCACACTATCTTTAGCTGGACCCCCTATGCGGGACAGTCCAGCACACTCTGTGTGCCCTTTTAGCACAGTGCCTTCTGTGGCACTTTGCCACTGACATTAATGACCAGTTGGAGTTAATGGCCCACCACTTTGCTCTGGGCCATCAACACTACAGACGGTCATTAATCCCCAGGAAATGACCAGATTTTCAGCTGTTATTCCATAAGTCTGTTGTGGGTGTTTCTTAATGGAACAATGTCATTTTCTCTTACTGTTTTGGTTGACAGAACCCTTTTTCTTTTCTTTATGGTCCTCACGTTCAAACAGCACAAGAGAAAGTTATCTGTTAATAACAGAAATTGTACAGTATATTTATAAGATGGGGCTTGTCCAGTTCTACTTTCCCATGGGTTAAAGGCCTGTCACATGGAACGTCATTAAAATAGCTTATAAAAATGCTAGCCCACTGGCACAGTGGTAGAGCTATCTCTTGGGACTCCAGCGACCTGGTTTCTGGAATGACCTGGGTCGTTGTGGGGCAGGCAGCGACCGGTGGTAGGTGGGGAGGTAAGATTAAGTGCCCGAGTGGAATGCACATCAGATAAAGACATAGAGGGGCCAGCACGCTGACACAGTGCTAGCCTTACTGCTGACGATGCGGATGACCCAGATTCGGAAGCGCGCCTGGGTGTGGGAGGGCCACCCAGGGAGAGGAGGACTGAGCGGCCTACGGACTGCTCTCCTCCTCTGGGGGGAGGGTGGGGAAAGTTGTGGAACTCACCTGACCCATGGTGGAAGCCAGGGGTCTGGCAGCTGGAGCTAGCATCTTCAGGGGGTGGAGCAGACGGCATGCGCGGCCCTGATGTCATTGCCCCCGTGAGGAAACGACAGAAAACCTTGGTTCACACAGGATTCTGCCTGCCTCATGCTGCAGACCCTGCACCGCTGACCCGTGGCACCCCTGGACACCAGATCCAGATGTCCACCGGGAGGAAGGGCCCCCTCCCAAAGGCCTTACCCTGGGAGGTAAGCCAGGGAGGAATACTGGGAAGGTAAGTCCCGGAGGCAGTGAATAATGGGGTTGGGTGCGGGTGTCAGGGCCGATGGGGGCCGGTCCGTAGATGGAGGAGAAAAAAAAAGACATAAAAAACCTTTAGAAATACCATTCTACACAAGAGCAAATGCAGAAACAGCCCCAGCAGTACAAATGTCCCTGAATATTGTACTTATAGTGCTCTAAAAGGCATACAGCTATCAACTGAGTGTAGCAGGTGGATCTCCCAAATGCATGCTCTGCATAAACTGGGTTCGCTGATCAAACAGACCCTCATCTGCACTCATCCTGCCTTAAAAACAACTCCTCCTTAATTAATTGTATGCTATGTTGATCTTTGTAATTTGAATGTTTAATGTCTCACCCCTATTGTACCCCTTCCCCCCCAGGTCGCACCGGAAGACGAGCAACCTGTTGTTCAGTGTGCCTTCCTGGTGAAACATTTCAGTAAATAAAAAGGAAACAGCACGCTAATTATAGCGGTGGACCCCACACCTCCAGCAGCCTCTTAATAGTGCTACAGCACGCCCCTGAGTCTAAACACTCTCTAAAAGGGGAACCAAAATGGAAACCGCCTTTCAGAATCACTTTGATTCATTTCTCATTAAAAAAAAAAAAAAAAATTTTTGTAACTGGCATAATGACGTACTCATTTTAGAAGTGGAAATGGACCAATGAGACTGTTGATGTTTTAGTCCCTGTGTAGTACATTCACGGGCTGGGTAGCGCCATTTTCAGAAAGTTTGGGGACTCTTTAACGTCAGTACCTCATTAGCTCCCATTCCGAGAGTTGTGGGAAGCAGACCTTTGGGGTGACGCTTCCTGTATGTTGTCGATAGATAAAGCACCAAGAAAGTGATTTTTCTGTGAGTTTCATGGAGTCTGATTATTGACATTAAGACACAAGTCTGCAGAGAGCTAGCCATTAGCCGACTCCTGCCACTCGTTAATTGCTGCAGCGAGGCGTTAGTGTGGTAGCAGTCGATGCGGGAAATGTGACCTGATTATATAGCGCAGCAGGCCGTTTTCAGTCACTCAGCGGGATTTCTTTTTCTCACTTTTCTCAGTTGCCCTGCAGAAATTCTCAGCATTTCGGGCTGCAGGTGTCAGGCACATCAGATTGGGGATCATTAGCAGTTTATGGTGGATCTGGGGGAACATGTAAGGGTTGAATTTTAATGAATGAGGCTGCAATTGTCAAAGTAGTATGGGAGGGACATTGCAGTTAAAGAAAACCTATGGCTAGACTCTTCTACATCAGAAGTAGAAATCAGCTGTTGCTAAATTCAGTTTGGCCGTGGCAGAATAAAAAAAAAAAAAAAAAAAGTAAATAAAGAAGTTGGCTTCCGTGCTCCTGACTGCTTGCTCAAGGGGAGAACAGATGGGTGAGTTTAGTAATGTACTACCCCCTCAATGGTGCCATACATGTAAGCAGTGAAGATGCAGGTAATTAATGGCCATGAGTAATATCTATAAGTACCTACTACAGTACTTGTTGATTTAAATATCATGTATGGTTCATTTTCCCATGGTTGTGATATTCTTAAATGGTTTACTCTTTCTCTACATTATGCTGTTTCTTTACTATTGGCACTTTGTAGTTCTTGAGTGATACAGACGAGGGGTTAAATATTCACTTAACTCTGGCACCAGTTGACTATCACCTAGGTGTGCCACGGCGTGTTCATGTCATGTACATATGCTAATATTGCTTCTCCTGTAGTCTGTAATCCATGAGAGAAATCCTAGCCAGAAATGTTGTTTATTTTATGAGATTGTATTTGTAGAAACCAATAAACTTTAAATTACAAAATAAAGCAGAATATGGAGATGAGGGCGAGATCGGATGGAAAAATTTACCTTTTCCATGCGTAACCAAGTCCCAGAATTCATGGATCTGTGGCAGCCATGGATTATGCATGTTATGAGCCCAGATCCTACATTTATCCCGCAGACACTGAATGGGGTAATTGTATTGGTTAGAACTACTGCTTACAGTGGATCAAATACGTTTGTTTTTGTCTTCATTGTTGTGTTCCACACTTGTCTGATAGTGTTTATAATAACTGGTGACCCCCTTTATATCACACTGATTATCAGTGTAACCAGATGTCATAATAACCGGGTATGATGTCATACCCAGTTATTACGGCATTTGTAGCGTTCGCGCTTTACTTTCTCTCTCTGCAGTCCAGCAGTGGGAAACTTGACTCACGTGGATCTTCCTGATGGTCTTTTTTTTTTGGTGTGCTTATGTCCTTGCACCAGTTATTACAAAAAATAAACCATAAGCAACAGTGTGCTTATGAAGTTTCTTTACGCACCCTCGGTGTGTGATGTCCGTGTGAACCTCCTGAGCTTCACTTTCGAGGTTTATGGGACATTGCACACCTCGGGTGTGCAAAAAAAAAAAGTCATAACACAGTCACCTGTATGCATTGTTCTCTACTGTAGACTTGTTCTAGGTGACAGCGGTCCTTCTGTGTAATTATCTGAAAGTCCATGGATCTGTACTTGCTTGGTGATACTGTTGTTGTGTTTGTTGTTCTCTCTGTAACAAAACAGAAAAGGTTTAATAAAAGTTAAGTCTAAAAAAAGGGAGATAGCAAGGACAGCTTGCCAGCCGGCGTCATGACCTTCATGGAGCTGTGGCTTACCCCACAGGCAGAGGTGGGAGCAGCTGTGGATTTACACTGAATTCCATCAGTGTGGTCAGGAGGCATCTGTGGCTCTGCAGGGGACCTGGATGTACCGCGGTCCATTGTCAGCCGGGTGGGGGTCCACTTTCCATATTATTTCCTGCCCCTGGACGTTGATGTGCACTGGGCTGAAGCAGAGGTGCACATGATGACGTGCTGACCATGATCCTGGCCAGTGTCCACCCACCCACCCACTCACTCACCCTTAGCATCATGTAGCTCACCCTGACAACCACATCATAGAGCTTAAAGGAGGCTGGAATCAGTTGTAGAGAAGGGGGTGATGGCACTGGGGGACTGACAGAAGGGGACAGATGAGAGCTTAAATAGCATTAAAAAAAGTGTGGTCCCAGAGGGAGGAGTGGTATGTGGAGCAGAACTCCTCCTGCCACACCCACTCCCCTGGGCGGCCAGCTGGGAAGAGCATTGCCCCTGACAGTGCATCCCAGCCTTGGCATAGGAGTTGGCATGTTCCACTGCTCTAGTGACACCTGGTGATGAGGCAGAGGACTTGCTCTCCCATCAGGAAATCTGCTTCATGTATGTGAGGCCAGCAGCAGCTCTTATGTATGCTGGGCAGAGGGCAGGAAGAAGAAAAATTAGTAGACCCCACCACCACCACTACCATCATCTGAGGTCCCACACCGATGGACCTGTGGGCTGGATCCCAGAGGCAGAGTAGTAGCTGGGGCTACAAAGTAGCCAGAGGACTAGCATGAGGACTGGGTGGATGGTCCCAGACAGGAAAAAAAAAATGTATTTTTTAACATTCTGTTTCTTTCTTTACATATTTGTGGCTTCCCTTATCCACTGTACTGGGCAGCCTTTAGCCCCGCCCATGTCTTCTCTGCCACTCAACAGAGGCTTCCGCTATCCCAGACTTTTCTCTCTGGGGTGGGATTGGTGGGGAGCTGGTCGGACCGCACCCCCACCCCCCCCCCGAACAACACTGTTCCAGTTGGTGGTGGGCAGTCAGCATGTCGGGGTCTGAGAGTGCCCTCAGCTTCATCCCGCACATCTGTGGAGTGTTTCCTGGTTTGTTTACCTGTCCGCAGGGTGGCCAGGAGTGTAGCTCAGTGATGGATGTGTATGCTGATGCATGGCTTAATCCGTCCAAATCATTCAGTCAGGGCCCCCCTTCCCTCCCTTCCCCCCACACACACACACACGCACACACAATAGACATCTCTGTGCTACATTGTCACCCAGGTGGGGGTTTTGCAACAGAGTCTGGAGCCCATTTGTCCCTGAGGAAGAGAGCATCCTTTAGGATGCTCAGTTTGCGCCCCCCCCCCCCGGCCAATCACTTGGGCTCATTCCAGAACCCAGGTGAGCAGTAGTGCCACTTCTGTGCCAGTGGTTTGTCAGAAGAAAAACCTGTTTTAAGAACCAAAAAAAAAAAGGCAATGTCTGCTGGGAAGGACCTGTCTCCTTTACAGCAGCAATGTGCAGTTGTATGCTGAAAGTGGTTCCACAGGAGGGGAAGCTATGGCGAGGGAGAGGAGAAAAATGACCTGTAATAAATCAGATTGAAAAACACTAAAAGCTGATGAAAAGACAACTTGTAATGATTCGCCTTGAGGGGACGGGATCCCACCTGAGCGGCAGACACAGTAATACGTTTCTGACAGGCTGCAGCTGTGTCGACTTGCCTGCTTCCATTATGCCTCTTATTAACAAAAACACCCTCCCCAAGCTATCATAACTGACAGTGGGCCTTTCCTTTTTTAATTCCATGGTGTTAACATTGGACCCTAATCTTGTCACCATAAATTATAGTTCTGCGCTTCCTTGCCACCTGGTCTGTGTTGTCTTTGTGTTCATCTCCATTAATTGAATGCATTTGTTCACTGCCAGATATGCCGTTCATTGTTAAGGCTGTTTTAAATCTTTGTTTCCAGATATTTTCTATCCAGAGACATTGCTGCTTACAGCGGGTTTGTTCTTGGATAGAGCAGGAAAGGAAGGGTTGTTTTTTTCTGCTGCTTATCATTATCCAGCACCGCACTCCTTAAGCACAAGCCCCCACTGTCTGCTGCACTCCATTCCTGCTGCCACCTATTGTCTCCAGGCTCCCCAGTTGGTCCTCACCTCTGGGCTCTGATGTCTTTCGGCCAGAGGTGGGGCGAGGAGTTTCTCCTTCTGCCATCGGGAGGGAAATGGATATATGCTGGTGGGGATAGGGGAGTAGGTGATGCGCTGAGGGGGTTGGGTGATGTGGAAGGTGGGCACAGAAGCCATCATGGTTTGCTTGGGTCGGTCGTGTCTAGTTCTGTTTTCTCCCTCAGTGTGTAGGAGTGAACGTGTTGTGGTATAATGGTATGTGGGGGGGGGGGGTTACGCAGCAGAGTATTGTCACCCACATCAGATTGTGCACCCCTGTCATACTGCTGCTCCGCAGTGATGCCTGCTGCTTGCCTCCACACCTAACATCCAGGGCTCAAGGAGTTAACCCAGGCCGTTAGCTTGCCACAGTGATACCTCACTAAACAGCACCATGAAGCCAACATGAACTGTGGTTTTATGTATATTGCCTTTCATACAAGCCGTATCCCAAAAAACTTTACAATCCAGGAGAGAGGGGAGAGAATATTTTGCTACTGCAGCTACACAGAGAGAAGTTAGGCACAGTGAGGTTAAGTGACTTGATCAGGGTCATGCAGTGAATTTGTGGTGGCGCTGGGGTTCAAACCTAGGTCTCCAGGTTCACAAACTTGTGACCTAACCACCAGAGCAGCTGTCTCCTGAAAGACCAAGAGTTATTATATTTTAAACCTAGGAGTCTTTCAGTTTATTTGCTGATGTTCTTTAGGGAAGGCCGACTGTGCGTCAAGCTCAAAATGTGATTGACAGTGTGACGTGAAAGTTTAAATTTAACTAAAGGGGGAGGAGGCGTTGTCTCTAAGGGAGAGAAAAATGCATTACTTGTGAACTGTAAACCAATCTAATAAGATTTTCCTTTAACTAGCCCTGTGAATTTGTACTGGAGAAGGTGACATTGCAATAAGTACACCATCTAGGCCAGTGGAAAAGTCTGTAGGGCTAGTGGATTTTCCCAGTCACTAGCACTGCTGGCCAGTAGCTGAAAAAATGTAATTTTGACCCCCTCCGTAGCCTCCTGCTTTCCCTCTGCTGTTACTACAACCCTCTGCCTATGAAATAATCATTTCCATAGCAACAGATTATATCACAGTCGGAGAATTATGACTAAAGCTGAGTGGGGAGGAGGGCCCCATCAGGCGGAGATGAAGTCCGAGACACAAAGACCCTGTTTTTATAATAAAGTATGTTTGGAAATTTGAAATGTGAGCTCAGTTTTGTTTGAATATTACCTTTTAAAATGTTTTTTATGGATACCAGAAAATCTCTTTAAAGGTATGTAATGAAGCTGACCTGTTGGCGCAATGGGTTGGCTACCGCACTTGATGCTGATGACCCAGGTTCAAGAACAACCCGGGCCATTGAGGGTTGGCTAGGGGAGAGGAAGACTGTGCATCCCAGAGAACACGTTTCCCTCTGGGGAGGGGGGAGAGTAGCACACTTTGCTACTGTAGTGCCATCTAGAGGACCCCAGGTGGTAGTGCAGCTGAAAAGCAGTCTGAGGAGGGTGGTGGAAATCACCAACATTGGTGCGTGGTGACATGCATTGTGTGTGCACACCTATCCTGATGTTCATGAGTTTGACATTCCTTGGGGCTGGAAGAAAAAGTGAAAAATGTCCCAGTCCTGTAGATGCGGACCTCTGCTAGATTTGGGACCCCATGCAGCCTCGTGACACCACTCAGAAGTTCAGAGGGTCTCCTCCACCTCCCTCCCTCCCTCCCTGGGGGACAGACCTAGGCTCCATGGAAGATGGTGGTAGGTAGGGGCGACAAGCTGGGTGGTTGCCTTGCAAGTCTTGAAGTGAAGCGGGCTAGTGGAATGAAGAGGGCTTGAAAACAAAGTTACGGAAAAGAAAGACACAGCATGCAGACTTGTTTCCTATCACCTGTGAGGGAAGGTATGCGTGCATGCATTTACAGACTGTGACCCCTGATAACCCTGTCTTGGAGAAAGTGCCCAGGGGAGGTAAAGTTGACTTATGATCTATTAGACAGCTCAGTGATCAACAGTCCGTTTGTCTGTAAGTCGCATTTTGTTTTTGTAAGTTGGATAGTGTCTGAAGGCAGTGATAACCACAGCCTGTACCCCAGCACTGCGCCTTCCTTCCAGCCATCCATCTATTCAACCACAGTGCCAACAGTGGTTCAAACACAGATCAGGCAGCTTTAACCTTTCGGTCAATGGCCTTCAACCTTTGTGACTATGCCTCTTGCGGTGGAAATGAACAGTATAGAGAGATGCAGCAAGGTGTAGGCCGCAGAATGGTAGCAAGGGTTAAGCTGATAGCTTTCTTATTTGCCTTTTCAGTTTTAAATTGGGCATGCTTGCTCTGTACATGCTGTATTAAACCATGTGAAATGCAGGTGACATTCATTTTGGCCTCGGCTTGGTGGGACAGGAAGTGAATCCTCAGGATCGCAGGAGCAGCAGAACAAGGGAAGGAGCTGGATGTCATTGTCCACCTGGGGACAAATGACCTGGCTGTAAATTGGATCAGAGCGGTGCAAGAGGAGTGTTTGGAGTCGGGAAGGGGGCCTTAGACAAGTAGCTTGTACGGTAACCTTCTTGGAGGTGTTGCCTGTCTATGGCAAGGATGATGCTAGGGTATTCCACACCATGGGATTCAATTAATGGTTGAAAAACTGGTGTGGAGCTCAGGGTTTTGGCTTCATTGGGGACTGGGGAGCCACCTGGAGGGATGCAGGCTTATATTGGTGCGATGCTCTGCATCTGTCCAGGGGGGGATCCAGGATCCTAGGTGACAGGTTTAAATGCTTCATTGGCAAGCATTTAAACTAGCCAAGGGGGGAGGCACTGAAAAGGAGCAGGGGAAATCCCAGCCTTCCCCCACAAAACATGGTAATTAGTGAGGTAAACACCATGGTAGAGAAGTCAGTAGGGAGCAGGACAGGGATAAATGCAGAAAAAGGTGTTAAGGACAGGGATGGGGCTAAAAGGGGTAAGGCCATAAAAAATAAATGGAAGGTGATGAGTACCAATGCCCGTAGTCTGTGCAATAAGCTCCATGAACTAGTGGCCTTAATGGAAGAGGGATGCCTGGATATTGTGGTAGTCACTGAAACTTGGTATACAGAGAACCATGACTGGGATGTCAACATACCAGGATACACAATCTACAGGAGAGACAGGGTGGGTAAACGAGGAGGAGGAGTAGCTCTCTATATAAGGGAAGGGATTAAAGCAACAGAACTAAAGAGTAAACAGGAAATTGATGAGTCACTGTGAGTCACCCTGGAGACAGGAAATGGCACCACAATCTACATGGGGGTTATGTACAGACCCCCATCTCAGGGGAAGGAAATGGACAAGGAAATGATAGAAGGCATCCTTAAAATGGCAGAAAAAGGGGAAGTATTGTTGATGGGGGACCTGAATATGCCAGATGTTAACTGGAGCACCTTTGCTGCAGGCACATCCAAGAGCAGGGTCATTCTTGATGCCCTACAGGGGGCATGCCTCAGACAGCTAGCACTGGAACCCACTCGGGAGAGAGGGAGCAATCTTAGACCTGGTACTCTCAAATGGGGAAGGAGAAAGGATCTCAGATTTAGAAGTGGGTAGCCATCTGGTAACAAGTGACCACCAAACAGTGTGATTCACAATAAACACAGCCATAGAGTCAAGCCATACAAAAACAAGAGTATTGGACTTTAGGAGGGCTGACTTTGGGGAAAATGAGAGTGCCTTAGAAAAGCACTAGCAAATGGGCAGGAAGGAGGGGTGGAGGAACAATGGGGAATAATCAAGACAGCCATCGCAAAGGCAACAAGCCTTTGTGTGAAGCAAATCAATAAAGCAAAACGAAGGAAAAAAACACTATGGTTCTCAAAAGAGGCGGCAGGGACGGTTAAGGAGAAAAGGATAGCATTCAGGAAATATAAGGAAACACAGAAGGAGCAGGACAGAGAACTTTATCAGTTAAAGCAGAAGGAGGCAGGGAAGGCAGTCAGAATAGCAAAGGCACAAACTGAGGAAAAGATAGCCAGCTCTGTTAAGAAGGGGGATAAAACCTTTTATAGGTACATTAGGGAGCAAAGAAAGACCCAAGGGATGGATACAGACTTAATAAAGGGGAAGGAATGTGAGCAGAGGGTGACGGTGAAAAGGCAGGGATACTGAACAAATATTTCTGCTCAGTATTCACAACAGATGAGGAGGGGGAGGTGCCTAAACCAAACAAGGGAGAAACTCTGAATGGGGGGGTCAATACCAGTCCATTCCCAGGAGAAAGGGTTTTGAAAGAACCCTTGAAACTGAGGGTGGACAAAGCAATGGGGCCTGATGGGATGCACCCAAGAATACTAAAAGAACTAAGGGTAGAACTAGTAACACCACTGACTACTCTCTTTAACAAATCATGGGAGGATGGAGTGATACCTAAGGACTGGAGGAGGGCAAATGTGATTCCACTTCACAAAAGTGGGAGCAGGGCAGAGGCAGGAAACTACAGACCAGTTAGTTTGACTTCAGTGGTAGGGAAAAATGATGGAATCACTTCTCTGAAGGAAAGAACTGTTGAGTACCTAGAGGCCAGTGGGGCACAGGACCCAAGGCAGCATGGTTTCACAGCAGGAAGGTCATGTCAGACGAACCTAATCGATTTCTTTGACTGGGTGACCAAAGTAGTAGACCAGGGAGGGGCTGTGGATATGGCCTACCTAGATTTTAGCAAGGCAGTTGACAAAGTCTCACACACAAGATTAATATACAAGTTAGCCAGCCTGGGAGTGTGGGTCCCAAGGTGGTAGCCTGGATAAAAAACTGGTTGGACAACAGGACACAAAAGGTAATAGTAAATGGAGTACACAGTGAAGAAAGGAGGGTAACTAGCGGGGTACCGCAGGGTTTGGTAATGGGACCAGTCCTCTTTAATATCTTTATAAGTGACATTGGAGAACACCTGGAAGGAAAGGTATGCCTCTTTGCAGATGACACAAAGATCTGCAACAGGGTTGATACACAAGGTGGGGTGGAAAGAATGAAAAGGGACTTGGCAAGGTTGGAGGAATGGTCAAATACGTGGCAGCTCAGATTCAGTGCAAAGAAGTGCAAGGTAATGCATCTGGGAAGCAGAAACCCAGGGAAAGAGTACACAATGGGGGGTGAGTTAATAACAGCAACAAAAATCGAAAGAGACCTAGGAGTAATTATATCAGATGACCTAAAGGTGGGCAAGCAATGTGAGAAGGCATTAAGGAGAACTGGGGGGATACTGGGATGCATAGGGAGAGGCATGAACAGTATAAAACAGGAAGTTGTTATCCCTCTCTACAGACAGTTAGTGAGACCCCATCTGGAGTACTGCGTGCAATTCTGGAGACCCCATCTCCGCAAAGACATAGACAGAATGGAGGCTGTTCAGAGGGGGGCAGCCAAAATGGTGCAAGGTCTGTACCAGAAGACATACGAGGAGAGACTAAAGCAGCTTAATATGTATACCCTTGAGAAAGGAGGAGACGGAGGACATGATAGAAACTTTCAAGTATCTGAAGGGAATTAACAAGGTACAAGAGAGTAGTATCTTTCAGAAGAAGAGATGTGCAAGAACAAGGGGGCACAATTTGAAGGTGGGGGGGACGGCTCAGAGGTAATGTTAGATAGTATTTTTTTCACAGAGAGTTGTGGATGCGTGGAACAGCCTTCCTGAGGAGGTTGTGGAGTCAGGAACAGTGGGAGAACTCAAGAATGCATGGGACAGGCATAAGGCAATTCTAGTGGGGGGGCAGGAGGAAGTAAGCTGTTCATTAAATAGAATCTGCAGCTTATCCATCAGGTAAGGAAATGGGCAGACTGGGTGGGCCAAGCGGTCCTTATCTGCCATCAAATTCTGTGTTTCTTGGAATAAAAATATTGTATAATGTTTTGGTTTTTTTTTATTGAGATGTTTGAAGTCCTCTAATGTCTGCCCGGTCCTCTGACCTGTAGGTGTACCCATGCAGTAACAACCTCAACTTTCTCTAGCTGCCACCTACTTGACGGTGGAGAATGTACGATGCCGGGTCCATGGCAGCTGCCGGATGTCACCACTGTGGTGACAGGGGTTGTACCCCATTTATTTCTCTCCCTTCCATCTTCCCTGATATCAGTCACAGACCCTGTTGGCCTCGAGCATCACAGTGCACGCTAGGCACAAGTACCACCCCCACCTCCGCGAGGGTGCAGGCTTCCAGTCAACTGCAGTGCTGCTAGGGTCTAGCAGTACAGCAGGGAGGGGTTCAGTGCTGCTTGAACTCTGCTGTCCCTCTCCCCGAGTTAGCTTGTGATGCCATTGGCAGCACCCCCAGCCCTAGCTACTGTGACCCCTGCTCTCCAAGTCTGCTTTCAAACCCGGGTCACCAGCCTGGATGCACAGTGTGCTTCCTCTGTGCCATTGAATGGCTCACAATTTACCTTTTCATTATTGGAGGGGTTGGGGAATGTCAGGAGAAAGGTCAGGAGGCATTTCTTCACACAGAGGATGGTTGAACGGTGGGAAGAGCTCCATGAGGAGGTGGCCTCACTGGAGACAGTGGAGGGCTTGAAAAGGGGTGGGACAGGGTAAAGGGTAAGGTCAGGGAGAAAAAGGGTGTGTGTGGAAAAGGGGAGGTAGCAGTTGGGGAGGGGGTGCAGAGTCCTTAGTTGCCACTTGAGACTCCACAATATGAGCAGACTTGATAAAGCACTAGGCCTTCTTCTGCTGGCACTTTTTGTATGTTTGTGTGTTCGTATATGAATTCCTAGGCTCTCTATGGGAATCATTCGCAACCATATGGAACTCATTTCCAAGTCAGTATGCACCACCTTTTAATCTCGGGCTAGGGAATGTTTCAGCTACCACACATCAAGATCTGCAGCCAGAAGCAATGTGTAGCAGTAGTCATCTACTGTGAGAATAAAGGAGAGTTGGGCAATGTATTGCTGGCATTTGTTGTTTCTTTATATCTTGAATTAAAGTAGCAGTACAACGAAAAATGGTTTTCCTAAAAAAGCTTGCTTTGGCTACAGTTATTAAATTTATTCACATGCCTGTCAAATCTGCCTTCCTAGGTACCTTCTGTGCTGCACATGCACACCATGAGTTTTGCATTTTTATTTTCTCAGTCCTGACCCTTGCCAAGTCTACAGTGCAGTTTCTAAGCCAAATGTGGCAGACATCTTTTTTGTTTTTCGTGAGAAGAATCTATATTTATAAGGTAATCAAATGTTGGTGGAACTGGAAAATGTTACCACCAAATAAAACTGGAAGAGGCTCGGAATTGTTGATGGTGAAAAACAATGTAAGGTCAAAGTTTTTGCCCAAGTTTGTTGCCCTGCTGTGTCTAGATATATCCTGTCAGGGGAAGTCTGGTAGTAGCCCTATCCGTGGGCTGCCTGCTGGTGCAGCGGGAGCGCCCTTGTGCTTTGGCAACCCCAGGTCGGGGACAGACTTGATTTGGTGCAGTTTGGCAGCAGAGCAGCACAGGTCAGGCAGTCTAAGAGGGCTCTCCTAGAACACACGTTGCCTGAAAAACGAGGAAATAGGGATCCTTTTAGCAGTTTTTTAGCAACCTTGTGGTAAATTCATGAAAGCTACCACTGGCCCACTAAGTGCTACTTACTGCTCACAACGCCAACAACCTGGGTTCGGGAACAAGTCATGGCCGTCATAGGGCTGGCTGGGGGGGAGGAGGAGGAGGAGGAGGGAGGGCACTATGTCTCTGTGTTCTGTCACCTGGGTGACCACAGGTGGCAGTGCATGGGATCCGTGAGTGACAAGTGGGGCCCTTGAAGCACACCCACTGGTTGGCTGCGTCAGGCCTCGTTGGCAGCCAATCCCGATGCACACTCATAGTTGGGGGGGGCGGGGAGAACACGGAAACAGCGCGCATGGGCAAGGCAGGTGAGTCCTCCAGCAGCCCACATCGAACCCTAGCTGCAGCACTCCTGGATTGGATCCACACCTTCACCTCTGCACCGGATAGCCAGATGACTGTGGGGAAGAAATGCCATAGAGGCTGGTGGTGTACCCTGTCCTAGGGGGTAAGCTAAGGGGGGCAGGCGGGGGCAGCCAGTATTAGCTGCAGCAGGGTCTCGGGAGGGCAGCTTGCTTAGGAGGAAGTTGAAGGAGATCCTATCATGTGGTTAGAGGAGCATAAAGAATACTTGAAAAAATGAAATACAAAATAAAGTTGCAGTAGCCAGCACTCTTAATGAGTGCGCATTAGACTAGTCCGTAACGTTATGTAGGAGGTAGTTATATTTTATTGTAGTATATGGTTAGGGCTTATTCTGTATGGAAATCAGTGGCTCTCGAAATGTTGGACACATTCTAAAACTTGTGTGTGGTCTGTGGTTGCACTGACTTCCTCCTGGAAGCCCGCTTTCATTTTCACTGAGCGCTCCATCTCCTACTTGCACTGACTTGTGCAGGCCTCAGCCTGCTTGCATGACTGCACTAGCGGTTCACAATGCTGACCCCGAGCATGCATGAGGGGATTTCCCTCTGTCCGCAGTACCACTTTCCCACTCTTTGGGTCACTCACTCTCTCTGTACTGATATCCGATGCCACTCGTAGGTCATGCTGGCTAGATCCTCCTGCAAAACCATATACTATAAAATATATAATATGGGTGGCCATACCCAACTGGCCTTGTGTTTCTGTATTACGAATGAGATACAGTATGGACCTCTCAGGCTTCGCTCTCAAGGTCCTTAGGCTGGTTTCTCAACCCCTCGATGGAAATGCAGGCTCATTTTGTGTGGTCACCCATATACTACTCCTTACATTCTTGAAACTGACAGGATCAGGTTTCTGTGGCGATCTCAGTTTAGTTTAGTTTTTTTGTTGAACCGGTAAGTGCACTAGACAAATCCTGCCTATTTTCAGGCACGACCCGGGGGAAGGGGATACAGATGAATGCCAGCTGACCTTGAACCAGATTAAGCTGTTGGTGGTATTTTTGGTGAATGAGGCTTGGCTGTGGTAGAAGCCTGCCTGTTGACGCTCGTGATGGTGGCAACGTGAATTTAGTAGCAAGCTTAGGACGCTGGAGGGCCAGCGCAGGGAGGAGCTGCCTCTGGCATGGGTGGCTGTGTTCCCTAGTCAGTTATGTCTGTGCCTCCTGTAGTTGTATGGGGGTGCAGGCAAAGCTGCTTGGATGGGGTGGGGGGATGTGCAACTTTCTTCACCCTTGCCCACTGCATGCGCCATGGAGCGCATTCACGCAACTATACTAGGGGGAGGGACAGAAATAGAGGAAAAACAAGCCACTGGCAGGATGATGTTTACCACACTCAGGCCTCCACGTACCACCAGCCAGGCTCACACTCTCCCGCATTGCATTTGGTCTCTTGGGGGGCCTTCTCAACCCTGCAAGCCCCACCGTGGAGGGTAATATATGGTGGCACAGGAGATGGTAAGCCCAAGTGAAAGAAGGAAGGAGGTGGGACTCGGAAGGGGTGCAGGAGGGAGCATAGCAGGCCAGTAGGAGGATAAATGTAATTATTAAAAAAAAAAAAAGTTTCTTTGGTATGTAATTAAGGCATTGCATTCTGGGACATTTGGATGACTATTTCTTTTTGTCAGCTTGGCTCAAGTCCGTAGGGGGTGTTATCAACCTCCTCACCCATGTAAAAGAGGAGAACATGTTTTAAAATATGCCTTTCAGATGCGGGATTGTGAACAGAATCGCCGTGACAGTGCAGTATTATAGTCTCTCCCTGCTGGACATTGAGGCCCCTTCACTCAAGGCCGTGTTCCAGGAAGGGGTGATCGTTACTCGTCTGGTACAGTGCTTGTGAGGAGAAAAGGCGGGGAGTTAGCTGGAGCCCGTGCAGCTGTGTAAGAGGGATCAAATCTGCCTGGTTACCATGGTTTCCACCAAGAGAATGCAACAGATCCCCCTTTATAGTCATTGAGGTGTCAGTTGGCTTTCAAACCCTTTTATTAACGAAGTTCTTGTTTGCCAACTCAGCCTGTCTCTTAACATGGTCTGTTCTAAAGGCTTCCATAATTTAATCCGAAGCAAATATGTAATCTTTAATCAACTCTTCATCGTACCTTTGCATTTTTTGTGTAGATAGTCCCGTGGGAGGCTGTAGTTATACATGCCTGCAACTCATTTTCACACTGTGCACGCACTGCACTTCGTTGAACACCCAAAAGCCATTATTGTTGAAGTTTCTGCTCCCCAGGGATCTTATTTTATTGCACAGTTTCTGTCTGAGAGATAGACCGGCTTAGAGGCAATTTCTTGTTTTCACTTGGTTCTTCTACAGTTTGACAGGAGAGAGACTAAAGCATGGTGGGGGACAGGGGCAAGTGGCTTGCTCAGGGTTTTAGAGCGAGTCAGTGGTTGTCCTAGGTTTGAACCCATGAGAACTTCTGTTTCACAGTTAAATGCTCTCACTGCTATACCAGACTAGTAGCTAGAACACAGGCGTATGAACCAGGAGACTCCGGTTCCAATCCCATCAGAACCACCTACTTACTGTGTGACCCTGAGCAAGTCACTTAACCTCCCAGTTCTTCCATCTCCCATGGTTAAAGGCAGGGCCACTCTGATAATGAGATATTGGATTGGCTATCTAGGGTAAATAAAGTAGTAAAAATAGGATCCCCCCCCCCCGTCAAACACACATTCCCCAATCCAATTTAAAATTCTTGGGAGATGGGCGTTTGGAGTGGCAGCGCCTTTGCTCTGGAAGGCCTTTCCTCCGCATATGCGAGGGACCCCTCCCATGAACCCTTCTAAGAAACTGGAAACAGGCTGCCACAAAATAGGTATTTCAAAGGCTAACAACTATTACAAGTGGTGCCTGCCGGCTGTCTCTCACTAGTTACCCCAGCACTTCGACTCCATGGAGTCTCGACCAGGCTGTTTCCAGTTTTTGTTGTGGTTGTATTCTGGTGCTGCTGTGCGTGGAGAGTTCACCTGCAGTTCTGCAGACAGACTAGTTTTTCTGCTGCTTTTTGAAGAGTTCTGAGGGAAAAAGCTGCCACTGGAATTTGCACTTTGTTTACAGCCTGGCCCTACTTTATTCCTCTTTATCTGGGTGAGCGCTAATGTCTAAGGCCATTGTGGCAGAGACGCAACAAATGTGTTAGCCACATGTGAACTGTATTGGCCACTATATTCGGGTAATTTTAACTGAACAGTAAACATTCATAATGCCCAAATGCCTCAACCAAAGTGGCAACTGGGAGCATAAAAATTTAGCCAAGTTAATCTACAGTAGCTATTGGTGATGCTGGCAATCCTTAGTGCACAGCCAGCCTACAGCGCTCAGCTTTTGGTATATTGTTAGTGAGTTTTGCGAGTGAGCCCTGCTTGCTTGTAGCATTGGCCCCTAGACCCCTCCCTGCTTGTAGCACTGGCCCCTAGACCCCTCCCTGCTTGTAGCACTGGCCCCTGGATCCCTCCCTGCTATAGCACTGGCCCCTAGACCCCTTCCTGCTTGTAGCACTGGCCCCTGGATCCCTTCCTGCTGTAGCACTGGCCCTCGACCCCCTGCTGTAGCACTGGCCCCTAGACCCCTCCCTGCTTGTAGCACTGGCCCCTGGATCCCTTCCTGCTGTAGCACTGGCCCTCGACCCCCTGCTGTAGCACTGGCCCCTAGACCCCTCCCGGCTGTAGCACTGGCTCCTAGACCCCTCCCTGCTTGTAGCACTGGCCCCTGGATCCCTCCCTGCTATAGCACTGGCCCCTAGACCCCTCCCTGCTTGTAGCACTGGCCCCTGGATCCCTTCCTGCTGTAGCACTGGCCCTCGACCCCCTGCTGTAGCACTGGCCCCTGGATCCCTCCCTGCTTTAGCACTGGCCCCTAGACCCCTCCCTGCTTGTAGCACTGGCCCCTGGATCCCTTCCTGCTGTAGCACTGGCCCTCGACCCCCTGCTGTAGCACTGGCTCCTAAACCCCTCCCTGCTGTAGCACTGGCCCCTCGACCCCTTCCTGCTGTAGCACTGGCCCCTAGATCCCTCCCGGCTGTATCACTGGCCCCTAGATCCCTCCCGGCTGTATCACTGGCCCCTAAACCCCTCCCTGCTGTACTGCTGGAACCTAGACCCGTTCCTGCTGTAGCACTGGCCCCTCGTCCCCTCCCTGCTGTAGCACTGGCCCCTCAACCGCCCCCTGCTGTAGCACTGGCCCCTAGACCCCTCCCTGCTGTAGCACTGGCTCCTAGATCCCTCCCTGCTGTAGCACTACCTTGTCCTTTGTACATGTATTCTTTTGGATCCAGTCCTTTCTGTGAATGTGTGGTTTGGAGTTTGACACTTTCACAGAACAAACTGGGTAGTGAGCACCTTACCCCAAGGGGATGGAGCGCTGTAACACAGGATGACAGTATTTTGGTCGGGGGGGGCACATGCATCATGTCTCATTGTGGTGCCCCCCCGGCAGAGCAGCATCTTGGGCCACCATTACTGAGCAGGATCTGGGTGACAGTACTGCATTCTGCTTTCTCTCTGCAGGGCTGACATATATCTTGACACTAGCAGATGACGTGTAGTGCATCGCACTGGAACACGGCTCAGCTTAACATTATGCAGTGCCAATGGGAGTAACAGCAGCTCTACGGCCATAATAAGCACAGCAAAAAAACTCCTGCCACACACCAGCAAACGTGCAAGCTGCTTCACAGTAGTTGATTTAAGGTTCAGTAGAGTGGTGCTGCAAGGAGGAGGAGTGGGATGAAGCATCTTTCATTTTTAGTGGACCAAATCGCACAGGGGCTGCGCTTGCCTCCCGGTCAATGTCGGATACTATTTTCAGGCTTGGCAGATGTCACAGATGATAACTGACATTGCAGCTTATCAGCAAGTTGTGCTAGTCTGAATGCGGCTAACAGCGTTCAGGTCTGGGCATGCTCTGTCAGCACGGAAATACAGGTTCTAGGGACATGGATATGTTGTTCATCCACACTCATTGGCAGTATCCTTGCCGCTTTAAATCTTGCCGGAAGGTCTTCAAGCTTGCTCCTCCCACCCACCCGGGTGGTATAACTCTCGGCTCCGCCCCATGACGCCAGATCTTCCTTACCGCTTGGAAGCTCAGGTTCCCTCCTTAACGCTCTGCGTTTGCGACTGGTTCCTATTTCTCCGTTTACGGTTTAAAATAAAATTTTGCAAAGACTTCAGTCTTGATCCTCTCGGCTCACGATGGACAATCGACTCCAGTTTGGAGATGCCCATGCGGTGAAGATGTCTCGGACGGATCCACACTCCACGTGTGTCTACTGCTTAGGCCTTGAGCACGACCCGCGGGCTTGCGACTGTGCTCATCTTTCTCGACCCTACGTCCTCGAGAACCCGTGCTGCCCGGTGCAACTGGGCGTCCGGCGTTTCCCTCCGTGAAGTCAAGGAGGCCGGTTGGCGGTGTCCGCGGCGGCGGGCTTCGGCGGATCAGCTCAAGCGGATGAGTCGCCCTCGAAGAGGAAGCGGCGGCAGCGTATCTTCCTCGACGCGGCATTTATCCGCTCTCTGGGTTCTTCCTCACGGCTTCCTTTAGGAGCTTTGTCTGTCCCTCTCCACTAAGGAGAAGGGCCTCGTCTGCTGGACCTTATTCTCGGTCCAAAAGAGGACAAGGGTAAGTCCCTCCGTCGGACGCTCTTGGGAGGCGAGAAGGTCCCCCTCCCGGGCCGTCGACCGTCGGCCGTTCGACCCGCTCGGCTTCGACCACTGGCCTCACGGTGTCCCCGTCCAGGTCAGTTGACCGAGACTCCCACTGATGAAGTCGAGATTTTTCTCGACCCATTGGACGGGCTGTCGCCTTTAGCAGCCGAGATTCCCCTCTCCCCGGTTCCCCGGGAGGAGTTGAGGATCCCGTAGGCTCGCCTGTGCCTCCGGTTCCGGAGCCCTCGGATGGACCTTCCGAGCCGAAGGGAGTGCCGGTTCCGGCCGACACCTCCCCGCACCGACCCGGAAATTCCGGGACTCTAGGTCTCGGTCTCGGACCTCTTCGCGGTCCAGCCCGATCCCACACGTCATAGGCGGTCTCGGTCTCGGCACCCATGATGAGGCGTCGCCGCTGTCCTCGTCCTCCTCCTGGGATGAGGCTTGATAAGTCACGTCGGCAGTGCGAGGACCTTATGTTCTATCAGCTCCTCCTGGGAGATAAGCCGACTCCGGCCCCTTCCCGACCATTAAGTAACCTGTCACCGGGCAGCCGACACAACCCTCGACTTGTCCGAGCCTATGCAGGCGGTTGTTGGCCAAAACCAACTGCTCACGATTCCGGTGGAACCTCCGCCTCACAGCCACCAATTGGGGCTCCGACCAAGAGATTCTCGGTCAGCCAGGGTTTACCCCCATCGACTGTCAGTTACCCTCACTCCCGACCGACCTCGGCAGGTGAAGAGGTGGCTCAGGCCAGAGGCAGCTCTTGAGGACTCTTCCGAGTCCAAGATGATTCCTCCTTCTTCTCCAGCGACTGGACTTGGGTCTTCAGGAGGTCAGTCAATGGACGATAGCCCGTCGTCCTTCCTAGGACCTGCTTGGCTCATCTCGGAGTCTACGGGATGGAGCTGAACCGTTCAAGCAGGCCCAGGTATCCCCTCACGGAGATTCTGGACGAGGGATTCTCGACCGGAGGCCTTTCCGGTGGCCGAGGCCATAGTGGGTCGGCACTGGAACTTTGGCAGCGCCCTGCTTCCTGCCCTGCGCCCGGCCAGGATGGCCAGGAAGTATCGCGGTCCTACGGTTCCTTGTCCGGTTTTGAACACCCTCTGCTGAGGGGTTGGTTACCGACAGCGTTTTCGGTAGCGCCGCGCGCCAGGATGTGGACAAACCTCCTGACAAGGGTCAAGAAATTGGACTATGTCGGTGAAAAGTCTCGCTGCGTCTCTCGGCCTTCGTCAGGCCAGTTAGAGCCGTCCTCATGGCACATTTTTCTCCATGCCCTGTTGGGCTCCTGGATGGTCATCCCTCATCTTCCGCCGATCTGCAGACTACGGTTAAGCAGGTGCGGGACCAGAAGCGAGGCAGTGGCCAAACAACAGCTCCAGACTGCTTTGGGATGTAGGGGACTCATGTGCCAGATCGGTGGCGGCCGCGGTGGCTATCGCGTCGGCGGGCTTGGCTGAGGATATCCACCTTTACTTGGATACCCAGCACAAGTTGGGCGGATGATCTTCCCCGGGGACTGACCTCTTCGGCCCTGGGGTGGAAGGTCACCTGCAGAGGATCGAGAAGTCCAATACCACCTGGACTCGGTCTCTTCCGCTCAGAAGGACAAGGCCGCAAACCACAGCCTAAGCCCTTTAGGTCCTTCCGTGCCCCAGCGCCCGGCCATAACGTCAGGGCCAGCAGGCTCAACCTGGCATCCCAAACCCAAGCCGCGGCTTCCTCTAACAGGAGGCAGGAGGAAAGGGCCCAGGAGGTCCCTCGGCGGTCCCTCCTCAAGCCTGCCCAGTGACGGGCTGAAGGTGTCCCCCCATCCCCGTCACCTTACCTTGGGTCTCCCGTGGAGGCGGCTCCGGCACTTCCGTTCCGCCTGGACCGCTGTTACCACGGACAGGTGGGTCTTGAAGGTGGTGGGAAGAGGCCTGCCTCTGGAGTCGAGCAGGCACCACCCTTCAGGCCGTCAGCCCCTCGAGAGCCGGGATCCCCAGCCTCACTGGCGGCTGCGTCGAGCCGACAGCCGCTCTCCTCCTCCAGAAGGAGGTGGTAGAGAGGTGGTGGACCCTCCTTCAGACCCAGGGTTTGTGTCCAGGTACTTCCTGGTTCCAGAAGCAGACGGGGGCTGGCGCCCCATTCTCGACCTACGACCTAAACAAGTTCCTAAGGTCTCGAACCTTCAGGATGGTCACTCTGGCTCAGATAATACCATCCTTGGAGCAGCAGTGTGGTTCTGCTCTCTGGGACTTGCAGGGCCAGCGTTTTCACGTCCCTATCCGTCCGTCTCACCAGAGATTCCTACGCTTCCGGCGGAAGGATCTCTCTTGATTCAAACCATGCCCTTGACTTCTCCAGCTCCCAGGGTCTTCACCAAATGCATGGCAGTGGTGACAGCATTCCCTCTTGGCGAGGGGTCGGGTGTACCCTTACCTGGGCGACTGGCTGATAGCAGCTCCCTCAGGAAGGAGGCGGAGTGGTCAGAGATCTGCCCCTCAGGTCTGCTCTCAACTGGGCCTCCTTGTCAAGCGAGGCCAAGTCGGGGATTCGAGCAGAAGCAGGTGATTTTTATTCATCGGGCGCAGCTCGACTCTCTTGAGACCAGAGTCGGCTCCCGGGGACAGGGCGAGGTTCTTTCCTCCTTTGCCCGATCATTTCTGGTTGGAGCAATTGCGCCTGCCGGGACTTCCTGCGCCTCCTGGGTCTCATGGCGGCCTGTACCAAGCGTGGTCCGTTGGGCCAGCTGGAACATCGTCCCTTCAGTGGGACTGGCCAGCCAGTGGTCTAACGCTGCGATCCTTGGACCAGCTTGTAGCCGGTGACACAGGGATGTGGAGCACCTCTCCAGTGGTGGACCGTTCCAGATCATTTGCAGGAGGAGCATCCCGTTCATCCGCCCTGACGGCGGTCTCTCTGTCGACCGATGCCTCTCTGATGGGTTGGGTGCCCATCTGGGGAACACCGGGCTCATGGCCTCTGGTCCCAGCGGGAGTCGATACCACATCAACCTGCTGGAGCTCCGGCGGTCCGCCTAGCTCTCACGCCTTTGCTCCGTTCCTCCGGGGTCAAGTGGTCCGAGTCAGGCGGACAATACCCGACCATGTACTATCTAAACCGCCAGGGCGAGGGCGCTCCATGCTTCTATGCAAGGAAGCTCTCCGCATTTGGTCACTCAATGCGCAGCCTGGAGGCGGATCCTAGCCATTCCGCGTGGCAGGGCCTCCAACACCCTGGCCGATGCCCTGAGGCGGATAGGGGCTGCATCCCGCAGTGGTCTCTCTCACGGTAGGTAGCAGCATCTGTTCTCCCTTTGGGGCACACCTCAGGTGGACCTGTTTTGCCTCCATGGAAGCAAGCTGAGTCTGTTCCATGCCCGCCCCCTCAGCAGGAGGCTCGCTGCAGGGGATGCCTTCTCGAGGCAGTGGACCCCGGGCCTCTTTACGCCTTTCCCCATTTCCCTTGATCCACACAGGTGCTTCTCAAGGCGAGGAGGGACAAGGCGCAGGTGATTCTGATAGCCCCAGACTGGCCTCGCCAGTTCTGGTACCAGATCTCCTCAGTCTCAGCTCCAGGACTCCGCGGCAGCTTCCAGCTACCCGGACCTGCTCTCAGTCAATCAGGGAAGGTGTTCCATCCGGGACCAATCCCTGCACCTGGCGGCCTGGTTCCTGAGCGGCTAGAGTTCCAGGCTTTGGGTCTTTCCGAGCGGGAGGTCCTCCAATGTAGTTGAGGCGTCCCGTGGTCGACCAGAAAATGCTATGCCTTCAAATGGAAAGGTTTTCCATTTGGTGTCAGAACAAGAGGCTTGGACCCTTCCTCCTGTTCCTTGGCAAGCATCTTGGACTATTTATGGTCCCTTTCTAGTCAAGGGCTTGGGTCGGCGACCCTGGGGTGCCCTGGCAGCCATCTCTGCCCAGGCGCGGGCGGGAAGCGTTCGATGGCGCAGGAGAGAAGGTGGTCTGGCGCTTTTCAAGGCCTTGATCACATTTCCCCTCCAGTCAGGGAACCCCCACCTCCGTGGGATCTACTGCTGGTACTGGCAAAGCTCATGGGCAAGCCATTCGAACCTATGCAGGTGTGCTCTCTCACCTGTCGTGGAAGACCGCCTTCTTGGTGGCTATCCGTCAGCCAGAGACAGGGAGGCTCCAGGAGCTTTCCATCCAGTCTCTACCTGGTCTTCCACAGGGACAAGGTTGTCTCCCACCGAAATTCCTTCCGAAGGTGGTGTCGGAGTTTCACCTTAACCAGGTGTTGACTCTGCGGTGTTCTACCCCAATCACCTCGGGAGGCCCGAATATGGCTCCATACTCTGAACCCTAGAAGGGGCGCTAAAACTTGTATAAGGAAGCCTTCTTGGCTGAAAATTCAGGGAGAGTTAAGCCAGCTGTTTGTCACCCTCGCTGAAGCACGCATCTGGCAGACCTGCAAAGCCAGCGAGACGATAAACAGGTGGGTAACCTCCTGCATAGATCTCTGCTACAGATTAGCGGGCATGGAGCCTCCCAGAGGGATAAGAGCTCATTCTACCCGCCATACACTGCTGTGGTGGCTGCTTCCAGGGGCGTCCTATCCAGGAAATCTGCAGGCTGCTACCTGGAAGTCAGCAAACACCTTCATTACCCACTACCACATCGACCTTGAGTCACGCAGGGATGCTGGTTTTGAGGCCTCGGTTCTCAGTCTCTCTTTCCCAAGTAAGTATATGGGGTGTGACGTCTTGCCTCCTCCTCCCGGAGAACTGCTAAGAGTCTGCCAATGAGTGTGGATGAACAACATATCACTGTCCTAAAATACAGGTTACTCACCTGTAACAGGAGTTCTAGGAATGGTATATGTTGTTCATCCCTACATTTCAATCTCGGCCTGGCCACTAACTGAGCTTCCTGAGGCCAGATCTCTGGCGTCATGGGAGAGCAGGAGTTATACCACCCGGGTGGGTGGGAGGAGCAAGCGAAGACCTTCCGGCAAGATTTAAGCGGCAAGGATACTGCCAATGAGTGTGGATGAACAACATATACCATTCCTAGAACTCCTGTTACAGCTGGCAAGGCGGAACCATGAGCCAGTGCATTCGTTAGGAAACTTTACAATTACTTCACTCTGTTGAGTAGCACCTCACCAGCCTCTCTGTGGCTTATATCCTGGGACAGGAAAACCACACAGCGGAGTGGCTGAGCAACAAAGACGACCAACAGAGAGAGTGGGAATTAAACAACAGTGCTTTTCAAGGATTTATTTAACTCCAAAAATTGATTAGCGTTTTGGTCATAAAAGTGCTAAAACATTGTGAAAATGCATAGCACTTGCCTCACTGTGTTTAACAAATGTAACACTTCTAGAAAACCTATATAAATACTTTCTGTACAGTTGGCATTGTCCCAAGAAAAAAACTGCTAATCAATTATTTAAAACCCTGCTTTTCAACACATTAGGAATCACCCCAGTCGGCCTCTTTGCCTCCAGGAAAAACACCAAAGTGCAGCAGTTCTGTTCTCTCACAAGGGATGAGAAAGCTCTGTCAAGAGACGCCTTCTCTCTCTCCAGTGAGGTAAAATGGGGACTTCAGTGCACCATTCCTTCCATTCCTGTATTGTCCAGTGTTACACAGAGTGATGTAGGACAAAGTGGAGCTCTTCTTGGTCTGCCCCTACTGGCACAGCTTTCCATAGTTCCCACATCTAATTCATATGTCGAAGGATACTCCACTAAGATTTCCAGTCAGACGGGGATCTTCTTTTTCAGGGTCCCATAACTCATCCAAATCTCTGCAATCTGTGCCTCTCGGCCTGGAGATTGAATGGGAAACTCTGAAACACTTAGGTTATTCCCCAGAGGTAGTTGAGTTGATAATGCACTCCAGATGCCAATCAGCTGCAAAGGTGTACTATGGAATATGGAAGAAATTCTCATTCTGGCTCCGATTTAGGAACACAGACAACCAGGTAGAGGTGGGCAAGCCAGAGCAGGCTCGATTGAGCCTGGCTCAAGCTTAGTGCCTGGCTCAGCTGGGCTCGACCTTTGTAAGCAGTGAAGAGCCAGGATCAAGCCGAGCCAGTTATGGTCAGTAAGCATTTTTTGCTCCAGCCTGACCAGTAAGTGTACTGTCTGAAATGCCCAACTCCTTTGTGGAGAACAGCCTGCAGCAGCCAGGGCTTGGCTCATGTTGTGGCTCTTCGAGTCAGGCCAGATCTCTGGCTCAGACCTGGCTTGGCTCTAGGTGAAAAATTCCTGGCTTGCCCACCTCTACAACCAGGTTGTCTCATTACCAGTCCTCCTTGAATTCCTCAAGGACAATTTCAATAAAGGGCTGCAACCGGTGGCATTGAGCATGCAGGTCGCTACCTTGGGAGCACCGCTACTGGTGGAATCAGGAAAGCCGTTGAGATCCCACCCTCACATCAGAAGATTTTTAAGAGCCATGACTTTGAAACACCCTCCAGTGAAGCCTGTTGTTCCTCCATGGCACCTCAGTCTGGTCTTTCAAACTCTAACCAAAGCCCCTCTTGAGCCATTGGTAGACACCTGTCTTCACCATCGTATCGTATAGGAGGCAGTATAGCGCAGTGGTCTAAGGCTCTGAGCTGCAAATTTGGTGACATCCAGCAGACCAGACCTGGGTTTGAATCCCACAGCTTCCACTTGCATACTGTGTGACCCTGAGCAAGTCACTTAACCTCCTTGTGCTCCCAGGTCGCTCCTGTAAAAAAGCTTTCAGCTTAGTGTGCTATACCTGGTTAAACAACTAAATAAAAAAAAAAAAATAAAAAGTATGGTGAAGGTCACCTTCCTCTTTGCTGTTAGCTCAGCTAGAAGAATCAGTGAGATTTATGCACTCTCCTCCAAAGAGCCTTATACTGTATTTCATCAGAACTCTGCAGTGTTACACACTGACTCATGGTTCTTGGCAAAAGAGAGTCCTGCATTCCATTGTAGTCAAGAGCTAGTCCCTTCCGTCTTTCTGCTCTGAGCCCAAGAATGACGAGAAGAAAGAACTGCATACCTAGATGTGCCTTAAAGTATTGCCTCAAGTGTACAGAGCCACTTCAAAAGGCTATGAGTCTTTTGGCCCTGATGGCTGGTCAGAACCAAGGCAGAAAGGCTTCAGAGGACTCTTAATCACCAGATGGCCTTGATGAGCCATCATCCTGTCTTATCAACAGCCTGGAGGTCAGTTACCAGGTCCAGTAAAGTCTCACTTAATCAGAGCTATGTCCACTTCGTGGGCAGATCTCAGGGACGCTTCACCAGCTGATATTTGTGCAGCTGCCCCTTGGACTGGTGTACACACATTTACTAAGTTCTGTAAGTTAGATGAAGCCACCTCTGCGGCAGCCTGTTTTGACTGAAGAGTCTTGCAGGCTGTCATTGATGCTTAGAATTTATGGTTCTCCTACTACCTGCCCTTGGGTTTACTAGTATTTCTGTTGTTATAGATCTCATTAGCACCTGAGCTGACTACCTTTTATTTAGTTAGTTTTTGTTTGTGGGTTGGGTGCACTAGCCATAACGATGACTGTTTTCAGGCATGACCCGGGAGGATGCAAAACAGTGCAGCAAAACACCATAACATAACAAAATGAGGTGACATAAAAGACAAAAATAGTATTTAGGAATAGCAGTATGTTACAATGCCAATGGTAGGTCAGGAGACAAAACATAACTACCATGACTGCAGGAAAGCAGACAATTGCGTATTCCTAAGTTTCATAGAAAGATATACCTGTTGTACTCAGCCTCTAATTGGCAGCATAATCCTGAAACAGCATGATTTCTGATCCTTGTGGAAATAGTTTGTGATGCAGTGTATTCTAGTGGGTAGAATACTGACTTGAAACTAGGAGATCACAGGTTAAATCGCTAGAGCTAAATCTGTTGGTGTGACCTTGAATAAGTCATTTAAAGAGCAGTTAACGCGCTCTTTTAGTATCGTCCAGAGGATAGTATCTTTCAGGCTTGAGTTCATTGGTGCATATTATTTATTTAGCGCATTGGTGGAGCTGATCCGCTTGACTTTTCCACTAACTGATACCTTTTCTAGCAGTGATCTGCCCCAGTGCTATCACGTTTTTGTGATGTCACTGTATGGATAGTGCCGGGGGCGTGCCCCATAGACATGAATGGGGCTGTTTTTCAAAGTAACATTTTTGAAGTTTAGATGGCCGTTGGGAACAAATCATGGCCACCGCTTATCCAAACTACAAAAATTTAACTTTGAAAAATAGCCCCATTCATGTATATAGAGCGCTCCCCCGCTCTATCTGTATAGTGACACATGATAGCGTGGGGGCAGATCACTGCCAGAAGAGGTACCAGGAAGTGGAAAGAAAGGATCAGCGTGGCTCAGCTCCACGGAGCCAAATTACGATCCCTTCCCTTCCTAAATGGGGGCATATATAAAATGAAATTATTGCACCAGTGGATTCGGAGCCTGGTAAGGGGTTTTCATGCTTCTGGGGGGCAGCACCTCAATAATTGCTCTTTAATCTCTTGGTTTCCCCATTCCACCCAGTTGCAGCAATAGGCAGAAGCAAGACCCCACTGGAAATGAGATGCTGCATCTCAGCCGAGCTATCCTAGGTAAACAAGCTGTAAAATGAATCCTTGCAGATAGATAAATACCATAATTATGTCACCCTGGAGTTTTTCTTTCCACAGAAGAATCCTAGTTCTGCCCATCGACTCTCATAATCAATGTTTTCTAAACCAAACCTTCATAGAAGCGTGGAACCTTTAGCAGATAAGGACTGCTTGGCCCACCCAGTCTGCCCATTTTGTCCCTGCCTGTACTGTCACTGCAGACCCTACCTCTCTGGCTACTCCCTCCCTGCTTTCCTGACCAAAATTCCTTTGTGCCTATCCTGTGCATGCTTGAAGCCCACTACTGTTTTCGCTTCCACCACCTCTGCTGGAAGACTGTTCGAAGTGTCCACCACTCTTTCAGTAAAGAAGTACTTCCTCATGTCCCTCCTAAATTTCTCCCCTTCCAGCTTGGCTGCATGCCCCCGTGGTCTCATGCTGATCTGCTTCTGAAAAATACTCCCCTTCTGTATGTAATTCACCCCCATGGGGTACTTATGGGACTCTGTCATGTACCCCCCGCCTCCTCTCCTCCAGGGTGTACATATCCCATCAGCCACATTGTTCAATCCCCTCTACACCTTCTCAGTCCTGTCACTATCCTTCGTCAGCTATGGGGACCAGAATTGTACTCACCATGGCCTCTGACTAATGATCTGTACAGGGGCATTGCAATACCTCTTGATCCGGTAACAATGATTCTTTTGTTGCCTGCAGTGATTTTATTTGAATGCTTTGTTTTTTTCATCTTCTGTTTCATGCCTCAAATTCCTCTCCAGTGGCCCTCAGCCCCATCTCTCACCTTACTTAGGACTTGGCTCTATCCACTTTTACCAGCATCAGTGGATGAGTGCGTGCCTCTGTAGGTAGTGTGGAGCCTGCGGGGTCGCTGCTGTCATCCTGCCATTGGAGGTACGTTTCCTTCCTGTTTCTCCCCGCCCGGGCTGGCATGTGCACCATGGCATGCACTCACTGCGTGAAGGTGCAGTATATCTCCATGCATGCGCTGACCAACCAAGTGGATGATCACTACTGCACCGCCCAGCCTCCACTAGGTGGTTGCCAAGCAGCAGTACATACTGTCCCCCTTCACAAAAGAGACCAGTCAGTGGATGCTCAGTCCTCCTTCTCCTGGCAGGCCTCTGAGTGACCCTGGTCAGTCCCTGAATCCAGGTCACCAGTGTCGGTGGTGGGGCAACCCGTCCCTCAGCCCTGCACACCACGAGGCCAGCCCTGATGTATTTGAATGTTCATTTTTAGTTTTTTTTTTATTTTTTTTTGTTATTGCTAACGTTGATTTGCTTCTGCCACGTAAGATTCTAGATTTCTCTTTAATGGGAAAGGAAAGGAATGATTTTCTCGTGTTCGGTAATTGTTTTAATTAAATTATGTATTTCAGGAATGGTGGAACTAGTTTGCATAAGTGTTGGTGCTCGCGATCTGGTAGTACAACAGAAGTGCTTTGGAGAGGAACAAGATAATTTTTGTTTTTGTTATTTATGTCCTCAGGCAGGCAGTGTTTCTTGCTAAATATTTATAGTTCAGCTTTCTTTCACTTCACAAACCTGGTCTGCATGCTGGAAAGTGACCGTTCCTCCACACACAACTGTGAGCACACTGTGAGTCTGTGCCCTGCTGTGCTATCTCAACTTTGCTTTACCAAGTGAGACTTTCACAGGCAGCTGCCACTCTCAGTGTGCTGCTGGAATGGCCCCTGCCTGCTTCTCCTTGGCACTGGTGTTCATTTTACACTTATGGATTAACTGTTGCATATGCCTTCTGTGGAGCAGAGGATAGGCAGACACTTTGTTAAAATCAGGCTTTCCGTCCGATTTGTTTGTAAGGGGATGGGAGGGTGACCACACCCTGAGGTCGGAAATGACTGAATTGGTTAAAAGGTGTCTCTGTGTTTACACTTTTCTGGTTTCACTAAGCAAGGCAAGTCTTTGTTCAGCTGTGCAAAAAGATGAATGGAAAGCGGGGCCAGGGGAGTGATATTACTGCTGAGGAAATGCTTTCAAGACTCGGGGAGGGGAAGGAGATATTTCCAGCTGCAGTAGTGTCTCCTGTGCTCTGCAGGGTGGCCTTAGCACTGTGAGTGACCACACATCATTGGACCCCTCCACAGGTTGGCACAGTAGTGACGGGTGGACATGATTGTCAGGTGAGATGGGTGGGGAAAAAAACCTGGAGTGTAAATGGCTGCCCACACCACCAGTGATGGCTGGTGGCCCCAGAACCTCGCATCACAACTCTGTCTCCCACATACAGCTCCTTCTTGGTGACTGGCTCACAGGTAGATGATTAACTCTGCTGGAGATGCCAGAACAGACTGGGTCCCACTGGGAAGAGATAAGCAGGGCTCTGAGGGGCTCCAGGGCTCTGCATCCTTGATGCTCTGGCAGCCCCTGGGACACTCACCCAGCAGTGTGGAGGTCTCCAAGATACACAGCTGGATTCTCAGAATGCACAGTCTACCATCTGCCTCCCTGCTGTGTTGTGGTACACCGATGCAGTGCCAAAGGAAACCTGCTGCACTTCTAGAATTTGGTCTGGGGCCCCAGTTTCCTATTGTGGGAGTCCTGTACCCCAAAGAGCAAAAACTGCTGAGAAACCTGGTAAGCTGGGAGGGTTGGGGCAGGGGTGCCAGGTAAGGAAGTGGAGAGGACCACCGGAGACTGGCAGAAGCCACCAGAGAAAGCAAGGAGCTGGGCGGGGCAAGGGGATACAAAACAGTAAGACTACTGTGTGTCATTTTGTTCACCACAGCACAAAAGGTTACAGTGTAGCCGAAGCAGCTAGGGTACCACATATAGGCTACACAAAAATGACAGAGTTAGAAGAGAGAGCGAGCTGAAGAGATTCAAGTGTTCATATTTCTGAGAAGAGTGGGAACTGTAAGGTGGAGGGTATTGGTGGTAGTATTTAAAATTTTGAAGGGATTGACTGAGTAGACTAGGGAAGACTTTCAACTAGTACTGGATAGCAGAAGAAGGCTAAGGATATGAGGGGGTAGGGTAAGGGAAAACATCCGGTGACAATGTGCTACTCCAAGGCAAGGCACTTTTATTTTGTACGCGCCCTTTCCCTGAGGCTTGGGCCACCGCACAAAACACAAAAACTAAAATCTGTGGCCGGCCTGGCGGAGCAGAGGGCTGAGGCGCTGGCGCCTTACCTCACACTACGCTGGCAACCTGGGTCCGGGAATGACCTCGGGTCGCTGGGGGTGCTGGCTCAGGGGAAGGGGTTGAGCGGGATTGAGCTATGGCTCTCCCCTCCAAGGGGTGGGTGCCCACTCTGCCATAGTCCTGCTCTCATCGGGTGGAGGTCTGGTGGGTTGCGCAGGCGGTTGGAGCGGCGATGCAAGTCTGGGGAGGGGTGGAAGGGGCCACTGGATCCTGGCGTGTCGTGCACCTCCATACACGCCTGCGTATGTATACGCCATTGTAGCCCCAGGAGGGAGTAGAAGAAAAATAGAAAAATACCAAAATTACAAATGAAAAGAACAAAAAACTAAAATATATGCCAGTGCAGCAGTATATCCAATAAATAAGAGTTGGATAATAAATAAGTAGATGGCTAAATACTAGCCAAATCACAGTTCTGCTAGCTGCAGGCAGTAGGCTACTATCGTATTCCCAGGATATCTGTGGACCCTAGTTGTGGGTCTGGTCCTTCCAACCCTGCCTCCAGAGGTAAGAGGAATTAGTGTCTGGACTGAGGAGCAAGGTTGGGGAAGTGGGTATGGGGCTGCAAAGAGGTGGGTGTCATGGGAGCACACATAAGGTTTTATGTGGGTGGCCCGTCAGTGCTTTCCACTAGCTTTCTTCCCCACCCATCTCCAGCATGAGCACCACGTGCTCCGGAGCTGGCAGGGAACCCTGATGATGTTGGTTTAAGTGACATCATTATCCTCTGCTTGCTTTACGTATAATGTTTATTATTGTAACTTCTGTTTTGTTCTGGTTAAACAGTAAAGTTATTCTGCAAAAACAATCCTTTGCTTGTGACATATGTTTCTATAGCAGCCAGTTGGGATGTCACAAGGAGAGATTATACCACATGTAGAAAAGCCACAGGAACAGATGAGGACCACTTGACAGAGATACCATTTTCATGAAAATTTCACAAGTAAAAAACTTTAGAGGGCGGTAACTTTATAGTATAATTTCAGTAATGTGTACATTTATTTTTTTAAAAGTTGTCCCCGAGGCCATTACTGATTTTATCTAAAATGGGACCCTTTTAAAGACAGATTCTGGGGAGCCTTGTTAGTGATTAGTGTTTCAGCTGGGGTTTCTTCATACCATAGAAAATGATGGCAGAAAACGGGAATAGCGGCCCAGTCTAGTCTGCCTGTCCTGCCTAGGTGGCCTGTGTAGGCCCTAAAGGCCACCCCTTTACCTTTGCCCTTTTATTATTGCCAGGTGTCTGTTCCACCTTATGTAGCCCCCCCCCCCACCACCACCTCATCAGGAACAAAAAAACTTGGAGGCAGTCTTGCTCTGAGTTCCCAGTGACTTACAGTGGGTATCAGTTGGGAGGGGTTGGAGCAACAGGGGTCACTGCTGAGACACTGTGATTTCCATTCCAGCCCCACCCCCTACTCTTACATTTGTTTACATTCTGGTAACAGAAGTGGCGGAGAACAAGGGCCCTCAACAGATAATGTGTGTCATTCACATAGCTGTGACAGCTGGCATTATGATTTACAGATGACATCACTGGGGGGTATATTTAATATGCTGTGCCCCCTTTGGTGATATCACATGAAGAAATGTAGTATCAGCTATCACTGTGATCTGGACGATGAATGGTTGTATTTCTTTTTGGGGCCCTTGTTCTGAGCCATAGTCTGCTCAGGTGTCTTCGGAACATCAGACTTTGAAAACACGTTCCCTACTGCCTGAAGCAGGAAAGCTGAGGTCATGCTGTTCTTGTACAAAGAGGTTCACTATTATCCAGCCTACTTACAACTTCTGTCATGCGGCAGGAAACTGACCTTATTCTGAGAGCAGAGATTAGGAATGTGAGAAAAGGGGGTCATAACTTGACCCTGAATCGATGTCTGACTCTCATATTTGTTCCATTTGTAGAGTGGCTTAGTCCCACCTTGGAAACGTAGCTCAGCTGTGTCATGTTCTTGCTGTGGATTCTGCTGAAACCTGTCCGCATGGATTACCTAGTAAATGCACTGCCCTGGGTTGTTTTTGTACTGGCTTACTGAATTAATGCTTTACAGACGGGTCTCGGTCACCAAGAAAAAACATCTGTAGATATCATCAGAGTACTATGATTACTCCAATATTCTAAAATAAATAGAATTTTCAAGCTGTTTTTTTCTTTATGATAATACCGTCACCGAGACACTTCTTCTTACAGTTGTAAGAGTGGTCTCACTTGTGTTTATGGTATAAGAACCACAAACAGAAGGCAAGTGGTTCTGATACGATACCCACAAATGTGAGACCATGGCGGGATATTCAAACTCGCCAGGCTTGGCAGCAAAGCCTAGAGCACACTCAACTTTGTTGCGCGAGGGTGTGGCCTGGGTGATATTTAATGGAGCTGCGCTATGGCGCAACCAGCTTTGAATACTCCTTTCAGACCACCCCCATACGTAGCGCGCAGTGGCACTGCGCCAGCGCAAGTGGCCAGAGTGGAGCATGGAGATGCGCTGGCGCAAGTGCCATTGCGCCATGCACAGCACCTGCGATATTCAAAAGGGGACATGCAAATGGGGCCATAATATATGCAAGGCGCACAGGGGTCCATTTGCATCTCATTACGACCCTATTTGCATGCCATTAGCATGCAGGTGCGCCGATCCCCAATGACTTGCGCCTGGCGCCCTGCCAGGCAGCAGCCGTCGGGGAGCGACGCCCCCTGCAGCCTGATCGCGGGCATTCCTGTAATATAAAAAAAGTCCAATGTCCCTGGTGGTCCAGTGGACCTCTATGTGACCCGATCGCGGGCATCACTATAGTCCCCCCCCCCCCAATATCTCTGGTGGTCCAGTGGACCGCACTGAGCCCGATCGCGGGCATCATTAATAGAACCCCCCAGTCCAATATCCCTGGTGGTCTAGTATACCCCACCCCACCCTCCCACTGAGCCCCACCACCCGTTCCCCCCACATCAGGCGGCAGCACCCACCCGCTCGCCCGCGCCGATGACAGCTCGGTAGGGCTGCATGCCCGATGGTTCACAGCATGAGCCAATGGGCGTGCAAGTCCTTTACTATCTACTCAATCCAGATATGTGAATGAATTCATTCGCATATCTGGACTAAAGTTTCTGACACAGGCTGCACGCCTGTAATGATGCCCGCGATCGGTTCAGTGCGGTCCACTGGACCACCAGGGATATTGGACTGGGGGTGTTTTGGCTAATGATGCCCGCGATTGGTCTCAGTATGGTCCACTGGACCACCAGGGATATTGGACTGGGGGAGGCTATAGTGATGCTCCGGCGATGGGGCGTGATGGGGTGGCGCCAGCTTAGAACGGCAGATCTGGGTGGCCACCCACAGGTGGCAGCTGCTGTGTGCGCCCTGCAGTGCGGCAGCTCACCCTGTGGTGGCCATCACTGTTCCTTTTTGGGGGTGTAACTTTGTGCAGGCACAGGTAGGGGTTGCGCATGCATGACTGTGCACATCGGGCTGAATATCGGGCTGTGCGGGTTATGCAAAAGGCCCTCCCTACCTGCGCCCATACATATTAATACGCGCCCATGACGGGATTTGTGTGGAACACTTTCCCCTTTGAATATTGCACCGACGCAGATCAATGTTGTGTACGGCGCAACCTTTGAATATTTGGGCGATGCTTACAACTGTAAGAATGGTTTTGTCGCCTGTATTAATATATTATTGATCAAACTCTCGATCAGTAAGTAATATAATAGTGTTTAACCTTATACAAACATTTCCAGGGCAGTTGTGCAAGACAAACTGCAGAATAAGAGTGTCTCACGTGCAGAGGCAAGGAGCGCTCCTGTTGATTGAGAGTGCTCCCTTGCTCTCTAATAGTAAGGATGTATGTATGAGAATGTAACCCTTGTTCTTCACAGTTCAGTTTGTCCAGATGCTGTTTGGGAGCTGATATCGTAATCCTCTGCTTGTGACATCAGTCTGTTGCCGTGGAATGGATTGTGATGTCAGAAGCTCAACATTTTGGCCTCAGCTTCTGAATAGGATCAGCACAAAATGAACTTTAAAGGACAAAATTGTGGTTTTTTGTTTTTTTTAGTCAGCTTTCTTTATGCTCTTCTTCATTGAACCCTGGACTCTCTTCAGTGGGGCACCTGATCCAACCATCTCCCGCCCACCTGAAGTCCCTTCCTCACCTTACTAGCAGTGGAGTACCTCCACATGCTTCTGGTCTTCCAGCCTCCTAGATCTAAGCCCTCCGGGGCAGGACCGCTGACGCCTCCTGGTGACCTTTCTGGAATCTAATTGGTCGACCAGGTGGTGGAGGGAGCACCGGAGGCAGGATGTAGGACCTGGTGTTGGACATGGTGGTCGGTCACTCAACCCACCTTCACCTACCAGGGTCAGGGCTTTTTCCTTGTTCCATCCCTGATTGGCTCAGATGTGCAGTGCGCCCGGCCAGTGCGTGCTTCCACACATGCATGCAGGGTCGGTACCACAGCTAATCCCCACTAGAGGATCCACGAGATTGTTGTGCCCCCAGTTGCCACTAGGAGTCACCTGAAGCCCGGGATCTGGGCCCCCCACTCTCCCAGGACAGGAGAACAGTCCTCCGGACACTCAATGCTGTCCTCCCCTGCTGAACTCCGACAACCCGAGCTCACTCCCGAACCCAGGTCACCGGTGTGGCGTCCAGTGCCTCAGCCTTCAACGCCACTGGGCCGATCCAAGAATCGTGTTTTAATAGTCTGTCTTTAGAAAATCCCATTGCAGTGCTCTCCGTGTTCAGGGTCACCAAGACCATCCTGATGGAGATGGATCCAGGTCTGCTTGCCGTTCCTGGTTTTGTTCGTGTGGCCAAAGCCCTTGACGTGGTCACCCATCCCATTCTATTGGACAAGCTTGTGGGAGCTGGACTATCTGACCTCTCAGACAAGTAGTTTAGCTCTTACTATGAGGATAAGGTCCCACATAAGTAACCCCGCGCCCCCACTCCCAGTCAATTCAGGTGTTCTGCAAGACCAGCTTTGTCCCATCCTGTTCTTGATTTTCCTCACTGATGTTCTGAAGGCATAGAAACATAGAATTTGGCGGCAGATAAGGACCGTGGCCCACCTAGTCTGCCCATTTTCCTACCTAACAGATAAGCTGCAGATCCTAGTTAACCAACAGCTTAATTCCTCCTACCCCCCACTAGGACTGCCCTATGCCTGTCCCATGCATTCTTGAAGTCCCCCACTGTTCTTGACCCCACGACCTCTTCAGGGAGGCTGTTCCATGCATCCACAACCCTCTCAGTGAAAAAATACTTCCTCACATTACCTCTGAGCCATCCCCCTTCTATCTTCAAATTGTGACCCCTTGTTCTTGCACATTTCTTTTTCTGGAAGATGCTACCCTCTTGGACTTTGTTAATTCCCTTGAGGTACTTGAAAGTTTCTATCATGTCCCCTCTCTCCCTTCTTTCCTCAAGGGTATACATATTAAGCTCCTTTAGTCTTTCTTCATATGTCTTCTGGTGCAGACCCTGCACCATTTTGGTTGCCCTCCTCTGGACAGCCTCCACTCTGTCTATGTCTTTGTGGAGATGGGGTCTCCAGAACTGCACACAGTACTCCAGATGGGGTCTCACCAACTGTCTGTACAGAGGATAACAACTTCCTGTTTTCTACTATTGATGCCTCTTCCTATACATCCCAGTATCCCCCAGCCTTCCTTACTGCCTTCTCACATTGCTTGCCCACCTTTAGGTCATCTGATATAATTACCCCCAGGTCCTTTCTATTTTACTGTTGTCAGTATCTCACCCCCCATTGTGTACGCTTCCCCAGGGTTTTGTTCCTCTGTGCATTACCTTGCACTTCTTTGCATTGAATCTGAGCTGCCATACATTTGACCATTCCTCCAACCTTGCCAAGTCCCTTCTCATCCTTTCCACTCCATCTTGTGTATCAACCCTGTTGCAGATCTTTGTCTCATCTGCAAAGAGACATACTTTCCTTCCAGTTCCTCTGCAATGTCACTTATAAAGACATTAAAAGGACCGGTCCTAGTACTGAACCCTCACGGTCCCGCTAGTAACCCTCCTTTCGTCACTGTGTACTCCATTTACTACTACCCTTTGAGGCCTGTTGTCTAGCCAATTTTTTATCCAGGCTACCACCTTGGGACCCACTCCAAGGCTGGCTATCTTGTGTATTAATCTTTTGTGTGGGACTGTATCAAATGCCTTGAGAGGCATGTGCCTCTTTATGCATCCATTTTTATGTGGAAGGTAGCATGCTATATATACTTCCCTGATGTCCTGGCCATCATTCCCCTTCCCATGAAAGACAGTTGATGAATTGTCCAAGGCTGTGTGTGGCTGTTGATGTGCAAAATGGCTGCCACTGTACTATGCATAGCATATAGTATAACCCATACATGTATGCCTGCCAACAAGGATAATCTGATACATTTAGTCGCCCCGTGATCCTATTACATTCTCCATAGAGCGCCTGCAGCCCTGTTCCCTACTTCACGTCGCAATTATGCTGGTTTTAGGGGTGGGCTGCGGTGCTCAGCTGCTGCTCAGCTCATAAATAGAAGTTATGAGATGGGCTTTACAGAGTGAATATCATCTTTTAGAAATCACATAAAAATCCAAAATATGGCTAAATAGCTCCTAGGGCAGGCAACTGCATGTTATGGGTTGCCTGTCTAGAGCCAAACATAGTGTCAGCTGCACTTTAAAGTGACAGTGCAATAAAAACATTTTTTTTTCCAAAACATTTCAGCAACAGTTAATAAAAATATTAGCATTCCTATCAGATCTCCTTTTCTAGGTGCCTCCTGTGCTTTGTAACATGATTTTTATTATTTTCTTGATCCTAAACTTTGCCAGGTTTACAGTGCTATTAATAAGTTAAATGTGGTGGCCATCTTTTTCATGAAAAAAACAAAATTAAATAATTTATTAAACTTACATTTTGTCGAATTAGAAGATTTTACCGCATATAAGACTGGGGATGCCTGGAATCATGTATAGTGAAAAAGGTAGAGTCAAATTTTACCCAATTTCGTTGTACTGCTGCTTTAAGGTCAGACAGGACTTTAGCCCCTCCATATTCTGGTACATAAATAGGGACCAAAAAGTAAGCTGTGCAGACACATACTAATTTATAGGAATACCCCACATACCCTACTTCCCAGTAGCTTAGTAGACTAATGTGATATAAGGACTCTGAGTGAGGAAAAGTCATTTTCTCCTAAAGAATGCTTGGAGGTGTGTGTGGATTATATAAAGAATAATACATAGGTTGGTGTGTGTAACCAGAATTATATACACACCTGTGATGGTTATATTACATAAACCTGAGAGGGAAGCTTATAAAATTCTGGGTTACACCAGCCCACTTAATGTTTTGTTTCTTTACAATTACTGGGTAGCATTTGGTGAAGTTTCGATATAAGGTATTGGACTCATAGCCCAATACCTTATATCGCAGGGAGCTCATACCAGTACGAAAATTTCAGTTTGAGTAGTGCATTATTTTTATTAGGGAAGGATCATAACTGGCGCCAAAGCCTGCCAGCCGATCCCTTCCAGCTTCCTTAGTATTCACGAATGCGTGTTGCAGGCCAGGAGAGCGAGTGCCCCAGCTACAGGGTTATTTTGTGTTTGATTTTAGATATTTCTCATATCTAGCGGGAGTTGTTCTACAGTCGCCAACCAAGAGGGACCCTCTTGTTGCCGCACTGCTTAAATTTTGTATAAAATGTCTAAAATCTGACTTTAAATAGCCCCATAGACTTGTATGAGGCTTGCCTCCACGCCTCTCCTAGCCACACGCTCACAATTTCAGAGAGCGTGGGGGCAGAGTTGGGGCAGAAGCGGGGGCCACCAGGTAGCTGGAAGGATCGCCTGGCCAAAGCTTGGCGCCAGTTATGATCCTTCCCTAATAAAAATAGCCTTAAATTAAAATTTTGTACCACTTAGCTAGCTTTGCTATATAAGGTATTGGGCTATGAGCCCAATAACTTATAGCAGTAAGTCGAAATTCACTTAAATTGATTGTGAGATTCTGTCACGTGGTTTAGAACCAGGTTCTTGATTGACAGGTCCTGATTATCACGTGGATGGTTGTAATACAATTACAACATGGTTATGTTGTAGTAAAATGCTAGTCAGTAATTGTAGTTAAATAATAAATATTTATTTATTGCAGTGTTTCACCATTTAGATCACTCATTGGTCACAAGTTAGCGTGTTTTATGAAGAGGCATTGTTGCAGTGGGACGTCACATTTGTAGTACATTAGAAAAAGATCAAGGGCTAGCTGGCTTTGAGTTTCAACAGTGCAAGTTTTTTTTTTTGTTTGTTTGTGAACCAGGATCCAGTCAGCAGATTACATGACTCCTGTCTTGGGGGGCTTCTGCTGGCAGCCCATCCTGTTACATAGACAATGATGGCAGAAAAAGACCGATAGTCTATCCAGTCTGCCCATGGCACCCTATCAAACCCTGGGACCTGTTGTCCATAGAGTGTACTAGCCCTCACTATCCACCCCCATTCCCCACCCTGCTATTACCTCCCAGAGTAACCACTATACTCGTCACTCTGTCCCAGCCGTGCTTGAAACCACTGGTGGTTTGGGCACTCGCCACCTTGGCCGGCAGACTGTTCCATGGTCCCACCACCTCTCTGTGAAATGAAACTGTCTCATAATGTTGAATTGCGCCAGATTTTCAGGGTGAGGGGTAAAATTAAGTTTTGAGCCACAGGCCAACAGGGCTGCTAACAAGGAAAATCTGGCTCAGTCTTACTGACATTCCACAGGATAAACTGGTATCCCTACTGACATTCCACAGGATAAACTGGTATCCCTACTGATATTCCACTTACACTTACTGAAATGTTACCTCCTCCGGTACAAACCAGCAGGGCTAGCTAAAGGAAAATTGTATTGACCCTAGAAAATCAGTCAAAAGTTGTCAGGTGGGCCAGAACTAATAATGGACCCAGCATTCTAATCCCCCCAACTTCTTTTTCCCTCCTGTCACGGTTCTAGAGCCTCTCAGGCATCCAACCTTATCCTGCCCTGCCTGAAGTCTCCCCTGACTGAACCTCCTCTCCCTCTGCCCCCGCCTCGCAGTTGGCACCCCCAGCTTAACCACTCCAGGGTGGGGCCACCACTCCTACCTTCGGCGCTCTTAACTTTGTAGACTCCAGCTGCTTGACGTGGGCCCTGGGCGGAGGATCCGTGAAGGCCGGCCGAGTCAGACCCAGTCATGGGCATGGGGATTGGTGCCGTTGCCTACCCCTAGAACCGGGGTTTTTCCTGCGTTCTGTTTCACCCGCCCCCTTCCCTTGCATGTGCACTCCCTGACGCAGTGGCGCACGGTTACCCTGCCAGTGTCAGGCACGCTATTATGTGCTGCTGTGCGCTACTGCATTGCCCCCCAGTCTCCACCAGGGGCCGCCGGAGCGCCAAGCTCCCTGATGCCCTCCCCCCGGGGCAGGAGAGCAGCCCTATGGGCGCTCAGTCCAGTCCCTCCCCTGCCGACCCCTGGCACCCGAGCTCGCTCCCGAACTTGGGTCACCGGCGTGGTGTCCAGCGCCTCAACCTTCTGCACCACCAGGCCGGCTACCAGCATTCTAATTTTAATCCATAAGGTTTCATATGGCCCAGTTATTGTACTTGGTCTGAGCTGACTGTTTATTAATGACTACCTCACAAATAGGTCACAGTCAGTTAGGATAGCTGATTCACTATCTCTCCCCCCCACCCCACACACACTCTAAATTACCACTGGTGTGCGGTGCCACAGGGCTTGGTACTTGGCCCACTGTTTTCCATCTTCCTCAACGACCTCCTGACAGTTTGTGCATCATCCTCCATACACTTGTACGCTGATGACTCTGTCCTGTACACCTCCGGCCACTCCTCCGATGATGTAGCAGCCAGGCTCCAACTTGACTTCAGTAATGTTCAGTGCTGGCTTGGCTCTCATCAGCTTATCCTTAACACCAAGAAGACAATCTCAGTGACCTTTGGCAGTAGGCAGAGACTCTCTAAGCGAGCCCACCTACCTTCCTTCCATACCCTTGATGGGACTGTCCTCAAGGACACAACCTCATTTAGGTACCTTGGGATCTGGCTCGACCAACACCTCAACTTTTCTGGACATGTGGATGCCATCCTGAAAAAGACTGAGCCCCAAGCTCGGTGCCCTTTACAGGAACCGTAGTTGTCTGCCTCTATGGGCAAGGTGCGAACTAGTCCAGAAAATGATTTTATCTGCCTTTGACTACTGCGATATAGTCTACTGTGCTACCCCCAAGACTTCCCTAACCAAATTGGATACCGTCTTCGTTTTCTGTCACTGTAACCTCTACCACTGTCTTGCTTTCCCTTCTCTTGACAACAAGTGACTCTCCCACTGCGCCAAATTAGTCTCTAAATTCTGGTTTGGTACTCTTTCCCACCCCCCCACCAGCTCTCTTCTGCCCTTCCCCCCCCCAACTCTCTCAAATCAGATGACTCCCGCACCTTGATTGTCCCCTGATACAAGCCCACTATAGGACAATCAGCATTTACACACACCTTCCCCAAACTCTGGAACTCGCTTCCACCGCAACTCTGCCATTCCTCATCCACTGGCTCTATTTCATCCGCACTGCTAAACTTCTTCTTTCCAAATTGCACCTGCTCCCAACTCACATTCCTAATTATTCCAAATAAATGCTGCTCTACCAACCACGGGACCTTCTCTTCTACGTCATCACAGTAGCTGTCTGTCCTATGCTTTAAGGTGATCCCTTTCCGCGGGGATAGACAGCACAACTAGATGCCCACCCTTCACCTACTTACCCACATCACACTCCCAACACCAACACTACTGCTTACTTACTCTCTGTCAATCAGATCTTTATTTTACCAGGCGAAACACCATTGAGAAAAAAAAACTCATTTATAAGGTGGACTTGGAGGGGTCAAGATAATCACAGAGGGGAAAAAAAAAAGACATACAAGGCAAACCGGAGGCTACATAAATACATGAGCAGATACATCTTTACAAATGAGTGTATTTACGTTGAGCTGAATAAGACACAGTGAGTCACTGTATGCAGAAAACCTAGTGTACTTTAGAGTTACAGTCATACAAAACCTTTTGGAGCAGCACACCAGTAACTACAGTTGTGGCCAAAAATATTGGCGCCCTTGCAGTTTTTTCTAATAATGCACCATTCCTTCCAGAAAATTGTTGAAATTAAAAAATATTTTGGTATCCACATATGTATTTCTTTGGTTTGTAGTGGAATAAAACACAAAAAGCAGAAACATTTACTAAGTCTTAGCTTATACCACACAGAAATCCTTAAATGGCCCGGACAAAATTACTGGCACCTTTTAGAAGTAGTTAGAAATAATTAGATTTCAAGCAGGTGATTCTCCTTCACTTTGGAATTGAACTCACCTGTGGTGAGTTGCAGGTGCCTGCAATATAAAAATCACTCATTCAACCAGTTTGAATAGAAAAGGACTAATTCTCCTGTTTTGTGTCACTGTGTGTTCCACAGTGAGCATGGAGAAAAGAAAGACAGCCAGAGAATTGTCTAAGGAGGTCAGACAGAAGATTGTAGCCAAGCATGGACAATCTCAAGGCTACAGATCGATCTCAGAGACCTTGATGTTCCTGTTTCCACTGTACATAATGTTATCAGGAAGTTTAAGGCCCATGGCACTGTAGCCAACCTCCCTGGACGTGGCTGCAGAAAAACTTGATCGAAGATTGCAGCTCAGGATTGTTTGAATGGTGGAAAGCACCTCGATCAACTGCCAAACAGATTGAAGCTGACCTTCAGACACAAGGTACAACAGTTTCAACTCGCACCATCCGTCGCCAACTCAATGAAAGGGGGTTATATGGTAGGAGGCCCTGAATTTTGTTATTCGTGACCTGATTTGGCAATATGTCTGAATGAGTTGAGTTCCCAGCTACTACTTATTATTTTATATATTGCAAAACTGAAATTGTTTCATAATTGTGGCCTTCATTAGCAAATGTACAGTTCTTGTTTTTCTTGTCCCTCCTGTACCCCTTCCTCCAGGATGCAGCGGGAGACGAGCAGTCCCTATTGTTCAGTGAGCTTTCCTGGTGAAACGTTTCAATAACTAAATAAATAAATAAACTATCCTTAAATGACCTTGGTAATGCTGGCCTGCTGGCACAGCAGAGGAGCTGCTCCTTGCGACACTGACGACCCGGGTTCGGGGACAAACCTGGACCATCAGAGGGCTGTCGGGGGTGGGGGTTAAGCATCCTAGAGGATGCTCCCCTCCTATGGGGTGGGAGGGCTGACACCATCACTGCAAGACTGCCACTTGGGTAACCCCAGGTGGCAGAGCAGTTAGGCAGGCACCGGAGGGAGGGAGGACATCGGGTGGCGCAAGTAGAAAAAAGCGCGCTTGCGTGCATCCACATGAACTTCCTTGCTTGCCGACTTTCCATGAGTATGGCCATACGGGGGAAATTGCTCCAAGCAGCAGGATCCTCTGGCGCTGACCCCAGCTATTGTCCACTGTGAGGACACCCTGGGTACCTCTGCCCCGTAGCTCTGGAAGGGGCAGAGGGTTGGTTCCAGCAATGCTGGACCCCACCACGAGGGGGTAAGCTCGTGAGATTGAAAGTCCTTACATGTAAGTGGCAGAGACATTGTGAGATGGGGGTGGGTCTGACTTGGGTGGGAGGTGGGGATATCAAGCTGGAGGCCAAATTTATAAATTTAAACAAACAAAAAAAAAAGTCCACAGCAGTTTATAGACATAGAAACATAGAAGTTGATGGCAGATAAGGACCGCAGAGCCCATCCAGTCTGCCCATTTGTTTTCTACCTAATAAATGTGCCATTGGCCTTTGCTCTGTCAATGGCCTATCTATTTACTCATCTGTATTGCTCCTTATGCCTATCCATGCCTGTTTGGAGCCCTGCACTGTATTCATATCCACCACTTCCTGAGGTAGGCCGTTCCGTGCATCCTCCACCCTTTCTGTGAAAAAAACTTCCTCACATTACCCCTTAATCGGCCTCCCTCTAATCTCATACTGTGTCTCTTGTCCTGCTATTTTTCTTATATTGAAACATGTTAGACTCTTTCACCTTGTTAATGCCCTTAAGGTATTTGAATGTTTCAATCATATCACTTCTCTCCCTCCTTTGCTCTAGGGTATACATATTGAGTTCCGTTAATCTGTCCTCATATGTTTTCTGATGCAGTCACTGCACCATTTTGGTTCCCCATCTCTGGACTTCCTCAATTTGGTTAATGTCCTTGTGAAGGTGTGGCCTCCAGTACTACATGCAGTACTTCAGATGGGGCCTAACCAGTGTCTTGTAAAGAGATTATTACCTCCCTATTCTGACTTGTGATACCCCTGCTAAGACACCCTAACATCCCCCTAGCCTTACCTACTGCTTTAGTGGTCTGCTTGGATGATTTCAGGTCATCGGTGATGATGATCCCCAAGTCTCTTTCTTCCCTTGTGACTGCCAGCAACTCCCCTCCCAGCCTATAGGTGGCTTCAGGGTTTCTCTTCCCTATGTGCCTGATCTTGCACTTCTTTGCATTAAATCCCAGTTGCCACTCTTCCAACCATTTTGCTAGTTTATCCAGCTCTCTTCTCATTCTGCCCACCCCATCTGGATCATCTACTCTGTTGCAGATCTTGGTGTCATCTGCAAACAGACAAACCTTACCCTCTAGTCCATCTGCAATGTCACTGATGCAGATATTGAAGAGGACTGGCCCCAGGACTGATCCCTGAGGTACCCCACTTGTGACTTGCATCTCTTCTACCTGTATACCGTTTACCACCACTCTCTGTTTTCTGCCCATCAACTAGTTTCCACCCAGTTGACCAACTTCTGACCCACCCCGAACCTACCCAGCTTATTAATCAATCTTCTGTGTGGAACAGTATCGAAAGCTTTGCTGAAGTCAAGATAGGCGACATCAGCTGCTCCCCCCTTGGTCCACCACTCTTGTTACGCAGTCAAAAAAAATCTATGAGATTAGTTTGACAGGACCTTCCTTTTGTAAACCCATGCTATCTTGGATCCTGTGCTCCTATGGCTTCCAGGTGTTGCACTATCCTTTCCTTAAGGAGTGCCTCCATCATCTTGCCCACTGCTGAGGTAAGACTGACTGGTCTGCAGTTCCCTGCCTCCTCCCTGCTACCACTGTTGTGGAACGGGATCGCATGAGCCCTTCTCCAGTCTTCTGGGACCTCTCCTGTGCTCAGAGACTCACTAAACAGTTCTGATAATGGCTCTGCTAGTTCCACCCTTTGCCACTTTGCTCCTTCCCATAGCTGCTGAGCATACCTATCCATCCCTGTAACAATTTTAAATAAAATAAATGAATATTCTGAAAATGTCCTTGGAAGTTGATTATTTTCCCAAACATCCAGAGCTAATGTTTTACAAATGCACAGTGTCACAGCACTTTCTTCATGGTGGGGTGGGGGTGGGGTGGGTGACTGTATATTTGGTTAAACAGTAATCGCCCTGCTGTGCCAGTAAAGGGGAGGTCGTTTCTGATGGTGTGAAAACTGCATCGCTACATGTGACTGGAGTTAAACTGTTTGCTTCGAAGGAGTGGTGGTAACTGTGTTTCTCTGAATGACACATGAAAGTTTGAGAATTTGCCATGACTTCACTTGTCAGTAGTGTAAAGGCACCCCCCCTGAATGTTTGCTGCTGTCATCCTTATCACTTGTGATGTGTTATCTCCTGTGCTTAAGCCCTCCTGGCTAGGTTTGTTTAGAAAGCAAAGTGGATGTAGTTAGGGAAACGAGAGAGGGAGAAATTACATGGAAGGATGCCTTTTATCACCTCATGCCAGAGCGTATCAGACAGATTAAAGAAACAGTGACCTTTTCACTTATGGACAGGGAAGGGGTGAATCCAGAGGACTTTGCAGCTTTGATAATGTAGTGATTGAGCAGTCTTATAATAAGCGGTTCTATACCTATTTTGGGGCGAGTAATGAGTCAGCCCTTCGGGAAGAGATGGAAAGTGTGTATGTGGGGGGGGGCAGGCAAGGGGTTTATAGTCTAATATTTTTTCACTTTTTCACCCCCTCATTTTTTTTTTTTTTGAGTCCTAGGTAAGGACCTCATTCCCAGCTCTAGATGTCCACTGGCGCTAAGTACTTTAAAAGTCTTAAAGAACAGCTTCTACACACTCGACTAGCCGCCCCCCCCCCCCCACTGACACATATCCCACAACTGACCTGGTCTGGAGTCATTTATGATTCCTTTGTGGGCTACTGTTTAAAAATGTTATTTTACTCGTAACTTTATTCCCCTGACACCGGCAAAAAACAGAGCCAGTTCTGTATTCTCGGCCTTCCCCCCACCGGCACATGCAGCCCGTTTTGTGATGTCAGTAAACAAAGGCTGCATGTGTACTGATTGACTTGAATAGGGATTTTCCAAAAAGCTTTTGTATCTTTAATGTCAGGATTTTAAGAAATCAAAGTGACCACCCGACTGAGAGGGTCCTTCTTTTCGGCGGTCACTTTGGCACTGTAAATCGAACGATAAAGATACACTCGCTCCCAAGAAAATTTGCCACCATTAAGTCGATGAAGCCTTGCAACCTGGTTACTGACATACAGAGCGGGGCTGCATGGGCATCGCCATAAGATTCAGTTTCAACCCGAATAAAGTTATGAGTAAAATAACAGTTTTAAACGGTAGCCTACAAAGGAATCATTTGTGGAAAATGACTCCTGGCCAGGTCAGTTGTGGGATATGTGTCGGGGGAGGGTGGGGTTGTCGAGAGCTGCTCTACGTTTAAGTGTTGGGGCTGGATTCTTGAAAGCCTCTTTCAGATGTACCTGCATCGGAAGCACTTGCTGTGCCTATGTCGGCAGCACCCACTGCACCTGCATCAGCAGCATCCGCTGCGTCTGTGTTGGCAACACCTGCTGTGCCTGGGTTTGCCTGGATACAGTGGCAGCACTTTTCAGAACTGTGTCTGATCTTCACAGCTTTGGATGCATTCATCATTTGAGCAGTAAGTCCTCTAGAACATAGAAAAATAGTCTAGTCTGGGTAGCCCTGGTCACCCTGCATCCACTGAAGGATGTCCAGACTTGTTCTGGGGCCACATGTATTGGCTGGATGAAAATTGAGCTCGGGTACATCAAGGCCAGGGCATCGCCATGGAAAATCCGCCTGTTGAAAACCTGCCTCAAGTATCTACCAGCACCTTGAGGTGTGGTGAGATTGATGATATGTCTGAGTGTGGGTGTGTGTGTGCGTGTGTTGGGGGGAGGCAGGATGCTAGGGTTAACCCACCAACATTTTTTAAATTGTCTAAAGATTAGACTTTGAATATGTCCAAAGAAGGTGCACCTCCCCAACTGTCTGGGTAATAATGTAGGAGATCCAGGTCTGTAGATGAACCCAGATCCCTGTGTATTTCGTGGCCCAGAGGCAGTAACCACATTCCATCTCAGGGATGGTGGCCTCACGTGGCTGGTCAAGGAAAGCCACAATGTGTGTGACACCACCTCTTTTGCAGCATAACGCAGACCTGTGAGCAGAATGACCCGCCCTGTAGGCTGCGAGGGAGGGGTGATGAGAGCATTAACAGTGCTGTGTGTCACCGCATGTGATGACAGCTCCTGGGAAGAGAATCAGGACAGGGGTAAAGGGAATGGTGACTGGAAAGTGACTGCCACGCAACACTGGGGCCCACCCTCACAACCATATCCAGTCTTTGCCCAGTGCTGCATGAAGGACCCATGCCACGGGGAAGACGTTGGGGAGGGGTGGTAGTAAATGTTGGAAGGGCTTGTGAGGTTTTGAATCTCCATTTCTGGGTGGGTGCCTTAGTGGGTGGTGCAGAGCCTGCGGGGTATGCTGTCAATGTGCTGCCTGCCAAAGCTGTTTCTCCCCACAGATTCCCCCCGGCTGGCATGCGTGTGATGGCGTGCATGTACTGCGTGAAGACATGGTACTCCTCTGCAACCTGCACCTGGCCAATTAGGTAGACGACTGCTGTTCCGCCACATTGCCCTGAAGGAGGAGAGCTGTCATGAGACACTCGATCCTCTTTCCCCTGGCCGGCCTCCAAGCAGCCCCAGTTCGTTCCTGAACCCAAGTGTTCCGGTGGATGGCAAGACACCTGCCTCAGCTCATCACACCACTTGGCGGCCCCACATCCCTCTTGGGCTTTTTCCCACCAGCATCCATTCTTGCCCCATTGCTGCCCCTCTTCTAACATACTAACATAGTAAAAGCCAGCGGAAGAGGCCTGACTGTCTGTTGTGTCTGCTCGGTAGCCAGTCTCCTAATGGGTGCTCGGCTTTTCCACCCCCAGTCCCAAAGAGGGTCACCTTCGGCTTCAGTTTCCTTGTACCTGTCCCACCCCTCTTGAAGCCTCCACTGTGCCCTCCTCCACCTGACTCCCAGGCAGTGCATTCCATGGCTCCACCACCCTCTCAGTGAAGTAATGCCTCCTGCATTCCCCCTGTAATTTCCCCTTCCAGCTTTCCTCATGCCCCTGGTTGTTCCCCTCTTCTTTAGTCTGAACATCTCTTTGGCTCCGCCCTTGTTTATTCCTTTTACATAGTTGATGACCTCTATCATGTCCCCTCTCTCTCTCTCTCTCTCCTCCCAGCGAGTACAGACCCAGTTCTTCCAGATGTTCCTCATAGGGCCTTCCTTCCATGCCCTGAATCATCCTGGTTGCCTTTCTCTGTACCATCTCCAGCAGTGCTATGTCTTTCTTGAGGTGAGGTCTCCAAAACTGCACACAGTACTCGAGATGTGGTCTGACCAAGGCATTATACAGAGTGAGGATCACCTCCCTCCCTCCTGGACATAATCCCCCTAGCTATGCAGCCCAGTGTTCTGTTTGCTTTTGCCACAGTTCTTCTGCAATTTTCAGTGTTATTCATTTTGACATCTACCACCACCCCTAGATCCCTCTCATTCGTTGTGGCTTGCAGTGTGACTCCCCCCAGGGAGTATACATGGCCCGTGTTTCTGACCCCCTGATGCAGCACCCTGCATTAAACCTCAGTCCCCACCTCCTTGACCACCCCTCCAGGGTATCTAGGTCCTTCTGGACTGTCTCTCTCTCTCGCTTCATCCCCTTCCACCAGTGCTCCCAGTTTTGAGTCATCCGCAAAGAGACTCATCCTACTCCTAACTCCCCTCCCGATGTCGGAGACATAGGCATTGAACAAGAGTGGCCCCAATACCGAACCTTGGGGGACCCCACCGATGACCTTCCTGGGAGAGGAGACTATCCCACCAACCACTATGCTCTGTACTCGTCCCGTTAGCCAATTTTCCACCCATCTGAGCAACTGCCCCCCCACCCCCAGCTTTATCAGCCCACTGTGGGGTACCGAATCAAACGCCTCACAGAAATCCAGGTATAGGACGTCCACCGGCCTGTGTCAGTCCAGGGTCCCAGTCACCCAGTTATAAAAATCTGAGGTTGGTCTGACACGATCTCCCTGGGACAAAACCATACTGTTTGTTTCTGTTGAACAAGTCCTCACTGTTCGCTCTGTTTATTCTCCTTAGGAACTTGTGGGTCTCTATCATGTTGCCCCTCTCTGTTCCCTAGCTAGTAAATGTTAGGGGCCTCCAGAGACTACTCATAGGAGTTGTTATCCTGCCTCCTCACCCTTCAAGATAAATTGCATATTTTGAGTCAAGCCATTGCATAGCCCATAGATACACCACGGGAAGGATGAATAACATAACCAAATAAAATGTGTTATTCTGCCATGTTATTCACCTCTAGGATGAAAAAGTTGTTCTAGGAGTGTGGATATGTTGTTCATCCACACTTCTTGGCATTGTCCCTTTCCCCTTTAAATCTGCTGGAAGTCTTCAAGCTGGCTCCTCTCACCCACCCAGGTGGTATATACCTCAGCTCTGCCTCTTGATGCCAGATCTTCCTTTCCGCTGGAAGATACAGGTCCCTCGTGCTACTTCTGTACTTTGTAGGCCCTGGTTTCAAAACGTCGGTTGTACCGCAACTTGCTATCAAACTCGTTAGAGTTCGCAATTCTGATTCGGATATGGAGGACAAATCGTCCCCCGGATTTTGCCGGTGTCCCTGCGGCCAGAAAATGTCGCGCACCGATCCCCAGCTAGCATGCGTGTACTGCCTCGTCATCGGACATGACAGCTTGTCGTGTACTATTTGTTTGGCCTTCCATCCCAACATTCTGGACGACCGCAAGGCATGCCTTCAGCTGGGGAGGCCGGAGAAAAGATCCTGCGGTGAAATCCAAAGGCGGCGGAGGTAGTTTCCGCAGCGCGGGATCCGCCCGACAATTGGAACAGATGAAGGCATTCGAGGAGAGCGGCTGAAGCCGGCCACCGAAGCTTCTGTTCCACTCAACCTCGGCTCGACTTTCACAGGCTCCTTTCGGGAGTTTTGCCAGTCTTTCCCCACCAGAGGTGAGGCGCCCTCGGGCTTGCACTCCTCCTGCCCTCGGAAGAGGGACAAGGACCACAAGTTGTCGTCTTCCAGAAGAAGATGCTCCTGGGACTGAGAGAGGTCTGAGTCCCAGGCACACGCGGTCTCAACTTACGTTTAGATTGCATCTTTGGCCGGCGACTACGGATCTTCTGTTGGGCCAAGGCACGAGACTGAGGAAGCGTCGAACCTGCGAGAATGCGCTCGATCGCCAGAGCCCTTATCCACCGACTCCTGTCGGCGATTCCTTAGAAAGGACCCCAGTTCTTTCTTTTCCCTCTGAGGACACTGTACCTTCAGGTAACCTCATGTAGAAACCGTTCTGGGGCCTCGGTTTCCCGACTCGGCGTCCCCGATCGAACCAGCTGACCCCATCGGTCGGATCGAGGACCAGGACCCTCTCGGTCAAAAACCGAAGAAAGGTCACAAACACTCCAGAAAGGCGTCTCACCGATCCTCATCCTCCTTGAGCGAGGAGAGACTGACAGGCTCCATCGGCGTTATGAGGATCTCATGTGGCAGCAGCTGATTCTGACCAGTCAAAGCCCGGCTCTGCTGACAGCACCAGCCATTACTTGGCTCCCGCCGACCCCTCTGGAACTGAAGGCGGTTCCCCCCCTCCCGTGGGGCCAGCCCGTGTTCGACTCCAGCCTATTCACGGTCTCCCCATCGATTTTGATGGAGCACCGCCTAAGCAGCCTCAGGGAGGGGCTCCTTGAAAGGACCAGACAGACACTGGACTGTCCGTCATCTGTTCCATCACTGTTGTCCCCGATCGCCCTCGGAGCATTGGAAGGAGACATAGGCGGGGAACCGTTACATCCCGACTCTTGGTACCGGATGCCACTGGTTTGCACTCGCATCCGGGGATGAATGAGTCATCAGTGGCAGGTTTGGAGGAAGATCCTTCCTCTTTTTCAGGGCATCTTCCACCTGATTTCCGAATTGACCAGAATGCCCCTGGAACCTATCCAGAAGAAGGCAGAATACCCCTTACGGATATCCTCAAAAGGAGGGATACCCTGACGGAGGCCTTTCCAGTGGCCGAAGCCATTGTTGGCCCGGCCCTTGAGCTCTGGCGTCCTGCCTCCTGTCCAGCTCCATCTGCCAGCAGCTGCAGATGACCCTGGACATTGGAGATTCCTGTGCCGCCTCCTTAGCAGCAACAGTGACCACTGCCCGCAGGGCCTGGCTGAGGTTATCCTCCTTTCTGGTGGATACTCAGCACAAGTTAGCTGATGTGCCCTTCCTAGGCACTGACTTCTTTGGTCCAGGAGTGACTGGTCACCTCCAGTGCGTGCAACAGTCCAGTGCCACCTTGGATGCTACCTCTGCGAATGGTTCTTGGGCAAGAACCAGCGAAGCGCAAGAAAAAGCCTTTTCAGCACTCTTCCCTGCGGTTAGACAGGCCTCCTTTCAAGGAGGCCAGCAGCAAACTCAAGCTGGCCCCAGGCCCAAACAAAGTCCCCAACAGCTCCGTAAAGGAGGTCGAGGTGTCCAGGCCTCCTCCTCCTCAGTGACTGGCTGGGGTTGCCACCCCACCCATCATGCCAGCTCTGGGTCCTCCCTTGAGGTCCGGCTCAGCCACATTCTTTCTGCCTGCCTTGTGTTGGGAGGCCCTCCACACCCGGACCCTCTTGCACAGACTGTGTGTGGATCTCCTAGTGATCTATGTCGCTGGAGTGCAGTCAGCTGGCAGACGCTGGCAGTTGGGTAGGAGAGATGTCGCACAAGTGGTCCCTGAATTGAGAGGTGGTGAATCACCTGTTCTCCCTGTGATGCACCCATCCAGCAGATCTGTTTGCCTCCTGGGAGAATGCCAAACTAAGGTTGTTTTTTGCCTGCCCCAAACATCTGGGACACTGCTGATGGATGCCTTTGCGAGGCCCTGACCCTAGGCCTTGTGTATGCCCTCCTCCCTCCCTCCCCCCCCTTGATTCACAGACTGATGCTCAAGGCCCGAAGGACAAGGCGCGGATGATCCTGATAGCTTTAGACTGTCCAAGGCAGTTCTGGTACCCAGCTGCTCTCAGACCCGGCAGCAGACCTCCATGAGAGCTGCGTCTTTGCCAGGATCTGCTAACCAGACAACAGGGGAAGGTCCTGCATCCCCTACACCTCAGGGTCTGGTTCCTGAGTGACTTGAGTTTCAGGCCCTGGGTGACATCACAGGAAGTACACAAAAATGTAATTTTGCTCAGACTGAGCTCATATCTTGGTAATCAGCCAACCTCATGCATCACATTATGTCTCTCTGTGCTAAAAGTATGAGCATCTCCTATTGTGTGCAGGAGTTTCAAAGATGGCTAGTGAACTACCAGCAAACATGAAAATTCACAAACCCCAAATTTTTTAATATACTGTGCAAAGTATATGGCCTGACAGTAGACATCAGCAGGGTTAAGGCAAAGTAAGTGATGTTGTGAAACAAGTATGACACGTCCTGCAATAAGCTAACTAAAAATAGTGAGTGTCTCTGAGTGTGGGCACCAGCACGCCATCTGCACCTGATGATGGTGCGCACGCTCAGAGACACTTTCTATTTTCAATCAGCACGTTGCACGACATGAAATACTCAGTTCACAACACTGCACATACAGTAGTAGCCACAGACATGGTCAGATATTTCCAGATATTTCGCAAACTTTCTAAAGAGTTTCTCTCTGCTGCCTCTACTGTGGAAGTGGAGAAAGCAGGAGATTTCTCCTGAAATATCTGACCATGTATTTGGCTGTGACTATAAGAATAGAATAAAATGTGTTTTTAAGAGGTGAAACAGAATCTGACGGCAGATAAGGACCGCTTGGCCCACCCAGTCTGTCCATTTCTCCTTGCCTACAGTGTCATCGCAGACCCTACTTGATTTTTGGCTCTTTCTCCCCCCCCTTTCCACTAAGATTTCCTTATGCCTACCCAGTACATTCTTTTCCACCCCGACTTTTTCCCCTCCAGTCGCCAAGCCCAGGGATTTCTCTCAGATGTCCCTCGGCTGTTTGTGCCCTGCCTGAGACTTCCCCCATCCAGGGTGCCCTCCCAGAGTTCCGCTTCACAGCCCTTACCTGACAGTGACCCCTTGGCTTATACCCCCCAAGGTGGGGCTGCCACCACAACTTTGACGTTTCTTGAAATCCAGTTGCTGCAGGAGTCGGCTGTGGCACGGAGGATCGGGACCCTGGTGGGCGGAGTCCGATGGTGGGCATGGGGCCTAGGGCATCATCGCCCTCCCAAGGCTTGGGTTTTTCCTTGTTTGTGAGGTCCACCCCATCCTTCCCATGACAAGCACGATTGTGCAGTGACATCGGAGTAGGGATACGCATGTTCCCGTGCACACTCCAGCCGATGTCTGCGGCGCTATGCCTCCCAGTTGCTAGCTGGAGCCAGCTCAGTACTGCTCAGCCACCACTGGGAGGCACCCTGTTGCCAACCCATGCATCCCTCCCTCCCCAGGAGAAGGTGAGCTGCCTATGGACGCTCCAACCATCTCCTCCCCTGCCGACCACTGGCAGCCCGAGCTCGCTCCTGAGCATGGTTCGCTGGCATGGCATGAGGTGTGGCATCCAGCGCCTCAACCCTCCGTGCCACCGAGCGGGGAATTCAGTACATTCTTGAACCCCACCAGCTGACTGCTCCAGGCATCCACCAATCTTTCTGTGAAGAAGTATTTCCTCACCTCTCTCCTGAATGTACCCCCCTCAGTTTCATAGCATGTCTACTTGTTCTTCAATCAATCAATCAATCAATCAAGTGTTTGTTTAACCAGGCATTCATCGTTGAGCAGAAGCTCATTTGCAAGATGGACCTGGGTGGAGCATGAACAATTGTATATACAGGTCAACACAGGTATTTACAAGGCAATACAGATAATACTCTTTACAGAGAGGAAGAAAAAGAAGTTCATATGTACATAGAATTATACAGATATTGTACAGATTACACGGTATTTACATACATAGAAGTGTCTATAGGAAGATAAAGCAGGTTATCTAAGGTTGCAGGAGGAAGTAACAGAAGAAAAAAATAAAAATAAAAATATACACCAGGTAGAGGTGAAGGTAGGGGGGAAGAGAGGGAGGGAAGTAGGGGGAGAAAGGCTAGGAGGGCACGGTGCACAGAAAGGAGTTGGTAAAGCTGGATGTAGAGAAGGTGGATGGAGAAAAGGAGTATGTGTGAACCCCTGGATTGAATGCTATAGCACGGGCATGGTAGGATGTCACAACCCAGGGTAGTGAGTCTCATCCGAGGTTGGGAAAGGAAGAATAAGGGATGGACGGCCTAGTGTTGATAAGACAGGGGATAAGAGAGAGAACAATTAGGCTGGTGAGGAGCAAGCTGGGGGTCAGTACTTAAAATTGGGTCTAGGCGTGGCTATATACCAGTGCAGACACCGGTACTGGGTCTGAGTGGGTGAAGCAGTTACATACTTCTCTGATTGTATGGAAATAAAGTGTCTTGAAGGCACTTATACCGATTAGAGTGCTTAATTTGAGTTTTTTTTGTAGATCGTTCCATAAGGTAGGTAGCACGAAGCTTATGGCTTCCCTGCCGAAGCGGGATTTTGCTTTGGGTACTTTAAGTGTAATAGCTGAGTAACTTCTTAACACGTATTTCCCAATTATACTCAGGGGAAGACAGCAGGAGATATAGTAAGGCAGCTTATTAGAGATGGCTCTGTAGGTCCGGAGAGCGTCGTTTCTGTGGCGCCTGAACTTTAGTGATGTTCACCCCATTGCCGCATATAGGGTGCAGTGATGTGTGTCGAAGGGGAGTCCCGTTATAAACCTCAATGCTCGATGGTAGAGTGTGTCCAGTTTAGCCATGTAAGAGTTGGGGCATTGGCTGTAGAGGAAGTCAGCATAATCAACCAATGATAGGAAAATGGATTGGACCAGTTGTTTCTTGGCATCTCTGGTGAGAAATTGGTTGATTCTAAAAAACAATCCAAGCCATTGCCGAAGTCGTTTTAGCAAGTCCTTGATCTGTTCAATGAAGGAGAGTCTTTGGTCTATCCAAACTCCCAGATACTTGAATTTTGTAACAAATTCTAGTTTTTCACCTAGAACTGTGGTAATTTGGGGAACTGTCCCACTGGACACAGGGTTAGCTGTACGGATAAAAGGGAGAGGACCATCGCTTTAATTTTTTGGCATTAGGAGTAGCTTTTTTGGAGGAGTTGGCTTTGCAAAGGTTGAATTCTGACTGTAGGTCATTGCAGGCAGCTTGGTGTTGGGCTACTCACATAGAGAACTGTATCATCTGCAAACAGATGAATGTTGGCTTCTTTATACAGTAGTCGATGTTATTAATGTAGATTGCAAAAAGTAAGGGCCCTAATATAGAACCTTGAGGTACCCCTCTTTGCAGAGTTTTTAAGGGGGACAGGCCTCCTTCGGCTTTAACTTGTTGATGGCGCCCTGTAAGATAGTAAACCAACGCAGAGATGAGGGGTCCACACCTATGGTTTGAAGGGAGGAGAGGAGCAGACTATGGTCGACGGTGTCAAAAGCCTTGCTTAGATCAAGGAAAACAGCACAAATAAAGTTTCTGCTCTCAAGATTACGCTGCCAGTCGTTAGTAACTTTGGCGAGGGCTGAGATAGTGCTGTGTTTAGCTCTGAATACGGACTGCATAGGATTTAGCAGTTCCCTAGACACAAGGTGAGTCCTCAGCTGTGCATTTACAATTTTCTCTAGGAGCTTGGACAGGACCGGAAGGAGGGAAATTGGCCTGTAGTTATTGAGATCGCCAGGGTCACCTGATTTGAACAATGGTATGACAATGGTTCTTGAGCATCTTTTCTTCTGAAAAACACCTCCCTCCTGTACCTTTTTCACTTCCTGGAGGTATTTTATTCTCCCTCTCGCTAATCTCTTCCAGGGTGTACATATTAAGGTCCTTTAGTCTCTCCTCATAGGGCTTCTGATACAGACCCTGCACCATTTTAGATGCCTTCCTCTGGACAGCCTTCACCATGCACTCTGTCGTTCTGGAGATGTGCTCTCCGAAACTGGTCTCGCCAGCGATTTGTAGAGAGGCAACACTCGCTCATCATTCACTAAAAATACTACCAACAGCTTAATCTGGTTCAAGGTCAGTTGGCATTCATCTGTATCCCCCTCCCCGGGTCGTGCCTGAAAATAGGCAGAATCTTCCTAGTGCACTTACTCGGTCAACACAAAATGAATAATAACCACCACCTCCCTCCTTCTGTTAGTTATACCCCTCTTTATGCACCCCAGTATCCCACTGGCCCTCCCAACTGCCTTGTCAGCTTTAGATCATTAGATATGATTACCTCCGGGTCTTTTTCCTGTTTGGTGGTCTTCTCCATCTCCTTTCCCATTTTGTACTCTGCCTCTGGGTTCTAGGGACATGGATATGTTGTTCATCCACACTCATTGGCAGTATCCTTGCCGCTTTAAATCTTGCCGGAAGGTCTTCAAGCTTGCTCCTCCCACCCACCGGGTGGTATAACTCGCTCCGCCCCATGACGCCAGATCTTCCTTACTGCTTGAAGCTCAGGTTCCTCCTTAACGCTTCATGCTTACGTATCGGTTCCTATTTCTCCGCTTATGGATTTAAAAATAAAAATTTGCAAAGTTCGATCCCTCAAGCCGCGATGGACAAACGACTTCGGATTGGAGATGCCCATGCGGGCAGAAGATGTCTCGGACGGATCCACACTCCACGGTGTCTACTGTTTAGGCCTTGAGCACGACCCGCAGGCTTGCGACCTGTGCTCATCTTTCTCGGCCTACGGCCTCGAAGACCGTGTTGCCCGATTGCAACTGGGCCGTCCCGAGAAGCGTTTCCCTCCGGTGAAGTCCAAGGAGGCCCGGTTGGCGGTATCCGCGGCGGCGGGCTCGGCGGATCAGCTCGAGCGGATGGTCGCCCTCGAAGAGGAGGCGGCGCGGGCCGTATCTTCCTCGGCCGCGGCATTTATCCCGCTCTCTCTGGGTTCTTCCTACACGGCTTCTTTTAAGGAGCTTTGTCTGTCCCTCTCCACTAAAGGAGAAGGGCTTGCGTCTGCTGGACCTTATTCTCGGTCCAAAAAGAGGGACAAGGGTAAGTCCCTCCGTCGACGCTCTTGGGAGCGGGAAAGGTCCCTCTCCCCGGGCCGTCGACCGTCGGCTTCGGTCGACCGCTCGGCTTCGGCCACTGGCCTCACGGTGTCCCCGTCAGGTCAGTTGACCGAGACTCCCACTGATGAAGTCGAGATTTTTCTCGACCCATTGGACGGGCTGTCGCCTTTAGCAGCCGAGATTCCCCTCTCCCCGGTTCCCCCGGGAGGAGTTGAGGATCCCGTGGGCTCGCCTGTGCCTCCGGTTCCGGAGCCCTCGGATGGACCTTCCGAGCCTAAGGGAGTGCCGGTTCCGGCCGACACCTCCCCGCACCGACCCCGAAATTGCGACCTCGGTTTCGGTCTGGACCTCAAGCGGTCCAGCCGTTCTCACCGGCCATAGGCGGTCTCGTCTCGCACCGGCGTAAGCGGCGTCCGCCGGGTCTCCTGCCCTCCTCGGATGAGGGGAGGCTTCGGCGCAATTACGCCGACGGTACGAGGACCTTATGTTGCAACAGCTCCTCCTGGCCGAATAAGCCGACCGCGCCTTCGGCCATTAAGTGGCTGTCAATGAACGGCCGACACAACCCTCGACTTGTCCGGTGAGCTTATACCAGGCCGGTTACCGGCCAAACCAGTTGCTCCACCTCATTCCGTGGAACTTCCGCCTCCACAGCCACCACTGGGGCTCCGACCAAGGATTCTCGGCCTGCTAAGGGTTTACCCCATCGCTGTCAGTTACCCTCACTCCCCACCGACCTCGGCAGGTGAAGGGTGGCTCAGGCCAGAGGCAGTTTTCGAGGACTCTTCCGAGTCCGAAGATGATCTCCTCCTTCTTCTCCAAGCGACTGGACTTGGAGTCTTCAGGAGGTCAGTCAATGGACGATAGCCTGCGTCGCTTTCCTAGACTGCTCGCTCATCTCGAGTCTACCGGATGGAGCTCGAACCTGCTTCCAAACGGCCAGGTATCCTCACGGAGATTCTGGACCGAGGATTCTCCGACGGAGGCTCTTCCGTGGCCGAGGCCATAGTGGGTCCGCACTGAACTTTGGCAGCGCCCTGCTTCCTGCCCCTGCGCCGCCAGGATGGCCAGGAAGTATGCGGTCCCTACCGGTTCCTTGTCCGTTTTTCGGAACACCCTCTGCTGAGGGGCGTTGGTTATCTGACATGCTTTTCGCGCTGGCAACGCTTAGGGATGGACAAACCTCCTGACAAGGAGTCCAAGAAATTGACCACGCCGGGCTAAAAGTTCACGCCATGCCCTTCTCTCGCCTTCGTCAGGCCAGTTCGGCCGTCTCATGGCACATTTTCTCATGCCCTGTTGGGCTCCCTGGATGAGGTCATCTCATCTTCCCCGATCTGCAGACTACGGTTACAGGTGCGGACCAGGGCAGGGCAGTGGCCAAACAGCAGCTCCAGACTGCTTTGGATATAGGGGACTCATGTGCCAGATCGGTTGGCCGCAGTGGCTATAAGGTCAAGGGCTTGGCTGAGGATATCCACCTTACTTCGGATACCCAGCACAAGTTGGCTGGATGTTCCCTTTTTGGGACTGACCTCCTTCTGCCCCTGGGGTGGAAGGTCACCTGCAGAGGATCGAGAAGTCCAATGCCACCTGGACTCGGTCTCTTCCGTCAGAAGGACAAAGGTCAAGAAACCACAGCCTAGCTCCTTCGTCTCCCAGCCTCGGGCGCGCCTGCCCAGTGCATTCAGGGGCTAGCAGGCTCGGCTGGTATCCCAAACCCAAGCCGCCGGCTTCCTCTAACAGGAGGCAGGAGGAGAAAGGCCCAGGAGGTCCCTCGCCGGTCCCTCCTCCTCCCAAGCCTGCCCAGTGACGGCTGAGGGTGTCGCCCCATCCCCGCTACCCATCTCTCGGGTCCCCGGGGGACGGCCCGCATCTTCCGCTCCACCCGGTCCGGCTGTTACCACGGACAGGTGGGTCTTGAGGTGGTGGAAGAGGCCTGCCTCTGGAATTCGAGCAGGCACCACCCTTCAGAGCCGCCGCCTCGGGGGCTTCGGATCCCCAGTCTCACTGGGCGGCCTCGTCGGAGCCTGACATCGCCTCCTCCTCCAGAAGGAGGTGGTAAGAGAGGTGGTGGACCCTCCTTCAGACCCAGGGTTTGTGTCCAGGTACTTCCTGGTTCGAACGGACGGGGCTTGCGCCTCCATTCTCACCTACACGACTTCAAACAAGTTCCTAAGGTCTCGAACCTTCAGGATGGTCACTTGGCTCAGATAATACCATCCTTGAACGGGCGTGTGGTTCTGCTCTCTGGACTTGCAGGACGCTGCTTTCACGCCCCTGTCCGTCCGTCTCACCAGAGATCTTCGCTCTCAGCCGGAAGGATCTCTTCGAGTTCCAAGCCATGCCCTTCGCTTGTCTCCAGCTCCCAGGGTTTTCACCAAATGCATGGCAGTGGTGACAGCATTCCTGGGCGCTGAGGGGTCCGGGTGTACCCATTACCTGACGGCTGGCTGATAGCAGCTCCCTCCAGGAAGGAGGCGGAGTGGTCCAGAGATCTGGCCTCCAGGTCTGTTCTCAACTGGGCCTCCTTATCAACGAGGCCAAGTCGGAACTCTCGAGCCGAAGCAGGTGATTCTATTCATCGGGCGCCATTCGACTCTCTTTCGAGCAGAGCTGCTCCGCGGACAGGGCCGAGGTCTTCCTCCTTGCCCGATCATTTCTTGGTTGGGCAATTGCGCCTGCCCGGGACTTCCTGCCTCCTGGGTCTCATGGCGGCCTGCACCAGCGTGGGGTCCGCTGGGCCTGGAACATGCGCCCCTTCAGTGGGACTGGCCAGCCAGTGGTCACAACGCTACAGATCCCTGACCAGCTTAGGTCGGTGATTAGGGTGTGGAACGCCTCCAGTGGTGGACCGCTCCAGATCATTTGCAGGAGGGCATCCTGTCGTCCGCCCGCAGCCGACGGTCTCTCTGTCGACCGATGCCTCTCTGATGGGTTGGGGTGCCCATCTGGGGAACACGGCTCATGGCCTCTGGTCCCCCGTGGAGTCCCGGATGCCACATCAACCTGTTGGAGCCTGCCGGTCCGCCCAGCTCTCACCGCTTTGCCTGCTCCTCCGGGTCATGGTCCGAGTCCAGACGTGACAATACCATTACTATGTAATTATCTAAACCGCCAGGGCGGGACGCCGGGCCCATGCTTCTATGCAAGGAAGCTCTCTCGATTTGGTCACTGCGGCGCAGCCTGGAGGCGGATCTCTCCAGCTATTCACGTGGCAGGAGCCCAACACCCTGGCCGATGCCCTGAGCCGGATAGGGGCCATCCCACTTGTAGTGGTCTCTCTGCCGAGGTAGTGCTGCAATCTGTTCTCCCTTGGGGCACACCTCAGGTGGACCTGTTTGCCTCCATGGAGAACGCTAGGTGAGTCTGTTCCATGCCCCGCCTCAGCAGGGCTCGCTGCAGGGGGATGCCTTCTCGAGGCAGTGGACCCCGGCCTCTTTATGCCTTTCCCCATTTCCCTTGATCCACAAGGTGCTTCTCAAGGCGAGGAGGGACAAGGCAGGTGATTCTGATAGCCCCAGACTGGCCTCGCCAGTTCTGGTACCCAGACTCCTCAGTCTCAGCTCCAGGACTCATGGCAGCTTCCAGCTCGCCGGACCTGCTCTCAGTCAATCAGGGAAGGTGTTCCATCCGACCTTCAATCCTGCACCTGACGGCCTGGTTCCTGAGCGGCTAGAGTTCCAGGCCTTGGGTCTTCCTACGAGGTCCTCAATGTAGTTGAGGCCCCTGTGAGTCGATCAGAAAATGCTATGCCTTCAAATGGAAAAGGTTTTCCATTTGGTGTCAGGGCAAGGGCTTGGACCCTTCCTCCTGTTCCTTAGCAAGCATCTTGGACTATTTATGGTCCTTTTCTAGTCAAGGGCTTAGGTCGACGACCTTAGTGGTGCACCTGGCAGCCATCTCTGCTACCGGGCGCGGGCCGGAAGCAGTCGGTGGCGCAGGAGAAGGTGGTCTGGCGCTTTTCAAAGGCCTTGATCACATTTCCTCCAGTGGAACCCCACCTCCGTGGGATCTACTGCTGGTACTGGCAAAGCTCATGGGCAAGCCATTCGAACCTATGCACAGGTGTGCTTTTCTCCTCACCTGTCGTGGAAGGCCGCCTTCTTGGTGGCTATCCCTCAGCCAGAAGGATGGGAGAGCTCAGGCGCTTCCATCGAGTCTCCTACCTGGTCTTCCACAGGGACAAGGTTGTCCGCGCCCCCACCCGAAATTCCTTCCAAGGTGGTGTCGAGTTTCACCTCAACCAGGTGTTGACTCTGCGGTGTTCTACCCCAATCACACCTCGGAGGCGAATATGGGCTCCATACTCTGGACCCTAGAGGCTCGCTTATTATAAGGAGGCGCACGGCTGAGGTTGGGAGAAGGTTGTAGCTGTGTTGTCACTCCGCTGAGCCGTGATCTGGCAGACCTGCAGCCGCTGGACTATAAGCAGGTGGGTAACCTCCTGCATAGATCTCTGCTATAAGTTGGCGGGCATGGAGCCTCCCAGAGGATAAGAGCTCATTCTCACCCGCCATACTCTGCAACGGTGGCTGCTTCCAGGGACGTCCCTATCCAGGAAATCTGCAGGGCTGCTACCTGGAAGTCAGCAAACACCTTCATTACCCACTACCACATCGACCTTGAGTCACGCCGGGATGCTGGTTTGGGGCCTCTGTTCTCCTGTCCCTCTTTCCCAAGTAAGTATATGGGGTGTGCCTTGCCTCCTCCTCCCGAGAACTGCTAGGAGTCTGCCAATGAGTGTGGATGAACAACATATCCATGTCCCTAGAAATACAGGTTACTCACCTGTAACAGGAGTTCTAGGAATGGTATATGTTGTTCATCCACACGACCCACCCGACCTCCCCGGCTTCGACGCACAACCTGAGCTTCCAGCGGGCCAGATCTGGCGTCATGGGGCGGAGCCGAGAGTTATACCACCCGGGTGGGTGGGAGGAGCAAGCTTGAAGACCTTCCGGCAAGATTTAAAGCGGCAAGGATACTGCCAATGAGTGTGGATGAACAACATATACCATTCCTAGAACTCCTGTTACAGGTGAGTAACCTGTATTTTCTGTACCCTAACTGCATGATTTAACAAGGTTACATTTCATACGCTATAAAATGGGGCTGAAAGATCCTTTCATATAAGTATGCATTACATAAACAGTAACACCGCCCCAGCTGTGCAGTACATACGTCTGTGTGGAATGTGGAGTTCCGCCATTGGAATTTGTATGGAATGGCGAGTCCGCTTCCAAAATGCTTTTCCGAATTCCTTGTCAAACTCCGTGGAATTCTGAAAAACGCAAGGAATTCTGAAAAGCATTTCGGTGTAAAACTGTGGAATAATATTTTAGCGAGATCACATAAACTGCGGAATAATTTTCTGTGGATTGCGGGAAGAGAACCCGCTGTTTATGTGTAAACTGAGGATTGTTATGCACAAAAAACATCTTGCATACGTGGAATGTCAGAATTCTGCAACTGGCAAAATTCGCAGGAACAGTTTGCACAGCCCTAGCAGTAAGGCATGAGGCCACAGGCAGAATACCTTACAACACCCGGCGTGCAATGATTATAAGCTTAATGCAAACCCTGGAGTGTTACCACATTTATAAAATGGATTTTAACAAATGAAACATGTCAAAGAAAAAACACCTGTAACCTTACATTACAATATTATCACATTGTCATGTGATGGGTTTTGACTATTCACCGCTCTTAAGTATAGCTACTCATTTATAAGTAAGTGATGACTACGACAGGACATGTAGTCATAAAGAAATATATGCACACCTTGCAGTTTGTAGGTGTGATGCACAGCCGAGTACCTACAAACCCTTTTGAGAAGTATGCACATTTATGACTGCAGTCCCTGAATTGTGTTATTCTGCTTAATAAAATGGGCACCAAACACTGTAAGAATTGAGGAGACAGACATAATGAGCAACACATTTGAGGTATGCAGTCAAAAATGATTACACACACTCCATGTGGCCACTCACATACACATGCACACGCACACATATGTGTGTATATATATATATATATATATATATATATATATATACACACACACACACACACACACACACACTCTTTCTCCTGCCTTAAATCCTGTGTTACCGAGAGAAAATATTGACCTGAACACCAGGAATAACTGCGTTACTCTTCTGAAAAGTGCCACGGTTACCAGAGCTAGGCAGAAGGGCTCTGTTTCACAGCTCATCCAAAGGACGACACCTCTGATAGTGCAGCACCACTCTAGTGCTGTACTGAAGTGTCGCTTTTTGGGTATCGGTCAGAGTGTCTGGTTTAGGGCTTGAATATATGATCAGTTGGTCCTGCCCAGAGGTGAGTGTGCTGACTCTGTCTTGTTGGTTGCTGGTTCTTGCACTCTATCTTTGCAACCTCCATGACTTTATTTTATTTCTTTACCCAGGAGGACAGTTGCAGCTGAGATGCAGCATCTTGTTTCTAGTGGGGTCCTGCTGCTACCCATTTCCACAGCTGGGTGGGCACTGGAGGTTGTGTTACCAATGTGGGTGTTGGGCACAGCAATAATAATGATAGCACAGATAACTGCTGTCAATGCCAGATCTTGCTCAATATAAAACTGATGTCTTTGTGATATAGTATGTTTAAAAGGCACTATACGAAATCATTTTGCATCATATCTACTGTTTTCTTCATTTATTGCTGCTTTACCAAGGAAAAACCACCTGGGGGCAGTGTTTCATCACTATCCAATCCTTCTATGTCGTTCCATAAAGCGACTTACTTCTTCAGCTTATATCTCAGACACAGAAGCATAGAAAATTATCAGAAAGAAGGCTTCACTGTCATCTAGTCTGCCGTGTGAGATGCTATCTTGCCCTAGGCATTCATAACCATCCTCCTTCCCCTCACCCTGTCCTCCTCCTACCTCTCAACCTCACAGCATTAAATTATAGCAATGCACTTCAGAATTCAGAGCAAATGACCAGACTGTGAAGTACTTTATTATTTTAAATAATAATGTGTTTATAAATAGTGGGCCCTCTGGGTGGGATATTCAAAAGGGTTGCGCAATGCGCAATAGGGTTGCGTCTGCGCAAGTCCGAAAATGCGCCATTCTGCGATATTCAGCAGGAGGCAGTTGCGCCACTGAAAACATGCTGAGCAACAGCACAATGCTAATTAAGGCATGCGCAACCGAAGGGGGTGGAACCATGCATAAAGTGCGCAATGCGATATTCAAAGGCTTGCGCAATGAGCAACAGTGGATCAGGCGGAAGTTGTGCCATAGTGAAATGAGCCAAAATAAAAGGCTCAAGGAAGAGGCGAAGAAGCTACAGGAAGCCACATGAGGCAGGGAGACAGACAAGGCCAGAGGAGAAAGTGCAGGCCAGGGAGAGCAGAGGACAGAATAGGGGCAGGGAAGGTGTGTGGGGCCACAGAGTGCAGAGGCCAGTAGGTGTACCGTGCAGTGGAGGTAGCAGTCAGGTCAGCGGGGGAACAGAGCAGCAACAGCGGGGGAACACAAGCCAGGGACATGGACAGTGCCAGCTTCACATGGAAGCTGTAATGAAGGGTGAGAAGGCATGCTGCGGGGACATGGCCGTGGAAGGGCCCGGGTGAGTACGCCTCAACAGGCAGTACCGAGCCGCATCAGCTTTAGCTCTACTCAGATGTCGAGATTGTGGGCTGGTACCGCCTGAACAGGGCAATACTGAGGCGGCTCTGTGAGCTGTGCAGTGATGTGATGCAGGCACCCACCGACAGAGTCACGCCTGTCAGTGGAGACAAAGGTAACAGCCTATATGTGCTTGCTCGCCACGGGTACCTTCCAGAGACCAACAGGGGCACCACAGGCATAACACAGTCGGCCACATCATGCATCCTCACCCAATTCCTCAGCACACTGCTGCCACATGCTGCGGAGCATCCATTTCCCCAGCACCGCAGCGGAGTACACAGCAAACATACAGGAGTTCCACAGGGTATGCATGATGCCTGGCGTGCTAAGGCGATAGACTCCACCCAGTGGCCATTCGCACGCCATCTGGCCCGATGGGGCTGCCTATAGGAATCGGAAGGGATATGCCAATGTCAACTGCCAGGTGGTGTGTGATGCCAGTGGGCGCATCATCAATGTCTGTGCCGCACACCTGGCGGAGCATACGATTCATTCATATGGTACCAGTCGGCACTGTGCCATCGATTTGAGAGTGGGGACATCCTCACAGGAATCTAGTGGGTGAGTATGCATGTAGAACTGGCAAATCGAGGGCAAGTAGGTAAGCCACAGGTGCCATGGGTGTGGCACACAGGGTTAGGGGCAATATGAGCCTGAACAAGACACTAACCTCCACTATCTCCACACAGGTGACAGTGGATACCCCTCCGTCCCTGGCTGCTCACACCTACCAGCCCACGACACCATCGCAGCAATGCTTCAAGTGAGGCACACTCGCCACCGCAACATCATTGGCGGGTGTTTGGGTTGCTGAGCGCTTCCGATGCCTAGACACCTCGGCGGTGCCCTCAGTATAGCCCCTCAAAGGCCTGTGCGATATTCCTGGCCTGTTGTATCCTGCACAACATGGCCAAAGACTGTGGGATAGCCGTCAGGTCGAAGAGGGGACAGCGCTAGGGGACTGACGGTGACGCCTCGTGATGATGGGGATTGGCAGCCCCCTTGGATGAGCGGACCGACTGATCCGTCTGGCCCAGCTGCACCGGGACACCATCACAGAGGAGCACTTCACCCAACACAGGTAAGTCATGGGGCCATGTACGACCAACAGTGGCTGAGGCACAACCCACATGCACACAGGAAACACACCATGGGTGCATGGCGCAAGGAAGTGGCAGGGCACAGAAGCACACATACAACCAGGGAGGGTGAACAGTAACACGCACATGGACAGACAGACACACACACACAATAGGCACAAAGTGCAGAGGTCAGGTGCACAACAGAGCAGGAACACAGACACTAAAACACACATGTCCACAGGCCACCATGTCCACTTACTGTCCACATGCGTGTGCCGGATGCTGGGCACCCCCGCACTGTGGTGTACAGCGCAATGTAGGCATCATCATGCACACACCTGTGGACAGCAGTCAGGAGGTGTGCAGGTGGTCCGTGTCTGCGCGTAGGGCAGGGCACCCACTGGTGCACTGCCCACCAAACACACATTGCACACAGGGCAGCACCAGACAGGAGCCCGCACTGGGAGACAGCTCGGTCTTGCGGCACAGTGCCACGGCCACCTCGGATGCGTGGGCGGCCTGCAAGACCCAGCAGCACTGGCAGGCTGAGCACGGACCTCAGGGGTGGCACGATGGACCACCAGGGGTTCCACTGCGCGAATGCGACCTTGCCCGCACAGGGGTCTGCAGCACACCGAACATACCTGCACCAGGGGTGCTCGGGATGCCCACAGCTGAACGGCGCCGACAGGGTGGGTGTCGCACGACGCCGGAATGGGAGTGGATAGCGTCCTGCGCGAGTGTGGCGGCACAGGGGCACCTGACTGTGTGCCCAATGTGGCCGACAGTGACCAATGCCTGTGTTAGCCTGTCAGTGGCAGCGGTTACATCCATCCGCAAATGGTCAGTCCTGACAGGATCCTCTCGTTGTCCCTGCTATCCGGCTCAGAGCCACACAAGTGCCTCCACGGACGTTGCAACCCGCATCTGCTGCTTTACTGATGCCTGCAGCAGGTGGGTGTGCTTCGTCAAAGAGGTCGTCTGCCACATCGGCAACCTGTCCCTCAGGGTATGGAAGGGCCTGATGTACAGCACCCCTTGAGGTTGGGCGCTGCTCAACAGGGCCAGGTATGGGCAAGTCCACAGGTGGTGCACCTACATCACCGCTGAGCCCTGTACCCCTAGTCCCAGTGGGTGACTGTTGCTGCTGCCCCTCCGCCTGCTGTGCCCAAGGGATCAGTTGTTCTGCTGCTGTGGCCGCAACAGTGCCAGTGACCTGCACAGCCACTGGTGCTGCCCCACCGGTGCTGACAGGCACAGCCTGGGACTGTGCTGATGTGCTGGCACACACGTCGGAACCAGCTAGGTCCATGGGCGTGAGCTGTCCTGCTGTGTGTCCATTCTGTGACACACACATGTCAATGCCCATAGTGGTCGGTGCATCATCAATGGTGCAGGTCTGTGCCACAGCCACAGCGTGCTGGCATGCTTGCATGCCAGACCGCTGAGACACAGGAAGGGCACCTCACATCTGTCTCAACGACATCAGTGATGGTAGCTGTGGTGTGCACACTGGCGCAGGCACGCCCGGCAACCTGCGGAGGTGGATGGTCCCTCCTCCAACTCCAGATGGCTGTCCGCAGTGGACAGGCCCTCCACCGCTGACCCCTGCAGATGCACAGGATCTGTAACAGAAAGGAAGGACATGTTAGTGCATGTGATCTACCTCCCCACTGACCATGACATATCATGCGGTGATGGGCTACCACCTGTCTGGAAGCCACCTCCAGGAACGCCCTCAATGGCACTGCAGCGAGCCTGTCCTCTGCGGAGTCAGCTGCACCACCTCCGGCTGGCCCCCGCCTGTAGCAGCACATGCTGCCCTGATGGCTGCCACCTTCTCCTTCACCCTCCTCCTGTCGGTTCCCATCTTCTTTTTACACTCCTGCACAGAGCGCTGGTGGCTGCCATGCAGGTTGACGGCACGTGCCACCCCCTCCCATGCAGCAGCACGGGCCTGAGGGGTGCCCCCCGTCCACTGAGAAGTGGCTCTTCATCCAGGTAGGCCTCGAACAGTGCCTCCGTCTCAGCCTTTGTAAAGTTAGGCCTCCTCTTCCGCCCACCATCATCCTCCTCACCCAGTCCTTGCTCAGTCATTTCACAGCCTGTATGGGTGAGAGTGGTCACTGTGACTGTGCAGTACAGCAGCACTTCTGAGGCCATAGTCCAGAACATCACAATGCATGCAACTCACCTATCAACTGCAGTAACCGAATATGGCCACCTGCAGAACAGTGTCGCATTTTATAGCGCAATCCCTGCAAATTAGGTCAGGAGCAACTTTGATGAGATGCAAATCACGCTGCTCATGCGTTGAATAGCTGATCGGATGATTGCATGATGGTTGAATATCGGCGCTTTCGCGTTTCGGCTATCTGGTTGAGCAGGGCTGAACCAATGGCGGAGTTCTGTGGCGGTGGTACACTTGCACTCTGCGCATGCCCAGGTAGCTGACGCAGGCGTCTGCCGCGCTGATGATGTGCTGTGCGCGGTAGGCAATTCAGGGTATGACCACCATTGTGCCAGTGGCGGTACAACGACGGTCACTACATGGCGCTGTGGCACAACTGCGCAATAGTTTGCTGTGGCAATGGCACACAGGCGACCAATCGTGCTGGACGCATAGACGTCCGATGGCACTGTGTGTGGCCATGCGCCAGAGACCCATGACCCTGTGCTCGACCTTTGCCCCCTTTGCGCTGTATGTATGGCATGTCTGCAGCTCTATCACGCTATTCGGTGACAGCGCGATAGGGACTGGTGGCGCTGTACCGACAGCACGATAGGGAATAGTGGCATTGTATTGTGCAACAATTCCACGTGGGGTCGCTGCGGAGCACCATATTGCCTACTGTACATCCAAGGATGGCACTCAGAAGAGCCCCCCAGTGGAGTGCCCTCGAGCTGGCGAACTTGGTGGCCGTAGTGGAGCCTCACTATGGCCCACTGTTTGGGGAAGATCCCCTGGACAGGGCCAGGACACAAGTGTGGCAACAGGTGGCCACTGAGCTGAAGGCGGCCACTGGCCGATGGAGGTCCGTGGAACAGTGCAGGCACCGCTATGGTGACCTGCGGAGGAGGGAGCCGGCACTACTGGCACGTCTGCGGTCGTGTGCCAGGAGGGGCGTGGTGCCTCAGCCAGGTGGGTGATCCGTCTATGCACCTGTATGGTCCATATGGGTAACACTGTCTGTTGTGTCCAGTACATGGGGGAGGTTTGGTCTAGGGTTGGCTGTGGCGGTGTTAACAGGATATGTGATGTATGGGTCTGGCTGGGTGAGCGGGCACACTCATTGGGGCAGGGGGATTATGCTTTGGGATTGCACTGATGTGTTTCTCACCTTTGTTTCCCACAGGCATGGCGGAGTGGAGGAGGCCAGGGCTGATGAGCGGGAGTGGTGCCAGCGGTGCCCGGCGTGGTGGTGGTGGTGAACCATGACAGCAGCAGCCCGATGAGGGTGAGTGCCATGACATCATGATTGCTATAGCATGCTGTGTGACAGGGTGGGGGGCAGGGCATGGCCACCATCCATGGACACCACTGCCATGCACGCGACATGTGACAGTCAGCACTGTCCAGTGGCACTGCATGTCTGGGAGTGCATCAATGGTGGTCCATGCATGCACTGGGCACATGGCTGTAGCTGCCTGCCTGCGCGTAGCCATGTTACTTACGACCTTGGTTGTGCTGTGCTGGACATGGGCGTGTGTGTGCGCAGTGGTACACATGGCTGTTGCTGCCTGGTTGGGCATGTCTTGTGCACATGGTCACTGTGGGTGGGTGCATTCCATCACAGGAGCGGGGCACTTGGCTGTATGCCATGCATGATGGGTGGGCTTCAGGGATATGGACAGTCACACCCATTGACTCTGATCCCTTGTCCTAGGTGTTTGGATACTTCCGCTGGATAGAGAGGTCCATGCAGCAGCTGTTGCAGGTGGCAGTGGACTCGCTCATCATCCTGCAGGACCTACATCAGCATGGGATGCGGCAGAGAAGAAGGCCCTGGGACCAGCAGCAGGGGAGCAGGCTGACAGACAGTATCTGCCCATCACCTTCCCCCTTTACCAATCCCTCACACCCTGCCTTCCCTCTCCCAGTTGTTCACCCCTGCCCCTTATCCACCCCTACCTTGTACCCATACCCCCACCCCTGTTTTGTACATTTGTAAATAGTTCTTGTTCTTCTTATTGTTGTTCTTTTTGTAATACAGATATTTTGATATGAATACTGTGGTGGTCTCTGATTTGCAGCTGGCTATAGGTGCTCAGTTGTAGTGGTGTGCATGGCATCTGGGGTGGTATAGTCATGGGTATGTGTGTGTGTGTGTGCGTGGGGAGGTGTCTCTGGTGTGGGAGTGGCTTTCAGTCGGTATCTGTGGTATGTGTTGTTCTCTGTGCATTGCATTGCTGTGTGCAGTGTTCCATGGTGCCTGCTCTGTGTCCATTGTGCCCCTGTCAAGCTGCCCTTGGCCTGTGCAGCTGACACCCTTGCATGTCTGCGGCCTGCCAGGTCTGCTGCCTTGTCAGTGGGTGCTGTCCCTGCAGGTCATCCACTGTGACCGTCACGATGCTGGGTTGCCACCTGTCACCGGTGGGGTGCATGTTTGCCTCAGGTGACACTGTGGTCACCACAGTTGCTGTCCCACCTCCATGCTGTGTCTTGTGTGTGTTGCAGGGGCAGTGCAGCACTGTCTGTGACTTGTGCTCCAGGCATATGCTGGTGGCGTACAGGGCCACAGTACATGCACAGGGTGGGTGTCACCCCTGTGCCATGGTGGACTGCAGGCTGTGTGTGCACAGTTTACATGTGCCCACACTGGTGGCTGGGTTGCCACACTACTGCGTCCCTGTGTTGGTGTCCCCGAGGGTATGGGTGTGTGTTTGCCCCTGCACTGTGTTGCATCAGTGCGATGCATGCCTCCGCACCACTGTTGGTGTCTGTGCTAGCTGCTGTGGCTTGTGGTGAGTCGGCTGTGACACCTGTCTACTGTGCAGGGTGCTGTGTCAATGGCAGTAGTGTCAGGGGCACGCCCTTTCCTGTGTTGGGTACCACTTGTGGCGACACATGTTCAGTGTCTCAGCTGTGCCTCAGGGGTTGTGCGTGTTGGCACTTTGTCTGCCGTTGTTGCATTGCCGTGCTGCCACCCACTGCTGGGTGCTCATGGTGGGTCTGGCTTGTATGGTTCTGTGGTACACGGGGTTGCAGTGTGATGGGGGGGATGCATGGGGATTCCTGCAGTGATGGTCACTGCACATGGGGGGTGTCTTGGGGTCACAGTGCAGGGTGTGCTGTGCACAAGGGGCTGATGTACACTGGGGTGGTCCACCCCTTGTGTAGCAGTCTCAGCTTGCCGGTGGGTGTGCTGGGGCAACATGGCCTGGCTGTGCTTTGTTTGCTTGTCCCCATGGGCCGGTGGATATTCCGTCCCTCCCCCAGTTATGCTGTGCTTGGGGTGTGGGGGTGCATTGTCAGTTCTGCAGTGTGTTCCTGTGCCCATCTGTGGCATGGGTGGTGGTCCCTGCCTACCTCCCTGGTTGTGCAGTTCCATTGCTCTGCTGCTGGGGGCTCCTGCTTGTGCTATGGCCTCCTGGACTGCTCAGCTGGGCTGCCCTTGTTGCTATAGGCGCGCTCGTATCTGCTCAGCTTCCCCTTCCTGGTTGCGCTATGGCGCAGGCTGTGCGATATTCAGACGTTAGCTGGTTGCGCAATTTGGCTTGCTCCGTGTTTGAATATCGCGTCTATTGCGCACGTGCGCAGTGGACTTGTGCTTGCTTCTGCTATTGCGCACATTTTGGGCGCAGTTTGAATATCCCACCCTCTATATTTAGTGTTAAGAAATGTTTCTATCAAGTTAGTTCAGTGATTTAATAGTTTGTGTGTCCAGAAATCACTCTAACATTATTCAGAACATCAGCAAACCTTTGCAGAGCAAGGGTAAATTTGAGTGTAAAAATCATAGCGCTGTGCGAAATGCATGCTGCAGTTGAGAGGTATACCCATCCTCCCACGCCCCATAACCAGCCTTTTATGCCTGTCTCATCGCTTCTTGAATCCCTCCACCATTTCCACATGGACCACCTCTGTGGGGAGCCAGTTCCACTTTCCTCTACCTGCTCTGTGAAGAAATACTGTCAAATGTCCTTTTTAACCCTCCCCCCAGCCAGTGTTCTCTTGTTTCCCCGGTACTGATGCTGCCACTCTCTGTGAACAGCTTGTTTGTGTCTGCTTCATTTATTTCATGTCTGTATTCAAAAGTTTCGATTATGTCACCCCTCTCCTCCTAGCCTCCAGAGAACATATTGAGGCACTCTGTAACATCTTGGTTACCCTCCTGTACACTGACTCCAGTCCGTTTATGTTTTTCTGGGTGGGGTGCGCTCCAGAATTTCATGTGGTACTCCAGGCGAGATAGCACCAGTGTTCTGAACAGGGCAAAATGACCTTTCCACTGCTGCCAACCCCGTCCCATGGTGTCTCAGTGTTCTACTTGCTTTCCCATTGCTTTATTACATTGTACCAGTGAGTCAAGGGTGTTGGAAATCACTACCCCAGATCCCATTCCTCCTTAGTCACAGCAGTCTTCACTCCTCCGAGACTGTATTCAGCCCCAGGGTGTCTGATGCATATGTGCATGGCCTTGCACTTTTGACATTGATGCTCAGCTGCCAGGCCTTGAACATTTCTGTTGCTTCTCCAGATCCTTCCTCATCTAGCAGATACCCTCTTCACAGTCTACCCTGCCAGAGAGCTTGGTGTCATTAACAAATAGGCAGAGTTTCCTTTGAAAGCCTCCCCTATATGATTGTAACCCCCTTGCAAATGGGGGTTCCTAACAGCTTCACAGGAGCTTGTTTAAATGCTCCCTGCCAGGCTGGTGTCCTGCATTTTAGCAGTTTAAGTGTGATCGCCAGGAGCGTTATCAAGGCCTCCGTGCCTGTCTTTTTAAGGGCTGCCTAACTCGCAGTCATGATTAATCTGGGAAGGGGTTTGAGTGTTACCCTGCTTGAGTCCTGCCCGGGCTGCCGGTTAATTGCTCAGTTTCTGCCATCGTTAAATTGTGCAGAGGGAGCTCCTCCAAGAGATGTAACTGCCTGTTGGGAATAACTTAGGGTGATAAATGAAAATGTAGTCGTTCTAACCTGTTTTCCTTTGCAGCAAAGACTGTTCTGATGCTCCCTTTCATTTTGGTACAGGACTGCTGAATTGGACCAATCAGTACCTCAGGACCCTACGTAGTCGGCTGACCAATAAAGGAACTGCTTGTATTTTGGGAAAGCTATTATGGGCTATGGCGCTTTTTTTTTGCACCACTGAGAGCAGGAGCAGTTGATTGGAGGAGGGGTGCCGTTAGCAATGGAGCTGGTGGCGCCCAACTGAGGAGAGACCCCTTGCTGTTGGGGGCAGATGCGTAGTAGCTGAGGAGAAGGAAGGGCTGTGTGCTTCTGGCTGGTGGGTGCAGCGGAAGGCCTAAGGCGTTGTTGCCATTGGGTGAGTGGGACTAAATCCACTGCGTCTTGTTCCCGGAGGAGGCTGGGGCCAGCCAGCTACCCACCAGGCTCGACCTGTTGGAGGATTGGAGAATCTGCTGAATCGTGCTTGGTCCTCGGGAAAGTTGAAACTGCCATTGCAGCACCTTAGCCGGCTGAGAGTTGTGTGAGCCTTGGAAGCTGCGGCCTGGTGTGGTACCCTTCTGAAGTTGCCATATAAATGTGTGAGGAGGCTGGTGAAACTCAGGCTTAGCCTTGCCAGTGGTGCAGAAACCGTTGCTTGCTGGAGTCGTGAGTACTGAATCAGGGTAGCTCCTTGCTAAGTTGCAACAGTGGTCTCAAGTTGCTTTATTATACTGCTGACTGCCTAGCTGAATATTCTCTCCATTCTGACCTTCTCAGGATTGTAAAGGCAATCTGTGTCAGGGCCCCAACCAGCTGCCACGGTGGACTAGCCATTAGGGCTTGGGTACCCAGGGACAGTAAATATTAGGTTCAGGCCTGTGCACAGAGCCCTAGGTAGATAGGTATAGTGATAAGCCAATTAACTTGATTTCCCCGTCCTGGTTACTTCCCTTGAATACATCAGATTGTTTGTTCTGCAACCACACCCTGGCTACTGTGTGCATTGCTGGTGAACTGCTGTATAGTGACTGTGATAAAACTGTACCTTACTTTACAGAGGGCCCCCGGAGTGAGTTGAGAGATACTAGCCGGAGGTTAAGTGTACTGGGGAAAAGTACTGTTGGTACAACGAGTGAGCCACTAGTGGGACGAAAGGGGGGTTACAGTAACCCAGAGGGCTGTGACCGAGGCAATCTTGACAGCGCTAACCCCGACCTCTGGGTGGAGGCACCCATCAACGGATCTGGGCCCCTCACCCTGTCTCCGTGGAGGCAGGCAGGGGTAGTAACCCTAAGGGTAGCGTCCCCTGGGGGTTACATGATGAAGCTGGTACTGAGAACTGGCCCAAGGCCTAACCCTTGGTGACCTCCATGACCCCCCAAATGCTCCCCATTTACCAGTACCAACTGTGTTCTCTCCCTTAGCCAGCCCCCAATCCACCATGTCAATCTGTGCCAAACACTGAGAGACGAGTACATGGGAAATGTCAAGTCCACTTAATGCGAACCAACAGGCAATTAAAGTAATCCTACTTTCTTCTTTTGCCTGTACACTTTCTTCTGTTCTTATATTCTCATTCCTATGTAACATGGCAGAAGGCTACCCACTTAACTAGCTGATGCATGTTGAACTGGAACAAACTGTGATTATCTGATGAGAAAATTTGACAAGATTTCAAGGTAAACTCTCACCGCCTGTGGGATACAGAAGGCAGAAAATCCAGTACAAGCTCAGAGAGGCTAGAGATGTGTACTGCTGGTTGTTCTGTAATGTTGCTATTAGCCTGTGTAAACAGCCTATGTACATAAACCCTTCCTAACACACTGCTAGTCCCGCACAGTCTTATAGTGAGATTGGGATGAGACTTGGAAGGATGGACTCCAAAATGCTGGAATATAATTAAGATGCAGATGCTGGTTTTCAACCCAAGACATCAGGAAAGAAAACACAACAGGCTCATTTTTGTCTTTCCACCACCATCTCCAGGGGAATACCACGTTAAACTCTTCTTTTTCTTCAAAATAATTATAAAGTTTAATGCAGAAGTATTTGTTAGTCGGCAATAAATTTCATCCTATAGTTTTTTTGTTTTTGTTTTAGCAAAACAGTACTTCTGACATGATGCATCATCAGATTTCTCACCAGTGTATTTCAGATCTGCTCTGTTTTAAACAGCTTTAATAACTAATTTTGGAATTAATGACTCAAGTCAAAAAAGAAGGTGGCATACTGCAATTTTGAAAATCTCTTCCACTGAGGTTCCTGTTTGAACGACAGCGACGGTACTGCCACAAGTTTGTGAAGGTAAACATTACAGCATCACAACAAGCTATTGTAGTTTTTTCGGAGGGAATGGGAAATTTTAAAACTTCAAAATCCCAACTCAGTTCAGAAATAAAAGTATATGAAAAGGAAAATTAACATGTTGGTATTTTTGCCAGGATATATACTATTGCTGAAAAAATTACATGCTAACAGATACGTTGCTTTATGCTCCCCCACACATAGGTTTTGTTTCCTGTTACTCCTGGCTTGCCCCTTCTTCCAAGCCCACCCCCTGCCCAAACCGTTTCCTGCCATCTCTGAGACATACTCCCCACTTCCACAGGACTTCTTCAGTGGGTGGGGCCTCGGTCAGTAGGAGGGGGGCCTGTGGGTGGTTGACCTCTTCCTGCCTGCCAGGGAATTTTTCCACCGACTGTCTTTCTGAGGGAGCTGGGGTAAAATGATGCATGCTATCGTGCACGTTTGTACTGATGCCCAGCGGTGTACTGGTATTCAGCAGTGTACTCCCAAGCTTGGCATCTCTGGCTGCACTACCATCTGACTTCAGCCGGGTGGCAGTCATGGAGAGGAGCGTACCTCCTTACCCACCCACCTTAAAGGAGAACTGCTCTGAACCCGTAAGTCATTTTTCCCTGTAGAAGTTGATTTTTAAGTACTCGTTCAAATTGTGTTACTGTTCCTTCTCTACAGGCTTTTAGTTATCCTACTGGGTGTTTCTGATTCACACACAGATAGTAAGTGCCATTTTAGAACTGTTTAATGTCATTTATGTCCCTTGTTCAGCTCTTCCATTGTTGAAACAATGCATCTGTGTTCTGCTATAGACCTTTGTGGCTGAAGAGGGACGTAAACTACATCATAAAATTCTAAAATGGCACTCAACACCAGACTGTCAGTCAGACATAACCACCAAGGCCACTAATGGGCAGAAATAGATGGAACAATAACAGAATTTGAACCAGTTTCTAAAAAAAACTGCTTCCACTGAGAAAAATCACCTTCAGGCTCAGAGCGGTTCTCCTTTAAAGGAAGAGAGCTGGCTCTGGATACTTGATCCTTCTTCCCACTGCCAGCCCCTAGAGAGACCTGAGCCATTTCCTGAACCTGGGTCGCTAGCATAGGAAGCAGTACCACTCCTGCTGGGCAACCGAACTGATTTTATAGTTTAAACTTGAAGGCAAAACCAGCAACACTTATCCGAGTCACATTAACTTCTTGTTTATTATCATTATACTTTCTCCCTGTTTCCCCATTTTCCCCCCTTCTCCCATCCTGACCAATGGCATCACCACCTCTGCACCCTTTCTCCATTTGGCAGGGCAGGGCAGGTCAGCAACTGTCCTTTGTAGCCAATGTCAGTGCTGCTTGTTGGTCAGCTAGCAGGGGGAGGGAAAGGGGATATGTGGGTGGACCCACACCCTCTCTCCCCCTAGGAGAGGAGCACCTCACCTCCATATCGCACTCTGCCCCCAGCTGACCCCAGTGTGGGAATTCTAGGGCTTGTATGTGATCCTATCACTTGATCTTGGTGCCGCTGGGTCAGACATATTAACTTTTTTTTTTTGACAAATGGCTTGTTCGTGACTGGCCTAGGTTTGGGGGAGTGGTGGTGGGGCGGGGCTCATAGTTTTTGTTGAACTGACCCACCCACCCATCCATACTATAAAGAGGTCTTAGTCGGGACTAGAACTTATAGCCTTCCAAGTTCCAAGCTAGTGCTGTAGCAATAAGGAGGAGTAGATGCATTGTACTGAACCAAAGTCATCACATATTCCTCCCTTCCCCTGCTGACCACCTGAAGAGAACAAATATCAGTATTTATATAGTGCTTTTCATACACACTGTATCCCAAAGCACTTTACAAGCAAGACAGACTGGTAGTGATGTGACTGTAAACGTAAACTTCAGGTGGGGTGAGCATCAGTTACAGACCCCTCATGTGAGAGCTCAGTCCACATGAAGGTCTGTTTGCAGGGCTTTCACTGAAGCACAGATATGCACAGTATTACAACTAGGGATGTCGCAGACTGAAATTTTGACGGTATGATGACCGTCACATGCAATGCCGCAATCACCGGTAATATGGAAGTGTAGTTTTCATACCACTAAAAAAGGCTCCTCAAACTCATGTCGGGGAAAGCTGGAGTGGAATAGATAGTCATCCCTGAAAATGCAAGCCTGAACACCTTAGTCCGGACCCCTCAGGAGACCACAGCCACTGAGCGCCCCGAGTCTTTATTACTAAAGTTATTTGCATAAAAACAGGTACTTTGCGCATTAGACATCATCTGTCTGCTGCTTTTCCTGCTCTAAAGTCATAATCCATGGCTTCTTGTGATGTTAGGTTGTGATGTCATGAGCAAAAGATTATTTATTTAAAACTTTGGAGCAGTAGGCCGGCCCGGTGGTGTAGAGGGCTTGAAGCACCGTGGGTGCCTTAACTTGTCCCATACCCACGATTTGGGTTCAGGAATGGATGTGGGTCACTCAGGGTTGGCCGGGAGAGGAAGGATTGTGTGTCCATAGGACTGCTCTCCTCCCTCGGGGGATCTTGTGCCTTGCTGCTTGACTGCCATCTGGAGGAATCCAGATGGTGGCATGTGCGAGCCACAGTGGGGGAAGGGCGCACATTCAGAGCACTGTGGGCATCTCCATGGGGGCAGAGCTTGCACAATGTGCTCACTGCACATCCATGATGCCCAAAGGGAGAAACTAGGAGGAAAATATTGAGGATGGGCTTCATGAAGCTCTGCCTGTCACGCCGGTGGCCCGCTTGGTATCTCTGGTCAGGGGACAAATCTGGATTGTGTGTTCCAGGTGGGGAAGCACAGCCCTCCATTCCCAGCCCTGCTATGGGGGGTAATCCACAGGAGATAGGGTCTCCTGATAGTGGAGGAGACCCGGGACAGCCGCAGCTGATGGGGACAGGGCTGAGCAGCAGCCCATACCTACCAAGGCGGATTAAAAACCTATAAAAAAAAAATTGGGAGCAGGGGACCAACCTGACAGCACAGAGGTGACCCTGGCTAAGGAATGCGCTGGGTCATCAGGGGCTGGCTGGTAAGGAACAGGACTGAGTATCCCACAGGATGCATTCCTCCGGGGAGGGAGGGATGTGGGCTGCATTGCTATACTACCACCTAGCTGACCACTGGTGGCAGGGCCATTGGAGCAGCGAGCAGGAGGGAGGCGTTAGTGGGTACCATGCATGGGCATGCATCTGCCTGTGCATGCATACAGGAGCTATCATTGCCGGTGTCCTGAGGGCTGGGGTAAGCAAGGTAGAAGGTGCTGCCCCTGGTCCCTCCCAGGGCTGTTAGGAAATGCTGAAAATCCAACGCACAGGAATTCCACAGAATTACAGCAGTAGCAAAAGGAATTACAGCAGTAACAGAAATCCAGCATTTCATGTGCAAAATGCTTTTTACAGATTAATAATCTTCAGTTTACATAATGAGAGGATTATTTTTCCACAATCCACAGGATAATATTCCGCATCACCAAGGCAGCTGGAAAGCTGGGACTTCCAGAAGCACAGTACTCCTCCTGTAATGCACAAACTGGTGCTGCACAGATAGTTACATTTACATTCATAAGGGTGTGGTGTGCACATATACAGAACCCAAACAAAGAAGTGAAAGAAATAAGTATGCCAGCTGAGGCACTTATTCTAGGATCGTGGATATGTTGTTCATCCATACTTGTTGGCATGTCCTTTCCCTTTAAGGATCACGGAAGGTCTTCAAGCTGGTTCCTCCCACCCACCCGGTGGTATAACCCTCGGCTCCGCCCGTGACACCAGATCTTCCTTTCTGCTGGAAGATTCAGGTTGTCTCCTTCATGCTCCTGCATTTTGTAGGTCCTGGCTTGAAAACCTTCGGTTATTCTGAAAATCCGTCTAGTTCACATTAGCGATCATGATTGTTTCTCTTCGATTGTGGAAGACAAGTCTTCCCCTGGATTTCGCCTGTGTTCATGTGGCCAGAAGATGTCATGCACCGATCCCCACACTGCGTGCGTCTATTGCTTGTATGTCAACCATGAACCTTGAAGTGTGATTTTTGTTTTGCATTACACCCTAACATCCTTGACAACCGTCTCGCACGCCTGAAGTTGGGGAGGCTGGAAAAATGGAATCCTCCGGTGAAATCAAAGTAGTAGTAGTAGTAAAAATTTATTTATACAGAAATTTTTGCCATTAGGGTTCAAAGAATCCCTATTTACAAGGCAAACCTGTGTTGTACAAAATTGAAATTATTACAAAAGTTACAAAAATACATTTCATTCTATTACACATACCATTCATACAAATTATATCACAAATCACAACATCATAATCAAACAACTTGTGTAATATTATTTGTAACTACCTATTACACAAACATCTAAAACGCAGTTCATGTCTTATCTTGGTTCTATATTCTAAAAAGACAAATTTGGGTCTCTGAGAAAAGGAGGAAGTCTATTCCAACTAGTTGAAACTTTATATTGAAGGGTCATGCTACTGAAACTTTTTTATTTTTGGAACTAAGAAATCTCTAGCTCCTAATTTCGTAAATTTAATCCATGGTCAGGTTTAATAATTTTCTTGTCAAATGATATTGTGAATGATTTTAAATAATCCTTCTATGTGGTTTAACCAACTTCCCTCTGCCCGCTGATGTAATGTATTCCAGCCTAATTGTGTACATCACACAATGGTGAGTACCAATATCACATTTTAATACAAATCTAGCTATTTTATTATAAAGAACATCCAAATTTTGTAACTGTTTTTTTGAGGTATGTCTGTAAATATGACTACCATAATCAATCACTGGTAATATTAATTGATTTGCTATGTTTAATCGCATTTCTTTTGTTAAACAATTTGATATACGTCTCATTACCCCTAATTTTGAATTTTTTAAAATTAATTCTATTACATGTTGATCAAAATTTAAGTTTTGATCAACTTGAATACTCAAGTATTTATAAACTTGTGCTTGCTCCAAGATTTTTCCTTCCTGAGTCTTAATTATTATTTTTGGAGTTATTTTTTCTTCTCAATACCAAAATACATTTTTTGTGTCTTTTTACTATTTATCAAGAGTCCAAGCTATGAGAAAAACTTCTGCATAACTAGGAAATCACCCTGTAATTTTTGTTCTATTTCATGTGAATTTCTACGTGATGCAATCAAAACTGTATCATCCGCGTAGAGCCTAACTTGTGAGCTTTTTATCAACCTTGGTAGATCATTCAAATAAACTAAAAACAAGAGGGGTCCCAGGATTGAACCCTGGGGTACCCCCCTTGTCACAGAACCCAAACCAGACTTGTAACCATTTACTATTACGAATTGGGATCTCTTGTCTAAGTATGATACAAACCATCCACAGGATTCTTCCTCCACACCCAAGTGTTTAAATTTTTTAACCAAAGTACAATGATTCACTAAATCGAATGCCTTTGATAGGTCCACGTATACCGCACCCATGACTTCCACTCCCCCAAGGGAGTAGCAAGTAGATCTAGGAACTCTGTGAGTGCGGTAGCGTGGACCTACCTATCTGAAACCTGACTGAAACAGAGTTATTTTCTGATATTTTCCAAATATTTCATCAACTGTCCATGAACAATTTTCTCCAAAATTTTTGAACTGCTGACAATATTGCTATTGGACGATAATTTGATGTGGCCAGTGAATCACCCCTTGTCAATTGGAATTATTCTTGCCTGCTTCCATATTGATGGATACAATCCCTCCTTAGACTCCAATTAAAAATATCCCTCAGGATGGGTGATATTTCTTGCACAGCTTCCTTTAGAAGTCTATTTTCTATCTTATCAGGACCACAAGCCTTATTTATCTTTAAATTATTTATTATTTTATATACTTCTGAAGTTGTCACTATTTTAAACGAAACATTGGTACTTGATTTTCCATTACAGTTGTCAAATTCTTTATTTTGACCGAACACTTTCATTTTAGTTTCTATTCCCAAATCCAAATCAGGAAGTTCAATAAAATATTGATTTAATAACTCCACAGCTCTTTCTGCTTCAGATACAGTTCCGTTGTGACTGAGTTTTATTTCTTTTTGGTTTTTGACAGGATTAGTAAGATTTTTTATCAAAGACCAATATTTCTTAGGATCTGTTGATTCATTGATCCTTTGTTTATAGTAAGTGGCCTTTGATTTCCTAATTTTCTGAACCACCCTATTTCTTATTTTTTTAAAGCTATCCCATGCATCGGGTTTCAAAGTTTTATTTGCTTTTTTCCAAAGTTGATTCTTTGCCCTAATTAACTTCTTTATAGTTGAAGTCACCCAGGGCAAATTATTTTGTTTTTGATTAACTTTTTTCCAGGGTGCAAATTGGTCACATGCCTCAATAAACATAAATGTAAATTCCTGTACAGCTAAATTCAGGTCAGGAATTAGGAAAATTCTATGCCATGGTAATCCCTGTAAATACTTTCGAAATAACTGCTTATTAAATTTTGTATAACTTCTTTTATACTCTGTTGAAGTTTTAATTTTTGGAACTTTTTTAATTCCCAAATTTATAATACATTTTATTACATTATGACCCCCCAAATTTGGTTCCCCAACTCCTTTATTTACTACAGTCAATTCTGGGGAAACAAAACACAAGTCCAATATACTGCCTTTACTTATTAATTTTCCTTTCCTTGTATGTATATCAATTATCTGTACCAGGTTTAAATATTTCATAGAATTTTCCAAGACCTGACCCCTTGTACATCCCCAAGCAGCATTAAAATCACCCATCAATATCACATTTGTGTGGCCTATACATTCCATAATAGTATGTGAAAATTTCTCAAAATACATAGTATTAATCTTAGGTGGAGAATAAACAACTCCCACAATCCAGTTAATTGTATGGAATTTTAACAACAGGCATTCAATTCCTTCTATTTTCTCAGTATAAATAACCTCAGAAAGGCCCAAATTATGTCTAGTATAGATTATGACCCTTCCCCCCATGACCCCCGAGCTGGTCTATAACAATAAAAATCATTAAGTTCAATTTCAGGTTGAAGAATATCTTTTTTTAACCAGGTTTCAGTTAGTATAGCTATATCTGGCTTTTCAAATCTACCCAAGCTCTGAGGAGGTCCATTTTTTTAATTAAACTTCTGGCATTATCCAACACTAACTTTATGGCCCCATCCTCGGGTCCTGGGTTTGTTTCTATATCCCCACAAAGGACTAGGGATATCAGGAGCATCTGATCTGTTGAAGAAAAACTTCTACAGGGAACTAGCCTGAGAGTGTTCTGAATCTGCTGTCTAATCAACTTAAAGGGATTTCTCCGTCTTGTTAACTTATTTGTTCTTAATTGCCCCGTTCTAGGTTGACAGAGGTTCAGGTACACACCAGTTCTGTTCTCTGCAGAATCGGATGTAACTAATCCACAGAATTGCATTAAGCAAATAATACCCACCAACAGTCCCATCAATTTAATAAAGATGCTCTTCATCTTCTTACTTAATTATTTCAACTTAATTTAGAAAAATCTAGAGAAAAGCACTAATCTTATAACCCGGTTATAAAACTCGCTAATTAATATAGGTTAGCTGAATAAATGTACTATGCTTTTACTTTTAACTTAAAGCACTTAAAAGTACTGTGACCTTAACAATTTAAAAGTATCTATGAGCCAGACAATCTCAATTTAAAAAGTATACCCCAAAAACATTATTAAACCTTATATGATGTACTTCAGGTTTCAACAGAGTTATTTTTAAATCCTTTTTCTGTTGCCGAGTGGCACTCGCGCCACTCACGCTCGCGCTTGTGCAGCGTGAGCTTTATGTGGTGCAGCCCCTGCTCCTCTGATGACGCTCTTTGTCAGTTTCACTTCCGCGTTTGCCCGGTTACCGGCAAATTAACAAAGCATTGGGGGGTATCTTCTCAACAGCACTACAGCTCAGTCTCAGGGTAAGCAAAACTGTGCAGTTCTTAGCTGGGCTATCAGGTGTAACACAGCCTCAGGAGGCTTGGTGAGTGGTTTCCGCAGCTGAAGGATCCGCTGAACAATTGGAGTTTATGCAAGCCTTCGAGGAGGAAGTGGCTCGTGCTGCAGCATCTTCCTCTCAGAGCTTCTTCTTTCCACTCAACCTGGGCTCCACTTTCTTGGGTTCTTTCCAAGAATTGTGCCAGTCTCTCCCGACTAAGGGAGAGGGTCCTGCGGGCATTCACTCCTCTCGGTCCCGTAAGTGGGAAAAGGACCCGGGATCATCTTTGTCATGGTGAAGACGTTCTTGGGGTCGGGAGAGATCTCAGTCCCAGGAACCGGCAATCTCGACCTTGGTCAAAATTGCCTCTTCGGCCGCTGGCTTCTCAGCTTTGTTGTCCAGCCAGTCGACCAAAGTGTCAATCAACAAGGCTGAAATTATCCTCAATCCGATCTACCCCTTGTCGCTGACTCTCTCACTTGGACTCCGGTCCTTGCTTTCCCCGATGAGGGGACCCCGGCCCGCTGGGAGTTCCATCAAGGAAGCGGTCCCCGACCCTGGGAAATCACCGGTCCTGCCGGTGTTTCCCGAGCGACCGAATCAGCCTAGCCAATCTCAATCAAGGTCCAGGAGCCCCTCGGCAAACAGATCGAGGAAGAGCCATAAGCGCTTGAAAAGAGGAACGTTCATTATCGTCTGTCCTCCCTAGATGAGGAGACTCAAGGGAAACTCCATCGGCAAGCATGAGGACCTCATGTGCCAACAGCTGATTTTGACTGGTCATAAGCCAACCCCAGCTTCTACCCTGGCCATTACTTGCCTTTCATCTCCCAGGCCGAAGCAGACAACTTCAGAGCCGATTAAGTCCGTTCCCCCACCCACAGAGCCGGCAAAACCTCTGGTTCAGCCAAATTCAATCTCTCCTCTGATTGTGGTGGAACCACCACCCAAGCAGCCTGTGGGAGGGGCTCCTACTAAGGAAGCTAGACCAGACAATGGGCTTTCCCAGCGTCTTTCGGTCACCATCACCTCGGACCACCCTTGGCAAGTCGAAGGAGACCTGGGCGGTCGACCACTGTATCCGGTTTCCTTAGATTCGGATGAGACCAGCCTACATTCTCATCGGCTGGTGGGATAGAGACGGAGGAAGGTCCTTCATCCTTTCAGGGCATTCTTCACCTCATCTCTGAGTCTACAGGGATGCCCCTGGAACCTATCCAGAAAAAGGTGGAGTACCCTGTCACGGACATCCTCAAGAGAGGGGATACCCCAACGGAGGCCTTTCCTGTGGCCGAGGCCATAGTTGGCCTGGCCTTAAAACTTTGGCAGTGCCCTGCCTCTTGTCCAGCTCCGTCTGCCTGCATGGACCGCAAGTGTGTGGTGCCCATGGGGTCCCTTGCGGGGTTCACAGAGTACCCATTGGTCGAGAGCCTGGTGACCGCCTCTGTGTTCAGGCATACTGGCAGTTCTGCTGACACTGATCGAAATCCCGAGAAAGAATCCAAAAACTTGGATCATTCGGCTCGGAAGGTCTATGTGGCTTTATCTTTAGGCCTCTGTCAGGCAAGTTCAGCCATCATCATGGCACACTTCTCCCATGTCCTCTTGGGGTCTTTGGATGAAGTTCTCCCACATCTCCCCACAGACATGTAGACCATGGTCAAGCAAGTCTGGGATCAGGGCCGGGTTGTTGCCAAACAGCAGCTCCAGATGGCCCTGGATATTAGGGACTTGTGCCCGCTCATTGGCGGCCGCAGTTGCCTCTCACCACAGGGCTTGGCCGAGACTCTCCTCTTTCCTGGCAGATACTCAGCACAAACTAGCTGATGTGCCTTTCCTGGGCACTGATCTTTTCAGCCCAGGTGTGGCTGGTCACCTTCAGCGTATTGAGCAGTCCAGTGCCACCTTGGACGCCACTTCTGCTAAAGGTTCTTCGAGTAAGAAGCAGCAGAAAAAGAAAAAGCCTTTTCGGCACTCTTCCCCTGTAGCCCAGCAACCCTTCTTTCAAGGATGGCAGAATCAGCAGGTTTAAGCTTGGCGCCCCCGACCCAAGCCCGGGCACTCCCAGGTCCATAAAGGAGGCTGAAGTTCAGGTCCTGGATCCTCCTCCTCCTCCTCCAAGCCTGCTCGGTGGTGGGGCGGGGCTGCCACCCCCTCTCCTGTCACACCAGCTCTGGGTCCTCCCGTGGGGGACCGGCTCTGCCACTTCCTTTCCTCCTAGTTTGCTATCACCACAGACAGGTGGGTCTTGGAGGTGGTCAGTCAGGGACTGCCTCTAGAATTCGAGCAGTACCCTCCAAGCCAAGCCAAGCCTCACGGGAGGAAAAGAGTATCCGCCATTCTCAGTCATCTCTCTGAGACATTGCTCAGCTCATTCCTCAAGGAGGCAGTAGCTCCAGTGGAGTTCTCCAGCAGACCCAGGCTTTGTCTCTAGGTACTTCCTGGTGCTCCATTCTTGATCTGCATGACCTGAATCAGTATCTCAGGTCACGCACCTTTTGGATGGTCACTCTGTCCCAGATCATACCATTCTTGGAGCGAAACATGTGGTTCTGTTCACTGGATCTGCAGGACATGTTCTTTTACATCCCAATCCGTCCATCTCATTGGCAGTTCCTCCGCTTCAGAGCTGAAGGGACCTTATACGATTTCTGAGCCATGCTGTTCAGCTTGTCATCAGCCCGACGGGTCTTCATCAAATGCATCAAAGTGGTGGCAACCCACCTCAGGCATCTGGGGGATCAGAATATACCCTACCTCAACAGTTGACTCTTAGCAGGTCCCACCCAGCAGGAGGTGAAAGGTCCAGGGACCTGGCCCTCCAGACCTGCTTCCAACTCGGCCTCTTAATCAGCGAGGCCTAGTTGGAACTCTTGCCTTCCCAGGTGATGTGCTTCATCAAGCCAGAGCTTGACTCCCGGAAGACAAGGCAGAGGTTCTCTCTTCCTCTGCCGGATCATTTCTGGTTGGGCAATTGTGCCCTGCCCAGGACTTTCTGTGCCTGCTGGGTTACATGGCTGTGTGCACCTCCATGGTCTGATGGGCCCGTGGCACATGTGCCCCCTTCAGTGGGAGCTGGCCACCCAGTGGACTCAGCGCCATGGTAATTTTGACCAGCTGATCACTGTAACCCAGAAGATGTGGGACGCTCTGCAATGATGGACCGCCTCAGACCAGTTGTAGGAAGGATCTCGTTTGTCCACCCTGAGCCGAGCCATCCTCATGACCGATGTCTCTCATGGGCTGGGGAGCCCAAATGGGGGACAAAAGGGCCCACGGTTTCTGGACCCCCAAGGAGTCCCGATACCACATCAAGCTGTTGGCACTCAGAGCAGTCAGACTGGCACTGTCAGCTTTCGCTCTTCAGCTCCAGGGTCAAGTGGTCCAAGTCCAGACAGACAATACCAGGACCATGTACTACCTCAACAAACAGGGTGGCATGCATTCCCGTCTGCTTTGCAAGGAAGTGCTCCACATCTGGACCCTCATGAGCCATCTGGAGGCAGATCTCCTAGCCATTCATGTGGCAGCCTCAAACCATCTGGCGGATGCTCTCAGCCGCTTAGGCGAGACATCCCATGAGTGGTCTCTCCATCCAGAGGTAGCTTACAGACTGTTCTCCCACTGGGGCAAACCGATGGTGGACCTGTTTGCCTCCTGGGACAACACCAAGCTGAGGTTGTTTCATGCCGGCCCCCTCCTCAGCAGGGCTCACTGCAGGGGGATGCCTTCTTGAAGCCGTGGACCCCAGGTCTCTTCTATGCCTTCCCTCCATTTCCTTTGATCCACAAGGTACTCCTCAAGGTGAGGAGGGACAAGGCAAAGGTGATTCTGGTAGCCCCAGACTGGCTGCACCAGTTCTGGTATCCGGATCTCCCCAGCCTCAGCTGCAGGCCCCTGGAGTGGCTTCCAGCATGCCTGGACCTGATCTCTCTCAATCAGGGGAAGGTGTACCATCTGGACCTTTAATCCCTTCACCTCACAGCCTGGTATCTGAGCGGCTAGAGTTCCAGGCTTTGGGTCTTTCTGAGGATGTCCTCTCTGTCGTGGAGGCATCCAGAAAGGAATCGACCAGGAAATGTTATGCTTTCAAATGGAAAAGGTTTTCCATTTGGTGTCAGGGTAAGGGCCTGGACCCTCTGTCCTGTCCAGTGGCTAACATTCTCGACTACCTTTGGTCCCTGTCCAAAGGGGGTTTTCAGTCATCGACCCTTAGGTGCACCTGGCAACCATCTCTGCTTACCGGGCACAGGCCAGTCAGCCGACAGTGCAGGAGACAGTAGTTGGGTGCATTTTCAAAGGCCTGGATCACATATCCCCTCCAGTGCATGAACTTCCACCTCCGTGGGATCTACTGCTGGTACTGGCAAAGCTCGTGGGCAGGCCATTCGAACCAGTGCACAAGTGTGCGTTGTCACACTTGTCGTGGAAGATGGCCTTCCTGGTGGCTATCACGTCTGCCAGAAGGATAGGGGAGCTCCAGGTGCTCTCGGTGGGCTCCCTTTATTTGGTCTTCCACAGGGACGAGGTTGTCCTATGCCCAAGCCGAAATTCCTTCCAAAGGTGGTGTCAGAGTTTCACCTTAACCAGGTGTTAACTCTGCCAGTATACTACCCTAATTACACCTCGGAGGCCGAATACAGGCTCCATACCTTGGACCTAAGATGAGCCCTCTCCTATTATAAGGAGAGGACAGTAGATCTTCTAGGAATGTCTCTTGCAGTAAGTAGCTTCCCTCCCTCCCTCCAACCCCCTGCCATTCTGTAACAGGGAAAACGATGTAGGGTTGGAAGGCTTTGGTTCCCCTCAGTCCCTCGCTTTCATGAGCTGAAATCGGCGGGGAACGAAGACTGCGAGGGACCACCCACTTTTATAGGCACAGCCCAGGAAGTGAGGTCATGTGGGTAGTCCCTGGTATGGAGACTGCTAGAAGAAACTGCCGTGTTAGAGCGCCACCTATCAGGAACTCCCAGAAGTAATGACTTACTGCAAGAGACATTCCTAGAAGATCTACTGTTAAGGTAAAAGTCTCTGCATAACTGATCTTTCTAGGAGTGGTATATGTTGTTCATCCACACAGACCCACCTGACCTCCCCGGCTGCAGATGCACAAAACATGGCTTCCAGCAGGCTAAGATCTGGCGTCATGGGGCAGAGCCGAGGGATATACCACCTGGTTGGATGGAAGGAGCCAGCTGGAAGACCTTCCGGCAATCCTTAGAGGGAAAGGGACATGCCAAGAAGTGTGGATGAACAACATATACCACTCTTAGAACTACTATTACAGGCGAGTAACCTGTTTTTTCATTCTCTCTGCTGCTTGTCTGGGGTCCATATATGTGCACCACGCACTCTTGTGAATAAAAAAGGAATAACGTTCCATGGATTACGTGATGTGTGGAAAATTATTCCACAGTTTGCACAGAAATGCTTTTCAGAATTCCACAGAATTTAAAAAGAAATTTCAAAAAGCATTTTGGAAACGGAATTGCCATGTCACACAAATTCTGATGGCAGAATTGTGCATTCCACAAACCTAGTCTGTCTATATGTAAGCCCACCAAATGGAGCTTAGCTGTGAGGGCTATGGCCCCCTGCTGGTCATCCATAAGTGACCCTGGTGGGATTCAGGCCTGCTGGCCCTGTTGTGCTCCATGGCTGTGGTCACCGGTGTCCCACTGCACAGTCCCATTGTTCAGGTGAGGGCTGAGTCCCAATTGATATTTCCGTGCCTCCAGGTGCATACGTTGGCAACAAACAGTCCCAGGAGCTGCCGTGGAAGGGACCGCAAATGTAAATAAAAAATATGGTGGCCCGCACCCTTCTGCATATGTGCTGCCGCCTGGGAGGACATTTAAAGGGGCCGTGGCTCTGTTAGTGTGTTCTGGTGGCAGCCACTATTAAAATGTATCCCATATCCTGGACAGACAGTGGAGCTGGGGATCAGCACACTCAAGTCTCGGGGTCTGCCTTGCAGGCACAAGTAATAAAGAATAAGGGCCAACTTTTTTGGGACTAAAATGTAAACAAATATGGCAGCCCCCATGGGACTCTGCAGGAAAGGGGGGCTGCTGGGAAAGTTCAAGGGTCACTGAAAATGACTGGGAAGTTATGCAGTTATCAGGAGAGGACTTTGAGAAAACTATAAATAGGACTGCATGCCTGCCAAAAGGGAGAGATCAGCCTGAGCCTGAAGAGAAACTGGAGTGTAGGAGAGACTGCTTTGCGCCATCCAGCCCTAGGCCTGCACTTGTCTCAATGACCTGTCCAGCCCCAGCTACACAGCCAGGCAGGTGCCTGAAGAACTGTGCTGCAGAAAAAAGGCAGTGTTGCAGAGAGAGCTGCTTGGAGTTTGCTGCAGCGAGAGGAGAGAGACAGAGAGACTCATGGGGTGCAGCCAGAGGAAGAGGAAATGTCTGGAGCTGCAGTGTGGGAATAGAGACTGTAAGCTGTGCGGAACCGAAGAGTTCTGCAGCAGTAGAAAAGCCAGAGAGTTTGTGGTGGAGGAGAGAAAAGTGAGAGTGCTCTGACTGAGAAAAGGGGCTGTATGTGTTGCAGGAGAAAGGGAGAGAGAGAGAGAAACTGAAGAGTTTACAGCTTGAAAGTAGCTATTGTGAGCACACAGCATAGCAGTTGAAGTGGTTTAAGCCAGAGTTTGTGTCTGACAAGGAGATCGAGTACCGGGTCCCCTCAGTGGGGTAATTGCCTGCTGAGACTGCTGCTCTATTGCTGCAAACCAAAGTGACTGGTTGTGCTGAGTTAGAGACTGAGCAAAAGCCCAGCCATATTGTTGCTGCAGGAAAGATTCTGTGCCACGCTGCAAGCCTGGGAACCCAGCTAGCCCTGTTGCCAGACCATCGTGAGGAAGACGGCGAGAGGCCTGCCTGGCGAACACGGTCTACAAAGGCCTCAGAGGTGAAGATGGCCAGGCAGGTGAAGACCAGCATCCTTCTACCTCTTCAAGTCAGCCAGCACTGCAGCCTTCTGGTGCACCACCGAGATACCTCTGTGCTAACGTACCATATCCGTCATGTTGAACACCCTAATGAACTGCTGAACTGGAAGTACCCCCTAGCTGTGATTTGGGGAGCCTTTATTAGCTACCTAGGTTAAAATTAGGGGGTTAGGTCCTGGGCTGGATTGTGCCCAGACCTGAAGTTTTATTGTTTTCCATGGTTTAACGTTATTTGGGCCCCAAAAAGATCCCCAGCGCATCTACTCCGAAAGTGCGGTACCCACCAAAGGTATGGTAGAGACATTTTGGGCAGCTGCCATTAGGAAGCTGGGTGCACCTGTAGGTGGGAGGTGGGGACTGTGTGGGGAGAAATTGTTTCAACCAGTTATTAATGTTGTGCTATTTTCCTCCCTTGTTCCCTTCCCCCAGAACAAATACTGTAAATTATTCATGTTATATGCTGGTATTGTGAATCACTGCAAAAGTGGGGATTGTTGTTGTGTGGGAAAGTGTCTCAGCCTGGCGATGGGGTGGTGACCTGCAGTTTCTTCTGAGTATTCCTGCCATTACCCAGATGGAGCACTGTGCCATTTTCCACCTCATTAGAACCCAAGTCAAGCCCTCAGAGGTGTGTCTAGGTGAGATCTGAGGGCCCTGGAAGCAGCCAAGGTGAGTTTAGGGCCATTACACGTACATTAGATGGTCCTGAGGAAGGTCATGTCTATCAACACTCTCAAGGGAACCCACCACAGTGGAAACACTCTCCTGCGAGTAAATACCCTCTATGAACCCCCGAGGGACCAGGTAAGTGACAAGGAATGGTGACCGATAAGGCACTTGGCTCTTGTGGAGAGATGGTCATGGGCTGCCTGGCATTCATGCCCCCTTCCCCGCTGGCTGAACTTGGAGCTGCTTTGGCACGGGCTAGACTCCAGCTCTCCTGGCCAGAAACATGGTGCAGCTTGGGTGCCCCCCCCACCAACATGGGGGTGCAGAGAGGGATACAAGAAAATGAACACAAATAATTATTATCAAAAAGTGTGGGACATCAACTGTAACTAGAAATTCTTGTCATGGCACTGCCTCCAGAATTCGAAATCCATCAAAATATATTTCTTTTTTTGTGCTCCAAGGACTCAAATCAGTTATGCGTACTCCGTGGTTACTGGCTTCCAATAATTACAATTCTGTTTTTTAACATCACCCTGCACAAACTGTAATGTCCCAATGTATATGAACTCTTAATTTGGTGTAATATATTTTCATTAAGTGGATATGTAGCAGTGACTAAATTAGTGCAAAACAACCAGACTCTTATCTGTTCAGGGTGTTTTAAGTTTTGCCAAAATGAATTATCCAAATGGTCTGGACATGAGAAATAGCTTCAAACTCTTAGTCAGGCCTCTGATAATTTGTCTATGATTTCATAAGGAAAGGATTTTTTACCATCCAATTAGTCTTAATCCAGAGTTTTAGCCTTACAGTCATTCCCTTGCGGCCCTACTTCCGACAATCTCCCAGCCTTGCCAGTACAGCTTGATTAATAGTGCAGGGTCGCCAGCCCATCTGCACAGCAGTTGGATTTCCACTTGCGATGCTGGCAACCAGGGTTCGGGAGTGGACTCGGGTCGCTGGAGGGCCAGCCGGGGGAGAAAGGCTTGAGCATTCCATGACTGCTCGCCCTCTCCAGGGGGAGGCCAAGGCCCACAGTTTGCCTGACCCCAGGCAGAGGCTCAGGGTACGGCAAGTCCTGTCACCGGGAGGGGCCAGTCAAGATGCATGGTGGACTTTGGTGCTGAGCGCCTTGATGTCAGGGACACACACCACGCCAAGGGAGAAAAAAGGAGGAAACACCAGTGTCTGTCTCCTAGGTGGCAGGGACTCAGCAGTGACCCTGATTGCCCGCACCTCCCGACAACCCTGGTGGGTCCAACACTAACAAGATTTTCTGGACCTGCTGCCCCATACCCAGTTGGGGACGTACAGCTATGGCTCAATGGGGAACCGCCGGGACAGAATCGGGGAGAGACTGCAGTCTGTGTCTCCCGAAAGAGTGGAGACCGACACTGAGAGAGGAATAAACAGAAATTTCAAAAAAAAAAAAAGGTAGTGCAGGGTCAGAGCACTGGTGAATTTTGCTACCCCCCTTTGTTGCCCACCATGTTTCTCTGCATCTTTTATTTTTTATTTTAGTCTTTGGTAACCGGGTGAGGCCCACTAGGCACAAGTGCCTGTTTTCAGGGGTGACCTGGGAGCACTTAGTGGTTAAGTGACTTGCTCAGAGTCACACGGTATGCAAGTGGAGGTTGTGAAAATCAAACTCAGGTCTGGTCAGCGGGATGTATCAAGCTCGTTTACACCTTGCTCGTCTAACCTCTAGGCTATACTGCCAGACCTAATCTGTGCCCACCTGCATCCCATTCCAGCAGGCCTCGAACGCCTCCCCACTACACGACAGACTCAACCCTCACTGCCACCTCAGGGATCCCATCCAAACCTCAACTAGACATTCAGGGGGATGGGATGGTTTGTCTCCACTGGGGGCCTCCTCTGGTGATTGTGGAGGTGCCCCTCCTGAAGTGCCTTCACTGCCCTCCCGATTGGCTGGCTTGTCCCTGATAGGGCACCTCCCTACAACCAAGAGGAAGAACTGCTCATCCTGGATGCCAGGTTGGGGTGTGTAATATCTGTGTTATGCTGAGGGGGTTCATTGGCACTGGGAGGATGCTGAGAGACCAACATATTGTAAACCATGTAGCATTTTTGCCAGTTTTCTCTCTGCCCTTCCTCGTGACCATGCTGCGACTGGCCGGGGTGGGGTGGAGCTTAACGACGCTTGGTGACCCATACCATCACAGGTAACACTATCACGCCACCACCAGGAGCTGCTGAAGAGCATTACAGCAAGCAGCCCTCCCCCACCATGAAGAGAGCATCCAATGGACACTCTGTACCCTCCTTGCTGACCTCCGCTCCTGAAGTCCCAGTCTCAGCTCTTGAACCTGGGTCATCAGCATGCCAAAGTGATCCCACTTGAAGTCACAAAGCCCGACTGCCCCCTTTTTGTGCTGCCTTCCCTCCTCCTGCATTTACCACAGCCCACCTATGTGACTACAGTGACCCTGTGGTGGAGGGAGGGACACATGCACCTCCACAGAGGGTTCTATGAGAGAGATAAAGGATGGTGCCTCCTCCACCATTGCTGCCTCGGACCACTAATTGCCAGATTGTAGGGAGCCCAAGCTTGCTCTCTAATCCAGGCCTACGTATAGTGGCACATGCCACTAACTCATTCAGATACTTAACTCCTCTATTCTTAACTGCCTCTCTCTGTCCCTCTGCTAAACTTCCCTCTATTTTGCCTGTTGACTGCTGCAAGATTTTCATAACTTGTAAAACACTTTGGGTTACAGTGTATGAAATGCACTATATAAAACCAAATTTCATTCTTTTCCTACCCACCTCGTCAGCTATTTGGGCAAAAAGCTTGACTATCCATAGGAGGGAAACTAAAATGGTGCAAGATCTACATCAGAAGCCCTACAAGGAGAGACTAAGGGACCACCATATGTACACCCTGGAAGAGAGGAGGGGTATGATAGAAACCTTTAAACCCTCACTGGAGTAAATAAGGTACGGGATGAGAGTATTTAAAAAAGAACAAGAGGACATGCTATGCAGCTGGAGGGGGCAGATTTAGGAGAGATGCGAAGAAGTGCTTCTTTACTGAAAGAGTGGTGGTGGATGTCTGGAACAGTAGTCCAGCGGAGGTGGTGGGGTTAAAAAAATGCATTGGATAGGTATAAGGGAATCTTAGTGCAAAGGAAAGGGGGTGAAAGAGTTGGAAATCAAGCAGGGTCTGCAGTGATACTGTGAGTAGGGAACAATGGGTAGACTGGGTGGGCCAAGTGGTCCTTATCTGGTGCCAAATTCTACCTTTCTATATTTCCGTTGCGAGCAGAATCCTTTGTGTCCAGTGGTGAGGAACTGCTTTGGCTTGCTGCCGATCTTGGTTCATGCCCTGAACCCACATGTCGGGAGTGGAGGCCTGTAGGGAGCACTTCCGAGCACCCTTTGGATGCCTTCCTGTGGGAGGAAGGATAAGGTTGCACCACTCCTCTAGCAGCCCTTGGTGAAGGCAAAATGGGTAGTCATGTACCGCCTGGTACTCCTCAAACAGGTTTGCTACTGCGTGGTCAGTCAGATGGAGGTGGGCGGGCAGTCAAAAACAGAAGGAAAAGGAGAACCCATTGAGGCATTCCAGATAATGGAAGGATGCTCCAGCCATGCTCCCAGACATAGAAACATAGACTTTGACGGCAGATAAGGACTGCTAGGCCCATCTAGTCTGCCCATTTCCCTACCTACAGGATAGGCCGCAGATCCTAGTTAACCAACAGCCTTTATCTTCCTGCCCCCCACAAGAATTGCCTTATGTCTGTCCCATGCATTCTTGAATTCTCCCACAGTTTTAGACCCCACAACTTCCTCAGGAAGGCTGTTCCATGCATCCACTACCCTCTCTGTGAAATAATACTTCCTCACATTGCCCCTGAACGCCCTCCTTCTATCTTTAAATTGTGTCTCCTTGTTCTTGCAAGTCTCTTTTTCTGAAAGATGCTACCCTCTTGGACTTTGTTGATTCCCTTGAGGTACTTGAAAGTTTCTATCATGTCCCCCTCTCCTCTTCCTCAAGGGTATACATATTAAGCTCCTTTAGTCTCTCATCTGACTTCTCTTGCAGACCCTGCACCATTTAGTTGCCCTCCTCTGGACTGCCTCTATCCTGTCTATGTCCTTGCGGAGATGGGGTCTCAGAACTGGACACAGTATTCAGATGGGGTCTCACCAACTGTCTATACAGAGGGATAACAACTTCCTGTTTTCTGCTGCTGATGCCTCTCCCTATACATCCCAGTATACCCTGGCCCTCCCTACTGCCTTCTCATTGCTTGCTAACCTTAAGGTCATCTGATATGATTACCCCAGGTCCCTTTCCTGTTTTGTTGTTGTTACTACCTCCCACCCATTGTGTATTCTTCCCTGGGTTCTTGTTTCCCAGGTGCATTATTTTGCACTTTTTGCATTGAATCCTAGCTGCCATACATCTGACCATTCCTCCAACCTTGCCAAGTCCCTTTCATCCTTTCCACGTCTCCTTGTGTATCAACCCTGTTGCAGATCTTTGTGTCATCTGCAAAGGTATACTTTTCCTTCCAGTCCCTCTGCAATGTCACTGATGAAGACATTAAAAAGGACTGGACCCAATACTGAACCCTGCGGTACCCACTAGTAACCGCCCTTTCTTCAGAGTGGACTCCATTTACAATTACCTTCTGTGTCCTGTTGTCCAGCCAATGTTTTACCCAGGCTACCACCCTGGGACCCACTCCCAGGCTGGTTAATTTGACTATCAATCTTTTGTGTGGGACTGTGTCAAATGCCTTGCTAAAGTCTAGGTAGGCCATGTCCACAGCCCCTCCCTGGTCTACTACTTTGGTCACCCAGTCAAAGAAATCTATTAGATTCGTCTGACATGACCTTCCCGCTGTGAACCCATGCTGCCTTGGATCCTGTGCTCCACTGCCCTCTAGGTACTCAACTATTCTTTCCTTCAGAAGTGACTCCATCACTTTCCCTACCACAGAGGTCAGACTGACAGGTCTGTAGTTTCCTGCCTCTGTCTTGGTCCTACTTTTGTGAAGGGGAATCAGATCCGCCTTCCTCCAGTCCTCGGGTACCACACCATCCTCCCATGATTTATTAAAAGAGTAGCCAGTGGTTTCACTAGTTCCTTCCTTAATTCTTTTAGAATTCTGGGGTGAATTCCATCAGGACCCATTGCTTTGTCCACCTTCAGTTTTAGGAGTTCTTGCAGAACCCTTTCTTCTGTGAAAGGACTGGGATCGACCCCCTATCAAGAGTGCTTCTGTTAATTGGATTAGGCACTTCCCCTCCTCTTTGTGAATACTGAGCAGAAATATCGTTCAGTATTCCTGCTTTTCACTGTCCCCCTGCCCACCCACCATTCATTCTATTCAGCCTCACTATCCCTCCCTTTGTCTTTCTCACTCGCTGATGTACCTATAAAAGGTTTTATCCCCTTCTTAACTGAGTTGGCTATCTTTTCCTCAGTTTGGGCCTTTGCTATTCTGACTTCCCTCCCTGCTTCTTTCTGCCTTAATTGGTACAGCTCTCTGTCCTGCTCCTTCTGTGTTTCCTTATACTTCCGGAATGCTATCTTTTTCTTCCTGACTTTCACAGCCACCTCTCTTGAGACCCATAGTGGCTTTTTCTTTCATTTTGATTTGTTTATTTGCTTCACACAAAGGCTTGTTGCGTCTGTGATGGCAGTTTTGATAATTCCCCATTGTTGCTCCACACCTCCTTCTAGCCTGTTTGCTAGTGCTTTTCTGAGGCACTCTCCCATCTTGCCAAAGTCAGCCCTCCTAAAGTCCAGTACCTTCACTTTTGTATGGCTTGACTCTGTGGCTGAGTTTAACGTGAACCACACTGTTTGATGGTCACTTGTCCCCAGATGGCAACCTGCTTCTAGATCTGAGATCCTCTCACTGCCCCCGTTTGAGAGTACAAGGTCTAAGATTGCTCCCTCACGAGTGGGTTCCAAAACTAGCTGTCTAATGTCTGCCACCTGTAGGGCGTCAAGAATGGCCCTGCTCTTGGATGTGGCTGCAGCAAATGTGCTCCAGTTAACATCTGGCATATTCAGGTCTCCCATCAACAGTATCTCCCCTTTCTCTGCCATTCTAAGAATTCCTTCCATCATATCCTTGTCCATTCCTTCCCCCTGACATGGGGGTCTGTACACAACCCCTGTGCGGATTGTGGTGCCCTTTCCAGTCTCCAAGGTGACCCACAGTGCCTCCTCTCCTCCCTGTTTACTCTTTTGTTCAGTATGCTTTTATCCCTTCCTTTACATGAGAGCTACTCCCCCTCTTCTCCTGCCTGTCTCTCCTGTAGGTTATGTACCCTGGTATGTTAACATCCCAGTCATGGTTCTCTGTGTGCCATGTTTCTGTGACTGCTACGATATCCAGGCATCCCTCTTCCATTAAGGCCACCAGCTCAGGGAGCTTGTTGCCCAGACTACGAGCATTGGTACTCATTACCCTCCATTTCCTGATGGCCTTACCCCTTTTGCCCCATCCCTGTCCTTCTTGCCTTTGTCACTTTCTCCATTTACCTCCTATCAACACCTCCATGTTGGTGTTTGCCACACTTACTACTGTGATTGTTTGGGGGCTAGGATTTCCTGCTCCTTTCCAGTGCCTCCCTCCTTGGCTAGTTTAAAAGCTTGCCAATGAAGCATTTAAACCTATCACCTAGGATCCTGGTTCCTCCGGACAGATGCAGCCCATCATGCCAGTATAGGCTTGCATCACTCCAGGTGGACCCCAGTCCCCAATGAAGCCAAATCCCTGAGCTCCACACCAGTTTTCAACCACTGATTGAATCCATGGTAACGGAACACTCTAGCCTCTCCTATGCCATAGATGGGTAGCACCTCCGAGAAGGTTACCGTGCAGCTACTTGACTAAGGCCCATCCCCAATTCCACAAACTCTTCCTGCACTTCTCTAATCCCTTTCTTAGCCAGGTCATTTGTCCCTAGGTGGACAATGACATCCAGCTCCCTCCCTGTGCAGCTGCTCGGCAATCCCCTGATTCGCTCCCTGTCCCTCAAGCCATGGCGCCAGGCAGGCACCTTACTCCTCTCCTTCCTTGCCCAGTTCTACCTTCCTAAGAATGGAGTCCCCCACCAGGAGTTGTTTCCTTCCCCTGCAGGGTCCCCTGCCACCCTCCTGTGAGTCTCCTTTGTGGAGGTTCCCAGCATCCTCCTTGGTCTCCACTGTAGGTGCCTCCATAGAGGAACCACACTTTGCCAGAATGGCATAGGAATTGTGGAGAGGTACAACTGGAGGGATGTGCCTCTGTTCCACCACCCTCGCCATCCCTGAGCCACTGTGGTCCAACCGCTCCTCTTTCTTGGCAACCTCTGAGGCAAGCAGTGGCACTGGTGGTCCCTGGATGGAAGAGGAGGTCCCACAAATCCTGGCCAACTCAGCCTGGAGATGAGCAACCTCCTCCCTCAGCCCAGAGAGGTGCCTGCAGATGGGACACCGCATCCTCCAGAATATCTCCTGAAGACTGCTGCTCCACAGCCACTGCACCACTCCAATCATGTCTTATTTCTGACCCCTTAACTGTTTGCAATCCTTACTCTTTTCGTCTGTTTTTCTCTCTCTCCTTACTTTCTGCCTGTGTGCCCTTTAAGCTCCTGATTGTCCTGTTCTGAGACAAGAATATCCTATATTTCTCAGTAGACCACTTACTTGTTCAGAGGCAGACCTCCAGCAGCTAGAGGGGCCGGAGAGCTACTCTTGCCCCTTCTAGGATGGTGGGTCCTTGGTGGTTCTGTGATCACTCACTTCCTGCCCCTAAACAGGAAGTTCCTGTTGTCAGTCAAATCCTGTGCCTATAAAAATAGAACTAGCTTTGGGTGGAGGAGAGGGACGGAGGGCAATATAGTCCCAGCAGACTCCCTAATTACGCAGTGCCTGCACCCAGTGCTTCACATGAGGAGAGTACTGGCCTATTTCACTCATCGATTTGTAAGAAATACTCGAGTACTGACACTCATCCCGACCCTTGGAAATGCCCCATAAATACTTCAGAAAGAGTGAGTTTTCCAAGTTTAAAGCACTTTTACTCATCAAAATTTTATTTTACTCACCGAATGTCAAAATTATCTGAAGCACCGCCTGCATTCCCCCCCAGCTGCTATCTCAGATGTCACTTACTCCACCTGGTGGCAGGAGGAGGGAAGTCATGTAGGAAGGGATAGACCCAGGCCAGCAGTCTGTGGAGTTCCAGCTGATGCTGGTAGCAGGTATTGGTGGCTGAAGGGTGGAGTTATGCATGCAGCAGGGGCACGAGGTGTGTCTGAAGAAGGTAAGTGTCTTAAGGCTAGTTGAAAAATAGAGGAAATGCCAAAAAAAAAAGTTATCAATCTGGTCATGTAATCCATTCTGTTTCACAAACAGATCATGGGGCAGTACAGCTCAGTTGGGCCAAGCATCTGACTTATACCATCACCATCTAAAACAGTGCTAGCCAATGCTGTCCGGGGAATGTGCTTGTGCTCATCTTTACATGTTTCACGTAACTCTAGAGCACAGCACTACTGACATACTAGTGAGTATGTGTGCACAGCTTGTGTGTGAGCACAGTATGTCTGTGTGTGGCATGCATGAGTACAGCATGTGTGTGTGTGTGTGTGTGTGTGTGTGTGCGGCATACATGAGTACAATATGTGCACGTGCAGCATGCGAGTGAGTACAGTGTGTGTGTCATGTGTAAGTACAGGTTGCATATGTGAAGCATGCATTTGAGCACAATTTGTGTGTGCGGCATGCATGTGAGTACTGTATGCAGTGAGTGCAGTATATGTGGCATATGTGTGAGTACAATACTGTACGTGTGTGTGTGCGCAGTGTGCATGTGAGTACACTGTATAGCGAGTGAGTACAGTGTGTGTGCATGTGCATGTGTATGCAGCATGCATGTAACTACAGCATGTGCGGTGTGCATGTGAGTACACTGCAGCGTGTGCATAAGTACAGTATATGTGCATGCTGGGTATGTGGATGCAGTATGTGTGTGCAGTACAGTTTGTATATGTGGCAGAAGTGTAAGTGCAGTTTGTGTGTGGTGTACTTGTGTGTGCATACAGCATGTGTGTTTAACATGTGTGAGTACAGTGTGTGCGTGAGTGTACAGTATGTGCCTGTATGGCATGTGTGTGCTGTGTGGGTGTGGCTATAGTATGTGTGCATTGTGTTTGGAATACTGTATGTGTGGTACAGTGTGTGTGTGTGTATATACAGTACAGTGTATGTGAGCTGTATGTTAGTATATTGTGCACATGTGGTGTGTGTGTGAGTACAGTATGTTTGTGTGCAGCATGCATATGATCACAATATGTATGTAGAGCAATAGCTTGACACATGCATGTGAGCACAGTATGCATATCTAAGGTGTGCATGTGAGCGGCAAGTGTTTGAGTACAGTATGTATGTGAATACAGTATGTGTGTGTGTGCACTGTGCATTTTTGTGCAGTATGTGTGTGATGTGCGCGAGTACAGTATGAGTAGGAGTACAGTATGCGGTGTGCAGCGTGTCTGAGTACAGTAAGCATGTGTGTGTCTGTGTGTGGCATGCTTGAATACAGTATGCAGCATGCGTGTGACTGCAATATGTGTGTGCAGCATGAGTGAGCACACTGCGTGTTAACATAGTATGCATATGTGAGACATGCATGTGAGGGCAGTGTGCGTGTGTGTGGCATGTGTTTGAGTACAGTATGTGTGTTTGCGGTGTGCATGTGAGTACAGTACTTGTGTGCTGCATTCATGTGGATACATTATGTGTGTGTGTGGCATGTATGTTTGCACAGTGTGTGTGTGTGTGGTGTGTGGGAGTACAGTACGCTGTGTGCAGCATGTTTGACTACAGTACGTGTGTGTGGCATGCATGAATAAAGTGTGCAGAGTGCATCTGAGCTCAGTGTATGTGTGTGAGGCCCGAGTGTGAGCACAGCATGCATGGGATTACAGTATGCGTGTGTGCAGCATGTGAGCACAGTGGTTTGTATGGCATGTGTGCGAGTACAGTATGCTGTGTACGTGTGCGAGTTCACTATGTGGGTGGGTGGCATGCATAAGTACTGTATGCTGTGTACGTGTGAGTACACTATGCGGGTGGGTGGCATGCATAAGTACAGTATACTCTGTGCGTGTGCGAGTACACTATGAGGGTGGCATGCATGTACAGTATGCTGTGTGTGTGCGAGTACACTATGCGGGTGGGTGGCATGCATAAGTACAATATGCTGTGTGCGTGTGCGAGTATACTATGTGGGTGGGTGGCATGCATAAGTACAGTATGCTGTGTGCGAGTACACTATGCGGGTGGGTGGCATGCATAAGTACAGTATGCTGTGTGCGTGTGTGAGTACACTGCGGGTGGGTGGCATGCATAAGTACAGTATGCTGTGAGCGTGAGCGAGTACACTATGCGAGTGGGTGGTATACATAAGTACAGTATGCTGTGTGCGTGTGTGATTACACTGTGTGGGTGGGTGGCATGCATAAGTACAGTATGCTGTGAGCGTGTGCGAGTACACTATGCGGGTGGGTGGTATACATAAGTACAGTTTGCTGTGTGCGTGTGTGATTACACTGTGCGGGTGGGTGGCATGCATAAGTACAGTATGCTGTGTGCGTGTGTGAGTACACTATGCGGGTGGATGGCATGCATAAGTACAGTATGCTGTGTGTGTGTGTGTGTGTGTGTGTGTGTACACGATGCGGGTGGGTGGCATGCGTGTGAGTACAGCATGCTGTGTGTGAGTACACTATGCGGGTGGGTGGCATGCATAAGTACAGTATGCTGTGTGTGTGAGTACACTATGCGGGTGGGTGGCATGCATAAGTACAGTATGCTGTGTGAGAACACTATGCGGTGGGTGGCATGCATATGTCAGTATGCTGCATGTGTGAGTACACTATGCGGTGGGTGGCATGCAGGCACAGTATGCTGTGTCGTGTGTGAGTACACTATCTGGCTGGGTGGCATGCATAAGTACAGTATGCTGTGTGCGTGTGTGAGTACACTATGCGGGTGGGTGGCATGCAGTGAGTACAGCATGCTGTGTGCATGTGGTATACTGCGGGTGGGTGGCATGCATATGTACAGTGTGCTGTGTGTGTGGTGGTACACTATGCGGGTGGGTGTCATGCATAAGTACAGTATGCTGTGTGTGTGTGTGGTACACTATGCGGATGGGTGGCATGCATAAGTGCAGTATGCTGTGTGCGTGTGTGTGAGTACACTATGCGGTGGGTGGCATGCATAAGTACAGTATGCTGTGTTGTGTGTGAGTACACTATGCGGGTGGGTGGCATGCATAAGTACAGTATGCTGTGTGCGTGTGTGAGTACACTATGCGGGTGGGTGGCAGGCATAAGCACAGTATGCTGTGCACGTGAGTACACTGTGGGTGGGTGGCATGCGTGTGAGTACAGCATGCTGTGTGCATGTGTGAGTACACTATGCGTGTGGGTGGCATGCATAAGTACAGTATGCTGTGTATGTGTGTGAGTACACTATGCGGGTGGGTGACATGCATAAGTACAGTATGCTGTGATAGTGTGTGAGTACACTATGCGACTGGGTGGCATGCATAAGTACAGTATGCTGTGGTGTGTGAGTACACTATGCGGGTGGGTGGCATGCATAAGTACGAGTATGCTGTGTGAGTACACTGTGGCATGGTGTGCATGTGTACTGTGTGGGTGTGTGAGTACACTATGCGGCTGGGTGGCATGCATAAGTACAGTAAGCTGTGTGCGTGTGTGAGTACACTATGCGGGTGGATGGCATGCATAAGTACAGTATACTGTGTGTGTGTGAGTACACTATGCGGGTGGGTGGCATGCGTGTGAGTACAGCATGCTGTGTGCGTGTGTGAGTACACTGCGGGTGGGTGGCATGCATATGTACAGTGTGCTATGTGCGTGTGTGAGTACACTATGCGAGTGGGTGGCTTGCATAAGTACAGTATGCTGTGTATGTGTGTGAGTACACTATGCGGGTGGGTGGCATGCATAAGTACAGTATGCTGTGTGCGTGTGTGAGTACACTTTGCGGGTGGGTGGCATGCATAAGTACAGTATGCTGTGTGCGTGTGTGAGTACACTATGCGGGTGGGTGGCAGGCATAAGCACAGTATGCTGTGCACGTGTGAGTACACTATGTGGGTGGGTGGCATGCGTGTGAGTACAGCATGCTGTGTGCATGTGTGAGTACACTATGCGGGTGGGTGGCATGCATATGTACAGTGTGCTGTGTGCGTGTGTGAGTACACTATGCGAGTGGGTGGCTTGCATAAGTACAGTATGCTGTGTATGTGTGTGAGTACACTATGCGGGTGGGTGGCATGCATAAGTACAGTATGCTGTGTGCGTGTGTGAGTACACTATGCGGGTGGGTGGCATGCATAAGTACAGTATGCTGTGTGCGTGTGTGAGTACACTATGCGGGTGGGTGGCAGGCATAAGCACAGTATGCTGTGCACGTGTGAGTACACTATGTGGGTGGGTGGCATGCGTGTGAGTACAGCATGCTGTGTGCATGTGTGAGTACACTATGCGGGTGGGTGGCATGCATAAGTACAGTATGCTGTGACGTGTGTGAGTACACTATGCGGGTGGGTGATGCATAAGTACAGTATGCTGAATAGTGTGTGAGTACACTATCGGGTGGGTGGCATGCATAAGTACAGTATGTTGTGTGCGTGTGTGAGTACACTATGCGGGTGGGTGGCATGCATGTGAGTACAGCCTGCTGTGTGCGTGTGTGATTACACTATGTGGGTGGGTGGCATGCATGTAAGTACAGCATGCTGTGTGCGTGTGTGAGTACACTATGCGGGTGGGTGGCATGCGGTGAGTACAGCATGCTGTGTGCGTGTGTGGGTACACTATGCGGGTGGGTGGCATGCGTGTGAGTACAGCATGCTGTGTGCATGTGTGAGTACACTATGCGTGTGGGTGGCATGCATAAGTACAGTATGCTGTGTATGTGTGTGAGTACACTATGCGGGTGGGTGACATGCATAAGTACAGTATGCTGTGTGCATGTGTGAGTACACTATGCGGCTGGGTGGCATGCATGAGTACAGTATGCATGACAGTGCGATGTGCTTGTGGTCTGCCTTTGCAAACTCTGTGCTATGTGTTACATAGCTGACCACTCACTGTTATTCTGTGATTTCAATGGAGCGGTAAATCTTACTCACAGTTCACACAGTTTAAATGGTTCACACCATTATACAGGCGCGTGACCTCAGAATCACGATTACCAGTGTTGACTGTGAATAACAGCGCAAATGTAAACTGTTATAAAATGGATAGAAAATATGTTGGAAACTGATTGGCAGAGAGTTACTCACCTGTGAGGTTATCCTCGCACATCATGGGTGAAACTACTGTAGAGCTCACAAAACAACCTGCTTACCACTGAAAACTTGTGCTTCCAGTCCTGACTCCTTTCTGCCCTCTGCTGTCCTGGCTGCCTTAATGCATGCCAGTACAAATCCCCACTTTAAAAAATCCTCAACTCTCCCCTCTGCTCTGCCAGCCCAGCTTATAAAATTCAAGAAAATTCCCCTGCCTGCCCCGATAATGCCTGCAGTCACCTGCATGGTGTGTATCTTCACTGCCTGCACTCTCACCCATTTCTGTTGGTACAAAGAGCTGCTCTGTTTGGCTTCACAGTACTCCACCTCACTGTCCATGCATTAGCTTTGTACACCTGTGCGGTGTCACAAGTACAGTAACATTGCCCACGATTTTATTACTAGCAGTGCCACTACTCACTCTCCCTGGCCTTATTAGAACAGTAGCAAACCAAGGTTATGGGTTCAGTCCAGACCACTGGACCCAGAATGGACCAAAGTGGTTAAAACCAGACCAGGCACAACTTGTCCAGCTGTTCTGGCTGGACCAGTAAGTGCATTTTTTTACCATTGTGGTCCACCCATTCTAGCTGGTCTGGAGTATCTCTTTGCTGAGGGTATGGGTGAAATGCAAACTGCTGTACTAGGAATAAACCAAAGTGATAAAGGTCTGGTCTACATTCAGTGGTCTGGATTTCACTGATACCCTTACCTTAGATTAAATACTGACCAGCTGGTAGAAACCAGTGGTAAAAACTGGACTGATTGGTCCTTCTGGAACAGCCAGACTGTGCAAGTCGCATCCAGTCCAGCTGGACCAGCCAGTCACATTTTACCAGCTTGGTCTGGTGTGAGTCCAGAGGTCCAGAATTTACTATGCCCCACAAAGTGTGTGTGTGTGTGTGTGTGAGCATACATGTGAGTGTACATACACATACGCATTAGGGAGGAGGGACTTCCATACTACAATGGAGGTCTGCAACAGTGATACCTACTACCAGCAACACATAAACCAGGGGCTCTTTTTTTTTTTTACAGTTACCAGTACACATAAAAAAAACAGAAAAATATTAAAAAAAAAAAAAAATAAAGTTTTTATTGCTACAAAACAGATCCATTTTATAATAGCAATAACGTACTCCACGGTGTGCGTTCTGGTGGGCTAAACGGTGTCACTTCTTGGGTGGATGAAGTCACTCCACACGTGAGGTGTGACATTTTCCCCCACCATTATGAAGACGCTGTTGTGCCTTATTGCAACAGCTCTCGCCTACACTTAGTACTCCGTGTCTTAAAACTCTGCAAGTGGTGCAGGGCCCAGTGTGGCCTTGCTTCCCTCTAAACAAAACAAAACACAGAGGAGTCTGCTCTAAAAACCACTGCAGCGAACCAACGAATGGAGTAACAGACCCCTTCCCTAACTGTTTCAAAGTTTGGACTACTTTCTATTAATAAAAGGAGATACTGCTATCTTGTGGGCAAACCCGTGTTTTGTGACTGTCGCTTCTTCAGGGTACCACAATATCTTGTAACGCCTTATTAACTTCTCAGTGCTCACAGGAAGCTGAAGAGAGGCACCTGTGGCAGAACGCTTGATGGCTAGTATACCCTTCGGTGAATCACCTGAGGCAGTATAGCGCGAGTGGTTTAAGGCTCTGAGCTGCAAACCTGTAGACCTGGGTTTGAATGCCACAGCCCCTACTTGCATACTGTGTGACCCTGAGCAAGTCACTTAACTTCCTTGTGCCCCAGGTCACACCTGTGAACAAACTTTCAGCTTAATGTCTTTTTCCTGCTTTAAAAAAATCACAGCACAGAAAATGACAGCCATTGTTCAGGATTGCTAGGAAATTAAATTGCCTGTTCGTGCTGAGACGTTACTATGGAGTTACAAGATATCGTGGTACCCTCAAATTATAAATCATGACATCATTTGTATTGTCAGAACGGTTTGTTTCGAAACATTCCAGTCCATCTTATAACCATGAGACAGACAGCAACTGTAAATCTGAACATGCAGAAGTGACGGTCACAAAACACTGCTTTGTCCATGAGACCGCTGTCTCCTTTATTTTTTTTTTTACCATTGTTTTTATTTACTTATTTTTTTCAGTTTGGGATTAACACCTTTGAGCCAGTGGCTCGTTTACAAAGGTTCCAAGTCACACAAAAGTACAGAGCAGAATAAACAGCAACAACAGTATATACACAGAAATACTTGGCATACAAAAGATAGCTTAACTTCAAGGTTACATAAAAAAACAATTGTGCTTAATTGTCAAGTTACACTTTGGTTATAGATTGTTTTGATATTTACAATGAAATTTCACCATCAGTCCTGCATATATAGACAGGCAGTTCAATTCTGTTCCTAGAAGTAAGCTACCCTGTGCTGAGTGCACAGGTCAGCAGAAGGATTTCAGGAACATCGTTTTTGGGTAGGGTAAGGCCACCAGAAAGAAAGGCTTTGTTGAAGATGTGCTAGAGTGGTAGCCTGAGAGGGCTTTGTCATTGGAGGTGGAGGGTCAGTGGTGTCTCCTGAGCAACCGAATTGGCCCGTCTGATCTCGATCAAGGTCCAGGACCCCCTCGACCGACAGGCCGAGGAAGAGCCACAAGCGCTCGAAAAAGAGGTGATGCCACCTGTCGTCCTTGTCCTCCTCAGATGAGGAGGGGCTCCGGCGGAAACTCCGTCTGTGCTACGAGGACCTCATGTGGCAACAGCTGATTTTGACAGGTCACAAGCCGACCCCGGCTTCTACCCCAGCCATTACTTGGCTTCTGCCTTCCAGGCCAAAGCCAACTCCTTCGGAGCTGATTAAGTTGGTTCCCCCATCCGCTGAGCTGGCGAAACCTCTGGTTCGGCCTAAACAGGTCTCTCCACCGATAGTGGTGGAACCACCGCCCAAGCAGCCTGTGGGAGGGGCTCCTAAGGAAGCTAGACCAGACACCGGGCCTACCTGGTGTCTTTTGGTCACCATCACCCCGGACCGCCCTCAGCGAGTTGAAGGTGACCTGGGTGGTCGACCGTTGTATCCAGATTCCTTGGATTCGGATGAGACCGGCCTACATTCTCATCCCGGTGATGATGAATTGGCTGGTGGGATAGAGATGGAGATGGAGGAAGGTCCTTCATCCTTTCAGGGCATTTTTCACCTCACCTCACCTCATCTCTGAGTCTACAGGGATGCCCTTGGAGCCTATCCAGAAAATGGTGGAGTATCCTCTCATGGACATCCTCGAGAGAGGATACCCCATCGAAGGCCTTTCCTGTGGCCGAGGCCATAGTTTGCCCGGCCTTAAAACTTTGGCAGTGCCCTGCCTCTTGTCCAGCTCTGTCTGCCTGCATGGCCCACAAGTATGCGGTGCCCATGGGGTCCCTTGTGGGTTCATAGAACACCCTTCGGCCAAGAGCCTGGTGACCGCCTCTGTGTTCAGACATACTGGCAGTTCTGCCGACACTAATCGACCTCCCAAGAAGGAATCCAAAAATTTGGATCATTCTGCTCGGAAGGTCTATGTGGCCTCATCTTTAGGCCTCCATCAGGCAAGTTCAGCGTCATCATGGCACACTTCTCCCATGCCCTCTTTGGGTCTTTGGATGAAGTCCTCCCACATCTCTCCATGGACATGCAAACCACGGTCAAGCAAGTCCGGGACCAGGGCTGGGCTGTTGCCAAACAGCAGCTTCAGATGGCCCTGGACATTGGGGATTCTTGTGCCTGCTCATTGGCAGTCGCAGTTGCCTCTTGCCACAGGGCTTGGCTGAGACTCTCCTCTTTCCCGGCAGATACTCAGCACGAACTAGCTGATGTGCCTTTCCTGGGCACCGATCTTTTCAGCCCAGGTTTGGCTGGTCACTTTCAGCATATTGAGCAGTCCGATGCCACTTCTGCTAAAGGTTCTTCGAGTGAGAAGCAGCAAAGGAAGAAGAAGTCTTTTCGGCACTCTTCCCCTGCATACCAGCAATGCTCCTTTCAAGGAGGGCAGTGGCAGCAGGCTCAAGCTTGGTGCCCCCGGCCCAAGTCCAGGCCCTCCCAGGTCTGTAAAGGAGGCCGAGGTTCAGGTCCTGGATCCTCCTCCTCCTCCAAGCCTGCTCAGTGACGGGGTGGGGGCTGCCACCCCCTCTCCTGTCACACCAGCTCTGGATCCTCCCATGGGGGCTGGCTCCACCACTTCCTTTCTGCCTGGTCCACTATCACTATGGACAGGTGGGTCTTGGAGGTGGTCGGTCAGGGACTGCCTCTAGAATTTGAGCAGTACCCTCCAAGCCTAGCCTGCGCTCCACAGGAGGAAAAAGTATCTACCCACTCACAGTAGGCTCTCTGAGCCGACATCGCTCAGCTCCTCCTCCTCAAGGAGGTAGTAGCTCCAGTGGTGGATTCTCCAGCAGACCCAGGCTTTGTCTCTAGGTACTTCCTGGTGCCCAAGAGGATGGGGGGCTGGCGCCCCATTCTAGATCTGCATGAGCTGAATCAGTATCTCAGGTCATGCACCTTTCGGATGGTCACTCTGTCCCAGATCACACCATCCTTGGAGTGAAACATGTGGTTCTGTTCACTGGATCTGCAGGATGTGTTCTTTCACATCCCAATACATCTGTCTCATTAGCAGTTCCTCCACTTCAGAGCCGAAGGGACCCTATAGAAGTTCTGAGCCATGCCGTTCGGCCTGTCATCGGCCCCACGGGTCTTCACCAAATGCATCGCAGTGGTGGCAGCCCATCTCAGGCATTGTGGGGGGGGGGGTGTCAGAATTTACCCCTACCTCGACGACTGGCTCTTAGCAGGTCCCACCCACCCGGCAGGAGGTGGAGAGGTCCAGGGACCTGGCCCTCCAGACCTGCTCCCAACTCGGCCGCCTGATCAACAAAGCCAAGTCGGAACTCATGCCTTCCCAGGTGATGTGCTTCATCGGGGCAGAGCTCGACTCTCATCAAGCCAGAGCTCAGCTTCTGGTGGATAGGGTGGAAGTTCTCTCTTCCTTTGCCCAATAATTTCTGGTTGGGCAACTGCACCCTGTCCAGGACTTTCTGCGCCTTCTGGGTTACATGGCGGTATGCACCTCCATGGTCTGATGGGCCCGGTGGCACATGCACCCCTCCAATGGGAGCTGGCCACCCAGTGAACTCAGCGCCATGGTCATTTTGACCAGCTGATCACTGTAACCCAGAAGATGTGGAACACTCTCCAATGGTGGACCACCCCAGACCGGTTGCAGGAAGGGATCCTGTTTGTCTGCCCCGAGCTGACGGTTGTCCTCATGACCGATGCCTCTCTCATGGGCTGTGGAGTCCACATGGGGGACAAAAGGGCCCACAGGTTCTGGAACCCCCGAGGAGTCCCGATACTACATCAACCTGTTGGAGCTCAGAGCAGTCAGACTGGCACTGTCAGCTTTCGCTCCTCAGCTCCGGGGTCAAGTGGTTCAAGTCCAGACAGACAATGCCACTTCCATGTACTACCTCAACTAACAGGGCGGCATGCATTTCTGTCTGCTTTGCAGGGAGGCGCTCCACATCTGGACCCTCATCAGCCATCTGGAGGCAAATCTCCTAGCTATTCATGTGCCAGGAACCTCAAACCATCTGGCATATGCTCTCAGCCACTTAGGCGAGACATCCCATGAGTAGTCTCTCCATCCAGAGGTAGCTTACAGCCTGTTCTCCCACAGGGGCAAACCAATGGTGGACCTGTTTGCCTCCAGGGATAACACCAAGCTGAGACTGTTTCATGCCCGCCCCCCTCAGCAGGGCTCACAGCAGGGGGATGCCTTCTCAAGGCCATGGACCCCAGGCCTCTTCTATGCCTTTCTTCCATTTCCCTTGATCCACAAGGTGCCCCTCAAGGTGAGGAAGGACAAGGCGAAGCTGATTCTGCTTGCTCCAGACTGGCTGCACCACTTTTGGTATCCAGATCTCCTCAGCCTCAGCTTCAGGCCCCAGAGCAGCTTCCAGCACGCCTGGACCTGCTCTTCTGTCAGGTGAAGGTATACCTTCCGACCTTCAATCCCTGCACCTCACAGCCTGGTACCTGAGCGGCTTGAGTTCCAGCTTTAGGTCTTTCCGAGGATGTCCTCACCGTGATGGAGACATCTAGAAAGGAATCAACCAGAAAATAATGATGCTTCAAATGGAAAAGGTTTTCCATTTGGTGCTAGAACAAGGCCTGGACCCCTGTCCTGTCCAGTGGCTAGCATTCTCTACTACCTTTGGTGTCTGTCTAAAGTGGGTCTTCGGTCCTCGACCCTTAAGATGCACCTGGCAGCAATCTCTGCTTACTGGGTGTGGGCCGGTCAGCCGACGTTGGTGCAGGAAACAGTGGTTTGGCGTTTTTTCAAAGGCCTGGATTACATATCCCCTCTGGTACGTGAATCTCCACTACCGTGGGATCTACTGCTGGTACTGGCAAAGCTCATGGGCAAGCCATTCGAACCAATGCACAAGTGTGCATTGTCAGACTTGTCATGGAAGATGGCCTTCTTGGTGGCGATCACGTCTGCCAGAAGGACAGAGGAACTCCAGGTGCTTTTGGTGGACTCCCCTATCTGGTCTTTCACAGGGACAAGGTTGTCCTATGCCCCCACCTGAAATTCTTTCTGAAGGTGGTGTCAGAGTTTCACCTTAACCAGGTGTTAATTCTGCCAGTATACTACCCTAATTACACCTCGGAGGCCGAATACAGCACCATACCCTGGACCTGAGATGAGCCCTTTCCTATTATAAGGAGAGGACGGTGAAAATTCGGGGAGAGGTTTACCAGCTGTTTGTCACCTATGCTGAAGCTGCTTCTGGCAGACCTGCAGCAAAACTGACTATTACAAGGTGGATTACATCTTGCATAAGTCTGTGCTATGAGTTGGCAGGCATGGAACCTCCCAGAGGGATAAGAGCTCATTCTACATGCCATACTGCTGCATAGGTGACTGCATCCAAGGACATCCCTATCCAGGAAATCTGTCAGACTGCTACCTGGAAGTCAGAAAACACCTTCATTACTCATTACCACATCGACCTTGAGTCACGCTGGGATGCTGGTTGGGGGCCTCAGTTCTCCAATCTCTTTTTCCCAAGTGAATTTCAATGGGGGGGGGTGCGTCTTGCCTCCCTCTACCCAGAGAACTGCTAGGAGTCTGCCAAATAGTGTGGATGAACAACATATCCACGATCCTAGAAAAAAAGGTTACTCACCTGTAACAGTAGTTCTAGGAGTGGTATATGTTGTTTATCCACACAAAACCATCCGACCCCCCCCCCCCGGCTGCATATGCACAAAACCTATTTCCAGCAGGCTAAGATCTGATGTTATGGGGTGGAGCTGAGGGATATACCACCCGGGTGGGTGGAAGGAGCCAGCTTGACAACCTTCCGGCAATTCCCTAAAGGGAAAGAGACATGCCAAATAGTGTGGATGAACAACATATATCACTCCTTGAAATACTGTTACAGGTGAGTAACCTGTTTTTTTTTGCCCTCACCCCCACCATGACCTCCTGCGTCAGCCAGCTGGGCTTTTTTTTGCCCTCCCCTTCTTACTCCTTGTTGTTGTTGTACATGACCCAGTAGCCTCCACCAGCCCTTTCTTAATAATATCCCATTTCTGGCTAGCCATCCATGCATGGTCGACTACCCGCCAGATGGCTGCCCACAATAACCCCCATCCTTTTAAAGTCCACCCCCTTAAATTCAACCACCCTGATACTTGTACCTCCGATTCTCTGCACATATTGAGTGTGAACCATACTGTGTGGTGGTCACTCCCTGCCAGAGGGTCCTCCACCCCCAGATCCCTTACAGCCTCCCCATTTGACAGGACTAGCTTTAGAGTCCAATCCAATCTAGTGGGCTCCTGGACTGACTGCACCAGGAAGCTGACCTGGAATATCTCTAATGTGACCTGCTGCTTCGCACTTGGTGGTGGTTTGGGTGCTCCACTCAGCCCCCGGTAGGTTGAAGCCCCCCACCACCACAGTGTTCCCTTTCCTACAGACCCTTCTGATTTGCTCAGCTAACTCCCTATCCAGGTCATCCCCTTGGGCTGGTGGCCTGTACACCACCCCATCCTCAATGTCCTGCTTTTTAAGTCTTGGAACTGCATCCATAGGGCCTCTGTTCTGCTTTCCTCCCCTCCTCCCTTGTGCACCTTATCCCCTTCCGCACATATACTGCCACGCCCCACCCACCCTTTTCCCTTAGCCCTATCCTTCCTGAATATCCTATAACCTGGGATCATCAAATCCCAATCCTGCTACTGGGTGGCCCACGTTTCCGTGATGGTCACAATGTCCACCCTTCCTGTTGCCAACAGTTCATAGGTGATTATTGCATTTTATGTTACTACAAGACAGCAGTTAAAATACAGTTTCCAAGAAATGGCAACGCAGCTGTAAATGACATTTAAAAAGAAAATACACACATACAGATTAATGTTGGAAATTCAATATTCGTTACTTTGTGGTACAACATGAAGGGTAGTCCAACAAAGAATTCATTAGTCCCACAATACACGTGTCTCCTTTTATTAATAAAACTTATCCAGAACGTTGAAACAGTTGACGAGTGGGCAGTTTCTCCATTTGTCGGATTCAAACTCACAAACCATGTAATAATTTTTAAATTTGTTTATGCTGCTCTGGATGGTCAGGATCCTTAAAACCAAGCTGTCCCAGTGGCACTGAGGTTTGAGGTGCTGGATGCCACACCTCGTGCTGCACCGGTGACCCGGGTTCAGGAACAAGCCCGGGTCATCGGGGGTTGGCAGGGGGGAGCAGGACTGAGCCGTCCTTGGGCAGTTCTCCTCTCCTGTGGAGGGTTAGGCACTGTTCCAACTAGCTGGCGGTGTCAGGAGGGGAGGACGCTGCTAGGCACTTGGCGGAAGCTGTGTCTCTGCACTGCTCCCTGCCTGGACTTCAATCCTTCGTGCCAGTGTCTTTGGGGGTGGGCTTGAGAGACTTATGCAGTCACTAATAGCCACTATGCAAAAATCCCAACCCCACGGCTGTGCAGCTTGATCCCCCCATACGGGGATGATGAGTGCCACGGATAGGCGGTATGCGCCACTAAGCCGGGACTGGTCACCGGGGGGGATAGGACATAAAAATAAGATCCTTTAAACCAATTTTCTGAGACCATATTCAGCTGGGATGCTATCTGAGTACATCAGTACATAATCCCAGTTTAGAGAAGCTTTCTATGACATAAACCAACAAGCAGGTCATGACGTCAAAAAAAAATTATAAAATTTTTTTAAACCAACTTTTACATTTTTTATCAATTTAAATGTGGCTCTATTTCATAATTGCAATAATACACTTCAAGGTGTGTGATTGTCATGGAATATTATGCCTTCCCAGGTATCTGAAGTTACTTCGCCTACGGCCTCGTGCCTCACAAAGTATCTAAGGTGGGACAATATATAAGCAATAAGACATGATGAGGCATTGGTTGTGCTGCTACAACCACATGCCCGGGGTGTAGTAAGGCACAAGGCCACAGGCCAAGTGCCTTCAGCCCCTGGAAGTCTGGTTGTGGCAGCACAACCAACACCCTGGAGAGTTTTATTGCCCTTATAAAATGGGGTTTGTGTTAAAAAAAAAAAAAAAAAAAATGAAAACTTAAAAAATGTTTAAAAAAAAATCTTTAGTTTTGTGTGAAATAGCCCTCCGCAGATGTGCTGTCACTACGGGGTGCTACTCCGAGCGAGTTGCACTGTGTGAGCCACTATGATGTGTTGGCTTTTGTGTGAGCTGTCTGTTGAAGTCCCCTCCCCCCAGTTTTCTTCCACCTTTTTTCTTTAAATTGAAACAAAAAACTTTCATACTGTTTTACTTTGTGGGCTTGAATGGGAAGAGATTGGTTTCAGGTGTTTTAGTTCAGTGACTTACGGACCAAGCAAAATTAGTAATGTGAATGAAAGTGAGACCTGGATTAGGGATTGCAGTGTCTAGGAGCTGCACACTGATATTTTTAGTAATTGAAAACAACATTGGTACCAGGACTTTTTCTACCATTGGTTGTGCTGTCTCAGTCCAGTGGGTAGGAACATGTTTCAGCCAATCAGGATGTTGGATTCTTTGTTCCCATGTTTTAACCCATGCTATAAAATGGCAAGAAAAAATCTTGAGCCTTGTTAGTTGAACCCTGGCATCAATAGGTACCAAAAACCCAATTTAAAATCGGGAAATCGTATTTGAAAAAGACACTCCATTCAAGTAAATGCAGCGTGCCCCCGCTCTTGACCAATAAAGACGTTACAAAATGTCGGTGCACGGGGGTAGATCAGAGAGTCAAGAAGTGGATAAGAATCATATGGCCAGCCCAGCAAATGACCATTCCTTCCCTTTCTGGGGGGGGTGCTATATAGAAAAAGTGAAAACTGCCTGGAGGAACTCCCTGTTTCACATTTTTAGAATTAAAAAATACTGAGAAAGGCGCCCTTTAATCTTTGAGTATCAGAACCCTGAATGGGGTTGCATTGTTCATGAGATATCTCTTTCCTCAAGAGTGGAAAGGGTAGTTTAAAAAAGAACATGACTGAGACTCGGCTTAAAGCAGCAGTACAATGTAAAAATAATCTGTGCTTTTTTGACCGTTTATTCCCTGTGCTCTGCTGAGCATGTCCCTGGTACTCTTTCCCACCGGCACTATACGATCACCTTGTAATTGCTCATTTATCCTTTGTTTTTGTTTATATTTCTGCCGCCCTCTGTATTGACAACAGCAGTACTAGCTAGCAGCCGCCATATTTTTTGTGGCACTACAACACTGGTAACGGATCACTTTCTGGTTAGGTAGTACTGCTGCTTTAAGTACTGTACTCCTCTTCCCCCCCCCCTTCCAACCTACTCCCCCTCCACTACCCCTGACAAAGTTTAGCTTTCTCACTGCCTTATCATGTGCGTGTTAAATCTGTATTTGCCTTTATATACTGTTAGCACCGCACTTTTGTTCCATTGCTACTTGTTTTGTTCTTGATTGTCTTGACGTGCAACCTTTGTAAATGAGCTTCCTGCTCAAAGATGTTATTCCAAGAAACAAATAAATAAAATAAAACTGAAATGACTATAGCAGCGCATCCTCAGGTACACAGAGCCAGAAGTTCCAATTAGTTGCCTTTTCATTTTCAGCAGTCCAGTTAGAAAATGAAGATAAAAAAAATTCATGGTCTCTTGTAAAGAAATATCTAGCATTGATGATCAACTTGACATCCTGCAGTACAAACCTGCAGATAAGGGCTAAAGTATATGTCGCCTGAGGGCATATTTTTATTCTAGGGCTTGTGTGTTCCTTGTGTGGAATTAATCACTTTATTACACACTAATGAGTTACCAACGAGAAATAACATTGTTATGGTCAGAGGTATCTCAAAGCATTTATTTTTAGAACACAATTCTTATTTTTTGTGTTTTAAAGAGTGTGTGTCAGGAAAGCGAGGGTTGGGGGAGGCATTACCCAAGAGTATGTGTAGTTATTACATGCGCTCTTGGGTACTCATTAGTTATTGTTCTTTGAACTCACCGCTTCAAAGCTTCTGTAAATGAAAGAGCAAATAAAAAATTCCTTCTGTGTTATTAATTAGCTGCAATTGTGTGATATTTTAGATGCTTTATTCCAAACAATTACTTTTACTGTGTTTGGGTGAGGGTGGTTGCAAATACCACAAGTTCATAACCAGCATGATTAGAAACATCCGGAGCGGAAACGAGGAATCCAGGTGCGACGTGAAAGAGTTACCATTGGCGATACCCTCTGATTGGTCCAACAGTAACTGGCTTGGACCAGTATCTCAAAAACAAACTCTCTGATTTTCCAACTGCCTTCACTGGTCCTTCCTGTTTACATTTTCTTTTCACCTGGGTGTTGGAGTATCTAGTTTTACTGCACCTGTTGATGTCACCATATGCTATCTAAGGGGCAGGAGAAAAAGTGAAAAATTGTGGCCTTCAGCTGGACAGATGATGTCTTAACCCCCCCACACATGCCCACACCCCAGGCTCCACTCTCCTCCCTGCCTCCTAGGAGCCTCTTCAGCACCTCCACTCCCCCGCAGCTGCTGGTTAGATAGTGGGACTGTGCCCATCAGGTGCAGATTGCAGGACCCTTCTCCATGGTGGTGGTGGGATTCCTGGGGCACCTATAGCACTGTAAGGGGTCAGTTCTCTGGGAAGAAGTTGTACAATGAAGATCTGGGGCCAGAAGTAGGCAGCTGGTGGTGCCATAAGGGGACTCCAAGCTTGACATCATTCAGCAGCAAAAAAGTATGTTAGAATTTAATAAAAAAAAGAGTTGCCCCATTGGTATAGCAGTAGGGTACCGCTCACAATACCAGTTATGTGGGTTTGAGAACATGCCAAGGTCACTGGGGCCAGCCGGGAGGTTCCAGAGGATGCTGTCCTCCAGAGAAGGGAGGATCGCTGCCCCACCTAGATGACCATAGCTGGAAGCATGACAAAGTCAGTGGGTGGGCAGACAGGCTTCAGGACACCAGCCCCTGTGCATGTACTCAAATCCTCCTGAGCCTCATGTGTATCAACATCCAGTGAGATTGGAGCAACCAGGAAAATCTCACCCAACCAAGCAGGATGACAGATGGCTCACCCTCAGGCCCTTCACTGTTGACTGTGGCACCTGCCTCCTGATTCTTGTAGAGGAAGTTTCCAGGGGCCTTGGGGCAGGTTATGATGACCAAGAGCCCATGACAGGCAGGGGAAGTCAGCAGGGTTGACAGACATGGGTAAGTCCCAGGAGGACAGGGCCAGAGGAAGCCTGGCTGAGGGGCCACTTAAAGCAGAAGGAGGTGTACAGAGCAGCAAGTTAAAACTATTTATTTTTTTTATTTCTGTTATAGCCTGGTGGCGTCAAGTGGTGGCACGTTGAGCTACTATGTGAAAGACTCACATTTGTGTCCCGAGCCTGACTCCCATCATATGTGCACGTGGAGGAGAGGGGTGGGCAGGGTTCCCAGGACCCCTTAAAATTTCAGAAAATGTTTAAAATGTATTGGGAATGTACACGGGGCAGTGATAAAACTGTTTTTTTTCTCCGAACCTGGGCCCCCACCCCAAAATGTTATCCCTTGTATGCCATTGACTTGCCTTGCCCTTTGTTGGATGGGAGGAGTCTGGGGCATTCTGCAGCGGCAGAGTGCACAGATTCAGGGGAGGGTGCTAAATTATATTATCTGAAAGCGATCGTGCCATTTGCCAAACGAGCTCTTCCAGCTGTACAAGCATGAGAGGACAAGGGCAATCCTGCCTTTGAAAAGGGGAAGAGTTAGGGGGAATAGGAGAAATTACTCCACAGAATGAGTGGTGAGCACTATAAATGGGGCTTCCAGAACAAACCGTGTCAGCTGACACAGTTTGTACCACTTACTGAGAGCTATGCCCTCCCTCTGTAGCACGCTGCAGCTGTGGGATTCAGGGCTTTGCTTGAGAACCCCAGGCTCCTAGGAAGCACAGTACCAGATCAGCTCCTCATTTATACATTTTACCAATTTCATCACAGAAAATATACCACAGGAAGTGATGCAGGCAACAGAACATCAAAATAAAGTTTGGTGTTTCTTCCAACTGTTTGGACCCAGGCCTGTGGAACTGGTAAACAGTAACAGAGGACATTGTGTTGACTGTGACTAGAATAACTGCACCTCAGTTGGTTGTGAACCTTTCAACCAGCTGGGGCATTAGCTACATGAGGGATGACGCATGACAGCGTGTGCATTTATTAGGGAATAATGTGTGCCTCGAGTGGTTGTTAGGCACAAGGTGTAGCAGAGTGCCACAACCACCTGAAAAGTTAATTAATCCCTTATGACTGTGTACCTAGGTGGTGCAATCATATGGGCTACTACCCCTACCTGTGTGACTATGCACAGATTAAGGGGGTGAATGGAGGAATGATTCTGGGGTAGTGTAACTGCTGTTGGTATAGCCCTCCAGGATGCTATAGCCACCCACCAGCCCTTCTAATGGCCTACACAGTTGAGCAATAAGACAATCACATGCACCATATGACAGTAATGATATGCTCACACTCCTTGCACTTACCACCAGGGCTGGATCTGCAGCAATTGCCCTGGAGACCCCCTGGAAAATAAGACCAGTGATACAACAATACAATGGCAGTACAATATCCCTATCAAGAAGGCACGCACTAGCTAGGTTAAATGTGAAAAAACAATCTGATTTATTCAGGGGGGATGTGAACAAGGGTGGGGTGTATGCACTGTAAGTCCCACAACTCTGGGTACCCAGTTGGAGAACAGGCTAGCCTGAAGCATTGCCCACGATAGGCCGGCATTGCAGCTGTTGTTGGGGTCTTTAGGAAGGAAAAACACAGTTAACATGCACTCAACCCAAAGATTTGTAATCCAGAGCCGGATGGCTCAGTCCATTGCAAATAATCCCAAAAACAAGAAAATCAGATGAACATACAAATGATTGCAACTTTGTTGCAGGGATCTACCCTGTTTGGTACTCACACTATCCAGACTAGGATGCAGGACAGACAAAAGGAAGACCTCTGGATGTTGTACTGGATTGCCACGGGAAGCAGGGCCTACATGACTCACTGTGGTGGTCGCTGCCTATTCGGTGGTGTTGAGCAGGGGGCCAAATTCCTGAGTGGATTTTTCGCCAGAAATGTCTCTGAATCGGAGTGGCAGTCTAGGCCAAGATGGTAGGCCCAGGCAGAGCAGACAGTTTGGATGAAGTCCATGAACAAGTGCTGGAGCAACTTCCAGCTAGCATAACAGAACTCCCCTTGGGGAACCAAAGTGTGACCCACAACACACATTCAGCACACTTATAAGCACTTTGACTATTCACCACAGTTTGGAAAAAAGTCAGTTTGCAATAACTCAGGATCTCTGTGCAAACCTTTCGATCTGAGGCTCACTTCGGTACCTGACAGGCCGATCACTTCTGGAGCAAGTCTTCGCTACACTTGCAGGCAATGGTTACACACTCTTGTGTTCAGGTTTAGGTCTCGATTCAATTATCAGATAAATCTGACTTTCACTCTCAAGGCAATACTTCCACATGGGAAGATGTGACAGGCAGGCCAGCAAAGCCTTCCTGCCGATTCTTCCTTGCTCCTAGCGAGCTGCTCACTCTCCATACTCCAACTCTCGACTGACACACGACTGCAGGCTGCTCTAGGCTTTCCCAGTGGTCCAAAAGGTTCAAAAAGGCTGAGGGAACTGTCTGTCACAGCAAGGGCCCCCCCTCCAGGTCCATTTAAGTGCCTAACCATAAAAACTAAAATTCCTGCAGAAATCCAATCCCTCAAGACCTCTGGGGACAGTCTCCATTTTAAGTCCCCTGAGGTTCGATTGGTCCAACTCTGGCAGTCCAGAACCAAGATGGTGGCTCTTATGCAAAAGTTCAAGCTGCAAGGGAAGGCAGGTTGGACAAATTCCTATATTATAATTACTAAAGCAGATAAACGGCGAATAATCACAGTTCCTAGCAGAGCTCCTTCTATGCAATTAGTGACTGCAGAATGGAGCAGGAATACAGACAGTCAGGCTGGTCGCGAGCCTTAAATCACTCGAACCCAGCCCAGACTAATTTTCTCACACAGAGTAGATAACTCTTAAAGAGACAGGCAAGGAAGCTTACTGGAGCACTCTCACGCAAAAACATTTAGAACTATTGCAGACACAGTACACCATCCTGACAATGGGCATTAAACAGCCCAGGAAGACATTTATAGGAACCCCTATTTGTAGGGGGGTCACAACTGCATACCGAATAATGTGTTATCCTGCTTATAAAATGGGCTTTTACATATTTAAAAAAAAAATGTAGGTGAGGTGTGAAGCTGTCAGAAAATAAGCCAGAGTCATGTGACATGTTTCAACCAATGAGATACTAGAATTTTCATAGCCCATTTCATAATCCAGCACAACCCACAAACCCTGGAATGTGTTACTGTGCTTATAAAATGGGTACCAGAATTAAAATACAAAATTTGAAAATGGAGATGAACAACCACCCTTTTAAACTCACAAATGAAACTTTTAAGCAACCGTGGTTTGTGTGGACATAAGCACACACCTTTTATGCACCAACAGCCAATCGGAGTACAGGACTTTCCTAACCCAGTTTATCAATTAAAACATCAATCTTGGTACTGCTGTGTTTAGGAGACCACTCAATCAGCAGGTTAAAAAAGAAAACACGTAAAAAATGTGGTCAAGACTGGCCCGGTGGCACTGAGGGTTGAGGCACTGGATGCCACGCCTCTCACCATGCTGGCGACCAGGGGCTGGACACAAGCCCAGGTTGTCAGGGGTCAGCAGGGGAGGGATAGGATTGAGCATCCGGAGGACTGCTTTCCTATCAAGGGGAGGGATGTGGGGTCCCACCGCTCTGCAGTGGCCCCTGGTGATGACTGGGGCACTGCTAGAGTCAATGCAGCAAGGTGTACAGCGGACGCCTGCACATCAGTGCTCGACATCATTGCATGCATGCACTCCAGGGGAAAAGAGCTACAGGGAGGAAAATGGCAGCATTGACGCGGCAGCTTGATAGCCGCGCAGCTTCCTGAGCCAGCGGGCTCGCTAGTGCAGCCACATGCCGGTATTAGTTCCTGGCCTGGTGTGGGGATGGGGGGGGTCCCTTTCATGGGTACAGCTGCATATGCTAGCTGGTGTGTGGATGTAACTCCGGGGTCATTCGGGGGAGGTGGAGCTGTGGCTGGATTCACAGCAGGTCAGTGGCTGCAAGGAGGATAAACACTGTACCTGTGACTTGCTGAGCCCAGTTCTTCCGTTGCAGTCCAGCAATGTTGAGGACTACCACTATGATGGAACCAGAAGGTGCCTCATCAATCTTTTGCATATATAAAAAAACACCAAACAACAACAAAAAAAACCCCACCAAACAACAACAAAAAATACAAAGCAGATGGTGGGTGATTATAACTTTGTGATGAATACATGACAATGGAAAATACACTGCTCTCTGATTTCAGCAGTGCCCATAATCTTCTGGCTGCAGGCAACTTACAATGAATAGTTTTTTGTTTTTTTTTATCATATCTTACAGATTTGATGCGACTAGATGACCTCTTGGTCTCCACTGGGAGTGAGCTATTTCCATTTGAACGGAATAATTACAGTATGTACAAAACAGAAAGGTGATGGAGCCCACTGCTGCGAGTGATGTACTCCTGTGTGCCCCGTGTCTCAGTTGCATGCACTAAGCAGTAGGGCATGACGGGGTGTGCGTTACTGTGAGATAGTGGCCTGCCCAGGTAGTGAGGCGCCAAGGCAATGCCAAGGGCCTTATGCACCTGAGACATGCTGTTATCTCACAGTTACTCGGACAAGGTAAGCCAAAGATTACCAGTCAAGCCAGTAGTGAGTTAACGTGGAGGAACCGCTCCAAGGTGAGCAGAGCCAGGAGATCAGAAAGAAAAAGTCCCTCCAGGAGTCGAATGTTGTTTGGTCAACCTTATTTGGAATGGTCATACAAATGAGTAAGTTGTAAACATGTTCATGTTCAGAAATTAAAAAAAAAGAAAGGTTCAGAAAGTCTAACTTTGGGACATTTTTGAGTAACTGAATTCTGGTGCAGCTAACTGGGATACATGGTTGCTGAAAACCAAAAATTGTTTTAAGCAAGTGATCGCCCTCCTCCTGTGCTTCAGTGCCTTCCAGCATGTAAAACAAGATGAAAGCAAGAGAATCCCACTGAAAATGAAATGATGTTCACCATTTGGCTACACCCAAGTACCTACACTGTTTTGAACTAGGAGACTCTGGTTCAAATCTCAATACAGGCACTCACCCACTGTATGACTCTGAGTATGAGATGCTGAAGTCCAACAGACAAGAGAAAGAAATAAGTGCCTTAGCTGGGATTTGAACCCAGGCTTCTCAGAATGCCAGTCTGCTGCCTACCAGCTGCACCACCAAGGTAACTAGAAACTGGGTCTCCTAGAAGCCCCTTGCCCTTTTTCAAAGGCACAAGCTAGTGCTGTACATGAATGAATTATATTTTATTCAGAAGGAGATATGTATATATATGTGACACAAGCAGACATGCAGGAAAGAAACAACAGCCATAGCTGGGTAGGCAGCAGAATGGTATTCTGGTTCAAATCCCAGCTAAGGCATTCATTTCTTCTCTCATTTGTCTGTTTGTGTCCCATATATATGTGCAGTGCACCCTTGTAAATACAGAGGCCAGATATTCAAAGGTTGCTCGACGCGCATAGGGTTGCTCAGCTAAGTCCGGAAATGTGCCATACCGCGATATTCAGCGAGGCAGTTGCGCACCGAAAACATGCTGAGCAACAGCGCAATGTAAATGAAGGCATGCGCAACCTAAGGGGTGGATCCATGCATAAAGAGCGCAATGCGATATTCAAAGGTTTGCCGAATCAATAGCGGAACAGCCGGAAGGTGCGCTTACAGCGAAATGAGCCAAGATAAAAGGCTTCAAGGAAGAGGCGCAAGAATGCTACAGGGAAGCCAAGTGAGCCAGGAGAGAGAGGCAGCAAAGGAGAAAGAGGGCAGGCCAGGGAGTGTTCGGGCAAACAGAAGCAAGGAAGGTGTGGGGCCACAGGCTGCAGAGGCCAGCAGGTGTACCTGGTGTAGTGGAGGTAGCAGTCAGGACAGCGGGGTAACAGAGCAAGATCAGCCGGGGGACACAAGCCAGGAGATGGATGAGTGCCAGCTTCCACATGGAAGCTGTAATGAGGGGGGTGAGAAGGCATGCTGCAGGGGGACGTGGCCGTGGAAGGGCCTGTTGGCGCTACGCCCCCAACAGGCAGTACCGTGTCCACATCAGCTTTGAGCTGTACACGGATGTAGAGATCGTGGGTCGGTACTGCCTGAACAGGGCAATACTGAGGCGGCTCTGTGAGCTGTGCAGTGATGTGATGCAGGCACCCTCACGACGGAGTCACGCTCTGTCAGTGGAGACCAAGGTGACAGCCTGCATGTGCCTGCTTGCCACGGGCACCTTCCAGAGGCCGACAGGGGACACCACAGGCATCACACAGTCGGCCACATCACGCATCCTCACCCAATTCCTCAGCGCACTGCTGCCACATGCTGCGGAGCACATCCATTTCCCCAGCACCGCGGCAGAGCGTACAGCAAACATGCAGGAGTTCCACAGGGTAGCACGTATGCCTGGCGTGCTAGGGGCGATAGACTGCACCCATGTGGCTATTCGCACACCACCTGGCCCCAATGGGGCCACCTACAGAAACAGGAAGGGCTTCTCGAGTGTCAACTGCCAGGTGGTGTGTGATGCCAGTGGGCGCATAATCAATGTCTGTGCCACACACCCTGGCGGAGCACATGATGCCTTCATATGGCATCAGTCCACACTGTGCCATCGATTCGAGAGTGGGAACATCCCCACAGGCCATCTAGTGGGTGAGTACACATGTGGGAATGGCAATGTTGGGTCAAGGGTGGGAAAGCCACTGGTGCCATGATAGTGGCATACAGGGATGTGGGCGAAATGGACCTGAACATGTTACCAAGCACCACCATCTCCACACAGGTGACTGCAGATACCCACTCCGACCCTGGCTGCTCACACCCTACCGGCACCCCACGACCCCATCGCAGCAACGCTACAATGAGGCACATGCCGCCACACGCAACATCATAGAGTGGGTGTTTGGGATGCTTAAGGCACGATTCCAATGCCTAGACACCTCTGGCGGTGCACTACAGTACAGCCCCTCAAAGGCCTGTGCGATATTCCTGGCCTGTTGTATCCTGCACAACATGGCCAAAGACTGTGGGATAGCTGTACAGGTCGAGGAGGGGGACAGCGATGAGGACACCGGTGACGCCGGTGATGATGGTGATGAGCAGCCCCCCTTGGACGGCGGGACCCCCGACTGATCCAGCAGGCCCAGCTGCACCGGGACACCATCACGGAGGAGCATTTCGCACAACACAGGTAAGTCAAGGGGCCATGTGCAACCAACACTGTCTAGGCGCAACCCACAGGCACACAGGGTAACACACCAGGGGTGCATGACGGCAAGGGGAGTGGAAGGGTCCAGGCGCACAAACACACCATCAGGGAGGGGCGAACAGTCATATGGACACACACAAACACACCATCAGGGAGGGGTGAATAGTTACATGCTATATGGACACACACACACACACACACACACACCAGGCACAAAGCGTACATGAGTAGGTGCACAGCACAGCAGGAACAGACATGGCAAACACACAGATCCACGGACCACCCACACCACCTGTACTGTCCAAGTACGTGTGTCAGAAGCTGGGCACCCTTGCACCTTGGTGTACAGTACAATGCAGGCATCGTCATGCACATGCACCTGTGGACAGCAGTCAGGTGGGTGTGCAGGTGGACCATGTGTCGGCGTGTTGGGCAGGGCACCCACCGGTGCACTGCCCGCCATGACACACATTGCACACAGGGCAGCACCAGACAGGGTCTGCACTGGGAGACAGGTCAGTCAGGTGGCAGTGTGCCATGGCTACCTCGGATGCGTGGGCGGCCCCGCCGTGGCCCAGCAGCACTGGCAGGCTGAGCATGGGCCACATGGGGTGGCACCGATGTACCACCAGGGGTCCCACTGCGTGAGCGTGACCTCGCCCGCACAGGGGTTCGCGCATGCCGAACATACCTGCTAAGCAGGTGTGTCCGGATGCCCAGCAGAACCCGGCGTCGACAGGCTGGGTGTCGCACGACGCCGGGAACGTGGAGTGGAGAGCGTACTGTGTGCAGTACAGGGGCACCTGACTGTGTGCCCAATGTGGCCACGACACCGACCACTGCCTGGGTCAGCCTGTCAATGGCGGCGGTCACATCCATCCGCATTTGGACCATCTCTGCAAGGATACTTGCATTGTCCCTGCTGTGCCGCTCCACAGCCACGCACAGTGCCTCCACGGATGTTGCAACCCACATCTGCCGCTGTACCGATGCCCACAGCAGGCGGGTGTGCTCGTCAAATGGGTCGTCTGCCTCATCGGCAATCTCTCCCCCAGGGTGTGGAAGGCCCTGATGCTCAACACCCCTTGATGGTGGGTGCTGTTCACCAGGACCAGGTATGACCATGGCAACAGGCGGTGTGCATGGGCCTCCGCTGAACCCTGTACCCCAGACCTGGTGGGTGACTGCTGCCCTCAACTGCTGTACCCCAGGGTCCAGTCGTTCCACCGCTGTGTCCGCAACAGTGCCAGAGGCCTGCACAACCACCGGTGCTGCCCCACGGTGCTGACAGGCACAGCCTGGGACTGTGCTGACGTTGCAGCACACACGCTGGAACCAGCCAGGTCCAGGGCACGGCTGTCCTGCTGTGTGTCCGCTATGTGACACACGCATGTCACTGCCCATTGCAGTCCTTGCATCATCAATGGTGCAGGTCCGTGCAACAGTCACAGCGTGCTGGCATGCCTGCATGCCAGACTGCTGGGACACAGGATGTGCACCCCCCACACCTGACTCACCGACACCGGAGATGGCAGCCAGGCGTGCACACTGCTGCAGAGCAAGCCGGCTGGATGCAGAGGTGGATGGACCCTCCTCCAACTCCGGCAGGTCGTCCACACTGCTTGGACCCACCACCACTGTCCCATGCAGCCGCACAGGATCTGTAACAGAAAGTGAGAACATGTTAGTGCATGTGATCACCTTCCCCAAACACCACTACTATGTCATACTGCAGGTACTGGGCTTCCACCTGTCTGAAGCCACCTCCAGGCACGTCGATGGCACTACGCTGCATGGATGCAGCCAGATGGTCCTCCACTGGGGTCAGCTGCCCACCTCTGGCTGGCCCCCACCCATGGCTGTGCACGCCGCCCTGAGGGAAGCCACCTTCTCCTTCACCCGTCTTTTGTCGGTCCCCATCTTCTTTATGCATTCCTGCACGGAGCGCTGGTGGCTTCCGTGCAGGTTTATGGCATGTGCTACCTCCACCCATGCAGCAGCATGGGCCTGCAGGGTGCCCCGCCGTCCATTGAGAAGTGGCTCCTCTTCCAGGTAGGCCTGGAAGAGTGCCTCAGTCTCAGCCTTCGTGAAGTTTGGCCTCCTCTTTCGCCCACCATCATTGTCATCACCCGGTCCTTGTTCAGCCATTTCGGTCTGTATGGGTGGAAGTGGACCCTGTCACTGTGCAGTTTACAGCATTATCCCATGAGCATAGCCAAGAACATCACACAGCATGCAACTCACCTCTCAGCTGCAGTAACTGAATCTGGCCAGCGCAGACCACTGTCGCACATTTATAGCACAATGCATGCAAATTAGGTGTGGAGCAACTTTAATGAGATGCAAATTGCGCCACTGCACCTTTGAATGGCTGATCAGTTGATTTGCATATGTTGGCTGAATATGCGCTGTTGCGCTTTGCGCAATAAGGTCGATCCTGCTGAGCCAATGGCGCATGTCTGTGACTGTGCAGCACACCGCATTGCGCATGCCCGGTAGCTTATGCAGGCGCCTGCCGGCCTGCTGACGTGCTGTGCACGGCGAGCAGTGCAGGACACGCCACCATTGTGCCAGTGGCACTGCAGCGCTGGTCACCTCATAGCGCCAGGCACAACTGCGTTATTAGTACACTGTGGCACTGGCACGCAGGTGACCGATTGCGCAGGACGTAGACATCCGATGGCACCGTGCGTGGCCTTGCGCCACAGACCCCTGACCTTGTGCCTGACCTTTGCCCCCTGGCGCTGTTCATCTGGCATGTGTACAGCTCTGTTGCGCTGTTCGGTGACAGCGCGATGTGAACCGACGGCGCTATACGAACAGCGCGATAGGAACTAATGGTGTTCTATTGCACAACATTTCCACGTGGGGTTGCCGCGCTGTGGGGCGCCATATTGCCTACTATACAACTCCAGTAATGGCACGCAGGAGAGCTCCAGTAATGGCACGCAGGAGAGCTCCACAGTGGAGTCCATTGAGGTGGCCAACCTGGTGGCTGTGGTGAAGCCCCACTTTGGGCCACTGTTTGGGGAGAACCCTCAACATGGCACGCACCCATGTGTGTGGAAGCAGGTGGCCACTGCACTGAGCAGGTCACAGGGCGGTGCAGGACGGCAGAATAGTGCAGGCACTGCTAAGTGACCTCCGCAGGAGGGAGCAGCACTGCTGGAACGCCTCAGGTCCCGTGCCAGGAGGGGCATTGTCTAGGCCAGGTGGGTGACCCATCTATGCACCTGTATTGTCCGTGAGGGTGTGACTGTGTATTGGTGGCGGTGCATGGGGAGGGCTCTACCATGGTTGGCTGTGTCAGTGTGTGCAGGTGTGTGATGCATGGGTCTGGCTGTGTGGGCAGGCACACTCACTGGGGCAGGGGGGCTGTCTGCTTTGGGTTCACACTGATGTGTTTCTCAACATTTGTCCCCCACAGGCGTGGAGGAGCAGAGGCAGGCCCGGGCTGAGGAGGGCCATGGCGGGGCACAGGTGGCAGCCAGAGGTGGCATGATGGTTGGGCCACAGCGGCAGCAGTAGCAGCCACAGCTGCTTGATGAGGGTGAGTATCATTACATCATGGATGCTATTGCATGCTGTTGGGGGACATGACCACCAGCCATGGACAACACAACCATGCACACTAAGTGACAGTCATCACTGTCCAATGTCACTGCATGTCTGTGTGTGCGTCACTGGTGGTCCATGCATGCACTGGGCACATGGCTGTGGAACTAGCATCCCACCATGTAGCCACGTCACTTGACAGCCTTGGTTGTGCTGTGGTGGACATGGGCGTGTGTGTGTGTGTGTGTGCAGTGGTACACATAGCTGGTGCTGCCTGGTTGGGCATGTCTTGTGCACGGTCACTGTGGGTGGGTGCATACCATCACAGGTGCAGGGCACTTGGCTATATGCCTTGCATGATGAGTGGGGTTCAGGGATATGGACAGTCACAGCCATTGACTCTGTTCCCTTGTCCTAGGTATCCAACCCCTCATGCATACGGAACGCTCCTCACAGCGGCTGACGCTGCGTGTCGATGCCACTCTTGACATTCTTGTCGACATGCCGTGCCATGGCGTGAGGTGCTATAGAGGCCCCGGGACCAGCAACGGGCAGCAGGAGGGCAGCCTGCCGGGTGCTAGCTGTGCATCACCTTCCCACTTCACCCATCCCTCACACCCTGCCTTCCCTCTCCCAGTTGTTCACCCCTACCCTTACCTACCCCTTGTATTATAAATATGTAAATAGTTCTGTTTGTTCCTTTTGGTGTTGTACATTTATTGGTTTGAATATATATATATTTTGTTATGAATACTGTGGTGGTCTCTGATTTGCAGCTGGCTATGGGTGCTCAGTTGCAGTGGTGCATGGCATCTGGGGTGGTATTGTCCTGGGTGTGTGTGTGTGTGTGTGTGTGTGCATGGAGAGGTGTCTCCGTGTGGGAGTGGCTTTCAGTCGGTCTTGCCATCTGCTGCCGCCCACTGCTGGGTGCTCATGGTGGGTCTGGCTTGTATGGTTCTGTGGTACACGAGGTTGCAGTGTGCCGGGGGATGTATGGGATTCCTCAGTGACAATCACTGCTCATGGGTGATGTCTTGGGGTCACAGTGCAGGTGTGCTATACACAAGGGGCTGCTGTGTACTGTGGTTGTCGACCCCTATGTGTGGCAGTCTCAGCCTGCCAGTGGGTGTGCTGGGGCAACATGACCCTGCTGTGCTTTGTTGGCTTGTCCCCATGGGCCGGTGGATATTCTGTCCCTCCCCCAGTGATGCTGTGCTTAGGGTGTGGGGGTATATTGTTAGTTCTGCATTGTGTTCCTGTGCCTGTCTGTGGCATGGGTGGTGGGCCCCAGCCTATCTCCCTGGTTGTGCAGTTCCATTGCTCTGCTGCTGGGGGGGCTCTCTGCTTGCGCTATGGCACCTCTGGACTGCTCAGCTGGGCTGGCCTTGTTGCACTATGGCGCATCATATCTGCTCAGCTTCCCCTTCCTGGTTGCGTTATGGTGCAGGTTGTGTGATATTCAGACATTGGCTGGATGCGCAATTGGCCTTGCTCCATGTTTGAATATCGTGTCTATTGTGCATGTGCACAATGGACTTGTGCTTGCTCCTGCTCTTTGCCATTGTGGGCGAGTTTGAATATCCGCCCAGAGAATAATGCATGGGCAACTATGCACAGCAAGGCTGTGTTTATTGAGGGTTCTGATGACATCATATGGACCTTGACAGCGAGGCTAAAGGAGTCTTGGATGTCATCAGAACCCCAAGGCGGAAAGACAGTTGAGTTGTGCATGGTTTCATGCATTTATTTTGTATAGTACGTGATCTGAATCCTAAAATTAAAAAAATCTGTTTTTTTCCTTGCCATGAAATCTCTACTGCACTTGTAGTTTTTTTTTTTTTTTTTATTCAACCTACATCCCGGGCATCCTTCAGGAGTGCCCACATGGATCTCCACCCTAATCCCAACCTGAACCCCTTGCATCTCCCTAACTCCTTCCCCCGAACGACCACCGGCAGACCTGACCCCCGGTACCATCTCCGGGGCTGATTCTGCCCTCCCCTCAGTGGCTACTCCTAAGTGTGAAGGGTCTTACCCGTGAGTTCGTCGGGTCCTCCGGAGGGGTCTAGGGCACAGGGCACATCTGGGCCAGTATTTGGGATGTGGGAGGGTCCACAGGGGCCACCGTCATCTCAGCGGCGAGTAGGAGGCTTTTTCCTTGCTTTTCTCCACCCCCCGTGGAGCTCAGCTTAGCACGACAACGAGTGCCGTAGCTCTGCTCCTCCCCAGCACGCACTGGGTGCTGCTCAGTCGGAAAACCCCAGCCACCGCCAGAGGTCGCCTCCGTGAGCTTAGCATTCCCCACTCCCACCCCTGGGAAGAGAGAGCAGTCCTCCAGATGCTCAATCTCTCCCCTGCCGCCGACCCGGTGACTCCCGGCTCGCTCCCGAACCTGGGTCGCCCGGCATGGTGAGGGGGCGTCCAGCGCTCAACCCTCAGCGCCACCGGCTGGCCTCTACTGCACTTGTAGTTAACTTGCACTTCTGTTATACCTTAGCCAGCCTGTTCTGCCTGTGTTTATGCCTCACTAAGTTCCCTAGATCAATCTACAACAATTCTATTCAGCCATTTTTCCAGCTACACAGCTGTCATTTAGTGTATGCCTAAATGTTATTTTGTGTTGTTGTATCTATCTAATCCAAAAGCGTTGATGTATCTATCTAGTTCAAAACTGTTAGCATCCTGCTATTTCATTACTCCTGTACAGTCTGCTCCAATTAGTTGAATGTAATCTACTGTATAGAGGATAATGTATGGTCCTCTATCGTTAACCGGTCAGTTAACAGTCGAGAGGTTGCCAGGGTGACCATGTAAACCCCGAGCTTATTGCTCGAGAGGTTTACGCGCCATGGCAACCCTCGAGACGGTTAAAATTGACCGGTTGCCGATAGAGGGATTATACATTATTTTTTTATAGTGTATGGTCCCACTATCAAAAAAAAGGGCTTATTGCTTTTTTAAAAGTCACCACGTGCTCTTTCAGTCCTTCCCCGCTGTTTCCCTTCAGCCTGCTCGTGTCGAAAAAAGCGCGACATGCGCGAGATCACTGCTGTTAGTTATTCCATCGATGTGACGAGGATCGATAGGTTAACAACATATCTACGCTACATCGAGAGGTAACAACCCTTAGGAAATGATGATTTCCTAAGGTTAACAGCGCTCTAACATACATTATAAATGTATATTGTGTACCAAATCTCTATAAACTATCCTCATGTTCCCCTACCCCAGGTCACACCAGGAGACAAGCAACTTGTTGCTCAGCATGCCTTCGTGATGAAACATTTCAATAAATAAAAAAATCATGAGTTTACATTTTTTTATTATTATGAAAAAAAAACTCAGCTGCTCAGAAGCTACACTGGTGGGGGTATAGTATATTTCTGTTTTTTACAATACTGAAGAGTTTGTGTAGGGAGAATGTCTGGGTACTGTGGGTATGTGTTTGGGGGAATGAAAGTGAGACAGCAGGTGGCACGAGTTTTCATTCTAATTAAAAATGTTGTACCACAGAATGGTACAACAGCATTCTATGACCTTTGAACTGTGGTTCAACAGCTTTTTAGCTAGGATGGAACTCCATGGCCAAAATGGGGTAACTCAATGCTATAAAGATGTTTTAGTCCACCGAGCAGTAAGAATGGATAAAATCAGGAACCCAAGGAAAACGCGACACTGCTTCTCAGATGGGTATTTTGAGTAACAGAACGTAGATTGTGTAAAAGTAAAAAAAAAAAACAAACAAAAAACATCAGGAATGTGGCAGAGAGACCCAACAAAATTAGACCCATTGTGTCTCCCTCCTGAAGAGGAAAAGGTGAGGAAAGTCCATTCAATGCTTTCTAAGAAACTCCTCAACCATGGGTGTAGCCAGGCATACTCCAAGCACTCCATGGTGTGCAATTTTATTTAAGGGGGTAGCAAATAGGCTCTGAACTGCTTCCTTTTCCATGAAAACTAAAAGAAAATACTGACCCTTTCTATAATTTTATTCATAGGAGTCAAAACTAGAAGGACTGGTCACTAATACTCTCTTGCATCCCAAGGACAATACAACTTTACAGGCTCTGGGCTGGTATGTGGGTGTCTTAGGAACATGCATAACAACCATTGTCATGAGATACAAACGTTGTATTTATTGTGCCAAATGAGGCAACAAACATGGTCCAGGTGAACATTTGTATATTGTCTGGCTACACCTTTGGGGGGGTGGGGTAGCAGTGAGTCCACTTGGTGTGCAGATATGAAATCCCTGGCTACACCCATGTCCTCAACTTGTGGCAAATGAAATGGGAGATAGCACAACTCGTTCTCGGCTATTGAAAAGCTCTCCCTTTCATTGTTTGACCTTGACAATTCTGTAACAACCTGGGACGAACAGGTGGAAATGGTGAGTTTGTCTCTAAATCTCAGTACAGTAAACATACACTGTACGTGGCAAGGTTGGGTCAAGTTTTTCTTCTTTTGCCTGCATACTGCTCAAGTCCCGGGATGAATCTGATATACTTCACTAGCGACTAGAAAGGCTTCTTCTCACTCCCCCTAGTATTTTTAAAGCTTAATTAAAATAATGAATAATTAATGAATTCAAGCAGTCCACAAGATTAAATGCAGCAGATGAAACTGCTGTCACTGCAGACCGTTTCGTGGTGTCCTGGGAGACTAGGATTCTTTCTGAATGTTTAATGGGATCTATCAAGTATTGATCTATATTTACTATACGTATATAATCACACCAGTGGTGAATAAATTGGGTGAATAAATCATGTTATTTATTGTCATTTGAACACATTATTTCACCTAAAACATGTTACTGCACTTAGAACATGTTACTTCCATTTGGCAGTCCCAAAATGCTAAAGGGCACCGCTCTGAATTGGGTTGGTACACCTGATAGGGATCAGGTAACCCCATGCAATGTACAAAAGCTGCATGAGTAAAAGGTGTGCTTGAGGTGAAAACTGCTACCTCTGGTAGTAAAAAAAACATTGCTGCAGATTAATGCTCGTACATGTAACATAGTAGATTGCTGAGCGTGTGGCCATGCTCTATTGATATCACTGATGGCAGGTTTAAAATTACTTTTCTTATATGTTTCAGAGCTGCACTGGGGTCAAACTGAACCTGCCGCTCCATGAACAAGAACCTTGTTCGTTGAGTGGTGGCTTTGATTTGACCATAGGGGACACTTAAAACATATTAAAACATTAATTTCAAATCCTTCCCTGTGCTCTACAAACTATTATATTCACAAAACGTAAGTGCACAAGGGTGGCATGGGGTGGAGCTTTTACAATTTGGGACCAGGAAGGGGGTAAGATGCTGATGGCCTGCTCCTATTAGCCATGAATTACAATCCCCTCCGTCTTACAAATATAGACCCAGAAACATTTAAAATCTGGGTCATTAAGTCCAAAACAGGGTAAGGCACTGTGAGGGGGGTGCTTTCAGATTTTTTTTTTCCAAATCACTGCAATTGCTTCTCTTTAAGGCTTCATGCATCTTGGATCCTCAAAACATTCCGAAAGGTTCTTTTTTCTGAAATGATTTCCATACCTAGCAATTTGAATGAATTTACATATTAATTATTTATAAAGGTGATAGAAGATCATGGGCAATGCACAGCGGTGCTGTTGCAGGTTCAAGAGAAATGGTTGCCACTGTAACCCCTCAAGAGCAAAGCTCAGGAGTTACCATGGCAACCATTTTACAGAACCCTTCAGCCAGCATCATTTTGTAACTCTTACCATCTGTTGTTCTATATAATGTATGGAGGCTTGTAAAACATAATTTTTTCATTCCATATAAGTGAATGAAGCAGGCTGTTGCACGCGAAAACCCAACGCTCATAGGGCAGCATCTATTTGTCCATGCATTTCATATGGACGTTATTACTGTTGAGACCACTCTTATGGCTCTAAGAGGGTCTCACATGCATTCTTAGGATATCAGACCCACAAACCGAAAGTGAGCAGGTCTTATACCCTAAAAATGTAAGTGACATCACTCTTATGACCATAAGCATGGTCTCAGTGGTGGTATTAATATACTGTATATATATATATTTGTTATCCTTTATTTTCCTCCGGGTGGCACTGTGGGCATGCTAGCTCCACCCTGTCTTGTTCGTCTGCCATATTCTGGTATTGCTGAGCCCCATTTCCTGCATGGATTTCCCCCTGCTGTGGGACCAGGATGGGGAGGGCCATCCCCCCCCCACCCAATTCGCAGAATCCAGATCGGGGCCTAGCGATCCACTGACAGCAGCGGGAATGAGGTGCGGCAGGTAGGGCTTCATGGAGTCCATGTTCGCCAGTTTTTCTGTCTTCTCCCCCTCTTCTGCAGCTGCGAGCATGCATGCATGGAGGCAGGCACACACCATGTAACCATGCACGGAGGCAGGCACACACCATGTAACCATGCACGGAGGCAGGCACACACCATGTAACCATGCACGGAGGCAGGCACGCACCATGTAACCGTGCACGGAGGCAGGCACGCACCATGTAACCGTGCACGGAGGCAGGCACGCACCATGTAACCGCACGGAGGCAGGCACGCCCATGTAACCATGCACGGAGGCAGGCACACCCATGTAACCATGCACGGAGGCAGGCACACTCCATATAACCACGCCCTGTGCTGCCTGTAACTCTGATGCTGCCACCTTCCTCCACCAGGAGGCAGCCCAGGAGCAGGGCTGCCGACCCCTTCCCACGGACACTCGATCCTCTCCCACCCCTGCCAACCCAAGCTTGCTCCCAAGCCTGAGTCACCAGCACAGCATGGATTGTAGTGTCCAGCGCCTCAGCACCAGCGGGCCGGCCCATATTAATATATTATTGATCAATCTCTGGGAACAATATATTCATTTTTTAAACCTTACCCAAACATGCCCATTTCGAGGGCAGCTGCAGCTGAGACACCTCACAGATTACAAGTGTCCCATGTGCAGAGGAAAGGAGTGGTATGATTGGTCAGGAATACTCCCTGTCGTAGGGTGCGGTTAACTTTGTGGACTGAACAAACTGCACAGTAGTGTAACACAATGGCAGGTAAAAAATTCAGCAACTTTATTTTACTTCAGCATCATTCTTCTTTTTAGCAAGACATATTTAAACAGCGAACTTGTATGAAACATACAGTACATACATAGAAGCTGACAGCAGATAAGGACCGCAAGGCCCATCCAGTCTGCCCATTTCTTTTTCTACCTTATGAATGTGCCATTGGCCTTTGCTCTGTCAATGGCCTATCTATTCATACTCATCTGTATTGCTCCCTTATGCCTGTTTGAAGCCCTGCACTGTATTCATATCCACCACTTCCTGAGGTAGGCCGTTCCATGCATCCACCGCCCCTTCTGTGAAAAAGAACTTCTTCCCAGTACCCCTTAATCGGCATCCCTCTAATCTCATGCTGTGTCCGCTTGTCCTGTTATTTTTCTTATATTGAAATGTGTTAGACTCTTTCACCTTGTTAATGCCCTTAAGGTGTTTGAATGTTTCGATCATATCACCTCTCTCCTCCTTTGCTCTAGGGTATACATATTGAGTCTGCTAATCTGCCCTCATATGTTTTCTGATGCAGTCCCTGTACCATTTTGGTTGCCCTTCTCTGGACTGCCTCAATTTGGTTAATGTCCTTGTGAAGGTGTGGCCTCCAGTACTGCACACAGTACTCCAGATGGGGCCTAACCAGTGTCTTGTAAAGAGGGATTATTACCTCCCTCTTCCGACTTGTGATACCCCTACTAATAAACCCCAACATCCCTCTAGCCTTACCTACTGCTTTAGTGGCCTGCTTGGATGATTTCAGGTCATCGGTGATGACATAAACAAAAAAACAAATGGCAACCTCACAGCATAGAAATCACTGGGAATCCATGGCCAGAAAAAGCTAGCCATCCCAGGTGTTCTGCTTTAATATCTGGGAGCAATACTCAGAGCTCCTGCTGGAGTCTGTCTCCAGACTCAATACCTATCTGAAATAGCTTGCACTAACAGTCCTTATATACTTGCTTACAAACCCATGTGACTCTGAGCCCGCCCCATCTAAAGTTTCAAACTTTTATTTACACAATACAAATTGTTTTTACTTCAATCTTCAATTAACAGTATTGTTATAACGTTTATATAACATAACACTAGAAACAAATGCTTTCTAATTAGCATTTTACAAAAACCAAAAGACTTCATGAATAATTAATGGACTCCACCTTCATTCAAACTGTCCTGCCTTAGGCTGTATAAATTTAGTGGCTTCAGGCCAGCAGGCTCCTAAAGGAGTCCTGAATTTACACAGGGAAGAGCAGATCAGAGAGAGGGGTAAGTGGAGTTTCTTCCCTTAGGACCATTGTTTCACCTAACTGTAAACATTTGAACAAGTAGTAACAAAATTCACTTGCTGTAGTTTCTTTGGGCAGTTTCTATGACAGCATTTTAAAGCCCTTTAATTAAATTACACACAGGTGAAGTAGAAACAGAAACAGTCCTCCCACTGCATTCTAACAGGCCCCATCCAGAAAACCAACAGTAAATGTAAATACAGCAATTTTATTCCCAATATCTTTTATTTTCTGTGCTGAAAAAGAGGAAATGTAAAAGATACATCCTTAAACTATTTTCAGTCTATCCTTAACACTACTCGCCTTGTAACCCTTTTACAGCATAGCTAAATGGTACTGTCCATGAAGAAGGGTGAGGAAGGGCAGCTCCTAACCGAGAAACCACATTTGCTAGCAGCACCCTACAAGAAATAATTACCTAGGAAGTGCAAACCCAACCCCACGGGTCGTGCCTGAAAATAATCATTTTATGGCTAGTGCATTTACCTGGTAAATGAAAACTAAATAAATAAATGAATTATCCCCAGCAGCACAAATTTTTATTTTATTTTATTTATTTATTAAATTCTCGGGTTACATGTGCCTAAAGTCATGGCGGTCCGTCACACCCAGCACCGAAGGGAACTAGTCAGGAATCAGAACACACAACACACCAAGCCGCACCGCCATGGAGCAACTGCACCATGTCCTTGCAGTTATCCAGGCAGCGGCTTTACTGCTGCCGACCCTGCGCTCCCTCACCAAAGTCACGGCAACACAGGCAAATACTCGAGAAGCTAAACAAACACAACCTCCCCAAAGATAGGTGGCTCAAACCCCTTGCACCAACTTTCCCCAAAGGCTATCCACCACTTTCACTGGGGGACATCCTACAACTCCCAACAGTCTACCTTTCCCCATTCAAATATTTACCCTACATAGTGCAAAAACAGCACTAAATTGTGTGTTACTTTTACAGACATTCTTTCAAGCCTATTATTGTCGATCTCCCTGGACTGAATAATTAATAAAGAACTACCAGACTCACAGCACTGCACTTAAACCCTTTTATCTCCCAAAATGCAGCCTACATAAGCATGAAATTACAGAAGCCCCACCACCATGGGGAAAAACCTTTTCACCAGTACTTCAGAGATAACGGCAATGTGGGATGGTGTTTAACAGTGGGAGATGCTGGGTGTAGAAGGCCGGGTGGGGGGATATGAGGCCAAAAAGTGGCCTTCAAGGCCCCGCCATGAAGGGGAGTAAGCAGGATTCTGAAAGAACCATCAAGCACTTGTGAGGTAATAAAGGTGAAGCGATACTGCTGAGATGTGGAAGGCTCCAGCCCCTTCCGCCTAGTGCTTGCAGAGCTTCCCTTAACTAAATCAGGGAGGTTCTCCTAAAGAAATTTCTGATTAGTTGGTCCAACCTGTGGAACCATTTATCCTGAATATGAATTGGAAGGTGGGCCAGTAGGTGCAGTACCCTAGGTGCCAGCGTCATTTTTTGGGCATTCACTTTCCCTGTAAAGGAGAGAGATGCAAAATCTTCCAACGTTCGACCTCACTATGTAATGCCTCCAGTAAGGGGGAGAAACTGGCCTGAGGAATAGCAGTCATTGAGGCAGAAAGTCTAATCCCTGTATAGGTTATTAATTATGATGTCCTAATCCCTGTATAGGTTATTAATTATGATGTCCTAGTCCCTGTATAGGTTATTAATTACAATGTCCTAATCCCTATATAGGTTATTAATTATGATGTCCTAATCCCTGTATAGGTTATTAATTATGATGTCCTAATCCCTGTATAGGTTATTAATTACGATGTCCTAATCCCTGTATAGGTTATTAATTACGATGTCCTAGTGCCTGTATAGGTTATTAATTACAATGTCCTAATCCCTATGTAGGTTATTAATTATGATGTCCTAGTCCCTGTAAAGGTTATTAATTACGATGTCCTAATCCCTATATAGGTTATTAATTATGATGCAAGGTTTACTCGGCTCATCTGGATCTCTATCACTATCCCATACTTACTCTTTATTGGTGTACAAATAGCAGGGAACTGCAAAGTCAAAAAGCTGTTCCCAAAGGCAATGTCTGTAAACTCTCAATTAATACAGGGGCCACCTCTGTACACCAACCCCAAAAATCTGTACTTTTATTCAGCTTTTAAAGTCCAGTGCAAAACAATGACTCACTGCACAGAATAAAGTTGTGAAACATCACCAAATTCTTCCAGGCTCATTTGCCTAATCCAAACCGTGTTTAACTTTCCTGACCCCTGTTGTGGAGCACCATAACTGTTCTGACTGCCAGTACTCACCAGATTTGTAAATTTCATAAGAGCAGCATTCTGTTACTTCCTTGTGCTCCCCAGGCTAGAGGCAACTATTCCAATGAGACACTCTGGCTATCAGTTTTCCTTGAGAAGCCGATTTTCAGGGTGTAAAAACTTCTCCGGCTATCTGACTTGAGAAAAACTGTAACTGGCATAGAAAGGCTTCCACGGGCTCCCCAGGGTAGGGACAGCTACTTGGAACTGGTGTCACAACCTGCTACATGCTGATGTTTCAGAGTGATGGCACTCCTTCTATATAGGTTATTCCCTTCTCTGCCCATTTTCAAGATGTATCCTGGAAGAGGGAATGAGTACAGAGCTTGAGGAACTTTGTCTGATTTGGAGTGATTAATGCCCAAGACCTGGGAAAAGGCATTAGGAAAGTGCTGAAGGGGGGTAATTGCATGGGTGGCATCCCCTAGCTAAACAAACAGGTTGTCCGCATAAAGCAATGTTTTGTACTCTGCTTCTCTAGTTTTTATCCCTATAATACCCAGGTTAGTCCTCCAAGTCGGTGCAAGTGGTTCAATAGTAAGAAGGAATAGTAGAAGAGAAAGGGGGCTCCCAAGATGGGTGCCTCTGTATAGGGGAAAGGGTTGAGATAGTATGCTGCCAGTTAGCACTTGTACAGATGGTTTGTAGTATAGGGCTTTAATACCTGCTGTGAAGTAGGGGCCAAGACTGACGCTGTACATTAATGCAAACAGAAAAGGCCATTTGGAGTCGAAGGCCTTTTTGAAGTCTATGGTAAGAGCAGTTTCAGGTGTAGGAAGAGACTTGGCTAAGAAGTGCACATTAAGAAGAGTATAAAGATGGTCTTTTCCAAGGTGACCCTTCATGAAACTGACCTGGGAAGGGTGAACGAGTGTAGGGAGTATCTGTGCCCAGACCTTAGCCAGAATCTTGGAATCTGCATTAATAAATGATACTGGCCAGTATGAGTGTAGTTGCTAGGCAAGGAGAAATCTTTTGAGGAAGGGACTGGGTGACAAGAGATGTGTGATACACTTGCAGGAGCAGGGGTTTCACAGTGTTATGAAAGAGCATGATAGAAATCGATAGGAGTCTGTCTCCTCCCAGAAGACTTGTTTTGTTCATAGATAAAACAGCTTATGCGATCTTCTGGAGGGAGATGGGAGACTCCATTTGTTGGCATTGGGTAGAATAGATACAGGGCAGACTTAGGGAATCCAAAAGGTGGAGAGCTGTTCAGGGGTGGGCAGTGCCTGGGAGGTATACAGGCACTTGTAAAAGGCTTGCATTAGATTGCTAACATCAGAAGGTCAGTTGCATAATACTCCTGCAAAGTTTTTATCCCAGGATATGTTGCTCCACTTGCAGCTTGTGCTGTCTACAAGCCAGGACTCTGCTGGATAGCTCTGCCCCCTCCCAGTACATATGATGGGTATGTACCAAGACCAGCTCTGCCCTCCTGGAGTAATGGGTATTAAGTTGAAAATGGATTTGATTAGAAGGGATTGGTCCCCGTGTGAATCAGCTTTTAATTTTTCTTCCAGGGTCTTTAGTTTATGTTCTAGGACTTTAGTCTCAGCCTCCCTATGTTTTCTCCTGTGTACTATATAGGCAATTATTTGACCCTGGAGAAAGGCTTTTAGGGTATCCCATAGTATGCCATCGCTTACCAATCCACTGTCACTCGACTGTAAAAATTCATGAACCTCTGTTGTAACACAGGGTATACAGTTAGAATCTTTTAGCAACAAAGGGTCTAGGCCCCAAGAGGAAGATTTAGGGGAAGTGGGCCCCAAAGAATGGTTAACGAAATAGAAGCATGGTCTGAGACCACTCTAGGATGAAGATGGGAGTCCAGGATAGCCTAACTTAATGTGTCGGGAGGTGAGCCAGAGATTAGTCTGACTAAGTGCATGATGCACCCGTGAGAGGAAAGTATAATCCCTGGAATCAGGCGGGTCATCAAGTGCCATATATCTCCTAGGGAAAATTCATTGACCAAGTCTTTTAGGACAGCAGCCGACTTGTGATGAGGTTGCACATTTATTGATTTACTTATCAAGGGCTTCACTGTCAGGTTAAGGTCCTCACCTATGATAACGAGGCAGGAGGAGAGTTAAATTTAGAGAGTTCAGCACTATGTTGGGAGAAAAAGACTTGGTTGCTATTATTGGGGGCACACATATTAAGCAAAAGCAGGGGTCCCTAAGGAGTAGATTATCTGGCCATTAGCCAGCTAACATCTTTGTCAAATAGAGAGGCTGTACACTGCTACTTCAGGGACTTGTGAATTAAAACCAAGACTCCTTTTTTGGTTGAGGTGTATGTAGAATGCAATTCTACGCTCACCCATCCCTCTTCAGTTTAGTAGCCTCGGTGGCAGACAATTTGGTCTGCAGGAAGGCCACCATGATGTGCAGTTTCTTCAGGTTGGTAAGGATGTGCTTTCTCTTGATAGCGGAGTTAATGCCCCTGACATTCCAAGAGATTAAGTCACCAATGAATGAGAGCTAGGGATGCTGTGACAATGGATTAACTAGTAATACACCTCCCCCCCTTAAGGCCAGATATCCGTAAACTGTAGACTGTCACAGTGGCCATCTAAGCTACTGTCTAAAAGATCAAACTCAGAGCATGGTCTCATGACCCCCACCACACTAATCGTACTATATATAAAATAAAGTAGTACATCTAAATGGCAAACATCAATAACTAATTGACTGAGTAGAGCAGCAACCAGAAGGGGTGACTATGTCCCTCTCCCACTTACCTGGAGATCAACTGTATGTGAATTGTCAAGGGGGGCCCCCAAAGGATACTGTCCCTAAAATGAAGGGAGAAAATTCACCAGGCAGCCCATGGTACCATAGACGGGTGACCCTCTGCTCATCTATGCATCACAAGTGGGTACAAATTAGGAGTAAGGAGTGCACACCAGTTATGGTAGAGCAGCAGCTAAAAGGTGTGATGGCAACCCAGGCAGCAGCAATGCAACCCCAGCCCAGGTGCCCCATCGAAGAGGATGAATGAAGGACACTGAAACAGCTAACTGGTGTTTGAACAGGTAGCCTGTCCTATGCATCAGAGAATGTGTGGGTGGGCACTAGAAAAGGAAGTGGCTAGGGCTGGGCAGAGAAAAAGCAAATGGTGCCCGGTGCTTTGATGAGCGCAGAGTCCATCTGTAGGTCACAAGAGGACTGCTGTGTAAAAAGGGAGCCCAGGCAAGGGTGGGAACAGCCAAGGAGCTGCATGGCAAGTGGGCCACCATACGAGTAAAACAGGCAAACTAGAAGTACATTCAAGCTTAGTAAGGCAGACTGGGTAGGGGCTGCACCTGGGCAGCAGTGCCTGGTAAAAGTACTTAAAAACTTTAAGGAGGACTTCCTGTTTTGTCAGCAGTGAGGGAGCCTGCTTGGAGGAGAGTCTTTCATGTGTGTCTGCACTTTTCGAAAAAGAATAAAGAAAGCACTTCTGGACACAAAAGCAACTGACTCCAAATAAGTTCTTTCACACTAACATTATACAGAGGTGGAATCTTTGCCTTGAGTGCCGGTTATCCTTGTGTCTTGAAGTAAATTTAAGCTGCAATAGCAATTCAGAGTGTAATATCAATCCTGAGGGGTTTTCTGGGGCTGTAAAACAGGTCTAGTACCTCAATCAGAAGAAAATGAAGAGCGCTTAGTGTCTGCTTAGCTATCCCTCCCAAACTAAGCCAGACATGTAAAGCCATTATTTTGTTACAACAAATATGCATATACAGCCTAGCATTAGAAAATGTCTTAAAAGGGCATAATCAACCCTGGGTGCATTTGAGATTGAAAAGAATGTCCACAACCTGAGAAGGATACTGAAGGGGGAACCCTCATCCAGGAAGTCAGTGTGGGTATTACAAAACTCCATTTTATAATTTATTCTTTCTCTCCTGTGGTGGATGTACGAGGGTCAGTGGAGTAGCAGTAAGATCGAAGATGCAGCTCCCCTGAACCGGATGGTGTCCTGAGAGGTAAGGGGGAGGGTCAGGCTGTTGGTGGCAGGGCCTTGTTTTGTATCATGGGGGATCTGGGTTCAGAACATGTTGCTCCTGCTGTGTTGTGAAGAGGAGGAGTACATACTTAGCTGTGGCCTCCCTGTAAGAACTGTCGGACGAGGCCTCATGCTCTTTATTCTGGTTCCAACTGCGGAGCCGAGCATGTGGAGAAACAGATTTATTCCCTGATTTAGACTTTTCCTTGAAGAATTCCCTGACATTTTTTTTTGTAAGTTCAGCATCCATGGATCTTCCCCGAGAGGTTCCTCATATGTAGATGGAGGGTCATGCTTGGTCTCTGAGTATCCTTATGTCTTGAGTCTCATCAGGGAAAGGAGCATATGGCCGCGAGTGGTGGATGAAGGCTTCTGCTGCTTCTGGGGTGTTGAAAGAGCGGGGTGTCCCATTGCAGATGATTCTGAGGTCCACATGATAACATACACCGTATGACACTTGCAACTCTATAACAGCATGCCTCACTCTTGTGAAGGCCCTCCAATGGTTTGTGAGAGCGGGAGAGAAAGTCAGGATAGATGTGGATCTGATAGCCCTGCAACATGAAGGGGCCCCTCTTCTGGGCGAGCTGCATCACTTCTCCTTTACTGGAAACCATAACATTTAAGTAAGATAGACCTAGGTCTTTGGCCGGGTTTGGTTGGAGTGCCAAGAGACCTGTGAGATCATTTCAGTTCATGAGGTGCATGCATAGATGCCTCAGAATGAATTGGTAAAACATTCTGTAGGAAGGCATTACTGTCCTTCCACTCCACACCTTCAGGAAACACCATTAGGTGTAGGTTTCTGCATCATCCCCAATTTTCAGTGTCCACTACATGGTCTCAAAGAGGCCTGATTGATCTGTCCTGCTCCCATAAGTGTGTCACTATTCAGTCTGTAGTGCATCCCAGATTGTTGATTTGTTGCCCCGTCCAAGCAAGTCGCTGAGAAAGGGAGACATTATCTTTCCCAGTTCTTATGGTGGAAATCTTAAGGGGCCATTTCTGATAGCAACTGGGCAAACAGTGGCCTTACTTCTTACAGTTCGTCGACCTTTACTGAGGAGGCCGGTGGAGTGGGAAGCTCCATTTCAGCGGGAGCCACGCTGCTGGGACTGTTGGAGAGAGACACGTCTGCCAAGGAACAGGATCACGAGCAACTCCCTTCAAACAGTTACGAAATGTTAGTGAAAAACTCCCAATAAACTGACAAGTGTCGATTTAGACTTGTAGAATTACATGAACTGCAGGGTTATACTGGACAGTGCTAAGGGAGGAGAGCCACAGAGATTAGGCTGCCATCTTGCTAGCTGCCAAGCCACCCTCCCCACACACAATGCTTCTGTTGCTGAAACATTCAAACATCAAGTAGCTAATAAGTCATTTTGTATTTGAGATGTTTACATTTTTGTGTGGGTGTGTACGTACTGTACTGTCTGGTAGAGTGTGTGTGTGTGTGTGTGTGTGTGTGTGTGTGCGTGCAGAAATCATGCTATCTACTTTGGTACAGTCTGAGACAAAAAAACAGGAGATGTGTAAACAAGTATGGTTCAATTTAACAATAAGGCACGACAGGGTGTGGGTTATTAGAGTTACCACACTTTGTGTGGTGTGTCACAAGGTGCAGCAGAGTGACTTAATCACACAAAGTGGGTAAATCCCCAATAACTCACCTGTAAAATGTATCCTCTGATATACAAATGGATCCATGTGTAAAATAAATTTAAGATGTGTTTAATTTTTTTTTTTTTTTTATAAATGCCATTTCTCAGCTGTGAGTTATTGCAGTATATACCACGGTCATGTGATGTGTTTTGACCAATGAGGTTATAGGATTTTCATATGCCATTGTATAATACAGTATATTATACCAGGAGTAAAATGTTTATACTAAGGACTTCAATGTTGGCCAGCAATATGCCGGAGGGTTTCGTTTTCACTGGGAAGGGAGGACAGTTGGGGATGGGGGTGGAGGGTACAGTGGCTTTCACTGTGAAGTGAGGATAACTGGTGAAGGGGCTTGACTGTTCAAACACACATAACTTTGATGTAAAATGTAGTTACAAAAAGAAACCTAGTTCTACTATGGTAATGGGTAAAGAAAAGGAAAGGCTTAAAGGAAGCAAACATTGCAGTGGGTGACTAAAATTCTGAAAGACCCAGCAAAATATCTTAAATGAAGTACTGGCAATCAGAAATATAAGTACCTACAGTAAAGCAGCTGTACATTAAATCAAGGCAGCAGCAATTCCTGGAATCTTGAGTCAGAAAGTGATGCCCCTCTTTGAAGTCTGACTTTGGCCCTGTCCACACTACACCGGAAAACACCCTCTGTAACGTTACAGAGTGCAGATAACGTTACCGTAACGGTGAGCGTATACACTGGTAATGTTACAGATGGCATTTTCGAAACCGTTATTGAAACCTGTTAGGTGGTTTCAACAACGGTTTCCTTAATGTTAGCAGTGCTGTAACGTTACAAGGTGCCGTGTAAACAGACATCCGTGCCGCCACAGCCCACAGAATCCCATACTGCTGTGCAGTGGCTCCATGCTGCCGGCACCCGGCCCCCAGCATTGGAGAAATATACAGAGGATCAGGGACGTGAGGAGCAGTACGGTGCGTGCCCAGTGCAGGGTGTGTGGCAGAGGGGCATCTGCAGAACAGTGTGGACGGGCCCACACCATGGAAGGGCACCCCAGTAAACCGTGCATGCAGATACAGATACTGCCGTATGTGCATGGCATTGTGTGGCAGCATGTTGTGGTGCTGATGCAGGGGAGCACTGACCACAGCAGCCCACAGGACAGCTGTGTTGGCCGTTCTTCTGCCAGGGATTGGAACTGCAGCAGCTGCACTGCCAGCCTCGGCACTGCACTGTAGCAGTCCATGATTGGAACTCAGTAGGGACATCGTGTTGGGGAGGATATCTTGGAGTCGCAAGGAAGGGTGCACTGCAGGACGCATCATAGGACATGCCGCTAGCTGTACACAGGTTGGGCAACGGTTTCCGACCCGTTATCGGTGTGGGACGGGCAGTAACGGTTTACAACCGCTTGCACACATAGTGTGGACACACCGTAATAGTGTCTGTCTGTACCATTTTCCAAATGTTAGTGTTTTCCAGTGCAGTGTGACAGGGCCAAATGTCTTCATTTTGTCTTCATTACTAGTATTGAAATACTAATTTGTTGCCACTTTGGCATTGTATTCACTAGTATTTAAGCAGTCTGACCACGAGCTGAAATAAGTCAGTATTCATTTAGTCTTCACTTCATAAATATGTAGAGTAAGGCAGTACATTCTGAAGCTCAAATGATTACTTCTAATTTGTACAACTGAATACCAATGAATATGTTCTATATGTCTAAATTAGTATTAATTTATTATTCATATAGAGCACTATGGACTATGCCTACTTTCTACATGTAGGGTCACTGTAGGGGCCAGCTCAGATTTGCAGATCTCAAACCCTAAGATGGCATGGACAACACTTCCATTAGCCCAGCAACATCAGTGCCATGCCATTTATGTACCTGTAAATGCCCTTTCCTCTCCAAATGAAAGTCAAAGAACCCCTGCACCAAAGCACTGAAGCAGAGGTTACCCGGAAAGGGCATTAGCAATAAGGCCAGTTTTCAAGGAATTGTAAAATTACACATATCCCCACAACACAAAGCATCATGGGGAATATATGCAAATCACCATGCAAGAGTTTAGACTGGTTCTGCTTTGAGCAAGAGTGTATGGTACCAGATAGCGTCTCACACACACTGCAAAGGCTGAAAACAGAAAACACAGACATGTGTATCATCCTCTCTCTAAATATTCCATTTCTCTCAAACAGCTGAGGAGGCTGAAATTGGAAACCAGCTGCAAACATAAGCACTATGGTACTACCCTACTGTACAAGACTGTTAGACGGGCAAAATGGTGCAACAATGTGATGAGACCACAGCTTGTAGATTGGGGGAAGGGGGGGTATTCTGTTGTAGTCTGGATGCTTAGACTAGGCATTTCTAAACTGACACCCATATCCTAAATTTGTAAGTAGCAGAGACTCCACCTATGTATATCAAAATCTCCAGTCTTGGATCCTAGGTTGCACATGACTTCCAATTTGTTTGGGATCCACTACCATTATATCTCGTGAGCTGTAGATATGTCCCTGTGTGTGTACACTGCAGGTGCACCACAGGAGATTAAAGCAGAAGCACCAAATGAGATTAAAGTAAACCTTTTAGGTTTTTGATGAACAGTCTCAAAGCTCTCCAGAGTCAAGGTGCGTGATGAAGGACAAAAATATAATGAGAAGTGTGTTAAATTCCTCAAGGAAGTAATTATAGTTTGCTATGAAGCAAACACTTGGTTAGAAGCAAATTAGACTCCCTCAAAGTGTAATTTGCATTAAAGGTTTTGAAAATTTAATGGGGCGCCCTGTGTGCAGAAATGATCTGAATGCGAGTTTTTTTTTTTTTTTAAGGTGTAGAAGCAGCAGATTTGCACTCTCTTCTCTTGCCAACAGCCTCTGCTAACAGAAGTGCTGTAGCACAGAGCAGTGCCTGAAGTCATCTTCCTGTTTCACGCAACTGGCCAAGGCTGCTATGTGGGTGTTGATGTGCAAAATAGCTGTCACTGTATGTTTGCAGTCCCTTCACTACCAGTCTCTCATTGCTTGTAATGCGTTTTGGGATACAATGTGTAAAGTGCTATATAAATGCTAATTCTCTCCTTTCCTCCTCTTCTCCCTATTCCACTCTTGCAGAGCTGTATAGGTACTTCCACATGCACATGTAGTGGGGACTGAGGCAACCCTTGAATGTAACAGCTGTGGAGTCTACACAGACAAACACCACTCCACTTTTACTACTCAACACATTCCTAACTTATTTTTCAGAGGTGGAGCTACTGGGGACTGAACCGGGAGTAAAGAGTACCCACTGTCACTGCAAGAGAAGTCAACTACTATAGCTACATACTGTACAGAGCTATATAAATGGATAAAGACAAAATAAAGGTCGTCCCTTGGTGCAGCAGCAGTCCTACCACTGGCGTGCCAATGACCCGAATTCAGAAGCCAGCTTGAGTTGTGGGGGGCAGCTGGGGTAAGGAGGACAGTGCATCTGACAGACTACTACTACTCTTTTTTTTGGGGGGGGGGGGGCTTACATGACCCGTAGTCTGCCTACCACCTAGAAAAAGCTGGGTGGCAGAGAAGCCAGGCAGGCTGATTTAGGGAGGGATGGGATATGGTTGATGCCAGCATGATCTGCCGGCTGCGTGAGAGCATACACTGTACATCGTTCCATAGCTGCATCCCAGGCAAGGGAGAGAAGAGGGACCCAAACTGACCACTTGCTAGGCATATGAAGCCATGCCTGCTGTCCACATCCAGTTTCAGGTAACCCTCTCCTATCTCCTAGATACATTCCCAGGCTTCACGTGGCTGGATATGGTTTGGAGCTACTGAAAGCAGGCTCCATCTTTGGGGCCTAAATCCTCCTAGGGGCAATGTAACGTTGTGCCACAAATGGCCAGAGGCCTCACCAGAAGTCTGGTAAAAGGGCCTTGATGGATGGAAAGTGGTACTGGCAGAGGCAGGAGGATCTAGCCAAATGAGCCCAAGGGACAAAAATAAAATCGGAAGAATAAAGGACAGAAAAGACCTGGCTCTGCCCTGATGTCCTAACATTGATTTACAGTGCCTTATAGCACTGTGTGAAAGGAGAATCTCCTGCAGCCAGGGCTTCAAATAGGACCCCCCCACAAAGTTCCAGAACCATGGCAACGGATTCTCTTTCACTCCTTAACATGAGTCATCCAGCCTCACTTGCCATCTGACACGCTCCCTGCCACATAACTCTCGAGAGCTTCCCTGGCAAACATCTCACAAAACAACGAGAGAGACTGGAGCAGCATGGGACTTCTGAGTGGATGACACAATGGTGCCTAACTGATTACTGGCAAAAATACATTTTCTAGACCTGCTGGGACAGGCAGCACCTAGAAGTGACCTGCCTGCCCCAGGGTTGAAATGCTGTCAGCTGCTCCTGAAAGCATTGCCAGTAATGGGAAATAACACTAAAAACAGTATGGCAGCTACGCCAACTATACTTACTTTTATGTGCCTGATTAGTGTCTGTTGCGGGGGAGGGCTCTTATTTATTTTTTTCAATTCATAGTTTCTGGTCTACATGGCCCAGCCAATCTGCTGGCTCCATCTGGCCATTGCCCCCACATCTGCACCAGTCCTCCTACCAAGTGTGCCACTTGCCAGATGTGACCTCCTGCTAATCCTCGGTTGTGGCAGAGAGGTGGAATAAATTACCGGAGGATGTGGGAATGCAAAATCCACGGATAGTTTCAAGTGGGTTTGGGATAACGCTATGGGGTGAGTTAAGGTACTGGGGAAGGGCAAGAACATAACGTAAAAACAGTTACAGAAGAACTTACCGTAACAGTAGATCTTCAAGAGAATCTCCTCCATCAGGCCATGCCATCCCTCTCTCCTTCCCCCTTATGCACTGGTGAGATACATCAGATGCTGTGCCTAAAACTTACTCCGTGCATTCAGTGTCAAGCCCCATGCCTCTCCTTGTATGCCTGGTGCCAGTCTTTTCTCCTGGTTCCACCATGATTGGAGGTCCTCTGAGGTTGACCTCTGGCAGGAAACTGAAGAGTGATGGTGCCACCCATGCTTATATAGACAGACATTTGGGGACGGCGTCATCGTGGGTGGCCCTGGTTAGTAAAAGTTTCCATGTGGTTCCCAGCGCTGGTGGCTACAGTTCCAAGGTGTGGTCTAAAGGAGATATTTTAAAATACATGTATGACTCATTGGGCAGGCTTGATAGACCAAAAGGCCTTCTTCTGCTTGCAGACTTCTATGTTTCTATTAGCAGAATCCAATCACACAAACCTGCAGTTAAATATAACCACATGAGTCTATCAAGATACCTTTTCTGCGGGATTTCTATGGCCTTTTTCACATGTTTTATAAGGGCAGAGTTCCTGATGTTGGTTCCAAAGGGATGTCAGGAACACCAAGGGTGGTATATGAGATGAGTGGGCCCTTGTGCCCCTAATGATGGCACTGTGGGGTGGCCCCTCAAGCACAGGAGTGGATGTATCTGGAGGGCAAGGCACCTCATATAGAGTTCCATGGGCGCAGTATATGTGGTCCAAGAGGTAGCTGAGTGGTAGAGATGGTTAGCAGGCAGTGGGAAAGTAAAAGAGAGGAAGCAGGGAAGAGAGGATGAGAAATCTAAGAAGCATACTAGAAGGAGCAGTATGCCACTCAGAGTAACTAGGTTGTGCAAGGCATGAAAGAGGGGCAAGGGAAGAGAGAGGGGGGGGAGGGCAGGAGCCCGAGGAGATTGAGTAGTACCAGCAGTAAGATGAGAAGGGAGAGAAAATGGAGACCAGCGAGAGCTGTGAGGGGAGCCATGCAGGGCGAGCAGGGAGGAGAGAGAGAGCGGTGAAGGAGGGAGGCAGAGAGCGCAGCTTAATGGAGATGTGCTAGTAGGGGAGGGTCCTAGACCCGAGGGGTGGGCCAAGGGCTATTTAGTTAAGGTTGGGGGAGGGCATGGGCAAAAAGTGTGGCATTTGCCATACCTTACTGGCTGGTAGTGTCTGAGGCTGTGGTCACCGGGCTGTGGCGCTCTGTTGCCCGGCCGTTCAGGGGCAAGTCTCCCTCAGCTGTCAAGCAGAAGCCCTCAAGGGGTGGTTCAGGCTGCTGAAATCAGAAGAAGAGCGAGGGTTTAAGACCTGGGGGCACTCAAAGGGCAGACAGCCCAGCAGGAGAGCAGAAATTTGCAGGACAAAGGAATGAGTATTCGTTTGGCACCAGAAAATCTGGGCCAAGCCAAAGACACAGGAAAAGGGCTGTAACACTTAAACTTTAAGCTTCTACACAATCCTACACTTAAACAATATTTTCACAGTGAGCACAGCACATTTACAGATTTAAAACAGATTCAAAAGCCAAAAGCCGTATGTTGCATACTCACATCAGCCTGTTTGGGGAGTTGACCACTTGGTCAGCAATAATGTCAAGGTTCCCACAGCTGCCAGGAGACACTGCTGAGTGAGGCGCCTCAACTCCCCGACCCTGGGGTCTGGGCATGCATGCCTAAGATCCCACTGGCTAGGAGCAAGGGAATCAGGATTGAGATTTGAACCTGGGTCTGTCTATGTGGTAGTGCAGTGCACTACCACCCAGAGCCACCAGGACCAATGGGTGAAATCTTTTAAAACCACTTAGCCCCTACTAGGTCTGGCTGTCTCCTCTCCAGTGCTCACGAACTCCATCTCTGTGACAAGTGCACCATCGGACCATTAAATGGAAACTGCCATCAGCTCCCAACTTCTGGCAGGATAGCAGTCCATCTTCTGCCCGAGTTCCTCCAATCGCTTCTCAGAGCTACTATGGGTATCCTTACACCCAGGAGCAAACCCGTGTTATCCACTTCTGTGAAGACAGGTGGTGCCCAGTTTCTCTCCATAATGTGACAAGAGTATCTCCCAGGCATGTGGAAAAACCGGTGCTTTCTGGGCAAGAAAAGAATATTGCAGAGTATACAAAAAAGGCATTTTATTTAAGCAATGACATGCGGACAATAGTTATGGGTCTATTTGATTTGTTCAAGGTGTAAACAGCATGAAGTCTCAGTGGTTTTCAATTTCCAGATCTCAAGCTTTGGATGGAAGAACCCAGGGTTTTATTTAATTCTAAAATTGATTAGCGTCTTGCTCATAAAAGTGCTAAAACATTGTGAAAATGCACAGCACTTGCCTCACTGTTTTAATAAACATAACACTTCTAGAAAACCTATATAAATGCTTTCTGTAAAGTTAGTATTGGCCCAAGAAAAAACTGCTAATCAATTATTTAAACCCCTGGAACCACAAAAGGTTCTGATAGTGATTCAAGCTTTATCAGAACATTCAGAACCTTTCATGTTAAAATAGAAACTATTTCACCCATAATCCACTATCAGTGAAGGGAAAGGCATCTCAAAACAACGCGGAGCAGTACTACAGTAAATCTAATTAGGGTCATATAGCGAGTTAGTGCCCCATGTATAACACCACTGTAGTACTGGTGGTTCTCTTGCACCCATCCTATTGCTTCTGCTTTATGCCCTCTCTCTTTCCTTTTTCTTTTGTCCTCCTGTCTCACTATAGTCTCACTATGGTTACCAGATCTATTCTCACCCTGTTCTCTCTCTTACACTGTTATTATGGATCCTAGCAGTTCTCTCTGGTCCTGCTAAGATTACTGCTCCCACCTCTGCATCATCACTGGATGATTTCCACTTCCCAGCCAACTAATGGATTCCATCCTTGCCCTCTACCACTGTTCAGGCTTAATTTCAAGCAACTGGGGTTATTAATCAGATTTCTCCAGTCTAGGTTTGTCATCTCCCCTGGACATGCAGCTCAGGCCATCATCATAGCTGCACTCTGGATATTTACCCTATCCCTTTCTCTGGCGGGTGATGTTGAGACTAATCCAGGTCCAATTCAGGCCACAATTCACTCCCAGTCTCATCCCTTGCACCGTTTGCCCCAGTCTTCTGGTGTCTCCTTTGCTCACATTAATGCTAGGACCCTATTGGCCAGTTTTCCTGACCTTGTGGCCTGGGTCAGATTGAACAACCTGGATATCTTAGCCATATCTAAAACGTGGCTTAAACCTTCCGTTACTGATTCCCAGTGCTCCCTCCTTGGTTATAACATGCTTAGGGCGGATCGGACTAGAGCTACAAGAGGGGAAGGCTTGTCACTATACTATGAAGCTCATCTGAACATCACCTTAGTGCAGGATCCCTCGCTCACAAATGGTGAGGTTCTTCATTCCCTCCTGCTGTTTGGGGGTGTTAAGAAACTCCATATTTTCTGTGTATATATACTGCCAGAAACTCTAAGCTGCGGCTTGGTGAGTTCATGGAATACTTGCTATCTGTGACTGGTAAAAATGATATAATCTGTCTCGGGGATTTTAACCTAGATTGGGCAGGACCCAGCTCCGCGCTACTATCCCCCACAATAAGCAAGGCTAATCTTGCACAGCTGATACAGGAACCCACTAGGATCTCCCATTGTGGCTCCTGTGCCACACTATTAGACTGGATCCTGACAAATAGGAAGGAACTTATAGTAGGCTGTTGGTTAACTAGCATCTGCAGCTTATCCGTTAGGTAGGGAAATGGGCAGAACTAGGTGGGCCAAGCGGTCCTTATCTGCCGTCAAATTCTATGTTGCTATGTTTCTATGTTTTTCGACTGGTGTTCTCCCTGACACCATAAGTGATCACTCCCCTATCTACTGTATTTGGGATACCTCCTTCCCATCAAAAGTGCTTACTTTCTACAATCTCTCAACCTAAATATGGATGCCTTCACTCACGATCTTGAACAAATTGACTGGTCTCCCTCTATCATACTGATGACATAAACATTGCTACAGCCTACTTCAACTCTACCCTACTACTGCACAAAATAGACACATCCTGGTCACCACAAGGAGGGTAAGAGGAAGGTTACCAAATAGCTCAAAGCCCCTGCTTCAACTTCTGAAGCTCAGGGATAAGCTATGGGCTACATGGAAGACCTCCCATCTATGTTCCAACTTTGAAGCTTACTGAGGTTTCTGGAACAGATGCAAAAGGAGATTCAGCCTGGCAAAAGTTCTTACTACAGAATCTCCTAATTTCCTCTGCCTCTAACCCCAAGCGGTATTGGTCACAAATCAAAGAAATACTTGGAAACAGCAAGCCGCAGACACCCTCTGACATGTATCTAAATGATGCCCACTGTAATCACCCTCTCAGCATAGCTAATGCTTTCAACTCCCTCTTTTCCTCGCTACCTAATCCTACCCACTCCGTGCACCATATAGCCATGCCTGTAGCTTCCCCCAGTGTCCTCACTCACCCTACCCTAGAGCTGGCTCCAGTCACATACCATGAAGTTCTAAAGCTACTGACAGCTATTCCGGCTAATGGTAGCCCAGGCCCAGAGGTATTCATCCTGGGATACTAAAGCAGTTTGCTGCCTGGCTTGCAGTACCCATTACAAGGCTTGTCAACCTGTCTATCAGCACTGCCTCTGTTTCCTTGGTCTGGAAAATGGACAGAACTATTCCCATTTTTAAGAAGGGGGATGATAAACTACTATCCAACTACCGTCCCATCTCACTGCTCCCAACGCTCAGCAAGCTACTAGAGAAACTAGTCCATCGACAGGTCTCTGAGCACCTCTTTAAGTATAATCTTCAATCCCCTTGTCAACATGGCTTTAGGGCTGGGCACAGCACTACCACTGCACTGACCCAACTTACCAGTGATATCAAAGGCAATATGGACAAGACCCAACTAACAGGAGCAGTGTTCATCGACCTACCTAAAGCATTTGACATGGTCCACCACCCGCTTATGCTGGCTAAGCTGCAAGCCCTAGGAGCCTCTGTCTCTACCCTATCCTGGTTTGGTAGTTACCTTGATAACTGTATTCAGGCGGTGGCTTTCTATAAAGCTCTCTCATCCCCCATTCCTATCACCTGTGGTGTTCCACAGGGTTCAATACTCGTCCACTACTGTCTTCCCTGTTCCTTAATGCAATTCCCAGTGCTTCTCATCACAGTAACATCCTCATATGCGCTGATGGTCTTGTGCTCGATTATTCATCCAAATCTATGGATGACATAAACATAAACTCTCTCATGACTTTCAATCCCTTCAATCCTGGCTCTCGGATAACCATCAAATCCTAAACATGGGTAAAACCCAGGCTATGCTCTTTGGATCCTCTAAAAAGGTGCACTCCAAGGCACCTAAGCTCCTCGTCCACTGCGGAGATGGCACTGCAGTCACAAACACCTCTACCTTCAGATACCTAGGGGTCACACTTGACCCGGCTCTTGATTTTTCGGTGCATGTAAAGGAGGTTTGTCGTACTGTCAATGCTAAAATAGGAGCTGCCAATCATGTGCGCCACTCACTCACACCAACAGCAAGGCTATCAGTAGCTAGGAGAGTACTACTTCCTGAACTTCTTTATGCCCTCCCGTTCTTTACCCCGCCAATGCCAGTGTGCTGTGCAAGTGGGATACCGCCTACAATATCATCTGTAGGTTCGCCTTATCAGCCCTGGGCCTACTTAATCACTGCCTGCTCTACTCTGACCAAACTGGTTGTCTCCCCAAAGACCTCTGAACATATACCCTTGGGTGTCTTGTTGACTCCTTACTAGACCACCTGGCCCGTCCTCTTTGGCTGATCTAATTACCCCAGTTTCCCTCCACTTTATAGGTCCTCTTCCATCCCAATGCTCTCAGTTCAGCCTCGTGACCAAAATGGGTGAACAGGCATTCTCACATTTGCTCCTAAACTCTGGAATCCACTCTCCTCCTCAGGTTAAAAATCCACCTCCCACCCTCTTTTTAAGCATTCTCTGTTCTCTCACCTCTGTGCCCTAGGTAACTGTAACTGCGTGTAAGTGGAACCTCTTCTCAGTCAATATTATTTGTATGCTTCATATGCCTGACTTAGGGCAGATAAGAGTGTGCTCCTCCCACTGCCTAAACACTTCTTTTGCTTTACATATATTATTTTTTTTTTATGTTGTATGATCTGTTTTGCAGTACCAACCACCTGATGTATCCCAACATATGCTATTGTGCTTTGTCTTTGTTATTTCTTTTGTAAATGTTGTTCAACTGTTTCATAACTGTATTCACTATTTTGTACTCTCCGGGTCATGCTTGAAAATAGGCAGGATTGTTGCCTAAGCGCACTTACCAGTTACCAAAACTAATAAATAAATACAGCTGTGGTCCACTAGGTCCTTTCTCCACCTCGGTCTTCTGTCTAGGTCTTTCATCACCACCAGCCTTCTTTCTAGATAAAGACCTGCTGGGAGGAGTATAGTAGGCTCCAAAATCTATCATTAAAAAACAAAAAAAACAAACATCAAAACCTTATCAGAACCTGAAAAAAGTTCTGATAAGGTACTTTTACTGAAACCTGCACAGGGTTTAAAAGGGTCTAACCTTATCCAAACTGCTTCTCCCAACTCTAATCTCAGCCTCTGGTCTCAGCGATCTGCAAAACTGACCTCTCTAGCAGAGATGCTGAGATACTCTGTGTATTTCCAGGTACCCCTGGATTTCATGACTTTCATCTGGAGTGGGTAGAGACTGATAATGTGGGCTCCCCACTGGGTTAGACATGGGAGCATTTTCCAGAGTGGATTCTTTCTACGCAGACGATTTATCCATCCTGTCTGGTAGTACACTGCAGATAGAATGCCTACAATATACTATGGCATTCATTCCACCTCCTCCCCCAGCTCCAAACAATGCAAACTAAGCTGGGGACAGAGACAAATGTTCAGGAGGACCGAACAAGTTCTGCAACTGGCTGGACTCCTGGAGTCTCAGATTCAAGGTAGCCAAAAATGGTGTACTAACAAAGATAACACGAAATTTTCCTGTTTGGTCAGCATCAGCATTTCTATAGCTTGTCATTCATAATCCCTGGTGGGATTAGAACCCCATTCACCTGCTCCACTGGTTGTGATTTAACCTCTACACCACAGGAACTGCAACTGCCTTCACTGTAACTAGGGCCCTGTCACACTGCACCACTAAAACCCTGTAACAGTTTCAAACCGTTACAGATGGTACATGTTAGTGTGTCCACACTGCCAGGGAACCATCATGATAATGGTTCAGAACTGTTACAGCCAGTTCACATTGTGGGTGACGGGTGATGGTTATGGTGGCACCTATCCCACAATGCAGTTCATGCTGTACTGAGGGCAGTGCTGGGGCTACCGGCTCACGTGTCCACTACAGCTGGTAATGTTACAGAGGTAGAACCGATTTTGTAACACGTCGTTTAACACCTCCTGTAACGTTACAGGTGTAGCATCAAACTGTTGCGGTAACAGTTTGGACCCTCTGTAACGTTACAGAGGGAGTTTTCAGTGTAGTGTGGACAGGGCCTTTGTGTCACACTGGATGTGTGTTCACTTGGCAAACAAAGGATCAGCAGTTTGCATCCAGGTAGGAGCACAACAGCAGAGACCACTCCAACCCCAACAGGGATTTTTCAGATGGAAATTCACTTGTGTGAGAGTTGGAATAGTAAATTATACTAAAAACTGACTTAGTTAAGAACAACAATTTGTGCAGGTAGAAAGTTGTCCTTTCAAGGCAGGAAATTCCTGACAGGAAAATGTTATGTCACCTTTATTAAACCGAAACTTTCCTGCATTTTCTTTCTGCTGAAAAGCAGAAACATGGAGCTCCCAGCTGAGAGCAGTCATTCTAGGCGTGATGGAAAGAAAAGTTCTGATCTCAGACTTTAATAGATCACAAATACAAAATGTTAGGAGCAGTGCTTTAATTCCCAGCCAGCTAGAGCAAGGCGAGAAACAGTGTGCAGGTTCTACAGTGTTTTTTTTTCCTGCCCAAGTCTAGCACCTTCCTTGGTGCTAAAAAGTAGACACTTGCAGCTTCCTCACCTCAATGGGAGCTCCACCATGATGTTTAAAAAAAAAAATGTCTTTTGGCCCCGAAAGGAAGGGACAGGATCATAATTTGCCCCCAAGGGGCTATCAGCACTATCCCTATACACCTCCTGACTCTGTGATCTGCCCCCATGCTCCATTTTGTTCCATCTTTATGGAAGAACACAGGGTCATGCTCCATTCACTTGAATGGAGAGTCTTTTTCAAAGCTGACTTCCCAATTTCAATTGGCTTTTGGTACTAAGCAACATGGTTAAAACACTCCATTCAAGTGAAGAAGCCTGCCCCGCACTCTCCCTGTACAGACGTCACAAAATGTCACGTGTGGGGGCAGATCATAGAGTCGAGGAAGCAGAAAGGGATCATGCTGCCAGCCCCTCGGGCAAATTACGACCCCTTCCCTTCCTTTAGGGGCTAATAGAAAACATTTAGAAACACTGTGGTGGAGCCCCCATTGAGCCAAGGGAGCACCATGTTTCCAGCACAAAGAAAGGTGCTCTTTCAGCTTGTGCCGGACACAAGGTGGGACACTTGGGCAAGAAAAAGATGATCGAACCTACACGCATTGTTTCTCACCTTTCCCTAGCTCACTGGGAACGCAAGCGCTGCTAATAACATTCTGTGTTTGTGATTTAATAAAGTTTGAGATCCGAGCTTTTTTCCACCGTGCCTGGAATGACAGCTCTCAGCTGGGTTCCACCCTTATTTAATATCTTTGATGACAGCAGCGAGCTGAGTGGTAAATGGTTTACAGAAAGATGAATGCTCCTCTGAATAAACGTGTACCCATATAACGCGTAAAGGGTCGACTAGCAATCGCTCTAAAGGAATGAACAATTAAGGAGCTCAGCTGAAGATGAATTTTGCTTTGTACTTTGTAGCAATATGCTCTCTCACATGAGCAAGAGAAATTGGTCAATGCATATATTATATTTCACGTGTCATCCGTATACAGCACTGTGCAGCACATGCATTACTTCGCACCTGATGTGCCAAACTGTCAAGCATTAAACAGGGCTGGCTTTTTAATTTTTTTTTCATTTTGTTTATCCCTGCTCCCCGTATGATTGGTGTGGCTGTTGCCTGACCCCTTCCCTTCTACCTGAATAACAGCTATACAGCTGTCTTCACAGTGTATTGTAAATCACGACATCATTATTACCCAATCAATTCTGATTCTTTCTAAACATTTTAGGTAGTCCTAGGTACTGTATGTTAAGATGTTCTGAGACCACTCTTACTGCCAGCTGTAAGAGTGGTATTGCATCTTTCTTAGGGTATGAGAACTAGGAACTGAAGATGAGCAGAGCTGATAGCCAAAGAATTAAGTGAAATCTTTTGTTACAACCACGGGAGTGGTCTTGGAATATGTATTAGTATATTACTAACTGAGGGCAAGATTGTCCCAAATACTCTTGTGGTGTTCAACTCTCCTCCCCTTTCCAGACCCACTGGAGTCTAACTCCAAGGTTTTCAGCTTATAAGGCTTGTAATAGTAAAACACTTCCATGGCTCCAAATCTGGAAATCACACAGAAATCTAGAATTTGACAGCAGATATGGACGACATGGCCCATCCAGTCTGACCATTTCTCCTACCTACACGAATGTTAATAGGAGTCATAATACTTTCCGTAGAAGTCCATGCTCTATGGCCTAGGTCATGCCTAAAAATGGTCCATTGGATCATTGTACCTACCCGGTAATCAAATGCAAATAAATAAGAGACAAACTTTGTAAAGTTAATATAAAATAATACTATATTGTTAAATATCCTTCATTCATTTCAACCATTTTGTACTTCCCTGTTAGCAAAATTGAGTGTTACCCATTTTGTCCCTTTTTGGAGTCAAATACTTGATCTCCAACATTTTGAAAGGTTTGAATACAGTTTCTGGAAGCAAACCAAAGAATTCCAAAACCCAGTTAACTGAAGCCCTAGGGTGCAGAGGAAAGATGAAATTGGGTGGGGGATGGGGAGGCAGTAGGCGGGGGCGGGGACAGAGGGAGGAGGAGGTGGAATGTGGGATTTCACCAGCTCTGGTTTTCACAATTTTAGGGATGGGAGCTGGTTTGTCACTGACATCACAGAGGGTCCATAGTTTTCTTGCAAATGGCGCTGCCCAGCATGCGTACGCAGCACTCCTACATAATACAAAAGAAAAATCAGACTAGGCGGTCCTTGTAGTGGGATAGCAGAGTTTGAACCATGCGTAATTAGTAAATGCCATCCCAGATTCTGGACGAGAAGGTGCACGTTCCCTTTAACTTTGAATGACTACTTCCTTTATGAACCAGTTGTTCAATCAGCAACTTTAATGCCCACTCACAGAAGTCTTTTTTTACATGAAAAATCAACATACTGTGCTCAAGTCATCCAGTCCCCAGGCATCCTCTTGGTTTCCTCATTAGCAGAGAGAGCTGAAAGTGCCATGGCTGAACAGGCAACAGCTCAGCATTAATGCAGGACATCGGCACTTGGAATCCTTTAGTAACACACAAAAGATTTATACTGATGAAAGGAACATGCTGGGAATGAAATATAAAAGGCATGTGATAAAAGGCTTCAAAGATCACAGCTCCTTATGAGATCAGAGGTTGCTCCTTATGAGATCAGAGGGTTGCACCGAAAGAAAATGAAAGTGTCAGACCCGATCAAGTACAAATTAGATGTACAGAGGCAAAGCAAAGTTTAAGACTATGTAAAATATGGCTAAGACAAGAACAAACACACTTGATCTCCAGGAAATTCTTTTAGAAGCCTCTGTGCTCCATTTTGCTGGAATTAGATAATTTAATGCTAGGCTGCTAGCAATGCATTTATGACAGTAGACAGGCCAAGGTGTATGTCTACTGCCCCACATTACAAGGGCTCTGTCTCACTGTATCAGTCAGAACTCCTTCCTTGTCCCACATCAGCCCCACAGGGCAAAGCTCCTATCCCACACATAGAAGGTGCTGCTTCGCACTGAAAACTAACATTTTTTTTTCTGTAGTGTTTTTTTCCCCTCTGTGGCCACCTGTGTCCTTCAGGGATATATGCCGTCAGGTCCAGAGTCCCTGCCCACACCAGCTTCCCTGGTCCCCAAGAACCCACCAGTTACCCTTGTGGTTTACCCAGGATGGCAGGGACTCCATGGGGAGGGCTGTACTCCCCCCCCCAGGCAACCCATTATGTGGACTAAGAGCCCATGCCGGCAGGCACTAGGACCTGGGTGAATCATTGAGGTTCAGATCGTCATACCGAGATGGAAGCAGGTTTTAATATTGCCTTTCTAGGCCCTTCCTCCTCCCTGATGTTAGCATAGCCTAGCGTCCTCGCAGTCTCACAATAGACCCTAGCCCAGCTGCAGGGCTCACTGTGGTGCCAGAGCTCACCACCAACCCTCCCCAGCTGAGGTACATTGCCCACAGCAGCTGCCTTGGCCTGGCCTGCCTTGTGATGCAGTGACCCAAGCTCCTCCCGAACTCGAGTTGTCTGCAAAGCAGCGTAACGTGATGCTACTGAGCCACTGGGGGAGGGGGCTAAAATTAAGATTTTAAAGCACAAATCTATCTAGAATGTTCTATGATGCTGGATCCACACTGAACCTAGCACAAATAAAGTCCCCAGTGTCCAGTGCTCTGACCTTGTATCTCCACATTTGGTGATGTGCCCCACATTACAATGACCAGTGTCCCACATTTTTCTGCATTTGGTTATCAGTGTTCCACAGTTCAGTGAAAACGGTGACAGGTGTGGGCCAAGGAGGAGTTTGCGGTTGGGCATAAATGGTTGACTCATTAGGAACGCTAGCTAATAATGACAGCCTTAGTTTTAGAATACCGGACAAAGCAGAAATGTATAATTTAAGGTGGGGCCCATGTCTGGAATGTAAAGGACATCAATAGTAACATGTGTTTTCTCCTGTGCTATAAAGAACTGAAGCAGCAATTGAATTTATTTTGTATATTAGTCAGGTAGAGTCAGATGCTTACATGTTGTTTATCCTGTTTGAATGTTTCTGTTTAACTTATTTGTTAACAATTTCAAATTGTTGTATTTTACTTTATGATACCATTTATCCAGTAACTATTTGGAAATCTGATAAACATTGACTTGTTAATAAATAAATAAATACATACATACAGATACATACATGGTTCTAAAGGAGGATGAACCCAGAGGAGCCCGGATGCTTAGTTTTTCATTAATATTATCCTCAGGCTATCGTCGATGCTGCCCCCTTTTTTCCTGACTCACAGTCCAATCTCATCTCTTTGCTGGTGCTTACCGCCAGCCTCACGGTGCAACAGTGCAACAGCTCATGCCCTCTGGGGGTTTCTTTGGGGTGGGATTGTTCAGCTGCTCCCTCCGGTCCTTTGATAAGGGAGGTGGCAGGGGCAGTTGGGAGGGTGTGGCCCCAGAACCCAAGGCTGCCCTTCCCCCTGGGACGTTGACAGCAAGGTCACCATGTGCACATGTTCACCCATGTGTATGACTGTGCACGGGTCCAGTTGGCATCCTCCTTCTCCATGAGATGCTCGGACAGCACTGCCAGGTGTGGTCATTCAGGTGCCAGTGGGGCAGTGACCCCTGCTACCCTCACTTCCCAGAGGAGGAGAACACCCGTTGGGATGCTCAATCCCTCCCCCCCCCCAGCCAGCCCCTGACATCCAGGGCTTGTTCCTGAACACGGGTTACTGGTATCACAAGTGATAACCTTACCACCATGCTGATGGGCTGACGTGGCTGGTTTTATTATTTGAAATCAAAAAAACTTCCCTGTGTGCTCACTTGCTGTACAGTGGGTTCTACAGGGAGGGATGGCACAGGACACCCAGGTGCACAAGACCTTGAGGAGGTATCAGTGGCAACGTCCTCTGCATCTGCACACCTAATCCTAGTGGCCCAGCAATTCAACAGGAGAATCCTGCCATGACTCCCTGTTGGGGGACATGCAGGCAGGGCTTGAAGAGCAGATGTGGAGGCTGGCTCTTTCTTGACATGTGTCCCAACACACCTTCATTAAGCTTCTCTGTCCTGAATCTTCTCCCTGCCAACGAGCTGGACTTTCTTGAAATGCTGTGTGAGGGGCCTACTGTGTTGGTGGTTAGCTGCAGGGTGGCTTGAGCTGGGGGGGGTCATTAAAGAGAAGGGTTCTTGAAGGAGTTGAGAGAATAATGATGATGACAGCAGGACAGTTAGGGCAGTTGGGGCAGGCCTCCCAGAGGAGGTTGGGAGTAGGCAGAAGGAAAAAAAAAAAAACAGGAAAGAATATATAGGTAAAAATTCCCTTTTGGGAAAAAAAACAAACAGTTTCAGTGCTTTGAGATGCAAATGAGCAATTGGCATATAATTAAAATGCAAATGCATGTAAATTATTAAGCTTGAAAATAAGTTAGAAAATATAAACCTTTTCCATCCTTGGAGTTTTCATTAGAAGTGCAGAATGTTCTTCCATCTCTTTTAGGAGATGCTCAGTACTGTGAATTAAAGAGATTTACACTTGTAGTTTTTTTGTTTAACTTTCTGATATTGTTCATATAATAAATATTTCAGATAATGCAACTCTCATTGCCAGGAGCAAACAGGTGGACAAAAATGTATATTAAGAAAAATTATGAACCGGCGATCGTAAATGGAGAAAGACGATTGGCTGAGAGGTTTTCGAAGCCGTGATGATATCGGGCTACATCATCACGGCTTCAGAAAACCTCCGGTTACCAGCCTTCTCACCGGCAGATAAAAAAATCATTCCGACGACAACGGGCAGCCACGCTGAACTTGCAGTCGGCAGCAGCAATAGCTCCTCACGTACTCCCGCTTGCATCATTCTTTAACACAAAAATTCCCCCGCAGTCAGCTGCTCCTGTTCGTCTCCGGCAGTGGTCTTACAATCCGGACATAAAAATAAAATACTGAATTCACCGCTGATGTAAAAAAAAATATTTCATTACTCAAAGTAATGTTTGCCTTTCGAAAGCTAAACACGAGACTCCGAGCATGCGTATCGGCATCTGTGGCGGACACTGATGTGCTTCCTCAGAATCACGGCTTTAGTTTTCAAAAGCACTTCCCAACTAAAATAACACTCGTTTTAAGCACTACACTAGTATTTTGACATCAGGGTGAACTTATAAATTAATTTCTATGTTCGGAAAATACACCTCAAAAAAAGTGATTTCTCGTCATGGGTTGCCACCACCATTCCTGCTCAGGAATTCAGAACCTTGTCACCCGCTCAACAAGCAACTACAAATTTAAAAAAAAATTAATTCAATTCACAACCTAGTTCTTCCTCATTCTAACAAAGCATTACAATAAGGCCACCTACCACCCACATCAAAAACTAAACAGACTATATTATTTCAATGTATTCCTACACATTACAAAATGCATTACTAAAACATTTTAGAAGCTTTTTGTAAAATATTTTATTGATACATATATGCAATCCAGTTCATAATAGCAATAATGCACTCCAGGGTGTGGTATATCATGGGATATCGTCACTTCTCGGGTCGTTGGACGCGCTCGGCCTGCGGCCTCGTGCCCAACCACCCGAGGCGTGTCGATATCCCATGATATACCACACCCTGTCGCAGTATTATTGCTTAATTATGAACTGAGGATTGTAAATAGAGGAATCTGATTGGCCAATAGCTCTTTGAAGCCGTGATGATATCAGGCTACATCATCATAGCTTCAAAAGGTTCCAGTGCCACCAGCCTCCTTGCTCTCTGTGTGAGAACTATTTTTTCAAAATGTACTCCTACACCACCCAAAAACTCATTCATAAACATTTTAAAACCCATTTCTTTTATTTATAAAACTTGAAACTCAGTTCATAATTCATTCATTCATTCATTCATTCTTTCTTTATTTATATAAGGCGCTTTTCTTATAACCAAAGCGCCTGTACAAATACATAAAACAATAAATAAACAACATTAAAACTATCATAAATCATTAAAAGCTTTGCTAAAAGATATGTTTTCAAAGCTCCTTTAAAGCTTTGGACAGTCGGGCAGTTTAGCACCCATGAGGTAAGAATTCCACAGGGTCTGGGCCATAAAACTAAACGATCTTGCCCTGAGGTTTTAAACGGACCCTGGGAATCTCTAGCAATCCTCGTCAGTGGATCGAGAGAGAGCGGGAGGACAGTAGGGACAGAGGAGCTCTTTCAGGTAAGTAGGTCCCTGATCGTAGGGCTTTATAGGTCAGCAAATCGACCTTGAAGGTGATTCGCCAGCAAACTGGCAGCCAGTGCAGTCCAGCGGAGCATAGGCGTTATATGACTAGACCTAGAAGATCCAGTCAACAGCCTGGCTGCCACATTCTGCACTAGCTGCAGATGGCAGTTCAACCCCAATAGCCCCAGGTAAAGGGCATTGCAATAGTCAAGGCGGAGAGTGCGGCGTGGACCACGCTGGAAGATCCTCTGGAGGAACCAGGTGCTTCAACCGGGCGATGTTCCTCAGGTGGTAAAGGAGGTTTTGACCACTGCTGACACCTGAGATTTGAAAGTCAGACAGTCATCAAATACAATGCCCAGATTCCGCACCTGGTCTGAGGTCGTCAGCTGGACACCCCCAAGCCATAAGCCCGAGGGCGATCCGGCTAACAAACCCGCCTCACAGCGACCCTTGTCCACAACCAACACCTCAGTTTTTCAGGGTTCAACCGTAGCCAACTCCATTCATCCAGTCTTGGATCTCAGCAAGGCAGTTGTTAAATACGAAATGGCAGCATCCTGGCGGGCACAAAGACATATACAGCTGGGTATCATCTGCATAGCAATGAAACCCAGACCGTATCGTCTAACAATCACTCTAATGGCAGCATATACACTGCAAACAACATGGGCACCAAAATGGAACCCTGCGGTATCCGCGGGATAGGAGAACGATGTCGAAGAAAAATTCCGACACCACCCTCTGAGTCCTACCCTCAGTAGATCGAAACCACCTGAGGACCGTATCAGACAGTCCACAGCTAGACCATAAATGCTCCAACAGCACACCATGGTCAACAGTGTCAAATGCTGCAGGAGAGATCAAGAAGTACCAAGATGGAACAGGTCCTACGATCTCTCGCTATTAGGAGGTCATTTAGTACCCGAACCAGTGCTGTCTCGGTACTATGCCTTTTCCTAAATCCAGACTGGAGGGAATCATAGACATTGTTGTTGGTCAGATGATCATCCAGCTGCGCTGCAACCACCTTCTCGACAACTTTACCCACAAAGGGTAAGTTAGAGACAGGCCTGTAATTTGCTAGACAATCCGGGTCCAGCAATAATAGCAATAAGTCAATCCAGGGTGTGGTATATCATGGGATATCATCACTTCTCTGGTGGTTGGACGCACTCGGCCTGCAGCCTCGTGCCCAACCACCTGAGGCATAATGATATCCCATATATACCATGCCCTGTCGTGCCTTATTGCTTAATTATACAATGGGCAAAGGGATAGACACTATATGCTGCTTCCTGATTGGCTGGCTGGCTCCTTTCGGTCATTGTATATCCTCCGATTTACCAACGGGAAATGGTGCCAGCCGCCAGTGAACTGAATCAACAACTCCCCCGAAATCACTCCGACAATTACCAACCAAGGAGTGGCAAAGATGGCAATCCTAAATGGGCGTCAACCTGAACGCTCCCATTTCAATAGTCAAACTGCACTGCAATTTTTGGCAGCTATGGTAAATGCTGTGGTGCTGGAGACCGAGAGTTCTGAGGGGGAGATGAAGTGAGTCTGAAATTAACTGCACGGTCTGCAGTATCTACACTTTTGGAAAATGTAAGGTATCCCCACCCACTGCTCACCTGACTTCCCCCCCCCCGCATGGTGTCATGCCATTTGCACTGTTACGCGACTTCTTTCACTCTGCCCACTATTTCCTGTTCACTAGGTTTTTAATGCAATGTACTTGTTAAATAAAACCGTAGCTCTGACATTGAGACAGCATTATACCTAACCTACCTCACATTTAGCTCCTCTTCACTCCTGCTCTTTCGCTGCTTTCCCCAGTATCTCTGGCATGTAGCCCCCTCTGTGTGTCTTCCATCAGTGTAAACAGACAAAAACAAACAAAGCAAATAAAAGTGAAAACTCCTCAGGCAACTGCTGCCGCTTCCTGCAACATGGGATCTCCTCACGACATGGTGTTGCTATGGAGATGGTGCATGGCACAGGCTGATTTACATTAATGTGCAGCAAAGTCTGTTGTGAGTTAGACAGCTTATGACAGAGCTACCCTCCTACCCTGTCTCTCGAAGAGTAAAGAAAATAAACTTTAAACAGCTATCTCCATCTGTGTGGAAAGGCAGACACCTTGTAACTTGTTTAAATCACAGCAGACTTTGTCCCATGTTCATGTAAACCAACCCCTTGAGGCGGGCACAGTGTCCATAGCAACACAGAACTATTTTTTCTGGTGGAGCAATAAAATGGCATAAAAATAATACAAATAAAAAAAAAAAAGTTTCTTTATTTTTTGTTTATCATCAAAAAACAGGGACACTTCGTATAATTGCAATATACCATTCCAGGGTGTGGGTAATGCTAGGATTTACCCACGCCTGGTGTGTTCTGCTCACTAGGCCTGCGGCCTTGTGACCAAACAACACACCAGGAGTAGTAATCCTAGCATAACCCACACCCTGTCGTGGTATATTGCTTAAGTATCTGCCTGTCACCAAATGACATCACAACTGCAATTTGTGACAACACAGCCTGTTGTCATGGTGAGCACTATAGTCATATACCATCATAAGTGACGACTTTGAGAAATGTTTAGAAATGGGTAAAATAAGTATTGAAAATGAAATAATGGTCTATGAATATTAAAACCTTAGGAAATAGTGCTGGACTATGAATTAAAGAGCAAGTTTTTTAATTTCTTTTTTAACACCGTGTTTGGAGGTGGTTCACATGCACAGTAAGTCATGGATGTGGGTTTTTTGTTTGTTTACTTTTGCTAGCCTGTTAAGTCCACTGAGTATACGTACCCATTTTCAGAGATGATCCAGCACCTTATAAAGTATAAGTGCTGACAAGTAAGTGAAGGTACGGCTGTCATAGGGCATATCTTAAAAGTAGATGGCGGGGGCATTTTAGAAAACACTACAAATTGGTAAAAGGTTCTCATGCGTGGTTTTTATTTTATTTATTAAGATCTCGGATTAACCTTTGCGTACAGGCTCATTACATAGGTTCTACGTCAGGGTCATTACAGTAACAAACAAAACTACAGCTTACGGGAGGCCGTAGGAGGACAACAACAATTTAAGCAAATTAGGCAAGAGGTTACATGAGTGACTGAAGTAAGCAAACACTATATACAACGGTACTTGCCAACACAAGGAGGAAAAAAGGGAGGGAGAGAGAGAGAGTGAACAAGGGAAGGGGCTGGCTCAGGAAGTGAGGGGTAATAGTGAGAAGACAAACTGGAGAAAGATAGAATATATACAGGAATCAGCCCAGAAGGTGGGCCTCGTCACTGGTGAAAAGGATGCTTATGCTAAGCATACTGGCAGTGCCAGTAGCGGGTAAGCATTAACAGAGGGTGTTGGGTGGGGGGCAGTGCAGGATCAGTACAGGATGTCAGTATAAGAAGGGAATGGGAGCACAAGGGGAGTGGTGGGAGGGTATGAGGGGAGAAAGGGTGAAAGGTTGGGTCAGTTGGGAGGGACGTGTAGGGGTGGAGAGGTGCCCGTCGGTGTGGGGGGTAGAAGAGAAGGGGGAGGAGGGTGGTACAGTTTAAGGGGGGAAGAAATGGTGGTGTAGGCAGGTATAGATGTTAGCTGGGATGATGGTGTCAATAGCGATGCAGAAACATTAGTTTTCTGGGTGTACACACATCACAGTGTGTGTTCGCATTATCCCACCTGCATGGCTGCCGATATGAGGAGCAGTTTTATCGGTGTTACAGAATATGAAGGGATTCCCAAGATAAATACAACCCTTTTTTCAGTCTGTGGTGAAGTGGCCTAATAGATGTTGGTACAACACAAGTCAAACATGGACTCTGTTTTGGGGTTTATGATGCGGACACTATGGTATACACTGCATGAATGAGTCGTTTACATTAAATACCCTTGTATTTGGCACTCTGAAACATAATAAGGCAAGAGGTTGCTAAGCACAGTAAATGAACGGTGTGAACAGTTCCTTCTGACAAATATCCGTGTGGGTCTTGGCTATAGCAGTCAGATTTTGAGCCAGATATACTACGGATGCCCTCAAACCAAAGGGGACTTACTGGTCTTGTAAATCTCAAACCTGTGTGGAAAGAAGTTTGTCATATCCTAAAAGGACCAGTGAGGTAAGCAAAATCAGAATTAAGTTATTGTTACTGAATTTTTCGATCTTAAATTCTGTCTGTTTCAGTGTTCATTTGTTTAAAAATTTCTAGTGCTGTATTTTCTTGGTCTTCTGTGAATCTTTTAAGTCTAGTATGAATATTAGATATTTTAGATTTGACAGAAGAAATCTCTGACTGCTGTGTTTTAATAAACAGAGGTAATTTATTTTTATTGGGCAAGTCTGTGATGTGGTTCTGGAGAGGACACTACCAAACTTAAACAGTAAGAGCCGCCTGCCAGCACACTGGTTACGCTACCGCTTGTGACACTGATGACCCGGGTCTGGAATTGACCTCGGGATAAAGGGATGGCTAGGAGAGGAGGATCCTGTGTCTGTAGGACTGCTCTCCTCCTTGGGGGGGGGCACTGGCACCTGCCTGGCCCCTAGCGAAAGCTGAAGGAAAGGAAGCCCGAACCAACATGTCGGGGTGACGTGGCAGATGTTGACGCGCACTGCACAGGGGGTGCAGTGGCACCTGGGCCCACAAGGTCTGAGGGGCCCAAATCATAATTTTGATGTTTATTCAAAACTGGGGAGGGGCCCTGTAACATCGCCTTGTACCCAGGCCCTCTGGAAATTTGCTACGGTACTGACGCTGCATGGGAGTGTGTGGCATGTGGCCAAGGATGTCACTGCATATGATGCTTCCCAGGGGCTAGTAAGGGAGTAAAAAGCCGGTGGCAGGATGGTGCTAAGCACCTACGGGAGCCACACCTGGCCAGCTGTGCATGCTGGCTGGAACTAGATCTAGACTATGGCGGGACTGGAGAACCACGCTGTCCCCACCTGGGGGGCAGGCTCTGGTGGAAGTTAGCTGGCAGTAAGTTCCCGTGGACTTTGGCTGATGGGGCTGGGGTGCTTGGCAGATGGGGGCCCGACCAGAGGAGAGAAACTGAATAAAATAAAAACAAGCAGTAACATCAGTGTCTGATACAATGCAGGGACAAGGTTACCTGGGTGACCAAGGGGTTCTTATGTCTAAAGGCCTTGTACTATGTGAGCAAGCACCTGGCCTTGTGCTGTGTGAGCAGTGGGCATTAGTGGGACTCCAAATGAACAGCACCGATAAAGCTGTAATCAGGTTGTTGGCAGTGTGATTAAGTGAGTGAAATATAGCTGGCCCAGTGGTGCAGAGGACTAAGGAACAGTGTGCTACCTCTCACCATGCCGGCAACCCAAGTTCAGGAATGAGTTTGGGTCACTGGGGTCAGCAGAGTGGGGAGGTGGGTAGGGCTGGGAGTGGATCGAGTGGCCATCAGGCACCTCCTCTTCCAGATCGGGGTGGTGGGTCAACTTGGCTCTTGGCTGCCATCAGGTGGAGGCTTGGTGGTAGCACTGACACCTGAGTGACAGATGATAGTCAGGGAAGGGGGGAGATGCAGTTCCTGGTTGCACGTGCACCTTCAGACGCCCGCGCAGGCTGCGCTGCCATGGCTTAGGAGACAACAGAAATGGTTGACTGTGATGTCCTGCCCGCTGGCCTCAGCCTTGCACTGCCACCTGACCAAGGGCTCCTAACATTAGATATGTTTCTCTGTTGAGGGGGAGGAGGATGGTCCTCCCCTGCCTGGCCCTGCCATGGAGGGTAATCCATTGGGGTCTTGGAGGGGGGTCATAGCTGAGGCTGAGGTAGAATGCCGGGTGGAGGTGGGGACAGGGCCAGTAAGCCTGTCCAGGCAGACGAAGGGAGAAAAACTTCTATAAGGAAAAAGGAAAAAATACAAGTGAGGAAAATAAAAAAGAGGCACTCATGCCTAAGGTGGACTTTTAAATTTTATTCATCTGATCGGGGATTATAAAAGCTCTAACATGCACTGCAGACTATTTAATCTCCCACTGGCTGCCTACTGTTCTGATGTCAGCTGCAGGGGATTCTGGGATTTGTAGTAACAGAAGATGTCCACCTAGAACTAAGCAAAATTAGTAAGAGACAATCAACTATACTACAGTAAACCAAAATGTTTTTGAACAGAAAGTGCACATGAGGACCAGCCCCGCACTTGACTGTGAGGGCCCTTTGTTCTGACTGTTCCCCTTTAAGGCAGGGTGGGATTTAATCAGCAATGGGAAGACAAACATTGGTGGGAAAGTGTTGGGGTGGGAAGTGGGTGGTATTAAGAATGAGTAATGCATCTGGACCAGTGCCATGGAGGGCAGCGGCATTGCTTGTCTCACATCCTGCCGTACTGGTGTCCCTGGTGTGGGGTCTGACCGAGGGGGGGGGAGAGAGGATTCAGCATCACCAGGACAGCCCTCCTCCCTCAGGGAGGTGGGGACTGTATCCCCCTGCTCATCTGCCACCTGGAGGAATCTAGATGTTAGTGAAGTGGGACCTCACAGGGAGAAGGGCCCTACATGCAGGACGCAAGGGATGTAGAGGAGAAATGTGCACATCACGTGCATTGCACACACGGTGGTCCCAAGGCAGAAAATGGTGGAAAACACCTCATCCACAGAATGAAGCCCGATCCCCCATAGGCCTTTCACTGGTGACCGGGCACCTCCATGAAGGTCCTGTGGCAAAGGATGAAACCGAGCAAGGTAAGCCCCAAAAAGCCAGGTGATGGGGCCGGCGGACTGATCTGATGAGGCAGTGAGGTAGAATAGGTGGCAAAAACTGTAAATAATAATAATAAAAAGAGAACGAGTAATGTGAGGCTGGTCATTGGTGCAGCGGCAGGGCTGTTGTTTACAACATCAGTGACCTGGGTTTGGGAACAAGTTTGGGTCATCAATTCCAGGTTAGTGATGTCCTCTCTCCTTCCCCCATATTGATCACTGCTTCCTCCCCTTATTCCTAACGTGGCATTCAGGGGAAACTCTCTAGTCCCAAAAGCCACTGATGCACATCTATTGAGGGGATGTCCACTCAGTAACACCACTGTTGCCTTTTAGTACTACCCATCCTGTTCAAACAACCGCCCTTGCAGCCTGCCTGGAGATGTCTGAACTGGAGGCTGGCAACCTATAGATCCATCAATGTGATCCACAAGAGTGGCCCTGACATGCAAGTAACCCATGGCTTAGTCTCCTGATGCCCGGTGAAGGTGCACCTGTGTCAGGTAACCACTACTGATCACCCCGTCTCCGAAAAGCTTTGAACCAATACAGCCCAGCTACATACATGGCTGCCGAATCTGTATCTGATTAACCAGCAAGGCAGTCAGTCCAGCCGGACACCAAGTTCTCTCTATCCCTAATAGTGTAGGCAGAAAAGGCCTCCTAAGAAGCTCCACACCACCCTAAACATGGTGCCCCACCACTTAGCCAGCTTCAGCAGACCCTTTCCAACACCCGACAGTGCCCCTGGAGACCAGTGAAGAGGCCTCTGCTACCCCTGATCCAGGCACCCTGCCACCGAGTCAGGTTCCACAGGCCCCATTCAGCTTCCCCAGGGCCAGTACCTAACATGCTGGCATGGGTACAGATGCCATGTCCCCTTTACTCTGGCCAGACCTCAGTTGAACACTCAACCACACACCCAACCCCATGCTCCTGCCAAAGTCTCTTCTTACATCTCCCTGTCCCTAGCTCCCCCCATCCCATTGCGGGTCAGGGTGACTGGGACACTGGCTCACAGTGCTCTGATGGACATTTTAGTAACAACCCGGTTCTCTTCCTGGGGAAAGGGTTTGTTACCCATTATAACTACAGTTCTGTAGTTGGCATTCCACGGAGTCAGTATTCTGCAGTTTCAGCAGTGGGGGCATGTGCACTTTCTGCTTTTGGTTATGCCCTCTCCCCGATCTTAAGGGATATAGGAAAAAGTCTCCTTTGCTACACCAAGCAGCCTAAAAGAGACCCTCATGGCACTAGGACAACTCTGGGTCAATGAAATAGATAGACACAATTCGGCTTATATTTCATATATTTATTTCTGTAATTCATACCCTTATTTCTTTATTACTAAGTACATTTGCATGGAAACAGGATCCCTACCTATCTGCTATGGCTACTTGTCTATGCCTGACATCACATTTCTGTTTATGACATCACAGTTTCTGCAGACATACTTATGATGTCATGAACTGAATTGCGATATCAGATGTGCACAAGCTACCAGAGCAGATGAAGTTTAGGGAACAGTGATGTTGTTTCCATGCAACTCTCCTTGGTAATAAAGAAAAAGTGGGAAAGAATTATAGAAAATATATAAATTATAAACAGAATTTAGTTGTAGGCTGACATCTTCTTTACCTAGAAATCCCAGACTCCCCTGTAGATGACATCAGAGCAGTAGGCAGCAGTGAGAAGAGTCAATAGCCTGCAGTGCATATTAGAGTTTATATAAGCTCTGCTCTCTTGTTTTCTGGTTCTACTCTCCTCCCTGGGCTAAGTACAGTCACAGAGGACTGTACTTAGTCCCTGGAGAAAAGCAGACCTGGAAAACATCTGATCAGAGATTATAACCGTTCTAACCAGGCTACTGAATTTCCACTGGTGCTTTACTCTGATGTCAGTTGCAAGGGATTTTGGGATTTGTAGTAAAGGAAAATGTCAGCCTACAACTAAGCAAAATTAGTCGATATAATTTCCTATTACTACAGTGAACAGTAAGTAAACCAGAATGTTTCTGCCCTCAAAGTGCCCAATGGGAGCAGCCCCACATTTGAGTGTGTGTGTGTGTGTGTGTGTGTGTGTGTGTGGGGGGGCCTTTGTGGTGACTATTCCCCGTTAAAGAGGCACTTGTGGTTCATTGTGCTGAAGATTAGTCAGGGGAATCTCCATAGCCCTGAATGCCAGACACAATGATTGAGATGATTAACAGGCAAGACGACATGAAGCCATATTGGAAAGGGTTAAAAAATGCAGGGTCTTGACTATATCTGCTTTCTTTGACTGCTGGATGAAAACAGAAGCCAAGAAAAAAGCTACAAAGGTGCAATAAATCTTACACAGTACAGTCTCCAGAGCAAATCAATTGATCTACTGCAAAAGTGGGACATCCAGAAATTTGGAGGAAAAAAGGACAAGAAAACAAGAAACATGACCTGCTTGAATGCCTGACATCAGTGAACTAATCGAAGGTCATTATCATTTTGAAACATCCAAGCCCAATGGCCTTGGTGACTAGTAATTTACAGTTTGGAGGGTGACCTTCAGAATCTTGTTTCCCTTTCAGTAGTCTGAGCACTGAATTCAATTCATCTCAAATGTTGTGAGGGAACAGTTGTCCAACCCGAAGTTCTAGGTTTTAGCAAAGGATGGAGTGGCAGCATGGCTCAGCTGGCAGCACATCTGCCTGTGGGCCAGACAGTCATGGGCTCTAGTCCCACACCAGGAATTGGATTCTGACCATAAACACTGGCACCCAAATGCAGTACTAGTTGGGCGCTGTACTGCTGGGGTGTGCCATCGTTCAGATGAGATGTTAAACTGAGTTCCTTCCATCTCTGGTGCTGTCCAGGTGACTTAAGGCACTTTCTGCAAAAGTAGTGGAATTTTATTCATAAAAAAAAATAATAAATAGCAAAATCAAACATCTCCTATAAAGCAATTTACATATCATTTATTTTTATTTATTTAAAAGTGTTTCACCAGGAGGGCACACTGAGCTGAGGCTCTTTTCCAGGTGCAACCCGGGGGAAGTAGGAACTACAACAGTAGATATACATACAGTAAAGCACAGCGATAGTGTGTCAATTAACAAATACAGCAGTAGTTATACATGTAGGTAAAACACATCAGCAGTGCAGTAATCGGGGAAGGGGTGCAGGGAAATACAGCAATAGATATACATACACATAGGTGGTACAATGCAACAGAGTACAATCGAAGCACTAGCAATCGAATATATTGCATATCAATATACCAAAAGAAAGAAAAAAAAAAAACTAGAGCACATAAAACATATTTCTTCATCTTAACAAAACAGAGCGCAACAAAAGATAACTAGTGTACTGCTGAATTTAATGCATATATCCAGCATCTGATCAACCCACGTTTGTGTTTCTGGCGTGATGACTGGGGTCTTAAAAAAAAGAGGAATGACAATTCTTACATAAAGAGTTCAACTTAGCTTTAGAGCAGGGAGCATCATCTTTAGAGTAAACTTTGTGCGGGGGTGACGGAAACATTTTTAACGAGTGCCTGGGGAGAAGCTTGTTTGTGTTGCAGTACCCACGCACATCTAGTCTGCCACAGAAAATAGTTCAAAACTGCGCAAATAGTTTGCAATGTGCTACTATTAAACTTTTTCCTTGAAGTAGAGAACAGGCCCAAGAGTAATTCAAGGCAGTTCGGTGAACCGAATGAAGGCTCTCTCTCTATACGGTTACTAAATACCCCTAAAACGGGCGTGCATATGGGCAGTCTACAAATAAATGTTCCCGGGTTTCCAGGACACGCACACATCGAGCCTTCAGTACTCACTATTATACCTTATTGGTTACTGCATTACTGTCTGCTTGCTCTACTCACTGATGTATCTCAACCCGGTCTGTAACGCCTGCACCTAATGTTGTTGTTCTGTACTGTTGACTGTTGTGTATTGTACTCTCCCCGGTCGTGCCTGAAAATAGGCAGGACTGTTGCCTAGTGCCACCGGTTACCAAAAGCTAATAAATAAAGACCACTCACTTATCTGCTTATGATTATAGGAGTTTCTCACCCCAGTCACTCACGGCTGGTGAGCCACTGCACATCCCAAACAAGGGAAGGGGGGGCATCATTAGGTCCATTAATCAACAAAAACTAAATAAATAAATAAAACTTGATTCAAACCTGTCTGTGTTGCAAAACGCAAGGAACAGACCCCGTCTACTCTAAAGGCTGAATCCAAAATTGATCGGTACAGCTGTGATCTGTCCGGGCTTAGAGGAGTGCACAGGGCGAAGACCAGTTTATAATCTTCTGAAAGGAAACGTATCACGTATGCAGCATGGCATGAGGGTAGATTTCAGGGGCCCCGTCATTTATTATTCTGCCATGTAGAAAGACAGGGAAGTACCCACTCTCTAACCCCCTACAGTCCAAATTTTCTCAGCCCGTCTCACGGGTTGTCCAATATTACTATATAGAAAAAAATATAATAAAAAACTAGTGGGTTTATCATCCCCAGACCTCCCTGCAGAACTGGTTTGTACGTAATCTTTCTTTTAAGAGGGTTGAGCTGACTGCCCCTCAGGGCCTGAAAAAAAATAGTACATAACTGGACCCTTTAGTTTCGGTGGAGGAGGGAAGATGTAACTAATGTACAAAAAAGGTAGTGTTCAGGTTTTAATCAAAACTATAGGTTTTAGCTTGGACATGTTCCTGTATTTCCACAATCTGACTTTCTGTTCTGCCACAATTAAACAGGGCACCTAGTTTTCCTCTGTACAATCTCCTTGCCCAAATGTAATACCCACAATCGTGATATGTTACTCCTGAATAGAAACTGAGGCTCTATGCTGTGGGTACCGGTCTGTGGAGTTACCTAATTAAAGCTTAGCAAAGTTTACTTGTGAGCCTGATACTGATTGGGGGGCAAATCATTCAAAATATTCATATCTGATTCGACATTCTCAACAAATATCACAATATCATCAGCACACATCATCATTTTATCTGGGGTGCCCCAGGATGCAGGTTATGCCCCCACCTCAGGGTTCGACTGATGCATCGTAAAAGAGAGTCTAAACTAAACATATAGAGTGGACTTCCAGGGCATCCTTGTAAAGCTCCTCTCTCTACCTGAATACGCTGCCCTAATCATCCATTAATATCTGGAATGACAGTTGCTTGATTATAAAAAATATTTGACCCTACCATATAAAAGGTTCCAGAATGCCATGTGCCGGTAGTGTATCAAATACTTAACATATCTTACGAGTAAGCATGTCAAAGGCTTTTTCGTGATCAATACTGAGGACATATCCAAAGATAGTTCCCGAGGTACCCCTGGCATAAATCTCACGCAGCAAAATGACACTGCCTTGAATCCTTCTGTTCCTTACCGAACATGTTTGGGGTGGGCTTATCAGAAGATCAGCAGCTTGAGAAATGGTGGTTAAAATGTTACAGTCCACATTGAACAAGCTTAAGGGGCGCCAGTTTCCCAAATTCACTTTATCTCCTCTTTTATGAACTAAACTAGCTGTAGACTTTGAGTAAGAGAGCCATTTGCCAGTACATTGTTGAACAAGTTCACCATAATAGGGGCAAGTTGAGGAATAATTGTGAAATTCTGAACTCAGGCCGTCCAGCCTGGGGGCAGTATTATTTTTAAGGGATGCAAATACCTTTTCTACCTCTGGCAGGGTGATGGGGGCTGCCACAACTGCCTTATCTTGTTCGGTAAGGACAGGAATATTCAAGTGGGCAAAAAGGAAGGGTCTGGATTCGTATTAGATAGGGTCTCAAAAGTATCCGTCACAAAGGCTGTGGCTGTCTGTAAGTGGTCTGCCAGAGAGGAATCTGTCTTCACGTCTGTAGTATATAAGGATAGGAAAGATTCATTGGAGTGGCAGTCATGGTATGGGATACAGTTCTGTCGTCTACACTGCGTACCACACCTCCCGTTGCAGTATTTCGCCCTATCATACTGAGTTTTATGTATTTCTTTTTTTAAACTTAAATTTGAGCATTATAAATCTCTGTTTCAGTTCTCGAAATCAAATCTTGCAGCTGAGCTCTTAAACCTAAATATGTCAAATAGTCCGAATCATTTCATCATCAATCTTTTTTACAGTCTTCCCACCAGAGGGCGACATCGTCATACGTACATATTACAGAAACTCTCGCCCTTCGTAACATTCCCATTGTTTTATCACCTTCGGCTTCTGCAGCACCGAATTATTAAACCTCCATAGCCCTTTCCTATGCATAGGGGCTCCGCCTCAACTGATCTTACATTGTACAGCCTGTGATCAGATACTTCCTCACGCCACATTCTTAATACCACAGATACAAGGCAAGACACAAAAATGTAGTCACTTCTCGCAGAGTGAGACCCTCTAAAATAGGTATTCCAACCCCCCCCCACCCAATATCTACATCTCTAAGCATCTAGGAGGTTTGCTGTGCTAGTAATAGATTTAAGACAGTCCCAGTCCCTGTACATATTGTCAGTTTGCAGACCTCCATCGGATTGTGTCATTCCAAAGTTGAAATCCCGAGCCCAGATCACTCTGTGTGAAGTGTGCAAAAATTGTTGTATGTCTAAGAAAAGTGCAAACCAGAGGGCCTTAGTCTGGGGCATATAAGCTGCAATTATTCTTAGCCCAATGTTATGATATATCCAGTAACAAGGCTCTCCCTCAGTGTACATCAACCAGTTGGGTAAGTTTAAGAGCAGGGTCATTAAAGCAACAATGCATGACAAGGTGTGTGTGGTGCTGGAATAACGCCATGTGGGGGAGGGGGTTGGGCATGAGGCCGCAGGCCAAGTCGTCCAATGCCCTGCAGGTGGCATTATCCTAGCATGACACACACCCTGGAGTGCATTATTCCTATTAAACAATGGCTTGTTGTTATATATAGAATGAAAAAATCATTTTAAAGAATGTTTTTATTAGTGTGGAAAAATATTTTTGTTTCTTAAGAGGAGATGCAAAAAAGAGACTAGGATCCTAACAGTCATCAAGAGATTCACAGTGCTGAGACTAGACCCGTGGTGTTATGCTGGGATAACCTGGGTCCAGCCCCAGACTGACCAATCACAGTCCAAGATTCTTTCTTGCCATTGTATAATCAACAATATACCCACCTCATCACACTGGTCAGATGATCAAAAAGAAGGCTCTTTATGCCACATTCCAGATGACTGCGCGATTTCATATGTAGATTTCAATCTGGTATCTTGTAGCAGTATGACCTAGCTGACACAAGTCTGCAAAGGAAAAAAAAGGTGGCTATATAGTACTTCTTAACCCCTTTTATGCTGTTTACATTTAAGGTGGCAACATCCAAAGTGGTAAACATGCTTAACCTTTGCATAGCCACAGACTGATAAATTAGTCCAAAATCCCTATACGTTCTAATTCTGTCAGCAGCCTAAAGATTAAAAAAAAGATATAAAACAGAGCCTGCATTTATGTTAGTTTTCCCTGGCAATGTATTTTCCACCTAGTTCCTTTAGAGACTGAGGATTCTGAGAGGGAGTCATCCTAATCAGATGAAAAGTCTTTAATGGAAGAAGTTATGAAGGTTGCTGCCGAATCTTCATCTTCCATCTCAGTATCCCCCCACTGCTTACCGGGAGCAAGGACACTGTATTTATTCCTAACTAGAATGGGGTGGCAGTCACAGATTTTAGCTCAGTAGCTCCATCTGGGTTTCCCCCTTCTAGGCATTTTCTTTTTCCCTTTTCCACTACTTCATACTCCTCAGGTGGAGGACGGGGCAAGTGAGAAGGCTGCACAGAAGCAGGAGGGCCAGTCATGCTAGGAGTTTCCAGAGATGGTTCCTCCATCGTTTCCATTGGCATATCACCTGGGTCAGGAACAGCAGCAGTGCTGATTCTAACTCTCCACCTTTAACAGGGCATCAGAATCTCTCTGTCTCTGTTGCCTAGAAGGCAGGAGAGGAGACAGAAGGTTCTGTGTGGCTGTTGGTCTGTTGTAATGATGCAGATCTTATCTCTGATCCTTGAGCTGCACCCTTCCGCTGGGCTTGATTAACCATACTCTCCTGTGGCACAGCATCATCCCTTTTATGGTATGCCCATGGACACATGACATATGAGTGCCCCTGGTCTTCACACAGATTGCATTGGAAGGCATTCTTACAGGTCTGGGGCATATGACCATATTCTAAACAAAGATTGCACCTAGCACTATTGCAGGTATTGGGGAAAGGTGTATGTGACCCACACTTGTGGCAGGATTTAGGCTGCCCCTGATAATATACCCCTGTCTTAACCTAAAACAATTGCTAGGTAAGTGCATAACACCAGGTTAGTCTGGAAATGTTTTACTCATATCTTTCAACCCCCAGTCCAAATTTGTTAAGTCTGTAATGGGGACCAGTTTATCCAGTACCTCACAATGCTTTTTGAGCCAGAAGATAATGTCTGATATCATTACACCCTCATTTTTATGGCTGCATGGGTGGAACTCCGCGATGTTTTGCTATCACTGTACAAGAACAGCAGGTCGCCTCCGGAATGTGACCCTGTGTTCTCATACAGTGAGGTGACAAAATCATGACAGCGCTGACTCCATAGCCACTGTCCTCCATGAAGGAGCTCCCTCTGCAGCATGGTCGCCCCTCCTCGGCGCTCACTACTTCGCGAACACACTTCTGATTCAATTACGCATGCGCAAGTATTGGACATGTGCAATTTTGCTGTCATCTTTTGAATGGCAAACCATCACTGCTCCGAACCCAGCACTCCAATGTTACTGCTGCTCCGTAACCCATGCTGCCACTGCTCAGATATCACCGTTGCTGCCACTCTGAGAGCCGTGCTGCCACTGCTCTGCTACCCAGACAGGTAAGTGCTCAGCTCAGCCGTACAGGCTCTGACCAGAGTTTGTTGAAAATAGCTGTTACTGTCCTGGCTGCTGGTTGAGTCACAGGGATTACTGCAAAAGAATACCACAGTGTGGTATTCTTCAGCTTCTGATATACTGTGTCCAAAATCTGTCCAGACCAGAAATCTGTTTGAAACTGATATCATAGTTTGAGTCACCAGTATGTATCAATGTGGATATTTCGGATGCAAAGAACTTGAAGGAGTCTTTTAGTAAGGTCCTTGCCACATGTACTCTTATCTGGGGGCATCTCAGAACCCTCTTTATATACAGCTGCACTGCATTCTTTTGTGGAGCTGGTTCACCTCGATTGTTGAAGAGGTCTGCATATCTTACTGGTGGCACCCGGGGAGCTGACAAATTGTGTCCATGTCCATGTTCTGAGGTTCAGGCATAGCTGGACCTAGTTGGAAAAAAGGGAGGTCAGCTCTGTTTTTAGTAAGTCCTGAAGGTCCTGCAATGGGCGATTCAGGGTGGAGGGGTTTAGTACCAACCATGCTTGGTTTAGACTCGGTGTGTGTGTGTCAGTTGGGATGATTCAGCAAGGCCGAGTTTGTGTCGGTAACCTGGCCTGTATCCCCACGTTTCTCGAGCACTGTGCTCACCTTTATTATTTGCTCTCCTTGAGACCCTGACTGCCTGCCCACAGAAGCTAAGTTAGTAACCTCAGCTACGGTGACATTCAAAATCTACCGATTCCTATCCTGCTCACCTTCAGTTTCACTCCTTGTGGTCTGCAATTCTTTGGCAGTAGTCGAGTCAGAGAGGTGCCGTGGCATCGGTTCCACGTGCTCCTGGCTACTGGTTGATGTTTCCGTTATTTGCAGTGGCAGCTCCCAATGCCGCTCCTGCACTTCTGGGCCCATTGAATCAGGAACCTACTCGCCTAACTCCTGCTGAAGCCATCCTGCCTTCACTGATGCTTGCTCAAGTGACCATGGAGTTTTCCTCTTCTGGTATTTATCAAAGTATTTTACAGTGGCTGAGCTTCTGTGAATGCCCAGCAATCCCCCCCCCCCGAAGCACTGCTTCAGACTCAACTGATTTTGATACAGCTTGCTTCTCTGTATGCTGCGGAGGCAGTCTCTCTCTCTCTCTCTCTCTCCTGGTCATACCTGGCCTCTTCCTCTGCCACCATTCCCATCAGCTTCTTTCTCTTTGCTTCCATAGCAGCATACCGCTTCAGTTCCTCCCTGCACAAGGTCTCATCTCACAGCTCTGTATCCATGTGCGATACATCCTCTTCACACAACGTAGGTTTGACAGCGTTGCTAGTAGTACTGGCAGGGACGGAGGTGGCCTTCCCCGCCACATCGCCACCCTCTCCACTCCCACCAGGGTCATCCACCATGGCTGGCTTACCAAACGGACAACAGATCCCCCTACCCAAGAGTAGGGGATTTTCTCCTGTGTCCTGGCCAACATTCCCCTTCCCATAAAACCAGTTCACGCAACTGTCCAAGGCTGTGTGTGGATGTTGATGTGTGAAATGGCTGCCACTGCATGTTTACAGTCCCTTCACTACCAGTCTCTCTTTGTCTGTAAAGTGCTTTGGGATACAATGTGTATGAAATGTGCTATATAAATGCTAATTCTCCTCGAATTGTAAATGAAACCTGCACGTGACTTGCTTTCCAGGGAGGCAGCAAACAACCTTAATTGCAGAGGTGTTTAGTGCTGCTTTCTCCAATCCTGGAGGAACCAGACCCCACCTGCCCTCTGGTACCCCCAGCAACAGAGGCACCACCTGGGAACACTCCAGACCCCACTTTCACTTGAAGCTGGTCATACCCGCCGAGATACTTCCCCTTCTGCGACATATAAACCTGGACTCCTCTTCAGGACATGACCTGCTTGAACCTAGACTCCTGCAGGCTGCAGCTCCGGCTATTTCCCACCCAGTTGCCCTGCTTATCAACAGGTCACTCCTTGAAGGAAAGGTCCTGGATAAATGGAAGGTGGCAACCATTGTCCCCAGTCACAAAAAAGGGCCCTGGGACAATGTGGGGAACTACATGCCAATCTCTAGTCTCTGCCCACTAGCAAAGGTGCAGGAGAGATTGGTCTACAGTCAAATACAGAACTACCTCAAAAGGCAGCTACTCCTAGCTGACATTCAACATGGCTTTAGAAAAGGCCATGGCACTAATACGGTCCTTATCTGGCTCACATCGTACATCCTTGACACAATGGACCAAGATTCCCCAACAGGGGCTCTATTCATTGATTTATCCAAGGCATTTGACTTGGTCAGCCATGAACTTCTCCTCACTAAACTTCACCTACTTGGACTGGATGGGCTCTCTGCTACATGGTTCGAGAGCCATCTGCTCAACCAAACCCAAAAAGTCCTATGGAGAGGAACCCAGTATAATGCTAAACTGATAATCTCTGGAGTACTCCAGGGCTTAATCCTTGGTCCCCTGTTATTTACTCTTTTTGTCAATGATATAGAGGGGGTTGGCGGGAGGAACAACCTTATCCTCTATGCAGATGACACTGTTGTCTACTGCAGTGATCCACTTCCTAGTGTAATCATTGTCAACCTCCAGGCTGGTCTTGCTGCACTGGAAGCCTGGTTCTCCGCAAACTCACTTGTAATGAATGAAGAAGAAAGACGGCAGTCCTGTTTGGGTCCAGATGCCTTGGCTCAGACCGTCGTGGCATCTTTCAGCTTCTTACTGCCCAAGGGAAGAGAATAGAGGTCACAGACAAGATCAAGTACCTCGGAGTCCTGCTTGATCAGGCGATGACCTTCCAGCCTCATAATGACTCTGCTGTTTAGTCCACCCACCAGAAGTCAGGACTTCTCTATAGGCTGGGTGACTCTCTTTCTCTCGAGGCTCGTTGCGCCATATCTAACTGCACCGTACTACCCTCCCTCCTCTATGGGGCTCCCCTGCTGCATTCCCTAAGGGAGGGCAAACAAAGAAAGCTTACTACGCTCTACCACGGGGTGGCTCGTTTCACCACAAACTCCCCACCAAGAAGGTACCACTGCGAGGTCCTCGCTGATCTCCACTGGACTTCTATGCAACAAAAGCTAGCCTACTCCTCTTTGAGCTTGACCTTCAAATTTACCACTGTTGGCCCTCCTCCTCACCTGTGTATGCTGCTAAATCCCAAAGTCTGGGGCTGGGACCCGAGATCCTCCACTGGCCGTCCCCTAGACACCCCTCGTGTCCAAACTAACTATGGCAAGCGCTCCTTTAGGTACGCTGCCCCACATTTATGGAACCTTCTCCCTGTTGACTTGGCTAATTGTTGTACTATTCAGGGTTTTAAGTCTGGCCTGAAAGTATACCTGCTAGAGCTCAGTCTCTGTGGCTGCAACCGCTAGCCCGGAACTTAGTCTCGGTGGGTGAAACTTTCTTGTCCTACGGCAATCAGCCTATGGGGTGGCACTATATCCTGCATATTGCTGTTACCACCTCTCCCCTAAAGCACTGTTAGTTAAGATGTCATATGTCTGATTTAATTTGCTGTTATTATGTGTATGTAACTGACATGCTCTGTAATGTACTCTATACCCTATCCAATGTATGCTCCAGCTAGTGTGTACTCCTACCAATGTATGTACTACCGTGTACTCCTGCCAGTATATGTACTACTGTGTACTCCTGCCAATGTATGTACTACTGTGTACTCCTACCAATGTATGTACTACTGTGTACTCCTACCAATGTATGTACTACTGTGTACTCCTGCCAATGTATGTACTACTGTGTACTCCTGCCAGTATATGTACTACTGTGTACTCCTGCCAATATATGTACTACTGTGTACTCCTGTACTCCTGCCAATGTATGTACTACTGTGTACTCCTGTACTCCTGCCAATGTATGTACTACTGTGTACTCCTGTACTCCTACCAATGTATGTACTACTGTGTACTCCTACCAATGTATGTACTACTGTGTACTCCTACCAATGTATGTACTACTGTGTACTCCTGCCAGTATATGTACTACTGCGTACTCCTGCCAATGTATGTACTACTGTGTACTCCTACCAACGTATGTACTACTGTGTACTCCTGCCAATATATGTAATTACTGTCTGTAACTAATCCGGGTCGCTCCTGAAAAAGGGACCTCTGGTCTCAGTGAGCTTACCCGGTTATCAAAATCTAAATAAATAAATAAATAATCTGGAAACATTCTGTAACCAGACGCAAAACTGCTCTCTTGGTAAGACCTCACTTGGACTATGCTAGGCAGTTCTGGGCACCACATGATAGCAGGGATATTGAATTAGTCAAAAGAGTCCACAAATGATGTGGAGATTGGCAACAAGGAGTTATGCAGCAAGGTTGAATGAAACTGGATTACAAACTTTAGAGGCAAGGGACTTGGAGATGCAAATATAATGTATTTATAAGTTCTGTAGACTGGCACCTCAAAGTTAATGAAATATGAATGCAAGACAATGTAATGTTCATAAATATTTTTTTTTTAAATAATTATCATTATTGTATTTTCAGTCCTGCTGCCTGTGAGGATCGTCTGGCACTGTAGGGTCGACAACCAGCAAAGGATGGCCTTCCAACAGGCACCCTTAGGGGAAACAAGACTCAGCTAGTACCTCAGCCAGCCATGAGGGGCAGCAGAGACTCAGCTGGTGATAAGGAGCCGCAGAGACTCAGCTAGCCATGAGGGGCAGCAGAGACTCAGCTAGCAGTTTGGCTAGTGCTGTGTAACATCTGCAGATGTTTGTATCCTTTGCCGAACTAACAGTCCTTGGTGGGAGAGGCAACAGGCATAGTACCCGGGGTAGGATTCCTGGGGAGGTGATATAGCACAGTGCATACCAGCAATTAAGATGCCCTTCTCCCAGTGCCTGAGTGGACTAGCAAGGGCGCACTGTGCTGAGCCAATAAGCTATTGGGGCAAGAGCTCACAGGGTGGGTCTAATTCATCACAAAAGCCTTTCTCAGGTCAAATAAATGCCCGTAGCCACTCAAAATAGCCTTTCTGGGCCAGTAGAGGTATGACCTAACCCTTTTTCTATTCCTGTCTGGGCTTTGGGGGTGGCCTTCAATTTTAGAGTGACAGTTGTTAATGCAAGTTTTAGTGCAATAAGTTTTATACTAAGTGCTAGAGTGACAAACGCTATCCTAAACTTTAGAATTAAGGATTTCTTGAAACAAAAGTTGTTTAAAGAAGAAAAAAAAAAACAACAGAAAATTAGTGGTACAACATAATACATAAGACACTAACATACTAACATACCAGATGCCAGCAGAGTAGGCCTATTGGTCTATCAAGTCTGCTCGTGCTTCAGCACCCTGACTGGGTACCGTAGCCCTCTATCTGTCTCCTTCCACTCTTACACTAATAGACTAATACCTTTTAATATATTTTACACATTCAATTACTAGAACAACATCAATCCTCTAGCCTTAAAATTAAGCATTTCTATTACCTTGTAAATCTCACGGTTTCATTCTTTCTAACCTCTACAGACCTGTTTTTTTAATTTATTTAGTAAAGTCGTATTTATTGTTAAGAATTATGTGTGTCAGTGGTTCTTTCTTAGTGAGTCTTGGTGTCCCTTCATTTTTTTACACCCATATAGGGTTCTCTGCCAACTCCCTGCTGTCACCCATGGATATACTCTGTTGATCAGGGATATAACCTGTTCAGGCAATTCACCATCATTCAGCTGGCGGGCAGGGGTGGGGGCTGGGGATCTTCCCACGTTTTCTCCCTAGTGACCTCCCTCCTCTGCAGACATGGGCCATGCCCCTCACCCTCGACAATGTAGTGAAACCCTGTAGAAAAAGCAAGCTCCCTGGCCCACCTGCAGGGGTCACTGCAGGCTGGAACCTACTGCTGCCAGCCCTCCACAGCCAAAATGTGCTGCCCTCCAACAGCTACCTGCAGCACGGCCTGCCTCCTGATGCAGCAACTGGAGTCCGCTGCCAAACTCCAGTTGTCTGCGTGACAAACTGACATGCTGCGGCTAGGACATCGTGGCTACCATCCCTACACTTTCTTAGTCTGTTTCTCTGGGTGGTGACAGCAGTACAGTTTCTGGGGGAACAGTGCGGCCCCCTTATTAATGTACTTGCCATTACCCCAGCATCTGACTTGTCCCCGTGTTTGGGCATCCAGCCATCGGGCTAACCAACACAACACTGCCACCTCCAACAATTTAAAGCCAGCTACCCATGATTCAGGGGGGGACACCACCAACAATGCCACCTTGGTGATACCATTGATGCACATTTTTAAATACAATTTATCGCATTATAATAATCATTTCCCTAACATCTGTAGCCAGTGGACTATCAGATAGCTAATGAACAGGTATGACTTTGATTATATAAACAAGCAAAGAATAAAATCTCACATCCGCCTCCGGATAAAGATTTTGCAATAGAGACAACATTTTGAAACCAGAGATTCATAAATCATTCCTGTTACAGTATGTGACAATGTACGTCTACTACTACCAATTAAATGTGCATCACAAGCACTCGCCAAGACCTGGAGCAAGGTTTTCAGGCAATCCAGTAGAAGTCCCTACATGCTGTTTTTTTTATTGGATGAACAATCACCAGACTCACACACAGCTGATAAAAAAATGAAAGTCAGAAAAATACCCTCAAGATTGATGGCAGCAGCATGAGCAGATGTCTACGTATCCCAGACTATCCCAGGGATTGCTTCCTTTTAGGATGCTGCTGCCAAGAAGTGATGTTAAAGTTATACTTGGCATCAGGAGGCACTTTTTTACATTCAGAGTAACAGTGACTGTCAGGAAAGCTGGCAGAGATGCTGCATGAGGAATTTATGGGATGGTGGCAATGACGGGAGTCACAGCACTGCGGAAATGGGTGCAACCATCGACTGTTGCACTTCATTTTATTTTTTTAACTCTTATTTTCCTCCACAGGTCCTGAGTGTCCAATTAAAATTCACAGTACCTCCAGCCTGAGCAGACTCCAGAGTTCTACACCCAGTACAGTAGTGAAGAGAGTCCCCGGCAGGTAAATGACCGCAGAAATAATTAATGATACAAAGTACTGAGCAGTCTGACCCAGCAACACCACTGCCCATACCTCTCAACTCTTCTTAATTTTCAGGGACATCCCTGATTTTGACTCAGACATTTCTCCGGTCCCTCCTAAATTTGGCATTTGTATTAATGCTAGAAAGCAGGGATTTCACACTTACATTATTGCAGGCATTAATGCTGTAGTCCAGTTCTCCCTTCACAAAATGCTTTTCACATCAAGCGCCACGATTTAACAGGCTTCTGAAGCAGATATTTTCTTATTGTAAGATGTGTTCCTGATTTTAATCATTTGGCCCCCAATTTATTTTCAACCCTGTCCCTGATTTGCAAGAACAGAGGTTGAGAGGTATGCACTGCCTGCTACGCTGGGGATCGAAGTTCGGGAGTGGGCTCGGTTCATGTTGTGCCAAACCAGAAGGGAAAACTCAGAGCACTCACTCCAAGGGGTGCTTCATCCACACTTAAGACAGAATGCAACAACAAAAAAACAAGCATTTGTCAATGCCGAATGTTGACTGCTTTGTTCCGTTGAGCTTGCTCACTTCCCCTCTCTCACTCATTCATTCTGTTTCTCCTGGCGCTGCAGGCTGCCCTTTTGTACTGGGCTCCTGCGTGTGTTGGCACCATTTTCTGCCCACAAAGAAATCCGCAGCTGTCCCGACAGAGCTCCACTGAGGTCACTCACTCCCCCTCTTTCACTTGGTCATCCTGTTTCTCCTGGCGCTGCAGGCTGCCCTTTTGTACTGGGCTCCTGCCTCTGTTGGCACCTTTTTCTGCCCAAAAAGAAATCTGCAGCAGTCCCGACAGAGCTCCACTGAGCTCGCTCGGTCCCCCTCTCTCACGCACCCGTTCAGTTTCTGCCGGTGCTGCAGGCTGCCCTTTTGTACTGGGCTCTTGCCTGCATTGCTGCTGGTTTCTGCCCACAAAAAAATCCACAGCAGTCACGATACAGCTCCGTTGAGCTCGCTCACTCCCCCCTCTCACTCGCTCATTCTGTTTGTCACGCTGCTGCAGGCTGCCCTTTTGTACTGGGCCCCTGCCTGCATTGCTGCCTTTTTCTGCCCACAAAGAATCTGCAGCAGTCCCAACAGAGCTCCATTGAGCTCACTCACTCACTCCCCCTTCCTCACCCGCTCATTCTGTTTCTCCCGGTGCTGCAGTCTGCCCTTTTGCACTGAGCTCCTGCCTGCATTGGTGCCTTTTTCTGCCCAGAAAGAAATCCACAGCAGTCTCAACAGAGCTCAGTTGAGCTTGCTCACTCCCCCTCTCTCACTTGCTCAATCCTAATATGCCCCAAACACTGATTTCAGAAAGCGACTGTGGTATTCTGCGCTGGAAACATGAAAACATATTTGGGCCAGGATGCGAAAAATGACAGCTGCACTGTTCATAAGGTGTGAAAAAATGCCAGTGTTGAAAATCTGGCGTGAAAATATTACTAATTTGCGAAGTTACAAGGGTGCGTGGAAACTGCACAATGCACGCTCGTAACACAGTCATTTTATGGAGTTTCATCCTACAACTTTCAACATAGGCATTTTAGGACCTCTGCTCATGAACAGTGTCACTGTGATTTTCGTAATGCATCCCAAACACTGATTTCCCACAGCGCCCTCGCTATTCTGCGCCAGAACTGCAAAAACACATTTTAGCCATGATGTGAAAAATGAAAGCTGCACTGTTCATAAGGAGGTGTGGAAAAATGACAATGTTGAAAACCTGGAGTGAAAATATTGCAAACTTGCAAAGGGATTCTGACATGGAACCTGCATAACACACACTTGTAACACACTCATTTATGGACTTTCGTCACAAAATTTTCAACGTAGGCATTTTAGGACCTCTGCTCATGAAAAGTATCACTGTGATTTTCTTAATGTGTCCTGAACACTGATTTCCCACAGCGACCATGCTATTCTGCACCGGAACTGCGAAAACACATTTCAGCCAGGATGTGAAAAATGACAGCTGTACTGTTCATAAGGAGGTGTGTAAAAATGGCAGTGTTGAAAATCTGAAGTTAAAATATTGCAAATTGGCGAAGCTCGACCGTGCATAGCAACTGCACAACCCGCTCGTAAAACAGTAATTTTTGATTTTCCTACCAATTTGCAACATAGACATTTTGAGAGCCCACCTCATTAACACTGGCACTGTTCTTTCGTTAATCGGTCCCCTAAGGTGATTCTGCGCAGTGACCGTGAAATCGCCTTTCGGGGCTGAATAACACCATGACAGTCGCTGAATTCATGAGGAGGGGTCCCAAAAACCCCATGTTGAAAATTTGGGCCAAAAATTCCAAAAAATGCCTTGAGATATGCATCAAAGTTGAAAAAACCCTATTTATGCCATTATACAGCTTACCGTCATTTCCTCAGTTCGCGGTCGGCTTTGAAGAGTGCAGTTGTGTTGCCGGTCCACCGAAGATCCTCCACGCTGGGCTCCAGAGGTAAGTATGGGGTGAGGGGTGTGGGGAGCAGAGTGCACAGAGGTGGGCGGGTTGGGGAGAGACCGCTGGACTCGATGAGGACCGTTTTGCTTTAGAGGTAAAAAAAAAAAAGTGCAGGACTTTTTTTTTTTTTTAGGGCATTTCTGGACATTTGGCACACTGGGTGGGCTCCCAGCATGCCAACCTACTGTTTTGTGGGGGCCACTGTAGCTGATGGGGATTGGGCACCCGTTGGCATATGTGGGGAGGGTGCAGTCAAGGGGATTGGGGAACCCTCACACACACTTAGGTTTCCTCGCAGGGGACATGATGCCAACGGGAGTGGGCTCCCTGTTGGCAAATCAAACTGGAGGGAAGATAATGCCAATGGGGGTGGGCTATCCCATCGGCAACCTGAGCAGGCGCTGAAGCCAGCGGGATTGGGGCCCCCGTCAGCAAACAACCACTGTTGGGGGGAGCACATGCTGCGAAAGGGGGATTGGGCACCCTCTCAGCACTGGGGACTCACTAATATTGTTTGTGAACATGGCGGCAAGCTGCCGCCATGTTCTCAAACAATATCACAGTACCAAGGTTCCGCCCAGCAATGATGTGTCACTCCCTCATTGCTGCCGAATGGCTTATGCTGCAATGATGAGGCAGCCCCTGATTGCAGTGGTTGAAACCTTACAAGGTTGCAGCACGCTAGCTGAACTAGTGTCAGCAGCAGCGTGCCACCCCACTGGGAAAAGTGGGCTAAGCCTCCAAAGGCTGTGGAGGCATTGGCCACAACAGTACCATGCCTCCACAACCTGCTTCTGCAGCAAGCTAATGCAATATGTTTCTTGCGCATCGTAGAATCAACATAAAAAGGACAAGCACCCCAGGCTGAATTTCAAATTACATTGATTTATTGGGCAAGTACAAAATGTGTGTACTTGATAGAGACTGGAATGTTTGCTTCATATTTCTGCACTTTTGGACTTGTGCAATGAATCAAGGTGATATGAACCTCAGCCTGGTGGGTGTGTCCTTTCTTTGCTGTGTTTGGTTTGCACTGGTGTCGGTTGGTCAGTCAGGGGAGAAGGAATAGAGGGTCCCACAGTCTGCTCACCTCTCTCCAGGAAGGAGGACAAGTCACTCTGCTACTAGCTGACCAATTGGTGGAAGCTGGCTGGCAGCACAGTGTGGGGTGTCTACTCGGGTAGAGCCCACTCTTGGATGCTGATACAGGAGTGTGTGCGTGCATGTTCGTGCATGTGTGCATGTCTCCACATGCATGCATGCACAGTGTACACTGCATGATTGGCAACCCTGGGGCAAAACTAGCCAACCCAGAAGGATGGCATCCCAGTCCTCCATAGGCCCTTCCCTTCCGACTAGGCTCCTCCTCCAGGGCTACTGGATTGTGCTACTAAGGGACCTGGCAAGCTTGGATGGTCCCTCCATGGGGGGGGGTGTAATTCATGGGAGGCTCACTGGAAGACAAGTAAGTCCTAAAGAGGGTGGGTGAAGGGGCTGGGAGGATGAAGGCAGATGGGGGCCAATTGATGTAATGGAGGATAAAAGCTTTGATTTGGAAAAAAAAAATAGATATATATGGTACAAGACAAGGCTTCTGGGACCTGATTTGGAGGAATGTGCAAGACAAGCAAGGGTGTCCAAGGACATCTCATCCAGTATAAAACTATACATAGCTGGTATTATAGTCCCACAAAAGTTATTTAAATTTGGTTTGAGTTAAAACAATACAGGCTGGAGTTGCAACAGCCCCCAGGCTAATTTACTGCACGTTATGGGGCTGCGCTAAAATGACCAGAAACGAGACTCTAACATGGAAGGTATGTATTCAGGTATTAAGCCACACATTCTCTTTCACCCTGGGATATTTATTCTGGGGGATACTTCTTTGTTTTTCCCTGAATAAATCCGAAAGGAAATGGCCACTGTTGGCAGGCTCAGGGTTTAAAACAATGCTCTTGAGCAAATGGAAAGAATTGTCCCCCAGCCTCAAGGATTGCTTAAAATTCATGACAAAACTGCTTTAAAACGAGAGAGTGAGCAATATGATTTCGAGGACTCTTGAGAATTTTGAAAAAAAAAACAAACCAAAGAAACCTTTTTTTAATTGGCTAGAACAGAGAGTTAAATAGAATGTGAACTACCATAATAATTCATATAGTGAGTGCGTGTGAAAAATTACTTAAGATTTGTTTTCATTTCCTTTTAAAAGAAAGAACAAACCAAAACCCCCTGATAAGTATTAACACTTACGTGGACGCTTGCTCTTACGATAGATTTAACATATTGTTTGTAATAATCTGTGATTACAGAATGTAGGTATTGATGTTCATTTTAATGTAATGAATATGTAGGAAAATTGAAATTATGAGTTGGTAACAAAAAAGAAAGAAAACTGATCAGATTTTCCATGTAAATGTATTTCAAAAGCGTTAGACATGGCTGGCCTGCCAACACAGCTGTGGGATTGCCACTACTCAACGGGAGCACTACTCACACACTCCAGAGAATGGGAGCATCCTATGGAATACCGAAGCCTCGTCATGTCAGCCCTCCAACCCTCCCAAGCTTGGGCCATGTAGTCAGGTCACCGGTGCTGCGAGCGCCAGCTCTGCTACTATGCATGCAGACAGCCCTACTTCTTTCATTTTTTTTTCCATAGTGCTTTGTCTCCCTGGTCATGTCTATCAAGGCTTTACCCCATTCCTAAGGATATACCCTGTCCTGGCCTATGACCCTTCATCCCCCCTCGGTTTCTCCTCGGTGGCCAGGGCTCAAGGAGCAGGGCTGTCTCTCCCTCCTGAAGCCGCACACTGTGTGGACAAGGACCCAGTATCGGTGGGCACCAGGACCCAGGGGAAACCCAGGGAATCCAGGCCATCATCTAATTTTTCTCCCATGTTCCTCCCTTCTCCGCATAATGTGAGCATAGCCCAATGAGCAGCCTCGGCTGCACACAGCGACATCCTGCACAGAAAGCCCACTGCAGCCCAATGCCATCCCTTACTGATCACATCACACTGCCAAGCTGTAGCTAGTGGGGTCTGGCCTGCCCTGTCTCCCCACACAGCATCCCAAGTTTTCCCTCAAACTCGGGTGGCCAGCACTGCTGCAGGGCTATTGGGGCAGGCCACTTCTTTGTTTTTAATCTACATTTCACTCAGGTTCCCATGGCAACCTGCCAGCTCCAACACCAGATGCATCTGGAGTGGCAACACTGGCATGCAACCCAAGAGAACCATGGGCTGGCTGCTGGTGTTTTACTTTGGTTTTTGTCCCCCGCCCCTCCTCCTCTATCTTGATGCTGCAGCTTGCTCTGGCTCCATGCATCCCTGGGAGGTGGCAAGACTGCCCACTTGCCCACCACTGGGGTCGCTATAGGAGTGGATGGCAGCACCTTCCTCCTCAGGTCAAGCAGCGACATCATCATCAGCAGAACCCCTAACCCCATGGCTGCTGACAAGTGGGGACTTGGGGCTCCCTTTGCAAACCTAGGTTGCCCTCATGGAAGCACAGTGCTCTACCACTGAGTCATCAGGGTGTCCTGCCTCCTCTTGTAAATCTTACAAAGGCCAATAGTGAGAGAAAAGCAAAAAGCCAGACATGAGATAAATTTCACCGCTGTAAACATAATGATGTTAAACGTTTTCTGTGCTCTTGGAAAATTGTGCAAGGCTTTGCAATTATTTGCACTTGCAAAGAAAAGAGAAGAGCAATTATATAAAAACACTGGTAACAATTTGCATTGATCTGGGATCCCAAGGGTTCCTGGTTTGGAATGAATTATGAATGTTCCATTGACTTTTGGCTGTGCCCATTTCTGCTGAATAATGAAGGATATTGTCTCTGAAAAGGCTAGTGCCTTGCATAAAAAATTCTGTATCATCTTACTGCTCAAGCCCACTCTTGAAAATGTGTGTGTGTGTGTGTATGTGGGGGGGGGGGGTCACAATACATTTTTTAATTCATTTCAGTAGATTTTTTTGTATAACATTTGGCATAATACTGAGATTTCCTTGATTTATTATTTAATACAGATTTCATAAGCTGCTCTTTTTCATGTCAAATGTAACATTAATATTAAAACTGCTTGATTTGTTTTTTTGCACATTGCGATTTTTGTTATTAATAGCATTGTGTTTCTCCGTATGCATCGGAAGGGTCCTTTTTTTGCGATACTTTGCCATGGGAAAATTCTGGAGAAAATCCTGGTATTAAAAGTGACTACGATCAGAAATCCTAATAGTAAAAGTTGTGGATCTATTGTGTGTGGGAGCAAGACAGAGGCAGGAAACTACAGACCTGTCAGTTTGACCTCAGTGGTAGGGAAAATGATGGAATCACTTCTGAAGGAAAGAACTGTTGAGTACCTAGAGGCCAGTGGGGCATAGGACACAAAGCAGCATGTGTTCACAGCGGGAAGGTCATGTCAGATGAATCTAATCGATTTCTTTGACTGGGTGACAAAAGTAGTAGACCAAGGAGGGGCTGTGGCCATGGCCAACCTAGACTTTTAGCAAGTCATTTGACACAGTTCCACACAAAAGATTAATAAACAAATTAGCCAGCCTGGGAGTGGATCTCAGGGTGTTAGCCTGGGTAAAAAATTGTCTGGACAACAGGACACAGAGGGTAATAGTAAATGGAGTCCACTCTGAAGAAAGGGGGAGTTACTAGTGGGGTATCACAGGGTTCAATACTGGGTCCGGTCCTTTTTAATGTCTTTATAAGTGACATTGCAGAGGGACTGGAAGGAAAAGTATGCCTCTTTGCAGACAACACAAAGATCTGCAACAGGGTTGATACACGGGGAGGGGTGGAAAGGATGAGAAGGGACTTGGCAAGGCTGGAGGAATGGTCAGATGTATGGCAGCTTAAATTCAATGCAAAGAAGTGCAAAGTAATGCACCTGGGAAACAAGAACCCAGAGGGAGAGTACACAATGGGGGCAGGTATTAACAACAACAAAAATGGAAAGGGACCTGGCGGTAGTCATATCAGATGACCTAAAGGTAAGAGGGGAATACTAGCATGTATAGGGAGAGGCATTACCAGTAGAAAGCAAGAAGTTGTTATTCCTCTGCACAGACAGTTGGTGAGACCTCATCTGGAGTACTGCATGCAGTTCTGGAGACCCCATCTCCACAAGGACATAGACAGATGGAGGCAGTCCAGGAGGGCAACTAAAATAGTGCAGGGTCTGCACCAGAAGCCATATGAAGAGAGACTAAAGAGCTTAATATGTATACCCTTGAGGAAAGGAGGTGGGGGGCATGATAGACACTTTCAAGTACCTCAAGGGAATCAACAAAGTCCAAAAGGGTAGCATCTTTCAGAAAAAGAGATGTGCAAGAACAAGAGAACACAATTTGAAGATAGAGGGGGGATGGCTCAGGGCAATGTGAGGAAGTATTTTTTTACAGAGAGAGGGTGGTAGACGCATGGAATTGCCTTTCTGAGGAGGTCATGGGTTCAAAAACATTGGGGGAATTCAAGAATGCATGGGACAGACATAAGGCAATTCTAGTGGGGGGTAGGAGGAAGTAGGCTGTTGTTTAACTTGGATCTGCAGCTTATCCAATAGGTAGGGAAATGGGCAGACTAGGTGGGCCAAGCGGCCCTTATCTGCCATCAAAGTCCATGTTTCTATGTGTCAAACAACCTGTTTTGACAAGTTTTTTTATGTCACACATCAGTCAAGATTTAAATATTTTCAGAATTACATTGTAAGTATGGCCCAGTGGCAGGAGACAGCACATTGTGTTGCCTTCTCAGGAGGCTATGACCTGCGTGCAAGCCACAGAATCCTTACAAGGGGATTGACTGGGGGCCAATCACATTGTGGTGGCGAGGCACAGAATTATAGGACTGTCATTTGCACCAAAACGTATAGTGCTGTCATGGAAAATAGTAAAAATCATGGGGTCGTCCTAGAACATGCCACAAATGATTTACTTTTCATTAAAATAAAAAATCATGGAATCCATGACTTCGGTGACAAAACTAGATCCCTAGTCATTCGGTACCCCACTCAGTTAACTATTTCACATTCCTGTGTGATCAGAGCTGTGTAGGCAGCACAGGGCTAGGTGTTAAGGAACTGAACTGAGAAACAAGAGGTTCCTTGTTCAGATTGCCCCCCCCGGGACCCCACTGAAAATGAGATGTTGCATCTCATTTGGTCTTTCTTGGGTGAGAAGAGTTAAGAATGTAAATAAATCATTCTGGTATGCTGTCTGCCTTTCTGCTTGTATTTGTGGAGACTTATGTGAGATTCTCCTTACAAGTGGGTGGTTACTGGCAGCAGTATGTGCCAACCAAGGGTTAAGCTCTGAAAGTGTGGGCTCCCTTGTCATGCGATGGGGCTACACTGTAAACGGGAGGAGTCTGTAGGCTCCTGTCATGTGATGGGGCTATACTATAAAGGGGAGGAGCCTGTAGGCTCCTGTCATGTGATGGGGCTACACTATTAAGAGAAAGAGCCTGTAGATCCCGCTGTCATTATTGGGCTGCAGTTTAAAGGGGAGGAGACAGTCTCTAGACTGGGAGTTGAGAAGTAGACATTGAGTCTGCAGAGAGGGCTCTATGGGTGAGGCCAGGAGAAGATGTCAATCTGGGATGCCAGTTGGAGATCCCATCATCACCGTTAAGAAGGATGCACCTGTGGGAGCATGGGAAATTGCTTCATGGGATTCTCTTGTTGGTCTGGCTCCCTGTCCTAGGAAGGAGGAGGAGGAGGAGGAAAAGAGCTCAGTCTGGGTAGGCAGATCATGTGCAGGTGGAAAAGGAGACATTCCTTGGAATGCTGTGCCACTGGTACCACCTCTGTTGCTTCATGATTCCTCAATAATATTTGTCTGTCCGAGGAGCTGGGGTAATAAGAGTGGTGTGCCACAACCTGCCAGCTGAGTCCTCTTATCCTTGGGTCTTGGCTCAGTACTGCCAGACAAGGCTCCCTGAGGCACACCTCTAGAGCAAGGCCCCTAGAGCTCTGCGGCACTTTGCCCTGATTTCTGTGGCAGGGCTCCTAGACTTCCGCAGCAGCATTTTCTGATTTCTGGGGCATGATTCATTCATTTATGTGACAGAATGCAGTCCTGTAATTGGCTAAAGTGTTATGTGATGTCACTGATGTCATCACATGCCGAGCATGGAGGAGAGGCTTCAGGATAAGCAAGATGGGGAACAAACTGGTCACTACGGAAACATATATTTGTATGAAAATTCACTGGGAACAATGGATTCTGCAACACTATATATATATATTCTGTGGCATGATGCCAATTCTGTGGAAAATACTGCAGCTGCAGAATCACACAATTCCAGAGGCCTTGTTCTACAGGAGCTGCACCATTTTCATCTGTGCAGCAAGTCATAAAAGTAGCCGTATCCGAGTCAGGAACCACAGACTGCAATGATGACATCACTTGTTGCAATACCTATTATGGTGCTATAGGGATCTACATACAGAGTTGTTTTTGTAAAGTCCTAGGAGTCAGAAAACAAAGTGTAGTATCGTCCCATGCACCCCAACGTTGGCGTGTGCGGCTCAGTTAGTGTGGTCCAGGCCAGCCAGATACGAGACCCCCAGAGACAGGAATTGGGGGCTGCTGCAGAATGACTACATGAGGAGCCCTTCTTGTAGAGGCCCATGAGAAAGGTGACCACCATCTAGCAAGCAGGAAATGTAGTGGAAGATGCTCTGTAGGGAGGTCCTGGGTGGGATTCACACCTGATGCCCCAAACAGGGAAGAGAAGGTGCAAATCAGGGGCAACCATGCCTTCTCTGGTGAAAAGAGAAAAGGCCAGACCATATGCTTCATCTCACCTTGTGGATGGGAGACAAACATGCATGGGGGAAGCAAACATGCATTGGTAAAGCATCATATGCTTCACCTCACCCTGTGAGAGAGGGGCTGCAAGAATGCAATCAAAAGATACATCAGAAAGAGAACTGGGGTAAGCAAACATGCATTAGTAATGCTATAATGTGTCCCCTTCCCCAGTAATGTTAAAATGCCAATACTGCAAGTGACTTAAGGGTCTTTAATGTTCTTCCAACAGAAAAACGTCTCTTTAATTATGGACAAAGAATTGAATTTTACTTCGATTATTCCCCTGTGGGCATGGCAAGGTCACACACAGTTTATGCAGCATTCGGTGCACCTAATGAAGCAGTAGCAGCTAGCATACATTAGCAGAAACAGAACGGCACAACATCTAGCTATGACTGACATGTACAGAGGGATTTTAAAAATAGGAAGCAAGTGATCTGAGGTATAAATCACTATTTTTTATGCCTCAGAGGGACTTCAAAACACAGGGCTTGATACACAGCTGCTACGTGTGAAGTCACAAGACAGGTTATGTGCAGGCACCCCACTACAATCACAGCCCTTGCAGGTATCCATAAAGGACTAACTTAGTCGTGGGTGCCACTGCAACTATGTCAAAATGTAAAATAGCTAAGACAAATGTGCACAAACAGGGTTTGTAGACACTAGCATCTGATTAAGGACACCAACAGAACACCCACAGATGTCTGTGGATGGCACAGTGCCAGTCACATGGTGCTGTTCTGTCCACATTGGTCTGTGGCACAGGTGCTACTGCCTGAATTGGTCCCTCCAGCCCCTAACTGTAGACCCACTTATGGGCCATGACGAACTGTCCTCAGTCCTTCCACGGCCTTCCCACATGGTCCAGCGACCACCTTCCCTAACCTCAGCCTGATGAATGTCTCAGGCATCCTGAGGATCCCCCCCAAATAGCCATGTTCCTCTATGTGTGATGCCTCTATCATGGTCCCTCACTGATCACCATCTTCGGCCAGCTCCATTCCCCTCATGTCACTCTATGGTGACATCGCTATCCTTTGTCTGTGACAGTTCTGCAAGCCAGGGGTGTCACTAAAGATGCATGCAGATCTGTGTGTCATCATGGTTTGCAGATGGCCCTGTATAGAATTTGCATTGCAAGCCCCACCCTCTTCCCTGCCCAGTCGAAGTGCGGCTGCACACCACAGAGGAAGTGCTGCCACCTTCTTAGTTGTATAGTTTGGTGGTGGTCACTAGCGAGAGACCTGCAGTACTGTCAATCATTGCAGCAACAACACTGTGACGATCCCATACAACTATGTGTCAGATAGTGATGCTCGGATAGTGTTTTTGAAGATCTAATGGGAACGACAAACAGTCCATCTATCCGACTCTGGATCCAAAATCCTATCCAACTCCATTCAGATTTCAGACTGAAGGTCAGATAATGGCATCTGAGGTTGGATGTCTGCATCGGATCCCTCAGATCCCAGATAGTCACATCAGATAGTTGGTATCCTGTTGGATTCTAGGTGACTGGATCCAATAGTCAGATAGCAATAGAATCCGATACCATCCAGTATTCAAGAAAATTTATGTTAGTCAATGTTATCTGATTACATCAGATACTGTCTAAGTGGCACTGGAATCATGCCCATTTTTGAGATGTTTTTGCTCACTTGTTGTACTTTTTCTGTGTTTGTTTTTTCTTTATGTAACTATGCACATTACCATATTAATAGGATCCCTGACCCTCTAGACGTGATCTGCTCTACTTGTCTATAAACCTGACATCATGAATCTAAACAAACTCAGACTCCTTCATTAATTTGTTGATTTATTGATCTCGCTTCACCAGGTAAACACACAGAGATACAGCAGCAATCTTGTTTACAGATGTAACCTGGGAGAAAGGGGGGAGGGACTGCAAAGGGTAGAAACATAATATGTAGATGAAGTCTAGGGGAGCAAGAATCATATTTTTATGGTAATGCACACAGTTAAATAAAGAACAAGAAAATAAATACAGAAAAAATATGAAACATATATATTTCTAATTTAGAGCTCTTTGAGTATTTGTTGGAGCGGGCAAATTGTATCTGTAAAGGTCACTCACTAGTGTGTGGCGGTGCATCTTCTATAAACTGGATTACAGGTCCATAAGAGTAAGTGTTGAATCCCAGGATCAACCTTTGTATCCCTGGCCACACAGGCAACAGCTCTAACTGGTTAGCTAAAGGGAAAGTTTCCATTAGCTGGGCTAAGACTGTGTTCCAGTTCTTTGCAAGCTGCAGTCTCAGTGTTCACCACCAGATGGCATTCTGCATTGTCGTTAGACTGTGCTTTAGTTCTTTGCATGCTGCAGTCTCAGTGTTCACCACCAGGTGGCACTCTGCATTGTCTTTAGACTGTGCTCTAGTTCTTTACATGCTGCAGACTCAATGTTCGCCACCAGATGGCACACTGCATTGTCTTTAGACTATGCTCTAGTTTTTTGCATGCTGCAGACTCAATTTTCACCTCCAGATGGCAGTCTGCATTGTCTTTAGACTGCTCTAGTTCTTTGCATGCTGCAGACTCAATGTTCACCACCTGATGGCACTCTGCATTGTCTTTAGACTGTGCTCTAGTTCTTTGCATGCTGCAGACTCAATGTTCACCACCAGATGGCACTCTGCATTGTCTTTAGACTGTGCTCTAGTTCTTTGCATGCTGCAGACTCAATGTTCACCACCAGATGGCAATTGTCTATGACTGATTCTATATACAGCGTGGTGTTGCAGCACATTAGCATTGACAGCCTCATGGAAATCTAGAGGTGCATTCCGGGGCGATGGTGCTTGACTGGATGCTGGTGGGGCAGAAATCAATACCTTTTACCCTGGGAACCACTCTTGGGTCATTAGGCCAGACTTTACATACAGCTTGAAGATTTCTCCATTTAATTACAATCTCAGTTAACAAAAAGAGAGAGCAGTGATTTGCAAACAAATCGAGAAATTAAGATTAAAAGACTTTACAGGGTAAATTAATGAGCGCTATACCGTTCCACAAGAATGATATCCACTAATGCTGGCATTTTGTCATGGAGAAGCTGACTAATGACAGTATTATTTTTTACTCAAAGGATAAAATTACCAAAATGCTGCTGCAGATTATGGGTTCGTAGTAAACTGGAAAATCTATTTTAAATGCTCAGACTTGCTGATGCCATATGCTAATCAGAAAAGAACTTGTACTACATCGAGGCTAGGCAATCAGCTCCAATGATTTTTTTAAGACACAGGAGAGGTAATCTGAATGCAAATCAGTAGAAAATGTTCTAAGATTACACCTGATTATAATGTTTACTAAAATTCAGTTAATTGGACAGACTGAAATAATTTAGTATTATGATGTATAAAATACAAGGGACTGCACAGACAATTGGAATGCGGTTTATCTGGTTAATATTTAACATTCGTGACTGCTGTCTGCTGGAACTCTCAAAAGTAGAAATTTTCACCATTTTTTATTTTAAAAATGTCATCTTTGAGTCTTCCCATTCCTTCATGATACCCAGTATCTGGTTTTATAATGTATTTAATCTTATATAGTGTAGTCAATAGTTAAAGCTTACAGATAAGTGATTTATTTTAGCAAATAAAACATTCCAGTGAAGACAGATAAGGGATATTCAATGGCCTGACTCAATATATGCCACTTCTATTCAAGAGTTAGGGGCAGGACAATACTCATGAGTTCCAGAGCTATAAATGTGTTATGAAAATTTTGCCCCATCACAAGTGACAATAAGTGACACATTCCAAGCCATGTCATTGTGTGCCCAATATATACAATGTGCATCCTGTGGTCACTGAATTATTGTTTTGCCCCCCTCCCCCCAAGTTTGGGAACCACTTTTCCAGGTGAACTTGTACATTAAACATATTATTAATCTATTCAAATTATCTTACAATGTGTGTGTGTGTTTCACTTATTTTAGCATGTTGTGCCCATTCTATATAAGAATAAGGCACTTCAGGGACATTGGTTGTACTAGGTTTACCCCATAGTCAGGGGACAGAAGGCACTTGGCTTCACCTTGTGCCTTACAAAGCCCCTGACCATGGGGTGCACCTGGTACAACCAACGCCCTGTTATGCCTTACTGCTTAGGTGGGTCATTTAAAATTGTAATGCTTTAACTTGGTTCTTTCTATGAATGTTTAACTTTTTTTTGTTCGATTTCACTGCTGTATTTTGAGAGCATCAGAGGCAATTGTGATGTCATAAGACATTGTTCAAGCTGCTCTCTCATAGATTAAGCATTCCTTTATAACATCTCTAAAGGGGAAATGGATGTCTTAAATGCAGATAAATGAGTTAAATAATGTAGGAGAGAATCAAACTTTACAGATAAATGATTTATTTTAGCCAATGAATCATTCCAAATGACAAGGAAATATAAACAAATCAGCTTGTGATTTCATGCTTCCTGATTGGTCAGAACCTGGTTCCAGCCATTTGTTTCTGACAGCTTTACCAATGACTCAAAACAAGATCCTGGCTGAGTGGGCAGTTCACATTCCATATCCTCGGGCAGGCTTTTGGAATGTTGGCAAATTCAAAGCTTTCAGCTTTTTACTGGCTGCAAAGCACCTCACAGAAGCCATGTCAGACATACTGTATAACTAAAAATGTTCACTGTCAAGTAATTTTCACTATTTTCGCTGAAACAGTAATTTGCGCTAAAATAAATTTGTACTAATTAGCGCTATTAGCACTTTTTCCCAGTATAGTGAATGTGGCACTAATGCCTTAGTGCTAAATTAAATTTGTGCAATTACAGTTGCATTTGGATTTGTGCTAAAATTACTTTGCGTGAAAATAAATAGTTTTACAGTAACTGTTTCCTGCTGCCTGCAATGGAGAAAATCTTCAGCCCTGAGGAAGAGGTCAGTGGAGAGCCTGTGACAGATGTCCCTGCCATCACTGCTGATTGTGTGGAAGCCCAGCCTCAGCCTAAAAGAAGAAAATAAAATGCCGATGTGAGTGCTAGACACCTTGCCCTAACTGAAGCGGATGTCAGCGAGACTGAGGAAGGCAAAAATGAGGCTAAAGCAAGAAAAACAGCACTTTGGGCTGTCTCTGTTTTCCAAGACTGGCTGGCATCAAAAAACAAGAACTGTAAGTTTAGAATTGTAACTGCTGAGGAACTGAATTCAATGTTGAGAGAAGTTTATGTATCTGTTAGCATACTATTTACCAGAGCTGTTTGTATCAGTTCATTTGCAAGCCCCCATGTTGGACTTAACAGAGACATAAACAGTCCTCAAAATTACAGACAATTCAGCGTAATATCTTCACCTGACTTCAGATCAGCAGACAATGTTTTTAAAGTATACAGGAAAGCCAAAAAGGATGTGTCAGAACACCATCCCCCTAATGCCCTGGTGCAGTTCCTGAACAGCAACAAGTGATGTGTGTTGTTGTTATTTTAACTGTTCATCAACAAAGTGCATCCTGTGGTCACTGAGTTATTGTTTTGCCCCCCCCCCCCAAGTTTGGGAACCACTTTTCCAGGCGAACTTATACATTAAACATATTAATCTATTCAAATTATCTTACAATGTGTGTGTGTGTGTATATGTGTGTGTGTTTCACTTATTTTAGCATGTTGTGCCCATTTTATATAAGAATGAGGCACTTCAGGACGTTGGTTGTACTAGGTTTACCCCATAGTCAGGGGACTGAAAGCAGTGAAACCAAACAGAAGCAGTTAAGTCTACATTAAAAGAACAAGTCTAAAAGTTCTGCAGTATAAAATACACTGTGTAAATTGGACACACAATGGCCTGACTCAGAATTTATCATTTATCATCACTTGTGAGGGGGCAGGACTTTCATTGCTCACTCATGAGTCTGCCACTCATGAGTTATGGTCCTGCACCCCCACTCATGAAGATAAATTGCATATTCTGAGTCAGGCCATTGTGTATCCCATAGATATACAATACTAACATACTAAAAAGCCAGCAGAATAGGACCAATGGTCTTTCGTGTCTGCTTGTTTGGTCAGCTCCCACCCTGGGAGCTGACCTTGCTGCCCCCCTCGCCCTCTCTGGCTTCTCCCTTCCCAGTTCTGGATATTCTCGCTGCACTGGATTTTGCTTCCAGAACCCTTCCCCTGTACCTGTCCCACCCCCTCTTGAACCCCTCCACCATCTCTGCCTCCAGTAGCCCCCTGGGCAGTGCATTCCATGGCTCCACCACCCTCTTGGTGAAGTAGCACCTCCTCCTTTCTCCCCTGAATCTTCCCCCCTCCAGCTGCCACCCTTGCCCTCTAGTTGCCCCCTCCTCCTTCCTTCGAAGCACCCTGACTGCTCCTTTTCTATTTAACCCCTTCATGTACCTGAAGACCTCTATCATGTCCCACGGGTCCCTTCTCTCTTCCAATGTGTACATATTTAGCTCTTCTAGCCTCTCCCTATAGGTCCTGTCCCCCAAGCCCCAAATCATTTTGGTTGCCCTCCTCTGGACCCTCTCTAGGAGTTCAATGTCCCTCTTTAAATGTGGCCTTCAAAACTGCACGCAGTACTCGAGGTGCGGCCTCACCAAGCAGTTATACAGTGGGAGTATCACTTCCCTCCTTCTGGAGGTGATCCCCCTAGCGATGCATCCAGGCATCCTGTTGGCCTTGGCTGCTGCCCTCCTACAAGTCTCCAAGTTGTTCATCTTGACATCCACCACCACCCCCAGGTCCCTCTCGGCCATCGAGACTTGTAGCATTCCCCCCCCCCCCATGGGGGATGAGTTTGTAAAGCATGTGATAAAAAATGCTATTTTGAGTGCAGAAGTATTCCATGTAAATGAAGATAAATGGTTGATCACCTTTTGACTATGAGTTGTCACATCTGGAATCTTCATTTGGTTCCTTACAATCAGTAGGCAGCACAGTATGATGAGTCTCAGGGCAAACTCACCCACACTGTATGAATGGAATATGACATGGGGCACTGATGAAGATATATTTGATCAATAATCCATGACAAGGGGTGTGTGTTGGGCTGGGATTTACCCAGGCCGGTCATGGTTCGGCTGAGTGACCAACCACAACAGGTGTGGGTAAATCCCAATGCAACCCATACCCTGTCATGGATTATTCCAATTATACAATTAGGAAATATGACAAATAAAGTGAAGAAAAGGCTTTTTAAGTTTTCTATGTTGATTTTAATAAAAATATCCTTCCCCCTACACAAAATAGTTCATTGTTACTAGGCAGAAGCCACCCCATGCCCCTGTAAATGCCAGCGGGTGAGAGGTTTGCAGGCAGTGAAGAGAGAGAGAGCGAAATGCAGGTAAGAGTGCACAACTCTGTAAACTACAGCAAGAGAGCTGGCTGCAATGTGAGTGAGCTGAGCACCTTGAGAGAGAGATTATAAGTGACATTGTGAGCGGGTGAGCAGCTTGCATTTAGCAGTGCTGGTTAGCGGGAACAAAGATGGTAGCATGTACAATTTGCTCAGCAGGGTGCAGTGACTTCCTTTTATTGTCATTTCTGTGTGCAGTCGACTAGTGTTTTATGTGGTGGTTATACAGAAATTACTCCATGGTATAAACTATCAGCCGACCAATCAGGAGAGAGTATTTTTAGACCCCATTGTATAGTTTTCTTTCATTACTCAGTATGAATGGACATGCCTGCACCCGTGGCTCCATTCTGCTCTGCCACTCATGATGTCACATGGTCTGTTCATAACTCATGATAAAAAAATCTATCTACAGCCAACCCATGCTGTACAAGAAGTGAATTTTTTTTTTTTCCTTTAGCTATAGGTTTTATTATATAATAATAGCTGGGGATTGTAATTTCCTGTAGGGAACCCCAGTTATAATTTGCCGTTATAACCCGCGGGTTATAATGGCAAACACGTGCCGGGTCTCCCTTGCAGTGCGCATGCCTAAGCAGCAGCTTTTCCTTCACTACGCACCAGCCACCACTCCTTGGTGCCAGATCTGCCACTCCCTTGGCGGCAAGTTCATTTATAAAAATAAAAAAAAGGAAATGGGCACTTCAGGAGATTACATGAATCTTATTTTTTTTTTTCTTCTATAAATGCAAAATCATAAGGGACACTTTTGCTTCTGCCACTTCCCTTTCTGACCACAAGGAATGCGCTGAAACCTGACGGACCGCTGAGATTTTTTTTTTAATTTTATATAGTTGCTGTAGCACAAAATGATCCCCAGCAGTTATATAAAACATGGGGTGATGTGTTGAACAAGATTTTACATACACCCCTCGCTGTTGGATGCTTAACTAAACCCCTCAAGCTTCACGCCCGGGGTTTATGTAGCATCCAACATCTCGGGTGTGTGTAAAATCTTGTTAAACACATCACTCCATGCATTATTGCATATTTAGCAGCTGTATTCTCCTGTTTTCCTGCCCAGTTGGTACCAGCCATATATTCCCGCTTGTGCTTTTTCATCATACTGTATGAGAGTTTTGCTCTCAGATTACGACTGTTCAACTTCTGTTGCTCACCCTTACTCTCCCTTTAACTAGACCTGCTAGACTACTGTGACATCATCACTGCAGCACAGCTCTAGTCTCCTGCCGTTCCTACTCACATTCCTGCTGCTCGCTGGTTATTCCTCCCTGCACCTTGTTTATTGCACAATACGATTTTGTTTGTTCCCAAATGACTACTGTAAAGCTGTTGCTTTTCCTCTTCTGTACCCTTTCTTCCATGATTCATCTGGACACAAGCTATTTCAGCTCTGCATGTTCTTCCTGGAGAAAAAAATCTTTAAATAAATAAATTAAAATAAACATTTTAAAGAGCTTGTGACATGTTCAGGTGAACTTTAACAAAACCTAATATTTAGACACAGTCCAGCTTGTATTTCCCATTAGTTCTGTATTTCTCCTCCCCATTATTTATTACAGAGGTCATCTGTGTGAAAACAGGATTTCTGCTCCTGAACAGTTTGTCTATTCCTGCTGCTTTCTCCCTATCTGAAGTCACAGAGCACTGCTTGTGACATCACAGTCACTCCCATGGCAACAGACTGTGATGTCACAACAGAGAATTGACTAGGAGTAGGGAGTAAGCTATAGAGGCAGATGGACTCTAAAGAAACTCCAAGGGATAAAGATCATATATTCATGCAAATTTCCTTAGTAATAAATTATGGGGAGGAGAAATACATAAAATATAAATGGAATGCAAGCAGAAATGTACCTAATTATTATGTTTTTTAAAGTTTTCTTTGAGGTGTCAGTGGCTCTTTAAGGCTGCATAGCTCAATGCTACCCAGTACTTTTTATTACCTCTTTGGAGAACCTCTAAACAAGAAGCCTTCCAGGTCCAAATAGATAGTTCTCCTGATGACTGACCCTGTTATCAGTTCACTGCCAGCACTGACCCAGCAGGCTGGATTCTCACAGCCCTGACAACGGTGCAAGTCCCTGGTGTGCACTGATCAGCTGGTACACGGGGCTTGCGCATTCTCCTGGCCAGTGAACAGGATTTTCTATCCCATGCGCCGATTGCTGCAAGTTAGACCAACATTTTGCTGGTCTAGCTTGTGGCAATCCCAGGTACTCTTTTTATGGGACTTGCACTAAATATTTGGTGCAAGCTGCCTTAACATGGGAAATCTGTTGCAACTGCACCCGATGTATTAAAATCGGGTGCAGGTGCGGCAAAGGTGTTTGGTGCAGCTGTGGCAAAGAATGGGTTTGATGCAGGACTTGACACTAGCCCTGCATCACCCTTTAAAGATCTGGCCAGGGTCTGCTGATGGGCAGTACTACATATCTGCAGAAGTTAGAAGCTTGGCGTTCGATGCAATCGGGATACCTGTTCACTGGCAACTGGACTGATGGTCAACATCTGTCAACAGATGCTAATGGTTTCTGACTAGTACCTACCATGACTGGGTTTAAACAAGTGACCTAGAGCAGACAGCTTCCAAAGCCCATGTTAATGCACTGAACTATCCAATGCTCCCTGACTTGCTGGCAGACAGCTATCTGGCACTAGAGACTACCATGGTAAGTGCTGCTACTTCCCCCTTTCTGTTTCTGCTCTAGTATTTTCAGGGGGATGTGAGACCTCCTTCAGCCTCTAACATGGACTTCTTTTATCCAGGGTAATCCTCTCGACTCCATCACTGAGTGGCCCAATCAACCTCCTCCTCTGTGTCTCTGAGTTTGACCCACTCCTCCACCACAATATACTGTAAGTTAGGGATGGGAAATCAGATCTGATCAGAGAAAAAACAGATCCCCTCCCACAGACTGAGAAGCAGCCTTAGCAGATGTGGGGATCATAGGGGTGCGAGGAAACCATCTGACCATGACCATCTCACTTCCTACAGGTACTCCTAGCTCCACCCCCTTAAGACGTTGCATGATGGTATCAACAGGCGCACCGTAATGTGTTCATGGCCACAGTACATCTAGCACTTCTCTGCTGCACCATCCAGGAGATGGGAAAGATTTTTTTCTTGTGTAGCAACTTTCATGCAAGCTGGGTTTTTTTTCCCTCTTAAAAACGGTTTTATTTTTTAGCTTTATATTTCTGTGTTGCCACTTACCCACTGCGTTGATTAAGTCCCTCAACCCCCCATGGGGTGTCTCTTATGGCATAAGAGCTGACTCCCAGTGTGAGGTCCAGGTTAGAGGACAGCAACGTGAAGTGGAGCAATCACAAAAGGAGTTTCTGTACACAGCGGAGGCCCTAGTAACTTATTTTAAATCACTTGAATTATCTAGAGTGATTTATAATAAGTTTCAAGTATTTTTTACTTCAGAAGTTAAATAAAGCCTGCTCCCCTCAGCTCTGAAGTGGAATGGGCCACTCCCAACCCTCCGGCATGACAGAAGACTGTACGCAGGGTAACAGGTGCAGTGGCACTGTGTACTGATTGGCTTATGATTTTAAACATCCTCTTTCTACCTCTCTGCTGAACATGTGCCAGGTGGAAGGAAGATAAAATCATGGCTTAGCTGGTAGCACATCTGTTCAGGGTGCTGTACTGTCATGGGCGAGCCATCCTTTGGATGAGACATGAAATGGGAACAGTCGGCACAAAGGGCCCCTGTTCTGAAGTGTGGGGCTGGTTCCAATGTGCACTTTGTGTGCAAAAGCATTTTGGTTTACTTACTGTTTACAGTAGTACAGTAGATTGTATCAGACTAATTTTGCTTAGTGCTAGGCCAGCATCTTCTCTTACTACAAATCCCAGAATCCCCTGCAGCTGACATCAGAGCAGTAGACAGCAATGGGAGAGTCAATAGCTTGCAGTTCATGTTAGAGCTTTTGTAATCTCTGATCTGATGTTTTCTGGGTCTACTTTTCTCCAGGGGCTAAGTGCAGTCCTCTGTGACTGTATGTAGCCCAGGAAGGAAAGCAGGACCATCAAACAAAAGATCAGGGCCAGGATTCACAAAACTTTGCCCTGGCACAAACCCGGTTTTGCACTGAGTTGGTATTCACAAATGCCCGGTTTGCGTGCTCAAATCAGGTTTGTGCTGGGGCAAAGTGTAGAGGAGGCTGCAATGCAAATGAGGGAAGGGGATGTAAATATCAGCACTGTCCAATTCACAAAGCATTTCCTCTGTGAAAGCACCTTTTGTGGGGTTCCCTTGCACGGAGCAAATACTGCTGACTGAGACCTTGCCTTAATTCCCCCCCCCCGCTGATCTCTGATTACCAACCCGATATTAAAAATGTAAATTTTCCCTGGTGCTAGTGGTCCCCATCAATCTCGATCATAAACCCAACATTAAGTGCCCCCGTGATCGCCAGCCCTGTATAAAAATACATTTCCCTGGTGTCCAGTGGTACCTCCCCACCTGCACCCATACCCAATCTATTAATAATAGTTCCCCGTTGCTAGTGGCTCCCCATCATCGCTAATCACCAGCCCATGCTTCTCTGGTGTCCAGTGGTCCCTAATCCTACCCGCACCCATGCCTGATCTATGAATAATAGTTCCCTGGTGCTAGTAGTCACCCCAGGATCACTGGCTGGAGTATGAAAAAATAAGTTTCCGTGTTGTTAGTGCCCCCCCCCACCAATCGCCTGCACAATGTCATAAATAAATCTGTCCCTGATGGTGCCCAGTGGTTCCTCCCCCAACCTGATCAACCACCCAATGAGACATATATTTCTCCCTGGCATCCAGTGGTTCCTCCCCCCCGCCCGATCACCCATCTGACACTGAAAGCATATTCCCTGACGTCCAGTGTGACCCTCCCCATCCTGATCCCTAGTATAGCAAATGTGAAATAAACCTTCCCAACTACCAGCTCTTCAGATCTCACCGTCTATCCAGGGGCGGTGGGGTAGCCATCTATGTCAAAGCAAACATCTCTGCATCCTGCCTCAATTCTACATCACAACCAAAGGAATTCGAATGCTTGTCAATTAAAATAACCCTTCCCAACACATCATCCTTTCAACTGATTGGTTGCTATAGGCCCCTCTGCAGGCCTCAAACTCCTATCCCACCTAGGATCTATACTTAATCTGGGCCCTGAAGACACCATCATCTTAGAGACATGAACTTGAATTGGCTGACAAATGCATCTGCACCCCTGGTAACCTTCTGTGACACCTATGGATTCTCTCAATTAATCAAAGAACCAACAAGGATCAACCCAAAGAATATTCTCAACAGCACACTCCTGGATATTATGTTGGTAAATAAGCCTCATCATTATCCCTATGCAGGAGTACTATTCAGTGACATAAGTGACCACTGTCCCATAGCTGCCATTAGATCAACAATCAAGCCACCCAATCCTGCAAAATTCCTCCCACGAAGGTCAAAAGAACTTTAATATTTCAGGATATCTCCATGATCTGTGCCACACCACCGTTGGCAAAATTCTATCTCACAGCCTCAATAGAGACAGCTCTTCAAATCTTAAATGATATAATCATAAGTGCCCTCAATTCATGCACCCCTCACCAGTGTCAGAACCAAACTCAAATCCTGTCGCTGGTTCTCTGCCGACTAAATCCGCACTGCTTGCCAGAGACAAACTGTGGAAAAGGGCAAGAAAGACAAAGGACCCAAATGACTGGCTTCAATTCAGAAAAGCCAGAAACTCCTGCACAAAACAAGTAAGAAATGCCAAGGCAGCCTTCTACACAGCTGAACTAGATGCCTCCTATCACAACCCTTCCAGGTTCTGGGTACCATAAGGGCATCCTAGGTCAAACTTCTACCCTGTCTTACCACCCAAAATTCAACTAAATAGTATTGAAATCACCGACAAGCAAAATATCTTGAATGCCTTTAACGATCATTTCACTACAGCTGGCCTGGCGTTCGACTCCTCTCCTGCAAACCTATTAAGATCATCACTAAACCTACAATCTACTGAGGGACAAAAGGTTGCTTCCACATTCTCATTCAAATCAATATTCTTCAAAGAAGTAGAATACCTTCTACTCCAGCTAGATACCACCAAAAGTGCAGGTGCAGACTCCCTGGATCCCTACTTTCTAAAAGCAGCACTGCATGCCTTAACCGCCCCCCTCACCCACCTCTTCAATCTATCACTTGCCACTGGTTCTATCCCCTCAATATGGAAAACAGCTCAAGTGTTTCCATTACTTAAGGCAGGTGATCCCATGGACCTTAACAATTATAGGCCCATCTCCATCTTACCAGTACTATCCAAGATGCTTGAGAAGCTGGTAAACTCTCAGTTAACTGCCTACCTTGATACCAACAATCTCCTTAATCCAGCTCAATCTGGGTTTAGATCTATACATAGCACCATCTCTGCACTAGCAAAAGTCACAAATGACTGGCAGACTGCCTTAGACAAAAAGAATAATACCTGTGCTGTGTTTCTGGATCTAAGCAAAGCCTTTGACACTGTGGATCATGAACTTAATCTCCTCTCTGAACTCCATAGGCCTTGACTCACTCTCTCTTAAATGGTTCAGATGCTATCTCTCGGAAGATTACAACTGGTAAAAAATGAAGGTGATCTATCTACCTCTAAACCACTCCTAAGAGGTGTACGCAAGGCTCCATCCTGGGTCCCATCCTTTTTGCCATTTACATCAACAATATTGATTCCAATCTCTCACAATCTAATATCCACCTTTTGCAGATGACACTGTACTATATGTGAGCAATCCCTCACCATCAAAAGCCTGTGAGCTCCTACAGTCTGAATTCTCCTCCTTCAGCACAACCTATTAGAAAGAAATTACTACTTAATGCCAAGAAAACCAAAGCTATGTTCTTTGCCACCAAGAACTGCTCTTCCACTATCCCATCATTCACCCTCCCACAACTCTCTACCATCCTTGGTGAAAATCTGGAATATGTAGACAAATTCAAATATCTAGGAGTATGGATAGACAATAAACTAGACTATACTACCACGTTGAAGAGCTCTTGAAAAAGCTAAGACAAAGACTTGGTCTATTCTATAGGATCAAACACTACCTGACCAAAGATTCCAAACAAAGATTAATCCTAGCATCATTCCTGTCCTCATTGATTATGCTGACTTCTCTATGGTCATTGCTCCTCTCCCATCTAAACAAATTAGACACCCTGTATCATAGAGCTATTAGATTCATTACTGACCTTCCCTCTAGCACCCATCATTGTCCTCTCTACAATGCAGTCAGTTGGACATCCCTGCAACATAGAAGAAAAAAATGCTGCTATCTGGATCTACAAAGCTCTGACAAACAAACTCCCTTCCTACATCTCAGACTGCTTCAACGGATCACATCCAGGCCTTACACCTTGAGGATCAACAAACTGATCCTGCTGAAGATTCTTATCACCTGCACCGGTATGGAAGAGCTGCAATCAGCTATTCCTGGCACTTATCTGGAATTCTATTCAAAATCATTGAAACTGGATACACTGATTCCTCTGACATCCTTCAAAAGCTGTACACCAGCCTATTCCCAGATTCGTGCAACTGCTTCCACAAGGCCTAGTCCCCACACCCCACTCCTCCCGCCCCTCTCTCCACCCCCTCTTTTAAAGCTCCTCCTATTCTTCTATCATTCCTCTAGCCCTTTCCCCATCAAACCTCGTACATATGCCCACCCATGTACCATTATCCAAGCCTTATCCCTACTAAACTGTTTGTTTCTCTCCTTTATTAGGTTTTAGGTTTACTGTCCTTTGCCTTGTATATATGTAAATATTTGTACATCTATCTCACTCATAAATGATTGTATTTGTGCTTATTCAGTATCATGTTTTTGTATACAACTTGTAACCTTTTTTGTTATGACCACTCAGGTCCATCTTGTAAATGAGCTATGCTCAATGATGTTCGCCTGAATAAATAAAGATTTTGATTGATTGATTGATTGATTGAAATGTAAACGTTTCCCTGGTGTCCAGTGTGACCCTCCGCCATCCTGATCCCTACTATAGTAAATGTAAACGTTTCCCTGGTGTCCAGTGTGACCCTCCCCATCCTGATCCCCAGTATAGCAAATGTAAACGTTTCCTGGTGTCCAGTGTGACCCTCCCCCATCCTGACCCCTAGTATAGCAAATGTAAACGTTTCCCTGGTGTCCAGTGTGACCCTCCGCCATCCTGACCCCTAGTATAGCAAATGTAAACGTTTCCTGGTGTCCAGTGTGACCCTCCGCCATCCTGATCCCTAGTATAGTAAATGTAAACGTTTCCTGGTGTCCAGTGTGACCCTCCCCATCCTGATCCTAGTATAGCAAATGTAAACATTTCCCTGGTGTCCAGTGTGACCCTCCGCCATCCTGACCCCTAGTATAGCAAATGTAAATGTTTCCCTGGTGTCCAGTGTGACCCTCCGCCATCCTGATCCCTAGTATAGTAAATGTAAACGTTTCCCTGGTGTCCAGTGTGACCCTCCCCATCCTGATCCCTAGTATAGTAAATGTAAACATTTCCCTGGTATCCAGTGTGACCCTCCCCATCCTGATCCCCAGTATAGTAAATGTAAACGTTTCCCTGGTGTCCAGTGTGACCCTCCGCCATCCTGATCCCCAGTATAGCAAATGTAAACGTTTCCCTGGTGTCCAGTGTGACCCTCCGCCATCCTGATCCCTAGTATTGCAAATGTAAATGTTTCCCTGGTGTCCAGTGTGACCTCCGCCATCCTGATCCCTAGTATAGTAAATGTAAACGTTTCCCTGGTGTCCAGTGTGACCTCCGCCATCCTGATCCCCAGTACAGTAAATGTAAACGTTTCCCTGGTGTCCAGTGTGACCCTCCCCATCCTGATCCCCAGTATAGTAAATGTAAACATTTCCCTGGTGTCCAGTGTGACCCTCCGCCATCCTGATCCCTACTATAGTAAATGTAAACGTTTCCCTGGTGTCCAGTGTGACCCTCCGCCATCCTGATCCCTAGTATAGTAAATGTAAACATTTCCCTGGTATCCAGTGTGACCCTCCCCATCCTGATCCCTAGTATAGTAAATGTAAACGTTTCCCTGGTTTCCAGTGTGACCCTCCGCCATCCTGATCCCTAGTATAGCAAATGTAAACGTTTCCCTGGTGTCCAGTGTGACCCTCCGCCATCCTGATCCCTAGTATAGTAAATGTAAACGTTTCCCTGGTGTCCAGTGTGACCCTCCGCCATCCTGATCCCTAGTATAGCAAATGTAAACGTTTCCCTGGTGTCCAGTGTGACCCTCCGCCATCCTGATCCCTAGTATAGCAAATGTAAATGTTTCCCTGGTGTCCAGTGTGACCCTCCGCCATCCTGATCCCTAGTATAGTAAATGTAAACGTTTCCCTGGTTTCCAGTGTGACCCTCCGCCATCCTGATCCCTAGTATAGTAAATGTAAACGTTTCCCTGGTGTCCAGTGTGACCCTCCACCATCCTGATCCCTAGTATAGCAAATGTAAACGTTTCCCTGGTGTCCAGTGTGACCCTCCACCATCCTGATCCGTAGTATAGCAAATGTAAATGTTTCCCTGGTGTCCAGTGTGACCCTCCGCCATCCTGATCCCTAGTATAGCAAATGTAAACGTTTCCCTGGTGTCCAGTGTGACCCTCCGCCATCCTGATCCGTAGTATAGCAAATGTAAATGTTTCCCTGGTGTCCAGTGTGACCCTCCGCCATCCTGATCCGTAGTATAGCAAATGTAAATGTTTCCCTGGTGTCCAGTGTGACCCTACCCCACCCTGATCCGTAGTATAGCAAATGTAAACGTTTCCCTAGAGTCCAGTGTGACCCTCCCCATCCTGATCCCTAGTATAGCAAATGTAAACATTTCCTGGTGTCCAGTGTGACCCTCCACCATCCTGACCCCTAGTATAGCAAATGTAAATGTTTCCCTGGTGTCCAGTGTGACCCTCCCCATCCTGATCCCTAGTATAGTAAATGTAAACGTTTCCCTGGTGTCCAGTGTGACCCTCCCATCCTGATCCCTAGTATAGTAAATGTAAACATTTCCTGGTATCCAGTGTGACCCTCCCCATCCTGATCCCCAGTATAGTAAATGTAAACGTTTCCCTGGTGTCCAGTGTGACCCTCCGCCATCCTGATCCCCAGTATAGCAAATGTAAACGTTTCCCTGGTGTCCAGTGTGACCCTCCGCCATCCTGATCCCTAGTATTGCAAATGTAAATGTTTCCCTGGTGTCCAGTGTGACCCTCCGCCATCCTGATCCCTAGTATAGTAAATGTAAACGTTTCCCTGGTGTCCAGTGTGACCCTCCGCCATCCTGATCCCCAGTACAGTAAATGTAAACGTTTCCCTGGTGTCCAGTGTGACCCTCCCCATCCTGATCCCCAGTATAGTAAATGTAAACATTTCCCTGGTGTCCAGTGTGACCCTCCGCCATCCTGATCCCTACTATAGTAAATGTAAACGTTTCCCTGGTGTCCAGTGTGACCCTCCGCCATCCTGATCCCTAGTATAGTAAATGTAAACGTTTCCCTGGTTTCCAGTGTGACCCTCCGCCATCCTGATCCCTAGTATAGCAAATGTAAACGTTTCCCTGGTGTCCAGTGTGACCCTCCGCCATCCTGATCCCTAGTATAGTAAATGTAAACGTTTCCCTGGTGTCCAGTGTGACCCTCCGCCATCCTGATCCCTAGTATAGCAAATGTAAATGTTTCCCTGGTGTCCAGTGTGACCCTCCGCCATCCTGATCCCTAGTATAGCAAATGTAAATGTTTCCCTGGTGTCAGTGTGACCCTCCGCCATCCTGATCCCTAGTATAGTAAATGTAAGCGTTTCCCTGTTTCCAGTGTGACCCTCCGCCATCTTGATCCCTAGTATAGTAAATGTAAACGTTTCCCTGGTGTCCAGTGTGACCCTCCACCATCCTGATCCCTAGTATAGCAAATGTAAACGTTTCCCTGGTGTCCAGTGTGACCCTCCACCATCCTGATCCGTAGTATAGCAAATGTAAATGTTTCCCTGGTGTCCAGTGTGACCCTCCGCCATCCTGATCCCTAGTATAGCAAATGTAAATGTTTCCTAGTGTCCAGTGTGACCCTCCGCCATCCTGATCCTAGTAGCATATGTAAACGTTTCCCTGGTGTCCAGTGTGACCCTCCGCCATCCTGATCCGTAGTATAGCAAATGTAAATGTTTCCCTGGTGTCCAGTGTGACCCTCCGCCATCCTGATCCGTAGTATAGCAAATGTAAATGTTTCCCTGGTGTCCAGTGTGACCCTACCCCACCCTGATCCGTAGTATAGCAAATGTAAACGTTTCCCTAGAGTCCAGTGTGACCCTCCGCCATCCTGATCCGTAGTATAGCAAATGTAAACATTTTCCTGGAGTCCAGTGTGACCCTACCCCACCCTGATCCGTAGTATAGCAAATGTAAACGTTTCCCTGGAGTCCAGTGTGACCCTACCCCACCCTGATCCGTAGTATAGCAAATGTAAACGTTTCCCTGGTGTCCAGTGTAACCCTCTCCCATCCTGACCCCTAGTATAGTAAATGTAAATGTTTCCCTGGTGTCCAGTGTAACCCTCCCCATCCTGATCCCTAGTATAGTAAATGTAAACATTTCCCTGGTGGCTAGCGGACCCACTTCTCTATCCCCATCCACAATCCCCTATACAGTGAATTTAAAGCTTTCCCTGGTGTCTAGTGGACCCTCGCCCACCCCCTCTGGCAGGAAGTGCCCCACCAGCCTGCCCCCCCGCCATCCCGATCACGAGCCCGCGACTGGCACAGCCCTCTGCTCTCCACCACTGAGCTAGGCTTACATGGTTGGACTGGACTCTTCCTGGACACACTTCCTTTCTCTGGTACTGTAAATCCTGCAACCAGGAACAATCAAGATGACACTTAAATGTGTTTGGTGCAGTATTAGCCACTGCTAAGCAATTTAAATCACAAATTGTTGTGAGACATAATGCTACCTACAGGGAATTGGAAGTTGGAGGCACTTGGAAGCGTGTCCAGAAAGAATCAGGTCCAACCATGTCAGCCTATAGCTCAGTGGTTAGAGCACTGGGACGGTATTCTTGGGGGCTGGGTTCAATTCCCACTAGGTCACAATATTTCTTTTTCACTGCAATTTGTGATCTAAATTACTTAGCAGTGGCTAATACAGTACCAAAAACATCTAAGTGTCACCTCAATTGTTCCTAGTTGCAAGGTTTGGAATACCAGAGTAACTAAGTGTGTCCATGAAGAGTCAGGTCCAACAATGTGAACCTACAGCTCAGTGGTTAGAGCACCAAGACAGTATTCTGGGTACCTGGGTGCAGTTCTCAGAAGGTCACATTATTTCTTTCTTTCTCACTACAATTTGTTTCATAATCTGATGAGAAAAACACCAATAAGAATCAAAGACCATGGTAGCATGCTACAGTCCCCGAAGGGAAAAACCTGCTTCTGTCTATCCTTCTTATCCTGGGGAAGAGGCAGATGTTCCCAGAACTTTGACACCCAATAATCAGAGACTTTCTGTTCAGAAAACACTTTGTACCTCCTAATTGGTTTTCATAGCACAAGCCATTTGAATCTGGCTCCCGTGGCGCCGCAATGTTAGATTCCGAGAAGAGACCACCAAGAGTCTGTCAATAAAATTGATCCCTTTTTACATTCCTTTCATGTTCCCTGTGACTAAACCAAAGTGAGGAGATATCCCTTAAATCATGCTGCTGCCACAGAAGTTTGTTTTATGTTCCTTGTCTGTCTGCTCGAAATTATCCTTCTTAAATGTCTCGCCAGTGGGATGTCGGAATGCTAAAAGATGACAACACAGGACTTCTAAACAGGGATGCGCTGAACCGAGGTTCTAAAAATAAAAAAGAAACTTCTAGGACACAGCCTGTTGTAAAATTTTGAACCAGAAAGAAACTAGCCTATATTACGCTGGTCCACATGTGCTGGTTTGAGTCAATATTGCATTCAGAGATGACTGAACCGGAGGCTTTAGTTCATCCCTCCACCTGGCTCCCTTTATTCATTGAAAAGTTTGGTTACCGAGGTAGGCACACTGAGCCATGGCTTGTTTCCAGGTGAGACCCGGGGGAGGGCTTACAGAGTTGGGAGACATTACAAACTGGAATACAGAGACTGTAAGTTAACCTCAAAAACAATTAGCAAAGCACATACAGAACAACCAAAGTAGGCAGAGTTACAAGTACAATTATTGGAGGAAGTCCGTGCTCCACTTGTCCAGAAGTCAATGGGAAGATAGGGAAGGGGTACTCAGGGTCGAGGCAAGAGGTTCCTTGAAGAAGGCATAACTGAAACCATCTCTTGATATTGACAGCCTCAACAGTTATCGTCCAGTCTCCAATCTTCCTTTTTTGAGGAAAGTATTAAAAAAGGCGATAGCGACACAGCTGCACTTACAACTGGACAGGCACGGCAGCTTCGGTATGTTACAGTCTGAATTCCAAAAAGGTCACAGCACTGGAGTTACACTCATTAAAGTTTTTTTCCCATACTGCTTTTTTCCTCCACCCCTGTCATCCAGGGATATATCATGTTATCAGGGATTTATTGTGTTCAGGCAAGTTCACCGTCATTCAGGTGGCAAGGAATGTTTTTCTCCGAGTTGTTCTCCCTTGTCGCCTCTGTCCTCTCCCTGGCGTGAGCTGTGCCTGTTAGCCTCAGTGTGTCTCTATGGAAGGAGAAAGCTCTCTGGCACACCTGCTGGGGTTGCTGAACACCAGAACCCTTCCCCGGCTAAGGAGCGCTGCCCTGACTCCCAATGCGGCAACCAAAGTCCACTCTTGAACTCTGGCTGTGTACAGTGCAGCCCAACGTGCTGCTGCTGGGTCATCAGGGCAGACCACTCATTAAAGTTTTAACCAATTTGCTCCTAGCAAAGGACTGTAATGGACCATCCTTGCTAACATTGTTAGATCAGTCTGTGGTATTTACTAACATACTAATTGCAGATTAGGCCTTATAATCTATCGAGTGTTCTAGACTCTCAGATCCCATGTTGGGAACCGAGGCCTTCCCCCCCAGTGTTCCGATACCCCTTTCTGTATCTGTCCCACCCTCTCTTGAAGCACTCCACAGTGGAAATCTGGACCAGCTTGCCAGGCAGCATGTTCCAAGGATCCACCACTCTCTCCATGAAAAACCTCCTCCTCTTTTCCTTCCTTGAGGAAAGTATTGAAAAAGGTGATAGCGACACAGCTGCACTTACAACTGGAAAGGCGCAGCAGCTTCGGTATGTTACAGTCTGAATTCCAAAAAGGCCACAGCACTGAAGTTAAAGGAAAAGGAAATTGGAAATGATAGAAAGTATACTTAGAATGGCAGAAAAAGGGGAGATATTGCTGATGGGTGATCTGAATATGCCAGATGTTAACTGGAGTGCAGTTGCAGCAGCCACTTCGAAGAGTGGGGTTATTCTAGATGCCCTACAGGGGGCATGCCTTAGACAACTAGTATTGGAGCCCACTCGAGAGGAGCAATCTTAGACCTGGTTCTCTCAAATGGAGATGGAGAAAGGATCACAGATGTAGAAGTGGGTAGCCATCTGGGAACTAGCGACCATCGAACAGTATGGTTCACAATAAACACAGCAATAAGTCAAGCCATACAAAGGCAAAAAGTACTGGACTTTAGGAGGGCTGACTTTGCCAAAATGGTGATGCCTAGGAATGCACTAGCAAATGGGCAGGAAGGAGGTGGAAGAACAATGGGGAATAATAAAAACTGCCATCACAGAGGTAATGAGCCTTTGTGTGAAACAAATAAACAAAACAAAACGATGTAAGAAACCACTATGGTTCTCAAAGGAAGTGGCAGTGAAGGTTCAAGAGAAAAAGAAAGTATTCAGGAAGTACAAGGAATCGCAGAAGGAGCAGGACAGAGAACTGTATCAGTTAAAGCAAAAGGAGGCTGGGAAGGCAGTCAGAACAGCAAAGGCCCAAACTGAGGAAAAGATAGCCAACTCAGTTAAGAAGGGGGATAAAACCTTTTATAGGTACATCAGGGGCGAAAGACCAAGGGAGGATAGTGAGGCTTAATCAAGGGAGGGAGGGTGGGCAGAGGTGACTGTGAAAGAGGCAGAGATACTGAACAAATATTTTTGCTCAGTATTTACAAATGAAGAGAGGAGGTACCTAAAACAAACAGTAGAAACACTCTGGATATAGAAGTTGACACCAGCCCATTTACAGAAGAAAGGGTTCTGAAAGAACTCTTAAAACTGAAGGTGGACAAAGCAATGGGGCCTGATGGGATTCATCCCAGAATTCTAAAAGAACTAAGGGTAGAACTAGTGACACCACTGACTACCCTTTTTAACAAATCATGGGAGGATGGGGTGGTACCCAAGGACTGGAGGAGGGCAGATGTGATTCCCCTTCACAAAAGTGGGAGCAAGGCAGAAGCAGGAAACTACAGACCTATTAGTTTAACTGCAGTGATAGGGAAAATGATGGAATCACTTCTGAAGGAAAGAATTGTCGAGTATCTAGAGGCCAGAGGGGCACAGGACCCTAGGCAGCATGGATTCACAGCGGGAAGGTCATGCCAGACAAATCTGATAGATTTATTTGATTGGGTGACCAAAGTAGTAGATCAGGAAGGGGCTGTGGACATGGCCTACCTAGACTTTCAAAGGCATTTGACACAGTTCCACACAAAAGATTAATATACAAGTTAGCCAGCCTGGGAGTGGGTCCCAAGATGACAGCCTGGGTAAATAATTGGCTGGAGAATACGACAGAGGTAATAGTAAATGGGTCCACTCAGAAGAAAAGGGGTTACTAGTGGGGTACCGCAGGGTTCAGTATTAGGACCGGTCCTCTTCAATGTCTTTATAAGCGACATTGCAGAGGGACTGGAAGGAAAAGTATGTCTCTTTGCAGATGACACAAAGGTCTGCAACAGAGCTGATGCACAGGGTAGGGTGGAAAGGATGAGAAGGGACTTGGCAAGGTTAGAGGAATGGTCAAATGTATGGCAGCTTAGATTCAATGGTAAGAAGTGCAAGGTAATGCACCTGGGAAACAAAAACCCAGGGGAAGAGTACACAACGGGGGGTGAGATACTAACAACAACAGAAATGGAAAGGGACCTGGGGTAGTCAAATCAGATGACCTAAGGGTGGGCAAGCAATGTGAGAGGCAGCAAGGAGGGCTGGGGATACTGGGATGCATAGGAAAGGCATCACCAGTAGAAAACAGGAAGTTATTATCCCTCTGTACAGACAGCTGGTGAGACCCCATCTGGAGTACTGCGTGCAGTTCTGGAGACCAATCTCCATAAAGACATAGACAGGATGGAAGCTGTCAGGAGGTCAACTAAAAGCGGTGCAGGGTCTGCACTGGAAGACATAATGAAGAGGACTAAAGGAGCTTAATATGTATAGCCTCGAGGAAAGGAGGAGGGAGGGGACATGATAGAAATGTTCAAGTACCTCAAGGGAATCAACAAAGTCCAAGAGGGTATTATCTTTCAAAAAAAGAGGTGTGCAAGAACTAGTGGGCACAATTTGAAGATGGGGGGGGGGGGCAGCTCAGAGGTAATTTAAGGAAGTATTTTTTCACAGAGAGGGTTGTGGATGCATGGAACGGCCTTCCGGAGGAGGTTGTGGAGTCAAAATCAGTGGTGGAATTCAAGCATGCATGGGACAGTCATAAGGCCATTCTGTGGGGTGGGGGTAGGAAGGAGTAGGCTGATGGTTAACTAGGATCTGCAGCTTATCCAGTAGGTAGGGAAATGGGCAGACTGGGTGGGCCAAGCAGTCCTTATCTGCCGTCAAATTCTATGTTTCTATGTTTTCCCCCCTCATCCTTCCTCCCTTCAACTTCAGACCATGCCCTATGGTGATACCTCCCTCCTTTAGTCCAAAGATCCCCTCCGTGTTTACCCTATTTATTCCCTTGAGATACTTGAAGACCTTGATCATGTCCCCCCGTCTCTCCTCTCCTCCAAAGTAAACAGGCTGAGCTCCTCAAGTCTATCCTCGTACGTCAACTCCCCCAGTCCTCAAATCATCCTGTTAGCCCTCCTCTGTACCCTCTCCAGGAGCTGTATGTCCCTGTTTAAGTGCAGTCTCCAGTACTGTACACAGTACTCGAGGTGTGGCCTCACCAGCCCATTGTACAGCGGCAGAATCACTTCCCTGCTCCTAGAGGTGATCCCCCTTACAATGCATCCCAACATCCTGTTTGTTTTGCTAGCCGCTCTCCTGCACGGCTCAGAGTCATTCATACACGCATCCACCATGACCCCTAGGTCTTTTTCCCTAGATAAGGCCTCCAGCACCACCCCTCCCAGGGTGTACCTGTGTTTGGGGTTTCACCACCCAAGATGTAACACCTTGCACTTGGTTGTATTGAAATTTAACTTCCATGTGACAGTCCAGCTTTCCAGGGTGTCCAGGTCCCCTTGCATGGCCAACCTCCCCTCTTCCCCCTCAACTACTGCTCCCATCTTGGAATCGTTAGCAAAGAGACTCATCTCACACCCTATACCCACCCTGATGTCAGATATGTATGCATTAAACAGGATCGGCCCCAGGACTGAACCCTGCGGAACTCCACTACCGACCTCTCTAGGGTTCAAGAGCTCCCCACCGATCACCACTCTCTGCATGACTAGCTAGCTAGTTTCCTATCCATCTGACCATCAAAGGGCACACTCCCAACCCTGTGAGTTTCTCCACCAGCCCATTGTGGGGAACAGAGTCAAATGTCTTGCTGAAGTCTAAGAATATTACATCCACAGGCTTCCCCCTGTCCAGTTCTGATGTTACCCATTCGTAGAACTCCACAAGGTTGGTTTGACACGATCTACCTGGCACACACCCATGTTGCCTGCTGTCCAGCCCTCCCTCCTCCTCCAGGAACACTCCCAGTCATTCCTTCAGTATACTCTCCATTACCTTTCCCATTACCGAGGTCAAACTGATGGGTCTATAGTTACCCGGTACTTCCCTCGACCCCTCTTTATGGATTGGCACCACATGCACCTCACGCCAGTCCCTAGGTATCGTCCCTGTCTCAAGCGACCTATTGAAAAGCTCTGCCAGGGGTGCGGCCAGTATGTCCACCAACTCCCACAATACCCTCAGAGGAACGCCATCTGGCCCAGGAGATTTATCTTTCTTCTGGGTCTTCAGGTCTTGCCACACCCGTTCGGTGGAGATAGCTTCGCCCGTCCCCCCCCTTGCTGGTCTTTCTATCCTTGTCCTGTTGTGAAACCCCAGGGGTGCCTCTCCTTCCCTTATGCTCTGTTGCTGTTACTCCCCTGGTCCCACTCAATTTTGCTTCTATCCCCTTCGTGCTTTGCTTAGCAAATATCCCATCCCCACCCCCCAGTGAACACCGAGTCGAAGCGCTCATTCAATACCTCTACCTGCTCCCTCGCCTCTTCCACCCACCCACCATCTGTTCTCAGTCTGCCAAGCTTGCCTTTAGTTTTTCTCCGCTCCCCGATGTACTGGGAAAAAAACCCTTTTCCCCTCCCTGAATCCCCTGTGCCAGACGTTGCTCTTTACTGGACTTAGCCCCCCTCACCACCTGGGTGACTTTTCTAGATGCAAGGTGGTAAGTTTCCCTTTCCCTTTCCCCTCTCGATGTTTTGTAGGCAGCCTTCTTCTCCCTGACTGCTCCCTGAACTTCACTGGTCTACCAGCACAGTTTATGTGACCTTGCTCCCTTACGCTTCACCTTAGCACAGGACCTGACTGCCTCAAGAAGTTCCCATTTTATAACCTCCCATCTCTTTTCCACATCCATCATTGTTGTAATCCCTTTCATGTGATCCTTTAGAATGTTTCCCATGCCCATAAAGTCAGCTCCTCTGAAATCCACTGCCAGTGTCCTAGATCTCTCCCCCCATGTTAATTTGAAACCATACAGTGTCGTGGTCACTTCCAGTCTGGGGATCCTCTACCACCAGATCCCTTACCAGGTCCCCATCCACCTAAACCATGTCCAGAACATGACCCTCCTCATGGTGCTCCCTCACACGCTGTGTTAAGAACACATCCTGAAAACTGTCTAGCAGCCTCTGCTCCTTGGCCACCTTAGAGAACATGGTTCCCCAGTTTGTCTCTGGCATATTAAGATCCCCATCAACACCACTCTCTCTCCCCTTTTGGTCTGCACTGGGCAACGATGCTGTCGAGCAAACCATTCTCCAGAACATCACCCATCCCGGGGGGCCTATATACTACACCCAGCTTGACTTTACCTCCTGTCGGGGTTTGTAAGGTGGCCCATAAGGCCTCCATGTTTCCCTCTGCCTCTTCTACCCTAGCAATTTCTATGCCCTCTCTAATGTACATAGCCACTCCTCCCCCCTGCCCTCAATTCTATCCTTCCTAAGCAAAACGTATCCCCTTACGTTTAGGTCCCAGTCATGGTTGTTGTTGGCCCACATTTCTGTGACCACTGCCACATCCACCCCTCCCTCCGAACAGCATGGTCTGGAACTCTGGTAACTTGTTACCCAAGCTCCTGGCATTTACTAACACCACCCCCTACCCCTTGTCCCCTTTGTCGAATCACACCCGGGTTCCCTGTGCCTCCTGCCACCATCTGCTCCTCCTGAAACCTCCTCCCCCTGACTATTTTCCCCCTCCTTCCCTTGGGTTTGATGGCTACTCCCCTCATCTGGAGGAGGGGGCTTCAGGCCAGCCCCTCCCATGTCTCTCCCCTCACAAGTTTAAACCCCTTGTTTCTTGAATGTAATCTGCCACCCCTATTTAAGGATTTCCTTCCCTAACGGGATAAGGTGAAGCCTGTCCTTGGCATACAGTCCCTTATCCTCCCAAACCCCATCCCAGTTACCTAACACCCCAACCTCCTTTCTCCCCCCCCACTTCCTGAGCCAGTCATTTACCTCTGTGATCTTCCTTTTGTTTTCCACTGAGGCCCTAGGTACCAGCAATATTTCTGAAAAGAAAGTGTTGCATCCATTGTCCCGACAGACCCTAGCAAGTTCTCAGAACCTTGCTTGGATTTTCAAGACGCTGTGCCCCTCTATATCGTTAGTTCCCAAGTGCACCAGGAAATCTGGTTTTACCAGCTCATACACCATGAACTTAGCTCTGTGCACTGTCAGCCCAGAGATACCCACTACCTTCACTTGGTTCTGGCATCCCACACCCTGCCCCTCCCATTGGATATCCTTTATCATTGAGTCACCCAGTAACAGAACCTTAACGCCACCATCATCCTTATGGTTACTTCCACTACCTCTCTGCACTCTCAACCCCTCCTCTCCCCCTTTATCCAAACTCCCAATGTCATGGGAGTCTTCCTGCTTTATTATGAGAGACCCCCTTGCTACCCTCCCCTTTTTGTCTCCTTTAACATTTTGTCCACTTGGCTCAGACCCCCCTGTATAGGTGTCCCCTTAATCACACTCATTTCCGGGCCATTTATCCTGGCCTTGATCATGTCTCCTTCCCCCACACTGTCATCCTCACCCCTTATAATGGCACCCTATCTCCAGAGGCCGCCTGCAGGACCCATTCACCTAGGTCCCATCCTGGGACAGGCCCCGGTGGGATCCTCCCACCTCCTTGTCTTATAGATGCTCTCCAGTCCTGCTTTTCTCCCTCGTTTCTGCTGCTCTATTGCATCTCCCCTCTCTGCTTCACATTGAGGGTTTCCTTCTCCCCTTGGGACTATTTCTATCCTTTCCTTTTCCAACCTGTGATGCCCTATGGGAATCCAACTCCCTCCCCATGGCCATTGTCCCAGTTTCCTCATTTCCGCTAACCCTTCCTTCCCCCACTTGATTACTAAGTAGCTCAAATTTATTATGACAATCTATGCCAGCCCCCATTACCTGTCCTGAGTGTCCCCTGACTGGCCCTTTAAGCCACTCCTGTTTCTCCCCTCTTGCACCATCCACCTTCAGAGCTCCCTTCTCATTGTCTGCTCTTCTAGTCTTCCCCCGGATAGCCTCTCCTGACTCCTCCCCCCTCCACTCTCTTTATTTTGTGAGTGTTCACCCCATAAGTTTTCCCCTTCACCTCAACATCCCTATCCAGGGGTCCTCTATCCCTAATATCCCCCCCTTACTAGTTATAATGTATCCTACTCTTGATTCTGGGCCTTGCCCCCACCTCCCCTCATCTCCATCCCTCTGCCATCCATACCCCCACCCCTTATCTCAGATCACCCCCCCAAGTCTCCCAGCTTACTCCTTAACCAAAAAACGTCACTCCTAATCTGAGATAGCTGCCTGCAGAGTGGGCAGCCTCCCTCTCTCCAGGCCCAGCTTAGAATTATTGCCGCCCCACAGCCTGCGCATCCTACGACCCTTCCGAAGATGCCTGCCATCGTGGAAATCAGCCACCCCTTTTGTCCTTCTCTATTCCTTATAGGCACTTCCTCCTTTTCCCACTCCCTTCCCCCTGGATTACTACCCCTCCTTCCCCTCCAAATGGCCATACTGGAGTATCCTAGGTCAGCCATATTCATTTCGACATACAACCCAGCTCAAGGTTGTCACTTAAACTCTGTCTGATGATACAGGATAAACAGGCTTTTAAACGAGACACTTAATCACTAACTGAAGATACAGGCTAGATCAGTCACGTTCTCTTCCAACAAACAGCCCTGCTCTAAATAGACACTTGAACTCTAACTGAAGGGACAGGGTAAACAGGTTCTAAATAAACTCAAACTCTAACTGAAGATACAGAATAAACAGTATAATCATTTAGTACATGTTAGCTCTATTTTTACAACCAGCTGCCTGTAATATCACAGCCCCAGAATAAACAATATAATCCTACAGTATATCTTTGCTCTGTTTCACAACCCAGTTGCCTGTAATATCACAGCCCCACTAGTATCTCCATGCTTTTTCCTTACTCGTCCCAGAATGATACAGTTCTATGTAGGTAGAAGTCCTGATTTGTCCACCTCCAGAGAACCCCTCCCCTTACCAGCCCATAAAGTCTATTTAAAAGGGTGGCATTGTGGGGTCGGTGGGAGGGAGAAAATTTCTGGTTGGTCCCTCTCTCGCTCTCCTGCACTGCTGCAGGCTGATTGTTAAATAGGGCAGGAAGCCTGCAGTGTTTTGGTGCCGAAAATGTATTTAAAAGTTCAGCCCCAGTCCCTGAACTCTGATGAGCTCCCTCTCGCTGGTCGGTCCCTCTCTCGCTGCCAGATGCCATAGATCACAGGCTGCTGTTAATCACGAGAGGATCTGCAGTGGGATCTTGGAGCTGTTAAAGTAGCAGCAGTATGTGTTAGTTGGAAAAACATTAATCATACAGTTTTTTAGCAAAAATGTATTTCTGACATCCCTAGGTTCTACTTTAGTGTATTTGAAATTTTCTCAGATATTTTTAAAACAGCTTTTATAGCTAATTTTGTAATTATCAGCTCACATTATTAAAGATGGCAGCTGTTCACAATTTTGGAACATCTTTTCTGTTGCGCTCAGGATGTCAGGCAGAGGCCATCAGGGAGAGGTAAGAAAGGCATGTTCACTGCGTGGAGAGTGGCACCCGGAGGTAGCATGGAGCCACTGCTAGGATGAGTGGCCATGTTTTGGTGGGCGCAGCCCCCAGGATGCTGATGTGGGCATGCTTCTGATGTCAGGGAGGACAAGGAGAGCAGGGGAAAAAGCCCAGCAAGGAGTCTCGGTGACATCCTCCATGTGCGATTCTCAGCAGCCATCGCAGCGCACCCACCACGAGCCCCTGGTGCCTGAAAATGGCTGCAGCACTCTTCTCTAACTCCTCCTGCAGTTCTGGCAGGAGGAGGGCCCAAGGGAGGGACAGAACTGACTCAGGCACTGCAGAACACCGCTGGGAGAACGATGATGGTTGACATCAGCAACAGTGAATCTGTTGAGCAAATAATCGCACAGATGAGAGTGCTTGAAAGAGTGAGGCTCCTGGAGCAAGAAAGTAAAAACAACAGCAAAAAAAAAATATACCTTCCAGAAACATTTCAGCATATATCTAATATTTTCTCAATTTTCGTCTTGTTTTTCCTTGTAACTCTCTGTGTTAACAAGACAACAGGCTAAAGGTCCCATTAGACTCTGGTTGCTTAGCTACTCCTGCCATCACAGTCCTTTGTTACATCACAGTCTGGGGATCTGGAATGACTATGATGTCATAAACATGATTATGATGTCAGCTATGCCAGAATGATGTTTAATGGACACTGATCTTTCCTTCACATTCATATCAAAGCAGGGAGGCTGAATGCGGAGATGATGTGAAATATAATCTCAAATGTACCTAAATATTGGCAGGCTCCCCACGGTCTTATGGCTGGGGCTCACTGCCTGCAACTCGCTGTCGCACCAGGGCTAGCTGCAAGCTTCGTGGACCCATTTGAACCTTCCAAGACAGGAATGAGGCATGCAGAGAAACTGACCTCCAAACTTGTGTGCTGCACAACTGAAGAAGTGCTGTCATGTAAAGCAAAGTAAAGAGGCACACAGGAACACGGGGCACACTAGGGTAAGGGGCACAGGGAAAGTGGCTGGAAGATGGGCGGGATAATTGGCATTGGGTGGGAATTTAGTTTTACAAACCGGGGCATGGGAAAGCGACCGGGAGGTGGGCAGGATACTTGGCAGTGGGTGGGAGTTTATTTTTACAAATGGAGCACAGGGGAACCATCAATAGGTGGGCAGGATAATTGGCTGTGGGTTGGAGTTTTTTTCAGAAAGGGGCACCGGGGAAGCAATCGGGAGGTAGCGGGCCAAACTGCAGAGGGTGGGACTGTTTTACAGAGGAGTACTGGGGAAGCCACCGGGTTTGGGGGGGTGGATGAGCAGCAGGGGGAGGACAAGCAGCTGGCTGATCGTGACGGTGCTCAGCTAACTGCTGGGCACGTGTTTGTAGATGAAAGCATGCAGCCGCTCTCCGACAGACACGGCTGCCAGCTTTCAACTACATGAAGTTTCTGCCCATTACCTGCAGAACAGTGTCATAATCACTGCCCTGTCACCGTCAAGCCTACAGCAGCCTGACCTGCACTGGATATGACAGTGACACGCCTCTGAAGCTAGCTACTGTAACAATGTTTGCTGCGCATGTGGAAGCAAACATAAAAACTAAAACCAAAAAAGACTGTCTGAAAGTCACTTAGTTCAGATAAAAAAACAAACAAAGAAAAAAATGACCCTCTCTTGCAGGCACCCTTTGCTGTGTCCCGACCCTCAAGAGTACTCCTCAATGGAACAACCCCCACCACACACACACACACACACACACACACACACACACACACACACACACAGTATTGAGCCTCTAGGTCAGTCTGCACCTGCCTCCGCCTCCTACCCGTCCTAGTACTTGTCTCTGTCTTCAGTTCTTCTGAACCAGGAAAGTAATTACGAGCTTGTAAAAAACCCCCTTATTATAGTCACTATGTTCTGCCTCTGAGAGAAGATGCCAGCTTTTGATAGCCAGACCAGAGACCCGCTCAGGATCATTAAAGGAAGAGCTGGATTTGCAGTTCTATCAGTGAGAGGAAACAAAATTCCCAGGGAGATCTAATAAGGTTGTCTTTCTAAACTGATACTTCACTTCCAATTAAAAGCTCTGTCATGCCATGCTGGCATCTGGGACTAAGTTAATTTTGATTGCAGCCTTAGAACCCTGTATTAGTTCCCACCAGTGCCAAAATGATTTACATAGGAGTTTAAAAGTGGGGCAGGGTGGGAGGAGAAATACAGGGCTTTTGTTAGCACTTCCAGAATGGTGGTTAGCCTACCCCTTTACTCCCAAAAGTTGGGGGCCATTTAAACAAATGATAAAAAAAAACAAAAAACGAAGGGCGTCAGAAATCTGCGGAGTGCCTAAGAGCAACATGCTGAAATATTGATTGGTAATGATAGGGGTAGAAATACGTCAATATAGGGGGTTGGTTCTACACTTAGAGGTTGATGTTTGTGCTTTAGAATCCTTAACAAATGCTGTTTGGACTTCAGTAAGTGCTGACCACAAGTGTACCTCTCAACTATCCCTCAGTTTGCCACACGGAAGCCCTCTGACCCACACTGAGAAGGTGATGTCACGCACAGTGCATGGGAACTAATGCTAATCAATGCTGCTTTATCAACAAGTGGTACGGACATGAAAGCATTCATTCCCACTGGATTCAAAGCTTCCGTTTCACAATGATATGATGACTTGTCCTGCATTTTGTGTCTTTCTGCCACATAACATCCCCCATTTGGCTGGTCAAAGGTCAAGATGTACTGCTTGCAAGCCCTAGAGATTAACAGGACTGATCCTAAACCATTGTATTTGCACAACATACAGTAACTGTAAAGGATTACTGCTGATGCATTCAGTTTTTCATCATCTCTCTGATAATCTGAAAAACCTGAAGATTTCCAGCAGTGGTGCCCAGGTGCTAACAGACAGCACGCAGTTCGGCAGATGTACAGGGAATTTGGGGGCTGACCCAGTGGCGCAGACGGCTGAGGTGCTGGATGCCACACCTCGCGCCACACTGGGGACCAGAGTTCGGGAAAGAGCTAGGGCACTGGGGGTCAGCAAAGGAGGGAGAGGATGGAGCATCTGGAGGACTGCTCTCCTCTCCCTGAGGAGGGATCCAGGCTTGCCTGGCACAGTAGTGGCCACTGTCATAACCGGAGGCACTAGACATGCTCGGGCTGATGAGTGGGAGGAGTGTGGTGGATGTCTGTGTCATCATGCTGCGCTGAGGTCACTGCACTGTCACACTTCTAGGGAAACCCTACTAAGAAAAAACCCATCCTTGGGGATAGGTGAAGGCACCTCTACCCCGCTGAGCCACACTCCACACACTGGGCTTCTCTCCTCTCCGGGCCAACCGCCCTGCCAGCACATTAGATTTGAAATTGAGTGCCCTGGGTGGATAGGGCGGCCCACCTTGGAGGATGCTGAGCCGGTGGGGGTGGGGGTCTGTTGGGCTGGTGGGGAGGCAGAGAGAACTTGTGTGGGAGGTAGAGTCATGTGAGCGTGGTTGCCGAAGGAGAGTTCCTGGCAGTATGGAGTAAAAATGTTTACAAAAAAAAAAGATGTATAGGGAATCAAACGGAAAACAAAGAAGAATAGGAATGAAAGAACAGGAAAATGTTGTATATAAAAAAGGCAGTTTGTGCAAAGCAACACCATCCAGAATATAGATCAAGGGTGAGTGAGTGAGCACTCTTGACCAGCTGACTCTTCCTTCCCTGTGTATGAAACACATTTATTCTGTAAAGCGTGTCACACCAGTGGTCCAGTAGCAGGTGACCCGGTTTCAGGGGTAAACTCAGGTTACTGTGTTGGGGGCAGGGCAGGCCAGGTTGTAGACAGGTGGCAGAGGTCCTGCTATCCTCCTGGGGCTAAGTGTAATCACAGAGACTGTACTTAGCTTTGGGAGAACAGCGGAACAGGCAAACATCTGATTGGGTTATAAAAGCTCTAACATGCACTGCAGTCTGCAGCCCAGCTCTAACATCAGTCGTGGGTTTTCTGGGATTTCTGGTTACAGCACATGTCATTTTGGGACTCCACAGGATCAGCCAGATACAATCTATTATACTGTAGTAAACAGTAAGTAAAAAAGTTATTTTTTTTGTTTGTTTTAAGAGGTCCAGACAGTGCCACCATTGGCTCCACCAGCACCCTTCCATCCCACAGTGACCCGAGGCTGCCCCATATGAAGTATCCCCTGGATTTCTCTGGAGCTCCCCCTTAACCCTGTCAAGTCACTGTCATGGATTTGACAAGTGGGGCCCAGAGCAGTTACGCGGCGGCGGGGGCGGGAATGTCATCAAACACGTCGGGGGACAAGTTTTCCAACAGTACTGGGTTATACACACAACTGGGACCAGTGGGGCTCTTACTGCTGACTTGTCCCCTTTAGGATCAAAGTCTTGTTTTCAACTGGGCCCAGGAGGGCAGCAGGGTACATTCAACATTCCAAAAAGTTGAAAGAAGAAGAAGAAAATGACCCTAAAAGAAGCTGAACGACTGACACGCATATTTCCATATTTGAAATACAGATAATTCATAGATGCAAATTTAAAGAGCCTGAGACATCTTTGTGCAAATTAAAAAAAAACATAATATTTGTACACAATTCAGTTTGTATTTCACATCCTGTCTGTATGTGTCCTCCCCCCCCCTTCCTTTTATTGCTAAAGGCAGATGGTTATAAATAAACTCCTCGCTCCTCAGACTTGATTTACTCTGGCTACCTGTCTACATGGGATGTTATAATCCTATGTTTAGGACTCAGAGTTGCTTGCCATGGAAATGACATCACAAGCAGGAAATTAAGACATCACATGTAGACCAACAGCAGGAGCAGAGGGGTCCATCACCGGTTCCTAACGGCCAGACGCCGGACAAGCCGATGCGAGGTGTAGCGGCGAGCTTTCGCGGGCGCGGGCCGGCGTCTGACCGAGCCTTCACGGGCAGGTTGGGGAAGGTCGGCCTGGTCCGGTGGGGGAAGAGATGCGTCGCCCGAAGGTCGGACGTCTTACAGCCCTCTCCAGGTGGGCGTCAGAGGGCAGGCCCGGCTTACGGTCGCCTGCGATGGTGAGCCGAAGCCTGCGGACCAAACAAGCGAGGCCTCCAACTGCCAGGCGCCCAGGCCTGATGTCAGCCAGGCGGGTGGGCTAGCGCCACCTCAGAAACCTCAAGGCGGCGACGGCAGGCGATCCCGGAGGATGTTACCTATACCCCGACTCCAGAGGGAGGCGCGGTGGAGAAAACTTTGTCGGTGCCTCCTCGTCCTTCTTCTTTTGATGGCCTTCAGGAAGTGGGCGCCTGCCTTAGCTTTTAAGCTCCTCCTCCATAGAGCTCATTTTCTTTTTAAGAATATGGGCCTCAGGGATGCCATCTTTTCAAGTGTACGTTGAAAGCTAAGGCAATGCTGGCACTTCTCGACTTGATGATCCGGGCCTAGACAGAACAGGCACAGGGAGTGGCCGTCCTTGTGTGGTAGTTGGGACACACGAATCGCACTTGTTCTTGTGCTCGAGAGGTGTAAGGGGCGACATACATTGATGTTAGTACTAAGCGTTGTCAAAAAAAAAAGATTTTCAGTAAAAAAAGCACGACAGTAGGACTGACGAAGCACAAACTTTCATGAGGCGCTGCATGAGCTAACGGTGGAAAGAACTGGAAGGCAGGCGTCCGGGACCACCCCTTATACCGGCGTCTCCGGCGCGGTCACCTGGCGATGGGGTGGTCCATCACCAGGACTGACTAGCTAGAATTTTTCTGTGGGGTCCTGCAGGCGTCAGTCCTGTATGTAATGACACCTGCAGAGCCCTCAAAGTAAGATCTATTGTTACAGGTGAGTAAGTACAGTTAGTAAGAACTGACGTAACAGTAGATCTTCGAGAACAACTCTTGCAGCAGGTTGCACATTGGGACTGAAGCCGGCACCAGGACCCCACAGAAATTTTCTAGCTACGCAGTATCAGCGAGACGGCCACATCAGGCGTCATAATACAAAAGAGGCGGTCCCCCAGAATCCCCAGTTCTCCTGCCGGAGACTTCAGCCGCTAGATGACATCAGAAGTGGAGACTGAGGATCCCGCCATCAAAGAGGTATTTGAGTGTTAGAAACACCTAATCCTAGGTAAAGATAACAGAACAACTCTACCTCCACAGGGGATGGTGGAGGAAACTACCTGCTAAGAGCTGTTCTCGAAGATCTACTGTTGGGAGTGAGTTCTTACATAACTGTACTATTTTACTTGAGAAACAGCTCTTGCAGCAGGTTACACCGATGAGACCGATTCCCAAGCAATACAGAAATCCTCACAGGTGGGAGGAGGCTAGGTAGAGATTGCGAGCTGGACCGAAGCCTGGGATTGGAGTTCCTGAAGCGACTGCTAGACCAAAACCACCTCTTTGCTGTGATGCGAACGCCCAGGCTATGATGCCTGATAAAGGGTGTTGCACAGTGCTCCAAGTAGCTGCTGCGCAGGAATGGCTGAAGTGGACACGTTCTTCATGCCCAGCAAAGAAGGTAGCCACCCCCTTGTGGAATGTTCTCAACCGAGCCGTAGGGGTTATACGCTTAGGTAACAGAACGATATACAACTGATGAGCCACCTGGACAGCGATTGTTTAGGAAACCGAGCTCCCATCATCCACGGGGCGAAGGACAACTGATCAGATTTACAGTGGTGCCTGGTTCTGGTCAGGTAGTATCTTAGACACCTATGCACATCTAGAGTGTGCAGCAGGGCCTCTCCTCTATTAGAGTATTTAGGAAAATACACTGGCAGGTTGATGTCCTGACTGAGGGTGAGCTGAGACCACCTTAGGTAGAAACTTTGGATTTATCCTCAAGGACATCCTGTCCTGATGAAAAACCAAATAAGGTTCTTTGCATGTGAGTCAGTGAAGCTCAGAAATCCTTCTGGCTGAAGTAACAGCAACTAAAAATAACGTCTTTCATGTCAGGAGACGTAGCTTGCTATCCACAGCAGGTTCAAAAGGTGGCAGTGTGAGCTGCTCCAGGACAAAGGTCAAATCCCATGGAGGAATAGGATCTTTAATCGGAGGTCTAAAGTGGAGAACGCCTCGGAAGGCTCGCCAGTGTCCAACTGAGCTGTGGGCGTGGGTCTATAGGTGTATGATGAGCTAAGATGGCACAGAGATGTACTTTTAATAGAGGAATAGGCCAAGCCTGCCTGGAAAAGAGACAGAAGGTAGTCTAAAACCGAACGCTTCGGACAATCCATCGGGGAAAGCCTTGTGCTGGAGCCCAGGCAAAATCTGCAACTATTTCATAGGCATGTGGCATGAGTGGCTGGTTTTCAAGCAGCCGCTAGAACATCTGCTACCTCTTGTGAGAACCTGTACTGCATGATAGCTATGTCTCTAGAGCCAGGTGTGCAGGTTCAGAGAGCGAAGGTCCAGATGGACCAAAGAACCTGCCTGGGACAATAAGTGAGAGCTGATTGGCAGAGGCACCGGAGGTTCCTGGGAAAGCTGGTGTAGCAGAGGTAACCAAATCTGTCTGGGCCAAAAGGCGCGATTAGTGTCAGCGACGCCTGCTCTCTCGCGGAGTTTCAAAGGACCTCTGGATCAACAGGAAGGGAGGGAGGAAATCGTAGAGGAATCTGCCCGTCCAAGAGGACAGACAACGTCTCGCCAGAAAACACCAGACCCCTGGATCTAGTGAGCAGAAATTGGGCAGTTTTGTGTTGGATGGGGACGAAAAGGTCTCAACTCTGGTGTGCCCCATCTGTGAAACAGATCCTCTACCACCTCCGGAGTAGTTCCCACTGTGAACTGGCCTAAGAGCGACTCCAGACTGACCATGGCGACGTCGTCCACCCTGGACATGAACAGCAATGAGGCTTACACCGTGTTGCAGAACCCAATCCCACACCTCATGGCCTCCTGCAAAGCGGCAGGAATGGATGCCTCCTTGTTTGTTGAGGTAATACATCACGTGGTATTGTCTGTTTGTAACAGCAGAGTACCCAGTGGGATCTCATGACTGGAAGGCCTGGGCATAAGAAACAACTGCTCTTATTCCAAAATATTTATGTGGAGATGAGCTTCCTGGGGCATCCATGAGCCCTGAGACCTGACCCGTCGAGGTGTGCTCCCCAAAGCGAACCCCGAGGCATCCGTGGAGAGTGTCACAACTGGAGACAGTGCATTGAAGGGACCCCATGACAGGTGTTTTCAGAATCGAGCCACCTACTGCCAATCCTTGATGACGGCATTCGTGATCTGAATTAGGAAGCTGCAAATGGTCTTGTTTCTAATCCCATTGTACCCGTATCACTGGGTCACCCGCATGTAAGAGCGGGCTAGCGGGACTGTCGCAATGGCTGCAGCCATGTGTCCGAGCAGGTAAAAGACCAGTCTGGCTGGGACTGTCTTTAAGCAAGATGTCCCTGATGAGGATTTGACAGTCTTCTGCTCTGTCCCCTGGACAGTGTCCAGAACTGCACTTATGAACTGCAGATTCTGTGACGGGGAACCAGGTGTGACTTCTCCTGATTGATGATGATGATGCCCAACTCCCGAACAGGGACTGAGTACAGTGGATTGTGGACATCAAGAGCCTCCTGAGAGGGGTCCATGAGGGAGCTAGTGTTCCAAGTATGGGAACACATAATGGCCTTGTCTCTCAGAGCCGCCACGACTCTGCCATGCACTTCATAAATAACCGAGGCAGAGGACAGTCCGAAGTGAGAGCTCAGAACTGATAATGGCGTATCGAGAATTCAAGCATAAGAACTTCTGTGCGCCGAAGCTATGGGTATGTGCAGGCAGGCATCCTGCAAATCCAAAGACGCGGAAGGCGCCTGCTTGAGCATGGGTATCAAACCGGAAGGGTCACTATGCAGAAGCATTTGAAAGGACTGAAGCATTGAGATCGCTGAGATCCAGAATGGACGGAGGTCCCCTGTCTTTTGGGAACCAGAAAAGAAGTGGAATAGTAGTCTGCACCTCTCCTGTACTCCTCGATGCAGTATCTATAGCCTCCTTTCTCAAGTGTGAGTACTTCCTGCTGTATGAGCAGTGCATGCTGACCTGAATAGCAGGAGAAGCAGGGATGTCTTGACGGTGGGTGGTCGAGAATTCTATAGTGTCCTCTCTTGACCAGTTGAAAGGACCCACCGATCGGCGGTTATCGACTGCCATCCTGCTAAGTGGCGAGTGAGGCCCCCAACCTTTTCTGCCCGTTGATCCAGAGAGGAAGGCGGGGCGAGAAGGTCATGCTGTGGCAACATTACCCCCATGAGCTGTAACAGTTTAGTATACCTCTGACCTTGGCCTGGGAAGACTTGAGGTTGGGCCTTCACGGTGGAAGGTGCCCTTTGCTGCTGCCGTTGTCGGCCGCGAAAACGGTTCTGGTTCTCTAAGGAACCAGATTTGAATCTGTACATGGCACACTGGCACAGTCCTCACTGCCTTCCGGCATCCTGTAATTTGGTGATCACCTTTTGGTCTTCACCAAATGGGGCTTGTCACTATAGGGGAGCGTCAGGGGCCAGATATTCGACTCGCCCCAAAGTGCAAAACGGAGCAAGCACAAGTCCATTGCGCCCTTCCATAAAGCGCGATATTAAAAACTGAAACCCGGCCAAACTGCGCCTACGGCCGGCGACTAGAATGTCGCACCACCTGCGCCATAAGCGCCCAGCTAGGGAGGAAGCTGAGCATATCTGATCGCCATAGCGCAACAAGTTGTTCAGCTGAACAGTCAGAGCGCCACAAGCGCAAGCGGACAACCCCAGCAGCAGGGTGGCAATGCAACTGCACAACCAGGAGGTGAGGCGCCCACCACCCATGCCACAGATGGACAGAGGAACACACAGCAGAACAGACATCGTCCCCCACACCCCATGCACTGCACAACTGGGGGAGGGCTGGAATAACCATTGGCCCATGGAGACAGCAACCAGCCACAGCCGGGCCATGGTGCCCCATCACCAAACAGCTGTGACTTTGGCATACAAGGAGGTTGACCACCCCATGCCACACCATCCCCCAATGCAGAGCACACCCTGCACCGTGACCCCAGACACCCTGCCCAGGAGCAGCATCCACCACTGCAGGAAACCCCATGCATGCCACCTCCCCACTGTGACAGTGCAACCCTGTGCACTAGAACCATGCAAGGCAGCCACCACGAGCACCCATCAGCGGGTGGCACACAAAAGCGATGCAGACGGCCAGCATACACAGTGCCACCATGCACAGCCCCAGTACTGCTGAGACCAACCATGCGTCGGCCACAGGTACTCCACATGGGACAGGGCATGCCCGGACCCCACCACCAGTGGTACAGTACTCTGCACACTCTCCCAATACACCCCGACCTTTTGGCCACAGCAGCCAGCGCGAACACCCACAGTGGTGCATGGAGAGCACCCACCGGATCTACAGTGCATGGACAGACACCCACCCATACCCAAGGGCACAACATAGGGGCATGATAGCGGGCAACGAAGTCCCCAACGTGAGCCCATGTAATCTGTACTACACACAACCTGCAGTCCTCCATGGCACAGGAGTGCCAGCCACACCTGCGCAGGCACTGTGACCTGTACACCACCAGCATTTGCCCAGGCACAAGTCACAGACAGTGGTACACATCCCCTGCAACACACAAGCCACAGCATGGAGGTGGGTCAACACTGGAGCCACAGTGTCACCCAGGCGGACATGCACCACACCAGTGACAGGAGGCAACCCAGCATTGTGAAGGGCACAGTGGCTGCCCTGCAGGGACTGCCACCACTGACATGCCAGCAGACCATACGGGTCACAGACATGCATGTGTGTCAACTACACAGACCATGGATGGGCTGATGGGTGTGCTACTGGGACACAGAGCATGCACCATGGACCACTGCACACAGTCATCCAGTGCACAGGGCACAACTCACACCACAGACACTGACTGATAGCTACCCCACACCATAGTCACCTCCACACGGACACACACATACCCATGACTGCACCACCCTGTCGCCATGCACACCACTGCAGCTGAGCACCTGTAGCCACTGCAAATCAGAGACCACCACAGGTATTCATTTCAAAAGATCTGTATTCAAACAAAATATAAAAATTAACTATATACAATAATATATACAAGTTGGGAGGCTACAAACAAGGTGGGGGTGGATAAAGGGCAGGGATGAACAAATGGGACAGGAAAGGAGGGTGTGGTGGGTCCAGAGGGTAGGGGATATCAGGGGGAGAGGACTGTCAGCAGGAGCCCGTCTCCCGCTCTGGCTGCTCCTCCACGGTGCCTCCTGAGGACCCCAATCTAGTCAATCCTCTGTAGATTTCCAAGGCGACCTTGCCATGTGCCACGATCTCCCACAATGCCTCCCTGATGTCAGTCAGCTGGCGGACACCTAGGACAAGGAGCACAGTCAGTAGGTGTGAATGCACAGCCCCATACAGCCCACCACTGTGCATGGCATACGGCCATAGGACATGCCTCTGTGTTGGTGTGTGACCACCCACATTGATCCGTCCACATGACCTGCCCACCGGGTGCATACAGCTTGCTGAACACTGCACACACCCACGGCCAAGTCACGCACAGCACCACGTGGCTGTTTAGTGACATGGCTATATAGTGCAAAAGGCAGTGGCACAGCCATGTACCCGGTGCGCATGGACCACCATCGGCGCTTGCTCCCAGACACGCATTGCCACTGGACAGTACTGACTGTAACAAGTTGCGTGCATGGCAGTGGTGTCAATGGATGGTGGCCATGCCCGCTGCCCACCCTGTTACACAGCATGCAACAGTAATCATGGAGGTATGGCACTCACCAACATCGGGCCAATCCTCGGGGTGCTGTGGACGATCACCACCTTTGCCTCCCTGTCCTCTGGTTGCGCCGCAGCTCATGTGCCAGGCGCTGCTCCTCCAACCCTGTGGTGCAAACATGGAGCAAGGAACATCGGTACAATTCCATAGCAAAGCCCCCTCCCCCAGGTGTGTCCGCCCACCCAGCCAAACCACCACCACACCCTGATAACACCACCACAGCCAACACGGACGGTCCCTCCCCATGCTGGACACATACAACCATGATACCTATATGGAAGATAAAAGTGTGTTGACGTACGCTACCTGGCCGTGGCACTGTGCCCCTCCTTGCACATGCCTGCAGGCGGGCTAGCAGGTCTGGCTCCCTCCGCGCAGGTCGCCATACCTGTGGCGGCACTGCTCTGCTGTCTGCCCCCTTCCAGTGGCCTCCTCAAGTGCAGTGGCCACCTCCCCACACCTGGCTCCTGGACCTGTCCAGGGTGCCTCCCAAACAGTGGTCCATGGTGTGGCTCCACTATGGCCACTAGGTTGGCCAGTTCTACCTGGCTCCACTGTGCAGCCCTCCTGCGTGCCATTCTCCAAGCTCGGTCTGCAAAAATGGCTCTGCAGTGTGACTCCCACATGCAGATGCTGCGCAGTACAGCACTGCCATTCCCTATCACGCTGTCACCGAACAGCACGATTGGTGCACCCATGCCTGACGCATGGCACCTAGGGGGCAAGGTTGGGCACAGGGTCAAGGGCTCTGGGCGCATGGGACACGCACGGTGCCATTGGAACCCAATGCGTGTGGCGCGATTGGCTGCCTGTGTGCTACCTCAGTAGCGGCCTACCAGCGCTGTTGCCCCAGTCGCCTATGATGGCCCAGTGCCACAGCGCCATGTAGGTGAACATTGCTGTAGCGCCACTGGCACAATGGTGGCCGTGCCTGCATTGCTTCCCGCGCAGCACATCAGCACACGGCAGATGCCTACGTCAGCAACCCGGGCATGCGCGGTGAGGTGTGTGTACTACGCATTTCACAGAACTCGCGCCTGGCTCAACCGTTCAACACAATTGTAAAGCGCAACAGTGCGATATTCAGTCGTTATATGCAAAACACCTAATCAGCCATTCAGTGGTGCAGCACTGCAATTTGCATCCACTTAAGTTAAGCCTCACCTCATTTGCATGGGTTGCGCTATAAAAGTGCGAACATTGGGCTGCACTGGCCATAGTCTGTTACTGCAGTCTATTGGTGAGTTGCATGCTGTTTGGGAGTGTGGACTGTGGATTTAGGGACATGCATGGGACTGCACAGTCACAGATAACTGTCATTCTTACAGGCTAAAAATGACCAAGCGAGTTGTGTGGGAGGAGGAGGAGGCTTACTTTTACCAAGGCGAGACCAGTGCCTTGTTTGAGGCCTACCTGGATCAGAGCAGCTTCTCAGCGGACAGCAGGGAACACCTCAAGCCTGTGCTGCTGCTGCGCGGGAGGAGGTGGCACGTGCTGTGAACCTGCATGGCAGCACCAGTGCTCCGTGCAGGAGTGCAGAAAGATGGGCACAGACAGGAGGAGGTAAAGGAGAAGGTGGCTGCCAATAAGGGCAGCACGAGCTGCGACGGGTGGGGACAGCGGAGGTGGTACACCTGACCCCACAGGAGGAGAGGTTGCTGGAAGCATGCAGTGTTGTGCCATTGAGGGTGTTCCGGGTGGTGGCTTCCAGATGGGTGGTAGCCATCACTGCATAGTAGGTTATGGTCTGTCTATGGGGGCAGGGTGAGGTCACATGCGATGTGACTTTGTTTTCCCTTACAGATCCTGGCGTCTACATGGGTCAGCGGTGGTGGGCCTGTCCACTGAGAACAGTCAGCTGGAGATGGAGGAGGGCCATCCCACCTCCACAGGTATCGTGGCTCAGTGCGACAGTAAGCCCGCCCGGCTATCCACACTGATGTTGGAACAGATGCGGAGGAAGCCTGACTGTGTCCCAGCATGCCAACATCCACAGATGCCAGCATGCTGTGACTCGGGCTGGTGCCGAGTCCATCACCCGATGATGTCGCTAACAGCATGGGCAGTGACGCAGGATGGCAACAAGCAGGTAACATCACGGCCATGGCTGTGGGTGGTGCTGCTGTGGAGGCCTGCGTGTCAGCACAGCCCCAGCCTGTGCCTGTCAGCACCAGTGGGGCAGCACTGGTGTGTGTTCAGGACAGTGGGACTGTTGCGGCCACTGCGGCATCATTGAGCCCTGGGGGCGGCGCCGGAGGGCAGCATCAGCAGTCGACCAATGGGCAGGGGTACAGGGTCAGCGGCGTCTGTGGACATGCCCAGACCTGGTCCTGGTGTGCAGCGCCCACCCTCAAGGGTGCTGAGCATCAGGGCCACGCACACCTGAGGAACAGGATGCCGAGGAGGCAGATGACCTCTTGATGAGCACACCCACCTGCAAGCATCAGTCCAGCAGCAGATGCGGCTTGCGGCGTCGGTGAGATGCACTGCGTGCGGCTCTGGAGCAGGCAGAGGAGGCGTCGCAGCAGAGACACCGCCTGATCCTGGCAGGGTTGGACCGGTTATGGGAGGATGTGACCGCTGCCATTGACAGGCAGACACAGGCATTCACTGCTGTCATGGCTTTAATGTGCACACAGTCATGTGCCCATGCGTTGCAGACACCACGCAGTGCACTCTCCACCCCATTCCCGGCGTCGTGCGACACCCTCCCTGTCGACACGGGTTCAGCTGTCAGGCATCCCGAGTCGCCTGGCGCAGGCATGTTCGATGTGCTGCAGACCCCTGCGTGAGCATGGTTGCGTTCACGCAGTGGAACCCTGGGGAACCGGTGCCACCCTTGAGGCCAGTGGTCAGCCTGTCAGTGCTGGCGGGTCTCGGCGGGGCTGCCACGCATCCGTGGCGACCGGGTACTCTGTCTGTGACTGACCTGTCTCCCCAGCGGCTACTGTCTGGTGCTGCCCTGTGTGCATTGTGTCTTTCAGTGGGCAGTGCACGGTGGGTACCCGGCCCTGCATGCGGACACACAGTCCATCTGCACACCCTCCCGGCTGCTGTCCGCAGTTGCATGTGCATGATGATGCCTGCATTGTGCTCTACACCAATGTGCAATGGTGCTCAGCATCTGACACACGCACATGGACAGGCAGTGGGCGTAGTGGTCTGTGGACATGTGTGTGGCTGGGGTGGCGTTCTGGGTCGGTTAGTCCTCCTACCCTTTGTGCATGTTTGTGTGTGTTGTGTGTGTGGCGTGTGTTCATCTGCGTGGCATGTTAGACTTCACCCATCCCTGGTTGTGTGTGTGGTTCCATGCTATGCCACTTCCTTGACAGGCATGCACCCCTGGGTGTGTCCATGCATGTTTGTGCCTTAGCCACTGTTGGCTGCACATGGCCCCATGACTTACCTGGGTTGGCTGAAGTGCTCCTCCATGATGGTGTCCGGTGCAGCTGTGCCAGCCGGAGCAGTCGGGGTCCCGTCGCCCAAGGGGGCTGCCCATCACCATCATCACGCGCGTCCTCATCGTCCCCCATCGCTGTCCCCTCTTCGACCTATACGGCTATCCACATTCATTGGCCATGTTGTGCAGGATGCAACAGGCCAGGAATAGCCCTGAGGCCTTTGAAAGGCTGTACTGTAGGGCACACGGAGGTGTCCATGCAACGGAAGCGTGCCTTCAGCATCCCTAACACCTGCTCAGTGACATTACGTGTGGTGGCGTGTGCCTTATTGTAGCATTGCTGTGATGGGGTTGCGGGCTGCGGTAGGATGTGAGCAGCCAGGACGGAGTGGGTATCCACTGTCACCTGTGTAGAGGGTGGAGGTTAGTTTGTGATCAGCATCGCCCTGCCCCGGGCCATGTAGGCCACTATCCATGTCACCTCTGACCATGCCCCCAGGCCCTATGATTGTCCATGTGGTTTGCATACTCACCACTAGATGGCCAGTGGGGATATCCCCACTATTGAATCTGTGGCACAGTGCCGACTGGTGCCAGATGAAGGCATCGTGTGCTCCCCAGGGTGCGTGGCACAGACATTGATTATCGCCCCCTGGCATTGCACACCACCTGGCAGTTGATGCTGGCATAGCCCTTGCGATTGATGTATGTGGCCCCTCGGGGCCAGGTGGTGTGCGGATGGCCACATGGGTGCAGTCTATTGCCCCTAGCACGCCAGGCATACGTGTGCTACCCTGTGGAACTCTCTGTATGTTTGCTGTGCGCTCCACCGTGTGCTGGGGAAATGGATGTACTCCGCATCATGTGGCAGCAGTGCGCTGAGGAATTGGCTGAGGTGGGCGTGATGTGGCCGACTGGGTTATGCCTCGGTGTCCCCAGTTGGTCTCTGGAAGGTACCCATGGTGAGCAAGCACATGCAAGCTGTCACTTTGGTCTCCACTGACAGGGCATGGCTCCATCGTGGGTGCCTGCATCACATCACTGCACAGCTCACAGAGCCACCTCAGAATTGCCCGATCCAGGTGGTACCAGCCCACAATCTTGGTATCACTGTACAGCTCGAAGCTGGTGCGGGCTCGTACTGCCTCTTGGGGGCATACCACCAACAGGCCCTTCCACAGCCACGCCCCTGCTGCTCGCCTTCTCACCCTCATAACGGCCTCCATCTGGAAGGTGGCACTGGCCATGTCCCTGGCTTGTGTTCACCCCCACTGTCCTCACTGCTACTTCTCCTGCACTGGGAACACCTGCCTGTGCTTGCCTCACTGCTGTGTGGTGTACCTCCCCTTCTGCAGTGTCTCCCACACCTTCCCCTGTGGCTGTTGCTTCCAGGTGCCCTTCCTGCCTGGCCCTGTGTGTCCCTGCTGCCCAGTGTGTCCTGCTGTATTTTGCTCTCATGTGGCTTCCCTGTAGCGTTCTTGTGCCTCTCCCTTGCTCCCCTTTTATTTTGGCTCATTTCAGCTATGGCGCAACTTTCGCTTAGCTCCCCTTGTGCATGGCGCAAGTTGTTGGATCTCATACTCACGCCATTTATGCATGGTTCCTCCCCTTCAGTTGCACATGCCTTCATTATCATTGCACTGTTGCTCAGCGTGATTTGAAACGCTGCCTCCCCTTCTGAATATACGCAGAAATGGGCGCATTTTGGACTTGCATAAGTGCAACCCTATTGCGCATGGCTCAACTCTTTTGAATATCTGGGCCAGGATGTTTTTCTGGACGGCCGGGTAAACCGGAACACGCCATGAATGTCTCTGGAGACAAACGCCTGAGGCTGCTTCCTTTGCTGCGGAGTCCGCCGAGTCGTAGGCGGCTCTCAAAACCTGGGTCCCCATCTGACCCATGTGGAGGAGGCTGAGAAGCTCCTCCTTCTGTTTGCCATCCAGAAGTATTTTAACTAGGTCTTGACCCTGTTCCCATAGGGCATTCTGAAACTGAACCATCTGTGTGAGATAGTTCATTGACCTAATGGAGCATGTAGCAACCGCGCACATCGGCTACCCAAGCAGTCCAATTGCTTGGACATCTGGTCCGGAGGTTGTGTACTCAAATGTTGTGGTCGTTGAGACCTATCATGGGAGGCTGTAATGACCAGGGAATCAGCAAGGGGTTGTTATGGCTAAGTACAGGCCCTCTGTAGGGGCCCTGTACAGGCGATCAGCCTCTTCGCACCATAGGGTGGAGTGCGGACGTTCCATGCTGCCATGGTGACGCCCACAAAGGTGTCCACCAAGGGTGGGACCACCACAGGCTTAGAGTCCTTCTGCCGAAGATAACGGGCTAGGCGTGTCGCTCAGGGTCTAAATCTTCCGCTTCCCATCCCATGTTCTCCAGAATGTGCCTGATGATTTCGGAGAAAGATGGATCATCCGAGGTGACCTGGGGAGGTCTCATGGGTCAGGCAATGGGATGCTGATCGGAGAAGGAGACCTGGAGGTATCTGAGGTGTCAGGTCTAGAGTCATCCCCCCGGAGTAGACCGTCGATGTCTGGGTCGCTTGGGACTGGGAGACCCTGAGGGAGATCTTAAGAGGCCTTCTTCTTTCTTTGGACCTGCCCTAGGAGGCGGGGTGGGCTCCTTGGAGTGAGGGTCGGTGGTCTTCCTACTGGCCCCTGTGGTGGAGGAGGAGGAGGTTTTACTGGGACCACGTCCTTCTTGATTGTGTCCACCCAAAAGTGTAGAGGTCTTTAATCTCCTGAATATTCATACCCGGACGATGGTCCTGGTGTCGGGGGTTAGCCTGTCGCCGGTGTCAGGCGTCTGGTTCCTGGGTGTTGCCAGGTCAGGCAAAGGCTTCTGAGGAAGCCCGGCGTCCTCATCTTCCTCCGCCAGACTCCTGGCGACCGGTGTCCACCGTGACGAGAGGCAGTCGACCCTTAGTATGAGGGGCGCTTAACCGGGACGGGTCAGCAGCCCATTTTTGTGTCAGTCCGCTAAGGGATTTCAGGTCCTTAATCTTCCTGGGAGGGTCTGATCCCTAGGAGGGTGGGATGCAGATCTGGCGTCGGGCTCCCGGCATTTATGCGAGGCAGAATGAGTGACTTTGGAAGAGGACTTGGACCGGTAACGGTCAGTAGACTTCATGGAAGCCGGGAGGGCATTGGAGAAGGGTCCACGGTCCTGGAAGTCTTAATCGGATGTAAGGAAGCCAAGAGCTGCCAGAAGTCCTAACCTCCACGGGAGGAGGCTGAGGCGAGCCCTGGAAGGAGAGCGGTCTGAAGCGTAGAGCCGGAGCTAGAACGTGAGTCCGAGGCCTGGTTCAGGGATCTGGACCTGGCCTTCTCCCGTGCTTATGGGTGTTAGAGGTGGACTCACCTCTGGAGGTAGGTCTTTCTCCATAAGTTTTAATTGTTCTTCCAGAGGAACCCTTTAAGTGCCTTCTGGCGGCAGATCCTGAATGCGACTGAACCGCTGGCAGAAGGGGCAGGCCTTCAGTGTCGTGTTCTGGGTCTAGGCACACGCAAACAGAGACAGTGCAGATCCTAAAGGTATCTGTTTGCCGCGGAAGCACTTGGAGGGTGTCCTTCTGAGTAAGGAATAGGAGATGCCGACATTTAGAGTAAAAGCTGGAAGTTCTGGTCAAGCAGTTCGCTGGAGGCGGGACTGTGAGGCCGATGCTGGCGAGTCGGCGGGGAAAAAAGCGGGATTCTGGGGACCGCCCTTTTGTATGATGCCTGGCGTCAGGGGTGGGGTCGGTCCCGCTGGATACTGCTAGCTAGAAAATTTCCGTGGGGTCCTGGCGCCTGCCGACTTCAGTCCTAATGGTGTAACCTGCAGCAAGAGCTGTTTCTCGAGAAGCAAAATCCTGTTCTTCTAGGAGTGTGGATATATTGTTCATCCACACACTCTGGCAGACTCAAGCAGTTCTCCGGAAGGAGGGAGGCAAGCGCACACCCTCTACTTAGGAAATAGAGATTGGAGAACCGAGGCCCCAAAACCAGCATCCCAGCGTAACTCAAGGTTGATGTGGTAGTGGGTAATGAAGGTGTTTGCTGACTTCAGGTAGCAACCTGACAGATTTCCTGGATAGGGATGTCCCTGGAAGCAGCCACCAATCAGCAGTATGGTGGGTAGAATGAGCTCTTATCCTCTGGGAGGCTCCTTGCCCACCAACTCATAGCATGCAGACCCATGCATGATGTAATCCACCTTGCAATGGTCTGTTTGGCTGCAGGTCTGCCAAAAAGCGGCTTCAGGTAAGTGACAAACAGCTGGTGAACAGCTCTGCAATTTCCGCCATTCTCTCCTTATAATAGAGCGATCATGTCTCAGGTCCAAAGTATGGAGCCTGTACTCTGCGTCCGAGGTGTAATTAGGGTAGTATACCGCAGAGTTAACACCTGGCTAAGATGAAGCTCTGATACCACCTTCAGAAGGAATTTAGAGTGGGGGCGCGGGACAACTTTGTCCTGTGAAAGACCAGATAAGGGCAGTCCACGAAAGTGCCTGGAGCTCCCTGTCCTTCTGGTTGACGTGATGGCCACCAGGAAGGCCGTCTTCCATGACAAGTGCCAAGCTCAAACTTGTGCATGGATTGAATGTAAGCTTGCCCATGAGCTTTGCCAAAATCAGCAAGATTCCCACGGAGGTGGAGGTTCACGCACTGGAGGATATGTGATCCAGGCCTTTGAAGAAGTGCCCGACCACTGTCTCTTCGCCATCGTCTGCTGACCGCCCATGCCCGGTAAGCAGAAATGCTGCTAGATGCACCCTGAAGGGTCGATGACCGTAGACCCCTTGGAGAGACCAAAGGTAGTCGAGAATGTTAGCCACAGAGCAGGATAAGTGGTCCAGACTCTTGCCCTGACACCAAATGGAAAATCTCTTCCATTTGAAGGCGCAACATTCCTGGTTGATTCCTTACGAGATGCCTCCACCACGGTGTAGACATCCTCTGAAAGACCCAGAGCCTGGAACTCTAGCTGCTCAGGTACCAGGCTGTTGCGGTCCAGGAGTGAAGGTCGGATGGAATACCTTTCCCTGGTTCCAGAGATATCAGGTCTGGGTGTGTACAAAGCCACTCCGGGGCCTGCAGCTGAGGAGATCTGGATACCAGAACTGGCATGGCCAGTTTGAGGCTACCAGAATCGGCTGCTTGTCCCTCCTCACCTTGAGTAACACCTGTGGATCAAGGGAAATGGAGGGAAGGCTTAGAGGAGGCCTCGGGTGCATGGCCTCGAAGGCATCCCCCGCAGTGAGCCCTGCTGAGGGGCGGGCATGGCACAGCATAGCTTGGTGTTCTCCTGAGCAAACAGGTCCACCAACGGATTGCCCCAGTGGAGAACAAGTTATGAGCTACCTCTGGATGGAGACCCTCATGGGATGTCTGGCTTATGCAGCTGAGAGCATCTGCTAGCTGGTTCGAGACTCCTGCCACATGAATGGCTAGGAGATCCGCCTCCAACCCGGCTGGCGAGGTCCAGATGGGCGCCTCCTTGCAAAGCAGGCGAGTGTGTGCCGCCCTGTTTGTTGAGGTAGTACATGGTCATGGTATTGTCCGTCTGGACTTGAACCTCTTGACCCTGGAGCTGAGGAGGCAGCTGACAGTGCCACTCTGACTGCTCTGAGCTCCAGCATGTTGATGTGGCATCAGGACTCCTTGGGGGCCCAGAACCCATGGGCTCTGTTGTCCCCATGTAGGCTCCCAGCCCATGAGAGAGGCATCGGTCGTGAGAATGACTGTCGGCTCAGGGCGGACAAATGGGATCCCTTCCTGCAACCGGTCTGGGGCGGTTCACCATTGGAGAGTGTCCCAAATCATCTGGGTCACAGTGATTAGCTGGTCGAGTGACGTGGCATTGGAGTCCACTGGGCGGCCAGCTCCCGGAGGGCATGTACCATCTGGAATGGCGGCGGGTACAAATGCCCGCCGCCACTGCTCGGAGGCAGTATCAAGGCGCCCATAGCTGCTTTAACCTGTTGGTTGTTGGACTCGATGCCTCTGGTTATGGTTTGAAGAAGCTCTGAATTAGTGTCCACTCTGGTAGAGCTTCAGCCATTTGTTTGAGCGAATGCCAAAGAATATACTCATATTGAGAGAAATAGCCCTGGTAGTTGGTGATATGCATACCCAGGATGGATGCACAAAGACTCTCTTATCTAAAGTATCTATCTTACGAGATTCTTTGTTTATAGATCGAGCTGTAGTAGTCTGAGGAAGGACGAACTTATCATTCTCTGCCAAGACAATACATCCATAAAGGCTTGAGAGGCCAAAATGGGTCGATCCTTGGGAGCAGCATACTTCCTATCTATGGACTTAGCCACGGAAGGAATGAGAGCAGGATTATTCCATACCATTTGAGAAAGTGCCTCAAAGGAGGGTTGTACCGAGGAGTTAAATCCATAGGGATGTCCGAACATGAAGGTATTGGAGTCTTAAAAGCTTCCCAGGATCGATGTCCATAGTCTGGAGAGAAAGAGGAATTCAAATTTTTCAGCAGAGACTTAAATGACAGGTCCTTGACCAAAGGCTCTGTAACAAGATTAGATCCTGCTCCTTCCACATCATCACCCAGCCTAAGGTCTGGGTCAGGCTCAATATCATCTCCTGACAGTCCAGGAGGGACTGCATGGACAGGAAAGGATTGAAAATCAGCAGAAAAGAGGAAGGAAAAGAAATTGGAGGAGCGCCCTGAAGATTGGTAGAGGAAAAGCCCAGCCTCGGCACGAAGAAGAGCACGGTGCCAAGAGAACACGGTGCAGATGGCCTAAAGACCACACGGTGCCGAGAAACTCAATGGCGCCGAAAAGCCGCGACAGCACCGAGAGTGGCGGCGAAGACGCATTGGCTGGGCGAAGGCCGGAGGATCGGCGCTTGGAGTGTGCCCTGGTGCTGGAAACGGCCCGAGCTACCCACCAATGCCGATCACACCAAAGCAACCTAGTGCCCCGAAAATTAGAATTTGAGGGAAAAGAAGGAAGAATACCAAGAGATGGAGGCATCGGTGTGGCCCCTGCGCCACAGCCATGTGAGGGAAAACACCTGAGTGCGGGTCGGCGGCATTGAAGAGGCGCCACCGCGACTAGGAGGCCCAATCGTCCTGCCAATCCCGAAGAGCCTGAGGGCCCCTGGTGACCGGGCCAGGCAGCTGGACCAGCCTCTGAGCCACTGCTGCATAAGTGGCCCACTGATGAAACTGCTCATTGGAAGCCCTACCAGAAGGCGTGGAAGAGCTCCGATGTCGAAGAGGTTGGAGACCAGAACCAGAAACCAGTGACTCCAAATGAGAGACCGTCAACTGACCCAATGACCGATCGTCGCACAGACATATCGAGGCGACCTCCAGTGATGCCTTCTTTTTGGACCTTTTTGGGTCGAAGAAGAGCTCGAGGTCGAATGGTGCAGAGAATGGGACAGTTTACTTTTATGCTTCCGGAGGACCGCCCATCCCTCGGGCATTGGACCGTCCGTTGTCAGACCCCCTTCTGGAGAAGGCGGCAGACTGGACCCAGCCTGGCGGACTGAGCGGCTTTCTCTGAGGGAATCTCCCTAAAATCACCCGACCCGCTATGGCTCGAATTTCAATGTAGGCGTGAGACTTCCTTCTTTGATAAGAATAAATTATCGTAAGCGGTACTTTTATTCAAAAATACTACAAAATAAACTGAAAACTATGCTGCTAGTTTGATGTTTGACTCCTGGTGGGCGGAGCGACCTCGCCACTGAAGCCTGCCGCCACGGCAGGAAAAAAGGAACTGAGGTGGTTGGAGGTCGACGAGGTCATTGCCGCGACAAGCAGAGGCTCGTGACGCCGGCCCTCCTGCAAAGAGTTTATTCCCCGCTGGTCCTAGCCCGGGCGTAGATCCCCATAGTGTGAATGAGTGGTTGAGACTTTATGTCCAGGAAGATTAGGGAGTTTCCCATAAAGGGAAAATCCATAGCTTTGTCTGCATGTCCCAGGAGAGGTTTGTGGTTCTACGCCAGGCAAACCCTCAAGGACACTGCAATAGGCCAGGACCATAGAAGCAGTGTCATCTGTACCAGTTACCATATGGAACTGGTGTTTAGCAGCATTAGCTGCTGATTGAGCTGTATCAGCCATATCTTGTGCAAAATCACATGGTGATGTTTCACCAGCACTAGTATGGAGTTCGAGTGTTTTCTGGTATTGAGCTGTATATACCAGGTAAGCTGTCTCTTCCTCAGCAGACAGGGGCACTTTGGCCTTGTCCGAGGCTGAAGCCTGGACTACCCACCCCCTCATGAGCAGGAGTGGGTACAGGTACTCGACCCCTGGTCTATCCACCGTTATTTTTTCCTCAACTCTCTTATCAATGCCAGCAGTTGAGGTGGGTGCTAACAGGACTTTGCTAGTGGCTTTTTGAGGGATTTGTGAATGGGAAGAAGTAACCTCCTTGTGGGGCTAATCCCATCATATCCATGAATTTCACTTCCTCTTCATCTTCCTTAGTTTCACTGGAAGAAGTGTTGAGGTGTTCACCATCTGCCTTACAAAGGTGCAATGAGATATATAGTCCTCTGAAGGTCTAGGAAGAGAGCCAAATTCTTGCTCAGGAGAACCATCTGATTCAAGGGTTCTCTTTCCTCCTCTTCATAATACATCTCAACCTTCTCCACAGGCACTGGGAATGGAACTGCCAGTGCTTGGGAAGAGGAAGGCATAATAAAGAGATTACCCATTGCTTGAAAGCCTGGAAGAATTGCCATGCCTTTGTCATGTCCTCTGCTGAGGGCATTCTTTGAGTCACCTGTCCGCTCCTTTCCTTTTAATTAGAAGGAGGGAGATGGGCACAGTTTCTGGTGTTTGCTCAGAGGTTCCTCTATTTTTGCTGGATTCAGGGTTCCCCTTCGGACACCCTGACTTCTGTATCATCTTTACCAGCTTTATCTTTCTTTTCCGTCCCCTATGACAGGGACTGTTGCTACTCTGAGGGTTGGGACCCTCATCTGAGCCTTTGGTGATGCAGAGGCAGACTGGGTCAGGGTACCATCACCCCTATCCAGAGACCACCCAGTCCAATGCAACTGCCTCAAAGGATGCCGAGAACGAGGAGCACTTGGATGACAGTGGGCTCAGGGAGGGTTAGAGCAGTCAGACAGAGGCACATCCCAGATCCTATTCCACTAAGAACTCATATGCCACACTGGCAAACGAGGACAACCAAGTAGAGGTACCCAGAGAAGTGGAAGGAAAGGATGTAGGTTAGCCAAGGAGGTGACCTCAGCAGGGAAAGCAGTGGACCCCAGAGAAGGAGGAGGAAGCAAATCCTGGTGGGGACTCCATCATAAGAGGGATCCAGCTAGGAACACAGGAGGGGAGGATAGGGAGGTGAGGTGCTTACCAGGTGCCACGGCATGGAGGGATGGAAGGAAGATCCTGGGGATCACTGGGAAGGCAAGACGGGAGGGTGAGCTGGATGTCATTATCCACCTAGGCACTAATGACTCCAAATGGGAGCCAAAGGAAGTTCAGGAAGAGTTTAGGAAATTGGGAGGGGTCTCAAGCAAGTAGCTACTTCTGTCACTTTCTCAGAAGTACTACCTGCGAGAGGCAAGGAGAGCATAGGAGTGCATGCACCAGGAACTTTAACTCATGGTTGAAGAACTGGTGCTGTGAGGAAGGGTTTGGATTCATTGGTGACTGGGGACCCACCTGGAGGGATGGAGGTTTGTTCAAGCCTGACGGCCTGCATCCATCCTGGAGAATCAAGCACTCAATGATAAGTTTAAATGCTACATTGACATGCATTTAAACTAGCAAAGGGGTGGCAGCCAGCAAGGAGGGTACCTACTTGCTCACCCCCACAGCTAGCAGTGGAACCAGTGAACCAGAGGAGTGGCTATCTTGCAAAGCAGTGTGCAAAAGATGGAGATTAGTGCCCAAGAGGTGGATAGGCAGAAAAGGGGCAAAATTCAGCAGAAGGGCAGACAGCAAGGAGAACCAGGGATAAAGGACAACCAAGGAAGGGGCTGGAGTAGAACAGAAAACAGTCTAGGGAGGTCAAATCATGGAAAGCCATGTGCAAATGCCAGGAGCCTTAGCAACAAGATGGAAGATCTGAGGCTGTCATGGTGCAGTCAGATCTGGACATTGTGGCCATCACTGAAACCTAGTGTAATGATAACCACGACTGGGAGATGGCCATACCTGGCTACAACATATTCAGAAGAGACAGAGCAGGCAGGCAGGCAGGAAGGAGGAGGTGGCACTGTATGTGAAAATGACATAAGGGCCACAGAGATCCAGGAGGAAAAAATGGGGAGAGATACTGTGGGTTAAGCTGGAAAGGAAAATGGGGCCAGCCATCCACACAGGTGTGTCTACAGACCACCAGCCCAGGAGGAAGAAACAGATAGGGCGCTGATGCTAGCCATCCAAAGGATGGCAGACAAGGTGAGGTAGTACTGGTTGGAGACTTCAGTATTCCAGGACGTAGACTGGAGCATCCCAGCAGCAGCATCAACTAGGAGCAGATTTATCCTGGACTCCTTCAAGGTGCCTTCCTCAAGCAACTGGTCATGGAACCAACTCGGCAGAAGGCAATACTGGACCTTGTGCTCACAAACAGGGACAGTGTGATGGGGGGTAACAGCATGAGCACCTGGGGAACAGTGACCACCAGTCATTGTGGTTTGAAATCACAGAAAGAGCAGAACCAAACCACACAAAACACGTATCCTGGATTTTAGGGGCAGACTTTGGGAAAATGGGAGATACTTGAAAGAGGCATTAAGGGAATGGGACAGGAATCAGGGGTTGAAGAACAGTGGGCAGTATTTAAAATGAGGATTACAAGAACAACAGAATTATGCATTAAGCAGGTTAGCAAGAGAAAGGAAGAGGAGACCATTATGGTTTTCCAAAGAGGTAGCAAAAGAAAGTGAAAGCCAAAAGATTGCATTCAGGCAATACAAAAAGACACAGGCAGAAGGGGTTGGGAGAAGTACCGGGAGAAGCAGGGAGGCAGGGAGGTCAGTAAGGGAAGCCAAAGCTCAGACAGAACACATTGCAAAATCAGTGGGTAGAGGGACAAAACCTTTTACAGGTACATAAGTGAAAAAGAAAGACAAAGGGAGGGATAGTGAGACTGAAGGGGAGGATGGGGCCACGTGGAGGATGACAACAGTAAAGCTGACATATTGAATAGGTATTTCTGCTCAGTCTTACTGAGGAAGAGGAGGGTAATGGGTCTGAAGGGAGTACAAAGGGTGAGAATGGTGCAGAAATGAACACAAGTCCCTTTACGAGAAAGGGTCGGAAGGAACTGGAAGTAATAAGAGCTGATAAGCAATGGGGCCAGTTGAGGTGCACCACAGGGTCCTTAAAGAACTAAGAGAGGTGGTGGCTGAACCTCTGGCTATCCTGTTCAGCCAATCACTGGAAACAGGGAGGTACCCAAAGACTGGAGGACAGCACATGTAGTCCCCTTATACAAAAGTGGGAACAAAGAGGCAGGGAACTACAGACCAGTCAGCCTCACCTCAGTAGTGGGAAAGATCATGGAAGCACTACTGAAGGAGAGATTGGTGGAACATCTGGTTGTCAATGGACTACAGGACCCAAAGCAGCATGGTTTCACCAGGGGAGGTCATGTCAGACCAACCTCATTGAATTTTTGACTGGGTGACTAGGGAGGTGGATCGGGGAGGCAGTGGACATGGCTATCTGGACTTCAGCAAGGCCTTTGACACTGTGCCACATAGAAGACTATTACACAAACATGGGAATATGGGTGTGGGCAGGACAGTAGTGTGGTAGGTAGGTAACTGGCTGGGTGGCAGGACACAGAGGGTGGTGGTAAATGGCTGTCACTCCACAGGAAGAGTGACCAGTAAGGGTACTCCACAGGGATCAGTGCTGGGACCGGTCCTATTCAACATCTTCATCAGTGACATTACGTGGGACCTAGAAGGCAGAATTTCACTGTTCGCTGATGACACAAGCTCTGTAACAGAGTAGACACACCAGAGGTTGTAGACAGAATGAGAAGGACCTGCAGAAACTTGAAGAATGGTCAAGGGTTTGCAGTTGAAATTCAATGCAAAGAAGTGCAAGATAATGCATATGGGGCACAAAAACCCTGGCACAATATATCAGTTGGTTGGGGGTGAGGATATAGCATGCACAAACAGGAAAGGGATCTTGGGGTTATCATCTTTGATGACCTCAAGGTAGAAAACAGTGTGACAAGAGCAGGTAAAGCAAATAGGATGCTGGGATGTATAGGCAGGGGCATCACCAGCAGGAAAGGAGGTCATAATCCGCTATACAAGACACTAGTGAGGCCCCACCTGGAGTACAGTTCTAGAAGACCATACCTACGTGAGGACATAGACAGGGTGAGAAGGTTCAGAGGAGGGCAACAAAGATGGTGCATGGATTGCATCACAAGTCCTATGAAGACAGGTTGAAGGAACTGAACATGTACTCCCTGGAGGAGAGGAAGGAGAGAGGGATATGATAGAGACATACAAGTATCTTACAGGGAGGAACAGGGTGCAGGAATACACTATTTTAAGCGAAAAAGATGTTCCAGGACTAGAGGGCATGGGATGAAGTTGGAGGAGGGCGATTCAGGAAACATGAGGAAGAATTTCTTCACAGAGCGGTGGTGGACAAGTGGAACACCCTGCCAGAGGAAGTGGTGGGGCTGAAACAATCAGGGATTTAATGCATGGGATAGACATAAAGGAATTCTGGAGGTCCAGGGGTAAGGGCAACAGACATACAGGAAAACAAACTGAACCTACAAGCTCAAATGGCAGACTGGGTGGGCCATAGGCCCTCTTATCTTGCCGATCTGTCTATGTATCTGTGTAATTTTTTTAAGCCCTTTTCTTCCGTGTTTAGGCATAACTTTTACAGAAATAATTTAAAAAAAAATTGTGGCCTGGACCTGGGCACCTTAAACAGTGCTTGTGGCAGTCTACCTTTGCCAGGAGCTGAAATCAAACAGTACAGTTTTAAAGTCTCTAGGTCCATAGATACATACATAGATACATAGACAGTGTCGGCAGATAGGGCCTATGGCCCCACCTAGTCTGCCCATTTGAGCTTGTAAGTTCAGTTTGTTTTCCTAGAAGTCTATTTCCCTCACCCCTGACCCTAGAATTCCTTTATGTCTATCCCATGCATTCTTAAATCCCATGATTGTTTCGCCCCACCACTTCCTCTCTGGCAAGGTGTTCCACTTGTCCACCAACCTGCTCTGTGAAGAAATTCTTTCTCATGTTTCCTCTGAATCGCCCTCCTCCAACTTCATCCCATGCCCTCTAGTCCTGAAACATCTTTTTGCTTAAAAATAGTGTTTTCCTGCACCCTGTTCCTCCCTGTAAGATACTTGTATGTCTCTATCATATCCCCTGTCTCCTCCTCTCTCTCTCCAGGGAGTACATGTTCAGTTCCTTCAACCTGTCTTCATAGGACTTGTGATGCAATCCATGCACCATCTTTGTTGCCCTCCTCTGAACCTTCTCTACCCTGTCTATGTCCTTACGTAGGTATGGTCTCCAGAACTGTACACTGTACTCCAGGTGGGGCCTCACTAGTGTCTTGATAGGAATTATGACCTCCTTTTCCTGCTGGTGATGCCCCTGCCTATACATCCCAGCATCCTATTTGCTTTACCTGATGCCTTGTCACACAGTTTCCTACCTTGAGGTCATCAGAGATGACAACCCCAAGATCCCTTTCCTGCTTGGTGCATGCTATATCCTCACCCCCAACTGATATATTGTGCCTGGGTTTTGTGCCCCCATATGCATTATCTTGCACTTCTTTGCATTGAATTTCAACTGCCAAACCTTGACCATTCTTCAAGTTTCTGGGTGCTTCTCATTCTGTCTACACCTCTGGTGTGTCTACTCTGTTACAGAGCTTTGTGTCATCAGTGAGCAGTGAAATTCTGCCTTCTAGATCCTGTGCAATGTCGCTGATGAAGATGTTGAATAGGACCGTCCCAGCACTGATCCCTGTGGTACCCCACTGGTCACTCTTCCCTCTGTGGAGTGACAGCCATTTACCACCACCCTCTGTGTCCTGCCACCCAGCCAGTTACCTACCCACCACTACTGTCCTGCCCACACCCATATTCCCCAGTTTGTGTAATAGTCTTCTATGGCACAGTGTCAAAGGCCTTGCTGAAGTCCAGATAGGCCATGTCCACTGCCCTCCCCTGATCCACCTCCTAGTCACCCAGTCAAAATTCAATGAGGTTGGTCTGACATGACCTCCCCTGGTGAAACCATGCTGCTTTGGGTCCCTGTAGTCCATTGACAACCAGATGTTCCACCAATCTCTCCCTTCAGTAGTGCTTCCATGATCTTTCCCACTACCGAGGTGAGGCTGACTGGTCTGTAGTTCCCTGCTTCCTCTTTGTTCCCACTTTTGTATAAAGGGGACTACATCTGCTGTCCTCCAGTCTTTTGGGTACCTCCTTGTTTCAGTGATTGGCTGAACAGGATAGCCAGAGGTTCAGCCACCACCTCTCTAGTTCTTAATGACCCTGGGGTGCACCCCATCTGGCCCCACTGCTTTATCAGCTCTTATTACTTCCAGTTCCTTCGGACCCTTTCTGTGTAAAGGGACTTGTGTCCATTTCTGCACATTCTCACCCTTGTACTCCCTTCAGATCCATTACCCCCTCGCCTTAGTAAAGACTGAGCAGAAATACCTGTTCAATATGTCAGCTTTACTGTTGTCATCCTCACACGCAGCTCCCATCCTCCCCTTCAGTCTCACTATCCCTCCCTTTGTCTTTCTTTTCACTTATGTACCTGTAAAATGTTTTGTCCCTTTACCCACTGATTTTGCAATGTGTTCTTCTGTCTGAGCTTTGGCTTCCCTTACTGACTTCCCTGCCTCCTTTGTTTCTCCTGGTACTTCTCCTATCCCCTTCTGCCTGTGTCTTTTTGTATTGCCTGAATGCAATCTTTTGGCTTTCACTTTCTTTGCTACTCTTTGGAAAACCATAATGGTCTCCTCTTCCTTTTCCTCTTGCTAACCTGCTTAATGCATAATTCTGTTGTTCCTATAATCCCATTTTAAATACTGCCCACTGTTCCTCAACCCCTGATTCCTGTCCCTTTCCCTTAATGCCTCTTTCAAGTATCTCCCCATTTTCCCAAAGTCTCCCCCTAAAATCCAGGATACGTGTTTTGTGTGGTTTGGTTCTGCTCTTTCTGTGATTTCAAACCACAATGACTGGTGGTCACTGTTACCCCCATCACACTGTCCCTGTTTGTGAGCACAAGGTCCAGTATTGCCTTCCTGCCGAGTTGGTTCCATGACCAGTTGCTTGAGGAAGGCACCCTTGAAGGAGTCCAGGATAAATCTGCTCCTAGTTGATGCTGCTGCTGGGATGCTCAGTCCACGCCTGGTATATTGAAGTCTCCAACCAAGTCCAGTTTTCTTTTTAGGTTTGTCAGCCATGCCAAACTCTGGAGACCTCAGAAGAACATATCGGTTCCCCAATTTAAAATAATGAATTGACAGCAAGCCCATAATCAGTGGCGGTTTTAGGCACAAGCGAACCAAGTGGCCGCTTGGGCGCCAGCACAAGAAGAGCGCTATTGAAGTAGAACATATAAGCAGAAATTATCTTGAAATGCAAAAAGTGTCAATCTAAAACCATAATTCTCACCCCAGGTATTCTTCTATATTCCTTACTCTCTGCAGTCAGCCTCCTAAATAGAACTGCCCAGAGATAGAACATTATGCAAATGATAGAACCTATCATTGGCTCATACCACTGATTCAAACTACTTCCCTTATCAGTTGCAACGTTCCACCAACATATCAGATTTCTTTCTCTGCCTGACAAGTCAAGATGCCTCGAAACTACCCTCTCAGTCGTTCCTTCTGTGGTTCTTCACTGAAAATAAGTATTTTAATTATTCCTACTGCTGCCTTTGTTTCTGTTTAAATTCCTACTGTTAGTTTAGTGCTTAGTGTTTTTGGTTTAATTTCTCGGTTCCTCAGGTTCGGTATAACTGTTGGGGAACCAAGCCTTAGATCCTTTTCCAGAGCTTTTTATTTCCTTATCTCCAGTTCAGTTTAGTTATTTTAGTATTTTATTTTAAATAAATTCTTGCTTTTGTTAGCTGTCAAGCGTTCAATTGTTCGGTTCTTGGTTCAGTATTGGAACCTTCACCAGTTGCTGAACCGACGCAACCAGAAAAAAAAGTTTACTTTATTTGCGGTTCTGTTTTTCTTAATCAGTTTGTTGATGGCAGAAAAACCTAAGAAAAGAGCTGGACCCCAGGGTTTAAAAACTGCCTTAAGTGTGGGGACATTGCCTGGCGCGGCACTGAGGGCTGAGTCACTGGATGCCACACTTGTGCCATGCTGGCGACTCACGTTCGGAATGAGTGTGGGCCACCAGGGTCGGCAGAGAGGAGTTGGATTGAGCGCCTGACAGACTACTCTTCATCTCCAGGACGTGGGGCGATCTGTGGTTGGTGCACATTTGACGTCTGGTGGAGGCTGGGGCTTGATGCTACACTGCCGCAAGTAAGGGGACGGGAGCTCAGCAGACACTTGGTGGGGACACACGTGGGTGCATGTTTGCCCACTGCTGGTGTCACTGCATGATGAATGCCCGTATGGGAGAAAATATGTAGGAAAAGACCCTGGTGGCTGGTTGTGGTGGCTTGATGGCTGTCCCCTGGCACTTCATCTCTGGAGGTAACACCCTGAACTGAATCCTGCTTGGCAGGTGAGTAGGGGGCTCCCCAAAGCCCTACCATGGGGGTAAGCCATGGGAGTTGCAGGGTGAGGGCCTGAAGGAGCAAAGCATGGGGATGGCAGCTGGACAAGGAAATGACCAGGGCCGGGGAGAAAGATAAAGAAAAAAAAGTGTGGAACGTTTTGCCAAGGCAGAAAGCATGGCTTATGCATGGTCTGCCTTGGAAATGAACAGTTTTCTGCAGATTGTGAAATATGCTAATCATTTCCACAAAAGACAATTGACAAGAGGCTGGAAAGGCTCCAAAGAAAACTTGAGAAGGGTGCTACGGGTTCTGACCAACCCACACCCTTTAAACATGCGGGTGAAACCTCACTGTCCAAACTGAGCACCCTGACAAGGGTGACGCAGCTTCCAGTAAAGGGTGGGTGAACTGGCTGACTTCCAGTTCCTTCCAAAAGACCAAGAAAACAAAGCATGTTGAAGCCCTGACTGAGAAAACCAAGGGGCTTCATCTGTGCCTCTCACAGCCTGCCATCCTCAGAAGAGATTGCACTGGCCATGAAGGCCATACAGGCTTTGCAGGGTCTTATACCTGCTCCAACTCCTCAAACACCAGTTCAAGTCCCAGTTGGATCTTCTTCTGTCCCAACTCCATCCCAGGAGCAGATGCAGTTTGAGGAGTATGATTTGCCTGAAGTAGATGAGGTGAACCTATTGAGGCTGAGATCTCACCTGAACAGGAATTTGGGTCTCCTCCTAGAGCAGATGATTTTCCTCTCATTTTCCTTCATAAGGAAAATAGTGGAAGCCCTTGATTTAGCTACCACAGAGGTTAGAGGAAGAGGCCAAATACATGAAAATGATGGGAGTTAACACCCACAAAGAAGATATCACTCCCTATCAGCACGTTTCAAAAAGACTTGTTTAAGGTTTTGCAAACTCCAAATTCTGCCCCCGGACAAGAAGGCAGACAAAAAGTACCAGCTGGACAGACAAGGGGCTTTGTTTCTCTTCTCTCACCCTGACCATCAAGGGATAATCCAGCAAGCACCCTGTGAGAAGGCAAAGGTGCCATTGGCATCACACCCACCTGAGAAAGATTCATGCAAAATAGATAGTATGGCCAAGAAGGCTGCCTGGCAACCTCACTGGGAGTCAGACAGGCTAATTACCAGGCTTATTCTGCACAGTATCAAAAATCACTGTGGCAGTCAGGATTGCCCATGGTAGATAAGGCTCCTTCAGGCCTCTCAGATGATTTGGCTGAGATAGCTAGTTTGGGCTGGAAGCAGCAAAATACCAATTGCAGATGGCAGTGATACTGCTTCCAGATGGATGACCCTTACCATAGCTCTTAGGAGGTTGGCCTGGTTTAGGACCACTAATCTTACACAGGATACCCAAACCAAGGCTATGGACTTTGTTGTGGAGGATCATTCAATATTTGGCCAACACACTGAGGCTTATATGAAGAAGGTGGATGAGTACAAGTCCACCTATAAGAGCAACTCGACAAAGGAGAGACCCTCCTTCTCCTACAGGTCATACAGAAGGGAGGCAGAGGTGGAGCAGCCTACACCAGACCTTTTAATCAGGCCCAGGCTGTCTCTCAATATCAGCAATACCCACAGCAGACAAGGTAGTTCAGAGGCAGGGGTAGAAGGGGCTCCAGGAGGATCCCAGACTACCCAGGCCCAGCCCAAGCAAAACAGAATCTCTGACTCAGTGGTCAAGGCAGCCTCCCCGCCTATCCCAGTAGGGGGCAGGCTGCTCACTATTTCAGGCTTGTAGTCCATTACCACAGACAAGTGGGTCCTGGAAGTGGCAAGTCAGGGTCTGTCCCTAAGTTTCAAGTAAGTCCTCTCTTGAGAACAAGGGTGTTCAAAACCAGCTTCCCTCTTGGAAAAGAAACTATTGGAGAAGGGGGTTCAAAGCCTTCTCCTTTTAAAGCAGTAGAACATGTTCCACCTCAGCAGAAGGGAAGGGTTTCTACTCAAGGTACTTTCTCACCAAAAAGAAAAATGGGGAGTGCGACCTATTCCAGACCTCAGTCTACTGAACAAGTACTTAAGTAAAGCCAAAGTTCAAGATGGTCACATTGGCAGTTATTCTGCCAGCAATGCAGAAGGAGATGGCTAGCATCTCTGGATCTGAAAGATGCCTATTTCACATTCCATAAGAGAATCTCAAAGATCTCAGATTCAGACTTCCATCAGGACATTACCAGTTTTAAACCCTACTCTTCAGTCTCTCCTCAGTCCCAAGGGTATTTAAAAGCATCTGGCAGTGGTGGTGGCACACCTAAGAAGGTTAGGTGTATCAGTCTTCCCCATCTCGATAATTGGCTGGTGGTGGAAGCTCACCCAGGCATGTGCAAGATCACCTGCAGGTAACACTAAACCTGTTACACTCACTATAGAGTTCCTGGTAAATCAGGAGAAATCTGTTCTCACTCCAGTACAGGTTCTGCACTTCATAGGAGCAGAACTGAACACCTTAAGGGAAGAGCCTTCCTCCCTCAGGACAGAGTGCAAAGCATCTGGCAAATAGCGGCTTCTTTCAGGCTGAATGAGCCAAAGCCAGCAAGACAATTTCTGCAGCTTCTGAGACACGTGGATGCAACAACAGGTACAGTTTTGGGTGCCAGATTCCAAATGAGAGACATACAGTTTCACCTTGGTGCACATTGGTGCCAAAGGAAAGACACTCTTTCAAAGCCAATTCCAGTAATAAGAACATTGTTGTAAGCCCTTCAGTGGTGGAAGAAGAAGACAACCTCAGGAGGGGTATCCTTTCAATGGGAAACCCCATCAGTCATTCTTACAACCGACACCTCCCTGTTAGGTGGGGTGCTCACTTAGGGGAACATACCACTCATGGAACCTGGTCCAGTGCAGAGTTACTCCAGCATATAAATCTGTTGGAGCTGAGGGCAGTGTTCCTGGCACTGAAGGCATGTGCACCACTACTACAAGGAAAAGTGGTGCATGTCAGGACAGACAACACCACAACAGTGTACTACATAAACAAGCAAGGGGAACAAGGTCAGGCCCTCTACATTGAAGCAGTGAAGATCTGGAGTTTGGCTTACTCACTGAAGGCCTCCCTACAGGCCATTCATGTGCCAGGAAAGACAATACCCTAGCAGATGCCCTGAGCAGAATCACTCAGGCCCACCACAAGTGGTCCATCAACAAGCAGATACTGGAGGCAGTATTCAGGAGGTGGGGCACACCAGAGATAGATCTCTTTGCATCCCTCAAATCATCATCTGCCCCTTTTCTGCTGTAGACCACCAGCCAAGGGTACAATCCGCTGGATGCTTTGACAATGGACTGGTCAGGAAGAAGCCTATATGCTTTTCCTTTTCCTCTCATTTTCAGAGTTCTGATCAAACTCGGGTCACAACCTGCATCAATGATCTTGACAGCACCAGACTGGGCCAGACAGCCATGGTACCCTCTATGATTCTCCATGTCTGTAGCTAAACCAATACATCTACCCAGAAGGCACAACCTGCTGATGTCTCATCAGGGCGGGATCCTGTACCCAAACTTCAGATCTCAACTCAAAGCATGGCTCTTGAGGACTTAAGAGTTTGCACACTCTAAGTGTCCTGGATATCCTGAAGGGTTACAGGAAGCCTTCTACTAAGACCACCTATGCTTCAAAATGGAAGAGGTTTTCTGTTTGGTGTGCTCCCAAAGGTACCTCCCCTCTCACGTAGGGATACCAGCTGTCCTGGATTATCTTACCTACTTACACTCCCAGGGTCTGCAACATACATCCCTGAAAGTGCATTTAGCCTCAATATCTGCTTGCATTTCTGCTGGGAGGAGCACCTCCATGGCATCCAGTCCCATTTCAAACGTTTTTAAAGGTCTGTGCCATTTGCAGCCACCTATTAGGGAACCAGGACCAGCATGGGACCTGAACATATGCACTACCCAGCTCATGAGGCCCCCATTTGATCCCATAGCTTCAGCACACCTAAAAGTATGTAACTTGGAAAACTCTTTTTCTAGTTGCTATCACCTCAGCTAGAAGAATTAGTGCATTTCAGGGCTTGCGTGTCTAGAAGGATTATCTTCCCTCCACAGAGACAAGGTAGTAATATGAACATAGATACATAGACAGTGTCAGCAGATAAGGGCCTATGGCCCACCTAGTCTGCCACATTTGAGCTTGTAAGTTCAGTTTGTTTTCCTAGAAGTCTGTTTCCCTTACCCTGCCCTCTAGAATTCCTTTATGTCTATCCCATGCACAAATAGAAACTTCCTCCCTGTGGTGGTCTCTTTCATTTGAACCAGTCCATTACCATGCCAGTCTTCTTCACTGAACATACTAGTTCAGGTGAGCGAGACTCCATAGTCTGGATGTCAAGAGGGCATTAAGTTACTACATGACCCACACCAGAGATCATGGGCAAGACAAACAGTTGTTCCTGACTTATGGGGATGTGGGTAAAGGTAACCCAGCTTCAAGAGGTCCCCTTTTCACTGGATAATCCAGTGCATTCAGTTTTGCTATTCAAAAGTTGGCAAGGAGCCCCAGCAGGGCTGAGAGCCCATTCCACAAGAGGCACAGCTGCAACCATGGCAGCAGCCAGAGATGTTTTATTAGTGGAGATCTGTAAAGCAGCTACCTGGAGGACAGTACACACCTTTACTAACCACTGTAGTCTAGACACTTAATCCAGAAGTGATGCCAGGTTTGGCACAGCAATCCTGCAAAGCCTCTTTCCAAAAAGTAGGTTATGTGGCCACCTCAAAGGTACTGCTTTGAAGTCTGCAGAGAGTTAGAATATAGAAAAATACCTGGGATGAGAAGAAAAATTACTTACCATAGTCATCTTGTTTCTTCCAGGGTATTCTATATTTCTAACTCTCCCCTCCTTCCAGAACCAAAGCCTCTGCACTCCTAACTGAGCTTTTTAAATATGGAGTCCCAAACACTGACATACGTTGTTTAAACCCTAATGGGTGGAGTTTTCCTTCTGTTCTTTTCCCAGGTGATTCTGGCATTCGGGGGTTTATTTTAATATTCATAGTTTCTACTAGACAGTATAGTTTTGTTATAGATAGATAGGTATAATTATAGTTAAAATTGTCTTGAGGCTCCTTAGATATCTGATACACTGGTGGAACGTTGCAGCTGATAAGGGCAGAAGTTTGAATAAGTATGCAGGCCAATGATAGAACATTATGCAAATGATAAAACCTATCTCCGGGCAGTTCTACTTAGAAGGCTGACTTCAGAGAGTTAGGAATACAGAAGAATACTGTGGAAGAAACAAGATTACCATAGTAATTTTTCTTGTCGTCATCACCCTTGCATTCATAGAATTCTTATCACTTTTGGATGTGGACTGGGGATGAAGGGAGGATGGAAGTGGTACTGAAGCAGTGTAGGGGCACCACAAGTATTTCTGCTTGGGGTGCCATTAGGTCTTAAACCGGTTCTGCCCATAATAGGTTAAAAAGGGTTAGGTTGTAAAAAAAAAAAAAATTAGCTTCAGTTCCAAAAGTGAGACTAGCAATGTAAATATTACCTCAGAAGAGGTTAACAATACAGATTTTGAAAGAAAAATGTCTCAGTTCCCAGAAATCAGAACTGACTAGACTAAAACCATAAAAGCAGTTGCACTAAAAGTGTTCTTACATAAAACAGCAAAGTATCATGAAGCGGTTCCCCAAATGCAGGAACCACACTGAAAGACGGCCTTCCAGTTCCTGGGAACCGGAGGAATGACAGAAATTACACAATTTAAAATAAATACCTGACATGGAGTTATTGAGGGATTAACTAAATATGTATAGTAAATTTAAACAATAAAATAAACTATAAACCAGCCAGAAGTAAGGAGATGACTTCAGGGTGACTGCTGTCTTCAGCAGAAGTAAATCTGATGTTAGAAAGCAGGGAGGGTGTGACCACACAGAACAGTTTGAACTTCATTCTAAAGTTTCATAATTAGCATAAAGTGCCAAAGCTTTGGGGCTGCTAATTCAGGAGACCAATACAATCTGTGAATATAAGCGAATGGATTCCTGGGGTTAGAAGCAATTTTTAAAGCCAGTTTGTCCCGTTTGCTTTTCTTGGGTCTGTCAGTCATGCCAGTCACTGAAGACTTCAGAAAAAAGTTCAGTTCCCCAAAATACAAGCTGCAACAGTCACAGAACCTGAGGTAAAAGACCAGTTCTGAGAAAAAAAAAAACGTGCAATTCTAGTTCCCTACTAACAGAAACCATTTTATTTATAAAAAAAAAAAAAACTATAAAAGTTTAACAGTCCATTTCTTCTGGAGTAGGAACCGTGTTATGGCAAAGGAAACTGCTAGGTTGAAGCGTTTGATATCTGATTTTCATATTAAAAACCTGAAAATAAATGTGGTTCCCTTCAGGTGGAAACCGCATCATAATCTGACCTTCTCTGGTTCCTGGGAACTGATCAGGAACCAGAGAAACTGCAAATATACACAAAATTAAATTATTTACCCAAACTACCACAGAGTTATCAGAAAGTTACTAAAACTGAAGAAACTATTAAATTTAAAAGCAATAACATGTCTGGAAACCAAAATACCACAGCTGACTTTAGGGTAACTGCACTCTTCAGGTGGAAAAACAAATCTGACATGCTAGAGTGGAATGTGACCTCAGTGAGTAGTTTGAACCTCGATCCAAGTTCCATCACTGGCATAAGGTTCTATCTCCAGGGCGTCACTCGCTGCAGGAATATGATGCTTGTATCGATCGAGAGGATTTCTGGGGATAGAAACAGAAAATGCCTGAACTAAACAGACTTTTTGCAGGTAGACATGGACAGATTTGAATTCTTCATTCTGCTGCTCACACAAGCATATGGAAGCACAATCAGAATTAAGCTGGATTTGTAATGGACTGCGAACAATAAAACAAAACGTGAATGTTACAAAATAGTGTATTAAATGTTTTCATTAAGTAGTCAAATAATTTTAAACAAAGTATGATGCTGTATTTAGCACACTTACAAAAATAAACCTTCAGTGAGGTGGTTCAAACAGGTCTACAGCATGTCACACAGGTAAAGATTTTCTGTTCCATAGCAAGGGTACTGGATTGTTAAAATATTGTTACAAAGACATTTATTCAGTTTGCTTGGCAGTTGCAATAATTTTACAAAGTAAAGTAGAAAAGGGTTTTCATTTCTGGATATTTTTTTCCAGAGAATAATAAACTGCACCAAAACTATTCTTTTTAGAGGTTTTTCTTGACCAGATTTTCTTCGTCATTCCCCTCCCTTACTGAAATAGTCACAGGAGCCAAGAGCTATCCTGAGTGATGCTAAAGGTGTAAGGTGCCTCCGAAATCTCTTTAGCATTTCATCTTAAACCCTTATATCAATGAGTGAAATAAATACGTGAGGTATAAGGCACTAGTTTTGAGGGCTGTCAGCTCAACATATAATCTAATCCGTATTCAGAATGGGTAGCTGTCATCCATCTGTAAATGACTTCTGGTTTCACATCTATTTTCTGATATTTTTGAAGCCACTATATTTTTTCTTGGGGGGTTTAGTTTGACCCCCTCAAATAACATACTAACTACACAATGATGCTAATGCCACAAAACCCGATGCTCCAAGCTGATTTCCAGATTTGCATGCAACAGATTGTAATGCACCTGTGCATGGTCCTGAACGGGAGCAATGTAGGTTACTTGCACCAGCCCTGAAGCACAGTAAATTGGTTGGGGACCCTCAGCCTGCACAGGAGGCTGGTCATTTTGATGTTTAGTAGTAGCAGTAAAATGCATTGAGGCTCATATTCAGTTGCCTCTGTGCAGTTCACATAGGTTTACACATTAAACATATAGTAAACAATAATCAACATACATATAATACATATTAACAGGACAAATAGCATATCTGTGGGGAACATGCTTGACACGACACTTCAAGGGCTGCTTTTCAGAGTCCTTATTCCGTGAAAAAAAAAAGATCAACATTCAAATGAATAGGCCAGTGTATAACAGTACTTTTAAATGTGCCTCCCCGTGCTCACCACCAAAAGGAAATCATTTTTTCACAACCACAGTAACATGGGCCACGCTTGTCTGATATTACAAATAAAGATAACATCCTCCTCCTCAGTTTCCATGTCATGTTAGCTGTGGGATGCTGCTGATTGTCTCCGTGCCACCCTCCCTCCGAGGCTGCTCCTGGGTTTATGAGCAGCACTGATCCAGGGTCAGTATAGTGTGAGAATGAAACTCGCCTTCAAAAGCTGTTCATTTTGCACTTAATGCCCTTTAGTGTAGCTATATATTTAGATTCCATGTGCCACAAATCACCACCCTGGTGAAATCTGAAAGCAAAGCAAAAGGTTAATGTTTACTTGTATGAGGGGAATCCAAATTTAAACCTAGATCTCCCAGTAAACAGCTGAGTGCCCTAACCACTAGGCTACAACAGCTGCTGCTTTACCTGGTTGTGGGGACATATCTTACATGTTAGATACAAGCACTGACCCCATGTCATGCTCACTGTAAACAACTGGATCCGCCACTAACCCAGGATCAGAATTATGCAAACATGTTTGTGCATACCGTATGAGGACATCTGAATATTGAGCCACCTGGGATCTTACTCTGCCACAGTCGGGTTATATGACTTGATAGCTGCTCCACTATTTAATTTTGTTTTTTAAACATTGTACTGTCCTATCATAAGTTCATGTGGACTCTGCTCAAGTTTTGACTGCCTGAAACAGTCACAGGAGGTTTTAAAATTGTACCTTTGTCTAAGGCAAACAAAACATTTTACTGTTTCCTTCTCAGCAGCGACTGCCACCTGAGGCGAGTTCATGACGTTTTCCTTTACTAGGAATAGAAATCAAAGTTCCATGACTCTATGAAATGCATAGATCATGCTTTCTGCTTATAGCCTGAGCAGATTAGTGCTGATATCTGCACATACTTTCTGGAATAAGGAGCTGCTTTTAACAGGACCAGAAGAAGAATCCATTACCTAAAGGGAAAAAAAAAAAGGAAATTATATTAGGGTCTGCATTGTATTCCATTTTAGTTTTCTTTACTGGAATTGTGGGTTTCATTTATGAAGTACAATGCCATAAAACAAAGTGAAGTATATTAAAATCATAAAACAATCTGCCTACTACAACAAGAAACAGTACAGTAAAACCACACATTATAAACATATTAAGGCCATGTCTTCTGGTCCAGGCTGCTACAGTATTTGCTAAACATGTTCCAGACACTTTGATATTAGTGGCAGTGTCTTTGGTCCCAAAGATATCTGTAACAAATTAAATATATGCCTAGCGGGCTGGCACCGCTGGTAGTGTGCTGCACTACCATGCAGGAGATCAGAGATAGAATCTTAATTACCACACAGAGCCACAGCACTGCCTGGTCCTGGGAAAAAGAGGCCAACATGCCTGAGCGTGCGTCTCCTGTGTCGTGATTACGCAGTGGCTCTGACAGTGTGCAATCTTACATCATCAACCACCTGCACCCACAGGAGGCGTGCCCCAAGTCCAGTTTTAGGGAGGTGGAAGGACAATGCATCAGGAAAAGTCCAAGGTATGCAGGGTATGAGGACTGGATGCTTCCTCCCCACCTCGGAACCACTAATTGCTCCTGTCCCTCTCCTCATTAACTCCTCAGTTTGATGTGCTCTCCTGATAGGAGGCTGATAAATCTGGGTCTTTTTCTACTGGGTCCCTTCTGAGGGCTTCTGGAGGCCTGTGGGGCAACAGGTAGTTAATGTGCCAGAGGGATATCAGGAGCAGTATTGCTAATATAAGGGAAAAAAGTGATTGGTGAGTGTGATGGTACCTAGCGGAAAAAATACAATGGCAACAAAAAAAGCTTCACATACTATATTAACATAGATGTTTTTCACACATTGGGTGCCAGACAAAAGACACGGTTATTTAACTAGTAACCTGGTCTCTGGGAAGTCTTCACTGAGAGCCATACAATAGAAGCTGTCCATATGAGAGACAAGGGTAAAAATTCAACTGACCTATTTTTGCCCTGGGCATAAAAGCAAATTCTCCAAAATCCAATAGAATGGGGAATAACAAAAACTGGAATATAAACTCTAGATCACTTTTTTCTATCTGACCAGTTTTTAATTCTGTAAGATTCTTGAATGCTGAATCATCAAGGAGGAGTCATGATAGTCTTTTAAAAACCAGTGACTCTTTCACGATACTGGTCCTGAACTAGTTATCAAGCCAGGAGAACTTTTCAATCCCTTGATGTTGTGAGAGAATGGCATCTATACTAGGACTCAATAAATGAGGCTTCACAGGAACAAGTAACCAGTTTAAATGCCCTACCATCTAGTTACCTGCAGTAAAGATCGAGGAGCACTCTGACCAATAGGAGCATTCCATACTCCTGCGTGTGTGACACTTATTTTGTCAAGTGTCTCTCATGCAGGTACTCTGAAACGGCACATGTGAGGGAGATATGTTACATTTTTAATAAACTACTGATCAACCTCAATCAATAATATATTAATATGGCTGCAGAGACCATTCTTACAGGTGTTAAGCATGATCTTGCTTACATTCTTAGGGTACCAGAATGGCTCACTGGGTCTCATCCTAGGAATGCTTGCGAGACCAGTGGCCATGTTAACATACAAATCAAAAACTCTTACTTGTTATGCATTTATCATCAGTGATAGACTTTTTAACTCTAAGGGGCTACTACCTCAGACCTGGCACCAAGACCAGACACACTGCACCCTGAATGAAGCCTCGCTCCCTTGTCTTTGTTCTGCTTTATCCTGCAAAGGGCGGTTTCCTACCACTACCAGCATCTTTGTAAGCAGTGCAACACCTGTATAATAAAACTTAGATGTAAGGAAACAGCCAGACAAATGGTTTTAGTTTAAAAATACCTGTTTTACAACAAAATCTCAAATCTATAAACCTCTACAGTAGCGCCACTTACAGGCTTACAATATTTACAGTATATAACAATTATGTTTTACATTTAATGCCTCGTAGTTTTTTGTTTTTAATTCTCCTGTTATTAAGCTACTAAATCGGGTGGAGGCGGCAACTGTTTGAGCACCAAGTTGTGAACATGAGCCAGCACTTTCAACTGATAGATGCATACTGTGTGACCCTGAGCAAGTCACCTTATCTTCCTGTGCTCCCAGGTCACACCAGGAAATGACTTTGGCTCAATGCGCCATTCAGGCCAAAAATATTATAGAAAAAGTTAAAAACATTTTGGAAAATTCAGAAGTTATTTCACTGTTTGGAAGATTCTGACTGTCCCCACCAAACTTCACAACTGTTTTGTGATGCTACATTTTGTTGTTAAGGCACATACTAGGATGACATGAGTGAAGGCACTAAGAGGACAGCTGAAGACCCATCAAATCCTTTTATACAGGCTTTTGGATGGGCTGCAAAGATATGTTGTATATCTTGGGAAGTCTTGCCCAAAATATGAGAGCTCATCATCGATCCAAACATTGAAGTAACCCAGAATAAGCCATCTAAATGACTCCAATACCCTGTCAGCGACAAGTCCACGATTTCCTGCAGAAAACTGCTGTCAAGGTCCTACCCCTTGTCATCCAACTCCACCACGGCACCAAGCCTGCTGCAAATGTGGGAGAGTAGTCCTAGCAGAGGGCTTACAGAGTGTTTGCCCAGGGGTCGAGGTCGACAAACAATGCCAATAGACCCTGACTGTCATGATTTTCAGAATCTTTGTCACCAGAGGGGCTAGTAGCAGACACAGTGTTCCACAAAGTTAAGATGGAGGTCTATGCAGCTGCATCCTGAGGCATCTGCCAGGCCAGTTATACGGCTTTGATGGGCATGGTATTGCCACGAGCTCTGCAAGAGGCTCCCTGACCTGCTCCATGAGGAGAGTCGGACAGATCTGTGGAAGGTCCATGATCTGGGGTTGATGATGGCCAGCGCCAGTTGCAGATGGCTCTGATGTGAAAGACACGTCAGCCCTTCCAATGGCCGTGGTGGTGTCCAGTCGCTGACATGCATGGTTTACCAGTTTTGACATCCCGCAAGAAATCCAGCAATGGGTGGCAGACCTGCCATTTACTGGAACGGATCTCTTTGAGCCAGGAGTTGTGGACCATATCACACAGATTGAAAAGTCCACTGTGACCTTGCACCCAGGAACAGAAAATGGGAGTAAAGTATTTTGCTACAATTTGCAGGATTTACTCCCTTTGTGATTTTAGGAATTTATTTCCCACAGGAAAGGAAAAGGAGTGCTACTGTTGTGGAGGTGGTGCAGCCAGCAAGCAAGCAGAAGCAAGAGCAGTGCAGCTCTCCCATGCTATCAAACACAGGAACCGCTGTGTGCTGCTGGTGCAAAGTTTATTCAGGCAAAAGTTAAATCCACAGCATTAAGGCACAGGAGAGGTGGTGAAATGGACTGTCAAAGTGTTGTGCACATGCGCTTTCTCAAGAGACTTTGTAACACTGGTAGTGGCTCTGTATATGTTGCCGTCTCTTAGCCTCTCTACTGTCTTAATGCTGTGGATTTAACTCATTTTGCCTGAGGAAACTTGCACCACCAGCAGACTCCAATGGTTTCCTGTGTTTGACGGCGTGGGTGAGTTAGGCCGCTTCTAGTTTCTGCTCTGAATTTATTTCCCCACCTTGTGTACTTACAGTATTTTGGTATACAAACAAAATTGCGGTACCATGCAATGCTGGCAGCCATGACATCACACACTAAGAGTGGAAGCAGTAGAGGTGGGGCACAGAAAAAAAAAACATATTAGTATCGGTATCAGTTGTTTATGATGCAGGAAATAATTTCAGGAGTTGTTAACTGGCTGGCCAAAAGAGCTACTGCACCTGGCAAAATGTTAAAATTTGTGAATGTGTGTGCCCTAGGATGTGCACTGAGAAAGGATGAGTGCCTCTGGGGCCTGCAGGTTTCAGGTGTCCTGGTAGCAACAGAATGGTATTTTGAGCAGGCCTGGGTTGAAATCCAAGCCACGGCATTTGTCTGTCTCCTTCTCTCTTCTAAAATTGAATTTCAAATTTATTCACACTGCACTCCTTACAAATAAAATGTTATTTAGTTTACCAACTGCAAAGATAAATAAAAAGAAACACTCATCATATGTGGGGAGGCAGACAGAAGTTTACCTTAGAGTGCGGACAAAGTCACTTTCTTAGGTGGCTGAAGTCTGCTCTGTGCTACTGAAGCTGTAAGAATCGAATGTTTAGAAATGGTTAGAAATAAAATAAGAAAACTGGTTCATCAGCCTCCCAAGACTATAAATACAACAGTATGTAAGGCAGGCAAATCCAGGCGCAGTTTCCACCACAGGCAGACTGCTGGGGCCCCATACACAGTTTCAGTTGGTGGAAGCACAAAAGTGGGTTGCAAAGAGGCCACCAAAACTTGCAGTGCACAATACCAGGGGTCTCCTGAGTTGCAATACAAATGTAGCCCCCACATGTATGCGCAAACATGATTGCATATGCTAACATGCTGCACTGTGACACCCATGGCGGTTGAGACATGGTACTGGCAAAGTAGTATGGTGCCAAGGCTGGAACTTGTGGGACATAGCACTACTGTTGTAGTGTCCCCTCCTCCCGACCCTCACCTTTAGGACCTCTTCTGTGCTGTCTGTCCATCCAGTCCTTCACAAATTCCACGTTCCAGTAGTGTCCTCCCCCACTGTAAAGGCAGTCCCTGGTGTTCATCAGTGGAACCACTTCCCAGTCCTGTTCCCCCATGCCGGTTGCTCAGTCTCTTTCTTCTTCACCAGTCTCTGTCCCCTCCAGCTCCAAGCAGGACTGCTGCAGTGCTGCAATGCCTCCAGCCCCTACCACCAGCGGTTAAGAATGTCCAAGGGCCATCAGTGACCCCCAGACATACACAAATGAACATGAGAAGCCTTTGTATCCCCATTTAGCATGGCTTGGGACTCTTCAGCCAGGGATTGTTGCTAGGTAGGCAGTGTGTTACTTGGCAACAGTCCTTACAATTGTGTATGGAACCTCTAATACCAAAGCCAGTGTATTGAGTCTTTGAGAACAAAATGGACAACGTTCCAGGTTTAGCCACCTGATATTTTGTTCTAGTGTCAGACCCTCTATATAAAATGGCCTCCATTTTGGTGGCAAATGCTACTAAACAAATTCAGTCTGGTGACTAAGATATTTGTCATAGTTGCAAGCAATCCTTTTTGTATCAGTCTCGCTACTGGCATTATTCATACAAGTACATTCAGATTAGTAAGAAGACATGTTCTAGGCATATACAACCATACTAATATGTCTTATCTCATGACCCACAATCTATTCAGATTGTTACCCAGGAATCTGAATCTTAGTCTCAGGCCCAACACATATTAAATGGGCTGAAGTCACCAGACTGGCAGAGTTCTAACAGGCATTATCAGTTTATTAATATGGAAAAATAAGAACTGGAGGTTAAGTCCACAGACTGTGTTAAGAGTTGAGAATGTAGGTTCTAGCACAGTCCAGAGAAACACTGTTAAAGGACCACATACAGATAATAAAGAACTTACAGGGGAATCCTCACCTCCCATACAGTAATGCTCGTGACATGTGGGTCCCAATTAAGGAAAATGCATTGAAAGGAATTTTCTCATATACTATTCTTCTCTAATTAAATTTTTATCTGGTTGATCCTGCAGCCTCCACCGCCACGTTTATGAACTGTATGCATGAGTGTCCGCCGTGGCCAGCCCTCTGATGATGTGACTGACGGACTGAGTCACGGGAACCTCTATGTGCGGCAAGTCACTTAGATGCCAATACTGTGAAGGAGCGCGTGATCGTGTTTATTCTATCTGTACCGATCGTGCTAAACATAGTTCTGGTGTGCCCTTCCTGTTGTTTGCTATTAGTTTTTCTCAATTTGCCTACTAGGTTTATGGCTTCTCTTACTCATTTTACAGCTTCTAGGGATCTCCATATTACCATGGTTTATTGCTGTTCTTTTTCCTACAATGCCTCCTGTCCCATGTGACACTGATAAATCTAGGACCATAAATTCAGTACTGGTTTATAGTAAACTTTACAGCAGACAGCTGTTATTTTAAATCACTTTCCTTATCCAGTGGGCACTAAAGGCTACTTTTACAGCTCAGCAATCAGTTGAGGTCTAACTCGTGGCTATTGTGTAAGAAACAGCTATAGTTTTACTAATTATAGCACTGATAACCTAGTGTAATTTGTGTGCTTTTATGACTGGGTATAGTTTGATGAAATTAAAAGATTTAAAAGCAAAACATTTATTTCTGCTTGTTAGAACCAGACAAACATATATAAAGCAAATATACTGGATTATTTAGTTGAGGCTGGAATATCAGGCTTTTACCTTCAGATTATTGCTGCAGTACTTTCCCTCCCTGAACCAGTGGTCCCAGACGCATCACTGTCACAGAGACAGGAAGCACTGTAGGACAAAGAAGAGCAATAAACCATTCTAACATGGAGATCCCCAGAGGCCATAAACTGGTAGGCAAATGTAGAAAAAATCCTAATAGCAAACAAAGGAAGGACACACCAGGTCTAAACACACAAATCAAAACACTCTGCACAACACAGGTTTTGCAAATTTTCACTGTAATACTCTCCTTTAACACTGTTTGCCCTAAAACAACTGACTCACCTTTGGCCCCTTCTGTATATTTGATAGGGTGCTGGGTCTGGGTAATCCTTTCCCACCAGAGACCAGCCTGGCCTGGAGCTGCAGCGAATTTATAGTCCCAGAAGTGTTTATTCTGTTTATTCCAGCAGCAGGTTTGGGAATAGACGAGATAACTGGTAACCTGCTGGCAGGCTTGATTATTCAGTAGTTCTCTTTTGTCTTGGCTGATCTGAGGGCTGACCAGCTTTCTGGCATTTACAGGTGCACTGTGTTTGTCTATATTAAAAGACAAAATAAATGTGTATAAATATATTGCTCTGGCTTTTTTTTTTTGGGGAGACACACTTGCCATCTTACCTGTGAGATAAGGATCACCAGCTCATCAGTAACAGCGTTAAAATGTAATTCTAAAAGTTAACATTTTATCAAAGTGTCACCTTAAAATTTTAGCCAAATGACCAAACTCTCAGCCAGACCTTTAACAATTTCATTGAATTCTGATCTGTAGCCTGGGAAACTGCAGCAGCAATCTGCATACTTCAACAATTTTATAATTATTTTTTTAATGTTGTTTTCCATGTAGAATTGTGAAAACTCATGAACAACTTGGAACCTTGAGTGCGAGCAGCTGTGCGACTGGTGGTAGCAAGAGAATACTGAAAAAATGTTTAAAAAGATGTCCCTTGCTATGTGGCATTGTGCTGAACTCTGGGTCCCTTGCGCGCCACGCTGTGCTCTGGGGCCCCTGAAATTTAATTTGGGAAACAAGAAAATCTGTTATTTAAAACAAACAAACAAAAAAAAACAACTGGAGAACAAGCAGTCTAAGACACCTTGTGGGTACTGTGGCCACACAGAGTGCGTGATATCACAGTACCACACAGTGTCTGAACCAGCTTGTTCTTCACAGTTGAGAGATACTTATTCTAGATATTCTGTATATTCTCAGATGCCACCCGACGGCACTTTTAGCAGTGTGAGGGTGGTCTCATGCATTCTTAGGGTGTGAGAACTGCAATCCAAAAGTGGAGGTTCTGTTACCTGAGGAATTTAAGTGATGGGTAGTGGTTGGGCTGTGAGGCAGAACTGGAAGAGGCATGACTGGTTAAAGAGCAGCCGACACATCCCGGGCAGGCAACTCAAACCAAAGAGCTGCCTGTCCTAGGGACTAAATGAACTGGCTTTTACATTTATTTACCTCACTAGCAGGCACTTGTATGCTTTCCTAGCTAGTGCCGCTCTATCACAGATAGAGGCAGCCCTCTCCCAACAGAATCTTAATGATGGTAAATGGGGAACAGGGCTGCAGTACACTTACTGGGGTGTATCTGTACAAAATGAAAATTATGTACCTACGTAATTCTTGATCTTCTCTTGAACCTTCACCATTCATTACTGCTGGGTGTAAGCGGAGGTGCACACCTGCGAGCTTTTTTTTTGAGGGAGAGGTCAATGCCACCCATGTGGCAGTCGTACTCGTAAGGCATGCGGGTTGGCAGTTAGGTGCCGCAGACTCCTCCTCCATCCCAGTTCTGTGTAGCCAGAAAAGGTTATAGAAAAAGAGCGAGGCAAGGAACCAAGGGATAGAGAAAGGAAAATGATATAAACTGAAAAAGGTATAAGTCGAAAAGAAGATAGGGAGAGAGAACCCTACCCTAAGTGGCCACAGGGCCTCAATCCTCGGGTGGTTTAAGGAAGAAGGAGGTGGTAAAGGACAGGAAGAAGCAGGAAGGGATAAAGGATAAGGAAGGAAGGAAGGACCATCTGCCAAGGTGAATTGGAGACTACTGGCTTGAAGTTTTCGAGCAAGGATCCCACCAGTAAAGGTTGAATTACAGGTCTTGACCGACTTAAGGCAGACTTCTATTCCCACCCCTTCATCCATTAACTTAAGCAACCTAGAGCCCAGGTCTCATCAACTGCCTTTGGAGGAGTAAGTCCGGTCAGAAGAGGAGTGTGTCCTGACTTGGTGTAAGGAAGAAAACTGGTGCAGTTTTCTGCAGGGCACTGCGAAGTCCCACTTCAATAGAAGAGAACCACGGGCAACCATGAAAGGAAAAAGAGGCGGAAACTGCAACTAACTCTCTAGGACTGCTTAAAGGCAATGACAGTCAAGGGATGGCAAACCAGAGGATTACTGGAACCCCACAGGGGACACTCCAGAAGTAAGAGAATCAGAGGAGTTCCCTCACAGAGAGCTCTGAGGAACCAGGGAGGACCTCAGCCCCCAATTGGCCTCAAGGAGGGAGAGGGCAAGCAGAGCGGGGGACGGACAACCAAGAATTGAGGCCCCTGAGGGGAAGGTGGCGGAATCAGTAATGAATGGTGAATACAAGAGAAGATCAAGGATTACGGTAGCTATGTAATTTTCATATCTTCCCTTGTCAATCTTCACCATTCATTACTGCTGGTGAGTACCAAGCCCCAGGAGGGACCCAGCACAGCCCTAAAGGAACAGATCCCTCAGCCAGTGCCTCCTACTGGTGAGAAACAGGAGGGAGATCCTAGCTGTACTAGACCGAGTAAGGGCTAAGGTCACTGAGGACAGGGTGTCCCCGTGGTCGGGGGCAGAGGATGCCCTGAAGAACCCTCCTTGCCCTGCAGGAAAACAGGCGGATCTCCTGGAAGGTGCAGGAGATCACCTTGTACTGGGCAACGGTGACAATCTGGATAGACGAAGCCATGCCATCCGCCTAATGCAGATCGCTGTCCCTGCCAGTCTGGAAGCCACCTCATTGTCATCGTAAGATGCCCTTGCTTGGTGCCTTACGCAGTTCCAGACCTTGAGCAGAGAAGGCAATGACCTGTCTAGACTGCTCTGTATCAGGCAACGATGCTAACACCTGAGCCAGCATCGACCACAGATGCCTGTTATAGGCAGCGTGATGTACCTAATGTGAACCTATGCACATCAACGCACGAGCGGAAGAGAAAACCTCCGTCCCCACCGGGTTGAACTGTACAGAATCCGGATCGAGGATCGGTCATGCACCAGGCACCGAGGCCCGGAAGGAGTGTCTAGGACGCCAGGCCCGGAGGGTGAGGTAGGGAACTTAGAGACTCCTGGGGCACAATACCATCTCCTGCAGTCTGCCAGGGCTGGAGAAGGGCGTGCTGGAGACTGCCACGCGGCGGATAGACGCCTCCTAGAAAGGGATGGGCCAGGAGGGCACCACAAGATGGTGAGCACTAAATTCACTAAGGAATGAACGCACCTCCTGTTCGGTATTGGCCCTTAGAACATGGGAATCTGAAGCTCCTGAACCAGCCTTGAAAGGAATCGCTGATATTCGGTGAAATCAGCGCTGGAGGACAGGTGGACAGAGTGTTCCTCTCCCTCAGTAGAGGGAGACGAGGAGCCTGAATGTCCAGAGGACTCCAAGGAGGACAGGAGGAGACCTGTTTGTCCATGGCTCTAACGTTGGAAGAAAAGGCCGCTGCAGTGGCTCTGAACATCTCCCAGGTTAAGGGCCCCGTAGGACCCACATAGCCTGGGAAGAAGTGGGTGTCTGCAGAGGGATGGGCACCGCACTGAAAGTGTCTGACCTCTGCCAGGGCTCGAAGATCCAGAGGCTGATACCACCATACTAGGCGCCCCCAAAACCATACCAGGTTGCAAAGATAGATTGTGGGAAGGCAAACTCTGGAAGAGCCCTGAAGGAGTCTCCCGTGGCGTGCCTGAGGTTGCATGTGCCAGGAGGGCAACCCTCTGTGCTGCCAACCAAAGGTGCCTCCGAAACCGTAAGGGAAGGTGGGGCTCAGCGCACGACTCCCCCGCGGGGTGGTGGAAAGGTGTCGCACCTCACCTAGCCTCTCAACCCCTCTGACTCAGAGGTAGCCCTCTTCCTCAGTCCCAGCGAGGCGGGTTCCCTCAATCCCACAGGAACAAGGACCCCACCCCGGGGGCTGCAGCAGCACCAAAGATGGCAGCTGCCTGGGCCTCCCAGCAAGGACATCCCTCCCGAGCTGTCACCCCCAAAGGATCTGAGCCCACCTCAGCCAAAGGATCCTCAATGGCAACAGTCTCTGGGGACTCAGGGATAGGGATGTTGGGCCGACTGGCGCCGCACCCACAGGGCCCTCCAACCCGAAGAGTCAGGCCGCCAGTCCAGATCCACTTCCAAGTCATCCTCTGAAGAGGACGTGACCAGGAGGACCTCCAGGCTAGCGACCCCGGAGAGCCCTTGGCAGCGGCGCCCATGAACGGCAGTGGAACCCTGACCACTGGCGCCATGAACAGCACCGGGATCCGGGCCTATGTCAAATGGCGGTGCTGAGGATCTGCCAGTGCCGGCCCAGCAGCTGTGGGCGTGACATTGGGAGCCTGCACCTCCGAAGGTGACTGCCAAGGCGGCGCCAGCAGCACAACTCCAGGGAGGGAATCATGCTGCTCCTCTGGTGCTGCGGAAGAGGCCTCCTCCTTGGCAAAGCTGGAACTGGAGGAGGCCGAAGGAAGGGTCTAAAGTCCTGGCCTGGAAGCGGGTTGCTCCCAGGTCGCCCTGAAAACAGGCACTTGTGCCTAGTGGCCCACCGTTACCAAAGACTAAAATTTAAAAAAAAAGTACTCAAGGGCGCACGCTTGTCCTCCAAAAGTTGGCAGTGCCCCGCCGACTGTAAACACGCAGATTTCTAAGATACGGTGGTCCATGGAGAAGCAGGCGTCGCGAGTGGTCCATATCGTAGTTCGGTCCCAGGCACCAAAACAAACATCATGCTAGTGCGAAATGATACGGCCATATAGGCACCCGACACATGGGGCGCGGCGCGAGTGACACTGAAACAACAAAAGATCCCAGCGCCGTTGAAATATAAAGAACGATCTTACCAGACTTCAAACGGCGTTGGGATGAAACGAACCAGAATGGAGGTAGAAACGGCTTCAAAAAGCAAAGGCCGATGAGACAGTAAAATTGTCACTTTGACAGCAGGTGCGACCACAACGGACATGAAACAGAACTGGGATGGAGGAGGAGTCTGCGGTACCTAACTGCCAACCTCATGGCCCAACACAGCACGCGCCACAGCATGGGCTGTGCCGACTTCAAAAGCTTCCTGAAGCCAAAAGGTGTGCGCCCTGGCTTACACCCAGCAGTAATGAATGGTGAAGACTGACAAGGGAAGATCTTGCAGTTATTAAATGTTGCAGGCCACTATCGTCTGTCTGTCTGTAGGGAAGCATGCACTACTGTCCACAAACACAGGCCCCAAGAAGACACTAGCCTTTTTTTTAAATCTTGAGCAAAAAAAAAAAAAAAGGTCATCATCACAAGAAAGATTTTCCTTGTGCAGTGTTAGGATGTGCATGTGACCAGAGTGATAACCACACAGCCAATCAGGAGGCTGAATTAGCACTGATAACTTTATAAAGCATGTTAAACAATCAACCAGATTCAGAGAATCAACATACATATCTCTTCTAGAAATAAATTTCCAACTTGTAGTAAATTCCATCAGAGCCCACTGACTCTCCTAGTACTGAGCAGTCTTGGGTCTTAAACTAGATTGCTAAAACGTGCATCTGACACCAGAAGTGTGTCTCATTACCCACACCAAAAGACTCCATAAAGACACTTCAAAGTTCAGTTTGAAAGCGCTATACATGCTATAAAAGATGCCTCACACCAAAGGGAGATCTGATGTCTATTTCAATTTGCATAAATGTTTATTTTGGGGTACATCAGATGAAAAAGTGGGGATCTGGCTGCTCACAGACATGTGCTTGGTGTGTTCAAATTGACTAACAGGTGCCTTTACAGCAGAGGTTGGTGTGGATAACTACACTGGTAATGGTGCCAAGTTCAGCCATCAATCAAGATGCCGAGGTATGGAATGCATTTTTATTCTAACTGAACAATGCCAATAATGGATTACAGGCAATTCCACTTGTGTGCTATTCAGTTGTTTGCACATTCCGCTATTATGCGCATGTTTCTCAGGTTCGATTCATTCCCTACAGACTCATGTTATTTGTTTCAGTTGTTTGCAGTTTTCACAGCACTTCACTTGTCTTTTCAGCTTACCGCGAGTGTCAAGCGGTCCTAATTAGCGGCCACTTGTAAAACAATGGAGTGCTCCTGAGTCGGCTCAGGTGTTAATCCCTTGATTGCTTGACTCAGAGCAGGTGTTACCAGTGTTCCTTAAAACAAATGCGAATGCAGTCCCTTTTCAGTTGTAATTGCAGTATGGATTTCCCAAGCCGAAAAGAAATGTACTCATTCTTGAGCAGAAGGTAGTGCTTTTAGAGAAGGCTCTTTTGTCTGGGCTGTCTAGGAAAGACTTGGCAGCTGAATCTGGGGTTGCGTGTCCTGTGCATGCCAGATAATTAAGAACAGGATGCTATCCAACAATAGTGGAGCTCTGGCAGTAAGAAAGACCGAAAAGGAAAAGAGGGGAAAGATGGTAGGGTGGAGGACACCTTACTAAGGTGGTTCCACGGTTGACCATGACCATGCTATTCCCCTTTTTTGCACAAATCCTGTGTGAAAAAGCCAAAAGCCTTGCTGTGGGTATGGGGTCTGATTTTGAGCCCACAGCAGGCTGGTAATCAAGGTGGAAGGAACGGAATTGTATCACTATAAGAGGGTCCATGGAGAATAGGCAGAGAGCGACTTTGAAAGCTCTGAGCAGTGGATACAAGCTATGTTACCAACCATAACCTCTACATTTGCCGCACCCCAGACATTTTTATGCGGACGAGACAGCACTGTTTTTGGGCCACACCGAGGGGACTCTTTCGCTCAAAAGGAAATATCTGGCCACAAGAAGGCACAATAAAGTCTCCAGCATGGTCTGTGCCAACAGCTCAGGCACAGAAAAACTTCCATTGCTACTGGTGGGAAGTCAAAATAGCCCTGCTGTTTCAAGGGTAAATGTCAATGCCTTGCCAGTTCTTACAATCCCAATGCGTGGATGACCCCAGCCATATTCTGGGTGGCTAAAACTGTTGACAAGAACATCGCTGGCAGCATCGCAAACTCGATGATTGTTGACAACTGCCGGTCCTCAGACCTATCACTTTGTGCAATGTTAACGTTGTTTTCCTCCCCTGAACTGACAGCCCTGATCCAGTCCATGGATCAGGGCATCATCTAAACCTGAAGCAGCACTGCAGGAAGAAAATTGTGTGTAAAATCACTTGGCCTGGACACTGATACCAGCTTGCAGTTTAATCAGGTGGCCAAGTCAACATCCATTCTTGATGCCATTCACTTCCTTCATGCTGCATGGCAGCAGATTACCCAGGAGACCATGGCAAACTGTTTTGGAAAGCTGGCATCGGCCAACAAAAAACACAAAATGATCAGGGAAGAGCTCGAGTTTGAGCTGCCTATTTTGACGTCTCCTAAAGAAATGCTCGCTGACCACTTTGCCAAGCTGGTTGCTGTGGACAGTGACGAGCTGGTAGTGGACAGCTTACTGATGCCGACATATGTGCCTCAGTACTGAGAGACCCTAGTGAAACTCAGGGCCGAAGGCAGCGACCCTGAGGATGATGTGCCAACAACAGCTGAAATGTGGCATAGATGACCAAAATCCACCACTATGCTGACTGAGGGAGCAGTCTGACTACTTGGTTCTATGTGTTCGAAAAGAAAATGGAATCCCTGAGCACCAGAAAAGTAAAGCAGCTTAACATGAGAGACTTCTTTGCTGTGAGCTAGTCTGTCAGTGGTTCATCCAGTGATCTGTGATTTATGAACTGCCCAACTCACTTACTGCTTTGCTTTTTAATTTTAATTTATTGGCCCAGACTGTTTTAATAAAATATGCTTGCTTGCACATTAACTCGTTCTCCTGTATGACTGTTTTCTAAGTTAGTACAGCTAGGTATAGTGTTACAGTCCTCTGCAGTGTTCACATCACTCCACTAGATGCACGCCACCAGACTGCAGAATCCTATTTTCAGCAATGTGCAATTTCGGGCGGTCCATGCATATGTACACAAGCGGAATTGCCTGTACATGGATTTTGGGCACACTTCATCCTGTGTAACAGGTGGATTGGGAAGTGAGGCTTAAAAAGCATTGATAGGGTAATCCGTCAGCACTACTTCTCACAGTATTTAGCTGCCTATCACAGCTTTTGTCATTTCAAGCCTCGTTCCTGATCCAACTTCGACTAAGGTCTAATTACTTATTTTATTTCTTTTCATTATTTGTTGAGGGAACCCAATACAGTATTGTATACAACAGTCTGACCAGATTTATTTTAAAGACCCACTTCACTCTCTGACTATAATAAGTGCTGTTTTCTATATGGAATCCGTTTTTTTGTCCTTTTGCTAATTAGAAGATTTTCCACCCGACTGTACTAGCTGTGATGTGTGATATACAACACTCTACCTGGAAGCCGACTTATCTAATTCTACTGACCTTAGTCACACTTCACCATCATGAACCCCAAACGATGGCTTGGCATGCAAACAAACAAGAGGGCTGCAACGACTCCAGAGGAATACAAACAGTCGCTACATGAAAAAGCTCCCGATCTCAAAGTGAAACACTAAAGTATAAAATAGTCTACTTAGACAGATTTACTACAATCTGCTGTGGCTGTCATTTCATTTAGCTGTCATTTAGTTGCCCATTCAAGATTAGAAGGCACTGTGCCCATTCACTATATGAAGCACTACATCTAATCCTGTGGTCCCACTTATGCCCCGCCCAGCCTGGTCTCTAGGAGTGCAACTAAATATCGGCTATTGAAGTCGTCAGCCCTGCAGCCACACCGTTCCTGGGGGTATGCGCCTCATACTGGCTGCATGCGGTTCCATGTCACCACATTGACAATGATGATGTTGACATGCCCGGCCAGGACAAAAGTGTTGTCATCTTCATCCCCATCTCTAAATATCCAACTCCGAGTCAGGGCTGGTTCAGGGTGGGGACGAAACACTGGGAGTTGTAGTCTCATTGTATAGCAGACCACCACAGTGACCTGATGAGATTAATCGCTGTGGTGGACATCGCTGTATTATTCTCATTGTGCTGACGTGCTACTGCTGCATGAGTGAGAATAGGTACGCTCTAGGCTTCTGTACTCTCCGTGAGTGGTCTTCTTTCCTGTTGCTCCCTGCTCTGGGCATCCTTGGTGATCACTACTTCTGCCTCTTGCCCTTGGTGAACCCTTGCACCAGTTTCCTCCTCCCCATCTTCTAGTTCCCAGACTACTCCTGTCTATTCTCCTGGTTAGTAACACTCCTAAACTAACACCAACCCCAAAAAAACAAAAAACACACACATGCTCTGCTCAGTGAGACAAACATGGTGTGCTGCTGTAACAAAGCAGTTGTAGCAAATGCAAAGGGACACAAAATGAACAGGCAGCGTGTCCCGAAGCGCCGAGAGTTACTAACTGCTGGATGCTTTGTAATAAAACTTTTTCCCGTGCTATATTTTGGTGCTCCTCATCATGGGTGTACAGGCATCCCTTACCCCAGAAGGTCCTCAAGTTGCCCCACCCGCATCAGATCCTAAGCCAAGGATCTGCCTGCGCAATGGTCTGCTGCTGCAGCTCCTCACTAGCCCCCCAGACCAGGAGGATCTCAGGAAAAAAAAATCCCCTCAAAACCTTTCCCTTCAGGGAATTCCCTAGTTCCAGACTACCCTCTTGTCTTCAGGATCTGAACACCCTCTATGCTGGCCACTAGGACATGCTTGTAGATGAGCAGTGAGTTAATGATTTCTTCTTGATAATAATGAAAGGAAAAAGTGCGTGTGGTGATGTTAGTGAGCTGTTAAAGAGGGCAGGTTTTCCATTACTGCTCTAAATTACTGCAGCCACAGTTTACCTGTATCTGGTGGGACGTCCTGATGTTCCCACTGATGGACAGGACTGCTGTCTGGAGCTCAGAGACCTAGGAGACACTATGGTAGCTGCAGTCTCTCTTCTGCTAAGGGAGTTGAGAGCTGTGTACCAGTTGGAGTTCGGGACTGTTTCTTCAGGACGAGGAAAAAAGAAAGTAAAAGTTGGCAAAATATCTAGTGATTTACATAGCTGAAACCACAAATTAATAAAGCTTGAAAACAGAACCGAAAAGTAAAACTTTAAGTTGATTAGCAAATGTGATGTTTGTTACTGAATTTATAGTCCATTGCCTTCTACAATCTATATTGCATTTCTTTAGTGAAATGAATAGCAGTCTTGCAGTATCAGTATTTCAGTATGGTAGCAGAGTTTGAACTTCTAAATTTCGGTCTTTGGGGAAAACAACTCATAGCCAAGACCCTGCAATTTTATGTCATCAGTAACAAACTCTTGCTAAGACTCATTAGATCCAGCCTGCTCCTCGACATCACCTGAAGTCAGTCTGGAGTTACTGGGCTTCTTACCCTTCCAGTGCTCCTCTGCCCCAGCTGTCCACCCCCACAGTAGATTTTGAATTGGTTACTTATTTGTCCTCTACCACTGGCTTTGTTAGAATATTCCAAGCATCTACCACCTCCCTATGAGAAAGTACTTCCGAACATCATTTTCAGGATGCATCTGAAACAAGCTGCTATCAGCTCAGAATATTTTCCTGGTGAAACTTTAGAAATAAATAATAATTCCCCATGTCCCCAGGTTACTGTGTTTTCTTCCTCGTTAATAGGTCCCTGCAGTCCACCCTGTTGATACCGTTTCAAGAACTTGTAAGTCTCAATTATGCCCACCCTTCTTTCTCTTCGAAGGTGGTACCGTTCATGTTCTGGCCTCTCCTTATAGGTCTCTTCCCCCACTGGCCCTGCATCCAGTCTCTCATTATATGTCTCCCCGCCCACTGGCCCTTGCATCCAGTCTCTCGTTATATGTCCCCCCCACTGGCCCGCATCCAGTCTCTCATTGTATGCCCCCCACTGGCCCTGCATCCAGCTCCTCGTTATATCTCTTTCCCTGCTGGCCCTGCATCATTTTCATAGCCCTCCTCTAAACCCCCCAAATGGGGCCTGTCTTCCCTGAGATGGGTACTCAGAACTGGGCACAGTACTCCAGGAGGCGGTCTCACCATGGACCTGTAGAGAGGTCAATATCACTTTCGGCTGTCTGTTTGGAGGTAGCCATGTGGTTACTGTGGCAATGGAGCAGTTCTCTGCGTTTTGTCTGGATTTACTATGCAGCTTACTGAATGGACGTCTTCTCTTTGTGGAATTCAATAGTATGACATGGAGCAACCTATAAAACTGCATAGTGTCCCTTATTTTCCATACATAGATACACAGACATTGTCGGCAGATAAGGGCCTATGGCCACTCAGTCTGTCCATTTGAGCTTATAAAGTTCCCTTTACATTTTCTAGAAGTCTGTTGCCCTTACCCTCTGCACTGAAGTACTTCAATGCAGCAGATGTTTTGGTCGGTTCAATATCACCTCTTTCTTCCGCTGGTGAACGCCTCACCTGTACAACCCAGTATTCTGCTCACCCTCCCTATATGCCTTACTGCATTGGGTTCAGGACTTAAGGTTATCACTGATAATGACTCCCATGTTCCTTTGTACAGCAGTCACAACCACCCTCACTGTCCCCATCCACTAGTACGCTCTAGGGTTTTAGACCAATATACATAACCTTACCTTTCCTGGCACTGAATTTAAGTTACACCTTAGATCACTTCTCCAGTCTTTTCTACTCATGTCCACTCTCCCCAGATCTTGGCATCATCACCAAAGAGACAAACCTTACTGTATACCCTCTACTATACCACATGTGAAGATACTGAACAACATGCCTCAGGACCGATCCCTGAGGCAACCCACTGGGAACTCCTCTTATCCCTGAGAATTTCCCATTAACCACCGCCACTGAATTCTGCCCACCCAACCAGTTCTCTAGCCATCTGGTGAGTTTGGTCTTCACCCCTAGGTCCTCTAGGTTTTGTTTTAAACTAGCCTTCTGTGTGGTACAGAGCTGATGGTCTTGCTACAGTCCAAGAAAAGCACATCACTGCGTGTCCCTGTCCACTGCCTTCGACACCCAGTCAAAAAGTTGATTAGGTTAGTTTGGCATGACCTTCCTGCCATGAACCCATACTGCCTCTTCTCCTGTAGTCCACATTAGCCTCCAGGCACTCCTCGATGACGGTTCCCAGCAGCTTTCATATCTAGGTCAGGCTTTCTGGACTGTAGTTTCCCAGTCATCTCTGTCCCCATTCTTGTGGAGTGGCATCTCATTAGCTTCCCTCTAACCCACTAGCACGACCCTTTCCATGTAGCAGTTAAAACATCAGCCAGGAGTGTGGCTGTCGACTTGCCTCTCACCACACTAGGGTTCATGCCATTAGGTCACAGTGATTTATTCATTTTAGGCACCCCTTCCTGCACTGTTTTTCAGATACCACTCCTACCCCAGGTCAGCTTCCCTGTACTCCCAGGCCCTGATCCCACAATCTGGCAGAGGCCGGTCTTCTTTCATTATAAATACTGAACAATAATATTTGTTTAGGATATCTGCCATTCTGCTGTCATCCTCCATCCATCATTTTCAGTCTTCAGCCTGACAATTCCCTCTCTTCGTTTCCCTTTTCTGTAATATAACAAAGAACCCCCAAATTTAACTCCTTCTAAAGTTCTGAGCTCTGTATTTGCATTTACCTTTGTAATGGTCCTGCTCATTCTCCTCCAGTTTTCAAAACATTTTACCAACTGTTCTCATTTTACGCCACTTGTACATCTGGATTGCTGTCTGCTTAGCTCTACCCACCTCCCCTGCCCTCTGGTAAACCACACTGTTTTTTGTACTTTCTATTTTACCCTCCTGCCTAATGTCTATATGTATTAGTTGTTATTTTTTGCTTTTCTTCCGATAGCTTATCCCGGCCAGCCATCCTACCACCACTGATGGACCCAGATTCTCCGAGCACAGTGCCCCCTGGATGCCCCTCGGCAGAGCCTTCAGAGCCTCCCCAGTGCAACTCAGTCGGGTGCTTGTTAACGGATGTGCTGGGGACCCGGTCCACTACGGGTGGAAGGCATCACTCAGCATGTCGGAGGCATTTTTCTTTTTCTAAGGGGGCATGTTAACGCAAATGTCACGACAGGACCATGTCATATGACAGACACGCTCCTATGGAGCTATGCTCACAGGTGCTCTGGTCATCGTGCCACCCAGGAGCACCGAGTCACATACAACCCCCCGCAGAGGTGGAGAGCGTGTTATGGCTACTCAACCCACCCCTGCTCGGCCTTCAAGCGTCCCAGAGTCCATTTCTGAACCGGGTCGCCCATCACAGAGGTAAATCTTTCCGCTGGGCGGCTGTATTAGCTGGTTTAGCTAGCCCCTCTTGATCATACTCCACTTGGCCTCCGCCAGCTCTGCTCTCTACCTCAGCCAATCTTTCCTGAGCAGCTCACCCATTTTCTTGAAATCTAGTCCCCTCCCACAAAGCGAGTTGGAGTGATAGGCTTCCAGTTCAATCTGATATCCACTGAACTGTGGCCACTGGTCCCCAGTGTCTCCACTGTCCACTTCCCCAAGAAAACCTCCATTAGACAGAACTAGATCCAGGATAGCACTTACCCTGCTAGGTTCCATGACCCACTGTATGAGAAAGCAGTCTTGCAGCATCTTTACTGCTTGGCTGCCAGGTTCACCCAGTCCATGTCTGGTGGATTCAGGTCTCCCATTAGTACTACTTCCTCCACGCCATTTCCTAATTTCATCCCCTAGTACCCTGTCCTTGCCCTCCCTTTGACTTAAAGGTCTATACACTTCACCCACTCTGTTTTCTTCTCTCCACTTCATGTCGGCTGCACCCAAACTGACTCTACATCTCCCACTGATGCATCCACAGTGGCCTTTATGCTCTCTTCTGTAGACAAACCCACCTCTCCTCCATTACTCTTATGCCTGCCCTTACTATAGATGGCGTGAGCCACGCACAAGGTCCCAGTCATTACTGTTGGATGGCCAGGTTTCAGTTATGGCAATGTCAAACTGGGCCTCTGCCATTACCATCTGAAGCTGCTGCTTTCAGTACTTGGGGTCCCAGGTTTGATTCCTAGTCAGGACTAATGGCGCATCTGCCCAAGTAGAAACCAACATAATAAACTGATGGTGGCAGCACTGGTGTGACAGGGGCTAAAACAGTAAACATGATGAAAAAAAAAAACAGCCTACCTACCACTCTGAGGCCTGCTCCCAGGGAGGAGTTGGACACTTCTTGGGGTTGACTTCCTAGTAACTTGTTGTTTATGTACTGGGCCATGATCTGTCTCAGTCCTCTGACTTTTACATGGCGTCAGCACCTTCTGCAGGGTGTATTTGCCTTTGGGACAGTGCAGCTGGGGAAACCAATGGGAGATGCTTTCCAGGTCCACTGTGGGCAGAAGTGCTTTAACTGGACTATCTTTCACTATATAGGTTTCTCTCCTTGGACTCCTCGGGCTTTTCTTGCTCTTGCTGTCCTCTTGTAACAAACGGATCTTTGATTTGGCATCTATCTCACAGTTTAAGTTGCTGCTGGCAATCCATCCACTGTTTGCTTGTCCATCTGCATTTTCTTTTTCTAAAGGCACACCTCTCAGTTCTGCTGCTGGTCGGTTTGCCTCTTTGGTTATCTCTTCTAGTTTGTCAGCACTCAGGGGCTCCAGTTCAGAAGGTGCTCTTGGCTTTTTGTATGTTTTCAGTGCTACTAATGTTCAGATCAATGCTCAGCGCAACGCATTTCTCTACATGCTTTACAGGAAATATGTCATTTTCATCAACCTCTTCTTCTTGACTGTAGATAATGGAAGGAATACAAGTTCAACACATCACAGAACCAGTAAGAATCTCAGTGCAAACATGTATTTTGATTGCTCTTGATCAAATGGAAAAAAATACAGTTGAACCTGAAAGTCAGTGTGTGCTACAGTTTATTTTAAAGACCAGATAAGGACCCCAACAATGGTCCATCGAGTCTGCCCACCCCCACTCATCTCCTTTTCCACGCCCCCCACTTACCAACTCCATACATCTGTCCCATACCCTCTGTATCCCTCACTGCTTCAGGCCCCCACCACCTCCTCTGGTAGTTTGTTCCATGCCTCCACCACCCTCTCCATAAAGAATCGCCTCACATTGCCTCTAAATCTTCCTCCTTCCAATCTAAGGCTATGCCTCAGTTTTAGCCCCCCTCCTTCACCTTACTGATCCCCTTCACGACTTTAAAGTTTCAGTCATGCCCCCTTTCTGGTCTCCAGTGGGTACGGATCCAGTTCCCTGCACCTCTGCTCGTGATGGGCTTCCGCTGCACACCCTGCACCATCTTTGCCTGCCCTTCTCTGAACCCTCTCCATCCCATCTATGTCCTTACAGGTGCGGGTCTCCAGAACTGGACCTGCATTCAGGTGTGGCCTCACCATGGCTTTGTAAAAGAAGCATCAGTACCTCCTCCTCCCTTCTTCAAAGACTTTATATTATCAGTGTAAATTTAGGAGGGTACATAACAGATGGTGCAAATGTGGAATAACAAGCGTGTCAGTATGTTCAGCATGCATGGCTGAGACTGAGGCCGCCATAATCTGTGAGGCAGCGTTGTTCAAATTTCCTCCTTGCCAATCCTCTTCTTAATATAAACAGACTGCACTTACAGTTTGAGTTCTTCAGCTCTGCCACCAGAGTGGCAGAGCCCTCAGACAGAACCTGCCTCTATGGCCGGCAGGGAAGAAGTAAACTGAGGGCTACAGGATGTGGCGGGAGGATCTGGTCTCCCTGTAGCGATCAGTTTCCTGCTTGTCACGTGGTTCCAGGAAGGATCTCCCACTAGTTATGAGCCCAGAGACCAGCTTAGAGAGAGACTGAGGAGGTGCTGCTGCTGCTCTAGCACACTGGTACAGGAGACTGGGTGAAATGGAGCACTGAAACACAATACCAAAATTCTGTGCTACTAGGTTTAGCTCTTAAAAGTGCAGCAGCTGTTGCAGAAACGCCTGATTAGGACTAGCAGCAATAATTCAACATTTTTAAAATACCTCTTACATCAGTTATTTTAGTTTGAGATAACTTAGTTTTATTATGTATCATTTATCACAACATGGTTTTACATATATGGTGATATGTGTTTTATCGTAACTAGACTGGGCCAAATTGGAAAATAGTCTAAATGGGTGTTTCTGATTTAAACACTGGTGTTAAGGGCCATTTAGAACTTTACCTTACCAAAGAAAGGACGTAATAAAAACTGAGGGGTACAGAGGAAAGTGACTAAAATAGTCAATGGCCTAAGAGATTTGAACCATACAGCGTGACAAGGAATTAAACCTTTTACCTTAAAAGGAGGTACCATTGAGGCGATTCTAATCCTTGTTTACAAGTCCCTAGGTGATACTGGATTACTTAAAACTCTGGGTACAGATCGGTTTTGGCTATCTCCGCATGAAAATGCCCTTTATTTTACAAGACAGTAATACATTACTAAGGCACACAGACTGTCCCAGAGTCTGAGTCTGCCATGCATATCATCATAAACTCAGTCTCAGGACACCCTGACTCTTTGGTCTGCAGAAGTGGCGGGCAGCAAAGCACCTGGATCAACCAGATTTAAAAGGATTTATTTAAATAAAACACAATTTCTGCAGACATACTGAACTGAACAAATTATCTGTAAATGGGAAATGCTTAGTTGGCACTACTAGGTCCGGACTGCTGCTCAGCTGCTCGTGACAGTCCGCTTAACAAACATAAACTAGATCATACAGTTCTAAATGGTCTGTACCAGCAGTGAGGCCACACCTGGAGTACGGAGCCCAGTTCTGAGACTGCACCTATGTAATTGGAATCACTCAATGAGTTAACTCAGTCCCTCGAAATGGCCATTTTGTATCAAGACTGAGCAATGGAATGTTCAGAGTTAAAAAGCACTATTGGAAGAATACCAGTAAAGATGGAACAGTAGGAATGGAATCAGTATTAGAAAAACAGGCTCTAAAGAAACACAGGCTTGCAGGTTACATCTTTACAGCACTGCATACAAATATTTACAGCACAGAATACAACTAGGACCACTAGTAGCATTAAATCTCCTTGGTTGTGCACAGATATTACTAAGACAGTGGTTCATGTTAAATCATAGATCAAAGAGGCGCTCCAGGCCAACTGGAAGCACACAGTTTCCTAGTACAGAGACACTCTTCTGCTGTATAGTGTTTCATGTGCTTCGTGAACTGGAAACTGGCATGTTTAGGGCGTTTTAAAAGTTTATTATTTTTTAAGTTATTGATAAACTAGGACAATAACATACTCCTGGGCTGGCTCCATGGCGCCCGAGCAAAGGGGTTCTGCTCGCAAGCTGGTGAGACCTGGTTCACGCCTCGAGCCCAGGTACCAGGAGCGTGAGACCAGCAGGGAGGGGATTCAGAGCGTCCATTGGACACTTCCTCCAGGGGTCAGGCCTTGGCACCTGTGGGCAGATTAGGCTGACGTGTGTCTCGACATGCCCGCCCAGACCAGCTGTGCTCACACATGGCAGAGAACTGCTTGCGGCTGGGTCGAAAATGGAAAAAGGAGCTTCACGCCTGCCGACAGACACCAGCCCCCACCGCCATGAACTTCAGGAGACAACCCAGACCGACTCCACAGCACCCAGGATACACCGTTAGCCAGTAAGGCTCTTCCCCACGGAAGAGGATCCGCCCGATGAAGAGGATATGTCAGGTTACCTGGGGGGGCTGCGATAGTTGGTGGCAGAGGTCAGAGATTGGTGCGGGGACCTAACACACCAAAGGGTGGCTGGGCGTGGGAAGCTCCAAGTGGGGTGGAGCATAAATAGAAAAAAATAAATAACACACTCATATGTCCCTGATGTACTCTTAGGAGTGGAAGAGTGGCAATTTACATTCTCTTAAGGGGTAAGAAACATCGCCTTTGGTTTGCAACCTTCCCACCCTAAGAATGTGCATGAGGCCACTTTACACTCCTAAGCATGCTTTCAGGGGACGATAAATATACAAAAATGTTTATATAACTGATTATGCACTCCTTTACCACCTATAATTTTGTTTGCTTTGGAATAATAGTTTTCCTTTTTTTTTTTTAGTTCCTTGATAATGCTGCCCTTGCCTAGCCTCTTATTTATTTCTACAATTACTGATCAGTTCCAGAACCTGCTGACATCAGCTAGGAGGAGGCCCTGCAATGCAATGAATTTGTGAGCTTCTACTCAGCTGATGTCATTGGGTTATGTAGTTGATCAGTAATTATGAAAACTGATTCCGTAATGAGTAGAAAAAGTCTAGGTACCTGATTGGCCGAGGACCCTGCAATCATGATGAATATCCCAGCACAACAGCACTGGAAGAAGATCCATGCCCTTTCTGGACGTTACCCTGAATCACTACACTGGCACAACCTGCACCCAAAATCACTACACTGAGCAGCATTTGAAAGCTGTCTCCCACTCAAAATGGGGAGGGGTCCTCAAATCATTTATTTTGTTCTGCAATTTAAAATTGCATGGCCTCCTTCCTTCACAGGTTCCAACCTCATCAGCAGTTTCAGTTCCTGCTAGCTTCCGACCAAAGACTACCACCGACTGCAACATGCATTCAAACTTCACACAGCCCTGCTTAAACGGCTGTGTCTGCCAGTCCAATAACCCCGGTGGAGATGCCTTTCCTAGCTTCTTTTTCCTACTGAAATCTGTTGCACAACAGTATCTCCCTATGCTGTACTTTTACCTTTTCTCCCCTCTGGTGAGGTTGACCACCTACATCAGTATTTCTATTTCTCACTAAATCTTTTTTCCTACTGCCTTTATTTCGAAAGTTAAATATCTCTATATATCCATTCCTCACCAAGTACTCCCCGAAATAATGCACCAGGCTAAGGCCAGCTGGCAGGAATGAAAAAAGGTGCATTTATGGCAAAAGATATAAAGTGACTTTAGATATACAAGGTGCTGATTGAAATAAAGTGCATATAGTACATCTTGTGCCACATTATAAGTTTAAAGTGCTGCGAGTGCTTAATGAAGATAAGAAGCTACAATGCTTATGTCATTTGAAGTATATGGTGCAGAGATATGCATGAATAAGGAAATGTGTAAATGGCAGCTGAAATACAATAATGACCACTTAGATAGCTGGATTATGAATCAAAAACAGAGTGGCATTATCCTTATGCTGTTCATGTTCTTTGCTGCCGCCCGTTGTTATATAGCTGCCAAAGAAATCCTGCATCAAAGCAGGAACTGTTTGAACGAAGGCAAACTTTTCTTTTACTTTTGCTGCCACTCGGTATTTATGTGAATAATTACTGATGCCCTGTATTATTAGGACTCGGCTGCTGGCTTTGGATAAAATAGGCTTTAGAATTGTGCCAGCTAGCCGTGGAGAGTCCTTAAGTAATGTAAGTAGCTAGTCTAGGCTGCTAGAGAGGAAGGCTCTCAACGCAAGCCCCAGTAAATAATAAAATTAAAAAAAAAAAAGACCCTGAGGAGTCTAAGAGTGGAGAGAGAGAGAGAGAGAGAGAGAGAAAGAAAGAAAGAGCAGTTTTATTGCAAAAGGAGGAGCCTTGCTCCTTACTTGTCTCGCCACTGAACTGCTGTGTCACAGTTCAAAGCAGGGTGGCAAACATTTACTTTCCCTTTCAGCCATCCCACTTCCTAAATGAATAGAGCGCTCTGAAAAGTGAGCTTGAAAATAGAAAGGAATATGCTGTTCCCTGGACATTAAAAGCTACAGCCCAGGATAAAAATTATTAAAGGGACTTGCCAAGTTTATGTAGAGCCCTATAGCAGGCGGCTAAATAGTGATTATTTTGGCAGCCTGCTGCGCTGCTACAACACAGAAATCAACTGATTTAAAGGGACAGGAACGTCCCTATGTGGAAATGCTTTACAGATAGAGTAGCCCTCAGAATAAGGAGAGGGCTGCAAAATAAACAGAACACAATAAAGAAGAAAGCAAATCAAAGAATAGAGAGACACTGCAGGTCTCTAAAGGAGTCCCATAATGTTTTCTTCTCTATAGAGCCCTGAGATATGAAGTAAAGGGCTAGAGTCCATTATTATAACAATACAGCACATGTATAAATGAAATAAATGTTTGCACTGTTTGCTTATATAGAAAATAGGCGCTGATCTGTTAGCAAGATCTCAGGAATGGGCATTCTATAGGGGGACAGCGGCCCCTAGAGGACTGCATTTATACCCTGTGAGTTAAAACCTCATTATGTAACAGAGGAGGAGTTTCCCTATTTAGGGACCATTCTAGAACTAATTGGATATTATGGGAGGGACTTCCCATAAGTGGGAGAGGCTATATAAGCCCTCCTCAAACCACAAGAGTCAGATTAGCTGCATAGCCAGCCTCACTTACCTGAAGTAAGGTAAGCAGAAGGACCTGTGCCTGAACAGGAATTTTTTTTGTTGGCACCCCATCGCCAGCCAGTACCATCTGCTCAGTCATGGACCCCGGCTGCCACCCCCACATCAGCCGCCCTCCCGGTACTCCCTGGCTTACCCCCAGTGCGGGGTCGTGGCACCCAAACCCCTCCAAACCTTACGGGTGCCGCAAATCGACGGATAGGGCAGGAGTCAGCTTTGGGGCTAATTGCAGCCGGGGCAAGCATCATCCAGGCGGTGGGTGGCAGGTTTTCTGGTGTTTTGAGAGGGCAGGGGACATGAAATGACTACCACCATCAACCCACCCTCCACTGGGTGTCAGAATAGCACCGACACACTTCCGCCCTTCCCTTGGAAGGAGAGCCACCCTGAGATGCTCAATCCCTCTCCCTAGGCCAACCCTCCAACGTCCCAGGTCTGTTCCCGAACCAAGTCGCGGGATCGGGTTGACGCCCTGCCCCTCGACAACAGGCTGGCTGCCTGAACAGGAATTTACCTCCAACAGCAGGAAAAGCTGATGAATTGTTTTGAGATACCTGATGTAAGGTGAAATAGCCTTGAGCTGTTGTTTATTTTCTTGTTCTGTTTGAACTGTTTTATTTCTATTTATTTTTGTTCTACTTTTGTGTAAAATAAAAAGACACTGAGGGTGTGTTGTACCCTATTACAGTGTCCAGTGTTATCTTTATACCCACATTCCTGTGACAAGCTGCCAACCGTGGCTTTGATATGCAGCTCACGCCCACCATGCTCAACACGCCCTTGCACACACTCCCACCATACACACTATGACAGAAAGAAGCTACTGCTGACCGCAAGCGTGCTCATATTCCAACTCCACTTGACCCTGCTGCAACTGCTACCTGCGCCTCGCAGACATACCCACCAGCAACACTATAACAGAAAAAAGCTGCCATCTTACTTGCCAGCTGCTCCTGACATTCTCGGTGATACCAGATGCAGAAACGCCAACATCCAAACACATGCTGAAGCGGCACTCAAGCTGCAATGCCCATACATTGCACTTACTATAATATAAGAAAACCCAGACAGGGTGGGTGCCATCTACTGCCAATCTAAAATAGTACAATATCTGGAAGAGACCACTTATTTAGCTGGATATTTTTTTTTTTTTTTAAATTATCTTATTAGCTCACATTTCTTTTCTTTTTTGTATGCCCCTTCCTCACCATGTGCAGACTCGCTCTCAGGGTCTCCCAATGCACCATTCAGGCTGTGCCACCGGGACCGCAGGAGCTCGCTCCCAGTTAGTGCCCCGCTCCAGTAATTTTCAGGTATCTCGGATGACCCCCACCTTGGGTGGGGTGGAGAGTCCCCTCTTCCCTCTCTGAAACCTCAGGGAACATGCACTGAGCTGCACCCCTGGATCCCACGGTCACCAGTGCAGAAGCCTGTCGCCTGGCCTGGACATGGGGTATTTCCTGGTTTTCTGGTCCCCCCCTGCAGGACGTTGGTACTCAGGAAGGGCCAATGAAGATGGAGGTAGCTGAGACATGCCTTTGCTTAGGTCCTTGGCCGATGCCTGCCCCTCCCTTGTACTCTACGCCCCTCTGCTGTACCTCCACCTGTGGTCACCCAGGTGGTGGTATAGCAGTGAGGACTGCAGCCAACCCCTCCCAGAGGAGGAGAGCAGCCCGTCAGGTGCTCAAGCCTTCTCCCCAGCCAGCCCTCTAGTGACCTGAGCTCACTTCTGAACCCAGGTCACCAGCATCGCAAGCGGTAGGACTATCACTGCACCAGCGGGCGGCCAGAGACCCATTTCTAATCACAATAAAAGACACTTTAGGGTGTATTGTGCTGGGATGACAGCACACCTTGGGTGGGATGAAGCATGACGCCAACCACCCGAGAAGTTCCGTTATCCCAGCACAATGCACACGCTGCCATGCCTTATTGCTTAAACAGCATGTGGGGAAAATGGAAGTATCAACAAAGGACCCCAAAAAGGAGAATAAACAAGATTATTTCAAAGCAAACAGAAGAAAATCTACAGCTGGGAGGTTAAGGCTACATGCATGCCTAGTGATTGAATTATATTAAAGGGCATCCACAAGGGGCATCCCACTAATGGAGATTTGTAAAGCAGCCAACCGAAAAACAGTGCAGACTTTCACAAAAGCACTACTGTCTGCACATACAGTGCAGAAGGGATGCCAGCTTTGGAACTGCTGCCTTGCAGAACCTTTTGCCTAACTAGATCCTGGGCCCAGCATCCCAAGGTACTGCTGTAGAGTCTGTAGTGTGGACATTCAGTAAGGGATTCCTGTAGTCAGAACAAAAATTACTCACCGTGGTAATGTTGTCTCTTGTCAGGATCCTCACTGTATTACACTCCTAACCCTGCTTCCCTTCCAGAACCTGAAAACCGGTTGTCACAAGAATAATTTCTTTTAATTGATGTGCTTGAACATTACTATTGCAGTTACTCTACAACTGTAAAATATGATCATTAAATAGTTTTCACTGTCCTTCAATGTTTAACGTTTGCCTTCCATCTGTTTGTTTTTTATTTTGTTTCTAAAAATATTTTGAAATTTTGGTAGCCACATAGCTAGTTTTGGTAGTCACAGATCCTCCAGCTATCAAAACAAATCTGAAGCCAAATGTCAAGTGGAGCAGGACACCAGACAGAGTTTGAACCTACTTCCAAATTCTAATCATTTACATAGGGTTCCATCTTTCAGGGCGTCTCTCCCTGCCTCTGTTTGTCTCTCTCTCTGCGTGGGGAAGAAATGCAGACTGTGTAAACATCTAGTGAGGGATTCCTGGGGCTAGAAGCTGCCCACAGGATGCCAGTCCTCCCTCCCTCCACCTGCCAGCCTCCGAGTGACCAGAATGCTTTTATGTTCCCAGTGAAGCAAGCACTACGCTACCTAACTGGCTAAAAGCCTGTATTTTAAACTTTTAATTTGACTTATAAAGGTATAGCTACCCAACAAAATTATTTTATTTTTTGTGGTTTTGTGTAGGAAACCATGGCACAGCCTCATCTGTTCCTTTTAAGCACATTTTCTGTGACCAAGTTCTCCTGTGTTAAAGCTGTGTGCTTAGTTTGTTGTACTGTTCTTAAGAAAATAAAGAATTTTGTTAACTAATTTAAGTATAATCAAATCTTACCTGTCTGAAAAGGAAGGAAAACCAAAATCGAGCGTCTCATCAATGATGAATGTTACACCTAAAAGAAAAAAAAATGCCAAGATGCTACACTTTCTCCTTACACTTCTTTGTGAGATGAGGCAGGAGGCTCACAGAACAATAATCATTGTAACAATACACTGTATCTCAGTAACGTTTGAATGTCTAAATATTTTTCTAAACCAAATTGCCTTACCTCTGAAATTCCTGCAACACGTTTATGGCAACAACTTCTGTTCAACTAACAGAAAACTGCTACAAAGGTCTTTTATTTTTGTTGTTGTTAACTACAAACGTTAAATTGTTTCTACTGTCTTAAATCAGCAGTGCAATGTAAAAAAAAAAAAAAGGTTTTGCTTTTTTTTTTTTGTTTTTTGACAGTTTATTCCCTGTGCTCTTCTGAGCATTTACCTGGTACTCTTTCCCACCGGCATTGTACTATAATTCTGTAATTTGCTCAGTTATCCTTTGTTTTGTTTACATTTTTGCCACTGGCCATGTTGAACTGGAACCCCCTCTGCTCAACTGCACATGTGCATGCCTGCAGTACTACACACGGGCATCGGAAGTGTTCAGCACAGGGTCCCACTGCAGTAACCAGAAGGCGTGATGCTGACGTGAGGCGGCGCAGCTGAAAATCAGGCAGCTGCCATATTTATTGTGGCCCACAATTAAAATAAATTTTAAATGTCTAAAAACTAAAGATAGAAAAAAATATTTACAGATATGGAAACCTCATCTATGGCTGCATGCTTACAACAAAACAAAGAATTGTGATAATCATTTCCTGATTGTGTTGCACTGCTGCTTTAATACACTACTTGAAATCTTTCAGGCAAAACATTTTACACTTTTGTTTGCCAAAAATGGTAACCTTTATTACCCAAATGTGAGACCAAAAGCATGAGCTCCACTATGTGACTGGACCAAGCTTCTGAACAGAAGCCCAGTGTGGAGCATGGTTACGCCTACACCTTTGAGGTGCTGCGCAGTAGGTAGGGGCTGACCAGGAACAGTGCGCTGCCTGCATACATAGCGACTGTGCAGCATTGTATGAATGAGGAATGCACGATGGTCCGCCCTCCACAACACCAATGGCAGCACCAGCCCTCAACTAAGTGTCACTACCTGAGCGGCATAGTGAAGTCGCCCTACCCTGACAGGAAAGTGTCCACTATGCCCTCCCTGCCGGCCTCCACTCCAGCCGTCCCAGGGGCATGAACCCAGGTCCCCAGCATGCCAGAGCAGTCCCCAAACTTTTGAGAGTTGTACTAGGCCAGGCAGCCTAAAGGTTAACAAAGAGCTGTGAACCTGAAGACAAAGGCTTGAATCCTACCAGTATCACTTATCCACTGTATGACCCTGAGCAAGTCACATAAACTTAGTGCTTCCTCTCTCATTCTTAACCTCCTCTACCTTGCTTAACCACCTCTCAGGTCACCCTCCCCTACCTTGCTTAACCACCCCTCAGGTCACCTAATGGCTGATACAACTCTTCTTGGATTGTAATGTGGAAACAATGTGTTTGACAGGTGCTATAAAAAAAATTCTTCCTTTCCCAACACCAACATGTTGTACTTTTTGCAATTTTACACTTGAAAATTCAAAGGTTATGAAACAAGCTGCAATCGAATGCAAGTGCTCATTAGCCAGAAAATGCAGGTTTGATTCTGCATGGACGGATGTCGTCCCCCTTTTCTATATAGCTGCAAGATGAGACAAATCAGTTTGTGAGCCAATGGTCCGTTTGGCCACCAACCTTTAACATCTGGTAGCCAAATCAATCTTTTACTGGTCATCATTTTAAGGGCATAAAATATTTTTTAGGTAGGTAGCCAGTTGGTTGCGGACTTTCAAAATCAGGTAGCCAAACCAGTTCTTTTAGTGGTATTTGCCACCTAGCTACTCAATCTGTGCCATCCTGATACACTGTTAACAGTAATCTGATAAAAACAAGCATTTATGATAGAGATAGACGCCAAGTAAAACATGCCTACTATTTTATGAGTTGTCCATAATCCCCATCACATCATGAGTGGTGAAGCCGCAACTGATGTCACAGGTGTCATGACTCAAGTAAAATATCAGACCCATGCGATATTTTATTTATGCAATGGGTTTGTGTGGTAAAATTGTTAGACTGTTGGAGGCTGTTGTCTCAAGGAATGTGATGCTGTCTCAAGGATGTTACAGCTGTTCAAGAGGCATAAAAGATTTACCGATCTAGTGGTATATTAATATATCCCTGTTGCCTTTCTTTGGAATTTAAGTGTGATCTCACCAGCATTTCAGGTGTGAGAGCGGTAAACTGAAGTTTACAGAATAAGAGTGTCTTCACGTGCTGGGGAAAGTATTGCTCTAATAAGCTAGGAGCAATGCTCCACTTAAAGCTGATACTGGCCTACCAAATTTCAAGAAATACTCCGATTATTTTTTTTTTTGAAGAGTACCGATACTCATCCCAACCCTTGAAATGCACTGCAGATACTTAAAGGCACTGTTTTTCCAAGTTTGGAACACTTTCATTCATCAACATCATGTTTTACTCACCTAATGTCAAAATGGTGAGTACATTACTCTTGGGTGCCAATATCTGGGGCACTGGTTGGGAGTACTCCCTCAGTCTATAACTGCACATGGGGTATAACTGACAGTGGCCCACTGGTGAAATGCTGGTTGATTTTGTACAAGGTCAATAAAATTGTCCTTTAACTAGCTCCACTAACCAGTACTGGAGGGGGTATATTTCATCAAGTGCACCATTTCCGCCTGTGGAATGTGTGCTGGATGATGGATCTGGGATTTTACTAGTCACTCGTCCTGCTGTGTAGTGGCTACAAACTTATTTAAGCCTAATAGAGCGAGGGATGCACTTTTGACAAACCGTTGGACCCCCGCCTCAACTGTGAGACACTAATATTCTGTAAAGAGGACTCATGCTAGTCTGCCCTGGAAGAAATAATTACTCACCTTAGTAATTATGTTTCTTCTAATGGAGTCTTGCTGTATTCTGACTATTGCAGTTAGCCCGAGCACTCAAACTGCCCCGAGAGGAAAAGGGTTAATTTTTATGCAGAGCATAGAATGTTGAGCTCAAGCTCGGTTCAAACCTCTGTCTGCTGCACTTAGAAGCACAATTGTCAGATTCTTATGAATTAATACTAACTACTATGTGGAAATTGTAAATTTTTACTAGCCAAATGGCAACCAAATATTCTGGATCCCCAAAAGACTCAAGTCAAGAAATCCAAAATTAAAAACCAGGTAGTGAACAACTTAAGACTGTTAAATTAATAATAAACCCTCCCCCTCTCTAAAAGGAGGGAGTGCCCAAATGCACCACTGGAACACTGCACCTGCCAGCCCACTTCCCAAAAACAGGTTCTGAGAGGGAAGGCAGGAGGGAGTCAGAATACAGCAAGACTCCATTAGAAGAAACACTAATTACTAAGGTGAGTAATTTTTCTTGACAAACAACATGGTATCTTGCTGTATTCTGACTATATCTGAACTACTCAAGCAGTACCTCCATGGAGGAGGGACAGAACCTACCTTGGGAATAGGCTCTGCAGTACTGCTGTACCAAACCGAGCACCACTCCTAGCCTGGATGTCAGGGAGTAATGTTTGGTAAATGTATGGACCGTTTTCCAGGTGGCTGCTTACATATCTCTAGCAAGGAATATCCTGGCTGCAGCCAGGGAAGCAGCTGTACCTCTAGTCCAGTGTTTCTCAAATGGTGAGGCCAGCCTCCTGGGAGGCCCCAACCTGTTCAGGGGAGGCTCAAGCAGGTCTGAAAAATACTGTATTTAAATTTTGAGTTTTATATATTTTGTGTGAAGAGATGAAGCAAACTGAAAGAGGATAATAGTAGGTAAATTTTATGTGTTTATTTACTAATAGGTGACAAGGGAAGGTGAATGAGCCAAGGCACATTTCAGGTGTACCTGGAAAGGGTAGGGAGTGATTACATTTCAAAAGGTAACTGCAAAACAATCAAGAAATACACTATGAACAATAATGCAAACAAATATGAATAATAATGAGTGGTGGTAACTGATCAATTTGTAGACTGATGGTAGAACAGTCCAAATACAAGGGTTGAGCATAGAAGTGCTAAGAGTAATAGCAGGAAGGAGCAAAGTCAGTAATCCCAGAGAAGTTGCTTAGGAGCAAGGAAGGAGGGAGAGGCAAAGTATGTAGGAAGGTTATTTCATATAGAGAGAAGCAGTCTGACCCATGAAGGTACTGCAACAAGGGGTAACAATGGTTCAAGAATGAAAATAGCGACCAAGTAGGCTGGCCTGGGAGGGGCTTACAATAAGCTGAATAATAGTCTATTTTATTTATTTGTTATTCAGATAACACCTTTGAGCACAGGAGCATCTTTTAAAGGTCCCACATCAGTATGACAAAAAGCTAAATGTGAGCCAGGTACTCAAAAGGTTTAAATTTATTCATGGCATGCTGCACAAAATACAGTATGTTTTTCTTTGGGAGGCCCAAGATTATTTCAGTTTGGGAGGCTCAAAATCTTTCCATGGATTTGGGGAGGCTCACAGTGACAAAGTCTAAGAACTATTGCTCTAGTCGAATGAGCCCTCAGACCTGAGGGAGGTATTTTGCCTAGCTTCTCATAGCAGAATTGAATACAAGCGATAATCCACCTGGCAACAGTTCTCTTAGTGGCAGGTTTGCCTTCCCACTTCCCCATAAGTGAGAAACAACTGGAGGAGTCAAACCTGTGAACCTTAGTACGCTCAATGTAGTAACTAAGGGCTCTTAACATCCAAACTGTGTAAACTTCTTTCTCCTGGAAGAATGATCAGTGAATAACACAGGGAGACACAGATTTGTTCAGATGAAAATCTGAAACCACTTTAGATAAAAACCTCCTGTTGGTTCTAAGGACCAACTTATCTCTATGAAATTAGATAAAATCAGGCTCCACTGACAGAGCTTGCAATTCACCGATACGCCTGGCAGAGGTAATAGCTACCAGAAACACAGTTTTCCAAGTCAAGTACTTAAGCTCTGCTGAAGACAAAGGCTCAAAAGGGGGTTGCATAAGCTAAGCAATGCAAACATTAAGATCCCAAGCAGGGGTAGGATCCTAAAGGGGATTGGTATGAAGCAATCCCTTGAAAAATTACAGAATACAGGCGAGATGACAGTGAGGAAGGCTTTCCCACTTACAGAAAAGCAGAAACAGCTGACAAATGTACTTTGAGAGTAGCTGGTCTGAGGCCTAGGCCATTAAGATGAACCATATAATCCAGAACTGTAGACAGTTCAGCAGTGTCAGGGGATATATGCTTCTTGGAACACCAAATGCTGAATCTTTTCCATTTGGAGTTATACGTTTTCTGGTGGCAGGCTTTGAGAGGCCTTGAGAACATCCAGAACCCCTTGGGACAGATGCAAATCTGCATACTCTAACTCTTCAAGAGCCATGCCTTGAGACTGAGAGACTGAAGATTGGGTTACCAAATCCTCCCCTGAGAGGAGGTTAACAGGTTGTCATTCCTGGGAAGAGACAGGGAAGATGGACTGCTAGGGACAGCAACAGGGGTACCAAGGCTGCCTGGCCCAGTCTGGAGCAATCAGAATAACTTTGCAGGGTTGTGACCTTATCTTGACCAGAACCTTGAACAGTAGAGGAAAAGGAGGAAGGCATATAGAAATTTCCTCCCAGTTCAAGATCAGAGCATCCAGAGGACTGAGCCCAAGACTGGGGTCTGCAACAAAACAGAGGAAGTTGGTGATTGTCTGGGGCTGCAAGATCCATCTCTGAGTGCCCCACCTTGAAAAAAAAATCACTTTCAACATCGAGGGTCCAGGGACCATTCGTGATGGCCCTGGAAGATCCTCTCAATGCATCTGCTAGCACATTGTCCTTCCCTGGAAGGTGGACTGCTATCAGAGAGGTCTGCAGAGAATAAGCTAGGGACCACAATTTCATGGCTTCCATGCACAAGGCAGAGAACAGTGCCTCCTGCTGTTGATGTACCACATGGTGGTGGTGTCGTCTGTCCTGACCTGAACCACCTTGTTCTGCACGGACCCAGAGAAAGCTTGCAAGGCCAGAAAGACCACCCTGAGTTCCAAGAGATTGATATGAAGAAGGGATTCCTGGGGGACCACAGTCCCTGGGCTATGAGAGCCCCCAGATGGGCTTCCCACCCCAGTAGAGAAGCATCCGTGGTTAAGACCACAGAGTGAGACTGAGTGACGAATCGAGCTCCTTGTCTGAGGTTGCCCTGATCCTGCCACCATTGGGGAGCCTGGATCAGAGTCTGAGTCACTGGAACTAGTTTGGTTAGAGATTTTTCTTCTGAGACCAAAAGGCCCTCAGGTGAAACTGAATGTCCCTCATCTGAAATCTGGCCCCTTGGACCACTGCTGCAGAAGCTGCCATGTGGCCCAGAAGCTGAAGGAAGTGCTTGCTAGCCGAGAGACCAGAAGGTGGAATGAAGAAGCCAGCTCTACATAGCCCTTGCCCTTTCCAGGGAAGAAAAGCTCTTGCTTTGACTGTAACCAACTCTGCACCTATGAAGGTGAGGAGCTGTACAGGCTCGAGAACTGACTTGGGAAGACTGAGAAGGAATCCTAGGGAAGTGAGCACTTGCTGAGTCACTAGCAGGTCTGACTCGACTTGGTCTGGGGACTGACCCACAATGAGCCAGTCGTTCAGGTATGGAAATATTCTTCCTTCTTAAAAGGCCACTACTACTGCTAGGCATTTTGTGAATACCCTTGGAGCTGATGTCAGGCCAAAGGCATAGCTTTGAACTGATAATGGCCTGAAGGCAATTCGAACCTGAGGTACTTTCTGTGGGAGCACCTGATGGGAATGTGAAAGTAGGCATACTAACATACTAATTGCCAGCAGATTAGGCCTTCACGGTCTCAGCAGTCTGCTCTCAACCTCAGATCCCTAGTTGGGTGCCAAGGCGCCCCCTTGTGTTCCAGAAATCCCTATCATCCATCCCACCCCAGGCCAGGCCATCATCTGATACATCTGCTTTCTGTGTCTGTCCCACTCTCTTGAAGCCCTCCACTGTGGATCTCTGAACCAGCTCGCCAGGCAGTGCATTCCAAGGGTCCACCACCCTCTCAGTGAAAAACCTCCTCCTCTTCCCCTCACCCTTCCACCTTCCAACTTCAAACCATGCCTCTGGTGATACCTCCCTGCTTTAGTCTAAAGATCCCTCCATGTTTACCCTATTTATTCCTTGAGGTACTTGAAGAGCTCAATCATGTCCCCTGTCTCTCCTCTCCTCCAATGAAGACAGGCAGAGCTCCTCAAGTCTGTCCTCATACGTCAAATCCACTAGTCCTCATATCATCTTAGTTGTCCTCCTCTGTACCCTCTCCAGGAGCTGTATGTCCCTCTTCAAGTGTGGTCTCCAGTACTGTACACAGTACTCAGGGTGTGGTCTAACCAGTCCATTGTACAGCTGGCAGAATCACTTCCCTGCTCCTAGAGGTGTCCCCTTACGATGCATCCCAACATCCTGTTTGCCTTGCTAACCGCTCTCCTGCATTGCTCAGAGTTATTCATACATGCATCCACCATGACCCCTAGGTCTTTTCCCGCTTGAGGCCTCTAGCGCCTCCCTCCCAGGGTGTACCTGTGTTTAGGGTTTCCCTGCCCAAGATGTAACACCTTGCACTTGGTGATATTGAAATTTTAATTTCCATGTGTGAGTCCAGCTTTCCAGGGTGTCCAGGTCCCTTGCAGGGCCAACCTCCCTCTTCTCCCTCAACTACTGCTCCCATCTTGGAGTCATCAGCGAAGACTCATTTCACACCCTATACCTCCCTGATATCCAATATGTATGCATTAAACAAGATTGGACCCAGGACCCGAGCCCTAGGTACCCCACTACCGACCTCTCTAGGGTTTGAGGCTCCCCACCGACCACTACTCTCTGGGTGCGTCCACCCCGTCAGTTTCTCCACCAGACCATTGTGGGGGACAGAGTCAAATGCCTTGCTGAGCCCAAGAATAATACATCCACAGGCTTTCCCTGTCCAGTTCTGACATTACCTATTAGTGAGAACTCCACAAGATTGGTTTGACATGATCTACCTGGCACAAACCCATGTTGCCGACTATCCAGGCGTCCCACCTCTCCAAGTACACCCTAATCGTTCCTTTAGTATACTCTCCATTAATTTTCCCACCACAGAGGTCAAACTGATGGGTCTACAGTTACCTGGTACTTCCCTCGACCCCCTTTATGGATTGGCACCACATGTGCCTCTCGCCAATCCTAGGTACCCTCCCTACCTCAAGTGACCTGTTGAAGAGCTCCTCCAGGGAGGCTAGCCAGTCCCTGGCCTTACAGAGGGAAGGATTATTCCCAGAGTCACCATTTGAATTTTGGTTTTAAAGATATTTGTTCAGGTATCTTAAGTCTAGGATGGGTCAACTCCTCTGTCTTTTGGGGTAAGAAGTACCTGGAGTACAGACCTTTGCCCCTGTGCAATGTAGGAACTCTTTCTCACCCTTTAGAGCCAGTAGAGATGAAACCTCTGCCTCTAAGGCAATGGTTCGGAGATGCTTGCAGGTGGAAAGATCTGGCCCTCAGCTTTGGAAATTTCCTGAAGCTGAGAACCAGCCCCTGGCTTACCACCTCCAGGACCCACTTATCTGAGGTAACAGACATCCAGTCCTGGACAAAGTAAGTCAGCCTGCCTCCTACAGGAATGGGGAGTCGACCTGGGCTAACACATGCAGGTGTCTGCTTGGCACAAGCCCTAGGTTGAGGGTGGATGCAGCCCTGCTCATCCCACTTCTGCCTCTCCCTCTCAAGAAACCCCTCTGAGGAAAAGGAGAAGAGGCCTGTGCTTGGTAGAAGGGCCTATGAAAGGCCTTCCCTGCCCCTAGCTTGCTGCCTTTGAGCAGTTGCCTGCCTTTCCTTGGCCTGTGCACTCCTATAGGAGGTCCTATACTCATCCATCTTTGCATGTAATTCTTGGTCTGCTCCCCAAACAGAGAATTACCCACCACAGGGAAATCCATGGCCTTAGCCTGGGTGTCCTGTGAGAGACTAGTACATCTGAGCCAAGCCATTCTCTGAAGAGCCACAGATGTAGCCATGACTCTAGATGACACATCATTGGAGTCCACAGCAGCATGGAACTGTACCTTAGATGCCTCAATTCCATCAGCAGCCACCCCTCCAGCTCCGAGGTAGCTGGAGGGAGGCCTGCTTAGCCAGTGCCAGTACAGTGTCCCACCTGGACTTCTGGTACCTGGCTGCATAGGTCATATAATTAGCCTACCTGAGTCCCAAGGCAGATGCCATGTACTGTTTCTTTGCCATGGCATCCAGCTTCCTAGAGTCTTTATCGGGAGGGTGAAGCCAAGGGCATATTAGCCTTATCACAGGCTGCAGCCTGCACAACCCCAACATGGCTGCACTGTTGATACAAGTACTCTGTACCTGAACCTGATAAGGTGTACTTTTGTCCATCCTTCGTTGACAGAATTTGGAGTTTTAAAATCTTTTGTGTCTGTTTCCCAAAAGACTTACGAGGGAATAGACAGTCTCTTGGACTCTGGGATGTCCATCATCTCCACATAATCAGGTTCCTCTTGTTCCTCCACAGGGAGCTGGAGGGTTTCTGCCACTTTCCTGTAAAACATGTAATGGGAAGGGGACTCAGAAAGCCTAGGAGGAGAAACACCAGAAGGCCTGTCTGGGGAGATGTCCGTTCAGTGTGCTTATCCAGACCTTCCCCACCACCGTCGTCATCATCATAATCTTCGTCCCCTCCAAATCCGTTCATTAAAATCTTCAGAGGCATAACCTTGAACTGGAGGAACTAACCAAACCGAGTGCCTGCCAGAAGGCACCGGATCAGATGGAACTGGGCAAGCAATTCTACAATCCTTATCACTTTGGCAATCTCTTCGGCGGTTGGAAAATGGGTCTCTGTATCCAAACCGGCCGATTTTTTTTTTTCTTTGTCTTTTGGTAGAACCGATCCCTCAGGATCGTCTCTCCTCTTATCCGAAGTATCGCTGGTCAGGAGGAACTCCCTCAGGTTCTGTCGAATCCAGACCAGGCTGGCCATCCGGGTCAGCGGACTTCACGAGCCTCCTTATCCCTAAGCCTACCTAATCTTATTTCCAGGGTAGACTTAGGGAAATATTTACAGATTGGCAGTCTGAATCGAGGTGGTCGCACCCCAGACAATAAACACAGGTGATGTGGGGATCAGCCTTAGCAAAGACCTCCCTACACACACTGCAGTGTTGAAACCCAGTGGACCCAGTTTTTCTTTTGGGTTTCTCAGACATAGCCATCTAACCACAAACTTACCCTTTTATGGCAAACAACCAGGCAGCACCCTTATCGTTTTTCTAACTTGGTGTCACAGGTATTGGAAAAAAAAAAAAAAACTGAAAATGCGTTTTTTTAAACCGATAACGACCGGTAATCGCCTCTAGGTGTAGAAACAAAGACAGAATATATAATTCACTAAACGGGCCGGTTCAGCTGAACCGCTCTAAAATCATTTTACAATTTCCACAAGTTTTCTATGTCTAGTTCACTACCTAGTACTTACTGTACCACAGAGATCTGAATGAAACTTGCGAAAAAATAATCAATGATAAAACCAAGACTTTCACCCGACTTTGGAACTGCGAGCAAAGGAGAACTCTCCGAGCGCACTGCTCAAGTAGGGCAGAGTAAAAAATCTGACGGTTGTGCTTCTAAGTGCAGCAGACAGAGGTTTGAACTGAGCTCGAGTTTCAACGCTCTATGCTCTGCATAGAAAATTAACCTTCTTCCTCAGGGGTTTGAGTGCTGGGGCTAACTGCAATAGTCAGAATACAGCAAGACTTCATGTGGTTTGAAACAGCTGATTCATTTGAGTTTTCTGAAGAATGTTAGGAGTGCAACGAAAAAGTTATTCAAAAGCTAATTTTCTGCTATGGTTATGAAAATCTTGGCAGAACTGTTGATTTGGGTTTTCTTGATGTTTCCTATGCTGTGTCTATGCATTTGCATTTTGTCTGGATTCTTACCTTCCTCAGGTCCTCAATATTATTTTATGCAAATACAAGGCAGCCATTTTTTTTCTTGAGAAATAACTTTAAAATTTTCATAAAATTCTTAAATGATAATGAACACTGAAAATTTTACCACCAGAATAAACTGGAAGACATCTGACATTGATTAGGAAGAAAACAAACAAAAAAAAACAAACAGGTTTGGTCAAATTTTAGCCCATTTTCACTGCACTGCTGCTTTAACATATAATTAATTAACCTTGATATTCTTTGCCATCGTGAGTTATGGTCCTGCCTCCTCACTCAAGATCAATGGCACATTCCAAGTCAAGACTATAGACAGATGTATGGATATAGTAACATAGGTTATAGTAATTTAAGTTCGGGTATCAAATTTACAGGTATGTACACCTCGTCAATATTTTATACTTACTTCAGTCCATTATGTCCATTTTAGGAAAGTCAGAAACTCAATCACGGAACTGTGTATCTAAACAAAAGAAAATAAAACATACCAGTGGAAAAGACAACAATGTCACACATGCAGAAGATTATTTCTGACTCAACAGCTGCAAATTCCCTTATGTGGCGGGACAAAAGACAGGAGCATTCCTGCCATCTAAACAAATGCTCTGTGACTGAGTTAAAGGAGAGCCTTGCATGGCTTCCCAAGTCATCGCTTGTTCTGACTCTGGTTCTAGCAGCAGGTTTCAGCTCACAGAACAACTGTTTAATCCTGCACCAACCATTGTAAAGGGCAGCCCTCACACTGCTTGGTAGGGTCAAGATGCTGGCAACCACCCATCTGCCCTGCGAAATGTTTTAGTTCCATTGTCCCTGAAGCAAATAAAATCAAATTATTTTATTATATATATATATATATATATATATATATATATATATATATATATATATATATATATATATATATATTATATATACACACACACATACATATATATATACACACACACCACTATGAAAAGAGGAGAGGGGGTATGGAATGGGCCGACTCAAAATAAATCAATATCTTTTCTTGCTGCATTATATGCCATAGTGATCTTTCCTGGTACCACTATGTCACAGTGCATTCTTAAGGAGCAAGTGACACAAAGTTTAGGTCCTGGCAAGCAACCCATACAATGGAGTTGCTCGTCAGAGGAGCTATTCTAGTCATATTTGACATTATTTTACTACTTGGTTAAAGCAGCAGTACTACATTAAAAATTTGATCTTTTGCAACAGTTTGTTTCTGTGCTTTGTTGAGCACTTACTCTGTAATCTTTCTAGTTTTTCACTATACTATTGCCCTGTAATTCGCTCTGTTTTCTTTGTTTATTTCTCCCACCACCATGTTGAACTGGAACCCTCTGTTGCTTGTGACTCACAGTACTACAAAGGGACAGTGGGAATCGCAGCACAGGGTTCCACAAGTAAACAAAAGACATGATGTGACGCGGGGGAGGCTCAGCTGCAAATCAGGCACCAGCCATATTTGTTGTGGATAGACAACACTGGAAATAAAACTAAAGATTGCTAGCACAAAAAAACATTTACAGATATAGAAATGGAACTATGGCTGCATATTTCCAGCCAAAAGCAGAATTTTGATAATTACTTCACGATTATCCGAGATTATCCAATACTGCCCGTTTCAAAAGTTACAGGCTCAGTAAAAGTCTGTCTGCAACTTCCGTGTACAAGCCGAGGCAGCAACCCAGCATTGCAACCCGCCTCTAAAACTGGCACAAAGCGTGGGTGCAGTCGTGGATCCTACCTTCACCTTCCCAGGTGCTAGGGCTTTTCCTCTGTTTTTCCTCCCTGAGGTGCGGACACGCAATGAGGTCATCATGAGGAGGGCGCACTTAGCCCCTCCGCAGACGCCCGTCACATCTCCCGCCAAGTCCCCGCTTAGTATGTAGGTCTCCACCGAGAGCCCTTACAAGGTGGGGAATCCCCAGTAACCCACACCAGAACAGCAGTCCTCTGGATGCTCAATCCTTTCCTCCCCTGCGACCAGAGTCCGCTCCGGGTCCCTGGCGGGTGAGAGATGTGGTGTCCAGTGCCTCAACCCTCAGCGCCACTGGGTCGGTGATTGTATAACTCTTTTAACATCTCATTAATCCATTTCTCCAAAATACATATAAAATTTGCCTCACCACATCTTCTGGAATGTTTAAAATGTTAAATAATTCCTCTGTAAATGCCATCTTTTCTTTCATCTCATTTATATCCTTAGTATATTCAGAAAGTTTAGGGCAATTTGAGGCAGATGATCTTCTACATCTGAAAGCCTATTTTCCAGTTCTAAGACCTTGTTGTTGATCAGCTTGATTTCTTCTGCAGCGCTACCTATCTCATTTGCCATCAGCTCAATGGCAGAAAAGCCATTTCTCACTTCAGTTAAAATAAGTTTTAGTTCTATTGGGGCTCGATTGTTAGGCACAATTATGTTGCAACATTCAGGACTAGACCCTTTATATTTTTATTTACCTGGGACTTATGTTTGGGAATAGCGCCTAGGTGGTTTAAAGAAAATTTAAATTCTTTAGTTACTGGCAAGTTCTTTGCAGCATTATTAGGGATTTTGCAATGTCGTTCAGCCGCCCCCCAGCCTCTGGGGAGTTTAATTTGTGCCTTTAGTTGGGAGCTGTGATTCTGGTACATTGCCAGGAGACTTCACATTTACAATATTAGCTTGCCTGGGTTATCTTTGACATTATCAAAAGCACATTTTGAAATGCTATAAAGGGTAGTGTTCTTATTTTGAGGTCCAAATTAATCAAGGAGGCTGTCGGCAGATAAGGACTACACATGTGTTGGGGTGGTGGGTGTTCAATAAACACTGTCAATAGTTGCAGATCATAATGTTGTCTGTGTGCATTCCCAGGGTGGAGTGGGCTGGCCCTCGTGGTCTGTCTGTGAGGTACCCGTGTCCTGCCGGGGCTGTGTGGGGTGTCACGGTGGTACATGCTGCGGTGGTGGAGGCGGGTGTGTTGCCACACAGTTGGGCTGCTGGACACCCCATGAGAGATGGTTACTACCTATCAGGCAGCTGTTCGCTGTGGTCCCGATGTCATGTCTGCGACCCGCCGTGCACTGCTGCTGTCGGCAGATGTCCGATCGATGTGTCGGCTGTCGCTGCAATTTGGTGACCCTTCTGTCAAGGTATCGCTGTTGCCGCTGCGCTTCCTGTGTCGGGCTCTGTGTCTGGCGGTGTACCTTTCTAGTTGCGCCCTGTCTGGCACCGTATGGCAGTCGCCTCTTCACTTCACTGTGCTGCTGTCAGGTACTGATGATATAATGGATGCTAAAGGACTCCTGGGGTAAGAATGGATGTTGCTTGAGGAAGCCACAGAGGCAGAGGTACCCTTGTGGAATGTGCCCTCAACCTTCTTGGTGGCACTTCCAGTATTTTCATAGTAGAACTCAATGCAAGAGACTACCCAGCGAGAGGCAGATCTCTCTGTAGCTGGTTTGCCTTTACCAACCTCACCACAGGAGGTAAAAACTGGGTGCTCTGGGACCAGACATCCTTTCTCCAGTCCATAGAGATAGTCAGAACTCACTTTAGACATGGGCTATGTGACTTTTCCTCACCCGGACTGTACTGCTCTGGATAAGGTACAGGAGGGTCGCTGGCTGATTCAGGTGGAACCCAGATACCACCTTTACACAGAAATGTTCTGTTGGTTCTAAGAACTACTTTATCCCTGTGGGGATTATGTAATTTGGCTCTGGGCAGAGGGTTTGCAATTCACTTACCTTCCTAGCAAAGGTCACTGCAACCAAGAATACGGTTTTCCATGTGACGTATGTCAAGTCAGCAGTTACCTTTGGCTTAAAGGCAGCCTCCAAAAGCTGGACAAGGCATATATTGTGGTCTGGGGTGAACAGGGCCCTCACTGGTAGGTATAAATGTCTGAAGTTTTTAAAACACTTTTCAAAATGGGTTGTGAGACCAAAGACTTTCCCTTGCAAGCTGATATGTATGCTGAAACTGCTGATCAGTGCAGCTTTAAAGTTGAAGGCCACAGCCCTATCGGCTGCAGGTGTACTAGGTGTTTCAGCATTAAAGGCAACCCTGCTTCTCTTGGGTTTATTTTTCTGGGAGTACACCAGTAAGAAAATCTTTTCCACTTAGAGAAATACACTTTCCAGTGGTGGATCTCCTTGAAACCATGAGCACCTTAAGGACTTACTCTAAGAGATCTGATTCAGAAAACTGTAACTCCTCAAGAACCTTGCTCTTAGGCACAGGGTCCTGGGGTTCAGGGATGTTATTCTGCCCTGGGACAAAGTCAGAGTGTGACTGAGTGGCAGGCTGATTCGATTCTTGCTGGACAGGCCCAGGAACATTTGGTACAAGGCCTGTCTAGCCCACTCTGGAGCTATCAGAATCACTGTTGCAGGTTCCTCCCAAGTTTCAGGTATACTTTCTGAATGAGAATGTTGGGAAAGTATACAGAAATGTTTCCGTCCAGTCCCAGGGTGTCCTCCGAGACTGTCCCTCTGGCTGGTGGTCTGCAACAAAACTGTGGTAGCGGATAGTTCTCCCAAAAGCGAACAGATCTAATATCAGGGGTGCCCACCTTCTGAACAAAGTGGCCAGAACCTTGTTCAAAGAGCACCTTTCCCAGTTACCTGCCACTTTATGTGTAAATTCAGGACTGTTGCATTGTTTTACCGTGTTGGTTATTTAGCTGTGTTCGATAGCTTTTGCATAGTCCTGTAATGAAAATCTGCGTTTTTCATTTTGCGCTGCTCACAGCCCCGCTGGTGTCCAGCTCTGCAGAGTGCTGCTGTCGTGCATGATGTCATTGTGAGGAGTCCGCGACAGTAGCAGGCATTGTATAGTGTGATAGAGGCAAAAACAAGGATATAATCTTAAACAAGTGCTTCCTCTGATCCCCGGATGGTGGACTGTCTGCACTATTCACAGAGGATTCTCACCCAAACAGAGTGAGGCTCAAGCATCTAGATTTGATGGTTTTGGCGTTCTGACAACTGTTAGACTAATCTGTTACTTCATGCTGCGAAGGGACTGAGAGGCAGATGGCTGGGTAAAGGTGGCTCTTCTTGGCCCTTTCTGCCCCTGCCTCTGAAAGGCCCCTGTACTGGCTAAAGTCAGATAGGGATTGTAAGGCCTGGGAACATAACTTCCGCTCCCTGGACGGATCTCTGAGGGTTGGCGGGTTTAGGCTTGGACAAGTGGCTCTGCCAGGAGGCCTTGTACTCATTGACTTTTCATGTAGTCAGTGGTTCTGTAATCAAACAACATATTTTGATCACAGGAAAATCCATGGCCTTGTTCTGAGTATCTGTGGTCAGACTGGTTATTCTAAGCCAGGCGAAGTGTCTCAGAGAGATAGCATGGGTCATCGCCCTGGAGGCTGCATCACTGTTGTCATCTGCCATGTGGAATTGGTACATAGTAGCTTCCAGGGCAGTTTATGACATATCCACCCACTCCTGCACCACAGAATCTGATCCGCTGCACAGCAATAGCCTGACAGATTTTCAAAGGGCTTTCTGATATTTGGCTGTGAATGCCATATAAACAGAAAGCCTGAGAAGCAGGAAGTTGTGGCATACATTTTCTTTGCTATAAAGTTAATTTTCTTGGAATCCTTGTCGGGAGAGGGCAACAAGGAGACTCTAGCTTTTCTCACAAGCTGTCTGCTGCACTATACTTTCGTGGCTAGGGTGTGCAGACAGGAACTCGTACCATTTTACACAACTTTATATTTTCTCTCACGCTTATCAACCCCTGATACTGAAGTGGGTGTTGAAGCACCTTCATAGTATTTTTTTTTTTAAATGCATTATAGATAGGGATGACCAGGTTTTTGAGGATGAAAGACCTTTGATCTCCTATAATTTTCATCGACATCCTGGTTGGGCTCCTGCGTAGGGAGGTTCAGGGTATCCAGCATATTTTTTATAAATGTAAACATAGAGGAAGGATCCTCGTGGTCACCGGGGATCTGCAAGGTGAGGGTCCGGAACTCCTGGGGCTCAAGGCCCTCAAAATCTATGTCAGGGCATCCATAAAATTGATCATCATCTGCGTCATCCTCACAGTCTACAGAAAAGAGAACTGTGGAAGAGTGCTTCCAGCCCCAGTAAAATCGAGGACCCATCTTTTGAAGGGTCTGAAACAGTTATGATGCTTTTTCCATATCTTGCACTGACGGAAGAACCTACGCAGTTTGTAAGTGTTTTGTTTTTTCTGTATGCTTTAAGCTGCCTGTTGTCTCACTATTGGCTTTCCAGGAGCATATCTGATCTGACAGAGTTTCTTTTAGCCACTTCATCAGAGGCTTGATCAAGCTTCCTTTTTCGTCACTCTTATTTTTTAATTTGTGAGGTACTTCATCTTTGAAGCTTTATTTTTGGCTGGGATCTGGAGGGTTCCTCAGCACCCTGCTTTTGGTATTAGTACTTTTGAATGGCCCTCGTCGGAAGCCTTTGATTTATCCTCAGCCATAATAATCAAATATTTGTCTGCTATGTCTGCCAGTTTAACAAAGCTAACCAGTTCTGGACCCACGTAACTGAGTGCAGATTTCTGTGAAAATGCCACCGCCAGTCCTGCCCCAGTTAATAAACTCTCTATTACCAGTGCCTTTTTTTGGTTGTAAAACTGGGATCTATACCAGTGCGATCTTAACAGAAACTCGGTAATACTCAACTCTTGACAGGTGGCTGATGGACTTCACGGACAATCCTGACACAGATGATACCAAGGTCCAGTAATATAACAAAAAGGTTTCTCAGTAATTGTCAACCTAGAGAGAAACCCCCACAGGCACTGTTTAAATCTGAAATCTACTCATGGTGCCTCGTGGTAAACCCCGAGAGGTCTGAGGTAAAACAAGGCAACTGTCCCTACTTAATTTATTTCCACAAGAATTTCCAGCGGAGAAAAAATCTGAAGCATTCAACAGTCTCACCCCCTTCTGTCTTTGATTGGCTTGGCCCTACGCTCATTTAAATATCTCTAAGGCAGTTGCACCTAGCTAGCTAAGTGCAGAAAAGTTACTGCTGCCAAAGGACTCCTGGGGTAAGAAAAGTATATTACTTGACTGGGTAGCCTATTTGTGACACTCATTGTAATGTAACAGGTTGAGATGTATGCCATACCTCAACTATCACAAATTATGAGGTATGTCACTCATCTTACCTCTCAAATCTTTTATAACTGGTGACCCCTATAACAGCTGGAAAGCATTCCTGATAAAATACTATAATAACCCACAGAATTTCACAACCTCGATAGTGGGTTTTACGGTTTTTTCTCAAGTTGTCACTTCACTGTATTTGTGAGTACAGTAGGTGCTCACCGCACAACACAGCTTAGCTTTTCTCTCTGTTAAAACCTTGCACCAGCTATTATAAAAAATAATGCATGTGAAGTTTATTTTATTAAGAGTTTTACACATCCTTGGTGTGTGATAATCTCACAACACACACCCTGCTTAAGCATTACTCTCTATGTTCCACATGGGGAAGGTGGAATTCCACATTTCCTTGAGACTTCAAAGCAGAAATTCATATAATGTATGATGCTCGGTTTAAACATTAGTGCACAAAGCCATATAGAATGTGCTGCAATTCAAACATGCAGAAAATCATAATATTCTGACCTCCTAAATCATTAAAAAAAAGTCAGGGTTTTATTTGACTCTAAAATGGATTAGTGTTTTGCTCATAAAAGTGCTAAAACATTGTGAAAATGCACAGCACTTTCCTCACTGTGTTTAACATACATAACACTTCTAGAAAACCTATATAAATACTTCCTGTACAATTAGTATTGGCAGTGTCAGTGGCTCAGTAGGTAGCACACTTGCCTCTGAGGCCGGAAGATCAGAGGGCTGTGGGTTCAGTTCCCACATCTGGCACTTGGGTTAATATCCCAGCACTGACACTGTAGTGCAGCATGAGAGGGTGCTGCACTTCTGAGGTGCCGTCTTCGGATGAGACGTTAAACCGAGGTCCCATCAGTTCAAGTGGATGTTAAAGATCCCATGGCACTTATCGAAAAGAGCAGGGAATTTCCGGTGTCCTGGCCAAATTTCCTCATTCACTAAAAATACCACCAACAGCTTAATCTGGTTCAAGGTCAGTTGCATTCATCTGTATCCTCCCCGGGTCGTCCTGAAAATAGGCAGGATTTGTCTAGAGCACTTACCTGGTCAACAAAACCAAATAAATAAGTAAATAAAAACTGCTAATCAATTATTTAAACCCTGAAATTTGCAGGTAAACACAATGGTTTCCACAATGTTCTGAGCTTGTATCCCTCCTTGAAGGGCAGTGTTCCCATTTCAGGTTAGAGGCAGTGACATGAGTTGCTGCAGTGTACAGGTAAGTAGAACACTTTTCCCAACGTCAGCTACCCAGGCAGAGCTACATTCAAAAATGCCCGCAACGCGCCTGATTGGCTCTGAATACACCGGCGACGCGCCTGATTGGCTACGAGGCCACCTGTACCTCGCCGCCCCCAAATTATGCAGATAAACAGGCGCGTGCACCTCCTTCAATCGAACGCTGAACAGGAGGTCGTCAGTCAGGGCAGCTTGTTCAAATGAGCACAGAGAAGGGCCGAGAGGAGCTCCGCTTCCTGCACAGAAGCAGCCAGACGCCTCGGCTTGACTGCTTTCTAGCTGCGCCCCATTGGCTGCTGGTCGGTGTCAATAAAACCTGCTGTTCATTCAAACACCCTCCTGAATCTGTGAAACAAATATAAAGCAAGAGCTGTTTAAGAAATGCCCCCACCATGAATCAGTGAACCACTCTGCCTCTCAAAACACGACAGTTACCGGAGGTTATTAAACACAAACAGCAAACGTTCACTGGCAACACTTTTTAAGAAAAAAGACTCTAACCTCTCTATGAGCCGGCTGGGTCTCCGAGATGAGGGAGAATTCTCGACAATCCGCATCGTTGAATGGCCCGCTTCTAGCTGCCAGTTTGTGGAACAGAGAGCAAGCGGCCCTGCCCCTCCGTCCCTCCCACCCTGTGAGAGAGTACCCGAGCCCATTTCCTGAAGCACCAGCGGCCCGCGTGTCACACTTTGAAGTATGTCCTAGTTTCCCACGTGCTGTCCTCAGAGCTGTACTTTATGTAATGCATTAGATTTAAAAGCAATACTTTCCTGGTGTATCGGACAGCCAGGGAGTACGAAAGATGTCGAGTATCCTGCTGGATTTCTTGGCAACCCCTACAGTCTCCTTGGAGACCAGGTAAATGGAGGGGGTGAGGGAGGCAATTATGGGATTCACATGCCTTCTATGGGGGTTGTTGACCTCTCCTGACTGCGTGTGTTTCATTACAACAGCCAGGTTTTAGATAGCATTATGAATGTATGGCAGTAATTTGGAAAGTATAGAGATCACGTTATTTGACTATTTAGTCATGCCAGAAAACATTCACTTGATAACCAGGCGCTAAATGATGCATTTTGTAGAAATGTAGCATTTGTCATTCATGTATGTTAGATTTACCTTATTTTTGTGCACAGGAGTACTATAGGGTGAACATTTTGTATACTTATGATGAACTGCACTTGGTGATGTCATCATCCAGCTCAGTATTTAAAAACAGTTTCTGTCTTATAGCCCCATTCCCTAACGAAGCTCTGTAGAGCCCAGTGTCAGGGACGTCTGGGCTAGGTTCCAGACTAGTGGTGTTGAGCCAGTTTGATTATTTAGGCTCTACACAGTATTTGACTTGACTGTACTGCAGCCTGATACTGGCACTTTGAAGCTGTTCTTATTAAAAGTTAGTGCCCAGCGCCAGTGCATGACATATCTTTTCCTCCAGTGCAAGCTAACCCCTGACTGTTGTAGACTGGGCTGGCACAGACCCTGAACCGCAAGCAGTCACGCCTTTTATTGGGATATTTGGTGTCTAAACATAGTGAAGCTTGGAACTGTTGGGTCCCAGCTATTATTCTCTGTGGCTGAAGTTTCTTGGTGTTTTTGCTTTTTCGCCTTCCTGTGGGGCTTTCCACAGCCCACTTCTTAAGGCTCGTGCTGACCTTCTGTACCCATTGGGTAACCCACTACCATATATCACCCATCAGGGATCACCTTGCCGAACTGCTACTGACTGCCTGGGTTCATCGGGTGGGGAGGAGCAGGAACAGTGCACTGTGCAGCCAGGTGTCATTTGGTGCTGGGCAGCCTTTTCTGGGCTCTTCCCACTTCAAGCGGCTACAGTGGTGTCCTGGGGAGGAGCATTCAGCAACTTGTGGTCACCCACACAGCCAAGAATGCCTCCCAAAGCTGCCACTAGTGCAGCAATGCACCCCCAGGATGGAAGCATCCAAGGGGCACTATTTGCTCTTCTCCTGACCTCTGGGATGCGGTGCAGTCCCTGACTGCCAGTGTGCCACAGCGGTGCCCCATTGCTTGGTGTCACAGAGGCAGCATTGTGGCAGAAGTGTCTAATGGCTACGAGGTCCAACTGCTACCATTGGTGTGACATTCTTATACTTCAGGTGCCCCAAAGCAGGCATTTTTGATTGGAAACGCCCCAATTCCTTTAGCTACGCGCCATATGGGGCACCTAGTTGTGGCCGACTTTTTTATCTCCTCAGGCAGTCGAGTTGATCTGCCCCCTTCTCAGCCGAGAACAAACTGCAGTTGTCGCCCAGTCCTCCCCTTCCCAAGCATGCTTGATATGCGATCATGGCAACTGCATAACGTGTGTACTAGTGGGATCGCAGTGGTCACACAATGACACATGGGTTGCTGGTCGCACTGACTGCTGGATCTCATCCCCATGCGAGCTGTTGCTCTCGCCAGAACCACAGACAGTCGAAGTTAGAGGCATGATCAGCAGCACCAGTTGTGTTTTGAGCAGCAGAAAGTGGTAGAGGCTGTTTTTCACAGTACAGGCCTTTTAATACTGCAGGAAGGGTTAGGAGGGGAGAGTGAACCTTGCTGAGGCAGGGGCAGATCAATGGTGGGGAAGCACAGCAAACAATCCAAATATCCCCAAACTCTTTAAGGAATAAGGATTGAAAATCTAAGTATTAATTTTGAAATCCCTTTAAGGGATGTATAGGGAGAGTGAACTTAGCTGTGCAGGGTAGGTCCATAAGTCCTTTTAAGGACTTAGTGGGGCAGCAGAGCAGAAAATCAAAATATTCAAAAATTGAGGAGTAACGGGGTCACCAGAGAAAGAGCAGTATAACACTAAAGACTCTGCTACCTACTACCTCCATAAAATACTCGGACCACACTCAGGTGTTTATATGTGTGTATTTGTTTATTGACAAATTTTGATGAAGTAAAATAAAACTACTGATATTAGCCCAGGGTTTCAACCACTACTCTTCTATCTCCACCAAAAGTGAAGAAATGGCAAAGATGACTGAGTACAAAATCTTGTGGCTCTGGAAAAGGAAATTGGACTACTGGGAGGACTAGTAGAGATGATGACACTAACACCGATGATGATAGAGAAGTACTGTGTTTTTATTAAAAAAAAAAAAAACCTGGGGTGGTATGTAAATTAGTTTATGGGCATGTATTTCTCAGACTTGGGTGTCCTACTGGCCAGGTAATAAATTTTTTTTTGCTGAATTTTATACCCTGACTACCATTGCCTGAGCTCCTGATTTTATTTCTCAGCCTCCTGGCATTAAGGCAGACACCTTTCCATCTTGCTCCCAGTCCCTCTTGATTTCTACCGCCTACCCCTTAAGTTCTTATTTTTCTTGCTGACTGTAGGCTTTGTGAGCACTCCTCCTTGGTCTCCTTGCTGACCTAATCTGAACTCCATCCTTTCTGTCCCCCAATACCATTACCAGCCCCCAGTTCAGGGGAGCACGTTTCACCCTCTCCTTCTTAGTAGTTCCCCAGTATCCTCCTCCGCAGTCAAACTGTCCACCAACATAGGTGGCAAACTAAAAGGGAAACTACTGAAAAGGGGAGCCACCTGAAAATTCACCTGATTTTTATGCAGTTCTAATGCAAGTTTTTCAATTGCTTATTGAGAAAAGGGATTGATGTGGCTGTACAATTCATATCACATATTATTCAACTCTTGCTGGATAGTTCAATTTATGCTACAAAATGTGTTAATTTTTTAATTATTTTCTTAGTATGGGAACCATTGTGGTGGAGCTGTACTGGAAGCATGCCCCTAAAACTTGCAAAAACTTTGCTGAACTGGCAAGGAGAGGCTATTACAGTGGTACCAAGTTTCACAGAATAATCAAAGACTTCATGGTTCAAGGAGGAGACCCCACTGGACAGGTAAGGTCATGTGTTGTAGTGCTCTTTGGTAAGGCAGACCAAAGTGTGAGGAGCTTTATAAGTGAATGGAAGGTTTTAATTGTTAATGAATAACAAAGGCTAGTCCACTTATGCTCAAAACAGAAATGGCTCTCTGTTCAATTCGACGGGAGTGAGTTTCTTACCTGCTGGCGAGAGCGCTCTCTGCTTCTCATTTACAAGCTTACAAGTGATTTACAAGTAAAGCGGCATATTCTGGCAGAGATTATCAAGAACAATCACAGGTGTTTTGTTTTTGCAAGTATTGCTGTTATGGAGGTTGGGGGTACTGGGGAGTGAACAGTCTGCTGTTAACGGAAACTTAATTTTTTCCCTTGCCAGTGAAAACCACATCAAGTAGATTGCCATATCGTGTATATAAGAAACAACATATGGCAGTCTATCTGTTAGGTCGCTGTAAATTCATCTCAGGATTTAGTGATGTCATAAACCCTCGAGCTAGGCTCTTGAGGTTTATGATGTCAGTGATCCCTCGAATTTACACCTCTGTAACAGATAAATTGCCATATGTCATTCTGTTTATAGTATATGATCACCCTTTGGTCTGTACAAAACTCAGTTTGCTCAAAACTTGTGTACATTCTAACTGTTGTGTGCATGTTTAACAGTTGTTCTGCACAGTTCATACAATTTTAAATTCCCATTCACTCCACACTCGGCTGTTTACTAACCAGCCAATACCTAAAGCTGTACCTTTTGACCATATGCTATATCAAATAAAATATTGTCTACACACATTAATCCGGCATGTGTTTCTATTCAGGTTTGGAGATGACAGCATAGACCCTCAAGCTTCATATGCTGTCATCTCCAGCCCTCAATGGAAACACAGCCTCTGCTGTGTACGGTTGCCCATGCATTATTCTCTGTATTGCATTGTTGTTGTTAGTGATCCCACACATACATTATTCTGGAAATGAGCTGTTACCAGCTCAGTACGCCTTTCCTGGTGAAACTTTTGAAGTGATGTGGCTCCACCAGGAACATTTCCAGTTGGTTGCTAGATGGTGCTGTTGCACTGCAAGTCTGGTGTGCAGAACCAAGTAGTATCCATGACGAGTGGAGGCTCAGAAGTTTCCTTCTGAATTGTTGCAACTGATTTAGCTTTACTTATATTAGCCAGGCCAGAGCTGTTAACTAGACAGTGGTATGCAAGGAACATTTTATTAGAAATGTTTGTGCAGTGATTGCAGCATTACAAAACTTGAGTAATAGTAGGAAAATATGTGTAACGTCATTTTGAGTGAACTCAGGTATGTTGCAGGTGACTGCTATACATAAACAGTTTTGTGTAGCAGTTGATGAAAATTGTCATTTTTTTTGATACGCTTGTATCAGGTAAAATGTTAGCTGGTGTTATGGGGGAGGAAGAGAAAGGGGGTCTGAGAAGATAAGGTTTGTGGAACCAAGGTGGGCAGAATGAGAAGAGATCTGGATAAACTGGCAAAATGGTTGGAAGAGTGGCAACTGGGGTTTACGCAAAGAAGTGCGAGATCATACACATAGGAAGAGAAACCCTGAAGCCACCTATAGGCTGGGAGGGAGTTGCTGGCAGTCATAAGGGAAGAAAGAGACTTGGGCATCATCATCACCGATGACCTGAAATCATCCAAGCAGACCACTAAAGCAGTAGGTAGGCTAGGAGATGTTGGGTGCATTAGTGGGGTATCACAAGTTGTAAGAGGGAGGTAATAATCCTCTTTACAAGACACTGTTTAGGTCCCATCTGGAGTACTGCATGCAGTACTGGAGGCCGCACTTCACAAGGACATTAATAAAATGGAGGCAGTCCAGAGAAGGGCAACCAAAATGGTGTAGGGACTGCATCAGAAGACATATAAGGACAGATTAACGGAGCTCAATATGTATACCCTAGAGCAAAGGAGAGAGAGGTGATATGATCGAAACATTCAAACACCTTAAGGGCACTAACAAGGTGAAAGAGTCTTAACATGTTTCAATATAAGAAAAATAGCAGGATAAGAGGACACAGCATGAGATTAGAGGGATATCGATTATGAGGAATGTGGGAGGCTTTTTTCACAGAAGGGTGGTGGATGCATGGAACGGCCTCCCTCAGGAAGTGGTGGATGTGAAAACAGTGCAGGGCTTCAAACAGGCATGTGATAGGCATAAGGGAGCAATATAGATGAGTATGAATAGATAGGCCATTGACAGAGTAAAGGCCTGTGGAAGGTAAAAGATGGTAGGTAAAAGATTTATTTTATACAGGTAGAAATGGTTTACATCATTTGGTCATAGACCTATTTTCAAGATGGACCTGTTACATTTGGGTTTAAAATTTACATATGTTACACAAACATCATATGTTGTGACAATATACATTACACAACTATTAAGTTAATCCACATTCTAACAAACAGCTTGGCAGAAAACACCAGGAGAAAGGACTGCTGTATGACTGAACTTCTGCTGGGACTAAAGAGAAGAACTTTTGTATTTGGACCTTTAATTTAGGGTAAAAACTAACATACAAAAACAAAAAAAAAGTGTGTTTGGGTTAACTGAACTGAATGGGTAACTGAAAAGTCATTTAGGTGTAAATCTCAGGTGACTGAAAGGACTTAACTGCTGTGAGGTTTAAATTACTTGTAGAAAGATCTGGTAAGTAGGGGGAGGGCTTAGCTAGAAGGAAGCTACATTTAAAGACTGCTCTAGAAAGATTCTGCTAATAGCTTGGCAGAAGACACCAGGAGAAAGGACTGCTGTGTGACTGAACTTCTCTACTGGGACTATATTGCCCTCCTTCCCTCTCCTCCACCTCCCACCCAAAGCTAGTTCTATTTTTATAGGCACAGGATTTGACTGACAACAGGAACTTCCTGTTTAGGGGCAGGAAGTGAGTGATCACAGAACCACCAAGGACCCACCATCCTAGAAGGGCAAGAGTAGCCTCCTGCCCCTAGCTGTTGGAGGTCTGCCTTGAACAAGTAGTGGTTCTACTGAGAAATATAGAATATCTTTGTCTCAGAACAGGACAATCAGGAGCTTAGAGGGAACACAGGCAGAAAGTAAGGAGAGAGAGAAAAAAAACAGAGGAAAGAGTAAGGATTGCAAACAGTTAAGGGGCCAGAAATAAGACATGATTGGAGTGGTGCAGTGCAGTGGCTGTGGAGCAGCAGTCTTCCGGGAGATGTTCTGGAGGATGCGGTGTTGTCCCATCTGCAGGCACCTCTCTGGGCTGAGGGAGGAGGTTGCTCATCTCCAGGCTGAGTTGGCCAGGATTTGGGACCTCCTCTTCCATCCAGGGACCACCAGTGCCACTGCCGCTGCCTCAGAGGTTGCCAAGAAAGAGGAGCGGTTGGACCACAGTGGGCTCAGGGAGGGTGAGTGGTGGAACAGAGGCACATCCCTCCAGTTGTACCTCTCCACACCCTATGCCATTCTGGCAAAGTGTGGTTCCTCTATGGAGGCACCTACAGTGGAGACCAAGGAGGATGCTGGGAACCTCCACAAAGGAGACCCACAGGAGGGTGGCAGGGGACCCTGGAGGGAAGGAAACAACTCCTGGTGGGGACTCCATTGTTAGGAAGGTAGAACTGGGCAAGGAAGGGAGAGGAGGTGGGCAGCCTGCCTGGCGCCATGGCTTGAGGACAGGGAGCGAATCCTCAGGATTGCTTGGAGCAGCTGCACAGGGAGGGAGCTGGATGTCATTGTCCACCTAGGGACAAATGACCTGGCTAAGAAAGGAATTAGAGAAGTGCAGGAAGAGTTTGTGGAATTGGGAGGGTCTTAGTCAAGTAGGCACGCACGGTAACCTTCTCGGAGGTGCTACCCATCTATGGCATAGGATAGGCTAGGTGTTCCGTACCATGGGATTCAATCAGTGGTTGAAAAACTGGTGTGGAGCTCAGGGATTTGGCTTCATTGGGGACTGGGGTCCAACTGGAGTGATGCAAGCCTATACTGGCATGATGGGCTGCATCTGTCCGGGAGGGAACCAGGATCCTAGGTGATAGGTTTAAATACTTCATTGGCAAGCTTTTAAACTAGCCAAGGGGAGGCACTGGAAAGGAGCAGGAAAATCCTAGCCCCCAAACAATCATGGTAGTAAGTGTGCAAACACCAACATGGAGGTGTCGATAGGGAGAAGGGCAGTGGTAAATGGAGAAAGTGACAAAGGCAAGAAGGACAGGGATGGGGCAAAGGGGTAAGGCCATCAGGAAATGGAGGGTAATGAGTACCAATGCCCGTAGTCTGGGCAACAAGCTCCTGGGCTGGTGGCCTTAATGGAAGAGGGATGCCTGGATATCGTAGCAGTCACAGAAACATGGTACACAGAGAACCATGACTGGGATGTTAACATACCAGGGCACATAACCTACAGGAGAGACAGGCAGGGGAGAAGAGGGGAGGAGTAGCTCTATGTAAAGAAAAGGGATAAAAGCAACTGAACAAAAAGAGTAAACAGGGGAGAGGGAGGCACTGTGGGGTCACCCTGAGACTGGAAAGGCACACCACAACCGCACAGGGTGTGTGTACAGACCCCATGTCAGGGGAAGGAATGGACAAGGATATGATGGAAGGCATTCTTAGAATGGCAGAGAAAGGGGAGATACTGTTGATGGGAGACCTGAATATGCCAGATGTTAACTGGAGCACATTTGCTGCAGCCACATCCAAGAGCAGGGCCATTCTTGACGCCCCTACAGGTGGCAGGCATGAGACAGCTAGTTTCGAACCCACTGCGGAGGGAGCAATCTTAGACCTCGCCCACTCAAACGGGGCAGTGAGAGGATCTCGGATCTAGAAGTGGGTTGCCATCTGGGGACAAGTGACCATCAAACAGTGTGGTTCACGTTAAACTCAGCTACAGAGTCAAGCCATACAAAGTGAGGGTACTGGACTTTAGGATGGCTGACTCTTGGCAAGATGGGAGAGTCTCAGAAAAGCACTAGCAAACAGGCTAGAAGGAGGTGTGGAGCAACAATGGGGAATTATCAAAACTGCCATCACAGAGGCAACAAGCCTTTGTGTGAAGCAAATAAACAAATCAAACGAAAGAAAAGCCACTATGGTTCTCAAGAGAGGTGGCTGTGAAAGTCAGGAAGAAAAAGATAGCATTCCGAAGTATAAGGAAACACAGAAGGAGCAGGACAGAGAGCTGTACCAGTTGAGGCAGAGAGAAGCAGGAGGAGGAAGTCAGAATAGCAAAGGCCCAAACTGAGGAAAAGATAGCCAACTCAGTTAAGAAGGGGATAAAACCTTTATAGGTACATCAGCGAGCAGAAAGACAAAGGAGGGATAGTGAGGCTGAATAGAATGAACGGTGGTGGGCAGAGGGGACAGTGAAAAGCAGGAATACTGAACGAATATTTCTGCTCAGTATTCACAAAGAGGAGGGGAAGTGCCTAATCCAGTTAACAGAAGCACTCTTGATAGGGGGTCGATCCCAGTCCTTTCACAGAAGAAAGGGTTCTGCAAGAACTCCAAAACTGAAGGTGGACAAAGCAATGGGTCCTGATGGAATTCACCCCAGAATTCTAAAAGAATTAAGGAAGGAACTAGTGAAACCACTGGCTACTCTTTTAATAAATCATGGGAGGATGGTGTGGTACCCGAGGACTGGAGGAAGGCGGATGTAATTCCCTTCACAAAAGTGGGACCAAGGCAGAGGCAGGAAACTACAGACCTGTCAGTCTGACCTCTGTGGTAGGGAAAGTGATGGAGTCACTTCTGAAGGAAAGAATAGTTGAGTACCTAGAGGTCAGTGGAGCACAGGATCCAAGGCAGCATGGGTTCACAGCGGAAGGTCATGTCAGACTAATCTAATAGATTTCTTTGACTGGGTGACCAAAGTAGTAGACCAGGGAGGGGCTGTGGACATGGCCTACCTAGACTTTAGCAAGGCATTTGACACAGTCCCACACAAAAGATTATTAGTCAAATTAACCAGCCTGGGAGTGAGTCCCAGTGTGGTAGCCTCGGTAAAACATTGGCTGGACAACAGGACACAGAAGGTAATTGTAAATGGAGTCCACGCTTGAAGAAAGGGTTACTAGTGGGGACCGTAGGGTTCAGTATTGGGTCCAGTCCTTTTAATGTCTTCGTCAGTGACATTGCAGAGGGACTGAAGGAAAAGATGCCTTTTTGCAGATGACACAAAGATCTGCAACAGGGTTGATACACAAGGAGGCGTGGAAAGGATGAAAAGGGACTTGGCAAGGTTGGAGGAATGGTCAGGACGTATGGCAGCTAGGATTCAATGCAAAAGTGCAAATAATGCACCTGGGAAACAAGAACCCAGGGAAGAATACACAATGGGTGGGGAGGTAGTAACAACAACAAAACAGGAAAGGGACCTGGGGGTAATCATATCAGATGACCTTAAGGTTAGTAAGCAATGTGAGAAGGCAGTAGGGAGGGCCGGGGTATACTGGGATGTATAGGGAGAGGCATCAGCAGCAGAAAACAGGAAGTTGTTATCCCTCTGTACAGACAGTTGGTGAGACCCCATCTGGAATACTGTGTCCAGTTCTGGAGACCCCATCTCCGCAAGGACATAGACAGGATAGAGGCAGTCCAGAGGAGGGCAACTAAAATGGTGCAGGGTCTGCAAGAGAAGCCATATGAGGAGAGACTAAAGGAGCTTAATATGTATACCCTTGAGGAAAGAAGGGAGAGGGGGACATGATAGAAACTTTCAAGTACCTCAAGGAATCAACAAAGTCCAAGAGGGTAGCATCTTCAGAAAAGAGACTTGCAAGAACAAGGACACAATTTAAAGATAGAAGGAGGGCGGTTCAGGGGCAATGTGAGGAAGTATTATTTCACAGAGAGGGTAGTGGATGCATGGAACAGCCTTCCTGAGGAAGTTGTGGGGTCTAAAACTGTGGGAGAATTCAAGAATGCATGGGACAGACATAAGGCAATTCTTATGGGGGCAGGAAGATATAGGCTGTTGGTTAACTAGGATCTCATGCCCATCCTGTGTAGGGAAATGGGCAGACTAGATGGGCCTAGCGGTCCTTATCTGCCCAAAGTCTATGTTTCTATGTATTTAAGAAAACAACACAGTATACATTTAAGTCCAAGACTTACGTTATAGCTATATATTCCTAAGACTTTGGAAAACCTCTACACACTTTCCACTTCATATTGGTATACCCATCCAGGTGTGAACATATCAACCATTACACATACATTTCATTTCCAAATTGTAACCAATGGATCTCATAAAATGTTTACTTTGTAGAATTTGCTTTTTCTACGTCAGTTGGAGCCAGAGTTTAATAAACTTCATTCCAAAGGTCATGTCACCAAACTTATTATTTATTTTAGGTACAACATAATTATTTCCTCCTTACCTCTTAAGTTGTGATTATGAATATGCATGGAATATGGAATTTTATCAACAAGGTACTTAATTTTGGTTATGTACTATCCCATGAATTTGTTTTAACAATTTTTGGTCTTTTTTTTTTTTTTGTGTGTGTGTTCAAAATGGGCCCGCTTTAGTGTCAGAAACATTTCACAGTGGTAGGTACGATAATCACAATTTAATATGAATCTAGCCAAATTGTTATAAAGAACTTGAATGGCTGTCAGGTTAGACTTGCTAGCCATACCGTAAACATGAATTCCATATTCGTTACAGAATAATCAGCTGATTTCTTATGTCTCTTCTCATTTTCTGATTTAGAAAATATTTTGACCTCTGGAAGACCCTCGCTTATTATTTGTTTCACAGACCAGATTTATTTGGGAATCAAATTTCAAGTTTTGGTCCACAATAACCCGTAAGTACCTATAAACTCAACCTGGTTTAATAATTGCTTTTAACCGCTTTTATTAAAATCTTAGGAAAGTTAGTGGTTTTCCTTTACTCTGGAAAACCATGGAATTGTGTGTTTTTTTTTTTTTTTTAACACTGTTTAAAACTAACCCTGACTGATCTAGCTATGTTTCCATCCTACTGAAAGCTTTCTGAAGACGTCTCTATTTCCTGAAATGAATCACCATGAGCCAGTAATACTGTATCATCTGCATACATTCTCAAAACAGTACTCTATTACTTTTGGGAGCTCATTCACGACATTATAAATAATTAGGGCCGGGATCGAGCCTTTGGGAACTCCTCTTCTTACAGGAACTGTCTTTGATGAAGTTTCACCAATATGAACTTGTTGAACTCTTTCAGTCAGGTAGGATTTAAACCAAGGAAGTGTTTCATTATCTATCCCCAAGCCCGCATTCTTTCAAACAGTATTCCATGGTCTATAGTGTCAAACGCCTTGGAGAGATCCACTAACACCGTGACATTCATAAGGTAGAAAGAAATGGACAGACTGGATGGGCCTTTAGGTCCTTATCTGCTGTCAACTTCTATGTTTCAAGGCTGTACATTAGCAGCAAGTTTGTACCGTGGCATACTGTGGAGACCTGGGTCACCCTCTGTCCTCAGGAAGGATGGGTCCAGCACACTGGATAGGCAGGCACAGACCAAAGAGGAATGTTCAAGGAGGAAGGCGAAAGATTCTATAATGGGGACTCCACGGTGATGGACACTGAGACGGGGGTGCCTAGCATCTGATTGAGAGGAGGTGGTGCTCTGTTCAAGATGGTGTCATAATATTGGTAATTCACTCATTATTTTTGCATTTGTGGAAAAATGAGCGAACCATCATGACAAATGATGTGTCCTTGTTTCACTTTTTCTTTCACCCATATGTTGACACCTAAACAATGATGTAATCACTCACCATATAAAATAATCTGACCCCTTACAAATTTGTTCCATAAAGGGGATTTTCAGGCATAGCAAATCATGTTTTTGTTGTGGATTTTAACTGTTTTGATGACCACTATGTGCTGGGCAACAAATTATGAATTTGACATGGAGTTGTTGAAACACCTGGGTACGTCCTTAAGATAAGTGGCATTCTTCACATATTGAGCACGCTTACTCACTAACACTTATTTTACTCACCCATGACGGATACATTTCTTTTTGTCTGGAAGGCAGTTTATAATCACTGACTCGACCTAAAATGAGGCTTTTTTGGGGAGAAAGGGCTTCTAAATATTATATTTTGACCCCTGAACTTCCAAGATGATTTTTCCAGAAATTTTACATAATTAAAGTTCCGGTTATGTTTCCATCCAAAGAGAAAGAGTTTGAATATGAAGAAACAATAAGAAGGAGCTTGCAGTCGGGTTACATAAAGCCTATCTTATTTAACAAATGTAACTTGTTATGACAATGTACCATGTACAGTTTACGCCAATTAGTTTGATACTGGCCATAGTCATTCTGCAAATGGACACTTGTCCATATACCTGTCTGTGACGTAATTAAATAAAAAATAAGAATAGCAGTACTTTAGCTTTTTGTTTTGTTTCACTTTTGGGCTTTCTTTCCTGTGCAGGGAGAGGTGGAGCGTCCATCTATGGCAAGCAGTTTGAAGACGAAGCTCATCCGAATTAAAGTTCACAGGTAGGTTTGTACTGGCAGGATATACAGACAATTGGGGATATGCCAGATCTCTGCATTCTGAAAGCCCATGAAAAGCTTATTTAGATGAGGTATTGGGTTTACCTATTGTGTCAGCAGTCCTGAGATAAAAAATATATAAATTATCTGTAAACTGAAACCAGGGCACAGCCTTTTCATGGAACCATGAGGCCTGATGCATGGATGACAGGAGACAGAGAAAATACTTGAAATAAAACAGATGTACATCTAAAACAGGGGATGCAATTGGCACCGCCCGCTAGCCAAATGCTGGTAGATTTTGCATCAGGCTAGTAAGATTTTCATTTAACTAGCCCTGGGGCTTGTACTGGAGAAGGCAACACTTGTCACTTTGATATGTACACCAACTGGGCCAGTGAAACATCCATGGGGCCAGTGGATCTTCCCAGTCACTAAGCGCTGCTGGCTGGTGGCTGCAAAATTAATTCGACCTCTGCTAAAACATAGTTTCTTCCTAGGCAGAGGATCTGTTTAGTGCCCCCCTTCTGTGCTGTCTTTCTCCGGCTCTGTGTGATCATCCATGCACCCAGAACTAAAGCTGATGAGTTGCTTCTGTTGACCATGTGAATGTGAAGAAAAGTAGGCAGAGTGACAAGAGCCACATGTGATTCTAGGGGCAGCACAGTGCTGCTGCCACATCTCCAGACCAGCCTATTTTGGCATTTATGTTTAACAATGAGGCCTTTGGCCTGCTTTACAGTAAATAAGAATTTTTGTGTGTTTTGTTTTTTTGGTTATGTGATTATCTGCCCATTGTGTCTCAAGGACAGCCTGGCAGGACCTCCAGCTACCATACAACCGCCCCCTTCGAAGCTGTTCATCTTGGCAACAAAAGCCTCTGACTGACCCCACTCCTGTAGGTGATACCAGTGTCCACCATCCCGCTTAACCTCTAAGCAGGGCCTTCATGTAGCAGACGTAGCAATTGTGGGGGTATCCAAGGGTGACAGCATGCATGAGAGAGAAAAACGGTGGTTGGACAATTCAGGCATGAGTGTTTGGGGAGCAGGCTTCATCAGCCTGCTTGGATGGACACAATTTATTTTTTTCTGCCGTTATTGTCTATTTCTATGCTGGAGACCCTGTCCCAGTTTCCTCCTTATTTCTCCCTAAATTGGCAATCTGTCTGTTACGGGTTGTAGCCGATCAGACATCTGTCTGTTTGGTCCAACTTTGATCAGTTGACGGATGTGAAGGTCATTGGGGAGTTGAGGCCCACCTACTGTAGTTTGGACTCGGTCCAACACGCCTTCTTGTAGGGTGTGTTGAGTCCATTGAGCCGGTTCTGGCTGGGATAGTGCAGTGTTCTCTAGGAGGGGTCTTTCCTGAGCCCCTGAAGGAGGTGATGGTGAGACCCCTCTTACAGAAACCATCACTAAACCCGACTGCCTAGCCAACCAGAGTAGACTCTAACCTTCCCTTTGTGGGAAAGGTTATTGAGAAGGTGGTGGCTCTTCAACTGGAGGACCATTTGTCAACTCATGACATCTATGACCCTTTCCAGTCAGGTTTTAGAAAAGGCACAGTACTGAGACTGCCCTGGTTTGGGTGTAATGATCTCCTGGTGGTGAGAGACCGAGGAAAGTGTTCCATTCTTATATTCCCGATCTCTTGGCAGCATTTGATACCGTGACCATGGGTGCTGTTGGAACGCTATGGGTCTGTTGTGGGCTGATGGGTGCAGTCCTCAACTGGTTCCATTCTTTCCTCACTGGCAGGACACAAAAGGTGGTGCTAGGAACCTTTTCATCTGCACCACTACCCTTGTCATGTGGGGTCCCGCAGGGTTCAGTTTTAGTGCCCATGTTGTTTGCAGTGTATACTACCACCAGGGGACATTATAAGGCAGTATGGGTTGAGTTTTCACTGCTATGCAGATGATATCCAGCTATACCTGTCTTTTGCACCTGAACAGCAGGATGCTGTCTCAAGGTATAATCAGTGCCTTACTGAAATCTAGGACTGGATGAGAGTTAACTTGCTGAGGTTGAATCCAGACAAGACAGAGGTACTAGTGGTGGAATCTGGTCACTCAAGGGTTGGTGTACAATCTGGTCAAATCTCGGGCTTGGGCTAGAGGGATGCCCAACTGCTACGTCAGTCAAGGTGAAGAATCTTGGCGTTGTGCTGGACTGCGGCTTGACGTTTATGTCTTGGGTGTCAGCCATGGTCCAGTGTGTGTTTTACCATCTCCGCAACATCACCAGGATTAAACACCTGATCCCCGGGTGATCTTCCATCACTTGTCCATGCTCTTGTGTGACCCAGCTCAATTACTGCAATGCCATTTGCCTGGGGCTACTGGGGCTGAGCTGTGCTGTCTGCAGCTAGTGCATAATGCGGCGGCCATGTTCTTGACCAGCCTTTCAAGGTTGTGTCATATTACACCCAGTGCTCCGCTCTGCACTGACTGCTCATTAGGTGGTGGATCACCTTCAAGGTCAGCTTGCTGACCTACAAGGCCCTGCATGGACTGGGGCCCAGATACCTGCAAGACCTTCTACAGCCTTACTGCCCATTCCGTCCCTCTCCGGTCAGCTGATGAGGGCCTTCTGGTGATTTCAGAGTATGTTTGAAATCTTCTGGTGACCGGACATTTTCATTCCGGCACTAACCCTGTGGAATTTACTTCCTCGATCACTCAGAGAGGCTCCATCAGTAAATGCATTCAAGAGGGAGGTGAAGACATTTCTTTTAGGAAGCTTTTCCATCAGCTAATTAATCTGTGCTGATACTAACTTGTTGATGTTGTTTACTTGTACAGCACCTTGAATCACAATTGAAAAAGTGCTGATATAAATAAACTAACTAAAGATCCACTGGCAAGCCAGACCCAGCGTGTTCTGCCTTGCATGCCTTTGCATCCTGCTGCCAGTAGAGGTAGCAGAAGTAGCAGAGGCTGCTCCAGACCTTTTTTCAGGAGTGTGTCCCTAGCTGGCCTCCCTTCTGATGCTCAAGCATGAACCTGTCAAAAGCTTTCCTGAGCAGTCCTCACTGCTTTGTATCAAGAGCTGTGCACAGGTAATAAGTGTTTAACTTGTTCCTTGTAGCTAATAACAGTTTGTCTTTTTTTCCCCAGGTGCTGGAATCCTTGCCATGGCTAATGCTGGACCCGACACAAATGGTAGCCAGTTCTTCTTAACCTTGGCTCCCACACGGTGGCTAGACAGGAAGCACACCATTTTCGATCGGGTGTGCTAGGGATCGGAGTGGTTAACAGAATTGGGATGGTAGAAACAAACACCCAAGATCGTCCAGTGGATGACATCAAAATTCTAAAAGCATCTGTTGCAGGCTAGGGGGACGAGGAACCCAGACAACATCATCTATCATTGTGGAACCATGCATGATCAAATTAGTTTGTCTGGCTTGGCTGCTTAAAGGACATTCCTTAGTGCCACACAGATATTCATTTACCTACCCGAATGTGGAGTAACAGACACCTGGTGGCCAGTTAGCTAACTCTCCAGTGTCCCGTGTCTCTCGTCTTTAATACTCTTTGAAGGCAGCTGCTTAGGTGTATAACGATTGCTTGATGTCATTTGGGTCATCAAGCTGTTTCAGATTTCTCTCAACCTGATATCAAGTGGGTCACAAGCTGCGTGGGAGACACTTTTCTATAGTAGAACAGTAGCACGACTACAGAGTGAGGCGAGTTCTAACTAGGCCTGTCAAAGAAAAATATGCCATTTTGCTTGCAGGTAGGAAAACGGGGTGGGTGGGGAAACAATTGTAAACCCCTGCAAGTACTCATCCAGATTTTGTTTCCACTTTCCCAGTGATGTCACATGTTGAACTCACCCAACCCATTTTTGAAACCTAGTATTTGATGACAGATAAGAACCGTCTGCCCATTCTTTTCCCTGGCTATACTGTCACTGTAGATCTTACTTGATCTCCGACTCACTCTCCACTTGCTTCCCAGGTGCATTATCCAACTGTGAATAGCAACCTTTGACACCTAGGCAATTGCAAAGTGCAACACAAACTTTTTGTGTTTGGTGATTTTTGTTTGAATCTAGCCCCTGGTGTTTCTTAAGGTGACAAAGAAAATCCTCTCCTTACCAGCTAGACAGGGCAATCTCTGATTACCCTGCCACAGATAAAATTGAGACATTACGCCTATAAGGCTTTCTGCTGTGTGTGGGGGTGAACATTCACCAAAGGAATTCTGCAGGAGTTTGAATTCTTGTATTGTATGATAAACATTCCATCTACTGAATGTGGGAAAAGATAGATGATTGACAGGGACTACATTTTACTAGTTATTTTAACAAAACAAAATACCTATTTATAATAACAAATAATAAATTTGGCTTTTTTTATTTTTAAAATTTTCTTAATATACCCATTTTGTAAGCACAGTAAGACACTCCAGATCGTTGGTTGTCTGGGGTGATGCACTTCAAGTGTTGAAGGCACTTGGGCAAGCACCTTGTGCCTCACTACCCTCCTGGTATGCTTTATCCCCAGACAACCAGTGCCCTGTTCTTCTCTCTGCTTCCTAATTAATATGCAAGTAAATGTAAATTGCTGGGTTTGAAAATGCAGTTTGATCTAACTTTTTGTCCAAACTGTAAAAGCAAGATTATTTTCGTCCTCCATGTATGTATTTATGTAAGTTGTACTGTCATAATTAAATGAGCGTCTCCTCACTCTGTCTAATCTTGGAGGAAAGAAAACGGTCAGTTTGCAACCCTTACTAAAATAATGAATAGTTGTTTATGTAGTTGTTTTTTTTTTTTTTTTTTTTGTAAATTTATTAAAACTTTTGTAAAGTGAACTAAAAAATAAAGTGCTTGTTGTACTGGTGGTTCTGTGTGTTAATCTGTCCCTCAAAGCCATTATTAGTTGTAGTACAGGTGATTTCCAAGAACATGAATGAACCGTATGATACCACACAAATTGCAACCTCTCCATACTGAGTGTTGCCTCCGATTAAATTTGGAACCTTTGAGAGTCTAACCAAGCACTCAGCTACTGGTGACCACATGCTCCCGCCTCTGCACACCAGATAAGAGATCCCCAGAGTCAGCTTCTTGACATTGGTACCAAGTTATAATTAATTTTATTCAACAGTATCTTTTGCCAGACCTGGTACTCTGTCACAGTTCTTAATCATTTTGTATTTTATCATTTTTTCTCCACTTGGTTTCCTGAACTGCAGATTTCTTCAGTTCCTGTTCTTTTCACAATTTGATTTTATAGTTAGATTTTTGTTGCTTGGGGGTATAATTTGAGCAACAAAACACTCTGACAAAAACGTGAACATAATCAGTGTCTTCCATTTTATATCAGATACAGCACAATGGAGGACCGGCCTATACTAAAGTGGTTAGCCAAAGCTGACAGGCGCTTACCTTTGTTTTAAAGGACAACTCCTGTCCTCCCAGCATCCCCGCCATAACACAACCCCTGATTAGGCTTTTCAGGCAAAAATTATTTTTCATTACCTCTGTGTAATAATATTTGTAATGATGATAATATTTGTCGCTATGCATCCTCCTCCCACTGATTGAAACACCACTGCCTCCTCTACTCAGACCTGAAATAGCTACCGCCTAATGCATCTAGGCTTTATTCACTTAGCTCTATCATTGACCATGTTAAAAGATCACAAACTCCCAAATCCCTTGCTGATGATCTTCATCATACATCCTGCTACGGCTGACACTCTGTGGATAAGTCCCTTGTTTATGTCCTAGACATAGTACCGCCAAAGGTGCCAGTGCTTTTGCCTGTCAAGCCCCCCAATTCTTGAACTGTCTCCCATAATCATCCGCCATGCTCCCTTGCACAACACCTTTAAGAAAGCTATGTAACTACCTCATCTCCTCCAACAAATGCTCCTGCTTCAAACCCCTTAGACCCTCCTCCTTCTTACTCACGCTTATCATCACCCTTACCAGCTAAAGACTTTTCTCAACCCACAGCACTTACTGGCTTATTATACTAAATAAATGTTTTGTAGCTTGGTATTGTTCTAATCTACCTTAGCCTACCTGATAGCCACTTGTTGCTCAACTAAACTCTTTCTCTGCTGGACAATTTTGCCTTACCACTGTTTTTGTAACAAATTGTTTTGTTCCTGGATGTTATTCCTTTGTGTCAAGATTGCTGCCATATTATTGTATTGTTTGTTGTTTTGTACTGTACCCTCCGGGTTGTGCCTGAAACAGTCCTCTCGTGGCTAGTGCACCTACCTGGTAAACAAAAACTAAATAAATAAATATCATCTCTTATGATGTATCGGCCACGTATGTAAACATGGCCAGAGTAGCACAGCATTTCACGTGCTTAGCATGGCACCACACTGCTCCACTGTATCACTCTAATATGGTGGAGCAGCACAGAGTTACGCTTGAGCATGTGGAATGGTGCTACGAGCTCGGACACGCTTGTATTACTGATGATACATCAGAAGAGAGATTTACATAGGTAATGGAAAAAAATGTTGTTTTTAGGCTGAAAATCCTAATTTAGAGGGGTTATGGTTTGGGGGTGGGGTGCTGGGAGGACAAGTGTTGTGCTTTAAATGCGTGAGGCTAGATCACAATTTTGTCAACTTACCTTTGCCATAACTATTGTGGAAAAATAATTAGAACAAAAGAAAGTGGAGCTCTGACGAAGTTTGGGAGCCCAAGGAAACATTTGGGTGTCTAGTTTGTCTTTCCTTTTGTGTCTGTGAACCTCACTTCAATAAAAGGCAGTTTTGGCAGTAAACTTGTGTCTTTCTATCTTATTTGAGATCTGTGTGCTCCATTTGTTTTGCTTTTTGGAACCCTGGATCTCTTTGTACTCCAGTGACGGAAAACTGGGCTAAGAACACTATGGTAGGGTACTGAATAACTGGTATAGTGTAGTGAAATACTACACAAAAACGGAAATGCATAGCAACAGACAGCTAATAATTTTAAGTGACTGCATGGCACAGTAAACATTAATGAAACTATATTTTTAAGATTTTGCTAATCATTCTGTGCTAAGTGCTATACATTGTCACAGCTGATTAGCACTTTCATGCATAAAATTGCTATTGATTTTTGCGGCATATTTAATACCCTGTATGAACGTGAGTGATGATCCCAGAATTTACCGCTTCAGCTGGATGGGAGACAAGGATCCAGTCAATAACTGCTTGCTAGCCAGTAATATAGTTGACCCTGATGAGGGAGACAGTATTTTGCAAGAGACCTACATTATCAGTAGTATCTCTCAAGCAAGCAGATTTTTCTGTCCATCCCTCTGACATTCAAATTCCCCATCAGAATCAAGCCATGATTGTCAGGTACTGATTTTATACAATTTCTAATAATCATCCTATCCTCAGCAAGTCCTGGAGGAGCAATCACAAGGAATGACTCTTCAAAGCAGGCTGTCCAGCAGCACAGGGAGTTACTCAGACTATTAGGTCACATATCATCAGCTACAGATAGGATCGGATGGGCAAGGTTTCAGATGAGGTACATCAAGAATTATTTGAAATAGTGTTCAGGGTGGGCCCACTGGCACAGAGGGTAGAGCCACTAGATGCCTCACCTGCTACTATGCTGGTGACCTGGGTTCAGGAGCAAACCCGAGTTGCTGGGGAGGGACTGGAAGGAATGTCTGGAGGACTGCTGTCCTCTTCTGGGACAGAGGGGCTGTGGTGTCCGGCACTAGCCTGGCCCCTGACAATGGCTGGGGAATGGCAGCCAGGGGCCATCATGCAGGAGAAAGGAGGAATGGCACACATTGGCATCCCAGACGGGGTGCGCTGAGCCATCTTAGGCAGCATCGCACACCTGCACTTACTGGGGGAGGAAAACCAGCTAACTGACGGCTACTAGTATATGATTCCAGCCACCTTCTGGCCCCACACGACAGGTACCCAAGCCATGCTGTGGAAGCATGACCGTGAAGTCCTGGAGGAAAGTCAAAAGTGACGGGTGGGGTGGCTGACATAAATAGCCGTGTACACCCACTCTGGGCGCCAAGCACTTCATCTCCATGACACACTTGGACCTCAGCAACAAAGAAAATGAACGAAATTAAAGATCTAAATTATGATGATTGTTTAAACAAGTTAGGACTTTATTCTTTAGAATATCGAAGAATGAGAGGGACCTCTGTGTGGTTTTTAAAGCTCTTCATGATGACAGTTTATGGGCTAAATTGGGACTAACTATAAGAAATAATCCATATGAAACTCAGTCTCACCCCTTCCAACTTATGGGAGAATGTTGTAAAACAAAGAAAAGGAGCTCCTGGTTTACAATAAGAGTCATTAATGTTCTGGAACCAGTTACCCATAAATGTGGTAACTAGTGATAAAATTGACATTTTCAAGTCAAGATTAGATATTTATCTACGTAAACACTCAATATATGGTTATACTTAAATTTTCCTAGCGAGCTATATGGATCTCGGTCTTTTTTGCTCTGATAACCTATGAATCTATGAAGTTGGATTCTGGCGCTCCAGTGGATTACATATAAATGTATGGGCAACCGTACACAACAAGGCTCTGCTTCCATTGAGGGATGAGATGACATCATAGCCCTCTAGAGCAAAGACAAAAGTATCAGCCTTGTGTATGGTTGCCCATTTGTTAGTTTGAATAGTATATGTTTGTTTTAATTTATTTCCTTCTTTCTAACTTGTGAATTGTGAACAAACAGAAAACGCCAAGCAACAGGATACGATTAACAGCATTTAATGTGATTTAAGTAATGGATACGTGAGCTGTCAGTATGTCTATTAATTCATCTTTCAACAGAGTTCTCTTGGAGTGTTTTCAGTCTTACTGATACCTTCGTTATGAGGACTCTGAAGTGAAGGTCAACATAAGGACTCTTCATAGACAAAGGATTCGTGTGGTGGTACCACAGTAGTGACACAGCTGCTATAGTGCGACAGCATTCCAGTAGCACTACTGTAGTACAGCAACATTCTGATATCACTGCTGTGCTACGACTGCGTTCTGACATCACTGCTCTGGTACAGCTGGCGTTTCTGACATCACTGCTGTGATACAGCGCGTTCTGACATCACTACTGTGGTACAGCAGCATTCTGACATCACTACTGTGGTACAGCAGCATTCTGACATCACTACTGGGGTACAACAGCATTCTGGCATCACTACTGTGGTACAGCCGCTCTGATATCACTGATGTGGTACAGCAGCATTCTGACATCACTACTGTGGTACAGCAGCATTTTGACATCACTGCTATGGTACAACCGCTGCTCTGACATCACTGCTGTGGTACAGCCGCTTTCTGACATCACTGCTGTGGTACAGCCACGTTCTGACATGACTGCTGTGATACGGCAGCATTTGAAAGCATATGGATTTTGATGCATACTGTATTCATTGTATCTACTTTGTTCTGTTAGACATCCATGGGATAGCATTGTTTTGAATTTAGAAATGGCTTTACCCATGTCCCTAAGATGAGCAAACTTTTCTGGTCATTCAAATCCAAATACAAATTGTACCTTTTTAAGCTGTGCAAATGTGACTGTTTGTTATTAATTTTATTGCCTTTTTCTTGACCTCCTGTAAATGTCCAGGTCACTCCTGTAAATGGGCTTATTTCCTGTGGGCTTACCCGTCACAAAAACAATAAAACAGTGTCATGATATTAACACAGCAAGAGAGATGAGGAATGACCTTATCAGGGCTAGGCAATTCTGCCTATTTTCAGCGCCGCTATTGGGGTTAAAGATGTGCAAACTGACACGGAAATCAGTTTAAACTGGTGGTAAAATTGTGTTGTTTTTTGTTTTAGAGAATGGGAGAATTTTGGCCAGGACACTGAAATTCCCTACTCTTCTCAAGAAGTGCCATGGGATCTTCAACGTCCATCGGAACAACCACCAGAACAGGTGGATGAGACTTGATTTAACATCTCGCCTGAAAGCCGGCGCCTCAGGAGTACAATCACCCTCTCATATTGCACTACAGTGTCCATATTTGGATTCTGCCACAAGTTCCTGGTGTGGGGCTAGAACTCACAAGCTTCTGATCTTCTGGTTTTACTAATAACTATAGTGTGTGTTGTAGTGAAAATTTTGACCTCTACCATTTCGAGTCCTCATATTCTCCTATCTTGTGAGATGCACTTTTTACCCTGACTTTAGTCTACTTCTGTACTATTTTTACATGTAAAATAATGCAAGAACCACTCCTTTTAGCCACCAACAGCTTAGCTGTAAGTGCCTGTTGTGATCATGTGTACTTGTTTTTGTATTTAGTCAAGTTCAAAAGTTTTGGAGGCAGTATTGCGCAGTGGTTTAAGGCTCTGAGCTGCACATCTGGTGACATCCAGCAGACCAGACCTGGGTTTGAATCCCACAGATTCCACTTGCATACTGTGTGACCCTGAGCAAGTCACTTAACTTCCCTGTGCTCCCAGGTTGCTCCTGTAAAAAGCTTTCAGCTTGGTATGCTACTCCTGATTAAACAAATAAATAAAAGTACATTTAGTGTGAGGGATTTGGGTGCATAAAGTCACTGATGATGTCAGTGAAATGACTTTTAGGTCTTGGCATAGGGTTACAGACCTACACAATCCCCAGTGCAGAACAATTTTATCTTTCTTATTGCAATTTATGTAGTATGAGAGAAATTGTTAGATGTCTTTGATTATGGTGATATAGGTCCAGCAAGTTTTAAGTTCTATATTGTTAGTAACTTAAAAGTTCCTGCTCATGCTTTGACACTACTTCAGATAGACCACTGCAGCTGTGTAGGGGGTGTATGCAATTACTGCTGGATGTCCTTTGCCACAGCATGCATGTCCTGTAATGGAATGATTAGTACAGTAATAGAGCTACAGGTTACCATGCAATAGAGGGTAGGGACCTGGATTCAGTGCCCAGAGTGGATTTTATTTCTTTTTTTTTACTACAATCTACTGTATGTAGTATGAGAGATATTTTAGATGTCATTGCTGATGTTAGTGATAGATATTGTTAGATATCATTGCTAATGTTAGTGATAGATATTGTTAGATATCATTGCTGATGTTAGTGATAGATATTGTTAGATGATATTGCTGATGTTAGTGATAGATATTGTTAGATAGCATTGCTGATGTCAGTGATAGATATTGTTAGATGTCATTGCTGATATTAGTGATAGATATTGTTAGATATCATTGCTGATGTTAGTGATAGACTTTCAGCAAGGTTTGACAATCTATCTTGTTGATAACTTGAAAGGTTCCAGCTCAGACTTTGAGGTTTACATCTAGGTTACCACCAGGTGGAGGCCGGTGTCAAAGAAAATGGTAGGAGGCGCCGTGAGAGTGGAAGAAGCTGTGGTCCTGGGAGTGCATGCACTTCTCGCTGCGCATGTGCCTTCCACACCACCACAGCTCGGGACCAGAAAACTAGGAAAACCCATGTCTTCCCAACTGCGCGCGTGATGGCCCTTGGTGCCTCATCTCACTCCATGTGGATCCCCACTGGCTGGACAGTGGGGTGAGTGGCAGACAGGATCAGCGACAAGCACAGGGCCCATGAAAGGCGCAAAGGGCAATGGAGCAAACAGCAGTATAAAAAAAAGTAGGGAAAGGATTTCTTGGAATACAGGAGATCAAGGGTCAACTAAAACTGAATACATGGAACAACAATATATTGGTCAACATTTTACCCTAACATGCATTGCTGCCAGCTATCCATTCCAAATCCATATACAATTTCATAAACCTGCTGTAGTCAGCGATTACAATTTATTATATCGTGGTGACACTGTCAATCAGCTTGCATATCTACTGTGTCACTATCTGTCAACAAAGGCACTGACAAGATGCAAATTAGGAAATATCCTCAGGGTAGGCAAATTAGGGAAATGACACCCTGGGTATGTAAATTAGGGAAAAGCACACCACATATGTAAAAATTAAAAGGCACTCTGAGTATGTATATGAGTGGGAAAAAGCACTTTGGATATGCTAATGAATAACTGACTGAATATTACTTCATGAAAGTTCTGACAGTAGCTCATTATCATGGAAAAAGGTAACTTTCATTTAATGTAACAGCCTCATATTGCTTAAAGTATCAGTATTAGCAAAAAAAGTCAACATATAGAGCCTTAGCATAAATATATTTTTGACATAGTTAAGTTCATCATCAGTATATTTTTATTTCTGTCAGATGTTTCTAAATGGCTTTTATTGCAAATTTTATAATTAATTACTCAAGTCATTAAAGATGGCTGCCATGAAAATTTTAAAAAAATCCCTTCCTGTGGGGTTTTATTTATTTATTTAGTTTTTGTTAACCGGTAGGTACACTAGAGAGCATAGCTGCCTATTTTCAGGTATGACTCGAAGATTACTACAAAGGGTACATAGACAATAGTAGATACAAGAAAACATCATGGGAACATGTAGAAGTCAGACATAGTACACTTATACAAAATTTTCAGCAATGGCAGTACATTTGCAGGAATTTATATGTAGTAACAAAACAGGAATATAAGTGCAAATAACTAACAGTCATAAGTCATACAACTAGTGAGTAAGTGCTAGAAGAGAGGAAATAGCAAGATTTCCAGGCAGGTTTGAGAGTAGTAGAGACTGAAGCCGGTAGGCAACTAGGAGGAACCGTACAGGAGTGGGTGGATAGAGAACAGGAGCAGGGTTCAGAGCTTAGAACAGTCTTACGAGGTTACATTTTGACTTTTAATACTGGATTCATGCTGTGGATATATTAGAAGGGTACTAGCACACATTTCTGATGGTAAACAGTACAGCCCCATACTAAAAAGGTTAATTTATTCATAGTGGGTGTGACCAGAGAACAGGGACTTTTGAAAACTTTGAAACCCCATATCTTAGTTCAAGAGGAAATATAATGAAAAGAAAAATGGATATATTGATATTTTGCCAGAAATACTTCATTACTAAAAAAAACTACATTATATGATGTATTTTTTCCACTAACAAATACTGATGTTTAGTCAATAATTGGGTTGTTTTCCTTTTGCACAGGTAGTACAAAACCTTGGTGTAATAATAGCGATAATGCCTATAGTGGTGAGGTTTGTACTTGATCATTAGCACACTGCACAGAGAAAAGTCTCAGCCTTTGGCCTCAGTCTTTTATCTACTCAGCCCAGTGTGCTTATAACCTCGTATAACCTCATCAATATAACGTTATCACCATACCAGAAAACAGTTGTTAAATGTCACTTGTCATACCCAGGTTTTGCAGTATACTTACCAGCTTATCGGTTAGTTCTGCATAAGAAGCTTCCATCAGGATTTTCTGCCAGTGTCAACAGTCTGTGATATCACAAACACAGCCATTGCTTAAAAGATCATTTCAATTCTGTAATCATAGCTATTTGAAACCTTTCATTTTAGTAGATGCCTTCTTATTAAAGTACCAGGAAATATGTAACTATAAGCCATAATTCAGTCAGGACTGTGTTATCCCACTTATAAAATGGGTGTAATATTAAATGAATTAGTGGTTTAAGGGTGGCTTCTGTGAGTACAGGGCTCTTGCATGCATGGTGCAATGGCTTTATGAGTCAGAAGGTGTTTAAACAGTGATTCTATTTCCATTATCTCGTCTTTCGTTCATTAGCCTTCAGCCATGATGGAACAGTCTGCGTGTTTTGAGAGTCTGCTGTTGCAGTTTCAAAACTTCAGTTTATGGTGTTTTGGTTGTTTCCAAAGCTTTTGTATGTTTGGTGGTCTGTGTGCACAGGCACAGTTTTGAAGCAGTTGACAGGTAGACAGAATAAGTTATAGGGAAAGCAGTTTTAGTAATTAATTGTTAATTTTAGTTACTTTACCCCTGCACCTCCTCCCCCGATCTCTACCCTCACTCCCCTCACTTGTCTTGCTCATAGCTCAAGTCTTTGTTTGTTGACCGGTAAGCCCACTGGGCCTAGAAGTCCCTTTTCAGGGCTACTTGGGGAGGGGGGATACAGATAGTAAGCAACTGACCTTGAACCAGATTAAGCTGTTAGTGGTATTTTTAGTGAATGAGGAAATTTGGCCAGGACACCGGGGAAATTCCTACTCTTTTGATAAGTGCCATGGGATCTTTAACATCCACCTGAACTACCACCAATCCAGGCAGATGGGACCTCGGTTTAACGTCTCACCCGAAGCGGCACCTCTGAAGTGCAGCACCTCTCTCATGCTGCACTACAGTGTCAGTATTGGGATATTAACCTAAGTGCCAGATGTGGGAACTGAACCCACAGCCCTCTGATCTCCTGGCCTCAGATGCGCAGTGTGCTACCTACTGAGCCACTGACACTGCTAATTGTACTGGTTATTACATGTCTGTAAGTCAATGACTATATGTTTGTAACTAAAATGACGACTGTTGCACACGCTGACGTGGAACTCTTGTTAAAGAGCCTCGGCTCAAAGGTATTTTAATCCTAGATTGAAATAAATAAATAAATTATTGTTGGCAGTCACTAGGCAGGAGAGGGACCTCGGGGTTATTATTTCAGAAGCCCTTAGAGGCAGCACAGTGTGACACAGCCCTGGGCAGGGCTAGTCAGATGCTGGGGGTGCACAGGAGGGCATCACCAGCAGGAGAAGTGAGGTATTGCTGCCACTGTACTGATCTCAGGTATGCCCTCACCTGGAATACTATGCCCAGTTCTGGAGGCCTCACCTCAGGAAAGACATAAAGCGGTGAATGTGTTCCAGAGAAGGGCAGCCAAGATGGTGCAGGGGTGCAAGGGAAGCCTTATGAAGAGAAACTGAGATATCTCAATATGTACAATCAGGCGGACAGGAGAGCAAGGGTGACATGATTAAGATCTTTTATTTTTATTTTATTATTTATTCCTCCTCTCCTCCCCTCAGCTCTGGTCTCCTCGGGAGCACCAAGGAGTAATCCTCTGCGGTCCACCCTACCTGGACAGTCCTTCGTCGCCCATGTAGCCTTGGATTACCCCCGGTTGGGAAGAGGTGGGCCCCAACACCCTGAGCAGTCAGTCCAGCATCAGTCGGGAGGGTGCCAGGCGTGCGAGCACAGATCAAGGGCAAGCTCCGTCTCACGGAGCAAGGGCATTTTCCCTGTTTCTTGGGGAGTGGCTAGCGCCTCTGACATCAAGGCATAGAACTGACATCTGCCACTCCCCGCCCCTTCTCTACATCATCAGCACTTGCTGCATCTCCGGCCTCTGCCAGAGATCAGCAGAGCACCGAACAGGGACCCCTATCCCTCCTGGGAGAGGAGAGCTGTCCTCTGGATGCTCAATCCTCTCCCTCCCTGCCGACCCCCTACAACCCGGCTCATTCACGTAACTCCGGTCGCTGTGTGCGCAAGGTGTGCGCCCAGCTCAACCTCAGCATCACCGGACTGGCCTCATGATCAAGATCTTCAAGTACCCTGCAGGGTGACTAGAGTGCAGAGAAAGAGCCTCTTCCAAGAGAGGATGTGCTCCAGAGATAGAGGGCATGCAATGCAACTGGAAGGGGTGATTTCAAGAAGGATGTGAGGAAATACTTCTTCACAGAAAGGTGGTAGAAGCATGTAACCGATTGCCATTCAAAGTGGTGGAAGGCTTCAAACCTGCATGGGATAGACATGGGGCATATTACAGAAACAGTAACTGGGCAGGATCCTGGAGACCACTTACGGACTGCGGAGGTACAGTTGGCAGGGAATCCTTGGGCAGACTGGATGGGCCTAGTGGTCCTTTTCTGCAAACAATTTTCTGTTTCTGTTAGTTTTGATTTTACTGTAGCTGTCCCTTGTTTGCCATGTTCTGTGGCTTTGTCATTTCTGTTGTATTATTGAGTATGGGGTTTTGCAGTTTGTCTTCATGGTTGATTTTCATCAGGTGTGGGTAGTTAGGTGGGGTTTTGTCCTGTGGGGAGAGGAAGGTGGGCTGAGCTGAGCTGTGGTGTCTTGGGTGGGGTGGGACTGAACAAATTATATGAGGCTGAGCTCATTACACGTGGGTTGGTCACATGGTTGTGTCTGGTGGGACTGATCTGAGACAGTGCGCCAGCAGTGTGTTACGAATAAGTTAAAATAGCCCATGTGACCAGCACGGTTTTTATTTTGATCTTTTTTTTCATATAGCTGTTTGGTCCCAAAGCTACCACCTGTGCCTGTATTCTAGTCTTGACGGTCAACCACCCACCGTCAGTGCTGTGTGCTGCTCCTCCATGCCGGAGCCAGTGTGAGATCTCCACAGAGCAGGGCTTGAGGTACCAGTGACCATTGTTTATACAGCTCAGTGCACATTATTTTCTGATGTTCTCCCTTGGCCCTGCCCACCTCCTAGATGGCATCAGGCAGTACCCCTGCAGGCTATGTAACAACCCAGCATCACCTGATGGAGGAGGCAAGCTTTTGGTCAACTACAGGGGTCACTGCAGCTGGAGAACCACAGTGCCATCCCTTCCCAGGTGAGAGTGCCATCCCCTAGCCTCCTCAGGTGCCCAGGCTAGCTCCCAATCTACCTCGAACCTGGATCACTGGTATGGGAGCACAAGGTGCTACCCACTGGGCCAGCCTCATGTGACCAGCCCCTGACCAATAAAGAGGCAGAATTGTCTGGACCCCATTTAAAATTCAGTGATAGCTAACATAATGTTACCTGCCAGCACCAGCAGAGCGCAGTGTCCTGTGTCATTATCCTTGCCTGTACATTTCATTCCGCCAGCGATTACAGAGCTGCACTATGGCTCTCCATTTGGATGTGTTTTTCAGGGTGCCAAATATTTCCAGTTCTCATTTCCTTCGTTAATGTTTTGCATCAGATGTACTCGTGGCATGTTATTAGAAGCGACTGCTTTGTTTCAGACAAACCAGCTATTACAATCACACGTAATCTGCAGGTATTGATCGGACTGTCTTCCAGGCAACAAAAGAAAATCATTCTGATTTAATCAGTTCAGAATAGAGTTTGATGAGAGTCTTTGATTGCTTCGGTTTCATTCCTGGCACCTGCACTTCCGTGTCTTGCATGTTAAATGAAAGTCACAACAGGTACTTGCTGGTATTTGTTTCATTACAGTACATGTTTCCCCCTCGCCCACCCTAACAATATGGGCAGCCAATGGTAAAGGCACTCCGTGATAGTACCATACTGGCAGACCATACCTTTCTACAGTGGGAGCTGGGTACCATACCCATAAAGGGCGTGGCTCCAGTATGGCAGTGCGGGGCCTGTGTATCCTCTGGGAGAGCCAGAGCACCACTGTGTCAGTCACTTTTTTCAGTAGTACATTTAGAAGTCTTGGCCTTCCGTTGCACAAAATGGCCTCCCTGAGGATTGAGTTAAACAGCAGTACTAGTTATTTAAAGGGATACTGTCAGCCTTTTACTTACTTTTTGCAGGTATTCCAAAGTGCCTGCACTCCTGTGGCAGTCTGTCTTCTGATTCATTATATATGCCAGTAATGTAGTCCCCAAATAATATATGTTTATTAATTTTATTGAAAAATGAAACCCTGTCAGTCTGCTGGTAGTTGCTGTGTCTGATGCCAAAGTGCACTCACATTTGTAAATGGCACCCGAAGCACGGAAGGCTTATCCACTATTTTACCCACGTTCAGTCAGACACAGTTTCTAATAGTAGAAAACAAGCTGATCTTGGAAAAGTAGATATTTTTTGAAATGAGTGTTCAAACATCTGTAAATCGCAGTCTGAACATTGAGCACTAATACTGGGCATGTGGTAAACTCTGCACAGCCTATGTGAAGATTTTACAAAAATCAATGGTTTATTATAGAATCGGAACTATAGGACAGTTTCTAGTTAAACAGCCTCAGGTGAGAACAGTGGCAGCGCACTAGTTGAAGCAGCCGTCACTGACGTGGTGCAAGCAGTGAAAATATGAGCCTATTTAAAAAATATATATACCTGCTGTTGATGCCTTTTTTTCCACCCTGAGATGATCAGGATGACAAGTGAGACAGCGGGAGAACTATCAACCAAGTGAGAAAATGCCAGAGGAGCAAGCGAGTGGTACAATTGGATGACAATGGGGAATGGGTCATTCAGTGACCAGCAGGAGAGCAGCAGTCTTTTCTTGATTTCTGCTCCTGCAGATGGGGACAAGCTGCCAGACTCAGTATGTTGAGGAAGTGGGCTGCCAGGCAGGGAGATCCAGTGATGTGACAAGCGGTGTTGCAACGTTCTGCAAGAAGACAAAAATGAGCAACTGGAGGGAAGTGAACTAATATGAAACTATAGCAATTACGACAAACACATTTCTCTTCAGTGTATAGGGAACAACATACAGCAGGTATGTGAGGATTTGGACGAGTGTGGAGGAAATAAAATGGCTGACATTTAAAATACAAACATTCCATACACGTAGCATATGGATATGGAATGTTCTACATCCAGGTTGACAGGGACTTGTTTTAGCCATGGGTTGTGTGCTCACAAGGCCATGGCTAGAACCAAGTCTCAGCCAATCAGGACATATGGATTCCTTAATCCATTTTATATACTTTGATTCCCTGTCTCTGCTTACGCTTTTTGTTGCTACCTTGTTCGATGACCCTTGTTATGGTATACTAATGTACTACAGCATGTTCTGCTAGCATTATGTGTTTGCCACTATTAATTTCACCATATGCTATAATTTCTTGGTGCTTATTGCCTATAATATGTTGTGCACTTTACTATGCTGTAATATCTTGCTATTTACTTGTTTGTTAGAGCTTTCTTGACTCACTGGTTGTTTTGTGCTCTCCTGGGTTGTGTCTAAAAAATAGGCATTAATTGTCTAGTGCACCTACCTGGTTACAAAATCAAACAGATACATATAATGGAGATTGCTAAAATAAACTGTGCAATACTTTAGCAATGAACAGCGATGCTCAACTGCATGCCAAGCTGGGCTGGGCTCCTCCCTGAAACTGACTGTCTCTGCCTGAGGCACCAGCTGGCTCAGGAGAAGCCTTCTGCTCAGTGTACTATACAGAAATAAATTGAGTTGTATTGCTTCATACTGAATGAGGGCAAGCTGCCCCTTCAGGTGCTACAGGTCCTAAATAAGGCTATTACTGAACAAAAGTACTTTCTCCATGCACCAGGGGCCTGAAATTGACTGAACTATTCAATTTCAGAACACTACTGGTACCCGTAAAATAACATTTTTTAGCCTAAGCAGTTTTTCCTAGCTGTAGCAGAGTGGGGACAGGAGACAGATGGAGCCCAGAATATTAAAGTGATGTTCCAGTTTCCAGCAACAAACTCACAGTTTGGCATTACATGAACTGTAACACAACATTCCCTCAAACATCTGAATTACAACAATAGGAGTTTACATAGTGATGTCATACAAGTCTGTGGTTATCTCATACCCAAGTTGCTTTTCCCACAGCAGAATTTGGTGTACTATGCAAATTTAAAGGAATGTTCCAATATACACATCTGGGCTTCCTAGCCCAATACATTATAACAGTGTTAGCCAATTTCTGCTAAAGTATAATTTCTGTCTCCTTTTAGGTGGGAACTGCAGCTAAACCCACGGCCAGCCTATTCCTTCCACTTCTTGGTCTGCCTGCCTTGCCCCCTGCTCAGATGTTTTTTGTGACATCTAAGCAGGGAGAGGACCCCTAATAGTTGGGCGGTGGCTCTCATTTTTTCTAAGATTGCTTAAACTTACATAAAAAGCATTGAAAAAATACCCCATCGACTTGTATGGGGTGTGCCCCGTGCTGTCCCTCCTTAGCGTCATACAAAACATCTGAGCAGGGGGACGGTGCTGGCAGACCGAAGTGGAAAGGATCAGCTGGCTGTGGGTTCAGCTGCAGTTACAATCCCTTCCCTAACTATAAGGACACAAATTATACTTTGACAGAAATTGGCTGATGCTATAAGGTACTGGGTTATGAAGCCCAGAGTTTCCAAAATCTTGAAATTCACTTTAACTCTGGGCTGTGGTCACACTCACTCTATTGTTCTAATGGCAGATTTATTTCTCCACTGAAGAGTTCAGGTGCCCCAGAGTCCTGTCCTGGTCCTTAAAGGCTATGTTTATTTTATTTTAAAAATAATGTTATTTGCAATATTTAAAGATGGCTTGTGACACTCTACAATAGTTTAGGATAGCAAGAGCATGTCATTTCTCCTTCCATTTTATATTACTGACACAATTTTTATCAAATCGGGACCTTTTCCTTAGACTTATCTGTTTACATTACCTATTTGTGTTGTGAAACATAGAAACATAGAATCTGCCGCAGATATGAGACCACTTGGCCCACCTAGTCTTCTCATTTTCCCTACCTACTGTATCACTATAGATCCTGAAACCACTATGGTTCTCAAAGGAAGTGGCAGAAGGTTCAAGAAAAGAAAGCATTCAGGAAGTACAAGGAATCACAGAAGGAGCAGGACAGAGAACTGTATCAGTTAAAGCAAAAGGAGGCTGGGAAGGCAGTCAGAACAGCAAAGGCCCAAACTGAGGAAAAGATAGCCAACTCAGTTAAGAAGGGGATAAAACCTTTATAGGTACATCAGGAGCAAAGGAAGACCAAGGGAGGATAGTGAGGCTTAATAAAGGGGGAGGAGGGTGGGCAGAGGGAGACTGTGAAAAGGCAGAGTACTAAACAAATATTTTGCCCAGTAGTTACAAATGAAGAGGAGGTACATAAAACAAACAGTAGTAACACTCTGGATACAGAAGTTGATACCAGCCCATTTACAGAAGAAAGAGTTTTGAAAGAACTCTTAAAACTGAAGGTGGACAAAGCAATGGGGCCTGATGGGATTCATCCCAGAATTCTAAAAGAGCTAAGGGTAGAACTAATGACACCACTGACTACCCTTTTAACAAATCATGGGAGGATGGGGTGTACCTGAGGACTGGAGGGAGGTCAGATGTGATTCCCCTCACAAAAGTGGAGCAAGGCAGAAGCAGGAAACTACAGACCTGTTAGTTTAACCTCAGTGATGGGAAAATGATGGAATCACTTCTGAAGGAAAGAATTGTCGAGTATCTAGAGGTCAGAGGGGCACAGGACCCTAGGCAGCATGGATTCACAGTGGGATGGTCATGCCAGACAAATCTGATATATTTCTTTGACTGGGTGACCAAAGTAGTAGATCAGGGAGGGGCTGTGACATGGCCTCACCTAGACTTTTAGCAAGGCATTTGACACAGTCCCACACAAAAGATTAATATACAAGTTAGCCAGCCTGGGAGTGGGTCCCAAGATGACAGCCTGGGTAAAGAATTGGCTGGAGAATAGGACACAGAGAGTAATAGTAAATGGAGTCCACTCAGAAGAAAGGAGGGTTACTAGTGGGGTACCGAGGGTTCAGTATTAGGACCGGTCCTCTTCAATGTCTTTATAAGCTTACATTGCGGAAGGACTGAAGGAAAAGCATGTCTCCTTGCAGATGACACTAAGATCTGCAACAGAGTTGATGCACAGGGTGGGGTGGAAAGGATGAGAAGGGACTTGGCAAGGTTAGAGGAATCGCAAATGTATGGCAGCTTAGATTCAATGCCAAGAAGTGCAAGGTAATGCACCTGGGAAACAAAACCAGGGAAGAGTACATAATGGGGGTGAGATACTAACAACAACAAAAATGGAAAGGGACCTGGGCTAGTCATATCAGATGACCTAAAGGTGGGCAAGCAATGTGAGAGGGCAGCAAGGAGGGCTGGGGGGTTACTGGATGCAGGGAGAGGCATCACCAGTAGAAAACAGGAAGTTATTATCCTCTGTACAGACAGCTGGTGAGACCCCATCTGGAGTACTGTGTGCAGTTCTGGAGACCCAATCTCTGCAAAGACATAGACAGGATGGAAGCTGTCCAGAGGAGGGCAACTAAAATGGTACAGGGTCTGTACCAGAAGACATATGAAGAGAGACTTAAGGAGCTTAATATGTATAGCTTCGAAAAGGAGGGAGGGGGACATGATAGAAACTTTCAAGTACCTCAAGGAATCAACAAAGTCCAAGAGGGTAGCATCTTTCAAAAAAAAGAGGTGCAAGAACAAGAGGGCACAATTTGAAGATAGAAGGAGGGCAGCTCAGAGGTAATTTAAGGAAGTATTTTTTCACAGAGAGGGTTGTGGATGCATGGAACGGCCTTCCGGAGGAGGTTGTGGAGTCAAAATCAGTGGTGAGTTCAAGCATGCATGGGACAGTCATAAGGCAATTCTGGGGGTGGGGGTAAGAAGAAGTAGGCTGCTGGTTAACTAGGATCTGCAGCTTATCCAGTAGGTAGGAAATGGGCAGACTGGGTGGGCCAAGCGGTCCTTATCTGCCAGTCAAATTCTATGTTTCTATCCTACTTGATCTCTCGACCATTCTCCTCCCCCTTCTTTCTGCTAAGACTTTTATGCCTCTCTCATGCATTCTTTTCCCCATAATATTTTTATTGATTTTTAACATATACATCAAACATTTTACATTTATGAACAATAAAAAGATGCACCATCAAACAGCAACTGATAGTAAGATATATAATATGTCAAACAACTTAATTAATGGGCACAGTGTGTGATTGCCTTCACCACCAAGTGAGGGTCAGGTTACCCATAACTGTCAATACTTTTGAACTTACTCACATGATACATCAAAGAGGAATGTGAGGGCTTATACAAATCGATGTAACTGTCAAATGTGTTCTCTCCTAGTTCAGGTTCCAAAAGGGAGACCACATTTTATATAAAATATCTAATTTATCCATCGGGGATTAGCAAATTCTGTCATTGTTATACAAATACACCATCTGACTATACCATTCACTGATAGATGGAGATAGAACACTTTTCAATTTTTGCAGTGTTAGCTGCTTAATACTAAGGGATGCATATAAAACCCACGCTTCTTGAAATCTATCTAAACCCAGAGATTTCGGGAATCTCCTCATTATAAGAATTAGTGGAGGTAGTGGAATAACATGTTTTGTTACACTAATACATGTGGCTTGAATGTCTTTCCAGATGTCTATTAGTAAGGGACAATCCCATAACATATATGCAAGCCCTGCATTAGGTAACTGCACCTCCAACAGTCAGTGCTATTTAGGTATCCCATATCATGCAATTTGTCAGTGCTATAGTAGTATCCATGCAGAAATTGTGTGTTTTAACTTTTATTTATAGATTTTATACATTTCACACTACAGTGTATTAGACATCCTGAGCATTGCAATACTTCATGGTAAAAGAGTCAAAATGAAATGCAGATATGTGAGTCAAAGCCCTTGTATTACAAGATGTGGGGGCAGAGCGCCATAAATCTTTACCAGTAATAGCACCTCCATTTGGCTGTTGCTGCCAATGCTTTTAAGTTTCATGAACTGTTAATTTAAGGTCTCAAATACAGAAAACCAGGTCTTCTGCCATTTTACTTAAAGCCTCTTAATTTTAACTCAAGTCCTCTCTCGGTGACTCCCCAATAGTGTCCATTAGTCAAAATGCAAGCTCAGTACCATGCAGAATTTTAAACTGAATTAACCGACCTTGACGTTCTTTGTACTTTTGTTGGCTAGTTCCCATGCCATGCCCTACTCCTCATCAGATATGCTGAGGCCCAAGTCATTTTCCCATTTCCTTTTGGCCTTAATGGTCAAACAGGTAGAGGTTATGCTACTAGTCAATATTTTGTAGGTGATTCCTGCTCCTTTTTTGGTAATGATATGCATATTAATTGGTGCCATTCTTCACAAATCGGCAAATAGAAATCATTATTTAAGATGTTAGGGTTTCTCATTGCAAATAATAATGGAACTAGTAACTCTGAATGTAGTATCTCTCTTGCATTCTTGAACCTCACCACCTCTGCTGGAGGGCTGCTCCAGGAATTCATCATTCTTTCTGTGAGGAAGTGCTTCCTCACATCACATCTCACTTGAATCTACCTCCTCCATCTTCTTAGCATGCTCCCTTGTTCTCGAATACCTTTTTGCTGAGAAAAAAACAAACACTCACCTCCCTTGCCTTATTTACCTATGTGAGGTATTTAAAAGTCTCTATCATATCCCCTTATCTCTTCCAGGGTGTATGTACTGAGGTCCTTAAGTCTTTCCTCATAGGGCTTCTGATACAGACTCTGCACCATTCAAGTTGCCCTCCTCTGGACTGCCTCTGCTATATATATGTCCTTCTGAAGATGTGGTCTCCAGAACTGGACACAGTACTCAGGTGGGGTCTTACCAGTGATCTATACAGAGGCAACACCACCTCCCTTTTTGCTAGTGATACCTCTCCCATGCACCTCAGCATCCCACTGGCCTTCAAGCAAGGGTGTAGGCAGTCATACTCCAAGCACTCCATGTTGTGCAATTTTGTTTGTTGGGGTGGTAGCAAATAGGCTCTGAATTGCTTCCTTTTTCCATGAAAACTAACAAAGAAAATGCTGAACCTTTCTGTAATTTTATTCATAGGAGTCGAAACTAGAAGGACTGGTCACTAAGGCATTGTTCTTTCTTAAAAGGCTGGCAGTATAGCCTAGAGGTTAGAGGAATGAGGTGTGAACAAGCTTGATACATCCAGCGGACCAGTCCTGATTTTGATTCTCACAACCTCCACTTTTGCATACTGTGTGACTCTGAGCAAGTCACTTAACCGCCTAGTGCTCTCAGGTCGCTTCTGAAAACAGGCACTTGTGCCTAGTGGCCTTACCTGGTTACCAAAGACTAATACTCTTTGCATCCCAAGCACAATACAACTTGACAGGCTCTGGGCTGGTATGTGGTATCTTAGGAACAATGCATGGCATTTGTATTTACCCATGCATGGCAACAACCACTGTCATGAGATACAAAGTTGTATTTATTGTGCCAAATGAGGCAACAAACACAGTCCTGGCGTACGTTTGTATATTGCCTGGCTACACCACAGGAGGTAGCTCACCCTAACAAGGGTGGGGTGGGTGGGTGGGGTAGCAGTGAGTCCACTTGGTGGTAGATCTGAAATCTTGGCTATGCCCCTGCCTTCAAGTGAAGGTGAGTTTAATCCTCCATTCATAACACAATGCAGCATGTTGCCATGGACATTATTATGATATCACAAGCAGAGGATTATGACATCAGTGTGGGAAAAGCAGCAGAGACAGATTAAGTTTAAGAGGCCAATATTCTGTTTCCAGGCAAATGTCTTAAGAAAGAACTGAATGTCTTAAAGGGACACTGTCACCCCTTTTGTATCTTATTATTTCTAGTTGAAGACCCACATTTTATGATTGCTTATCTTTCTAAAATACGTTGTTGTTGCTGGTGGTTTTATCTGCTTCATTATTTAGTAGAACTGAAATGCATGGTGATGGTGTAATTATACCCAACCTCGCTTTGTTTCCAATCCTTCATCTACTCTTATCGAATACTTCCTGAGCATTACAAACACCCACAAACAGTGCAGCCACTCATGATGGAATGGTCTCCATTTGTCCGCTGCATCATGAGTGGCTATACTGTGTTGGGGAGTTCCCACATCCAGGAAAGATGCAGTGGAAGTTGATCAAGGAAAGTAAACAAACACATTTTTGTGTAGTAACTAATGGTGGTAAGGCTCTTTTTCACTTTTAAAAATAAAAAGGAATCGGAATCAAACCACCAGCTACATCAGAAATCTTTACAGAACATGAGCAATTATAAAACATGTTTTTAAACTATGGAAAATTTGAGGCCTAAGGGGGTTGACAGGGTCCCTTTAACATTCAGACTTTTGGATGTTATGAGACTGAGTCCTGTTGATGCCATTGTCAGCTGTCAGTGTTTTGAAGAAAACTAGCAAATCACATTAAGGGAAAAAGCCTAAAAACAGGAAAATGCACAGAACGAACAGAGAGATAAAAATAAAGAGCAGTGAGAGAAAGAAAGAAGAGAAACAGAAAAATGCAGCAAGAAAATGTGAACAGGGTACAAAAAAGTACAGAGGGTCTGATTCCTACTGGATGTTTGCGGCTTCTCTGTGCTATGAAGCCTCTGCCCACATATCTGAGCACTCCATGGCATTTGTCAATCTTCCCTCCCTACTGTGAGCAAATTCCCCGGCTCAATCCCACTCCAGCAGCTGAACTACTGTGACACCGGGTTGAGAAGCATTGGTAGGGGGCATTCCACGCATGCTTGAAACCAGACATGTCTTGCTTTGGAAAGTGCAGACATTGCTGAAGGGAGGAGGGAGGGCATGACCCCTGCCATGATGTGTTGGCAGCACCCTGCTGTAACCTCCACTGGTGTCCATGGCTCAATCAGCTCCCCATAGTTCTAGCCCTTTCCTTGTATATATGGAGGCCTGGAATAGGGGAGCTTTTGTTTATTTATTTTTTAACATTATCTGTGCTAGTGTGGCTACAGGAGTGCTAGCTATGAACGACTATATCCCATAATCCACTGTTCCTCGCAGAGCAAAGGATCAGTTAGAGGGCTGACCAACTGGAAGCACCTTATTGAGCTCAGCACCACCTCCCAGGCTGCCCTCTTCCCATAAACTGAGCTCTGTACTCGTGCACAGCAGTGGAGGATGTTGGCGAATGCCACCCGTGAGCAAGGCTCGCAGAGCATCATTGGGTCACGGAGAAGTCTGATGGGCTCTATGCAGCTTGGCGCATATGCTGACCAGTTTTCTGAAGCTGCCCTCTGGAATCTGGTTGGGGAGGAGGTTGAGCGGCCCTTAGATATCTCTGCTACATCAGGGAGTGGTAAGCGTGTCTGCTGGTTGGCTGCTACCTTAAAGAATCTCTGTGGAAGCACAGCAGTACTGTATGGGAAGGGACCCCACACACAGATGCCGGAACATCTCTGTGGAGGTGGAGCACACACACTGCATTACTGGACACATGGTCCAGGGAGAAAAATTAAAGTTATGTACTTACCATAACTGTTAATCTTACAGAATATATTCACCATTGATTATCATTTATCAGTCTGGGCCAGAGGTAGTAGGAACCCACAGGAGCAAAGCTAGTGGCCAGGGAGGCCGGCCATGGCTTACTGAGCATGGCACCCGTGCACTTCCCGCATGTTGTTGCATGCCAAACTGTTGCCCCCCATTAACCTCAGTTCTGTTAGCCAGGAGAGAAACAAACTGGGGAAAAATTAGAGGGCTAAGAATTTCCTGGCACAAAGGGATAGAGAAAGGATATAGGAAATATAAATAAACAGCAAAAATAAAACCTGACTACTAACCTTTGAATATAGAAAAGAGCACACTAAACAGCACAAGTGGGTCGTTGGGTATAGAACTGGAACCTCACACCACTAACCAGATGGGAAATGGATAACAGTGATCTGAAATACAGCAGCCCTGACACATGTGGCTCTGGCAGAAAATGTAAGATGGAAATACCCAGAATTGGGACCCCTTAGTACTGAGAGATGGCACAATGTGCCAAACAGAATGAATCACACAGATTCCTAGCAAAAAAAAAAAGGCTACCAGATAAGATGACTGTCTGAATAGTCAGTTAAAATATGACCCTTCTTCCCAGGAAGTAAAAGGAAAAAAGATCTCAGGCGCATGTGAAGTTGTAGGACTGAGCAATCCAAAGAGTCGAGATGTGTCCATCTCTCCAGGTACCCCAAAGGGAGTGAGACTAGCAACCCAGCTGACATAAGAGAGCAAAAAGGGCATACCAATAAAACAAATAGTATGGCATAGACAGAGGAAAAACAATCAGCGAAAAAGACCTGCTTCACTTGCAACAGCAAGGAAGTACGCTAATGTAAGAGCTAGTATAACTTCATCCAATCCTGTGCACAGCACTCTTTCACAGGCAGTGCAGCTGTGAAGTGGAGTTGGATTGGACAGTGCAGCTGTGAAGTGGAGTTGGATTGGACAGCGATAGAGGCACAAATTGCATTTAGCAACTAATAGGGATATACCCCAAGAAGGGATAAACTCTGGACAGGTAGAAGGAGGACAAGAAGAAAAGGAGGAAGGAGTTGCTCTCTCTCTCTCTCTCTCTTTTTTGTTGTTAAGAGTCTCTGAAAAGGAACCCCCAACCCAGTTTTTTTTGGGGTGAGGGGAACCCAGCAATGAGTCCCAACCAACTTTTTTTTTTTTTTAAACTACTGTACAGGAGTAGAACTGGGAAGACGCCATGGCACTAAGTGATGCCGGACAGCACTGTCAGGAGTGAACTGCTCAGCAGCCCTGGCCTTGCTAGAGCAGGGGATGATGGGCAGGTGTGGAATCAGTGGTGAAGATATTGTGGAAGATACGATAAGTGCATAACTTTCATATCTTCCAAGAATCAATCTTCACCACTGATCCACATTTATGGGTTGGAGTACAACGCTTTCCTTTCTGTCTCAGGGAGGTGCTGACTCACCCTGAGGGTAAATGGATACTCTCAGCCCCTCTGCTTGAGGGAGAACACTGGAGGGCAGGGGCTCCTTATGGGTCTGGTGAGACCTCAGACTGTTCGGTGCTAGGTGGGGTCTTCTGTGGCACAGGAGCAAAAGGGTTCTCCGACAGTGCCTGCTGGACCCTAGGGAGAAGAACTGAGCCCCTGAAATGCGAAGTTAAGCCTTATGTTGGGCTGAAGGTGCCAGCTGGGAGAGGTGAAGTCATGCCATCTGCCTGATGCAGACTGCAGTTCCTGCCAACCTGAAGACCACCTCGCTGGCATTTAAAATGCCCTTGACTGGTCCGGAGCTACCTCTAGGCCCCAGGCAGAAAGGGCAATGGCCTGCCTGACTATCTCGCTCTGTGGCAGGGAAGCTAAGAGCATGCTTAGCTGCAACCACAGGTGACACTTACAGTATAGGTCACAATATGTGCCTGGTGTGTAGAAGTGCACATTAGGGCACATGCCAAGGAAAAGCCTTCCTCCCAAGAGTGTCCATCTGCATGAAATCTGTCTCTGAAGATGGTCACATGTGAGGCACTGTAGTCCCAATGAGTCTGTAAAACTTCAAGCCCCAAGGAAGGGTGAGGTATATCACCAACAGACCCAGTGGGTGCACAATACCATGTGAAGAGGTCCCTGGGGATGGCTGAGTTGGAGAAGAGACATCTCCATACCACCCTGGATTCCTCCTCAAAGGCTCTAGACTATAGAATAATAACAGAAGTGTCAAGACTGGGAACCTCGGAGGAGTCCCAGTGGCAGGGCTGCCAGATCATGGCTTGAAAAGCATGTAGGTTGAGCACCTGGAGCTCTCCACCAAGAGTCACTGGTTAAAAGCATACTCAACAGCTGAAGGAAGGTGGACAGATGATTCACTGTCCTCTGAAGAGGACATCAATGAAAAAGAGGCACTGACTCAGGGTATCATTGGTGCCAGGGAGAAAAGCCTGTACTGGGCCCTGTCAGACTACCTATACCAGCTCTCTTAAGGCACCAGTGAAATTACATTGTTGCTCCCACATCCCATGAATGAGGCATCCTCTTAAGAAAGCAGTGAGGTCCTGGTAGAGAGGATTGAGACTGCTGGTCTGGAGGGCTTCAGCCTGTGCTGCTGAACTGCATAGGGTGCCTTGCCAGAAGGGAGGCCCTAGCAGATTCACCTGAAGGGTGTCCTCAGACAGAGTGGCCCAACTGGTGCCCATGGGTGTAAATCCCTAGGTGAGGAGAGAGCTGAAGTCCACAGGTCCCATATGGTGACCCGGTCCTCAATGGGGACGATCATGTCCGATGGCTCAGGAGAAGATTCCATCTCTGGGCTGCCATCCGACACCAAGTTAGTGCTGCCTCTGGCACCAGGCTTTGGATCAATGATAGTCTCAGAGTCAGGTCAATCTCGTCCCCATGGCCAGCACCATGCTTGACACCTTGCTTGGTGCTGACTTTGATGTTGTACTCAGAGACATCACCTCCTTTGTGTTGTAAGTGACCCCAGACATTGAGGATGTCCTCTAAGACAGCATTATCATCAGCACCTCACTCAGAGCTGGACCATGGATCCACACCATTGCTGTCACTGCCTCCACCACCGTGTCTGAAGTTGTCACCTTACTTGATGTTGATAGTGATAACATGGACAGTGACAACATTCAAACTGGCAACAGTGTGGACAACAGCTTCAGTGCTGGTCACTCTCCTGACATTGTGGACAGTGTCAGAAGGAGCCCAGTGGCATCCCTTATTCCACCATCTGCATCATCACCATGAACCGTGACAACACAGGTGATGCAAGAGGATGACATTGAGGTGTCCACCAGTGTAGACCAAATGTATAGCTGCAGCCTTGCCACTGGGGATGTCTGCTGCTCGGCATGCAGACTGTGGAGAGTTTGCAGTGGACCACCCAGAAGTCATCGACTGCCCACCAGACCCCTCCACTGGCATCTCCAGTGCCTCAATGTGTTGAGGTTGAGGAGAAATCCATACTCCATGGAAAGAGAGGTCCTGGGCAGAGGCTCAGAGGAAAGGCCTAGAGACCTGGTCTTGACACACACTTGCAAGGCCTGCCTCTGAAGGTGGGGACCAGGCAACCCCACCTCAGTGCATGGTCCTCAGGAGTATGGTGGTCCTTTAAGAAGCAGGCATCGGACGCATTCATGTCATGCTGTGGTCCAAGACAGGCTACACAAGACTGACACCGGTTCAGCACAGCAACTGGTTTCCCACAGGGGCAATGATGCATAATGGGCAGCTGTAGGACCTTCTCTGACAATGTGGCAACTTTTCACTGGACTATGGCATCACAGTAAAATAATAGGTAGCACCGCAAAAAGAAAAGTTATAGTGATGCAGTAAAATTAAGCAATAATGCACAACAGAGCGTGTGTTGTTGTGGGACATACACATGCTTTGTGTGGTGTGTCACAACGACTTTAACTACACGAGAAGTGTGTAAATCCCACTACTACACATGCCCTGAAGTGCATTACTACATTATAAAATGAATCTGTATTACAAATAAAACTAAAAAGAATTAGATTCAAAGAACGTAAACATTTGATCAGTGGGTTCTTTACCTGTTGTCTGTTGCAGGATTTACACATGGTCATGTGACACATTTTGACCAATGAGGTTACAGGATTTTCAAGACCCATTTTATAATATGTGGCAACGATTCGAATCTGAGGCATTGCACCTGACAGTGTGCAATCAACGTGGGGAAAACAAAACTGAGGTTGGGGAGATACTGGCAATGGTTATTGGCTGGTGCACAACTCCATGTTGGGTGCACAGTGCCATACCCAGTAGCAATGGCTGTCCCCTGGCTGAAAGCTTTGCTCCCGAGGGTCGAGTGCCTCTGGCCCAGACCCATGAGTGGGAATCAGTGGTGAAGACTGATTCTTGGAAGATCACCCTCAGCCGTGGCTAGATGATGGCCAATCCCACGAGCTCTGCACCAATGACTGGGCACTCCAGTCAGATCCTGGTGATGATATCTGAGTAAAGGTATGTTCCAGAGATTTTTGGTAATAGGGTGGGGGAACCAGTAAAGATGAGAGAAGGTTGGTTTAAACAAGGAGAGAAACAATGCATTGAAAAAAAATAAATTGGTTCTAAAGCAGGTTAGAAAAATGCCCCAAAAAAAAAAATAAAATAAAACATATGTTGCTCAGTGTAGCCCTTGGTGGGTTATCTTCAGGGTTTGATGAATACTACTTGTCTATGGGTCTAGTGTACTTAGCTGTTTCTGCACTGAGGGTACTGTTCTCAAATGATTTTTGCTAGAGCCACAGAAGGAGAGCTAGGGGCCCTCACAGACTTGTTGACCTCTCTGATTTCAGCTCTTTGCCTTCTGCCCTCTGCTGCCATTACCAAAGGAAACAGAATAGTACAACAAACCTTGGATTGTGGTGTTACTTGAGGGTTCAGAAGAGAGAGAGAGAGAGAGATCTCTGGGTATTGAAACCAAAAGCTAACTAAATGTAGAACACCTGAGGGGTATGCAGTATTGAAATCACATTTTAGGAGCTGGGTGGGGGATCCAGTTTTTAAATGAAGGCCTCCTACCCCATTAAGGGTAAATGGCAGTGGTAGATAGACAGACAGACATATAGATAAACATTTTATTTTTAGACAGGAACAATTCGTTAGGGACGAGCCTATTTTGAATAAAAGCCCAATACATTATAAAACACATAAACTGATGGAGACATCAAACAGTAGTACGTTTGATGATGGTACACTTACAATACATTTTAACACACAACAGACCATCTGACAATGATATTGGAAATTACAGACAGTCATCTTTAAATCTTCTACATTGCAATCACGTGGTTGCTGCAATGCTTTCATGAGATCAGTCTGGGACTCTCTGAGGGAGTTTATAGCTTTTATATCGTCCGGTAATTCATTCCAGGATGCAGCAACACTCATTTGCAGTCATTTTTCCGTATTTGTTGGTATACGTTAACACAGAGCAAACTCCTTTCTTTTGCTCTTAGTTGGTACCTGTCACTTTGGGGATTTCAAGGTTATATCATCTTTTAAAAGGTGATCAATATTGGACTTCAGCGGTCTGAAACGCCATGTGAGCCAAGTATATGTATTCTCTGTTACTTCCTGGTTGCAACCAGTTTAGCGTTGTATACATCTCCATTGATGCTCATCAAATTTACTCAAACCATACATACAATCACGTTTTAAGGGCTTTTTGGTCAGATTCCTATATAACAAACGATTGTATTCCAGAGCGGGGTAGTAGCAATTGTCTGACAATTTAAACTGTTGATTGCTTAGACAGACAGGGGCACTCCACGAAAGCCCCAAGTTTTCAATTAGTTTTTAACCAACATGTTGATATGCTCAACCAATGACCGTTTCTCGTCGATTTGGATGCCTAAATATTTGTAGCTGTTTGTGTTGGCTACCTTTGCCCATCATTAAACACCAACTCTAAAGCCTTTGTCTTCCTTTCACACACTTCCTTTTTGCTACTCTATTTGATTTGTGAATTTATTTCATCACTTTTTAAAGCGGTCCTAGTCTTCCATCTTGTTTGTCTATCTTGCTTTCCTCCAAATCCTTTTCTGACACCCTTAGTAACGTTTAAAACCTGTCAGACACTCACGGTGGGTGGTTCTTGTGATTAATTTTTGTATTTGTGTTGCATGTAAATATACGTTTATGGCTTCAGTTGGAGAGCTTCTTAGGGACATAAGAGTGTCAGGTTGCATGCTCTTAGGACCAGAGGACTGCAGACTGAAAGTGTGCACTCCTGTGGTCCCAAGGATGCAAAGGTGACACTCTTAGATCCATAAGAGGCCTCCAGCTGGACCCAAACAATTATTATAGATCGCTAACTTTATTAAGTAAAAAGAAAATCCTTTTTTTTCAATGTAAAATGCTGACGGAGTGAGTAGTTTATGAAGCCTGTTACAGTGGCTCAGTGCATAAGATACTGTAATGGTAATAAGAGTACCTCACACGCAGCTGAAGGAAGCACTGTGATTGGTCAGGACACTTCCACGATCTATAATTATTACATATTGAAATGAAAGTCTGAGTAAAATCTGGTATTGCTACATCTACATCAGGTATAAGTCTGTATCTGTCCTAGTTTACCATTTGCAGACTGCACCTAAAGAAGTCCAAATTGAATTTTCTCATATATGTCATCCAAAAGGTAGTGAGCGTAGAATTCTTTGGTTGAATCGGTTTTAGTTGCCATTTTGTGGAATAATTGGTCAGGTAGGTTCGATGGCAATATTTCTAAGTGCTGCATTTCTTTGTATGAAGTGCCAGGCCTCACGTCAGAGCTGAGGGTGCAGCCAAAGATCTCCCTCTCCCGTTATTGAAGTACTAGTCTAGTCCTCCTCTCCAGGTCAACAAAAACTAAATAAATAAATACATGTAATCCAGTTTTATCGCAGCTGAGCGCATAATGAACGACAATAGGACATGCACACTAAGCCAAAATAAGCTGCTTAACTCGTTCGCCTGCAGATCCTTGCAATGAATAGTTTACCTTATCGCTGTGATATCACAGTAGAGCTCCGGAAGCAGGCAAACAAGGGAATGGTCCCTGCTCAGCGACCTGTTCCAGCATTCATATTTCATGAAAGTAAATCCCATCCAATATTTTTACAGTTAGTGTTCTGTAAATTTGCTTGAGTCCAGCTTATTAAACAACATGCAATTATGTCCGGCTAGTCAAACAGTGAGAGAAACAAAGCCTGATAACTCAGGCTCCTGCATGTTTGTTTGCTGGCTTTTCGAACATTTATGTTCTGCTTCCGTGAGCAGAATCTTCTACGAAAACAAACTGTCACTGAGGATTAATTTTGTGCACTGCATAAAATATTGATTTGTTGCTGGTTTGGTTTTGTATTATTTATTAATATATTGAGATCTTCAGTCCACTCCAGTTTGGAGAAATTTCAATAGAAAAAAGGAATGACAGGCCACCTATTTCGCCCAGTGGGAAGTGTATCATGCTCCCATGCTGCAGCTCGAGTTTGGGAGGGAACTTGGTAGACAGCTGGCTGGAGCTTAGGGGGTCGGGGAGCTGGTTGCCCTCAGTCATGGAGGGAAGGTGCCAGATTCTGCTGCACTAGTAGCCCCTGTTGTGAGCTTGCCTCCCCACATGGAGTATGCTATGTGCTGGGGTGGATGGCCTGACAGTGTGACACCTGGTGTTGTATAGGTGGTGGGCTGGGGTCCAGGCATGAAAAGAAAGAAAAAACCTATGCACACCTGACACCAAGTATGATGGCACTGGTAGTATCGGGTCTCACCCCATGTGGATCCCACTGGTGTGACAGTGAGGAGTAGTGGATGAGACTAGGAGACCGGGGAATACTTGTTGGGGCAAGTGATGCCCAGAGGCTAGAAAGCTGAATGCAAAATAAAACTGGAATGACTTCCACATTTTGACCCTTGGAACGCTTTGACTTACACCATGCCACACCCTGTGCTGTTCTTCACCCTTTCCACTAGACTTTCTGACACAGTCACCACTGGTTCCAAGTACCCCAACCCCACATGATCTAGACTTTCCATGCTGTGGCAGCACCAGTCAGCAGATGGGTGGCAGAGATTGAATCATTTGATTCCATATACTGGGTGCAGAGGACCTGGCAGTCCAAGAGGCACAATTTGTCGGGGGGCACATCGGCATCATCTTCCAGTGCCCCAGTGTTTTGCCTTTTCCATCCCAATGCCAGATCCCAATGGGGAGGACTGGACTGAGGTTGGTATCTCTCAGCTTCCCTCCCTCGACTGATATTGGTACTTCTTTTCATTCCCTCTCGAACCAAGGTTGGTACCCCTTCCATTCTCCCCTTCTGAACCAAGGTTTGTATCTTCTTCATTCCCCATCCCGCACCAGTGTTTGAATCTCCTTCCAGTCCCCCAACTAAAGTTGGTACCTCTTCCCATTACCCTCTAGGACCAAAGATGGTACCTCCATCCACCCACCCCTAGACCAAGGTATCTACTTCCACTCCCACCCCAGGATCAACACTGGTACCTCCTTCACCCCCCATAAACTGAGGTTGATATCTGTTTCTATCTCAACCTGCCTCCCAGTCAAGGTTAGTACCCTGGACCAAGGGGTATTGTTGCTTAAATACTAAGCAACCACACTGCAGTGTTCAGCTTTTAAGATAGAGGAAATTTGGGTTCTATGCAATTAGCAGGAACATTTTCAGAGAGCCTGTAGTTTTGTTTAAAATGTCTTTCTTCCTTGTTTTCTTCCCTGGACTGAGGTTGGTACCTCCTTCTTCCTCACGCCACTCTGAAGTTGTTACCTGCTTCCATCCCACCTCCATCCCTGGACCAAAACTGGTGTCTCCTTCCCCCTGACTGAGGTTGATATTTTCTTCATCCCCACCCTTCTGGACTAAGGTTGGTACCTCCATCACCCCCAAGGCTGAGATTAGTAACCCCGGACTGAGGTTGGTATCTTCTTTCATCCTCCTGGACCATAGTTGCCCCTTCCAACAGGGAACAAGTATCCATTTTATATACTATATAACAACACTAGTAATAAAAAACAAAGGCAGTGAAATACAGACAATATACAAAACAGATGACTGGTATGTAATATTGTATTTTTCAAAGTTTTTTCAAAAGTAACAAACTCTTTAAATGCAGTCATACACTTTGATTGCGAATCATAAGTCTAGACAGAAGCCCATGCTGTAGACATAATGTACTTGTACAATACGCCAATTGCACTCTAGCAGGAAAATCACGACACCCAAGTGTTTGCTTTACATAACTTTTATGATGAATGCCTCGCAAACATTTGTACGAAGCAGCAGGAAACCATGACAGTAACGATGGGAAGCTCAAGCTGTGACATTTCTAATTGGGATTTCTCCTCGGTGACATCTGTACCATTCACACATGTACAATTAATATTTGAAGAGAACAAAAGGAAACAAAATATATCTACTAGATGCAAGGTGATGGATTCCATATCCATGATACTGCTGACATGTACTATAACAGGGAATAGATGTCAGACAGAAAAACATAGTATGTCTTCTTTTAGTTTATTGCAAATTGTTTTACCAGGAAAGTCATACCGGAGTGCAACTTTGTTTTCAGTTGAACCTTTCATCTCCAGGCATTGTATATAGATGGTCTTTCCACAGCCAGTACTGCTAGTGTCAAAGGTCACGTTTCCACTTCTGTAGATACCACTACCATGGGGTAAAGTTCATGTTGCATGATAAATAAGAAACACATTTATCAGTTGGTTTTCTTTTCCTTTCTTCTTCTTGGAGGTTTGGCATTCTTCCATTTTTGTTCCTCTTCAGCCTCCCTGCTTCATTCCTCGCCAGCATGCTGTACGAGAGGGAAGCAGTGACTGCGTAAGCCATCATGCCAGTATATCCACCAAGGATCAGACACAGTGGCTGGGTGACCACAAAGAGGCAGAACACATTGATTGAGGCAGCTGTGTCCAGGACCAGTTTGTTGCTCTCCTTGAAGACCTTGTAAAATATAGAATGGCCACCACTGGGTAGAATGCCTGCTCGAACATCCTTGTCTTTCTGCGAGAAAACGCTTGCTGCTCAGCTCAGCACACCAGCCTTGATAGCCAGGCTCCAACCTTTTACCTTTCAGACAAATGTTATCTTTCTTTCCTTCAGAAAGGTGCAAAGTGCAAAAAACAGAGAGCTGTCTTTCAGTATACAGTTCTTGTAGAAGGCTCTGTAGTTAGTGAATTATTAGCTGCAACTGATTACAAGTTGCTCTCGACAAAAGAAAGATTCCAGATGGGTCTCTGTTTGGGAGTCACTAGCAGTGACGCTAACCCCTGGAGGTTAATTGTGTGTCAATCTATGTTCTGAGCAGGGCCATCTCAGAAACTGAGTTACTGGCCTGATGTCACATGGAAGCCAGTAGTGAGCATCCTAAGGTTCAAATCCTGGTTATGATATAAGTCCTTACTGGAACATATTGGACTGCTACATTCATTTGAGTGGGTTCATTATTATATGGCAATGGAATGTTTCTGGCCAATCATTGAGAAGAAAAGCTGAACCCCTTGTTACCCGTACAGTCATCTCCTTGTGCTGCATGTCAGATGTGCTCGTCCCAACATTTTAATTTAGCTAAACCCTATGGCCCCACACCAGTGCTGCCACCAGAAGTTATTCAGAAATGGAGCTAGATCTTGGAACACCCCTCCCAAAAAAAAAAAACACACTAAAAAGTTTAATTTGGAAGTTGCCTACCCTGCCGTTGCTTTCATCCTATGGCCTCCACTCCATTATGCTGAGTTGTAACTGATGCCATGGGATCGATGCGCATCCACAGCATCTGACATGGGGTAACCACCTGAACATGGATGGGGAAGGGGCATGGAAATGAAATGTTTAAAGGAAAAATCCCCTCAACTTATTTTCTGTATACCGATGTAGTTTGTAGTCATGAACAATGATTCTCTCTCTCACCACTTGTAATTTCACCCTAATTTAAATATAAATGAGGCTGAGCCAATCTGTTTTGCCTCTGGTGTGAACTGTTTGCCTCCATTGCAGAACATCATGACCCCATTCATACAAGGTATCATGGGAGTTGATGCTTATCTGCTCAAGTCAGCAGAAGTTATACAGTCATTCAGTTCTGTTACATGTCTTGTGAAGTCCCTGTACTCTCTGAAAGCATTTTGTAAGCCACATACACTTTAAACCACAGAAAACAGCAGGGCACTTACTATGCTTTGAAATGTTCTTGGCTAGTGTAAAACAAGAACATAGAGACTATGAGAGGACAGCAACAGCACTAACTGATACAGTACAATTATTGCAGGCTTTAGCACTAAAACATCATAAAATTCCAGGATACCTTACATGAATCAGGTCATAACATTTGCAGTGGAGTCAAGCAGGTTTTCACATCAGATCTCAAGTGCTCCATTTACATTTAAATCTTGATGGTAATGGTAAATGGAGTTCAGTCTGAGGAGAGGAGGGTGACCAGCAGGGTACCACAAGGATCAGTCCTGGGGCCAGTCCTCTTTAATGTCTTCTATAGCAACATTGCAGAATAGATGGAAGGGAAGGTATGCCTCTTTGAAGATGACACTAAGATTTGCAACAGGGTTGACACTCAAGGGGGTGTACAGGAACCTAAGTACGCTTGAGGAACGTTCAAGAGTGTGGCAGCTAAGATGCAATGCAAAGAAGTGCAAGATCATGCATCTAGGACACAGAAACCCAGGGAGGAATATATAATCAGGGGAGGTACTAACAGCCACCAAACAGGAAAGAGACCTGGGTAGTCAAATCTGATGACCTAAAGGTGACTAAACAATGTGAAAAGGCTGTGGGAAAGCCAGTGGAATGCTGAGGCACAGGAGAAGTATCAACAGCAGAAAAAAGGAGATGGTGATACCACTTTACAAATCATTGATGAGACCTCATCTGAGTACTGTGTCCAGTTCTGGAGGCCACATCTCTGGAATTACATAGACAGAGTAGAGGCAGTTCAGTGAAGGGCAACAAAAATGGTGCAGGGTTTGTACCATAAGTCATATAAGGAGAGACTAGAGGACCTCAATATGTATATCCTGGAAGAAGGGGATATGGTAGAGATTTTCAAATACATCATGGGCATGAATAAGGTACAAGAGGGTAGCATCTTTCAGAAAAAAGATGTTCAAGAACAAGGGGTCATGATATGAGGCTGGAGGAAGTAGACTCTGGGGTAACATGAGGAAGTATTTTTCATGGAAAGGGTGGTGGATGCATGGAACAGCCTCCCAGTAGAGGTGGTGGGGCAAACTGGTGTTAATTCAAAAATGCATGGGATAGACATAAGGGAACCCTAGCAATAAGAAAGAGTGGGTGTCAGCAAGATCAAGTAGGGTCTGTAGTCTTGCACTAGGTAGGAATATGGGCAGACTAGGGGGGCGAAGGTCCTTATCTGTCTATGTTTCTATGAAATTAGGAGTGTGCAATAGAGGCAATCATTGTTCATGCCTACAAACTACACAGGGAAACAGAATAAAAGGTGGAGGGACCTTCCTTTAAAATCTCAAAGAAAGAAATAATTTATAAGCAATCCATAATCATAGTGATCCATTGGCATATAATGATTATGGGTATAGTATGGTGTTTCTTACTGTTTCACAAGAGTCTCTCATGCAGGTGGGGCAGGCAGAACCACTGCATTTCACTTCATGGTACTCTCATCCAAGCAGCATGAGAGACCCATGTGAAACAGTAAGAAGCACACATTACTATACCCATAATTATATAGAATATTTGTATATGAATAGGGATTGGAGGACTGGCTCTGTGTCATTTTAGAATTGTCTGAATTGGCCAGCCTCAACATGACTCTGAAGGACATATGGTAATACTGTAAATGGGTTATTTTCACGTCATATATTTAGCGCATGACACTACTTGGCCACAGTTGTGCAAATTTAATTTAGTGCTAAATGACTAGTGCCTAACTCACTTCCATTGAAAATGTTCAGTTTTGAAAATGAGCGCATTCTATTTAAAGGAAAACTGTCAGAACCCCATTTTCCTCCCAGCCTCTACTCACCTGCCAACTTGCAGTGTGAGAGTTTCATTCTGTTGTAGGGCATGTCTTTTAGTTTAAATTGTTATTTTTATGTCCCAGAGTGAGAGGCCCCATTTCACAGATAGTAGCGACCAGAGCTGCAACCTGCATGCAGATTAGCTTAGTTATCTTCCTGCTGTGTGCCGGAACGCTCGTTCATGATGAGTGGGCACATTTTCATGAAGGAAAAGAAATGGTGTGCCTTGTAGTAGTCATTGAGCTGCACCTTTAGAAGTAATTCTCATTGAAAATGGAGCAGTCTAATCGGTAACACTAGGGTCTGGATTTGACTGCTGAGGAGGAGAAAGCCCTCCTCAAAGACCCCTCCACTGAAGCCAGAACGGGGAGGGAATACCCAAGGTGTCACATAGGTGCAGATTGGGGTGGGATGGTAGTGGAGACCTGAACAGGTGTATCCCTGAGGACCAAGGGTGTCAGGCCAGGGAATAAAATCAATATGGAAAGAAAAAATAGCACAGTGTCCAGAATTAAAATTGTTTTAAACTGACAGGAGGTGTGAGTCCTGCCAAAGCAAACTGCATTTGTTTTGCAGAGAACTGAAAAAACACTTTGAGTGTGGCCTACCCATCAACACAGCAGTAGCACTACTGCTCACAACAGCGTTAGCCAGGTCTGGGAACCAGCCTGGGGCACTGAGTACCAGGGGAAGGCTTGAGCATCCCAGTGGACAACCCCTGCTCTGGGGATGGAGGGTGTCTTCCCACTGTGCTAGTGCCACCTGGGGGCCCACAGGTGGAGAAGTAACAAGGCACGGCAGTGGGATGGAGACTAGGGCTGGCACAAAGCTGCACATGCCAATTACATGCATGCCGATGCAAGTTCATACCACTGACTCTGGGGATGGGAGAAAACACAAGAGGGGAAAGCACCGCCAAGGTAAGATGACGCCTTCACCTCTTGGACTCCCTCAACGTCGACTGAGCTCTTGGTCTCTCAGTGCCAGATTCATTTTCTGGAATGGATTTACTGCTACACCTGATGATCACACTATGGGGGCAAGCCATAGGGGCTACTAAGGGACCAATGATAAGTCCCAAAGAAGACAGGTGATGGTGCTGGGTGATGGGATGCAGAAGGAACCTTAGCTGGAGGGAAAAATAAATACAAAAAAAAATGTAAGTGCAGCAGACTGCCAGAAGATGCATCTATGGTAACTCTTCTGGATTAATTTTGGTTCTACCAAGGCAGCCATTACAATATTAGTTACACAATGCTGTGCTAGCAGATTTACTGAATAATGGATTGCTCAGGGGTGGTGTGGGGTACAGGAAAACAGTACTGAGAATGCAGGAGATCTTGGCAAATTAAAGTAATACATCATTGCTTCTGACCAAGCACTGTCAAAACAGTTTGTCTTCAAATATACTATATTTTTATATTTTCATTAATGCACGCCCACTCACAGACTAATTCTGTTGACACAGAGGATTTGTCTCTGAATAATCATTTCACAAGGCAACTGGAGCCTTTTGAGTAGCTATCATGCAACATTGTAGCGCTGTGTTCCTGGGACTATATATTTGCTTTTAGTGACATCCCTTTGGATACAATGTAACAAACCCTTTTGGTAACAGCCTGGGTAAAAGAAATGCATGTGACTCCTGTCTTCGTAGTTCCTTCAATAAAACTATAGAAAAAATATACACACAAAATTCTGAGCACCACACAGATTAATATGAAGGACCTTTGATAAACTGTAAAATGTTAGTACATTATTTAAAAAGACTAATATTAGGTTAAAAAAATCACAACAGTTGCTTGCACTTACGAGATGTATCCAGGGACACGTATGCATGTGTTTCCTTACTAAATGTTAGAAATGTGCCCATTTATTTATAAATAAATGGGCACATTTAATGAGATTTTCCAAGGTTGCATTGGGACTCAAAGCCTGTAGGTCAAGTATAAAAGTGATCTGCAGCAGAGTCAGCTGGGATGCAGTACAGTAAAAGACATGTCACAAAATACTGCATGGCAAAAGGACTTAATTGCCATTATAAAGGGTCTGAGAAAAACATTGTTTAAGAAATGTTTTTATTATACAGTAATAAAGGCATGTCCAAGGTTATGCTAATGATCGTGTATATCACCCTCTAGGGGCATATGGCACTCAGCTATGGCTTGTGCAACATAACACCCCTAGAGGGTGATTAACAGACCATTAACATAACCCCGGTCATGCCTTTTATTGCTTAATTGGATCACACTGTTCCTTGCAGCCTGCTGCAGTACTCTGCAGATATGCTGCATGGCACTGCACTGCATCCTGGCTGGACTCCACTGTACATCCATGTTTCCCATGGGGCTTGCATACAAACCAGGGCTGGCTTGTGTCCAGACGATGAGTGTGCACCAGGCCGGGTTGGAGATTCATGGATGTCCAGCTTTTGCCCAGTCTGATCAAGGCAGCACAAATCAAACCTTCCCTGGTCCAACCCAATCCTGAGCTGGAAGTGACGCTGCTGCCCTCTACAGAGAGAACCTGTATGCAGAGCCATAACCTCTGCCCTTCCTGGCTCCCTTCTGCCCAGTCACAGCCAATCAAGAGGCTGAGAGTCATGGGGGAGGAATGGAGAAGAACAAGAGAGAACACGCTCACTGGGCGACAGTCTGTGTGGCAGCAGCAGGCAGAGAAGGATGACGCTGATGCAGGCGCTGCAAATTTATGAAATTGTTCTATTAAAGGATACATTGTATGGGATGAGTCTCGTTAACTTTAGCCTCTTAAAGGGCTGACTGCAAGGGGACAACCCAAAGACAAAAAATAAAATCTCAAAGCTGATGTTTGGGAAAACCTGAGTCGACATTTACAGCTCTTTCAGGGTTAATGTTTGGGAGTACCCAATCCTATTTAACAGCCTTTTCAGGGATAATTTTTTAGGAGAAGGGCCTCAACATTTCAGCTAGTTGCCACTCCTGTTGCCAGTACTGTGCCCTGCCTGTGAAGGTGACTGGTTGTCAGAGGGTTAGATGCCTTAAAAACACTTGTGTATTTAAAACATAGAAACACAGACTTTGACAGAAGATAAGGACCGCTTGACCCACCTAGTCTGACCATTTCCCCTACCTACAGGATAAGCTGCAGATCCTAGTTAACCAACAACCTATTTCTTCCTACCCCCACAAGCATTTTTTCCATTATCATCAGACATCCTGTAGTAGAGGAACCCCTCAGTCTGCTTGTTAGTTTGCTGCACCCATTACAAGCCATGGTTTGGTGCTGTGCCTTGCAGACTAGTTGCCTGGCTAGTTGCTGTCAAGGTATATTTTTATCATATAGTACCATTATTATAAAGGCCTATAATTTAGAGTTGAGTAGGCACTTTAATGTTAAACCTCAATTTTTGCGCATTAATAACTTCGCAATCGTTCAATGGATTTGCACAAATTTGGAATTCATGGTGTGGTGTGGTATGGTAGCTCTCTTGATTTACTGAGTTGTGTTTTGGTTGAACTTACAGTTTCTGCACAGCAAAATGCAAAAAAATGCATTTTCGCCACTTTTGACATGTTTTTGCCCATGGCGCATGCACCACACTCTGTGTGGTCTTTCAGTCTGAAATTTGGAACCTAGAAAGAGCTTGGATCAAGGAACAATCCAGCAGTAGTTTGGTAAAAAATAATAATCTGTTTAAAAGTTATTACATTTTTAAGGTTTGAATTCTGAGCATGCTCAGTTCATGCCAAAATTTATAGATTTTTGACTAACTAAAAATGGTCTCATGATCAAAGATTTTTCAGCTTGTGGACTTGGATTTTGAAAATCCTAGTCCACCAGAAATTCCTTGTCCACGTGCTGCTATCTTGTTTTCTGTTTTCAGCCAAACAAAATGTAATTATCTCCACGGGTGACTTTTGGGCCAAATGAGGCATGGGTTTTGTTCAGGGTAACACCCTCTACAAAGCATGCCTTTGGTTCTGTTAGTTTTGTCAAAAAATAGGTTTTAAAAATGTTAAAATGTTTTGACTGCTATTAGCTAACGATCCTAGTCCCTGAGCCGACAAAATCCTAGTCTGCGAGAGCGATCTTCGTTCGTAAGCCTACAAAATCCTTGTTCGTCATTTCCCGACCAGATAGCCTTGCCTCACGGACCAGGATTAAACTGACGGACTAGGATTTTGGCAGCTTTATGGACCAGGATTGGATTTTTGAATCCTTGTTCACGAAGTTGACAAAATCGCAGTCCGCGAGCTGTCAAAATCATAGTCCATAAGAGATCTTCATTCGCGAGCCTGCAAAATCCTTGTCTGTCATTTCCTGGCCAGATAGCCCATCTCACAGCCCAGGATTAAACTGGCGGACTAGGATTTTGGTCAGCTTGTGGAAAGATTGTTTTTTTAATCCTTGTTAGTGAGTTGACAAAATCTCAGTCCGTGAGCTGTCAAAATCGAGTCCACAAGAAATGTTTGTTTGCGAGCCTACAAAATCCTTGTCTGTTATTTCCCAACCAGAAGCCCATCTCACAGACCAGGATCGAACTGACGGACTAGGGATTTAGCTACTCATGGACAGGGATTGATCTGATGGCCCAGGATTTTGCTACCTCACAGACTAAGAATTTTTAAAGGTGTCAAACGTTACCACTGCATAGCTCATTAATGGTTTTGTTTTTACTTGCAATTTACAGGGTATTGAGGGACCTACAGGTATGAATTATGCTGTTTAGGTGTTGGGGAATTAAGTAGTTCCATAGATATGTCATTTCGAAATTGAGATTTTCCCCATAGGATAACATTGTGAGTGCCCATTGCGCTTTTCGTGCCCATATCTCAGAAATGAAGCGAGATACAGACTTTTATATTGGTGGCTTAGATCACTTATAAGTGATCTAAGCCACTGGAACAAGATTGGAAACCATAGACTACACCTGCAGTGAATTTTTTCTGTGGGTTGCACGTTTAATGAGATATTGTCAAACTAGGGGCACAAGGGTTCAAAGAGTGCCTGTCCAGTGCTTTTGGTGCCCGTATCTCATAAGCGATGTGAGATACAGGTTCAGTCATTAATTGTTGCGTGCAGTACTCGCTGTCATGATTACAACACTTGAATTTTTTCTACCTGCTATAATTCCTGAGATATCAACAAATTAGTGTTACAAGGGTTCCTTGCCCTATAGGGCTGCTATGTGGCTCTGTAATTCATGTAAGTGGAGCGCAGGGCCCGAACCCATGCTCCCACAGGCGCATATTGTTATGCTGAAATGGGCAACTTGGTTCTGGCCCTCCCACCAATACATATTATTTTACACTTTTTCAAAAAGTAAAAATTCATGGCAAAAAAACTGTGTAATGCATCAGTTAGGGTTAAAGCAACAAAGTGAGGAAATTAAATGTTAGGTTGAGCCCTAACCGCCCCACCACACCACCCCATCCTCCACCAACTGACAGATGCTGAAGTGTGCCATGGGGTCATGAGGCCTAATTCTCACCCCATTCTCCTTTACTGTAGCATGTCAACCTGCTTACATATGGAATGGGGTGAGAGTTAGGCCACGTGATCCCAAGCACACCCGGCATCTGTCAGTCTGTGGAGGACGGAGTGTGGGTGTGGGGTTAGGGCTCAACCCTAAAGTTTCATTTCTCACTTTTGTTGCTTTAACTCCTAACTGATGCATTAAATGCAATTTTTTTTTGCCATGTGTGTGTATATATATATATATATGTAAAATTGGTATTATATAGTAGCATTATATTATTACTATTATTAATAACAATTAGATATATAGTATTATTAATTACTGTACAGGTATTAAAACTCTCCCAGGTTGTAGTTGTATCTTAATTGGTTATCAAAAAATAAAATAAATAAATTATTATTATTTCTTTAGATAGTATTATATCATTGGTGGTGGAGGGTTCTAAAAAGTGATAGGGCCAAGGATGCAAAGGGTAAATCCTCCACATGCGTGTGTTGACCCACACCCTCAGTTTTTCATGACCAAATGTGTAATTTATGGAGTAACTCCCCCATACCAAGTGACAGCAGCCCCTTGCCTAGTTTTCATAATGCCCCTTCTCCATGTTATAAGGCTGGGCCCTAACAGTGTCCTTTAATGGTCTTACAAGATCTGTGGACACAGAACAAAAAGTACTTTTTTGTTTATTCTTCTCTCTGCCAACTGGACCCCTTCATTTTCGACTCTCCCAGCCCTCCTCACCTACGTTTCCTAGGACTTACCTTGTACACCTGCAGGGGATGCCCCATGGCTTTCCCTGTGGTGGGGTCAGGGGAGGAGGATCCACTCTCCCATAGCACAATCCAGAATCCGGAGGCAGTGCCTAGTCAGTTGTGGGCAGTTACCTTGTCCAGCTAGGGATTTTTTCCGGTTTTCCATCCCGGGATGCCCAACGTGTGATGATGCACCACATACATTAGGAGGGCACCCTCCGCTTATGAAGGCTATCCCACTGTGCTGCCATACAGCTTCCACCAGGGACCAAGGGACAGGCTGATAACAGGAGGCCATAACCCTCTCCTGAGTGAGGAAAGCTGTCCATGGATGCTCCATCCTACCTCCCCAGCTGGCCCTCCGAGCAATCCAAGTCTGCTCCCAAACTCGAGTGGCTGGCATAGTGAGTGGTAGTGTTGTGGCTGCACTACTTGACCAGCACAAAAAGTACATTTAAATGTTACTTTTCCATTAGCACATGATATTAACATTATAGCATGAAGAAAGCATTTAAAATCTACAAGGAGATTATTGGGGGTTCCAGTATATGCATTTTGTTTTTGCCATTCTATATGGTACCATTACATGGTATTGTCATTAACTGCTGTAGCTCACTTCTACGCTGCTGTTGTAAGTCTCCTATTCCATGCCTTGTTTGCACTAATGAGATTTAAGCAATACAGCAGGACAGGGTATGTGTATTGTGCTGGGATAATGGCACACCTCCTGTGGGTTGAAGCAGGACACCAAAGGCGGAGTACTTCTACCAGAGAAATGCCATTATCGCAGCACAATGCACACTCTGAGTGCTTTATTGCACTATGAAATTGGTCTACTTAAGTACTACTATGTATTTTTTATACAAAGTTATTTTATTACATTTAAAATTATAAAAAAAATACAAAAACTGCAAAAAGAGAAAGTAGTGCTGGCTATTGTCTGTATTGCGGATATTTAGCCAGCAGGTGGTGACAGTCTTACAAGAAACAGCGTCTGTCCTATTGGCAGGGACCTACAGGGCAGGGCAGTTGGCGAACTGGGTCTGAGGTTTACAGTTCTGCGTGAGTACAGTGAGTGCTGGGTCCGGTAAAGGACTTTAAACTACATTTAGTGTTTTTCTTCTGGTTGCAGACTGCAGCCAGTGTAATTTATCGGGCACTGTGGAGATACCGCAAAAATATGGGGAATGCTGTTAAGTGTTGTCAACTTACTGAACGCGTGGCAAGCTGCAGCTGGACAACAGATTCTGAGAAGTCAGCTTTACAGTACTAGGAAGTTTTCCTTTTTAAGTTACTGTGTTGATTAATTAATACAGTTGGCGGTATGGGGAAAGTTTTTTTGCTTGTTAAATAAGTGATGAATTTGACCACGGGTGCAAGCGGGTAGTCAGCGGTAGCAGGATACGAGAAGTGATATCACTGACGCTGGACAGGGTAAAGAGGACTGGGGACTCTCGGACCTTCTTCCTGTGCTCTTGTGCTGAGATAGCAGCACGGGCGCCGAGTCCTCAGCCAATCAGATCGCTAGATTTTCTCGACCCATTTCATCATACTGCATTATGCGGTTCTTATTCCCCTCTTCCCAGGATGCGCGTGGAAATGAGCTGATTCCAATACCAGCTCAGTGTGCTTTTTCTGGTTAAAGTTTAGAAATAAATAAATAAAACTCTGTGTTTGTCTGATGGAGTTTAATCTTATGAATATTAATATATTCCGTTGTCAAAACGGCATATCGTTACCAATATCTGGCTTGCCTGCAGAACTCCGCAGTAAAATTTGCATTTAAAAGAAACATCTTCACAAGCACATAGCTAAGGTAGCTCTTCAGGCACTTGTTCTTGCTTTGTAAGAGCTGACTTCAGACATCTATAATAGGTTCAAGAGAGAATTACATCGTAAGCAACATTTCCAACTAACTTTACCTTGGGTAATGCATATCAAAGACCTGGCATTAAGGGTGAATTTGCAGCACAAACCATAAATAAAGTAATGACTATATCCTTACGAAATACTGCCTCTTTGACGTTTCATTCTTACAGGGACTTTACAGTAGCATCTCAGTCAGCCATGCTTCCAGGGGTGTGGGGACTGTACCAAGCCTGGATCTGTACAATGCACAGGGTGGGCTTCCAGTGGATGCCATTCTTATGCACCTAGACATGGAATCTGCCCCTGAGGTTATTTCTGCCCTCCTCACCAAGGGGAAGTTGGTAGAATGACCTGAAGTGGTGGTTGTGTCACATGTGGGCTGCTCATCCAGGATTTGGCATCATTAGGCTCCATGTCTTCATCCTGCCATTTGTGCTCAGTACTGTGGTGATGGGAATGGTGCCATTGCTTGTGGTGTGGTGATGGGAATGGTGTCATTGTCTTGGTGAGTTTGGGGCTTCAGTTTGTGCATCTGGAACCCCAGCAGTACAACGATAGGGAATGTAAGAAAGGAAGCACTGGTTCTGGGCACTCTGCCCACTGTGAATACCCCCTAGCAGCACCACAGTACCTCCCCATAGTAGCAAGGTGCCCACAGCCAAGTGTCACAGTCCAGTAAAGCCCAGTTATGGTGCCCCAGTCCTCCAGTTAAACAAGAGGTACCCTAGTCGATATAAAACCAGATGGGAGGGAGAATAGCACAGTAATGGGGCCCCTTAATAAACTGCTGCCTGTAGTTTAAACATTTTCTTCCCTCTCCTGTTGTCAGTTTTCCCGTCCCAGCCTTGGCATGAGTTCTGTGCCACTTTTTGAAATGTCTGGCTCCTGCTAGACCATTGACTGTCTCCCACGTTACAGGGACTTGGCGTTCCAAATTTTGGGGATATAAAAATCCAGCACAGCAGGAACAGTCAGTCTAGCGGCTGTGAAGTGAGTGCTTTCAAACACTCTGAAGTACAGTACGGTCATGTCACAGTAGGGCCTGAAGGACAGCGAGGATGCAGGGGAACTGGCAGAAGGAACAGAAAATGGCATATTGGCCTCAACGGTCCTGGTTCTCCTTCCCAGAGTTTTCTTTTTTTTCCCCTGTAGTCAGTGGGTCCTTTTGTAAAGTTCGACAGGTCCAGTGGTCACCTGGCGGCAGCAGTGGCAGCAAGAAGAGTAGTAGCAGGTCAGTGGTCTTAGTGTGGTCTCAGTTCAGCCCCATTTTTTGTTTTATTTATTCAAAAGTTCATTCTTGGTCCCTCACTGGTGGTGTTCAAGTGGCCATGATAGTGAGAGGTGAGGGAGAGAGTGAGTGAGGAGCCATGGCAGTGAGTGAGATGAGTGTCGGGCAGAGTGGTGAAAGGCCATCTGTAGGGCCATCCGCAGAGCCACAACCCTTCTCAGCCACCTGCACCACCATAGCTGCCCACCAACTACCTTCCCCTTGCAGCAGCTTCACTTGGGTTGGGGCAGTGAGCTGGTGGCAGCACCAGTGGGTAGTTGCTGACCACCAGAACTATTTTTATAGAAAGAAATTATTTAAAGTGCCAGATGGCACAGCAGGCAGCAGCTGAAACCACAGGGGGGAGAGCAGAAGGCATAAGGCCCTATTCGTTTCATAGTGTAGGCTCCAAGAGGGGCAGAGCCAACCCCAGTCAAATTAAAGATGCCCAGCTGGGCTAGGGAGTGGCAGAGAAAGGGCAGGCAGGTCCTTACTTAATAAATTAAAGAAGCTACTGTAGGGGCGGAACAAGGGCAGGCCCTGTATTTAAATAAATAAGGAACATGCTCAGAGGGGCAGGGCAAGGATGCCCACATTGTGTTTGTTTTATACAGTAGCACCCAGTGGACTGAGCAGGGCAGGAGCTTTGCCAAGCTAAGTTTATTTATTTTTAATAAATTGTGTCAGGTGGCGCTGAATGAGGTGACTGAGGCTGTGCGGGTGGGCAGGGGTTCCCACTCTCAGGACCACCCACAGAGGTGGCGGAGAGCCAGCTCCACAGGAGCTGAGGCAGGACAAGCAAGGCTCAGTGATAGAACTGCCCATAGGGTGCAATAATCCATGCCTATGGGAGAAGCCTATACAATGGGTTCCAGAAGCGTAAGTTTCCACTGGGCACATTAATAGAACCCCATAGGAGCCAGTACAGTGGGGTTGGGGCACAATAAACTCCACGGGAGCCACTGCTGAGGGGCAGGTGTTTGAATGACTACTGAATGTTTACAGCCTGCCTAGCAAACTGCATTTAAAGTGACAGTGAACTTTGCTCTAGAGACTGCCTTTTATACAAAAGCCCATACTGAATTGCCTGAATTTATGCCTGCCTCTGTATAACCAGAGCCACCTGCACTTGTCTGCCTTGTTTATCCTTAACGAATTACAATAAATCCATGGTACTCATTGATAGACTGCCTAACCCTTTCAAGTTACCTTGTCTGAATTTGCTGTGAGAATTAATTCTGCTCTGCACTACCAACACTACCTGACTGTCAACTGGGTACCCACTCCGAATGAACTGAATTAACCTGAGAGCAAAGTAAAGTGGTGCCTACACAGGAATAATCTTGTGTGTCTAAAAGAAAGGGATGACATCTGTGTGCAAGATACTTTTTGAGACTGCATATTGTTCTTGTTCTGTCCCTGTCATGCTTCATTATATATTATATATGTATTATATTTTTTCTTTGTTCTACATTTTATATCTCCTGTCTATGTAATTGTGAACTGTATGTGTATGTGCCTCAGGACCTCCTTGTGAATGAGCTTGCTCAACGGAGTCTTTCCTGCAATAAACTTGAACTTCACTTCAGGGCTGGCTGTTGAGAATAGACATTAGGGTTGTAGTCAGGCAAGGAGACCATCCTGTCACTTAATTGCTGCAGCCCAGCCTTGATAGGAAGAGTGAAGGCAGCTTAGCAGCCACACTGGCTCACTAGCTGAGGACACTGCCCTGCAGTGGGGTGGGGTCTTCTTGTTGCAGGAACGATAAAAGTAGCCAGATTTAGGAACAACAAAAGTGGCATGATCCAGGAACAACAAAGTGGCACGATCCAGGAACAACAAAGTGGCATGATCTAGGGTGACAAAGCAGCTAGATCCAGGTGTAACCAAAGCTTCAACATCCCTGGATTACAAATTTATGTTCTCAATATGACCTTGTTTGACAGTCTGCCACGACCTCCTCACTGATGCCCAGAGGGTCCTGTGAAAGAACAGAGTTTCATTCTGTCTTGATCACCGACCAGCCTGCCATGATCCATTCACTGATACAAAGTTCTTCAGTGCCTTTGGCCTGGCAGTCTGACACTACATTTTCCAGGCAGCTAAGTCTCCAAACCAGGAATGAGGTATACCCACTTGTGATCCCCCCTTTGCTGAGGAAAAGTTCTTCTGGCCTTTCCTGGAGGTGCATTTCTTGTGTTCCTATTGGTGCATTCTCCCTTGAAATTTCCTGTGTGTTCACCCCACTGTTTACTGAATTCACCACCTGCAGGTCATCACATCTTTAGCTTCACAAAAGGTTAACCAGAGTACCATTCTGTGTTACTGCCGCCATGGTCTTTAGTTTATAGAAAATTTGAAATTGCTTCAGAGTATAGCAATCACTTAGAGTCTATAGCATTGCCTTAGCATATAGTCATTATTTAGAGTCTGTAACTTTGCCTTAGAGCCTAGCATCTTCAGTGGTACCATTTACCAGTGGCTTAGTTTTTGTTGTTTCACATGACACTTGCATTCCCCTGCCTGCAATAAATATCTTTGATTGCACCTGAAAATGTCCTGTCTCTCTTTGTAAGTCAGACAAGCCTCAGGTCTGAGGAAACATAACAGAGCCAGTAGCCCAGTTGGTCACAGCATGAGGGGTGCTCAGTACATTAACATATGTTCCAGGATAGGTACACTCTGCAAGGGGAGGCAGTCATTCAGTCATGGAAGGCTCTAATCAAGTTCGGGTTTATTATGGACAAACAAAAGGCTATCATCCAGATGAAAAGACTTTAAAGGACCTACATTTCAGTAAAACTACATACAAGTACTCACAATGCACAAATTAAAAATCAGTCTGTCCCTGTAGGGCAAATGAACAGCAAAGTTAGACTGTTACAGCACCTCGTGAGTTCCTGTTGGACCGTAGTGCACATGATGCCAAAGCATACATGACTAGACTCCCTCATCAATGGCAGTAAACAATTTCATTAATTTAACTTCCTCAGGCAGTATATTGGACTACAGTTTTAAAGGGATCAACCATTCTCTTTGGTTGTTCACCGGACATTCGACAACTTGATGACATAAGATAGGCTTCTCATAAAAATCACATGGGTATTTGAGTACAGCTGAGTTATAGAGACTCATAAAAGGGAGAGTAACTTGAGTCAAGGTCTAGCCATGTTTTTCTATGTTCCATGTTAGTACAAAAGAATATATACTTTTCCGGCCCCAAGTTGTTTTGTATTTCTTATATCTCATTTAATCATATAGAAAATGTCACCATCATTAAAAGATAAACTCAGTTTTAGCTCTATCACCCCAGCATCTGCAAATAGGATCCCTGATATATTCTCCCATAGTTCAACCAGGTGAGGAAGAACAGAGATGGGAAAATCCCACCATAGAAGACTTAACTAGCCAAAACCAGAATTGATTTGTAAAAATAGAAGACTAAGCACAAAATATGCATGCACTAAGCTGTATTGGATCAAAATAACAGCAAGGAATGTAGAAGAAGTAACGTAACTTAGTACTTTATACCTAGTTAGGCAGAAAGCTGATTATGACAAGTCCTTAAAGCAGCAGTTCAACAAAACTGGGCAAAAAGTTTGACCCCACCTTTTTCATTGTAAAGATTCCAGGCAACTTCCAGTTTAATTAGGTAGTAAAATGTTCTAGTTTCATCAAAATTTGAGTATTTAATAAATTATTTTTTTCTCAAGAAAAAAGATGGCCACCATATTTGGTTTAGAAATACTGCTGTAGACCTGGTAAAGGATCGGATTGAGAAAATTATAAAAAACTCATGGCATGTAGAGTAGAAAGTGCCTAGAAAAGTAGATTTGGAAGGTATGCCAATATTTTTATTTATTTGTAGCTAAAACTAGCTTTTGGAGAAAAAAGAAAAAGTTTTTGTTGCGCTGCAGCTTTAAATGTTGGCATCCCAAATGAAATATATATAAAGTCTGGTCCTGCTCAGAGACGAAATGCGAAGTCTCATGGGAGTCGGAAGTAGTTCACTCTCAACTCAGTGCCTTGTTGAGTCATTATCTTTAATAGTAACAGTCTTGCGTCCCAATATCAAAACAAAAGAAATCATTTTCAAATTAAAATGTCCACAAACGTATATATGGGAGCCCCAGTGGATTAAAACAATAAATAAATAACTGCATGGTTTCACCTAGCCCCAATAGTTAGTGTTCATGTAATCCCAACACCACTTATGCCAAGACTTGCCTGGTCCTGCTCCTCATGTATCCTCAGCAGAATATAAATCTACCGGCTCTGCTTGCTGATCAAATTTTTGGTGATCGACGAAGCCTCTTTCCAGCTTCCACTGGTCTGTGTAATGAAAAGTATGCCTCCATTATGTATCTGCAGTTTGGCTGGCATCAGAAGAGTGTACTACATCCAGACTCCTCAACTTCAGCTTGACCACATCAAATTTTATATGGCCAGCCAGTGGTGAAGGAGAGGTCCAGGAAAATGTGGAGAGTAGTGCCCTCATAGTTTAGATTTTGAGAGTCACTAGAGGCCTTTGGCAAGTGATCTTGAGTGGTCAGCCCCAAAGTAACCAGCAACACTGTGTACTGCATGCCTTTCTGGGCCTCAACCAAATAGGGTGAAATCTGGTATGCTCTCTGAAACTGTGGGGCCACCTCGGTAGAGGTAGGTATAGAGACCCTGGCAACCAATCCTGAAGAAATTGTAGGAGGTCTGGCCCATGACTCCTCCAATAGGTCTACCAACCAAATGCTGGTCACCACGTTTGCGTTTTGAGGGCCTCCAACTGTTAGGAAAATTGCACATTTCCTTGTAGGAGTTTGTTTGTGCTAACAGCATGTGTGGGATGGTTCTCAGCAGTCAGTACTGATTTTGTGGTGACTTCAATTTTACATCTTGGTGGCCCATCTGTTTAAGAATGGTTTCAAGTTTTTTTTTTTATTCTTTTTATACCCTTACTCACCGCTCAGGATTCTATCCCGGGATCCTAGGCTGTCGCTCCGTAGGTCCTACCCAGGTAACTCCTTCTCGAGTCCTGGCAGCACTGCCCTCATCCGGCCTTGGTTTGCCCCGGATGGGGAGAGGGACCCCCATAGTCCCCTCCAGTCCATGAGTCTGCATCGGGTATGCTGCACAGGCCCATCTGGAGCTTGGTTATGGGCAGCTGGGTCCCATCTCCAGGCGTCCATTGCGGGGCTTTCTCATTTTTGTCCCATCCTCAGGACATCGGCACACTAGGGGAGCCAGGGTGGAGCACATCACAATGTACAGGCACTCCAGCTCCCAGCTGATGTCCTCCCAACCTGCTGAATGCTGTCTCGCTGCACCTCTACCGTGGTCACCCAGATGGCGGTAAAGCAGTGGACATGCATCCTCCCTCTCTCAGAGGAGGAGAGCAGCCTCTGGGCACTCACTCCTCCTCCCTCGCCGCCCTCCAGCCACCCGAGTTTGTTCGAACCGGGTCACTGGCGCCAAGAGCAGCAGCTCTTCCACCGCGCCCAGGGCCGCCAAGACTGGTTTCTATTTTAGCATCGATGACTTGCATGCAGTGGACTAATAAGTTCCAGGATGGGTGAGCCTCTGTCCCAGACTTCTCGCTGGTTAACTCATAGGCTGGCACCCCAGTGATTTGCTGCTGGTCTTTGGAGCCTCCTCCATCTCTCTGCTTTGGCTAAACCACAGCAAATTTGTTATCAGTGTCCAGAATGCAGTCCTCTACAAGATTTTGTAAAATGGTGATGTTTGCTAGTGAAATAAATATTTATTTATCAGGTAGAGTTACAGGGCTGCAGAGCCAAGTGAAAGCGCATCTGTTCAGCAACAGTGCTCAGAGAGCCCCACCAGACACTCTTATTGCCAGAAACATGTAAACATATACAAGATGGTAGGGTGTAATTAAGGTCTATAGTTTTTTATTTAAATGTGGTATGTCCGTGTTAGGACCCATTTTCATGGTGACCAGAACATGTAGCAGTGAAATGTACAAATGGTATAACAAGTTAAACAGTATACAGAATAATATATAACTAAATTATTAAAGAGAAAAACCAAATTCTAACTGCAGAAACATTTACACTGACAGTCTGTGAGAAGATAATTTTTCAAACCAGGTTTAAAACTCGGTACCCAGGTATTGCCACTGGTTAAAGAAATTGGCAATGAGTTGCAGAATGAAGGCAGTTTATAGAAAATAATTATTTGACCAGCAGTAGGCCTCATTCTTAGTATAGAAAATTGACAAGGCACGGATGAATGAGCTGAAAGAGAGTTGACATGATTTTTGAAACTGGAAAGAAATGAAGTGGGAACATGACCCAGGATGGTACCAGGGATCAAACAAGAAACAGCGGGGTTATCTGCAACTGCTTTAGTATTGGGGATTATTCAAAACAAGCTGATTGCTGGGAGACTTCATAAAATCTCTGATTAGAACAAGTTACTTCTAGCCGGCCCAGTGGCACTGAGGGTTGAGGCACGCCGGCGACCTGGAGTTCGAGCACGGGCCCGGGTTGTCGAGGGTTAGCTGGGGAGGGAAAGGATTGAGCATCCAAGGACTGCTCTCCTTTCCCTCAGAGGATTGAGGCATCCACTGCGCTGCAGCACCACGATGGAAATTGGGGCACCCACAGGGCAGGGATAAAAGTAGGGGAAAGGTGTGGCTGGCGTTGGCGCGTTGTGCCTTGGCGTCGTGCGTCCACACTTCTCAGGGGAGAAAAATAGGGAGGAAAGTGGCAGATGACCGAGGCAGCTGTGGCCGCATTTCAGCAACTAGGGGCCTGTCATGGAATTGCACTGCGGTATTGCTTCCTGGCCTGGCATGGGGACATAGGGGTCCTCCCTGCGGGTGAAGCACTTTGCCAGCCGGTATGTGAGTGAGCCTGTGGGCTGACCAGGGATGAAGGCGACGGCTGGATGTAGGCAGGTCGGGCTGCAGGAGTATAAATAATGATATGATAAAAGAAGAACAAGCTGCTGCCTTATTGTAGACAGCAGATGGCGCACTTGCAGCACATACCACCCAGTCTTGTTTACTTTCTGTTTCACTCTCGCTGTCTCTCCCTGCCCTCTACCTCTCAGCCTTTTGTCTCTGAAATGTGGGACATTGACTCAAAATTTGGGACTCTGGCCTTCTATTTGTGGGACATGGCACATCCTCAAATAATAAGAGATATAAGCTCAGAACACAGGAAAACAGTCATTTTAGTTTTCAACATTTAATTTTAATTCACCATCACAGCATACTATTTATTTATTTCATTGGATTTGTTAACGGGTACACTCGCTGAGACTTCAGGAACAACCTGAAATGAATTACATTCAACAGTCATTTATAAATACAGATTACAATCCATGACAATGCAACACAAACAGCAACACGAAATAAGTATCCAAACAGTAATTAGAAAATAATCTGCTGTCATTACAAAGTTGAGGCATACTGACTGGCTTTAGCTATACAGACATTACTATGAGAAATTAAAAAGTTTAGCAGCAGGGTAACAGTGAAAACCATTAGCGGTGCAATACATAGGTTAGGCCAATTATCTCACATGGGGACAGGGTGGGGAGGACTCAGGACAAGTACACTGGCAACACACAAGCAGTATGCCCTGTAGGAAGATCTGAAGGATCTGTGATTGATGTAAGCCTGGACATCAGCCCAGAGGTTGTTCCACAATCTAGGAGCCACAGAGGCAAAGGACATTTTGCTGGCAACTTACTACTAGAAAGGAATTTTGTTTTAAAGTATTTTACAGACAGCACCTTCTGAATTTGGGACAATGCCTTTTCCATGATGGACAGAACAATAGTGAGTCTATCTCTCCTAGGTTTTAGTTTAGTATTTTACAGAAGCTTGTTATTGTGTTTCTTCAATAGCACTGGTTGGCATGCCTTGTTGCTTTGCATGTGTACTGCCTTATTTGTGGCATACTGTACTGAACTTCTGCTGTATCCTTCTACCCAGGCAGAGTTACACTGGCCCACCAGGATACCTAGACATTTCCAGGTGGGACACTCCTCTGTCGAGTACCTGATGGTCACCTTCTGAACTCTGAAAATCTTTGCATTTAACATGTATTTTCAAATTAAATGGGGACATGTTGGTCCCTGCAAGTAAATGTAAGATGCAAACACAGGGCTAGTGTATCAGACTGAAGTCGGATTCTGATACAGTGTGTCGCTGAACTATTGTTTTCCAGATGGGCCTCTGTATCCACTTTCCAGGTGGCCCCTGTATCCCATTCAACCCTGTACCTAGGACAGTTGTGGAAATGAGACGTTGCCATCTCAACTCTTTCCTGTGTAAACAATAAACAAAATAAACACATTAGAATGACCCTGAGAGGTATGCATGTATGTATACATAGTACTGTATGTATGTATATACAATACTGAATATGTATATAATAAATACAGTATTCTATGTATGCATGCATATATGCTTGTATGTATACTCTTTGTAAAAAAAAAACTGCATTAATGCAACATTTAGGGTTCAGTCTAAAGTTACAAAAGTAGGGAAATGTGGCTTTAGGTTTGAACCCTAAAACCCTAACGCCACCCCTAAAAGCAAATCAGGGGCAGAGTCTTCCTAGGTTAGTCAACCCTAAAGCTCATCCCATTAGGTGTGTATGCTTCTGGAGTGTATAGAATGGGGTGAGCTTTAGGGTTCAAACTGTGCCCTAGGAAGACTCTGCCTGATTTCACAGAGGCATGTCATGGGATTTTGGGGTTGGAAACCCAGAGCCACATTTCCTACTTTGTCATGCTAGGCCTGAACCCTAAATGTTGAACTAATTTTTGCAAATAATTTCCTTACTTTTTGAGATAGTATATTGGTATCTGGCCCTGCAATCATCTGTACATTTTGAGATAGTGTAATCATATCCTTATTTGTCTGATGGAGAGCTGGGCCCTGTGCTCCCATCCCTCCATTTGTTTATCTATTTATTTAAAATTTGATAACCGGGAAAGCCGTGAATGCGTATGTCTATGTTTATAGGTAAGTATAGATGCGTATGTGTATGTTTATAGGGTAAGCGCAGGGCCCGTGGGACAACAACAACCAATTGTTAACATAGCCTTCCTATTACCCCACCTCATCAGCCTGGTATAAAATTGTCAATTCCCCACCACAATGTCATTTCACGCCACTGCAGCATAATTCTGTAGGGCACGGAAATACATTTGGGCAAGATTTAATGACAGCTGTCACATTCATGAGGTGGTGTAAAGAAAGACTATGTTGATAACTTGAGAGTTAAAATATTAAAGATTAACAAAGTTGCGAGCTTAGCAAAATGTCAACAGAGGCACACAACTTGCCCATTTTAGCATATTCTGACCCCAAATTTTCAACATATCCTTCTTATTGTAAAGCTTGTAAAGGGCTTTGAATGTATGAAAAGCGCCTGTATAAATGCTGATTCTTCTTCTTATGACTCCACCTCATGAACAAGTATGGTGAAAATTGTTAATCCTTCCTGAAAGGTGATTTGCCAATCGACCATGAAATTGTCTTTCAGGCAGAATTTGCAAATGACACCAACATTGTTCAGGAGGTGGGGTATCAAAAAGGGTATGTTGACAGTTTGGTGCCAAATTCTTGAAAAATTACAAAGTTATGCTCCAAAGTTGAAAACCCCATTGAAATGTGCTGGACTATCTGTATAGTACCAAAGTCCTAATTTTGCCATCCTAGATTAAACTGCTGAACTGTACTGTATTACTTGTCTAAATTTCAGCTTTGGCTGATCGCATTCTGATTTCATGCAGTTGTCCAGGCTGTGTGTGGGTGTTGATGTGTGATATGGCCACCACTACAATTCAGTCACTTCACTACCAGTCTAGTATTGCTTGTAAAGTGCTTTGGGATACACTGTGTATGAAAAACGCTATATAAATACTGATTCTTCTTCTTCTTTATTTTTACTGAAAATGTATTTGCACCAAATCTTTGTATCCACTGCACTTTAATCACTTACCTCTGTAACCTCCTGGAATTTCTAAACAATCCTGTTTATTCAGTATGTTTTGCTTCTGTTTACAGTAAAAGTTTTTGTTCTCAGTATCTGTAAATGTTTTATGCTCTCTGTAACTGTACTTTCCAGGGTCATGCCTGAAAATATGCAGGTTCCTGTGTAGTGCACTTACCCCATTTACAAAAGCAAATATATAAATAAATAATGTGCTTCCCCATATGAAAAAGATATTTTTTACGTGACTTGTCATATGAAACAAGAATCTTGTTTTATATCACAAATCATGAAACAAGAGTCATAATCTCAACAAAACAACATTTTAAGTGCATTTCCACAAATGTTAAGTGCAGAAGCCAGCCGGTGGCACAGAGGGCTGAAGCACTGGAAGCCTTACCGCATCATGCCAGTGACCCGGTTCGGGAATGGACTCGGGTCGCCAGGGAGTCAGCACGGAGGGGGAGGGTGAGAGCAGGATTGAGCAGCTGAAAGGCAGCTCTCCTCTCTTGGGTGGCTGTTGTCCTCCTCCTAGTAGTTCAGCTGCCACTGGGTGGAGGTCCAGTGGCTAGCTTAGGCAGGAGGGTTGGCAAGCTGCAGGAGGGTGCCTCGAGCTGCGGCCGCACATCCCTCCACATGACCACGTGATTGAGTACAGGGATGAGGGAAAATGAGGCATAAAATATATATGGGAACAAAAGGTTAAGTGCAGAATCCAGTTAAGGGGTCTCAGTGTTGGTTGCTCTCAGGAATGTCATTTTGTTAGTTTTCAAATGTGAATTTTTATGGAAAAAGGGAAACAAGATGGCGCAAATGAAACAATGATTTTCCCACATGAAAAAAAGACTGGCCCCATTCGAAAAAAGATTCACTTTCATTTCATACAACTATTTTTCAGTGTTTACTGAGCATGCTCAGAACCAAGTATTCAAAATTTCAAAATTAAGTAACTTTGGAACAAATTAATATTTTTTCACCAAACAAGTAAAAGTCACCTCGGGACAGCCCCTTTCTACCCAGAAAATTTCAGGCCAAAATTCAAAATCGTCTGGGTACTAGCCAAGTTGACAGAAAAGCCATTCAAACCAATGGGAAAATATCCCCAAAATTCACTTTTGCACTATCTGTATCTCAGAATCCACACATCCAACCAGAATGGAACTTAAAACATCAAGAGATCTGCCCCTCAAAACCGTGCATACAAAATTTTGCAAATCCACTGAACGGTTGCAAAGTTAATGAAGTGCAAAATTTGGGGTTTAACATTGAATTGCCTGTACAACCCTAAATGGTAGTACGTCATTACAAAGATGCAAATACAGCGATGCAATTACGGTGAATACAATTCCATGAGTACAATAATAGTGCATGGCATATAACAGTGAATGAGTAAATACAGCGATTATAAATTACAGTGACAGCAAAATAGAGTGACTAACGATCAGCTACTTACCCCTGTGTTCAAGTGCGCCATGGTGTTAGAATCCTATAAATAGGGTGGGATGCGGGGGCACAGCCCCTGTGTCACCAGGATCAATTAGTGGCATTAATTGGTGGCAGCTGCTCCTGAGCGATGCTGAAATAGGTGCTTATCCGGCCCTGTGTATACGGAACAATGGCTGTTGAGTTTCTACAAAGCCAGAGGAGTATGCCCTTTTGGTGTACAGGGGTTTTGCTATTGGAGGACAAAGAGGTTGGCGAGAAGGTGTATTGGTGGTGTGGTGACTGCCACAGTACCACTGTCCTGCAAGACTGCATGACCGTCACCGACCATGTGGTTGATGTTCCCGTGGCCACAACCATGTGGCTGGTGCTGCCGCTATCAGTGCTTACCGTGTAATGGCAGATATGTGAGAGAGGGCGAGGAGCAGTACAAAGAGTACTGCACAGGTTGTTCTATAGAGTGTAGCCACCGCTACCAATGCTGTTGCTGAAATCGCTGAAGAATACAATTGCTAAAAAGCATTGTTTCATTTACCTAGCTAAAATCGGTTCACTGTAATGACATGGAGCCCCTAAATACAGGGGCATGACTACCTCCTATAATACAGTACTGTATGTATGTATTTATATACATAAGTACTGAATGTATGTATTAACGTCAGTAATTATATAGAGGATAAAGTATGGATCGCTCGAGGGGTTTATGCGTAGCATCAAACTCCAAGGGTGTGTGTAAATTCTCGTTACACATGCCCAGACCCATATTTTATTTTATATAATTGTTAGGTTTCTTTTTCACCTCAACAATTATATAAAATAAAAGAGGCTAAGCGCCGTAGTCCGACTAATCGGCATGGCGCGTGGTCGGCTTTCTACTTTAATTTCAAACTTTTTTAAATATTGTTAGGGTGGGCAATCCAGTAGCAAATGTGGTACATTTAAGTTTTTTTTTAAATGTTACTTACTGCGAGTGTCTGTAGCAGTTTGTATCCATGCTGGGTCTGCGTTCGGAGACAGTGACTGAGAATGGAGGGAGTTCGACCAGGCACTTGCGCCAGAGTGGGGAAATGGTCATGTTTGCCAATATAAGCGCTCTTTATAATGGCAAATTACACCACGGTTTCCCTATGGGAAAAAGAGGAAGCCGTTAATTATGAAACAGTAATGAAACTGGAACACGTATTTGAAAGGACATGATTGGCAGGATCATTGCAGTTTCTTTTCAGAATGGACCTTTTGGCTCCTTTAGGTTCTTTGGTTCCATGCCAGATCTTACTGATTCAGTCAAATGCTCTTATCTTGCACCCCACCCATGTAACAAAGGAGAGTGTCACAGTAAATCCTTATAAAGTGAATTTAGTATGTTGTAACACGTGAGGATCGTGAATTGTCATCTTTCCTTGCATGACGTGTTTGCATTTATCTAAAGTGAATAAACAGCAAAACCAATAATTTATATCAAATGCCACTGTAGTCCGACAGCCTGCCAGGCCCCCACCCCATGCTGGCTAATACTTTTCTAATTAACTAAAATGCTATCTCTGTGCGTTCTGTTTATGGTCATTTGTCTGCACTCTGCTCAGAATGTAAGTAACATCAGTTTATAAATTCATATACTCAAAACTGGGGTAAAACAAAATTCACGTTATTTTGCATTACACATTTATTTCCAGTTAGAACACATGTCAGGTTGTGTTATTTTTATCTACAATCTGAAAATAGAAAGCAGAGAACAAGGATCTGATAGTTTACAGTGGAAAGGCAGTTTTCAGCTAAAACAAGGTAAAAACTACTAACAACATTACAAATAGTGAGATATATATTAAACACATAATTGATTGCAGGAAATAACATATTTATCTTGACATGAGTGGTAAGACCTTCATATTTAACTCATGATTTACGCCCACTTAGCAATTATGGGTGTTACCACTCACTAGTGGAGATAAACGTGCTTTTCCCTGAAATGAAGAAGCATCTGTTGGGTACTTGAGTTTCCTCCCTGGCCTGTCCGCAACAGTCCGGGCTCATTCCTTGACCTGAATCTCCAGTGTTGCAAGTGGTTACTGTACTCCTGTCCTGATGGGCACTCTCATAATCAGAGTTTAGCACAACCTCGCTTTGTGCCACCTTTACACCCCAGGCATTTATTTTATTCTTTTCGCAGTTTACCCATTTTATAAAGCGTTATTAGATGGTCCAGGTCATTGGTTGTTCGGGCTAATGCACTTCCAGGGGCTAAAAGGTACTTGGTGCAAGTGTGTCATGCCGCTCTCTATGCATCTGGGCATGCATTAACCGCAGACAGCCAAGGCCCTGTTGTGTCTCATTGCTGACTTTGCCGTATTCACTGTCAGGCTAGCTGAACATGAGTTTGTAAGTCAGCCCACCTGCTAGTTAAACAAAACAAAATAAAGAAAAGTAATAAAAATATTACTTATGGAATGGCTTACGGCCAAATTAAGACTCACTGTAATAAAAACAAATCATAATTGATTTCCATTCATGGACTACTTAGAAAGAGTGGAAGGTCCCCACTCTGGAGTAGCTAGCTAATTTGCTTTAGAAGTTTCATATAGAAACACATAACGTAGAATTTGATGACAGATAAGGACTGTTGGCCCTTCTAGTCTACCCATTTCTGCCTGCCTACACTGTTACTGCAGACTGTGCCCCATCTACAGCTCTTTCTCCCCACCCCCTTGCTTTCCACAATGATTCTCCCATGCTTATTCTGCATTCTTGAATCCCACCACTGTTTTCATCCCCACCACCTCTGCTGGAAGGCTGTTCCAGGAATCCACCACTTTCTCTGTGAAGAAGTACTTCTCTGCATAACTCCTGAATCTACCCTCCAGTTTCATACCATGTCACCTTATTCTCGAGCACCTCTTCTTCTGAAAAATACCTCCCTCCTGTACCTTATTAACCCTGTGAGGTATTTAAAGGTGTCTATCGATACCCCTCTCTCCTCTGTTCCAGGGTATACATATTGAGGTCCTTTAGCATCTCCCTAGGGCTTCTGATACAGTCCTCTGCTTTCTGCTGGCGATACCCCATCCTATGCACCCCAACAACCCACTAGCCCTCCTGACTGCCTTGCCACACTGCCTGGCCACCTTTAGGTTATCCAACATGGATATATCACACAAAGTTCACACAAAGGAGTGCAAAAATAGGAATGAACACTAGCTGTGTAAGTGTAAGACCATGGAAACAGATAATGAGAATTGCAATTAAATATGTTTTCTTTTTCTTCCCTTTCTTATTGTACTGTAACCCTACGCCATCCCTTGTGTTAAAGTATCTGTATTATGTGTCATTGCTAGAAATGGAAACTTCTTCAATAAAACATTATATACAAAAACAGCTGAAGTAAGGCTGCTTTCTCTTTTCCTGCCAAATAACTCTCATGAGCTTCTTTCTTCTAACCTAGACTGATGCAGTTCAACTAATGTGATCATGTAGGTTGCCAAATTGGGAATGGGCTGGTCAGCGAGGTACACACCCCCTATCATTGAAGCAACCGAGACTCTAACATGTCTAAATTCTTAGAACAGGAGACTCCACAATGGATGTGAGGCATGACTTTTCAAAAAGGTCAGCGATTCGATCCTCTTATAATTCAGTTAGCTGTTCTGGGGCTCTTGAGCAGGCAGGCGTGGCCTGGGCCAGCTCCCTCAGGGAAGCGGAAATGTTACTTAAAGACAACAAAGGGAAGAACCTGGAAATGAAACAGTAAATTAAATCCATGTTTAGAGCGGGATTATTAAACACTTTTATAATTAGTATTAACTTTCAAGGGCACTGCAGTGAGTTGTGAGGACTGGGAGGTGGCGTGCTTTCTGGTAAGACATTAATAAGGCAAAGTCCACTGAGGTAGCAAGCACTCTTGTAATGATACCATTTCAGCTAATCACATGCAGGAAAATGTCCCTCAAGGGGAATCAAATTAGGAAGTGTGCCACAAATAACAGGCCGAATGGTATTAAACTTGTTAGAGACTCAGAAGACAGCATGTAAAACACTTAAACTACAGTATGTATCTTACCGTAACTGAGAGATTACATTGTTTAAATGACTGTTGATTCCATGGCTCATAGTTCAACACACACACACATGTTGTGGCGTGACTAGAGGACTGCCAAAGCTGCAGTAGCAGTAGGGTCTCCATTTTTGTTAGAGAGCTCACAGGTATGTGAATAACTTTACAGTTACATTCTTTTTGCTGTTTAGAGACCCTCCAAGATGTGGAACTTGGCCCTGCCTGATATACAGGTGCCTTACCTCATGGGACAGCTTCTAATGTGGAGCTTGCTGAAAATAATCCATGTGTTAAAACTGATGGCAACGTAAAAATTAGGAAAACCAGGTCCCAAGGACTTTCCAGTTTCTGGATGTCGCCCACACTCCGTCCTCCGATCTGCCATGTTATAGTAGCGATGCTAGGGACAGTGCAGACGTGCTCCATTATAGTCTATGGCGGCACCTTTCTGATATTTTCTATATTAGAATGGCTATTTGGTGATAAAGCACAGGGCACTGAGTGACTTATGAGGCCCCTGTTAGTCGACCAGTGCCTCGTTTCATCACCAAATGGCCATTCTAATATGAAAAGATCAGAAAGGTGCCGTCCATAGACTATAATGGAGTGCATTCACATGCTCTCCTAGCATCACACATAATCCTTGTGGTGGCAGCACCAGTGAAACCAGAAGCCCTTGGGACCCAGTTTTCTTCCTAATTTTATGAGTGTTACCAGATTTTAAACAAATGGATTATTTTAGGCAAGCTGCACACTAGAGGTATCTGGTGAGGTAAAGCCCTATATATCAGGTGCAGGGCTGAGGCTGGTAAGTCTTTTAAGGCTGTCTGCTTCACATGCTGGATGCAGCGAGGCCACTCCTACAGCCTGAGGCAGCCATTTTGAATAATGTCAACATAGAATGTTTTGATTTGATGTAATGCGCTATGGGAGTGAGTGGACAAAACCCAGAGGCTCAATAAAGCAGTAGTAGTCAGTCGCACAATTTCAAGGTTCAAAAGAGCACCCCTTTGCTTCAACACTGAAAATTGTCATGCACAAAATAGTATATGTTTATATGTATAGTTACCATATCTCTTATGATTATATGAGTTTCTCAATTCCTTTGAGTCCAAACTGTCTCCCACCAATGAGCTCAATAAGACACCTAATATATGTTTATATGTACAGCTCCTGTGTTTCTTATTGTTATCAGAGCTCGTTCTCAAGGTTAGGTGAGAGAATTCAAAAAAAGCTGGGCAGTTTGGCATGCTAAGAACTTGAAAAGAAATTATTATAACTATAGCAGACATCAGCTGTACATGCAACCATGTTATAAGTCACGTTAAAGACACTCTTATAACCATAGCAGACATCAGCTGTACATGCAACCATGTTATAAGTCACGTTAAAGACACTCTTATAACCATAGCAGACATCGGCGCTACATGCAACCATGTTATAAGTCACGTTAAAGACACTCTTATAACCATAGCAGATATCAGAACTGTACTTATAAGAATATCATAGTGTGTAGTAGAGCATTGTTCTGTATAGAATACCATCCCTGTCAACATTCTGTTATAAAATGGTAAGGGAAAATCCTGAAATCTGATTGGCTGTTGTTCATGAAGCAATTATGTTCCACGCATGGAAAATAAAAGTGCTGCCAAATGTGCACTGATCACCACTGAGATCATTAAACACAGAAACGTAGACTTTGGACGGCAGTTAAGGACCACTTGGCCCACCTAGTCTGCCCATTTCCCTACCTACTGGATAAGCTGCAGATCCCAGTGAACCAACAACCTATTTCTTCCAACCCCCAAGAATTGTCTTATGTCTGTCCCATGCATCTTGAATTCCCCACTATTTTTGGACCTCACAACCTCCTCCAGGAAGGCTGCTCCATGGCCCACCACCTCTCTCAGGAAAAAATGCTTCCTCACATTGCCCTGAGCCGTCACCCTCTACCTTCAAATTGTGTCCCCTTGTTCTTGCACATCTCTTTTCTGAAAGATGCTACCCTCTTGGACTTTGTTGATTCCCTTGAGGTACTTAAAAGTTTCTATCATGTCTCCCCTTTCCTCAAGGGTATACTTATTAAGCTCCTTTAGTATCTCTTCATATGGCTTCTGTTGCAGACCCTGCACCATTTTAGTTGCCCTCTTCTGGACTATCTCCATCCTGTCTATGTCCTTGTGGAGATGGGGTCTCCAGATGGGGTCTCACCAACTGTCTGTACAGAGGGATAACAACTTCCTGTTTTCTATTGGTGATGCCTCTCCTATACAACCCAGTATCCCCAGTCATCCCTATGCCTTCTCACATTACTTGCTAACCTTTAGGTCATCTGATGTGATTGCCCCAGGTCCCTTTTCCATTTTTGTTGTTGTTACTACCCCCCAATTGTGTACTCTTCCCTTGAGTTTTTGTTTCCCAGGTGCATTACTTTGCACTTTGCATTGAGTCAAGTTGCCATACTTCTGACCATTCCTCCAACCTTGCCAAGTCCCTTCTCATCCTTTCTGCCACCCCTTGTGTATCAACCCTGTTGCAGATCTTTGTGTCATCTGCAAAGAGCATACTTTTCCTTCCAGTCCTCTGCAATGTCACCTATAAAGACATTAAAAAGGATAAGACCCAGTACTGAACGATAAGTGCCCACTAGAAACACCCTTTCTTCAAGTGGACTCCGTTTACTATTACCTTCTGTGTCTTGTTGTCTCAGCAATGTTTTACCCAGGCTACCACCCTGGGACCCACTCCCAGGCTGGCTAATTTGTCTATTAATCTTTTGTGTGGGACTGTGTCAAATGTTTTGCTAAAGTCTAGGTAGGCCATGTCTACAGCCCTCCTGGTCTACTACTTTGGTTACCCAGTCAAAGAAATCGATTAGATTTGTCTGACATTGACCTTCCGCTGTGAATCCATGCTGTTGGGTCCTGTGCCCGCTGTCCTCTAGGCACTCAACAGTTCTTCCCTTCAGAAGTGATTCCATCATTTTCCCTACCACTGAGGTCAAACTGACAGGTCTGTAGTTTCCTGTCTCTGTCTTGCTCCACTTTTGTGAAGGGAATCACATCCGCCCTCCTCCAGTCCTCAGGTGCCACACCATGCTCTCATGATTTGTTAAAAGGCTACCCAGTGGTGTCACTAATTCTCCCCTTAGTTCTTTTAGGATTCTGGGGAATCCCATCAGGTCCCACTGCTTTGTCCATCTTCAGTTGTAAGAGTTCTTTCAGAACCCTTTCTTCTGTGAAATGACTGGGATTAACCCCATCCAGAGTGCTTCTACTGATTGGATTAGGTACCCCCTCTTTTGTAAATACTGAGCAGAAGTATTCATTAAGCTAACAGAATGTTAAGAATTCAGTTGGTAGCATTGTTTTGCCCTGTAAATGTAAGCATCACATTTAGTTGCCCTGGGCCCTAAAAAAAAAACTACCCTAAATACAAAATAAAACAGATTAATTAAATGTTGTTTCTGATCATCACATTCTCCTTACACATAAACAGATTAGAAATATTAAGTATTGCTTATAGTTTTCATTACAACTGTTTCTTTGCTGACAATGAAAAATCCCCTTCTATCTTTACCTGCTCATCAGGAAATCTCTGCTCCTTGCCCTGACAGTGAGATAATTGAGTCTCTGGCTGTAACAGAGACCTTTGTTGTGTGTGTGTGTGTGTGTGTGTGTACAGTATGTTAGGAGACTAACATTCTAGCAGTGAAACTGATCAGAATTTTGAATCCATGTATTCTATGGTAAACATTCCACATCTTGAATGTGGGGAAAAACAGAGAAAAAACAGGAGGAAGGAAGTGGGTAACAATACGACATCATCAATTACATCATTTGTAGTGGGCGCAAGGACTATTTTATCATAAATGCACACAAGTGAATCTACTTTTCTACATATAAACATGCTTTTCCCAAGTGTAAAAGTTTTTAAAAAGGAGCCCATTTTATAAGCGAATAAAGGCATTCCGGGATGTGCTTGGAACACATTTTAACACACTCAAGAGCATAAAGTCACTCGGCCTTGTCCTTGCCTTATTATACCCCTGACTGTGTGGTGAAAATGTGTTCCTAAGCACACCCCATTATGCCTTATTGCTTACTTGTGCCACATTTCAAAGGTCCTAGAATGTGATTGTTCCTTCTGTGGTACAGAAGCATTCTGAAACCTCTAGAGACGGCACAAGTCAGTTTCATTCTGAAAGTGAAAGAACTGCTGCATGCATTTCAGACATGCTATACTCTATAAAAATACAGGATGAGCAGCTTTATGCACAACCAATGTGTGCTGCCACCTCTGAGTTCCTGATTCACACAGACCTCTTAGCTTCGCTCTCAGGAGTCAGAGAGAAGTCAGAACCCCTAACAGAACACACTGGTTGTCTAAGTGACATCCAGTATTCTCTATGTAGTTGAGGAGTCTTGGTATAGGTGGAAACTAGCCTGATGGGTAGAAAACTGGCTGAGGGACAGGCAGCAGAGGGTAGTTGTGGGGAGAAGCATCGGAGTCCAGGGCAGTGACAAGTGGTGTCCCACAGGGTCAGTACTGGGACCAGTCCTGTTTAACATTTTCATCGCAGACACAGTGGTTGGGATCAAGAATAAGATCAGCCTCTTCAGCCGATGACACCAAGATCTGTGCTGAGGTGGACGGGAAGGAGGGTGTCAAATTACTGCAGGAGGACTTGGCAAGACTCGTGGAGTGGTCGCATGACCTGGCAACTTGGGTTCAATGCCAAGAAGTGCAAGGTGATGCATTTCAAACAAAACCAGGAATACAGCTACTGTATGGATGGTATCAAACTGTCCACATTCAATGAGGAGAAGGATCTGGGGGTGCTGGTGACTGGGGAATTAAACCACTCAGTCCAGTGTAGGAAGGCAGTGGCTAAGGCTAACAGGATGCTAGGTTGCATAGCAAGGGGATTACATCCAGATGTAGCAGTCATATTGCCCCTGTACAGGTCCCTGGTGAGGCCACACTTGGAGTACTGCGTGCAGTTCTGGGGCCCGTACTTGAAAAGGGATATCAAACTACTGGAGGCAGTTCATCAAAGAGCAACAAAGATGATCCAGGGGTTGGGGGATAGAACTTACGAGGAAAGACTAAAGAGTTAAACAGGTATACCTTGGAAGATAGAAGGGAGAGAGGGACATGATCAGAGACCGTCAAGTACCTGAAAAGGATGAACAAAGTAGGCTTCCAGGGTGGGTTCCTCTCAGAATGGAAGAGACCAGAGGTGCACTTCCGGAAGTTAAAGGGGCAGATTCAGGAGGGAAAGGAGAAGGCACTACTTCACTGAAAGAGTGCTAATTGGTGGAATGCACTGCCTGAGTAACTCGTATCAGTGCAGACTGTGGGGTGCTTCTAGAGGGGTGGGACAAGTTCAAGGGAAAGTACATACCAGGGGCAGTTTGGGGAGGGTTGTTAATGGGAGGGGCAGCTGCAGTCTAATCGACTGAAGTGCTGCACACTCGAAGCAGACTAGACAGACCATTTGGCCTGTATCTGCTGGCAAATTTGTATGTTCGTATGTAAGTCATGTTCAAGACCTTTGTTTAAAAATGGCATTGGAATTCAAATTGTTTGATTTTGCACAATATCATAAGATCCCTGAGAAGGAAATGGACTACTGTGTGCCATCTAAAATCAGAACTTTAGAATTTTGTAACTGCTACATTAGACACCCTCTTAACGGAAAACAATGGAAAACCTATCAGACGTTACTAGCTGGTTCCAAAACACCTGATTAGCACTTTTAGACAGTATGGGATTTTTTTTACATTACCTGTATATGTTTTTAATCTTCAAAACAGTAGCTGCAACTTCGTTTTCCATTATTGTAAGCATCATCACAAGCAGCCGCGTGCTTCCTTAGTTTATTTTATGCTAATAAGCTCTGCCAACTTCAGCCACTGGTTGGCAGAGCATATTAACATAAAGTAGCGAGGAAGTGCACGGCTGGTCGTGAGATGGTGTGTGCCAGCAATGGAAAATGGAAGTTGTGGCACTCTGTTTTGAAGATTAAAAAAAAGCACGTACAGGTAATGTAAAAATCCCATACTGTCTAAAAGTGCTAATCAGGCATTTTGGCACCAGCTGGTGAAAGCTGAAGCTTTCCATTGTTTCCCTTAAGTTTATGTTATCAGAGTACCTGGAACATTATGAAATTAACAATCCTGATTGTCCAAAAATGATGTCATGATTTATAATAATTATAATAAAGGAGCCTGAAGGCATCGCTGGAGGTGTGGCTTGTCTGGGAGCAGGTATGGAGGGACACCTGGGTGGGCAGGTAGGGGGGTAGCCACCCACTAGGGGTGGGGAAGGGCAGGCAGGAGGGAGGTTCCCAGGGGAGGGTGGAGGAGAAGTGCGGGAGGAGCCAGGCCTTTAAGAAGGGCCGATGAAGAGAGGATTCTCTCTCGTCCAGGCTGATCCCAGGTGTTGTGGGCAGCTCAGTAGTCTTGGAAGGTATGTGCAGAGGGGTAACAGGGATTACAAGTCTATGCAGCAAAATTCCCTGAGGCTGATGGAGGTTGGTGCCAGACGACGGGAGTTACCCGAAAAAGGGGGACAGTCAGGATGGCAGGCATCTCTGGATGTACGCTCATGGCAGGATGGTGTCCTCTGATGGGGAGGACACATCCAAAGCCGGTCTTGGGAGTCCTCTCGTGCCCCAGAGCTGGTGTCCTCATGGGGCTTTGGAATTACCGGTTGGGGGGGCCTCCTAATAAGAGGAGGAGGTCGACCACTGGTGAATCAGAGCAAGCTGATTCAAGATTACCAAGACTACCTAGCTCGTACATGCTAATTGGACGTATCAATAATTACAATTTGTCTAATAAATACATGGCTGCGGCCATTTTCTCCATAACTGGTTGTGGTCTGAGTTTGTTCAGGTGGAACAAAATATTTGTCCTATAAGACAAGAGGTGTTGTAACAGTGTATGCAAACATAAACCCATTTTCCCTAGAGACTGGCCGAATCTCTGACAACTGAATATGTCTCAATAGCCTTACAAGGAGAGACTGCTGAAAAGAACAAAGACACTCTCATTCACTGTCAACACCTACTATAGCTCTGTCCAGGGATCTGATAATCACCAGCATTGTCTGAGAATGAGGTGTTAGTATATGGAAAAGACAACCTCTGTGTTGGGTAGGAGTTCAGTGGGGCTTGCCATATGGATCAAAGTGGCGCAGAAAAGGTGTGTCAGCACTCTCAAAACCCCACAGGTAATTGTCTGTTGATTAAATGACTCAGGTGATGCAGCTCAGTAACAAAGGGATCCTTATATCCCTGTCAAATGCCCCATGCATTCTGCAGTGCTGGTGTGTACAGTCTTGTCTTTGAGAGGTTGGAGGGATGGGTGGCCCAAGGCACAGCCAAGGGTCACCTCCCTCTAGCTGGTTGTCAATCCAAGGAAAGGACCGGCTTTGAGGTTGTTATTGTGACTGTAAGTCTAATCATAATAACAACTTTCATTTTTAACATTTTTGTTTGAGTTTTACTTGTGTGGTGCCAGCTGTTCAGCTGGTAGCTGGCTTGTCATTTCTAAGACGTTAATGAATGATCTGGTCACCAGTCAGGAGCCTCGCTAGCCTCATGAATAATTAATTACATACACATCATTAGACTTTGTACATACCAGTCACTAGAGAGACAATCTGCAACAATCCTTAGAACTAATGCAGTGCTTACTTCTACAGTACTTCTACTTTAAGTCACTCTCATGTGTAATCAGAAACATGGTAATACAGTAGCTGTTGTTTTGTTTATTGAAACATGCACATATTTATTTTTATTTTATTTATTTGAATTTCGGATGACACCTTTGAGCCAAGGGCTCTTTACAAAGGTTCCACATCAAGGCAATAAGGACAATAAGGTACAAAACATAACATGATCATTACAATGGAACTTACAAAAAAAAAAGACAAGGTTACAATAATAGCAGCCAAAGGCATTGCCAAGAAATTGTGTTGTGTTAATTGTACAGTACAAGTCATAGGTGGCTCAGTGAAGCTTTGTTAGGAATGGGTTAGTGGGACTAGAGAAAGAAGAGTGGTGGTGGTGAGGGGTGGTATGAGGGGAGAGAGAGAGAGAGAGGGAGAGGAGGAGGGGAGAAATGGGGAGGGCATTGTGTTGGGTATGTAGTAGATGGGAAACAGCAAGGAGCAGGAAAGGGGGATGAAAAAGAAAAGGAGACAGATTCATCCTATACCCAGTAATGGGAGTAGGAGAGGAGGAGGAGCTGAGGCAGTGAAAAGGATGCTTGAGGGTGGGATGCCTGGAGGGATTATAAGAAGCAATCACAGAAGGCACTAGCCACGAGGTGTTGATGCAGTTTACACTGAAAAGCACCAATCGTGGCAATGTTGGAAGATTTCTGTAGGTATGAAGTTGAGACAGGTGGAGGCTCTGATAAGGTAAGAACGCTGAGCTTGAGAGGTCCGACAGAGGTATTGTAAAGGTTAGACTGTCCGATCTTCTAGTTAGGGGACATACTAAATCTTATCCAGCTACCAGCTTTGCCTGTAGTACCTGTCGATCATCATTTCTCATATTATTTGTAATATCTCTCCAACTTGCAATTGCTACCTGTCCGATTATCTGTATTTTATTCAGCCTTGTTGTATTTAACTAGCACAGGTTATTGTTTGTAACCACTACAATCTTCAGCTTAATGTACACAACCAGTGCAATTTAATGTGTCTAACTACTGCAGTTTAATGTGTGTAACCACTGCAATTTAATGTGTACAAACGATGCAGTTTAATGTGTGATCACCACTGTTAAATGTGAAATCACAGCAACTGAATTGTGTAACCACCACAGTTTAATGTGTGCAATCACTACAGTTTATTGTTTGTAACCCTTCCATTTAATGTGTGTAACTACTGCAGTTTATTGTTTGTAATCCCTGCCGTTTAATGTGTGTAACTACTGTAGTTTATTGTTTGTAACCCCTGCCGTTTAATGTGTGTAACTACTACAGTTTATTGTTTGTAACCCCTGCCATTTAATGTGTGTAACTACTGCAGTTTATTGTTTGTAACCCCCTGCCATTTAATGTAACTACTGCAGTTTATTGTATGTAATCCCTGCCATTTAATGTAACTACTGCAGTTTATTGTTTGTAACCCCTGCCATTTAATGTGTGTAACTACTGCAGTTTATTGTTTGTAATCCCTGCTGTTTTTTTTATATATTGTATTCATATCCCCTACTTTTCCCTGGTGGCTCCCTTCCTGACTGCAACCCCCCAGCCCTGTCACCCAGCTCCTCGGGCTTTGTGAATCTGGCCAACATTTCTCTTCTTCCCAGTAGGTACAGTATTTGGGAACTTGAGAGAGAAAGAAGAATGCAATATCTTTCTTTTTTTAAATTGCAAATGATTTTGGAATTGTGTAACATTCCTTCATCGTCCTCCCTGCAATCACGAGGTTCTCCTCTAAGCAGTCCATGGGATCCAGGTTTAATCACTTCCAGAACTGCTCATGTTGAAAAAAAGAAATCAAATTAAAAAATAAATTGCGTAAAATTGTAATGTAGATATTTTGTATTGATGTAATACATTGTTTGTAAGAAATTGTCATGCTCATATAGGTCATTCAATAAAATTATTAGTACTACTATCTAGAAATTTATAAGGAAATTGAGTGCTTGTTAGTGCTGCTTGGACAGTGCTTTTGTGGATCCGACTATCCTCCATCAGATAGTGCTGGTATCTGACCTAGGATCCGCCAACGGATCTGAGATCAGATCCATCGGATGCAATCTGGGATAGCTGGATCTGATGGTTGGATTCATCGGATCCAGGTCGAATCCACAGATGCCTCAGATACTTACAGTGGATCCTACGAGATCAGATCCTTAGTCAGATATCTATGCCATTCGGGCTATTCAATATCCGACCAAAATGATAGTACCCGATGGTATCCGACCTGGTAAGATACTGTCCGAGCAACATTAGTGTTTGTTACTCCTGTAAGAGTGTGTCTTCATGTCATCATTCATTTTTAGGTGAGAGAACGCAAACTTGAAGGTGAGTGATTCTGGCACCTAGAAATGCAAGATAATACTGGCCCAGTGGCGTGGAGGGCTGAGGCTCTAGTAGCTACCTCCTGCTGCACTGGCGACCTGGGGTTTGGGAACACACTTGAGTCGCTTAGGGTTGGCTGGGTAGGAGAATATGGAATTCTCCAGGGACTCTCTCCTTCTCCAGGAGTGGAGGCATGCTGGCCTGGCTTTGACTGCCACAGGTGGCGGCATGGTGGCAGTGCAGCACAGGCAGCAAGAACTGAAGGGTGATGGGTGTACCTCAGACAGGTGTGCCTCCATGCGCATGTCAGATGCCCTACAGAAAGGGGCCAGGAGAAACCAGAGACAGGACATCAGGGACTTAATGAAGCCCTGCTGCCACCCCGAGACACCATCTCAGTCTGCACTGGATTCAGGCACAGGATGGAGGACAGACCTCCTCCTCCCTCTGGCCCTTCCATGAGGGGCAGATTCATGAGAGTAACCAGACCAATGGTGGACCACAGGGACTTGCTTGAGGAAGCAGGGACAGGGTGGAGTAGCCATGCCCTGGATGTAAGAGGATAAAAATCTGTATGGCAAAAAGGCGCAAGACCTGGCACTCTGGCAGGAGTAACAGACATGATCTCCTCATGAATACATTATAAATCATCAGAGAGTTGAGAAGGTGTTAGCAGCCCAGAAGATAAACAAGACCCTCGGCTGGATAGGATGCATCTGAGGAGACTAAGGAACTGGCGTTAACGTTAGCCAAAGCCCAACGAGCCTGTTCAGTAGCTCTGTGCAGCAAGGGTTGGTTCGCAGGGACTGAAGGTGGGTAGGGCGTTGGTTGGAGAGGAGGCAGCAGACAGTTGTGGTGAATGGTGTCAGATCAGTGGAAATAGAGGTCACTAGTGGAGTATCACAGGGATCTATTCTGGGCCCAGTTCTCTTCAACATGTTCATCAGTGATATGGAGAGGGAATCCAGGGCATGCTGTGTCCATTCAAAGATGACATTAAATGCTGGCCTGGTGACACTGAGGGCTGAGGCACTGAGCACCTGATCTCTCACCATACTTGTGACCCATGTTCGAGAACAAGCACGGGTTGCTGGGGATCAGCCATGGGGGAGGCTGGGAGAGGATAGAGCAGCGCCAGGCAGCTACCTCTCCGTATCAAGGAGGTTGACTTTCTTGGCCTAAGACCACCACCATGTGGAGGCGTGATGGTGGTGCAGGCAGGAGAGGGAACCAAGTGCTAGGCTAGGGTGGGTGGAGTGGAGTTGGCCAGGCCAAGGCATGTGCATGCCTGCACGTGCACACCCAACCTTGTCTGGGCTCTGGGGATTAAAAAGGAGAACAGGCAAAAAGTGGGGGTTGCAGCTGGATGATACCCTCAGGTCGGCTCCGTGGTTCCTCCAAGGTGGAAGTTGAAGTGGCCTCAAAGATCATGGATGCCCGTGCGGACAACTGACACAAGCTGCCATCCCACTGGTAGAGATAAATACTTGTATGAAAAAAGATGACATTTAACTCTGTGGTAGGTTGAAACATGGAGAGAATAAGGGAATTGCACAGAGACCTGCAAAGGCTGGAAGATTGGTCCAAAGTCTGGCAACTGAAATTAATGCCAAAATGTGCAAGGTATGCACTTAGGGAACAAAACCCCAGAACAGAGGATGGGGTGAAGCTGATAGAACATCTGAGGAAAGGGCCTAGCGCCATCATTAGGGACTCCTTAAACAAACCAGTCAGTGTAACAGGGCCTTCCGCAAGGTTAACAGGATGGTAGGGTGCATTGGGAGAGGGTTTGACAGTTGAAGGTAGGAGGTACTGTTACCTCTATATAGGTTGCTGATGAGGTCACACCTGGAGTACTGTGTCCAGCAAAAAGGACAGGCACAGACTAGAGAAGGAACACCGTGCACTGATCAAGATGACTCAGGGCCAGGAGAGCAGATCTATGAGGAACAGCTAGGGGCACTGAACATGTACTGTAAATGGGGGTGATATGCTAGAGACCTTCAGGTTCCTGAAAGGAATTAACAAGATGGAGGAGGAGTTATTTACCAGGAACAGAGAAGCTAGGACACGGGATTGGGGAAGGGGGCTTAAAAAGGATGTGAGGAAGTACTATTATACAGAAAGAGTGGCTGAGCCATGGAATGGTCTGCTGGCATAGGTGGTGGGGACCAAAACCATTAATGGCCTCAAACACGGCAGGGGTAGAGTCAAAGGGATATTACATATTAGCCACTCAGTAGGAAGTGGGAGGAAAATGAATGACAAAAGGGGAACAGTGAAAGAGAAGACCTACAGAGACTATAGGTCTTGGGGTATGATAGGGTACTATGGGCAGACTGGATGGACAATCCATCTTTTCTGCCATTATCATCTATGTTTCTATCGAACTATCTTTGATTATTTACAATAAAAGACATTTGTTCCCCCTCAACCAGTTGAGGTTATGGTATGATCCAAGCTCCCCAAGGAAGTAGGGTGCTACCTGTTTTGGAGTTGCCCAGAGAGGATCCCATGCTCCATTCTGTCTGGGAGAGTAAATCTGTAGGAAAATGAACAGCTCAATGAAATGAAGTTCAACTCATGAACTTTGATGAACATTTATGAATGATTCAGGAACATCCATCAAAGCTGACTAAATGTTCTTCAACTCCGTTCAAGAACCAAGTTTGCGAACTGTTCATCAACACGGGTGCATGAAGTTGCTAAATAATTAAAGGTGGATAGTTATCACAAAGGCCCCACACTCGAGTGTGGACTGGTCCCAATGAGCACTTTGTGTGCAAAAACATTCTCTGTTACTTGCTGTTTGCTGTAGTGTGAATGAATGAATGAAACTTTATTTGTAAAATCGCCTTTCCAGAACCAAGGCGCTGTACATAAACAGATAATTTAAAACACAGATCACAATCCATAAACATGCCAGACCATAAACGGCAACATCAACAAGATCCAAGTGTACCAGAACAAATATTCCGTTCAGGAACTATCCAGGTATGCTATATTAAACACGTGTGTTTTAATGCTGTCTTAAAACTCCGGATGGTCAGGCAATCTCTTCCTCGACGAGGTAGAGAATTCCACAGGTCAGGGCCAGAAAACAAAGGATCGGGCCCCCAATGTCTTTAAATAACCCTGGGAATCTCTAGCAACCTCGCCGGTGGACTGGAGAGGACGGAGGGGGTAGGCGGGCAAAGGAGATCTTGCAGGTAACAGGGTCCCTGGTCGTAGAGCTTTATAGGTCAGTAACCTGACCTTGAAGGTGATCCATCACTGTATTGGCAGCCAGTGAACGTCAGGAGCACAGATGTTATACAACTGGTTCTAGAAGAACCAATCAATAGCCCGGCTGCCGATTCTGCACTAGCTGCAAGCGGCGGATATCAACCAGTAGCGCTAGGTAAAGGGCACTGCAGTAGTCAAGGCGAGGTTATGAAGGCATGGACCAATGTTGGAAGATCATCAAGAGGAACCAGATGCTTTACCTGGGTGATATTTCGGAGATGGTAAAGAGGAATTGATGATGGCCGACACCTGAGATTTAAGGGTCAGGCCGACATCAAAAATAATGCCCAGGTTTCACACTTAATCGGAAGTAGTCAGCTGAACACCCCAAGACAAAGCCCAGAAGGTTGTCCTGCTGACAAACCCACCTCCCGATGATCTGGGTCCACAACCAACACCTCAGCTTTAGCCAGGTTCAACCGCAGCCAGCTGGCACTCATCCAGTCCTGGATCTCAGAGAGACAGTTGTTAAATACCGAGAGGATCACATCATGTCCAGGCACAAAGGACTTGTACAGCTGAGTGTTATCTGCATAGCAGTGAAAACTCAGACCGTACCACCTAATGATCTCTCCCAATGGCAGCATGTACTCTACGAAACACCATGGGTGACAAGATGGAGCCCTGTGGTACCCACAGGATAGGAGAGAGGGGCTGAAGAATGAATTTCAGACACCACTCTCTGAGTCCTACCCTCAAGAAAGATCAAAACCATCTGAGGACCTTTCCTGATAGTCCACAGATGAACCGCAGAGTGCTCAGCAGCACACCATGGTCCACAGTGTTGAACCTGCAGAGAGATCAAGGAGACCAAGATGGAACAAGTCCTCTAATCTCTCGCTATAAGGAGGTCATTTAGCACCTGAACAAGGGTCGTCTTGGTACCAAGGCTCCTTCTTAAATCCCAGCTGGAGAATCATATCATGGCTGGACAAATGATCATCTAACTGCAGCGCAACCACCTTCTCAATAACCTTACCCAAAAAGAGTAGGTTAGAGACAGGTCTGTCTGGTTCTGCAGCGGCAATCTCCCTGGACAGGAACTCTGCCTTCTTACAGATGATTGCCAATTGATAGACCAGATAATGGTCCATCAATTTAACCCTTAGGCTGCCAACAGAATTAGAATGTATAGAATTTAGGGTTAAGTCTGTCACACTCCAGGCCCAACTTCCGCCAGCCCCTCTCTAGCCTTCTTCCCACCCTCCTCACCTCCTTCAAGGTCCCATCAAACCAAGGAACCTTGGGCGAAGAGTGAGTGGCATGAACAGGGAGCTATGGAACCAGGGTCTCTGTCACTGCCTCATTATAGGCTAGTACTAGATCCCCCAGATTCGTGCATTCACTTGGTATACTTGATAGGTCCAGCACCGCCATCAGGCCATCTAGGGTCACCCCTCAAAGGGCAGTACCGGACCATCTCCATAGGGCAGGCCTATTGGGGAGAGCCATGAAACTGAACCCCACAGTGTGATGGTCAGACCACCGACTGGCTCCACCACCAAGTCGAGATCTCGATCCCCAGAAGGAACACCAAGTCCAATGAATGAATGACCATAAATGTGGGTCGGAGGTAACAACCTGTGTAAGGCCCAATGAACTCATTAGTTGGAGGAAGTCCTGGCCAAATTGTGAGAGTATAGTAGATTGTACCAGATTGTAACCTCTAGGTTATACTGCCATGGCTGGCAATATAGCCTAGAGATTAGAGTAATGAGCTGTGAATGAACTTGGTACATCCAGCAGACCTGGGTTTGATTCCCACAACCTCCACATTCATACTGTGTGACTCTGAGCAAGTCACTTAACCACCCCAGTGGTAACAGGCACTTGTGCCTAGTGGCCTTACCTGGTTACCAAAGAATAAAATAAAAATAAAAAATAATTTTGCTTAGTTCTAGGCTGATATCTTTTTAACTACAAATACCAGAATCACTGCAGCTGACATCAGAGCAGTAGGCAGCATTGGGAGATTCAACTGCCTGCAATGCATGTTAGAGTTTATATAAACTCCGATCTTTTGTTTGCTGGTCCCGCTGTCCTGTCTGAGCTAAATACAGCCACAGAGAACTGTACTTGGCCCCTGGAGTAAAGCAGAACCAGAAAACATCTGATCAGAGATTATAAAACTCTAAAATGCACTGTAAACTACTGAATCTCCCACTGCTGCCTACTGCTCTGATGTCAGCAGCAGGGATTCTGGATTTGTAGTTGCAGAAGATGTCAGCCTAGAACTAAGCAAAGTTAGTTTGATACAGTTTACTAGAGTACAGTGAACATTAAGTTAACCAAAATGTTTTTAACAATAGTAATATTGGACCAGTCTCACACTTGAGAGTGGGACTCTTTGTGCAGACTGTTCCTCTTTAAAAGACCATGATGAACTGAGACAAAAATCAATTTGCATAACTAAGTTGCTTATCAGAATGCACTGTTTCTCACTAAAAGAATGATAAAGTATCACAGAATCTGAACTTTTTCAATTTAGGAGTGGAAAACATATGTTCTACAAGGCAAGTAACTATTTGAGCATCCACAAGGATTAACATTTAAATTCACCACATTTTACTGTTTATATAAATTGCAATTTGGCCATTCTATGTAAGAAAGGAAGGTGAGAAGTGATTCCATTTGAACGAAGAATAACACAAAATTAAGTATAAGATAGTTATCTAAAATGCATGGTAAGAAAAACCATGTAATAGAAATGTTGAGTTTGTTAAATGAATTCAGTTCTCATGGCTAACTGCCTAGGTTTTGTGATTAAAAAACTAAGGGCTAAGTAGGTCTACCTTTGATTTGTACATAGACATATTTTGAGAACAGGGCTAAACCAATATCATAAAAGCAAAGGCTTTTGATTACCAAAAATATTGATGGAGTTCAGTGGAAGAGTTTCCCAACCAATATAAAATGGGCTTGTGATTTCATGCTTACTGATTGGTCAGAACCTGGCTCCAGCTGTTTATTTCTGACAGCACTACCAATAGCTGAAAACAAGATCCTGGCTGATTGGGCAGTTCACATTCCATATCATTGGGCAGACTTTGGAAAGTTGGCAAATTCAAAAGCTTTCACCTTTTGCTGGCCATAAACCACCTCACAGAAGTCATGTTCAGACATACCTTGGAGATCTCCCTGGTGCCTGTGATGGAGAAAATCTTCAGCCCTGAGGAAGAGGTCAGTGGAGAGCCTGTGACAGATGTCCCTGCCATCACTGCTGATTGTGTGGAAGCCCAGCCTCAGCCTAAAAGAAGAAAATAAAATGCCGATGTGAGTACTAGACACCTTGCCCTAACTGAAGCTAATGTCAGCGAGACTGAGGAAGGCAAAGATGAGGCTAACACAAGAAAAACAGCACTTTGGGCTATCTCTGTTTTCCAAGGCTGGCTGGCATCAAAAACAAGAACTGTGATTTTAGAATTGTAACTGCTGAGGAACTGAATTCAATGCCAAGAGAATTTTGTGCATCCGTAGAAAGAGTTCTGGTGAACAGTATGCTATCAATTCATTTACAAGCCTCCATGTTGGACTTAATAGAAACATAAACAGTCCTCAAAATAGCAAACAATTCAATGTAATATCTTCACCTGACTTCAGATCAGCAAACAATGTTTTTCACAATTATTAAAGTATACAAGAAAGCCAAAAGGATGAATCAGAACACCATCCACCTAACGCTATGGTGCATTTCCTGAAACAGCAACAAGTGAGGTGTGTTGTTTTTATATTTTAACTGCTCATCAGCAAAGTGCATCCTGTGGTTACTGAATTATTTTGTGCCCACCCTCCTAAGTTTGGGAAGTACTTTTCCAGGCGAACATATATATTAAAAACAAATATTTATTTCAATGATCTTAAAACGTGTCTGTGTTTCACTTATTTTTAGTATGTTGTACTCATTTTGTATAAGCAATAAGGCACTCCAGGGGCGTTGGTTGTACTAGGTTTACACCCTCGGTCAGGGACTGAAGGCACTTGGCTCCACCTTGTGCCTTGGAATGCATCCGACTATAGGGTAAACTCAGTAGAACCAATGCCCTGTTGTGCTTTACTGCTCAATTTGTGGAACTTTAGGAATGTAATGTACATGAATGTTCATAAACACGAGTGCTATGCTCAAACACAGTTCATGAATATTCATGAACAACTTGTTGCATGCTTAATGAATGTTCATGAGCTGAATTCATGAACTGTTCATGGATAATTTATTTATTGAAAACATTGGAGATAATTTGTGAACTTTCATGAATGGTTTATGATCACTTCAATTGTGCAGCATTAGCCAAACCCCAGTCTACTGGGTGGCAGCAATGTGCTTCTATGGGGCAGACCCCATCTTTTGGGTTTCTGTAATTTTGAAGGTGTGATTCTTTTTTTTTTTTTTTGTCAGACTTGTTTTTTTTAATAACGACTTTCTAACTCTTTGACTTAGAGGATCAAAGTTAACATAGCTAACTGTCACTGTCATTTATCATTGTTAGGAGCAAACTTACACCTGACCAAAGTAACAGAACACTAGGAGGCACTAAGCCCTGCAATATTCCTTAATGTAAAACATGTGACCACATTTCCACTTCAGACATTATCAACATCCCCAAAACAAGCAGTTCAAGAAACAGGAATTATACATATGGATCCTTGGTAGGGTCTGCACCAGAAGCTATACGAAGAGAGAGATTAAAGGAGCTTAATATGTATACCCTCGAGGAAAGGAGTTGGGGGAAACATGATAGAAACTTTCAAGTACCTCAAGGAGTCAACAAAGTCCAAAAGGGTAGCATCTTTCAGAAAAAGAGAAGTACAAGAACAAGGGCACAGTTTGAAGATAGAGGGGACGCCTAGGGGCAACGTGAGAAAGTACTTTTTCATGGAGAGGGTGGTGAATGCATGGAATGGCCTTCCTGAGGGGTTGTGGGTCAAAAACAGGAGGGAATTCAAGAATGCATGGGACAGACATAAGGCAATTCTAGAGGGGTAGGAGGAAGTAGGCTGTTGGTTAACTAGGATCTGCAGCTTATCCGACAGGTAGGGAAATGATCAGACTAGGTGGGCCAAGCAGTCCTTATCTGCTGTCAAAGTCTATGTTTCCATGTTTCCAGAATGTTGGGTATTACATCCAGTGTAAGAAGTGTCCACATATAGGCTATGTGGCAGAAACTGAACAACCCTTCAAACCTGAACGAACTCACACAGGCACAACATAAAAGTGAAAATACTGAAAACCAGTGGGACAACATTTCTCTCAATCTGATCGCTCCATCTCTGACATCTCTGTCCTGGTTCTCAAAGGACACTTCAGAAATACACAAGAAAAATGGGCTTATAAGATCAAACATATTCTTCTTCTCAATACAGTTAATAATGGAATGAATGTGGGCCTTAGTTTCATGATCTATTGCAGAATTTAAACTGACAACTGTCTTTTCTTTTGCCTCAGGTACAGTACGTGGGCATTTCCTTGCATATTATTTTTTGTTATATATAGTATGTCTTATATTTAATAGACATATAAATTTGACACTAACATTGTTCTGTTTGTTTGATCATACTGTGTGTCTGCTGTGGAAAGGAACTAATTTATACCCAACTGAGATTTTAAAGACAGTTTTTTTGGCTCTGCACAATATCCTAGTATTTTTCTTCCTTATCAAAACAACTGTCATATGCATGTATAAACGTTTTTTTTTTTTATCAATTCTACCCAATGTGCTTAAGGTGGTTTCTCGTATGGTTTGTCATTTTCTGACGAAGGGCTTTGTGTGGCCTGAAAGTTTAAGCTCTGTAAATCTCTTATTGGGCCAATAAAATGTATCGAATCACTCACTTTGTTTAACTCTTTGGCTGACATGCATTCTGTTTATTACATGGCAAAATTATGCTTTGTCTCCCTAGATAGTTTGTTTTGTTGAAGAACAAAAGAGTTCCTGCTCACCCAGCTGTGACAGAACCATATGGGTAGGAAAAAGGTTTCCCACCAAACATTCCTCCCAATTAGTTCAGTTAGCTTTTCCCTGCCACCTTTATGTTGGCATGCCACTCGGAATGGTGATCAGCCTGGCAGATAGCAAGCAAAGGCGTGTGTTCCGCTTTCTAATCAGTAGCTGGCAACATATCACAAGCTGCTGCCAATCTTAAAGATGCCAGCAAGAAGGGGTGGGGAGGGCTAGTGAGTGAGTGAGTGAAAGCAGTCATAGACTTTCACAGTTCACAGTTCTTAGGAAGACATTTAAACAGACTGATTATGTAAAGCAAATTAAACTGCTGATCAGATTCTCCCTGAAAGCTGGGACAATCTATATGGTAATCAGGCTGTCGTTTGATTTATTATTCTCAATGAACTCTCCAGCTTAAATAACACTGGTCTTGGTTTTGATGGGAAACATTTCTGGAATTAAAGGTACAGCATCCCTTTCGGTAGTGAAGGCAACTGGTTAGAGTGCAGAGTTGTGAGCCTGAGACTCAGGTTTGAATCCACCAGTGTTACTTAACTCAGTGTGTAATTCTTCTCTGCACTTCACCTCTTTCACATAACTTCTTTCAATCACATATGACCAAGGCCACTAATTTACAGAGATTAAAAATGAAATTCAATTTTCATGTCTTGAAATTCTGGGAATTGCACCTGTGATTGTAAGTCTAATTATTGGATTTTTCTGGGATTCCACTGTCATTTTTAGTATGTGTATAAATAATCAGAATAAAATAAGGCTTCATATACTGTACATTATGTTAACTGAAGCAAAGTGAAAATAGTACAGGCAGCAATTATAAGAAAAATATAAGTTCTGTAGACTTACTGATCTGGTATAAAATGCCACATTCTGTGAACTTTGTATTTTTGCCATAGGCTGGCAGTCTAAATTCTGGAATTTTATTATTTTTTCCAGTAAAACCTAAAACCAGTGATCATGCTCTCTTAGTTTCGCTTAACCTTTCTGTTCTTATCTCTCTCTCTCTCTCCCCTATCATTCAAGAATTTTATGACATTTTAAAATTATTATTTTTTATGAAAAAGATGGCCGCCTCATTTTTAATTGAAATAATATTGAGGACCTGAGGAGGGTAAGGATCCAGACAAAATGAAAATATATCATACACAGCATAGGATGCATTCAGAAAACCCAAGTCAACAGTTCTACCAATATTTTTCACAACCATGGCAGAAAAGAAAAAATTACTCACCGTAGTAATCTTCTTCTTGCAAGGGGTCCTTAGCATCAGTAACTTTTTGCACTTAGCTGGCTAGGGTGCAACTGCCCCAGAGGTGTGCCTTTAAGAGATATTTAAATGAATGTAGGGTCAAGTCAATCAAAAGACAGGAGGGTGTGAGCTGAGGGAGCTGTTGAATGCTTCAGAATTTTTCAAGGACAAACGGGGCAAATGCCCTGAAAAGAATCAACAGGATTCAAACGACATGGAAATGTCCACAAAAGTGGACACAGAAACAACAGCAACACGAGCAAAAACTGATCAATAAGAAACTCCAAATTTGGTAAACGTGACGTAAGAACCCTTCTCCGACAGGTGAACTGTGGAGGAAGGGTGGAGCTTACTGATGCTAAGGGACCCTTGGATGAAAGAAGATTACTGCGGTGAGTAATTTTTTCTTCTTACCCCAGGAGTCCTTTAGCAGCAGTAACTTTTTGCAGACTACCCAGCAGTACCAAGTGAGGCAGGCAGAGAACCTACTTAGGAAAAGACTCTGCAGAACCGCCTGCCAAATTTGGCATCAGATCTGGTCTGCACATCCAAACTGTAGTGCTTCACAAAGGTGTGCACAGATTTCCAGGTAGCTGCTTTGCAGACATCCAGTAGGGGAATGGACGATAGTGGAGAGTATTGGACCAGTGCTACGCTAGTAGCGTAAAACTTTTGTGAATACAGCGCCTGCTTGTACTTACTGTTGATGTTGTTGTGTATGTTTGTTTGAGTTGGGGCTTTGCTCACACCCCTTGTTTTCTTTTAATGGGGGGTGTTGTACTGAAGCCCACCAACTCAAATAAACTACTAAAAATAACCCAATGACTGATTTAAGACAGTAGCGTAATCTTACTCCCACGCTAATAGCGAGGTCCATTGATGGTCCAATACACTCCACTATCTCCGGGAATGTCCCTTGTTGCTGCAAGCGAGGCTGCAGTGCCCTGGTGGAATGGGTCCTAAGCCCCACTGGAGGTTGTTGACCAGCTTTCTCATAGCAGAATCTAATACAAGAGACCAACCAACGAGAAATTCTCTTGGTAGCTGGTCTTCCTCTGCCTACATCCCCGTAGGTGAGGAACAACAGATTGGAAGAGCCTCTGGACTGTCTAGTATGCTCTAAGTAGTGAAAGATGTCTCTTTTGACATCCAAGCTGTGGAGCTTTGCTTGCCAGGAGTGGATGGCTCAGTAAAGAAGACAGGCAGAGTAATGAACTGGTTCAAGTGAAACTCTGAAATCACCTTTGGCAGAAATCTCCTATTTGTCCTGATCTCATCTTTATCATTGTGAGGGATGATGTAATTTGCCTCAGTGCACAGGGCCCATAGCTCTGAAATCCTCCTGGCAGATATAATGGCTACCAGGAAGATGGTCTTCCAGTTACATACTTGATGTGGGCCGTGGACATAGGCTCGAAGGTGGATTCATGAGCCCATCTATGCAAAGGTTCAGGCTCCAAGGAGGAACAGGCTCTCTGGTTGGAGGCTGAGATGCAAGAGGCCTTTGAAAACTGTTTAAAATGTTGTGGAAAAAATGATTTCTTCTTTCCCATCAAAAGGTAGGCTGACATTGCCACCAGGTGTAGCTTGAGTGAAGATGGTTTCAAGCCTGATGCCTCTAGATGTACCAGGTAGTTTAGCAGCTGAGGGTCTGAAGCTGATAGGGGTTCAACCTTTTCGCTCTTGTACCAGAGGGAAAACCTTCCATTTGGCTGCATAAGTCTTCTTAGTGTTCATTTTTAGCCATCCCAGTATCTTAGGACCTGTTCAGAGTACTGTGCGGATGGAACTAACCCTCAAGAACCAGGCCTTGAGGTGAAGAGGTGTATGTCTGGGTACTGCACTCCTGTCTGAGGAAGGATCAGCAGAGAGCGAGTTGGAGGCAGGTGAATGAGCCTGTTTCAGGACATTGAGAGAAGGAGAGGGTACCAGGCTTGCCTGGGCCAGTCCAGAGCCACTAGGATCATCGATACAGGCTGCTGTCTGAGTTTCAGCAAAACCCTGAATATCAGGGAAAGGAGGAAATGCATATAGGAACCTCCCTGACCAGTCCATGATCAGGGCATGAAGTGTTCCTGGAACTGGGGCCTGCAACAGTACTGAGGAAGCTGAAAAATTGAGAGGAGAGGCAAACAGATCCACGCCTGATGTGCCCCACCGCCTGAACACTGTGGCTAGTGCTTGCTTGTTCAGTGTCCATTCGCTCTGGCCTTGACTGATGTGGCTTAGAGCATCAGCCAGAGCACTGAGTTTGCCTGGGAGGTGAATAGCTGAGAGGCCAACTTCAGGAGAATGCTAGAGACCAGAGCTTCCAAACAGAGCATTCCTGATCTGGTACCACCCTGCTTGTTTATGTAGAACATTGCAGTGGTGTTGTCCATTCAAATTTGAACTGCCTGCCCTTCTGTGCTGGGAGCTAAAGCTTTGAGAGCTAGTAAGACTGCTCTGAGTTCCAAAAGATTTATGTGCAACTGTGACTCTTCGGGAGTCCAGTTGCCGCTTACTGAAGCACTGTCTAAATGAGTTCCCAGCACAAAAAGGAGGCATCTGTGGTGATCACCTTTGCGGAAGAGAAGCTTGAAAGGAACCCCTGCCTGCAAATTTGCAGGGTTCTTCCACCGCAGCAAGGTTTGGAGGAACATGCTACACAGGTATCAACTTTGAAACTTTTGTTGCTTCTCGGAGACCAGCGAGCTCTGAGGTAGGCTTGCAGGAGTCGTCACTATACCTGATCCCTGGGACTACTGCAGTCATAGAGGCCACATGTCCCAGAAGTTTGAGAAAATGTCTGGCTGGTCTTGGCTGTCCCTGGGTGAAAGAATCTGCCACTGAAAGGAAACTGAATTCTCTGCTGTGGGAGGAAAGCATATCCTTCTGAGTGTCCAGCTGGGCCTTATGAAGGTGAGCAGCTGGGTGGGTTCCAGGTGAGATTGCTTAGATTTACCAGGAAACCCAGAGATTCCAGAGTGCATTCTGTGAGGGAAGAGATTCTTTGACCTGGCAAGGAGACTTTGCTACTATGAGCCAGTTGTCCAGATAGGGGTAGAGAGCGACACCCAGTCTCCTGAGATGTGCTGCTACCACTGTGAGACACTTGGTAAAGACTCTTGGGCCAAGGACAGACCAAGAGCATTGTGGTGAACCGATAGTGACTCAAGGAAGTCTGAACCTGAGAAACTTCCTGTGTGATCTCCTCATGGATATGTGGAAGTAGGTGTCCTTAAGTCTAGGGAGGCTAGCCAGTCTCCTGCTGTAAGGATTGTATGACCAGTGACAGAGTGACCATTTTGAATTTGGGTTTTTCAGATGTTTGTTTAAATATCTGAGATCTAAGATAGGTCGCCACTCCCCAGTTTTCTTTTTGTGTCAGAAAATACCTGGAGTAGAGGCCCTTGCCCTTCTCGTGGGTGGGGGACCCTCTCCACTGCTTGTAAAGCCAGAAGGTTTTGTACCTCCATTTCCAACAGCAGTATCTGGGTTGGGGAAAGAGGTCTTGACACCTGGGTATGCTTGAGGTCTGGCAGCTGCTTGAACTGTAATGACAGACTCTTCTCCACTATCTCCAGCACCCACTTGTCCGACATGATGAGGGACCAGTGCTGAAGATAGTGAGAAGTCTGCCTCCAACCGGAAGCGGAGGTGACCTGGACACTCACATCAGGACTTAGACTGAGAGGCAGATGGCTGGGTAGAGGTGGTTCTTCTTGGCCCCTTCTGCCCCTGTCTCTGAAAGACCCCTGTACTGGCTAAAGTCAGACTGGGGACTGGGATTGTAAGGCCTGGGAACAAAACTTCTGCCCCTGCTGCCCTGGGATGGGATCTCTGAGGGGTGGCGGTTTAGGCTTGATGAGTGGCTCTGCCAGGAGGCCTTGTACTCATCGATGTTTTCATGTAGTCAGTGGTTCTGTAATCAAACAACATATTTTGATCACCGGGAAGATCCATGGCCTTGTTCTGAGTGTCTGTGGTCAGACTAGTGTTTTAAGCCAGGCGAACCGTCTCAGAGAGATGGCATGGGCCATTGCCCTAGAGCTGCATCGTTGTTGTCATCTGCCATGTGGAATTGGTACATAGTAGCCCAGGGCAGTTTTGATGTATCCACCTGCTCCTGTACCATAGACTCTGATCTGCTGTGGCTATAGCCTGACAGATTTCCAAAGGGCTTCTGATATTTGGCTGTGAATGCCATGTAAGAAGAAAGCCTGAGAAGCAGGGAAGCTGTGGCATACATTTTCTTTGCTATAAAGTCAGTTTTCTTGGAATCCTTGTCAGGGGAGAAGGCAACAAGGAGACTCAGCTTTCTCACAAGCCACCTGCTGCACTATACTCTCATGGCTAGGTGTGCAGACAGGAACTCGGTACCATTTTTAGACGATTTATATTTTCTCTCAAGCTGCTGATCAACCCTGATATTGAAGTGGGTGCTGAAGCACCTTCATGGTATTTTTCTAAATGCATTCTAGATAGGGATGACCAGGGTCTTTGAGGATGAAAGACCCTTCATCTCCCTATAATCTTCTGCCTCATCCACATCCTGGTTGGGCTCCTGTGTAGTGAGGTCCAGGGTATCTAGCATATTTTGTATAAATGAAAACATAGAGGAAGGATCCTCGTGGTCACCCAGGGATCCCAAGGCGAGGGTCCGGGGACCCTAGGGCTCAAGGCCTTCAAAATCCATGTCAGGGCATCATAGAATTGATCATCATCTGCGCTATCCTCACAGTCTACAGAACAGAGAACTGTGAAGAGTGCTTGCCAGCCCCAGTAAATCAAGGACCCATCTTTTGATGGGTCTGAATCAGTTGCCATGCTTTTTCCATATCTTGCACTGATGGAAGAACCTTGAGTTTGTCTTTTGTTTTTTCTGTATGCTTTAAACTGCCTGTTGTCTTGCTATTGGCTTTCCCAGGAGCAACGGGAGAATATCTGTCTTGATGGAGTTTCTTTTTAGCCACTTCATCAGAAGCTTGATCAAGCTTCCTTTTTAAATCACTCTTATTATTTTTCAATTTGTGAGGACTGTCTTTGGAAGCTTTATTTTTTGGCTGGGATCTGAGGGTTCTTCAGCACCTCTGCTTTTGGTATTAGTACTTTGAATGGCCCTCGTCGGAAGCCTTTGATTTATTCTCAGCCATAATTATCAAAGGTTTGTCTGCTATGTTTGCCAATTTAAGCAAAAGCAAACCAGTACTGAACCTATGGACTGAGTGCAGGTTTCTGTGAAAATGCCACTGGCTAGTCCTGCCCCAGTTAATAAACTCTGTCTATTACTAGCGCTTTTTTTGGTTGTAAAACTGGGATCTATACCAGTGCCAATCTTAATAGAAAGCCAGTAATACTGGTCAACTGCGCACAGGTGGCTCCTGGACCCTTACGGACAGTCCTGACACAGATGATACCAAGGTCCAGTAATATAATAAAAAGGTTTCCTTGTAATTGCCAATCGAGAGAAACCCCAGGCACTGTTTAAATTTGAAATCTACTGCAGGTGCCTCGTGGTAATCCCCCGCAAGGTCTGAGGTAAAAACAAGGCAACTGTCCCTAATTTGATGGTTCCTACAAGAATTTGTCCTAAAATGAAGGAAACCGTAAACTAAATAGTCACGTAAAAATAAAGTAAAAATAGCACCGCTGCACTAAAAATACAAAATTTGTGTAGCGCTAATGAAAAGGTAAAACTTCCACCAGCACACTAAAGGAAATATTTTATGAGGAAAACTTTACAAGATAAGCACTAGGAGGCTGTCAACAAGGAAAGTTGGGAGACACCTCAGAGCAATGTTGCTCAGTCCAGCGGAGAAAAAATTCTGAAACATTCACGGCTCTCACTCAGCTCACACCCTCCTGTCTTTTGATTGACTTGGCCCCCGCTCATTTAAATATCTCTTAAAGGCACACCAAGGCAATTGCACCTAGCCAGCTAAGTGAAAAGTTACTGATTCTAAAGGACTCCTGGGGCTAGAATTAGCTTTTTAAAAAACTTTTTCATTGCACTGCTGCTTTAATTAGGTTAATCATGTACATTTTGCATATCTTATTTTATAATGCGTATGTGCTTATTTTTGCTTAATTTTCTAAATCTTTGTTGTTTGCTACCTTTTTTGGTCTTATTTGTACAGCACTCAGATACTCTAAGTGTGCTTTATGTAAGCAATTACACATAAAAGCAAGTGCATTAAGTAAATAAGCCATGACAGGTGTGAATTATAGGATTTTTATGCATGCCCCATAGGTGTGTAAGGCACAAGGTTGAAGGTTGAGTGTCATGATGCCCTGGGAGGTGCATTAAAATCCTATGATGCACACCCTGGAGGGGCTTATTACACTTATAAAATGGCTCTAAGTAGTTTCTCTTGGGAAGAAAATGAGATTTGGTACCTGACCATGCATTTTATAGAGATTTAATGCACAGTCAGGTGACATCTCTCAGCCAATGAAATTACTAAATTTTTCTCTCTATTTTATAAAGCATTTAATGCTTGCTGCTGAGGTGTAAAGCATAGCTGAGTGCCTTACACCTGTGCACACCCTGGAGTGTGTTATTGTGCTTATAAAATTGTTCACTGCTTAAAATGTTTATTTTGACAGGCTGGCCCATTGGTGCAGCAGTAGAGCTACTGTCCTCAACACTGGCAACCTAGGTTCAGGTACGAACCTGGCAATTGCTGACCAGCCAGGGAGGAGAACTGAGCATCTCAGAGGATGCCCTCTCCTCCTCCTCCTCCAGGGAGGGTTGCCTCCTTACATGATTCTGCCACCTGGGTGACCACAGGTGGCAGTGCTGTTGAGGACACCAAGGGAGGCGGAAGATGTTAGCTGGGGGACCTGCACTATGCACACTTTCTGCACGCATGTGCATAGGTCCTTCCCAATGCATGACAGCTTCTTCGGGATAGTAACAGGACAAAAAGCTTGGCCCCGATGCTGGCTCCTATAAGGGACCTGAGCATATATTAATCAGTGTCAATGGCTCAGTAGGTCAGTAGGTAGCATGCCTCAACTCTGGGGTGAGAAGCTCAGAGGGTCATGGGTTCTGGCCCGACACCAGGTAATTGGGATAATACCCATAATTGACACTGTAGTGCAGTACATGGGGGAGGGGTGCTGCACACTGAGGTGTAATCCTTCAGATGAGATGTTAAACCAAGGTCCCTTCTGCCCGTCTCTGGTCCCAGGGCACTTGTTGTTGAAGAGTAGTGGAGTTTCCCTGGCATGATGGTTCACATTTCCCCTGCCAATAAAAAAAAAAAACAACTCATGCCCCTCCCCCATACACACCTGTAAACAAGCTATTATGGTTTAGTGTGTCATTCTTGGTCAAATATTTTAAATAAAATGTCAGGATGGTTCCTGCCGCTGTCTCAATGCATGACTGTGCAGGATCGAGGCATATCACCCCACTCTGCATCCCACTGGGGGTGATCCAAGGTTATGAGGAAGCTGACAGAAGACAGTGTAGGCAGGGACAAGGGAGACATACTGGGGAAGCCCAGAATGAATGGGCCAGAGACACAGGGACATACAAAATGTAAATGATAAAGTAATTTTTTTAGTATAAAACAAGATTAATGTTCTGGGTGTGTATTAAAGCATTCTAATGCATTGTCATGGGACATGTTTCAGCTAATGTTTGTGGATTTTCCAATGACATTTTATAAAATGTAATTAATAATAATAAAATAAACTACAAAAATAAATGTCACTTTTCCAGCAGTTTTGTGAATGACATGACCATCAGATATTTCCTCAAGTCAAAGTCCTGCCAGTACTACCCATTTTTCATTTTATTAATACATTTAATCCAGGAGAAACATGCAGAGATATACAGGAATCTCTTTACAGATGTCCCCTGGGGAAGGGAATGGGGGTTACAGAAAGATCCATGTAAACCAATCACAGCAAGTAAAATAAAACCAGTTTACAATATACAGTTTATAAAATGGGTCATGAAAATCCTGCAATGTCATTGGTCAGACATGTCACATGGCCATTGATTATTTTTCTAACAACTGCACACCTCACGTGAACTCATATTTTTTAACAAATAAAAGCCAATTTACAAATGGGATAACACACTCCAGGGTGTGCAGTCATAAGGAATAATGTACTTCTCAGGTGGTTGTGGCAGTCAGCTATACCTCATGCCTAACATTTACCCAAGGCATGCATTATTCCATAATAACTGCACACCCTGCATATGTTATCCTTACATACAATTGTGTCCACTGGTGCAGTATTATTTATTTATTTATTTGAATTTTGGTAACTGGGCAAGTCCACTGAGACAATTACAGTCCCTTTTCAGGGGCGACCCAGGAAGGAACATAAACGAAAGGAACCTTACAGTAGGCAACTACTGAGATACAAAAGACAAAAGCAATGACAATTCAACAGAGGTTACAGTGTGGCAAATGGGCAGAGAGCCAATATGTAATAACAGTCTTATAAATCAGTGCTTAGGGCAGAAACACATGAAGGACAGAGTGTGAGGCCTAAAAGGTTAATACAACACAACACTGGGAACACAATTGAGTACATTTGTTATATACAAAATTTGCAGCAGGCACAATGCCTACAGGAGAATAGCAATAGTGGAGTACATAAAAATCAATTAAAATTGCAAAACTGGTAGATACAATAAGGTTTGATCACAAGAAACCATGGTGTCAAAAATCACTACCCAAGAATGATACAGGAGATAGCTTTGGAGACCATGAGTGTGGTCCGAGAAGTGATGGGGGTACCATATGGGGTATAGTGGCTAACAGGTTGGTAGAGGGGTAGAGGACAAGGGATAGAGAAAAGATGTGGAGCAGCTGAGTCAATGGAGACAGGTGCAATTTATGGAGGAGGATAGGAAGGCATGAAAAGTGGTTTGGAACATGGGTAGAGATGTACAGGAAAGGACTGAAGGAGGTAGGGAGTTCCAGTCAGTTACAGATGTGAAGGTGAAGGATTTTGTGCATCAGCAAGCCTTGGGTTTGGCCGTTCAAGGAGAGGAAGAGAGGCAGATCGTAGGCATGAGCCTCTTTCCTAAGGTGGATAATCTCCAAGGCAAGGAGGGGTAAAGTTGTGAATAAGCTTTATACACAAAACTCAAGGTCGAAAATTTTAGTTTAGATTCATAAGAGAGCCATCCAAGGAAAGAAAGGACGTTGCAGGATGGTAGCTATTGACCCCAAGAGCAAGACTTCCCACCATGTGGTAGGCCTGGGCAAGCCAAGACACGTTAGAAACATTGGTTAACAGTAATAATGGGGCACTGTAAGTAAGAAGAGGAAGAAGAGATGCAGAGACAGTCTTGACCAAGAGGCAGAGGTGAGGAATGGGCAGATACGTAAAGGAGTCCCAATTTCTGGTTCAGTGTTTTGACTAGAGTAGAAACATGGGCAGAGAGGGATAATGAGGTATCTAGGGTGATGCCCAGATACTTGAATGTGAGACAGACTCAAGAGTGTCACCATTATGGGAGATGGTATGGAGAGGTGCGAGGGGCAAAGAGGAGGCGGGGTGGTGAGAAAAAGCATACATTTAGTTGTTTTAGTATTGAGGACTAGTTGGTTACACTGAAACCAATCTTCAAGGTCCCTGAAGTCAGAGGCAACTCCCTTATTGATCAAGGTGACATCAGGAGAGAAATATAAATAATGGCATTATCCATAGAGATGCAGAGAGGCCTCCACAATGCCTAGGAAGATCATTTATAAATATGAGAACAACAGTGGGCCCAATATGGAGCCCTGTGGGACACTATGTATATATGTTTGAAGCCAGAGAGGCACCAGCCCATTTGACTCCTTGAGAATGGCAGGAGAGATAGCTGTGGACCCAAAGTAGGGCAGTGGAACCAAACCAATAGCCTGCAACTGTTGTAGCAGGAGATCATGATTCACAAGGTCGAACGCTTAGTCAGGTCAACAAAGATCGCACTAGTGGCTGAACTTGCTCCATGGCATGGTAAATATCTGATGTTACCTTCAACAATGCCGTGAGGGTACTGTATCTTTTCTAAAGCCATGCTGATTAGGGGACAACAAGTTATAGCTCCCTAAGTACTCCTAGATGATGATAAACAATACGCTCCTGGATCTTGGTGAGAGGATAGAGAATAGAGATTGGTCAATAGTTGTCAACAATGGTATTAGGCCCTCTTTGTGCACTAGTAACACTACTGCAACTTTCCACTTGTCTGGCACAGTGCAAGACAGGAAAGAACAATTGAATAAATAATGCACGGACGAGCAAAAGCAGGTGACCAAGTTTTAGGAATTTAGGCCCAGAGAGCCGTGACCAGGGGAACCCTTGGCCTTTAGATTAGCGAGGAGCTCTGAACCTCTTTGCAGGTGGCAATTTCAGATGGAAGGCTGGGCGTGTACCCATGGATCCTTCAGTAGTAGGTGCTGGAGATGGGTTTGAGACTGTGGAAACAGAGAGGTATATTTGAGCAGATCTGTAAAAAGCCATTAAATCCAGAGGCAATAGGCAGGGGCTCTGACAGGAAGGTGCCCTGGGCAACATTGGAGTTAGGAAGTTCTGCCACTTTCCCTTTGATCAGGAGTTAACCCATCACCAGAACTCCTTCAGGTTACAAAGGTGTTCCATCTGCAAAGATTTGAAGTGCTGGCATTTGACTTTATGACAGGAGTTCTTACATTGATTTTTAGGCTGCCTGTGAAGAGTCCAGTCAGAGGGTAAGCCACTTTTTTAAAGGACCACCAAGCCCGGTCCTGAGGAGGCATAACAACCTTAGCTCCCTACTGTGCCAAGGAGCTTTAATACCCTTAGTTCTGCATTTTTTCAGGGAGCATAGGTATCAACAATATGAGTAAAGGCAGTTATAACAAAATCCAGGGCTTGGTTGACAGCAGGGAGAGTCCAAATGGGGCTCCAGTCAGTGCTATGGATGGAGGCAATAAAGCTGTTAACTTCTAACTTGGACATCTCCTGGATGAGGATTATTTTAGGAGGGGGTTGGGGTAGTTGTTCCTCCAGACACACATAGTGGGAGAGTGATCACTAATACTAATCTGAAAGTACACCAGCATATCTAGTAACAACTCAGTCCACTAGGGTGTCCTTAACAGACTTGTTGATATGGAGGGTCTTGAAATGAGTTGTACTAAATTCAAGTCAGCTAGGAAGCATGAATTTCATCAGCAGCAGGGTTAAGTCAGTCATTGTTGAAATCACCACACAGTATGAGGTCATGTCTGAGAAGGTTGACAAGCGAGGGAGAAGGCTAGAGGAGGCAGTATTGGGGAGCAGATAGGCACAGTCAATAATTATCTTCTTGACATTATCAAGAGTCAGGGAGAGGAACAGGACTTCCACCGTCGGGATTCCATAGCAGTTATGGGCAGTTCAGCTACAACCAGGTCCGCTCTGGTGTAAATCATAACCTCCACCACCCTTTACCCAGCCTATCCTTCCTGAAGCAGGTATATCCAGATAGAACCACCTCATGTGGTTTAATAGTAGGCTTGAGCCAAGACTCAGAGATGCAAAGGCTGTCAGAGACTTCAGGGTAACCCAGGCCTCTGATTCAGCCATCTTGGGTCGGATACTCCTAGCATTTAAGTGTGCAACTCAGGCTCTTTACAGGGGTATAGCATCGTGAACCCGCGATAGACACTAGGGTGGGACATGTGGGCGCAGGGTTGAGCTTAATGTCCCCTGTGAGTAGCAGAATAAGAGTGAAAGCACGAAGAGATGCAGACGACACAAGAGCAGCATAGCTGGGACTCCTGGGCAGGAGGGAACATGCAAACATTTACTAAGCCAGGACCCCAGGAGCACCGTGTCAGATCTGGGAAGACACGATATAAGTAAGCAGACAAGTTGGTTCACGGCAAAGCTGGGAAAGAGGTTGGAGGAGTAGAGCCTTGGGGGGTGACCTAAGGCCATTGCAGTAAACTGTTAGCAAGGCACAGGATAGAGAGGCAGAAAGAGTAGAAACCCATCTGGTGGGGTAAGGTAGGGGTCTGCAAAAGGAGAATACAACCAGAGTTAAAATCCAGCAGTGGATTACAGTTTTTTTGTTACTTATTTAACCAGGACTAGCACACTAAACTGAAAGCTTTTTACAGGTGCCACCTTGGAGTACAGGGAAGTTAAGTGGACTTGCCTAGGTCACACAGTATGCAAATGGAAGCTGGAGACCAACGCAGGACTGGTCTGCTGGATGTCACCAGATTTGCAGCTCAGAGCCTTAAACCACTGCACTATACTGCCTCCAGTTGGTAATGCACAGAAGACAGGCCTGGAAGATAGCAGATAGGATAAGATCATTCAGTTTGTACAGTACCCCACCACCCTAATTACACTCAGGAGCAAATTGCTCCAAGTAGATCATTCTATCTCTTGACCCCACCACCCCCTAACCTGGGCATTTCACCTGTAGAATCAGATCTTGCAGAACACTGATTTAGCTGTGAAACATTGCCACTTCCTGATAGGAGGTATGTCTCAGTTCTGTTCCGGTGGGGTGCTCCCATCCTCAGTAAGCCCCATGCTGGGGAGGTCTGAGATGGGGAGGAGGGGTAGTTACTGCCATCACAGCTGATGATGAAGGAATGCTAGGTGGGCCATGCTTTCCCTTAGCGAGTTGAGTGCCTCATGTCTGGGATGTGTCCTCCACCCCACCCCTGATTCCAAAAAAACAAACAAAAAGACAATCAATTTCACTGTCACACATGCAAACCACTGAAGAAAACAGATGGTCAGCATATTTGCCTGTGATAAACAGGTTTAAGAACTGCAACCCTAGTTCCATTTTATTAGCCTCCATTCTCTCACCCGAATCCCCACTGGATAATGGTCTACCTGCCTGCAGTGAAAAAAATAAAAGTTTCGATTTAAAAGCTCCTTTACTGCTTTTCAAAGAGAATCATTTAAATGCAAATGGCAGCCTGCTCTGTGGACCGATAAGAGGCATTGCCCTATAAACTCTGGGCAGATTTAAACCTCAAATCCTGCTTTCTGTCTGCAGCATGAAGTCATTCTTTAATAATGTTCAGCACTGCATCTAGAATTCTGAGAAGTACTGAGACTGAAACATTGACTGAACATTGGAAGAGGCTGTGGAGCTAGTGGTTAGAGCACAGACTTGGCAACCAGGAGACCCAGATTCAAATCCCACCAGAGCCACTTGCACAGTGTGACACTGAGAAAGTCACTGATGGCTGAACACATCAGTGCTTCGGTTTGCTGAGCTGTAAACATGGGTTAAAAAGCTGGACCCTGCTGGAAATGAGATGCTGCAGCTCAGCTGAGCTATCCTGGGTAACTAAATAGTATAAAACATAATCTGAAGTGCCTTTAAACCTGTCTTGGTTAATGCATAGACTTAGAGCATTGACGATATGTGCATAAGAGCAACTTATTACATATGCAGTATAACCTAGAGGTTAGGCGCCAAGCTGTGAACTGGGACACCAAGCAACCTGTTTTTGTTTTATGCTTCCTTTATTGAAACGCACTAATATCATCAGCACAGAGTTTACATTATGCAAATATACTTTCATAATTTGTGACATACAGTGAATGGACAAGGGTTAAACAACTGAGAATACAACATTATGCACATCCAAATGTTTCTTTGTTGTACATTTAAACCTAACCTAACTACTCTAATAGAACCCGTGGAGGACAGACCGAATCCCTGTACTACCACAGAAGGCTCACAGCATTATCAGGCCTCCTTCATTTGAGAAGGAATAGTCTCCCAGAATGGGTTATGCTGAAGTCTATAACCAAAAGAAACAGCACTCTAGCCAGTATATGATGGTCTGAACCATGGAGCATGAATCCTTGTAACTTAGTTCCCATCCCCTGAAGAATGTATCGGGTTCACATAAGAGCTGTCCCAACTGGCATCTTCAGTCTACCTCAACCTCCCTCCTGAGACCGCCTCATCTTGTTCCAGCTCCACCTTGTCCATCTTATTAAATATGACTGTTTCCTATCTTGCACTGCAAAGGGAGGTGCTCCATTTCTGAAATTTGAGTAACCACCTCCCAACAGAGCTGGTTTGAATCCCACAACCACCACTTTTTTCCCAATTGTTTAACCAGGTGAGACACACTAAGCTGAAAGCTTGTTTAGAGGTGTGACCTGGGAGCACAGGGAAGTTAAGTGACTTGCTCAGGGTCACACAGTATGCAAGTGGGGCTGTGGGATTCAAACCCAGGTGCTCAGAGCCTTAAACCACTGCACTATACTGCCTCCCACTTGCATACCACGGATCATCGCAAATCACCTAACCTCCCTGTGATCCCAGGATTCACCTGGAAATGATCTTTGGCTCAGTGTGCAGTTTCCAGCCCAAAATTCTACATATATAAATATTTTGTAGTGTGTGGGGGGGAGGGGTATGTATGTGTGCATTGTTTACTGTTTAAGAAGAAGAAGGAACAATTTTGGCCTAGGTTTGACTGATCAAAGTCAGAGGTTGACTAGCTCTTTTACACTAGGCAGCAGGACACAGAAACATAGAATTTGTCAGCAGAAATGGCCAGATGACCTTCCTAGTCTGCCCAGACGATCCCTGCCTAGTCTGTCTCTGCAGACCCTAACTGGTCTCCAACCCTGACAAAAACTCTGTGTGTGGGTTGAAGCACTGGGACCCCTACACTGTGCCCACTGTGTAAATATCACCTAAGATTTTGCCTGACAAAATAAAAGTAGTGTACTATTTGCAGTAACCCTCTCTCTTAGAATGTTTCACTCAGCTAAGCCAGCTAAGGTTGCTACCTGAGTGCGTTGAACCTTGGACTTTTCTGGTCTCTGGCGATACTCCCTCCTCCCTACCTATTTATTAATGTTCCCCATGTCTATCCCATGCAAGCTTGAAGCCTCCTATTGTTTTTGCCTCCACCACCTCAGCTGGTAGTCTGTTCCAGGCATCTACCACTCTTTCAGTGAAGTAGTACTTTCCACATCCCTTTTAAACTTCCCCAACAACTTCCTAACATGCCCCTGATCCTGGTGCCCTTTCTCATTTGAAAGAGACTCTCCTCCTGCACCCTGCTCACACCTGTGAGGTTTGTAGGTCTCTGTCATGTCCCCTGTCACTCTCTTCTATGAGCAAGTGAATCAAAAGCTTGCACAAGTCCGCTATTACAACCAACTGGTGATTTTGCATAATATAACTCATTGGGCAGTCTGAGGTGTTTCTTGGCTACTCAAGAGTGTCGCCTCAAGTCACGTTTGCATTCAAGGACTGCGATACGTAAGTTGAGTAGTTTGAATGCAAACGTGCCTTGGAGATTATACTCATGAGAGACATCTCGGACTGCCCATTTAATTTTATCCTGCATTTCTTTTATTACAAATTTTGTACATCATGTTTGTTCCCAACAGATCTGTCATTATTATGTACCCATCTTTTTGTAGTGATGTGACACTTAGGGTGTACCGTGATTACATTACTGCACAGCCTGACCTTCAGTCTGTCTGATAAATCTTGCTTCGCTGATATTGAATTTCTTTTGTGACCTATGCAACCGTCACACCTACCCCACACACATCACAGTCACACTAACGAAACCCTTCAACTTATACCATTACTGTCTTTTCTAGGTATGTTCCCTAGTAATATCATTAAACAATAAACAAAAGATGGGGTACTTGCAGCCTTGTTGGGAGCTAAAAGGATACTCTTAGTAAAATGGACAACCAACCTAATTCTGTCTTTAGAAGAATGGTCAAAATATATGAGTACAATAGCTAATCGTGAAAGATTTCGTTTTATCCTACTTGATAAAACTGATGTTTTCAGAGCCTGGAACCCCTTTTTCCAGTTGTAAAGTATTTGGTCAGATGTTTTTTGATCTTCAGTTTATATTATATCTGTTCGATAGCAGATTGATTTAATCTCCTTGTCGTATGTTAAAACTGTGATCTAAGGATAAGATATTGAGAGTATGTTGCTGAAATTTGCAGTTGTTGCGTGAACCCTGTCATAAGTAATTTTCATGAAATCAGTAAAATTTTTACTGAAAAACATCACAGTCAGAAGTAAGGAAGTGCTTTTAATATTTCTGTATTCATTGTAACCTATGTAATTTGTGGTCAGATAGCTTGAACTCATGTTGACAACTGCGGTATATGGCCAGGAATGCTACTGTGCTCAGGGTCCCATTCATTACCAATCTAATGTTTACACTGTTTTGGGGAGTTTATTCAATCAGGTGCAGCTGAACTGTATGGTCTGAATCGGAACAGTGGTTTGTTACAAGTGCAGTTCAGAATGTTCAGTTGTCACTGTCAATTCCGTTCAAAGTTGAAAAAAAAACACCACCATGGTGACAGCCACGCTAGTGTACCACGTGAAGACCTTTGGCTGTAGAAGAGGTCTTCACACTATCAGCCCTGCAATACATTCCTATGAGTGGGGACTATAACAGTGAACTGATACATGTAGGAATAGATACTGGTATTGCTCCTATGGAGTTCAGGACCATAGCAAAGGGAGCCCTGAATTAACCAATGTAGCTGCATTTAAATTTCTGGCAAAGACAGCATCTCCTGATAAGCTGCAATTTGGTGCAATTCTCTCCACACTGGGCTGCACAGACAACTGTGGGGTAATTGCTAGCCAGGGGCAATTTTCAGTACAGCCCAGCCTGGTAAATTACTATTAAATCCAACCCTTGGTCGAAGTGCTGATAATCTTATGGAAGTGCTAATGGAATTGACTAGGGATGGGTGCTTTATGCTCCCATCCCGGCTGGCCTCACTTGACCAACCCCACCAGCCCCACCATCTGATTTCTCTCTGACTTCCCATGCCTGTTCTCGGCTTATTTATTAATTTAATTATTTTATTGAAACTTTGATGAACAGATAGGGACATTATACTGGGGCTCATTTCAGGTGCAACCAGGGGAAGAGATACAACAGGGAGTGAAATAGTAATAATAAAGTGACAACAACAGGTGCATGAACATGTACAGTAAAACCATTGTACAAAGTAATACTTTCACAGAAAGACCAAAACTATGTAAAAATGTAGATGTATATGTTGGCTGTGGGGTAGCCAGGTTGAGAGCTGAAGGTAGTGCCACGGTGTCAGACAAGACATTTGTATAGAACCAATATGGTGTAAAATTCAGATTACAGGGTACATTAGGTTGTATACTATACCACCATTAAGTAGGCAAAACAAGGAAAAACAGGTAATAGGTCAGTACAGGTGGGAGGTGTCCTGTTCCCCTCCCCATTCTAGCAGCTGTCCCACAGGGCTCCATTCTGGGTCCTCTTCTGTTCTCCATTTTCTAAACAACCTTCCATCTGCTTGTGTCTCTCCACATTTCCACATGCATATGGATGGCATTAGTCATTACACCTCCGGCCCTTCAGCCTCAGCCGTGGTAAGGTCCGCTCCAGCATGACTTCCACAATGTGCTGTGTCAGTTCCACACCAACCAACTTAGGGTCAACACCAAGAAGACTGTGGCTATGACCTTTGGTACCAGCTAGAAACTGGCCAGGCTCTCGCCTCCCGCCCCTGTTTCTCCACACTGATGGCACTCATCTGAGGTTGTCCCTACCTTAGGTACCTTGGAGTGTGGCTTGACAGAAAGCTTGACTTCTCTGCCCATGTCAACACCATCCGTGCTAAACCCACCCAAAACTCAGTGCCTTGTACCACAATAAAGACTGCCTCTTCCTCCAGATCCACGGGACCTGGTAACCAAAATGGTTTTCCTGGCCTTTGACTGTGCAGATATGGTCTATGGCACGCCCCTTCCTCTTACCTTGCTAGACTGGACACCCTCTGCAATGCCTTCTGCTGTTCCACCACCAATTCTCCCTTCCTACTCATCATTGCTCCCTCTATTCCTCCCTCTACCATCAGGTGCCTGTCCCACTGTGCCACCTTCATTGCCAGATATTGGTTTGGTACCTGCCATCCTTCCTTTCCTGACTCATCTCCCTCTGCCCTCTTCTTCATACTCTCTCTGGTCCAGGGATTACTGTGCCATCTCCATTCTCCACCCTCACTTTTCTGTTTCCTCCCTCTCTGCCTCCCCTCACTCCCTGCCTTTAAATGTCAACTAAGGTGTCTCCCTGCACCCTCCTGTTCCTGTCTACCCCCTTTCTGACCTCTTGCACTCTCCCTTATCACCTCTCCTGCTCTGACCTCCTCTTCAATCGTGGCTGTTTAGCATGGTTTTCTACCCTACAGGTACTATGCACTTTGCTGAATTCTCTCACTATTATGCAGATTTTATTGCTGTATTCAATGCTGTTATATTTGTCCGCTTCTTTGCTGTTACATCTGTACTGTTGCCTTTGTATCTGCATTTTGTCTTGTAAGTTGTTCCTTCTGTACTCCTTTACCCCAGGTCGCACTCTTGAAACGAGCCTTGGCTCAGCGTGTCTTTCCTGGTTACCAACTTTTAAATCAATCAATAATTAAATAAATTGTTAGCCCTAGGCAGCACTATCCCTAGAGTTACAACCTGCCTGTATTTCTGACCACAGGTGAGGGGCCTGGATTTGATATTTTGGTGCCTGCACCCAGAGTAACAATAGTGGGGGTATCTATTTAACCTGTTATAGCCCACCTGGAGCCATAACCACTCACAAACCCACCTAGTGACCTTGTACTTGGTAACAGTTAACACACAGTCACAATTAACATTAATAATATGCACACACCCTTCACACAGGGTCTGGCCTTCAGCAACTTTTGAACCCTTGTAAAGGGGTTCTATGTGATAGTATGGAAGCCTAAAGGTGATCGCTGTTATCAAGAAGTCTAGAATGCCAAAAACATTTTTGGCACTCTGACACCCGCACACAGGAAAAACAGCACTGGGACTTACTTTTTCATGCTTTGTGGAGGTGCTGTGCCCCCAACCCCTACTAAAGGATTCTCAACTCCAGGTCGGTGCATGTTGGGGGAGGTGAAAACATTCAAAATAAAGGTTCAGGCTGAGCGCAATAAAACTACACCAAGCGCCCAGACCAGTACCACACCCACGTCGCGGCTGCAGGACCCAAACCCAGCGTCACAGCACAACTCGGCAGCTCACCACAGCACCACCCCCTACAGCTCCTCCATCCCTCCCAGCCCACGCTTGTTCTCTCACCCATGTGTGTATGTATAGCGACATCCTGTCACTATTTTCACTGACCCCCATCCGGCCGCTTTACCTCCCATCACCATGAGGGATTCATTGGGGAGCGGGTCGCTGTTATGGATGGTGCCCTTCCCTATGCACCTACCTCACGGGATACCCTGTAAAGGCAAGGTTAGCGAAGTAGGTAAACACTTTTAATACAGTAACGCAACTAATAATATGCATGAGCCAGGTGAAACGCAGGAGCTAAATCTGATTTATTTAGGAAATCGTGAAACAAGGAAGGGGCGTAATGTAGATGAATGATTACTATACTGATTAGATTCAGGTTACTTTGCATGTACCTTTAGTCCCAAATAATCAGTCTTACAACACCGGTACCTAGGATGTTATATCGGTTAGCTAGAGGCATTGCCCGAAGGTGGCCGGGCATTGCAGCTGTTATTGGGGCCTTGATGGAAAGAAAAGGCAGTTAGCATGCACAACAGAGCTTTGATTATTTGTAATCCTGGACAGTTGGCCCAGTCTCTTGTAACCCAGAAAAATCACTGAAGCTATTAGATGGTTCCACAGATAATTAAGTGATTTATTGCAGGGACCTACCCTGGATTTACTTACGCTACCAGCTGGCGGTGATGGATCTGGCAATATGGAGACCTCATGTAGTTCACCAAAAGCATGGGAAGCAGGGTCAACACAACACACCTCCACTTCACGACCTTTCCTCCAGGTGGCCGCAACCTGCAAGTTGTCTCTGCACAGGGGCTGGATCCCCAAAGCCGGTCTCGCTGAAGAACACTCTCTGGTGCAGGAATGGTTGGCTTGGGCCGAGTTTGGCATAGACCCAAGGCTGAATAAACAATTCTGGTGAAGTTCAGTTTGTTTGCTGGTGAATGCCCTAGCTGGCAAACAAAATTTAGTCACTGGCAAAACAGACCGCAATCCACGATAAACATTCAGCACATTTAACAGAAACAACATTCACTTCTCTGACTCTCAATGCAGTATTCAGGCCAGTTGCTACTGCAGTAGATTTGCTGAGCAAACCTCTCGAACATTACATCAATCTCTAACAACCTCTGGGCAGGCACTTCACAGGACCTTCCTCTCGGTCCAAATCTCAGGCTGTACCTTCAAATGTCTGGAGCGTTTCTGCCGCAAGTAAAGGTTCCTTTTGATTATTCCAATTACTTCAATCAGGCAGTCCAATGCAGGAGAACAGTAGCAGGGAAGCATGTCAGGCCTTCCCCACTGAATCTCCTAGGCTCCTTCACGAGAGCAGCTTCCGATAGCTCGAGGCTGCTCACTCTTCAAGCTCTAACTCTAACTGAACCACTGTCTCTTAACAGTTCTGGGATTTCCTTGGTTTCCAGAGTTCAGGTTGGTTGGGAGCTGTCAGTCACAGTTGGATGCCCCTTCTGTTCAGTTTAGGCACCAATCTAAAACTACAAAAACTAGTTTTCCTTCCACCAGGCACTGGAGCTAAGGACCCTTCAAGGCCCCTGAGTCCTATTGGCCAAATGCTAGATGTCCAAGACCAAACATGGTGGCTTCCATTCAGATAAACAAAGCTGCACGAAGGCAGGTTAGAACAAACTTTCTAATTCAAATATAACAGCAAGTTAGCAGTAAATAATTACAGTACTAGTTCAAACTCCCTCTGCTCTATTATCGACAGAAAAGTGGAGCAAATTAAAGTGATGTCTGGCTGGTTGCAAGCTTTGAAGCACTTGGACCCAACCCAGACCATTTACTATACACATACTGGCTAAAGTCTTAAAGGGACAGGCATGGAAGCACAGCATGGCACTCTTACGTAAATCAACAGGGCAAACAAACAACCCAGGATTTACTATCTCTGGGGCGTCTGCCTGGCAGTGGGTATGGATGGAGCCCAGGAAGACATTAGGAATACCCCAAATTGTTGGGGGTTTACAGATAAATAAATAGCAGAGTGGGATGGATCGGACATGGATTGTTATAATGTACAGAGATGAGGAAGAAGTCTGTCTGCAGTTGCATTCTTTAGTGAAGTGTCAGAAAAAGGTTTGAGAGAGTGGAGGGAGCAAGAGAGACAGAATCCGGAGAGGAGGCTGTTCCGAAGTGTAGGAAGATGGATACAGAAAGTGAACTGGCTGCAATAGATTCACTGAGAGGGATATGAAAGGAACAAGCAGCATATGACTGGAGGGAGTAGGATGAAGGGCTGGCAGATGGCAGGGCTGAGGGAGAGAGGGAGAGGAGAGGTAAGTGAGAGTAGTGGCAAATCCAGTATATGGCCATGAAGAAGGAACAGTGTGATAGACACAAGGCCTCGAGAGAGGGGAAAAGAGGTTAGCATGCAGAGAGCAGTGAGGTGTAAGAGAACACAGGAAAAGCTTGCCCCTGTGGTGGTGGTGGGGAACACCCTCAACCCATTGGTCAAGGATCCAGATGGGCTGAGCCTGGGTCACTGGTGCAAGGCTTGCAAGGGGTCAGAGTTCATCCTGCCAGCCTGGATCCTTTTCCTGTGTTCTTGTGGTTCCCAGAGGAGTGGCATGCAATGTTGTCAAAGATGCTGTGACGCATGCTTCTGTGCGCCACCATCAAAGGCTTCTCCTCCTCCCTCCCTCTGAACTGTAGTCCAAGCATTCTGCTCTCCCAGTCACCAAAAGGGACCAGGAATAAGCAATGCAAACAGATAAAATCAAGGAAAAAGATTCGTTTTAATAAAAAATTGTTTTGCTGGCCCAGTGGCGTGGAAGGATGAGGCACTGGCACCTTACCTCCTGCCGCCATGACCTAGGTTCCAGAAGAGCGCGGGTCTCTTGAGGGTCGACCAGGGAGGGAGGACTGCATATACAAGGGACAGATCTCTTCCCTGGGGAGGCTCATCACTCGACCTGCTGTAACACCGCCACCTGGAAATGTCTGTGTGGCAGTGCAGGTCTGAGCGTCAGGGCGTAAGGCCATGGCTAGATGTGTTAGAACATCTCTATGGAGGTGGAGCTCTACCGCTCATGCATTGCACAGTCCGTGCCCTAGGAGAAACCTACAAACCAAGGGAAAATCCCTTTGCCGCGGGATGAAGTCTGATCCCTACTTAGGCCCGTTTGGCTGGCCGCATTCCACCACAGTCCAGAAGCTAGACGCCAGTGGAAGGTAAGTCCCAGAGAAGTCAGATAACAGGGCGGGGGATTGGATGGAAGGGGTGTGCCAAGAGTGACAGGGACATAAAATGTATAGAGAAAAATGTAATTTCTTTAGTAATAAAATATAGAAGAGTCTACTATTCAAATGTTAGCGGTGGTGGTGGGATTTTGATATTTTGACTCTGCTGATTATAAGAGGTTTTATGCAGAACAATAGAAAATCTCTTTTCTTTAACTTACTGGTTGGGAGAAATTAAAGAATGGACTTGTCTTTACCAAGACGGGTCATTCTGGGCCCTTTAATTAAAACATGTTAGGTTCTCTGATTTTTCCCGTCGACTGAACTTTACAAATGTTGCTCCCAAGGAACATGAACTGACAATGAATTATGTGTGCCTTTGTAGGAGTGCTTTTTTTTTGTATATAGTATGGACTAAAGTTATTCAATTTTACCAATCACCATGTCTAATTGGACAGCATTAAAAGTCAACTCTTTATGTCTAAGTGCCGGGATTTTGTGTCTGTGTATGTGTGTGGTGGAGGGGGTTCCACTTTTCTCCAGCTTTTCAAGCCTTCCTGGAGGCATCAGTTGCTCTTTAATGAAGAACTGCATTAACCTGAAGCTTTGGTTTTCTGTGGTTGTGTTTCAAATATAGTCTTTACTGTGTTCAGTCGTAGTTCCGTCTTTACTGGTCTAGTAAATTCCATTGGTGTTTCTGAGTTACACATTGGGGCAAATACTATTTTAGAATTGTTTGATGTACTGCAGTTTGTTTATCTGTGTTTTTCCTTTCTAAATGTGTATTGAATTAATAAAATCAGACATTACATACTCACTATTCAGTAGCACAATAAGGATTTAGAAACTTTCTTACATCAATGTCTTCAGGGATGAATGAAATACATATATTGTACAAAATGCAATCCATTTTATTAATATTTTATATCTGAGGATGTCTCACTATAACATACATAACATATTCTATTATTAACCCTTTCTTATCAAGTTTGCTTCAATGAATGTACTGTAGTTTCAGAATGCAGTTGTCTGATAATTTATAATATACAGTAGCTTAAATCATAGCACCAGCTATGACCCTGGAGACCAGGAGACCCAGCAGACTCTGGTTTGAAACCCACAACTACCCTTTGCATACAGTACTGTGTGACCTTGAGCATGGGTTCTAGCCCCACCAGGCACTGGGGTAAAATCCCAACACTGAAACTGTAGTGCATCATTAGGGGTTGCTACACCCCTGAGGTGCCATCTTTCAGATGAGATGTTAAACAGAGGTCCTGTCTGCCCGTTCTAGTGGTTGTTCAGGTGATGTTAAAGATCCCTTGGCACTTCTGGAAAAGAGGAGGAATTTCCCAGTGTTCTGACCAAATTCCCATATTCACTAAAAATATCACCAACAGTTTAATCTGGTTCAAGCTTCAGTTGGTTACCATCTGTATCTCCCCCTCCCGGAACGAGGGCTGAAAACAGGCAGAATTGTCTAGCCCTCCTTTCCCAGTCAACAAAAACTAAATAAATAAATGTGTAAGTGATGTAACCTCACGGTGCTCTTAGGACACACTTGGAAATGAACTTGACTCAGTGTGCCTTTCTCTGGCCCAAAACTGTAAAACATTCGGCTCAGTGTGTGCCCTTCCTAGCCCAAAACTGTAAAACAAAATTAGACTAACCAAAAGATGACTGTTTGCACAAGCATATGGCATTGATGAGAATGGAACTGTTCTCATTTAAACAGCATAGGGTCATTCTGACATAAAGACAACATTCTATTGCAATCTACGTGACTTTTATTTTTTGCAGGCGTGAATTCGATGGATTGATCCGATTATCTATGCTCACAAATACAGATGCACTAATTGTACCAATGAAACATTCTTTCATTTGCATATATTGATAATAATAATTTGGTGGAGGAAAGCATTCTAATGTTTGCATGTAAAGTTTAGCATAATTGATGAAGAACTAGATCCCTTCCCCCTTTTTGTCACTATTTAGGTATATACTTTCACCCGTAATGGTAATACAATCATACATAACACGTGTTTGCTTGGGGATGGGGCATCCTTGATGAAGCACTGAAATGCAAAACCAGGGAGGAGGTGTTTGTATGCCTGCATCTTTGTCTCCCACCCATGAGTTTTGGAATGTCAGTTTTCTACACTTTGCACTTTGTGTATCTATCATCAGTATTGACAGTAATGGATGAGCAACCGTACACAACAAGGCTGTGTTTCCACTGAGGGTTGAAATGACAACATACGAACCTCGAGAGCCAAGCTTGAGGTCCATGCATCATTCAACCCCAGATAAACTACATAGTGAGTTATGTGTGGTTGACAATATTTAATTTCACAAAGTATGTTATTTCACAGGAGTCACAGAAGCTTCCCCTCAAGAAAAAAACAAACAAACCTGACATTTCTCTTTTTAAACTCCGTTTATTGCAGAAATCAACACATATATAATAAGGAAGCGTGTGCATCGCTCAGCTGTAATCATTCTATTTAACAATCCACTATAAAGTGAAAAAGCCTCAGCACAAAGCACTGAGCCAAGAGTTACCGGAAAGGACATTGGCAATAAGCCAGGTTTCAAGGAAATGTAAAATTATGTTTCCCCAAAGTGCAAAGCATTGTGGGAGGTGTATGCAAATCACCATGCAAGAATTTAGACTGGTTCTGCTTTAAGCAAGGGGTGCATGGTGCCAAACCAGCTTCTTACGCTCTTCAAAGGTTGAAAACAGAAGATATAGACACGTGTTTCATCCTTCTCCGATCTCATCAGTGTACCTCTTTTGTAACAACAGGGAAGGATGAACCAGTCTTAGTTGGTCTTACTGCTGGTTTGTAAGACCAAACTATGACTGGTTCATCCTTCCATGAGCTATTACAGATAAAACAACCTGATGAGTCCTGAAAGGATGAAATACTGTCTCTGTATATCTTTGCTTTCAGCGTCTGCAAAATAAGATTGGGGCCATTTGGCACCATGCATTCCTGCTAAAAAGCACACCCAGTCTAAATTGCTCATGGTGATTTGCTACACCTCTCCACAGTGCTAGCATTTTGGGACATGTGTAATTTACGTTTCTAATGCACTGTAAAGATTCTTAATGGCAAGAACCAGTTTTAAAGAAGGACATCTTACTATCCTGTGAACAGTGTGCCATTTTCATTCATATCAAAATCAGTTACAATATACCTTGTGTCTGCCATCTCTCTTTCCCTTCTTTTGAAGATGCACTTAGTGTGACTCAGGCAACACGGGACAATCCTTCCTTCAATTGGAAAATATTTATTTATTCATTTGTTTCATTTCTGTTTACGGGTAAGTGTACTAGACAGGAAGTGCCTAGTTTCAGACACGGCCTGCGAGGTTACAGCAGGAATTACGCAAAAAGCAGGCACAGTGCATAGAACGCATATGTAAAACAATATACAAGTAGCACAATAAAATAAATAATGTGCAAAAGTAAGCGCTAAACCATCAGTTCACAACACAAGATAAAACAGGAGTGAAGCATGGTACAAACAATGTGAAGACTTGACTGAATTATATTGTACATAGCTATCAATTAAGCCACCAACAGGCTTAAAAGACACCTCAGCGGCCATCATAATTTGAAGCCATGAAAACTCTTTCAAACGAGGGCACTGAGCTCATTCGCAACTGGAAGTGTTCAGAGACATACATGACTAAGTCTGTTCAATATTAATCCTACACTGCAGTCATTTTAAAACATTGTGATGTCACTGAAAAACAAGCTGTTCCTAACTACAGAGTCAAGCACAGCTTTTCACAATGACATCACAATGTTCTAAAAATAGTTGCAGCAATAGTCAATAATACCGAACAGCCCTCAGTCGCCTCATGTCCTGGAGTGCTTCCAGCTACAGATGAGCCCAATAATTCCCATTTGAACGAAGTTTTCATGGGCTTTCAAACCATATCAGCCACGATACAGCAATGTTTCCTTTAATGACTGGCAAGTGAAAGTATTTAATAAATGTCTGTGATGCCCTCTGGAAACCCGTTATAGTAGAACTCCAGTGGTATAGTGTTCCAAAGCTTGGGAGAAAAACTCAAGAATGCAACATGACCAAGACTGGTGCTCAGTTTAGGGACAGCCAGGATAGCTTGACCCGGTGGGCCTCAGTGGATAATTGCTGTCTTGGCATTTAACAGGGTGCAAGGGACAGGGACTGCTGACTTTGCAAAACATTCTAAGTGTAACCCTAGTTGGCGCTATCCCAGAGGCTACTACCCTGCCTGATTTGCCACTAACAGGTTGAGGGGCCTGGATCCAATGGCGGGTGCCTCCACCCAGAGGTCAGGGTTTGCAATAGTTAAACTAACTTGGTCACAGCCCTCTGGGACACTGCAACCCCTTTCTTCCCACTAGTGGCCCACACAATATATCAGAATTACCTTCACAGTATACACTTACCCCAAGGTCTGGTTCCGCACTGGGACCTCCTGTGAAATGAGATACAGTGCAACAATCACAGTACAGTACTTTAACATAGACAAATACCTCAGGCAGTATAACTTTGCTGAAACAAGCAGCTCTGATTTATTTAGGGGGATATAACAAGGACAGGGAAATCAGGTTAATTAGCTTATCACTCTAATAATCACCTATGGCTCTGTGCACAGGCCTATCCCTATCAGTTACTGTCCCTGGGTACCCAAGCCTAGTGGCTAGTCCAAACCGTGGCAGCTGGTAGGGCCCTTTCACACAGAGAAAAGGAGAATTAAACAGTCAGCAGTACAGTAATTCCATTTGGATTTAATGTGGCAATTCAACAGGGAGCGACCCTGAATTAGTACTCACGACCTCCAAATAAGATAGGGTCCTTCAATGTCAGCAGGGCTCACTTGAGGTACACAAACCTCTTCACATCCATATAAAAGAAAGCACTATACCAGGCAGGCTGCATCTGTATCCCGATCGCATATTACTGCACAATATTCGAGAACACATGTGCAGATTCAGTTCCTGAACAGACCCAGTGCAATTTTCAGCAATTCCTCCAGTCTTCTACAGGGTGAGCCTGGTTTCTACTCTTCAGAGATCCTTTGATTCTTTTCACAGGACGGATTCAGTCCTAACAAGCTGTTACACAAGCTGCAGACCGGAACTCTGGGCCTTACACCGTTTTGACTAAAACTGCACACTGAAAAAGCACAGGGCTCCTTCCTTCTTCACTGCCAAAGCTCAACTGAATCTCCAACTGACAAAACTGGCACTTCTTGAGTTCCTCCCAGTTCTTGACTGGATTGGCTGTCACTCACAATAGACTGCTGCTGTTGGTCCAAAAAGGCACTGAAGTCTAAACTACATCTCCCAGAGTCACTGCCCATACAATCCTCTTGTGGCTGGCTCAGATTATGAGTCCAAGTTCTGATTCGTCAAGGCACCATTTTAGAGCTAGCTTACCCCACACTGATTGGTCCAGTTCAGCAGTTCAAAACTAGAATGGGGAACTAGCAGACACAGTTCTGACTGCAAAAAGCAGGTTAGACAAACTGTAATTTCATTATTACTCTAAATAATTTCTGGCAAACAGTACATCTTTCAGATAGGTTCCCTTTGCACTCCTAGTGACTGCAAAAATGAAGTGAATTGGCGGCAGCTTGAGTGGTACTCAATCAAAGAAACACACAGTCCCCATACAACTAATTATGTCTGCAAGCAGACAGCTCTTAAAGAGACAGTACCAGAGGTTCTAAAAACACTCACTGATAAATGGCTTAAATGCCAAACACCATTCAGGCTTGGAGCATTCAAACAAGCTCCTGGAAGTCTTTTGGGAACCCCCATTTGCAGGGGTTACACCCTTCCTGGCCTGGGAAAAGCTTGGCGTCCGCGTCAAGCAAGTACCCCATAAGTTTTAACTGCAACCATATACATTTGCATTAGGCTCACACATGTAATCATCAGTCAATATATCATTTTACCAAGAACACATTTCTGAAACATTGCAATACGTCCTCTTTACACAGTATTACACACACATTGTACCATAACTCAAGTTATTACCTCTTGTACATGAAACCTGAAGAGAGGGGCCCTTCCTTATCAGTTACCTTGGGGCTGGACGGGCAAGGGCACCATACTTAGAGGGCAACACAAGTAACTTGGAGTTAGCACTGATGCTCAGTTTGGGCAATGAGCTCGGGACACATACACTCCTTTATGGACAACATTGAGAGGCAAATCCACAGGCCTCCCAAGGGAATCATAACTGAGGTGCACCACAGGCTTTACAGCTCGACCAGTCTTTCTAGGGGAACTGTTACAGTCTCTGCACTCTGAGCCTCATTTTCAGCATTGTCCTCACTTGTCAGGAGTCTCCTGGGGGTAGAGGCTAGAACTTGGGGCACTTTCAGCTCCAGGAGTTACAGTTTCTGAGTCCACAACATTTGGCTTGCAAGAGCTTTCGGACACTGGCAGTGGACTGTCAGGGCACTCAAAATACTCTTCTTGTTCGGTGTATCACCAGTCTGCCCCAATCTATCATTTTCCTCCCTGAAAGCTCAAACAGTTCAACCATGCACAATGATTCCATTTCATCTGATCTGATGCTTTGCACTTCACTTTCTGGGAGCATTGGCTCCAGGGATGAAGCTGGGGCTTAGACAGTCCAGAAGGCCCAGCTTCATCTCCAGTATTGACTAGGGATTGCCCCGAAACAATTGACTCAGTTAAGTAAGAAGGATAGTATTCAAAGTCACTCTCACTTTCTTCCGATATGGACTGACAGTCATGCTCAACTGGGACTTGTGGAGGGAACACTTTCTTTTGCTTCTGTAGGTGCAGACTTTCTTGATCTTTTCTTAGCAGCAGCTCTAGTCACTGGTCCAGAGGGCATCTTCTAGGGGCTCAGACTCAATTAAGATTTGTCAATGGGCAGTAAATGATTTCTATGCATTGTTTTACATCTTTGAATTATTCTCAGGCCTTACTTTGTACACTGGCAGATCATCTAGTTTGCCCACTACAATGTGAGGGAGATGGTGCCATCTGTCAGCAATCTTGTGCTTGCCATGCAGTCCCAGATTTCTTAGCAATACCGATCTCCCTCCTGGGTTCCTGTAGCTCACCTTTTTATCATACCTTTCTTTGTTGGCCAGATTTCTTTTGGCAGCCATGGTTTGAGCCAGTTGGTACGCATGAGTTAGCTGGGCCTTTAACTTTTGCACATACTGTAAATAGTTGTCAGCTTGAACCCCATCAGGAGAGACCCCAAAACACACATCTACTGGTAGTCGAGCTTCTCTTCCAAACATCAGGCGGTAGGGAGAATCCAGTGGCATCACTTTTAGTGCAGTTATAAGCATGTACCAGGGTGCTAATTTGTTGGCTCCATCTAGGCTTGTCCTTTGGGTGCAGGTGCCTAGCATATCTAGCAAAGTGCGGTTGAAACGTTCAGGCTGTGGGTCCCCTGGGGGTGGTAAGGAGTGGTTCTGGACTGTCACCCCACAGAGAAAGCATCTCTTTGATCAGACGACTCTCAAAGTCTCTCCCTTGATCAGAATGGATTCTTTGTGGAGCCCCATAGTGAACAAAAAGTTTTCTGAAGTACTTTGGCCACAGTGGATGCTTTCTGGTCTTTGGTGGGGAAAGCTTGGGCATATCTCGTGAAATGGTCAGTGACCACCAGCACATTACTGATATTTCTTTGATCTGACTCCAAACTCAGAAAATCAATACAGACCAGCTCCATGGTGCACTGGTGGTGATGTTAACAAGGAGGCAGCCCTCTAGACAAACTTTCCTCTGTAAGCAGCAACTACAAGTTCAGATGTGTTGCTCCACATCAGCCCCCATCTTAGGCCAATAGAATCTGGATCTCACCAAGTCAAGTGTTCTGTCTATACCAAGGTGCCCCATGTGGTTGTGCAAGGACCTCAGTACTGAGTCTCGAAAGGCAGTGGGCAGCACTAGTTGTTGTTTGTCTACTTGTCCCCTCTGTCTACTGTTTCTCTGTATAACAGTTTATTGATCAGTTTCAACTTAGGACCTTCTTTGTATAACAGTGCAGTTCTCAAATCAGTGGAGCGTAATTTGGACACATCTTTTCCTGCATAGAGGGCTTCTAAAGCTGCTTTGATCATGGGATTGCGGGATTGAGCCATGAATACTGTCATTGTCCAGCTGAGGCAGTGCACCAATGTCTATTGCAGAAAAGTGGCAATAAGCAGCAGGTATGCAATTCTCAGAGCTCCCAAGCAATCCACCATAGCAGTCCACTCGTCCGTGGACATTTGTTCCTCCCTGTCAAACTTCCGGCAGAGTGCCCGAATGTCAGGTTCTGCCAATCGGACCCAATCATTCTGGAGAACAGGCCTCGGGAGAGCATCAGCATCTATGTGGTTCAGACCTGCTCGGTATTGAAGGCATAGTCATATGTAGATAATGCAGAAAGCCACCTATGGCCAGTGGCATCCAACAGCTGAGGTCTGCACATAGGTCAAAGGATTATTGTCAGTTTTTACTAGTATTTTAGCCATACAAGTACTCATGGAATTGGTCAACAATAGCCCACTTCAAGCTAGGAACTCTAACTTATGTACAGGATAGTTCTTTTCGGATGGGGTCAGGCTTCTACTGGCAAGGCCACTGGTCTCAGGCCATTCTCGTGCTCTTGGTACAACACAGCCCCCAACCCTTGCAAGCTAGCATCAGTGTGCAGGACGTAAGGTTTTCTTGGATCGGCATAGGCCAGCACTGGGCATGGGTAAGTTGATATATATGATCTCATGAAAGCAGTCTCACAATCAGAGTCAGCGGCCCAAATACTTCACTCGGATGAAATACACTCTTTCAGTCTTGAGGGCTGACTTTTAGTATTTTTGTGGGTTGAGGGATACCCTTGAGTAAGGTTAAGTAAAGGGCGGATCACTCTTGAATAGTCCTTGATGAGCGCCGATAATAACCACAGAATCCCAGGAATCTTTGCAGTTCTTTTAGATTTTGGGCTGTGGCCAGGTGGTCAAAGCCCTCAACTTTACTTGGGTCGGTCTCTATTCCCTCGGTGGATACTATATTGTCCCACATACTTTACTGATGTTTGAGAAAAATTGACCTTATCAATGGACAGTTTAAGGCCAAAGTCCTCCAGTCGGTCCAATACCTTAAATAATCTGCTCTCATGTTCCTCCAGTGAGCTGCCAAACACAATAACATCATCTAGGTATACCAGGCACTCTAGTAGTTCATGTCCCCACTGCACGCTCCATCAATCGTTGAAAAGTGGCTGGGGCACCTTGAAATCCCCTTGAGGCATCCTCATGAATTCATAGAAGCCAGCCCGGACAGATAAAGGCCGTCTTCTCCACGGTCCTCTGGGGCCATCGGGATCTGGTAGTACCCACTGCGGAGATCCAGCACAGAGAACCACTTGCTCCCGTTTAGGCAGTCCAAAGCATCCTGAATACGGGGCATTGTGTACTGATCAGGGATAGTCCGCGGTTTAAGGTCGATAATCCACACACATCCTTACTGTTCCATTCTTTTCCTCACACTACCACAATGGGGAAGCATAAGGGCTTCTGGATTCTTGTATTACACCAGCAGCTAACATCTCTTGCAGATGCCGTCTCACATCATCTATGTCAGCAGGTGCCAGGTGTCGAGACCTCTCCGAAATGGTCTTTCATCATGCAGCCGGATATTGTGCTCAGCTCCTTACACGCATCCTACATCCCATTCCTTTAAAGAAAACACCTGGTCTCTCTGAAACTTCTCACTGATCCTCACTTTCCATTCAGCTGGCAGCGGGAGTCGCCGAAATCAAACAAGTCAGGCGTTACTCTGTCATTCTTCCTTGAACTCTTGCTGCTGGGTAGCACTGCAGTGTCTGCACAATGCATTAGCCAGGATGCAACCTCTGTTTACTCGAATGTCTCTTTCAGACACATTATGAACTTGGACCATTACCCTTCTGGCATAAGCATGGCTCTAGCGGGCAAAATACTAGGCTTGACCAGCAGTCCCTCTGGCAATTTTCCATCGCCTGGTGCATCCAACATTAATATTTTATTCTTAACATCCTTTCTGATACGGACCTCTCCCTGTAAGGTACACTGGGCATTTGGCACCAGGATCAGAGACTCAGGATCCTTCTTCCATACAATTCCGACCGGTTCCTCTGGTTCTGTTTTTCAGCATCTCTCTGTGCCTCATAGGCCTTCTTAATTAAAGCCGAACTCAAAAGCTCTACTAGTCTTTGACCCTGTTTTCATAACACAACTATGCCAGCCTTCGAACATATGAGCATTTGTTCCAATCAACAAAGGGACACCATCCATACAGTCCAGTGGGGGACACACTAAGGCTAGGGTCTCTACTTGTTGACCACTCCAGCCACGGAGGTGGGAAAGACAGCCAAATTCGGATATACCCGGAATGGGGTAGGCCTTCTCACTTAACCCCATACATGCAGTCCTTCTAATGGTTGTAAAGGTACGTCTGACAAATGCTTCTGATACCAATCCTGGAACATAATTGTCACTTGGAGCCACTGTCTAATCACAGCTCTTGTAGACACTCCATTCACCTTTACAGTGGTCTCCATGGAGGACCCACTATTCTGGACCAGTCTGGAGAGGCGGTAGTGGGGGCCTGGGCAACTGACCTTGCCACAAAGGACGTGAATTAGCATTTTGGTGCCCTCACTGGGATCATGTCGTGCACCTCTTAACCACTGATTTCTTCTCCAAGCTCTCCTTGTAGCCTATATGCAACTTTGTCAGTGTCTTTTGGGGACTGGCATTCCCTTTTCATGTGCCCATCTTTCCCACAATTATAGCAAAACATACTTTCTGGAGTTTGAGCTGGCCGGCGCCACACTGGGAACCAGGGCGGGGTATTACTAACTGGAAACCTGGGTGCCATCTCTGTCTTGACGTGATAAGCATTTGGAGACATTCGTCAGTTTCTCCACTTCCATGGTCAAGGAATTGAGTTTGGAGCTGTTATCAGCAGGAGATACATGGGTGAGTACCCCACCCCCATAGCAGATGCAGTCGGATATAGGTCAGGGCCCGTACTTGCAGGCGTGGCCTTCATAAAGGGACTGTTTTTGAATTCCGGATCTCTCTCAACAGTTGCGCCCATTGTGGCATATCTTTTTCCTTGTCAGAGCACTCATTGACTGTCAACCTCTGCCCTGAACTTCACTTGATGGGTCCACCCTCGGTCACTCGAATTAGCCACCGCTGTTGGTGCAGGTACCTCCAGGTCGCCTTTTCTCAACTCCTCGATTTCTCTCATTAACTCATCATAGGAGGGTGGGGATTCCAGTCGATTTGCCAGGCGTAACTGAAGCAACAGCAGTTCTGAGAAGGGGCAGACTTAAGGATTCTGTCCAGTCTGGTTCGGTCAGTTCAATCGCTGGCAAACTACCCTTTCTGAGGCATTCTTGCAACAATTTTTCCAGCGAGAGACATACACAGACAACAACTCCCCTTGGTACTGTTGTGCATTTCTTACTCTCCACCATAGGTCCTCATCAGAATCTGGGCTCCATACACATTCTCAAGGCCTCAAGATAGGCCTGTGCAGTCGCTTCAGGGTTACTGGCCCGTTTAGCCGCGGATGGTAGCCAGGGCAGGACCTCGGAGGCTCTCACTAACCCTCTTTCGCTTTCGCCTTCCGAGCATTGCCATTCTAGCACTTGGGGCAACATAGTCTATCCAGGTCTCCCAGTCATCCTCTCCTTGGGGGTGGGGAGGGTGCCAGAGAAGAGCCTCAACCTTCGGTAGAGTCGTGACTAATGGCAGGTGCAGAAATAGAGGTCTGCATTGGTTCAGCCACCATTAAGGCACTGGAGCAGGAGAGGGTGTTGGGGAGGAACACCCGAGGTGGAAGAATAGTTTCTTCAAGTCCTCCACAGTTTTCCCTCTCCCAGCAACCATTCAGCAAATTTCTCCTCAAAAGTTTCAGATAGTGGTGGGGCTGATTCCCCGGGTCTTTACTGTCCTTAGTTATCACTCTCCAAGCAGTGAGGGCTCCCTCTGGGGTAATGGTCTGTGGCACTTTGGAGCTATCTATGGGATCCTAAACTCTACTAGGGCCAGGAAAGTGTGGGTGAGCAGATTAGCATGCCGACCCACCACCACAGGGTTTGTAAACCTTCCACCTTGGAAAGTACTCCCTGCACAGTGTCCGTATTGATACCCAGGGGATGTCCAGGATAAGCATAGCATTTTGGGGTCGATCTCTCCCAGTACACCACTCCACCAGCGAGTGCACAGCCACTTCTGTCAGGTACCCATTTTTTCTTAACAGTGGTTCGTAAATATGGCCACTAGAGGACACACAATCCCAGCGGTGAGCCTCCAAGATGTAACCCTAGTTGGCGCTATCCCAGAGGCTACTACCCCTGCCTGATTTGCCACTAACAGGTTGAGGGGCCTGGATCCAATGGCGGGTGCCTCCACCCAGAGGTCAGGGTTTGCAATAGTTAAACTAACTTGGTCACAGCCTCTGGGACACTGCAACCCCCTTCTTCCCACTAGTGGCCCACAATATATCAGAATTACCTTCACAGTATACACTTACCCCCAGGTCTGGTTCCCGCACTGAGACCTCCTGTGAAATGAGATACAGTGCAACAATCACAGTACAGTACTTTAACATAGACAAATACCTCAGGCAGTATAACTTTGCTGAAACAAGCAGCTCTGATTTATTTAGGGGGATATAACAAGGACAGGGGAAATCAGGTTAATTAGTTTATCACTCTAATAATCTACCTATGGCTCTGTGAACAGGCCTATCCCTATCAGTTACTGTCCCTGGGTACCCAAGCCCTAGTGGCTAGTCCAAACCATGGCAGCTGGTGGGGCCCTTTCACACAGAGAAAGGAGAATTAAACAGTCAGCAGTACAGTAATTCCATTTGGATTTAATGTGGCAATTCAACAGGGGCGACCCTGAATTAGTACTCCGACCTCAAATAAGATAGGGTCCTTCAATGTCAGCAGGGCTCACTTGAGGTACACAAACCTCTTCACACATCCATATAAAGAAAGCACTATACCAGGCAGGCTGCATCTGTATCCGATGTAATTACTGCACAATACCGGAGAACACACAGCAGATTCAGTTCTGACAGACCCAGTGCAATTTTCAGCAATTCCTCCAGTCTTCTACAGGGTGAGCCTGGTTTCTACTCTTCAGAGATCCTTTGATTCTTTTCACAGGAATCGATTCAGTCCTAACAAGCTGTTACACAAGCTGCAGACCGGAACTCTGGCCTTACACACGTTTTTGACTAAAACTGCACACTGAAAAGCACAGGGCTCCTTCCTTCTTCACTGCCAAAGCTCAACTGAATCTCCAACTGACAAAACCGGGCACTTCCTTTGAGTTCCTCCCAGTTCTTGACTGGATTGGCTGTCACTCACAATAGACTGCTGCTGTTGGTCCAAAAGGCACTGAAGTCTAAACTACATCTCCCAGAGTCACTGCCCATACAATCCTCTTGTGGCTGGCTCAGATTATGAGTCAAGTTCTGATTCGTCCAAGGCACCATTTTAGAGCTAGCTTACCCCACACTGATTGGTCCAGTTCAGCAGTTCAAAACTAGAATGGGGAACTAGCAGACACAGTTCTGACTGCAAAGAAAGCAGGTTAGACAAACTGTAATTTCATTATTACTCTAAATAATTTCTGGCAAACAGTTACATCTTTCAGATAGGTTCCTTTGCACTCCTAGTGACTGCAAAATGAAGTGAATTGAGCAGCTTGAGTGGTACTCAATCAAAGAAACACACAGTCCCCATACAAACTAATTATGTCTGCAAGCAGACAGCTCTTAAAGAGACAGTACCAGAGGTTCTAAAAACACTCACTGATAAATGGCTTAAATGCCAAACACCATTCAGGCTTGGAGCATTCAAGCAAGCTCCTGGAAGTCTTTGGGAACCCCATTTGCAGGGGGTTACATAAGTAAAACCACCTAACATTATGTTATGTAGGAGAAGAGGTAGGAGCACCCCAAAATACTGTGCAGGGTGCACTGATGGGTGAGGCAGCTGGCAGGCCAAAGCAAAGCAGTAAATATTGTTGTAGAGGCATCCCACTCCCTTAGGGTAGTGGAGGAATTAGTAGCTGAGTAGACGCTTTGGTGCTACTTATCTGTTCATCCGATCATTGTGTACACGTCACCCTTTACCTTTACCATATAAGAAATGTTTCACAGACCATTAAAGTTTAACAACCTGAGTTTCCTTAAAGACAACTGCTGTTGATTTTGAATGTCAGGCTTGCCCGGATTAACTGTGTGCTGTGGATAGTACCTTACTTATAGACCCAAGCGTGTCTACTTCAACTCTGTTTATAGAGCCGCAGTTTTCTCTAAAAGACCGAAGAAGGAGCTATCTACCTTTGAATTTCTCTAGCTGTAATTTTAATTTAGCAGTTATCAGTTCCATTTGCTGAATTCTTTTTACAGTTAGCAAAGCCAAATGTCCTCTGAGAAGCACCAATCTGTCAGTCAGCAATGGGTGTCTTACCTGCGGCTGCTACCATTATATTAAATAGATATCTACTGTATGTTTGGCTTTACTGACATCTGCCACATGATTGTCCAGTAGCAAATGGGTGCATTCCCATGTACTGGTGGATAGGAGGATCACCAAAATCAGGATGTGGTAGTGATCCCCTTCTGTCCACAAACCCTCCAGTACCTGCCTGTGTTGGAAGAGCCAAAGCGTTTTGTTAAATGTGGGATCCTGAAGTACCTGACCAGGATCTTCCAGTGATGTTCCCTCTGAACACTGGAGGCTGTGGTGTGGAAAGAATTCTCAATACTTTTCTCCACCTCTCCTCACCACAATGAGTCCCATATCCTCATCCCACCTGTCTTATGCTCCCTTAAAGTCAGTAGGGATCCCACTTGTCTTATACTCCCTAAAGTCAGTAGGGCCCTGCATCAGTGCCCTGTATGACGAATATCAGACTTTACTTTCTTGTGATGCTGTGGCTTTATGACTGTAAAGACACTATGTAATGTGTTGGGTGTGGAAAGTGTTCTTTATTTGGGGGTAAACAAACTTGCCATTTCTTTGTTCTGTTCTATGATCAAAATTAAATTGACAGACATTTGCAAGTTAAAATGCACAACTTTGGGCACTAGGTGGTTAATAAGCAGCTAAGCAAACAGTGAATGAGGACATGAACATTTTATGACCTTTGAACTGTGCAGAACAACTGTTCAGAATGTGTACAACACCACTTTGGAATGTGTACAGCAGTTCAGAATGCACAAAACAAGGATTTTGAACAGGCTGATTTTTATAGTGAACAAAGGCTGACCAAATACTATAAATTTATTGAGTCAGCTGAAGTGGCTGGTGCTTTTTTTATAGTATCGTTTTAAACAGAAACATGGCAGTTTTGCTGCGGCCTCCTCTGCTGTGTTCATAGGATTTTTACAACCTGACTCTTCAGTGGAAAGCATTGGTAAAGGAGAATACGTACCCAAACAGTCTCCCAAGGCCAGAAGCATAAAGAAAAAAAAGTCGATTCTATTAAACAATGTCTCTGATGTAATATTATCACTGAATAATGCCCTTAAGATTTAGACCAATTCTGAAATATAATTTAGCAGTTGAAGCGTGAAAATGGTACAGCTTGTAGCAAACTGTAACTGCCAGCAGGGGTCAGACTGCTACAGTAGAAAGCATGAGATGCACCTTGTCATGTGCTTTCCCACAGTGGAAACTGCTAGGTAAAACGTTCTCATTTGGGGTGAAGATGGGATTTGGGCCATGGACAGAAGTGGTGGAATGGCTGCTTGTGTTTTCTGTGGCCAGATGTCACACAAGTTCCACAGTTCCACTACAGTCTTTTCACCTTTCATTTTCATTTGTGTGTGTGTGTGCGTGTGCACATGTGTGTTTGTATGTCTACATGTTTGAAAACATTTATATGCATGTGTGCATTAATTGTGTGGGTGTGCCTGTAAGTGTGTATCTGAGTGTCTGTGTGTCTGAGATGTGGGAGTTTGTGTGTGTGAGCTAGTCTGAGTGAGTGAGTGAGTAGTTAGTGTATAAGCATGGGTATGTATGTGAGTGCTTGTACATAGCGGTCTGGATATTCAGACTGTGCCAGGCAGAGGCGCAAGCCTGGGCGCGGCTCAACTGGGTGCGCCAGGGGAGTGTGCTGGGCGATATTCAACGGTGCTGCACCATGGCTCCAGCACCCGTTGAATATTAACATATATGGCCACCCGCATTGCACATGGCGCAGTGGCACTGCGCTCAGCGTAAGTGGCAAGAGAGGAGCAGGGGGATTGCTGTACGGCGCGTCGCGCAGGCACAGGAACTGCGTTATTCAGCGGTGGATATGCAAATGTAGCCACAATGCATGCAAGGCTAACTGGGGCCATTAGCATATCATTATGCCCCATTTGCATGCAGGCACGCCGATCCCTGGCGACTTGCATCTGGCGCCCTGCCAGGCTGCAGCTGTCGAGGACCGACGCCCCTGCACATCGTGGGCAAAGTTCCCCGAATGCTCATTCGTGGGCATATGTAAAATAAATGTTATTTTAAAGCATCCCTGTTGGTCCAGTGTACCACTTCCAGCCCGATCGCGGGCATATGTATAAGAAAATTATTTCAAAATGATCCCTGATGGTCTGAGTGGACTGCTTCCAGTCCGATCACGGCATATGAATAAGAAAATTATTTCAAAGTATCCCTGGTGGTCAGTGGACCTCTTCCAGCCCGATCACAGGCATTGTAATAAGCGATATATCCCTGGTGGTCAGTGGACCGTATCCAGCCTGATTGTGGGCTTTTTATGTGGAAAAACCCTGGTGGTCCAGGGTACCCCCACCCCACCTGCCCTCAGACCCCACCACACTGCTCCTCCCGGTCAGTGGTGGGTGGCAGCACCCATGCAAGCTGCCTGGCCGCCCGTGACTGACTGCATACACAATGCGGCTGTATGCCCATTTATCCACAACATGGGCCAGAATGAGCACCGCAGCGTACCACACAGATCCATATGGAATGGATCCATTCACATATGGACTGTGTAGTATAGGTACGGCTCACGCCCATTAGCCCACATCAGACCAATGGGCGAAGCCGACATCAGACGTCGAGTCAGCAGCTGGAGGCTGGGCAGCTTGCATGTGAGGTGCTGCCCAGCCGCTGACTGGGGAGGAGGGTGGGTGGGTCTGAGTGGGCAGGTGGGGAGGGGGTACTGCTGGACCACCAGGGTTTTCTGACATAAAAAGTCTGCCGATCACTGGATATGGTCCACTGGACCACCAGGGATATATCGCTCATTACAATGCCAGCGACCAGGCTGGAAGCAGTCCACTGGACCACCAGGGATACTTTGAAATCATTTTCTTAAATATATGCCCATGATCAGGTGTGGGGGTGCGATGCCAACAGACCCTGGCTCCGGACTCGGTGGCCATCCACAGCTGGCGGCTGCCATGTTGCGCCGCCAATGAGCAACTCACCTGTGGGTGGCCAGCCCTTGCTCCTTTTTATTTTGGCTCAACTTTGAGCACCATTATGTGGCGCAAGTAGGGTTGCACCAGCATATGCTCAGCCCATCCTGGGCTGAATATTGGGATATGCCCAGTATGCATGGGCACGCCCCCGCACTTGTGCTGCATACATTACTGATGTGCCCACGCATCAGGATTTGAGCAGAAAATCCCTTTTGAATATCGCACTGGGTGCATCAGTGGTGTTGCCTGATGCAACCCCTTTGAATATCTGGCCCTCTGTATATTTTGTGTGTGTGTATATGTGCATCTATCTATCTGAGGGAGTGTCAAAGTGTGTATTAGTGAGTGGTGGTGTGTGATTAGCAGTATGACTATAATAAATCGTGTGAATGTGCTTGTATGTGTATGTGTGAGTGTCTGAGTGTTTGTATGTCTGGGTGTGTATGTGTGTCTGAACTGGTGTGTGCATGTTTGTGTTAGAGGCATGCAGAACCTCCAAAGAAGACTTGGTTTTAGCAAAACTCAAGTCAAACTTTGCTGTTTCATCTCGGATTAAGCAATTTTTTTTGTGTGTGTCTCTTCTCTTTTCCCCCAGTGACCAACACTTCCCCATCATGTCATAAGCATTCTCCAGCAGCTCCATAGTTATGTGGCAAGCTAGTGGGCAACTGGGTGGGGAGGCAAGCAGGAAGGAAATAGAGTGTATCGGCAGAGGAACATGTGTCTGGTGGGCAGAAGAACAAACATGCAGGAAAAGGTACAAGGTCCCCCAACCCTCCAGAAGTAGCACAGCAACCATTGTGAAGGAGTTTATAATGGAGTAATCATGATTGGGAGAACCAGCATATAGGCAGGCCAGTTGAATGTGAGCGAGTGGGGTCAGAAAAGTAAGAAGCTTGACGAAGGGCCAGAATGCGGCCGACTGTTTCTTTGGGCTGGAGCCTGAAGAAAACAATGTCAGAACTGAAAACAGGGTGAGGAAGAGTCTAGACAGAAAATATTTAAAGAAGAAAAATAGTCCAATGAAAGTAAAGAGGGATATTTATTTATTGAAGTGTTTTATCAGGAAAGGCACACTGAGCAACAAAGGCTCATCTCCGTGTGTCCTGAGGGAGAGGAACAAGGGAGGATGCAACATACAATAATACAGTACATACATCATTTGCATAGAGCAATAGTTCTCAGACTTTGTCACAGTGAGCCTCCCCAAATCCATGGAAAGATTTTGAGCCTCCCCAAAAATTGTAATAATCTTGGACCTCTAAAGAAAAATAACATACTGTACTTTGTGCAGTACACCATGAAGAAATTGAAACCCTTTTGAATACTTGGCTCACATTCAGTTATTTGCCTTATACTGATGTGGAGCCTTTGAAAGAGCTCCTGTGCTCAAAGGTGTTATCTGAATAACAAATAAATAAAATAAACCAATATTATCATTCAATTTATTGTAATCCCTCCTCCCAGGCCAGCCTAGCTGCTCTACTATTTTCATTCTTGCACCATTGTTACCTTGTTGCATTACCTTCATGGGTCAGACTACTTTCTGTTTTCTCTTATATGAAATTACCTTCCTACATACTTTGCCTCTCCCCATCCTTCCCTGCTGCTAAGTAACTTCTCAGGGATTACTTTGCTCCTTCCTGCTATTGCTCTTAGTACTTCTATGCTCAACCCTTGTATTTGGACTGTTCTGCCATCAGTCTACAAATTGATCAATTACCACCACTCATTATTAGTTTACTGTTCATATTTGTTTGCACTATTGTTCATTGTGTATTTCTTGGTTGTTTTGCAGTTATCTTTTGAAATGTGTTCCTCCGTACCCTTCCCTAGGTACATCTGAAATGAGCCTTGGCTCATTCACCTTCCTTGCCACCTATTAGTAAATAAATACATTAAATTCACCTACTATTATCCTCTTTTAGTTTGCATAATCTCTTCACACAAATATATAAAACTCAAAATTTAAATACATTACATTTTCAGACTTGCTTGAGCCTCCCCTAGAACAGGTTGGGGCCTCGCCAGAGGCTGGCTTCTCATTGAGAACCCTGGCATAGAGCGATTGGTACAGATCACAGTGAGAAATGCCAGATTTAGCAGTTCAGAATATCACATGGAAAAATTACATTGATGCGCCTATAATACAGTACAATTGAATGCATACATAACGGAGCACAGAAGTGTCCCATCAGAGAACAGAAGAAACATACATAAATCAAAAATGGGCCCATGAAAATAAGAACAGTAGAAGATGAAAGAAGGCATTAGACCAGATTTGAAAAGAAAATAACCAGAGTGATCGTTCAGAAAGAAAGAACAAAGATCAGACAGAAAACCAGAAAATGACAGATCAAATAGACAGGTAGGATAAGTGTAGCGAGACTGAGAGAAACCATCCTTCATGCTCGTAACTTATGCACTCAGGGAAAGTCAGCTGAAACAAACGCCCTACACATCTATGTCACAGTCCCTGCATTGCCAGCTTCCAGCCCATTGTTTTGTAAAACATTTTGAGATACGTGTGTATGAAAGAAGCTGTGCAACCAGAATACTTTCCTCTTTCCTTGGGTGACCATAATGGACAGCAGTGGCAATATATTTAAACACGTTAGGTGGAACACAGTACTGGAAGGAGACGGATATGTCATGGAGTGATTTAGCAAGGGCCTTTTCCCCATAAAGGTAGGGCTAGTTAGAGTTAGTGAGAGGAGATGGTGCTAAACATGGTGTCAAGGGGCTGGGGAATTCGGCTTGAATCCAAAATCAACCAGAACCAAAACCAGAGGTGATTTACAAAACCAAACCTCCCTGGTTTTGCATACCACTAGTTGTGTAAATGTGTCTGAGAGTCAGTGTCAGAGTGCGTGTGTGTGTGTGTGTGTGTGTGTGTGTTTAAGAGCAATTGTTTGTGTGTGTGTGTGTGACATGTGCATTTGTGTATACATGTGTCGTTGTTTTGTGTGTGTTTCTTTGTTGCAATTGTTTTGGTACCTGATTGCATGTTTTTGATTCATTGTGCTATTCTGTATGTCTTTGTATTGTATTACTTGGCATGGGACATTCTATAAACAACACTTGTATCTCATAGAACTTATCCTGTAAGTATAACTTATAAAATGGCATGAGAAATCTAGAAATCTCATTGGATAAGAGACATTAGCTGACCATACATTAAGTCTCTATATACGCACAGTCATCCTGGTCCTAAACCACATCATACAACAAGCAAATCAGTCCTCCTACAGCCAGAACTGTCTTCCATCAGTCTCCCTAGATCCAGAACTGATTTTCCATCACAAACATGGCTGCTACCTTTACACTGTAAAAACTTCAAATGGGCCCTAAAATAAAACTACCTTAAATAACAAATAAAACTAATTAAATGTTTTCCTTGATCATCACACTCCTTACACACATAAACAAATTAAAAAATAAGTATTATTTATAGTTTTCATTACAGCTGTTTCTTTGCTGACAGTGAAAAATCCCCATTCTGTTTTTACCATGCTTATCAGGGAAATCTCTTCTGCTTTCCCTGACAGTAACATAATTGAGTCCGTGGGTTTAGAAAGGGCCTTTGTGTGTGTGTGTTTATACATTATGCTAGAGAGGAACATTCTGCCAGTGGAACTGAGAAGAATTTTGAATCCCTGTATTCCATGATAAACATTCCATTTCTTGAATGTGGGAAACACAGAAAAAAAAACACAGAATGAAGAAAGTAAGCAATAATACTATTTAAACAAAGGGAACAGGTGGTAAATAATTCACCCTGCTGTTTAACTTCTAGGACAAGCGAGCAGCTCATGATGCTGTCAGTGAGTGTGGCAGTTTTGAACCACACTCATGCTTGCAGCATTGGAACTGAGAAGCCTCTGTTATGGCTTCCTTTTTAGTTTTGTCTACAGAGGAGAGAATGAAATAAAGTAAGGGGACTATCGTCATACTTAGAATGAGAAAACAGCATTTATGAATTGTTGTGGCTGGCAGGGGAATATGAAGCTTAAGTAGGCAGGTAGGCACACACTGTATAGCACTACTTTAATCTAGCACCAATAGGCGGACGGACTATTTTATGTTAAAAGTACAGATTCACTTACATTTTACTTATTTAAAATGTGTTTCAAAATAAAAAAACTACTTCTAAAAATAAAGGGCCATTTTATAAGCTCAATAAAAGACACTCTGCGATTTGTGCATTACGGTGTGATAACTGCCTCTAGGAACGACCGGCACCTCGCTCGGCCTTGTGCCTAACTCACACCCCTAGTAGTGCAGTTATCACACTGTAATGCACACCCTGCTGTGTCTTATTGCTTGCATAGTGTATAGTGGATTGTTGTTCTGTATAGAATTCCATCCTTTCGAAATGATGTTCTACCACAGTTCCAATGTAATGGAATGCTGTTCTACCCTACCGTGGTAGAACAGCATTCTAAACCTCTAGAGACTACATGAGTCAGTTTCATTTTGAAAGCAAAGGAACTCATAAACACATTTTCACACAGTACTATACACTATAAAAAACACAGGATGAGCAACTATATGCAGAACCAGTATGGTTTGCCACCTTGGAGTTCTGATTCCCATGGACCTCTCGATGCATCGCCTCGAGGTCAGAGGGAATCAGAATTTTGTGGCAGAACACTGTGGTTGTACATAGTTGCCCATCCAGCATTCTCTATCTTTAAATAAAAACTCTTGTGTGTCCTGGTGCACTAATAAACTTAAATCAGTGTCTTATACTTTTACTTTAATACTCATTTATGCAGGGTAGATCAACTGCGACAGAACATCTCATTTTCAGTGAAGTTCTTTTTCAACCCAGTTTTCCCAGCTTTAAGGGACTGAAGCATAGAAGACTGCTGACTTGATCGAGGTCATGCAGCAGTCCTGTGGCTGTGGTGGAATTTGAACCTGGAACCTCCTGTTTCACAATTCCATGCTCTAAGCTCTCAGCCAAACTGCCTTACTAACTCATCTGGGGCCGACTCACAAACATGTGCCCTGACACAAACCCAGGTTGCCCCATGCAGACTGGGTCTGGTGACAAAATGGTATTCACTTAGCTCAGGATGCACCTGCAAACCAATTTTATGCCTGGGCAAAGTTTTGAGGGGCCGAGTGCAAATGAGGGGAGGACCTGCATATCAGCGCAGTCCCATTCGCAAAGCATCTTCTCCTCACAAGGGCCATCTGTGGGATTCCCTGTGTGGAGAAAATACCATTGACTGAAGACCTGGTGGTACTCCACACAACCCTAGTGGCTGCCGGAGGTACTGCTGATCGCTGTCCCATTCAGACAAAAAAGTCATGTCCTTGGTGCCAATTGGACAGTCCCCTGCCGATCGCTGTCCGGACAACATAAAAATATGTTTAAACTTCCCGGAAGTCTAATGGTCCCTCCCTCACCGATCGCAAAGCCCGATGAAATAGTGAGAGTCCCTAGTGGTCTAGTGTTTCCTCCACTCACCCATTGGCGGTCCAAAAGAAAACAAGATGCGACCTTGGTGCCATTGTCTCCACCCTCACAATTGCTGATCGCCCTATAGTTTAACAAATGACAGGTATTCTCTGATGCTAGTGATCCCCCATCACCGATTGCCATCCCTACACTAAAAAAAAAAACAGAATGTAAGCCCTGTTAGTAGTGATCCCTACCCCCATTGCTGATCACTTGACCGACAGCAAATATTGATATTCCTGGTGATCTAGTGGTCCCTCCCCAATTGCTGATTGCCATCCGTTGATAGGAAAACATAAGTCCCAACTGATCACCATCCCCAACACAATAATATGGGTGTAATCTTCCCTGGTGTTCGGTGGTCTCTCCCCCACCCGATCACACACCTGATACATAAAATAAATCACCCCATGTGTCCGTGTACCTCCCACCCATCCTGACCCCTGTATAAGTATTTGAAATATTTCTCGGAGGTCCAGCAGCCCCAACTTCCTATCACTGATCCCATGTACAAGGAATGGAACCCATACCCTCATGGTGTAGTGGACCCCCACCCTGTCAGGGTGACCCCTCCCCCAACCCAATCCCCAGCCAGTGACCAGCACAGCCCTCTTGACACCACCATTGCTGGCTGCCAGCTGAGCTCTCAGTGAGCACGCACTGTATACAGTACATGCTCATTGACTTTGACTGACAGCTCTGGTGAGCTGTCATTCCAATAGGCGTGCACACTGTATACAGTATATGCCACTGAGGGCTCAGTTAACAGCCAGCCATGGTGGAGAGAAAGAGGGCTGTGCTGTTCACTGGCTAGAAGACCAGGATGGGAGGGAGCGGGTGGTGGGTCACTCCCTGCCAGGGTGGGGAGGGTCCACTAGACCACCAGGGACATATGTGACATTAGTATACGAGGGGTTGGAATGGGGTGGTGCTACCCTGGACAGCAGGGACAATTTGTGATATCTCTTGGGCAAGTGATTGGGTGGGGAAGGGACCACTAGCTACCAGGGAGAAGTGTTTTCCTCTACACAGGCAATTAAGGAAGGGGAGGATCACTGGCCCACCAGGGAGGTTATTTCATGCATTATAAGGGGACAATGATCAGCAATCGGGGAGGTGGGAGGGACCACTGGATGCGAAGGTATTTTTTATGATAAGGGGATGGCAATTGGGAAATGAGGGAGGGGGAAGAGAGACCACTGGACAATAGGGAAATTTTATGTTTGGCATATTGGGCAGTGATTGGCAATGGGGGGATCCACTACCAAGGAAGTTACTTTTGTTTCAGGGGCAGTGATCTGTGATCATGCTGGGAGGACCATTACACCTCCACCGACATCAATACGTTTATAAAAGGGATGGTGATTGGTGATTGGGGACAGGGAGGGACAACTAGACCACCATGGAGCTGTTTGATTTCTACCAACTGACTGGTGATTGGCAGGGGAGGGGGCCACAGTACCTCCACCAATTACTAGGGTTGCTACGGAGTTAAGGGAGGTTTTCCTCGGCAGTATTTTCTCTGTGCAAGGGACCCACATAAAATGGCCCTTGCGAGGGAAAATGCTTTGTAGATAGCACTGCACCAATAGAGCTTAATTTGCATTCTGACCCCCTCAAAACTTTGCCCCAGCTTAAACTGGGCTTTTATGAATACTAACTCGGCGCAAATCTCAGTTTGTGCTGCGGCAAACTGGGTTTGGGCTGGGGCAAAGTTTTGTGCATCTGGCCTCAGATCTGAAATCTGACATTGGATTTCCAATTCAAATATGGTTGGATTCAGAGATGAATATGAGCTCTGCCCATCGGATATCTGTTGGATCCTCAGATACGCTATTTGAGCACCACTAGTGGGAAGGGGCTAGACACTGTGTGCTTGTATGGGTTATAAAATTTTTCCAAGTACTGTATTGCCTTGTTAAGCATACAATAAACAACATCAAGCTGTGCAGAGCCCAGTGTCATGAAATTACTCACCAAAGAATGATCCAGGCAATCAAAGGTAGATGGACTGAAAGGGATGGGGTGGTAGGGGCCACAAAGACGGGTATTGCTGCCTCCTTGCAAAAACATAAAGATGTTGCTGGTTGTACTGGTACAGAGTACAAGCATGAGACTAATGCACGTTGCATAGAGGCCCCATGACACTTTTGTCTTGGGGAGGGTGGTCAACAAATCTAAAGCCAGTTCTGATCACAAGATTATCCATCTGCTATTGTCTGTAATACAGACATGTTTCTGAATCAGTAAGGTCTTGTTTTATATTGTGAGAGTCACTTTAGGGCAATTGTCTCAGCCAGGTTACTCACTTCAGCACCTTTGTATTGCTCAGGACTGATCTGTTGTACATAGGGACCTCAGTGACCCTTGCCCCAACTTGCAAAAGGCGGTCATGTTTCCATCCAGGCAAACAGTTTTCTCACTGGAGTGAAAAGCACAAATAATTCACTAATGGCAGTCACCTTCTCAAGTCAGTGTAGGAGGAGAAGTAGAAGTAGAAGATGTGGAGGCGGACAGCCACCTGTCCGTGCAGTTGGGATTCATTAGCTCAATGTGTGGCGCTCTTGGTGGGAGTGGGGGCAGGCTGAGATAGGCCAGGTGCCAAACAGTTCCCAGCTTCTGCTGCTCAAGGGGCTTCTTACCATCTTCAGAGGCAAATGAGTTCGGTCACACACACACACACACACACACACACACACACACACACACACACGGTGCTGCTGATTGGGCATCGTGAGCGGTCAGGAGAGTACAGTTTTCAGCCGAGTGTCAGCCTTAGCATAGTGCAAACTGTCAAGGCTGAACTGGGATACAGGGACCCACCTGGAAAGTGGATACAGGGACCACCTAAAAACTCAATAGAGGAAGACTCAAAGTGACACTCTCATATCAGAATCCCACTTAAATCTGATACACTAGCTCTGTACTTGCATCTTACATTTTCTTGCACAACCCAAGATGGTAAATTCAAGGATTTATAGGGTTTTCAGGTGGCCAGGTACCGAACAGAGGGGCCCATCTAGAATGGAAATTTCCAGGTATCCTGGTGGGCCATTTAATTTTGTCATATGCAACCACATAGGGCCTTAGGAGCAGAGGGGCCCCAATGATGCACCAGTTGTCCACTTGACATACTTCATTTTGATTCCCTGTCCAGTTTTTTCTCAAGTTTATCACTGATCTCATAATCCCCTAATGACTGCATTCTTATTTAAGGGAGAGCAAACAACACAGTACTTTTATTGTATATTGAACAGGAAGACATGGGAGCGAATAGACAGGATTACGGTGTTTCTTGGCTTCCCACTTCTCATATGGTGCCGCAGCAGAAAAGTCCCCACAGGATCCCCAGATTTCTAGGGCCAGCACTGATTTCAACCACAATGGCAGGAGATGGTAAAAACTGGACTGTCGGCCCTGGAGTGGGCCAGACTGGTAAAATCCAGACTTGCTGGTTTGGATGGGCACATCTTCGTGACTATTGTCCAGCCCAGTCCAGTGGTCCAGTTTTCACCTTTGCCCAGGAATGGGTGAAAACTGGACAACCAGAACCGCCCAGACCAGATAGGTAAAAGTCACACTGAACCGTCCAGTCACAGTGACTGGACCAGCAATATGCTCAGAAGTTGTGCCTGGTCTGGCTAGGTCCAGAAATTACTGATCTGACCCAGTCCACGTCCAGCAGTCTGATTTTCACCTATACCCCAGTGGCTGTGCACAAGTGAGATAAATAAAAAATTGTGATAACAGTACAGTTTCTGTGGGCCTCTCAAACTGGATGCATGTGCACAAAATTCCTGAACACCCAGCAAAGCACCATGGTTTGGAATATGTAAATGCTGGCATGGAACTTGCACAAAGGCTGACAGAACAGTTGCATTAAAATAGACTTCTATATTTTCCCCAGCTTGGGCTAAGTAGAACACACTGCAGGCATGTGCTTCGTCTTTCTGAGATTGAGGCTTGAAAGTGTTTGCCCATGGTTAAATTGAATTCACCTGAAGAAGGGACCTGTTGGGCCCCAAAGCGTGTGTACTATACTGTCTTTGTACAAGACATACATTGGCCCAGTAAAAGGTATCAAGCTATCCACTGACTCCTGTTTTCTATGGCTAATATGGCTAAAATCTATTTTACTGCAGAATGAAAGCAAACTCTTTGAACTTCTATTCTCTCATATCTATTAAGGATCCACACAGTGCTCTCCTTGTATCCTTTATGAATCTTGCACTGCTGTCCTTATATTCATTATGGATCCTACACACTGATCTCCTTGCATCTGTTACAGATCCTACACACTGCTCTCCTTTTATGGATCCTACATAAACATAGAAACATAGAAGTTGATGGCAGATAAGGACACTAAGGCCCATCCAGTCTGCCCATTTCTTTTTCTACCTTATAAATGTGCCATTGGCCTTTGCTCTGTCAGTGGCCTATCTATTCATACTCATCTGTATTGCTCCTGTATGCCTATCCCATGCCTGTTTGAAGCCCTGCACTGTATTCATAGCCACCACTTCTTGTGGTAAGCCATTCCATGCATCCACCACCCTTTCTGTGAAAAGGAATTTCCTCACATCCCCCTTAATCGCCCCCCTCTAATCTCATGCTGTGTCCTCTTGTCCTGCTATTTTTCTTATATTTAAACATGTTAGACTCTTTCACCTTGTTAATGCCCTTAAGGTGTTTGAATGCCTCGATCATATCACCTCTCTCCCTCCTTTGCTCAAGGGTATACATATTGAGGCTCTGTTAATCTCTGTCCTCATATGTCTTCTGATGCAGTCCCTGCACCATTTGGTTGCCCTTCTCTGGACTGCCTCAATTTGGTTAATTTCCTTGTGAAGGTGTGGCCTCCAGTACTGCACGCGGTACTCCAGGTGGGAGCCTAACCAGTGTCTTGTAAGAGGATTATACCTCCCTCTTACGACTTGTGATACCCCTACTAATACACCCTAACACCCCTAACCTTACCTACTGCTTTAGAGGTCTGCTTGGATGATTTCAGGTCATCAGTGATGATGATGCCCAAGTCTCTTTCTTCCTTTGTGACTGCTTTGTGACATACTGTTCTCCTTGCATCTGTTACAGATCCTATACACTGTTCTCCTTATATCCTTTATAGATCCTGCACACTGCTTTCCTTGTATCCTTTATGGATCCTACACACTGTTCTCCTACTATCTATTACAGATCCTGCACACCTTGTATCCATTGGAGATCCTACACTGCTCTCCTTTCATCCATTACAGATCCTACACACCTTTTATCCATTACAGATCCTACACACTGCTCTCCTTTTATCCACTACAGATCCTACACATGCTCTCCTGGTATCCATTATGGATCCTACACACTGATGTTCTTCTATCCATTATGGATCCTACACAGATCTCCATGTATCCATTACAGATCCTACACACTGTTCTTCCTGTATCCGTTAGAGATCCTACACAGTGGTCTTCCTGTGTTTGTTAGAGATCCTACACACTGCTCACCTTGTATCATTTACAGATCCTATTCACTGCTTTCCTTGTATCCATTATGGACCCTACACAATGCTCTCATTGTATCCATTAGAAATCCTACACACTATCCATAACAGATTTATTTTTATGTTTGTTTGATTGTTTAACCAGGAGAGACACACTAAGCTGAAAGCTTGTTTACAGATGCGACCTGGGAGCACAAGGAAATTAAGTAACTTGCTCAGGATCACACAGTATGCACCTGGCAGCTGTGGATTTGAACCCAGGTCTCCAGATCTGCAGCTCAGAGCCTTAACCCACTGCTATACTGCTTCCTCAAATCCTACACACGCCCTCCTTGTATCTGAGGATCCACACACTGCTGTCCTTCTATCTGTCACATATCCCACACACTGCTCTCCTTGTATCCATTACGGATCCCACACACTGCTTTCCTTGTATCCACTAAGGATCCTACACACTGCTCTCTTTGTATCTGTTACACATCCTACACACTGCTCTTCTTGCATCAGTTACAGATCCTACACACGGCTTTCTTATATCCATTAGAGTCCTACTCACTGCTCTCCTTGTATCCATTATGGACCCTACACACTACTCTGCTTGTATCCATTAGAGATCCTACACTGCTCTCCTTGTATCTATTATGGACTATACTCACTGCTCTCCTTGTATTTTAGGGATCCACACACTGCTATCCTTCTATCTGTCACATATCCTACACACTGCTCTCATTGTAGCTGTTAGAAACATTGAAACATGGAATTTGATGGCAGATAAGGACCATCAGCCCACCAGTCTGCCCATTTCCTACCTAATGGATAAGCTGCAGATCCTAGTTAACCAGCAGCCTACTTCTTCCTACCCCACCCCTAGAATTGCCTTATGACTGTCCCATGCATGCTTGAATCCACCAGTTTTTGACTCCACAACCTCCTCCAGAAGGCCGTTCCATGCCATCCACAACCCTCTCTGTGAAAATACTTCTTAAATTACCTCTGAGGCCTCCCATCTTCAAATTGTGCCCCTTGTTCTTGCACACTCTTTTTTGAAAGATGCTACCTCTTGGACTTGTTGATTCCTTTGAAGTACTTAAAGTTTCTATCATGTCCACCCTCTCCCTCCTTTCCTCGAGGCTATACATATTAAGCTCCTTAAGTCTCTCTTCATATGTCTCTCCGGTGCAGACCCTGCACCATTTTAGTTGCCTCCTCTGGACAGCTTCCATCCTGTCTATGTCTTTGTGAGATTGGGTCTCAGAACTGCACAGCAGTACTCCAGATGGGGTCTCACCAGCTGTCTGTACAGAGGATAATAACTTCCTGTTTTCTACTGGTGATGCCTCTCCTGTGCATCCCAGTATCCCCCAGCCCTCCTTGCTGCCCTCACATTGTTTGCCCACCTTTAGGTCATCTGATATGACTACCCCAGGTCCCTTTCTGTTTTCGTTGTTGTTAGTATCTCACCCACCATTGTGTACTCTTCCCTGGGTTTTGTTTCCCAGGTGCATTGCCTTGCACTTCTTAGCATTGAATCTAAGCTGCCATACATTTGACCATTCCTCTAACCTTGCCAAGTCCCTTCTCATCCTTTCCACCCACCTTGTGCATCAACTCCGTTGCAGATCTTTGTGTCATCTGCAAAGAGACATACTTTTCCTTCAGTCCCTCTGCAATGTCGCTATAAAACATTGAAGAGGACTGATCCTAATACTGAACTCTGCGGCACTTCACTAGTAACCTTTCTTCAGGGTGGACTCCATTTACTATTACCTCTGTGTCCTATTCTCCAGCCAATTCTTTACCCAGGCTGTCATCTTGGGACCCACTCCCAGGCTGGCTAACTTGTATATTAATCTTTTGTGTGGGACTGTGTCAAATGCCTTGCTAAAGGCTAGGTAGGCCATGTCACAGCCCTCCTGATCTACTACTTTGGTCACCCAGTCAAAGAAATCTATCAGATTCGTCTGGCATGACCTTCCCGCTGTGAATCCATGCTGCCTTGGGTCCTGTGCCCCTCTGGCCTCTAGATACTCAACAATTCTTTCCTTCAGAGTGATTCCATAATTTTCCCTATCACTGAGAGTTAAACTAACAGTCTGTGGTTTCCTGCTTCTGTCTTGCTTCCACTTTTGTGAAGGAATCACATCTGCCCTCCTCCAGTCCTCAGGTACCACCCATCCTCCCATGATTTGTTGAAGAGGGTAGTCAGTGGTGTCACTAGTTCTACCCTTAGTTCTTTTAGAATTCTGGGATGAATCCCATCAGGCCCCATTGCTTGTTCACCTTCAGTTTTAAGAGTTCTTTCAGAACCCTTTCTTCTGTAAATGAGCTGGTATCAACTTCTGTATCCAGAGTGTTTCTACTGTTTGTTTTAGGTACCTCCCCTCTTCATTTGTAAATACTGAGCAAAAATATTTGTTTAGTATCTGTGTCTTTCTCACAGTCACCCTCTGCCCACCCCTCCCTTTATTAAGCCTCACTATCCCTCCTTGGTCTTCCTTCACTCCTTGATGTACCTATAAAAGTTTTATCTCCCTTCTTAACTGAGTTGGCTATCTTTTCCTCGGTTTGGGCCTTTGCTGTTCTGACTGCCTTCCCAGCTTCCTTTTGCTTTAACTGATACAGTTCTCTGTCCTGCTCCTTCTGTGATTCCTTGTACTTCCTGAATGCTTTCTTTTCTCTTGAACCTTCACTGCCACTTCCTTTGAGAACCATAGTGGTTTCTTACATTGTTTTGTTTTGTTTATTTGCTTCACACAAAGGCTTGTTACCTCTGTGATGGCAGGTTTTTATTATTCCCCATTGTTCTTCCACCCTCCTTCCTGCCCATTTGCTAGTGCATTCCTTAGGCACTCCCATTTTAGCAAAGTCAGCCCTCCTAAAGTCCAGTACTTTTGCCTTTGTATGGCTTGATTCTATTGCTGTGTTTATCATGAACCATACTGTTCGATGGTCGCTAGTTCCCAGATGGTTACCCACTTCTACATCTGTGATCCTCTCTCATCTCCATTTGAGAGAACCAGGTATAAGATTGCTCCCTCTCAAGTGGGCTCAGTACTAGTTGTCTAAGGCATGCCCCTGTAGGGCATCTAGAATAACCCCACTCTTCAAGTGGCTGCTGCAACTGCACTCCAGTTAACATCTGGCATATTCAGATCACCCATCAGCAATAGCTCCCTTTTTCTGCCATTCTAAGTATACTTTCTATCATTTTCTTGTCCATTTCCTCCCTGAGAAGTCTGTGTCTAACCCCTGTCTGCGGATTGTGGTGCCATTGCCTGTCTTCAAATTGACCCACAGTACTTCTTCTCCTCCCTGTTTACCCTTTTGTTCTGTTGCTTTGATTCCTTCCCTTATGTAAAGAGCTACTCCTCCTCCTCTGTTACCCTCCCTGTCCCTCCTGTAGATAGTGTATCCTGGTATGTTTACGTCCCAGTCATGGTTTTCGTGTACCATGTTTCTGTGACTGCCACGATATCCAGATGTTCCTCCTCCATCAAGGCCACTAATTCTGGAAGCTTGTTACCAAGACTACGGGCATTGGTACTCATTGCTCTCCATTTTTGATGGCTTTACCTTCTGTTGCAGCATCCCCACTGACCTTTCTACCTTGGTCTTTTCTCATTTAGTACCCTGTTTTGTAGGAAAGGCTGGGATTTTCCTGCTGCTTATCAGTGCCTCCCCTTGACTAGTTTAAAAGCTTGCCAATGAAGCATTTAAACCGATTGCTCAAAGACTTGTTCCCTTCCTGGACAGATGCAGACCATCCTGCCAGTATAGGCTGGTGTCCCTCAGGTGGAACCCCAGTCCCAATGAAGCCAAACCCTGTGCTCCACACCATTTTTCAACCATTCATTAAACTGCATGGTGCAAAGTACTCTCGCCTCACCCATGCCATTGACAGGCAGCACCTACACACTGCTATCCTATCCATCACGTCCTATACACTCGTTCCTTGTATCCATTACAGATCCTACACCTGCTCTTCTTGAATCCACTACAGAGCATCACACTGCTCTCCTTTTTATCTATCACATATCTTACACTGCTCTCCTTGTATCTGTTAGGGATCCTACATACCTTTTATCCATTACAGATCTTACACACTGCTCTCCTTGTATCCATTACAAATCCTGCACTACTCTCGCTTATCCATTACAACACTACTCTCCTTGTATCCATTACAGAGCCTACACTGCTCTCCTTGTATCCGTTATGGATCCTACACACTGCTCTCCTTGTATCCGTTATGGATCCCACACTGCTCTCCTTGTATCCATTACAGAGCCTACACACTGCTCTCCTTGTATCCGTTATGGATCCTACACACTGCTCTCCTTGTATCCATTACAGAGCCTACACACACTGCTCTCCTTGTATCCATTATGAATCCTACACACTGCTCTCCTTGTATCCATTACAGAGCCTACACACTGCTCTCCTGTATCCGTTATGGATCCTACACACTGCTCTCCTTGTATCCGCTCACGGATCCTACACACTGCTCTCCTTGTATCCATTACAGAGCCTACACACTGCTCTCCTTGTATCCGTTATGGATCCTACACACTGCTGTCCTTGTACCCATTACAGAGCCTACACACTGCTCTCCTTGTATCCATTACAGAGCCTACACACTGCTCTCCTTGTATCCGTTATGGATCCTACACACTGCTCTCCTTGTATCCATTGCAGAGCCTACACACTGCTCTCCCTTGTATCCATTATGGATCCCACACTGCTCTCCTTGCAAACTGTCTCTCTGATGTATATAGGCCTTTAGCCAGCCTAGAAAACACTAAGAGCCCCAGAGATGGTCCCGATGTGCAATTTTGTGTGTAAAACATTTTTTAACTTACTGTTTACTGATTGTATCAGACTGATTATGTTGACTTGCAAGGTTTTCTTGCCTGAATATGAGTCTCCCAGCATGGTGGCATAATGCGCAACTGCTAGGGTGGTCCCCAAATTTGTTTTAATCCAGATTTTACTGTGCCTCAAGGGTTGACCTTTGTATGGCTTGAGACCCCATCTCTCCAGATGCCCAATCCTCCATGATTCTCCCCCTACCAAAACATAACTCCTGTGACACACCTGGGGAGATGACATCCAGTTGAGGGAGCAGTCACAGATAACAGATCATAGCCATCAGTCTTTCCAAGCTTCTCCAATGTTTTCCACATTTTCTGCCTGGAGCGCATGACTTGCCTGTGGTTACCCATGCAGTCACTGGCAATGCCAGGCATTTTCCCATCTCTCACCCTGCCCTTCCCACTGGCAGAGCAAAAACCCCTGTGGAGGAAGTGAGACATGAGAAGCATATATCAAGCCTTCCGCAGCCAGTTGCTATAGGGGTCACTGTGAGAGCAGCTCGGTGCTCGCACCCAAGCAGAGAGGGCTGGATTTCTGCACTCTTGTCTCTGGATCACCTGACACATAAAGGATCCAGGCTTGCTCTCTTGAACACAGGTCCTCCCACATGGTAGTGTGACTCACAACTACTAGATCATTGGGGCCTGCTGTATTGGGATTCGAATCTATAGTCTACTGGTTCTGCTCTGACCACTGCACCACATCCTTCCAAAAGTAGGTACATTAAGTCACCACAGATGGGAGAGGGGTACAAGCTACAAAAGAAGATCTCCACTGTTTGTTTGTTTTAGATTTGCTGTACTTTATCCCCAGGATTGGCCCCATCATCCCAACCATGTGCTCAGCCACTCATCGACTGACCAGGACTTACCCACATGGAGGTACACCTGGATTTTTTCCCAGGGTGGGAGGCCTTTGGGAAGAGGTCCTTCCTCCCTCTGGATGAGGGATATGGCTCTGGGGTGCCACAGGTCAGTGGTGCAGGGCCTGCAACGTGAGGTGGGCAGCATCCTGCATCGCCCAAGTTTTCGTTTTCTCCCTGAGAAGCGGGATGTGCCAATGATGTCAGGGACATATCGCTGATGTCTGCCCCACCTCCATCAATTGCTTGTGCCAGCTGTCGGACCCCTAACTCCACCAGGGTCGGCTGAGTGCTGGAGCTTCCCCTTCCCCTGCAGGAGGATAGCAGTCCGTGGATGCTCAATCCTCCACCCCCAGCCATCCCTCTGATGCCTCTGCTCACTTCCTAACCCGGTCATTGGTGCTGAAGTGGTAGTGCTACCACTGGTGAATCATCTGTCTCCAATATTTCTAAATTTGTAGATGTTATGAAACCTGGGAAGCAGTAAACTGAGAGAAAAGATCTTCTGAATGAACTACACAGATTAGTGGCATCAAAGAAATGACCAGAGTTTGAAGGTTGAAAAATGTAAGATTATGTATCTTGGTGAGAAAATGATCAATGAAGCTCCTATTCAAACATATAAATTTACTACAAGTAACCAAGAACAGGATTTGGGGCATCACAGGAATCTCAAAACTAAAATGTGAGTCACAGTGTGGAGCTGTGGCAAATAAAATCAATTAATGATGTTTAATAAGTGTATATAATGAGATTAAAAAAATGCCATCATGTCGATCCCAGCTTTAGTCCCACCTGCATTATGGTGCACAGTTCTGGTCACTATGCTTTAAGTTTATATGTACATTACTCTGCCTCTTATGGATATAGAGAATAATTAACCTCTCACCGTTAAGAACAAGCTGGTTCTCCACACTAAAGTTAGACTGGTGACATCGTATGATGTGACCACTCTAGCGAGGTGCTGAGAAGCTAGTTATTAGCGCCAAGAGGTTTGTTAGTTTATATCATACAACAGAAAGCATATTATACAGCAACCAGAGGTTAGTGTTTTTTTTCTCAAATATTTTTAAATTCAGTGACCGAGTTGAGAATCCTATGACAGGACCTGAGTAAAGTTCCTTTCACATTCTAAGTGTTAAGAACAAACTAATTCCAATGTGTACAGCTGTCGAATGTTGTTCTTGTCATTGAAAATGTGAAGAACAACTTTGAAAAACACTGGTAAGTCATGCTTACTGTGTATTATATTAGAGTACATTCTCTAATATAATATGATACACAAGGTGTATATAATATGATGCACAAGGTGGGGTGGAAAGGATGAAAAGGGACTTGGCAAGGTTGGAGGAATGGTCAAAGTATGGCAGCTTAGATTCAATGCAAGAAGTGCAAAGTAATGCACCTGGAAACATAAACCCAGGGAAGAATACGCAATGGGGATGAGATACGACAACAACAAAATGGAAAGGGACCTGGGGTAGTCATATCAGATGACCTAAGGTGGGCCAGCAATGTGAGAGGGCAGCAAGGAGGCTGGGGGAATACTGGGATGCATGAGAGGCATCACCAGTAGAAAACAGGAAGTTGTTGGCCCTCTGTACAGACAGTTGGTAAGACCACATCTGAGTACTGTGTACAGTTTTGGAGACCCCATCTCTGCAAAGACATAGACAGGGTGGAGGCTGTCCAGAGGAGGGCAACCAAAATGATGCAGGGTCTGCATCAGAGACATGTGAAGAAAGACTAAAGGAACTAAAGATGTACAGCCTCAAGGAAAGGAGGGAGAGGACATGATAGAAACTTTCAAATACCTCAAGGGAATCAACAAAGTCAAGAGGGTAGCATCTTTCAGAAAAAGATGCGTAAAAACAAGGGGGCACAATTTGAAGATAGAGGGACAGCTCAGGAGGTAATGTGAGGAAGTATTTCTTCACAGAGAGGGTTGTGGATACATGGAACAGCCTTCCTGAGGAGGTCATAGAGTCAAAAACAGTGGGCGAATTCAAGAATGCATGGGACAGACATAAAGCAATTCTAGTGGGGAGGTAGGAGGAAGTAGGCTGTTGGTTAATTAGGATCTGCAGCTTAACTGTTAGGTAGGAAATGGGCAGACTAGGTGGGCCAAGCGGTCCTTATCTGCCGTCAAATTCTATGTTTCTGTTCTCCAGTTTTTGGGTGAGAGACCTGGAAGCACAGCTGAGCAGCTGGGGCACTCAAAGGACCTGAGAATTAACTGCATAACCATATGAGACATAGGAACTTCACGTATAAACATATTATAAATCATGTCAAACACATAAAAATTTAATTAAATTTTAATTTTAAATGAAAATGTTCTGCTTTGCAAAATATTATAGTATCTTCTGTTTGGGAAATGGAGGCAGTATAGTGTAGTGGTTTAAGGCACTGAGCTGCAACTCTAGAGACCTTGGTTTGAATCCCACAGCCCCACTTGCATACTGGTAACCCTGAGCAAGTCACTTAACTTCCTTGTGCTCCCAGATCGGCACCTGGAAACATGCTCGCTTAGTGTGCCTCTCCTGGTAAAAAATAAAACAATAAAAAATGGCCTGTGCCAACTAAACTTAGAACTTAAGAATTTTAGAACTAGTGCATGAAACACCCTCTTATGTATGTTAATACCACTGCTGAGACCACGCTGTGGTTGTGAAAGTGGTCTCACATACATAATGGGTATGAGAACCCTGAAACAAAGTTATTGGTTCTGATATCCTAAAAATGTGAGACAGTATTAACATATTATTGATCGAGCTCAATCAATAATCTATCCATTTGTTAAAAAAATGTACTTGAATGGGCCTGTTTCCAGGGCAGCTGTGTATGAAACACTCTTCACAGAATAAGAGTGTCTCATGCACAGAGAAATAGGAACTCTGATTGGTCAGAGGCGCCCCTTGATCTATAATGGTATGTGGAAGATTTAAAATAAATAATCCTGATTGGCTAATAATGATGTCATGATTATAATCTACAGAAGAAATGGAGAGATGCTAGAACGGGCTTGGCAGAGAGCAACAATAATGCTGTGATGGTGTGGGTTTTATTTTTCAATTCTGTTTATCTCCTTTGTACTGGTGGCAATGTTCCCAATATCTGCCCTGTTTTGGTGGCCATCCACCCCACCTAACCATCTTCCCCAAGGCCTAGCTGCTTAGTCCACTTGACCATGGCTTGCCCCCATGGCAGGGGCTTCCCCAGGAGCAAGGGGAGAGACTGGAATAACCATGGGCCAGCTGGTTGGTCCTGGTTTGGTGGCCATGGAGGCAGAGAGAGGGCCCATGTGTCATGCTCCTTGGTCTCCTTAGTGTGATCCCTGAAGAAGCGGACATGCAGTGACATCCGGGAGTCATGCATGCTCCATATGACGCACAGGCATCCACTGCATCCTCCAGTCCCTGTGTCTGCTAAAGTCCAGGCTCACTAACTCCCTGGCTGCCACCAGGAGTCATACTGTGGCCAGACACCTTCACCCACCCACCCCATGGAGGTGAGCTGCCCACGGATGCTCTACCCTGGCTGGCCCTTTGATGCTCCAAGCTCATTACCAAACCCATGTCATTGGCGTCACAAGGAGTAGCGCTACTGGAGTGCGAGTGGACTGGCCTCAGTATGGGGATTTTAAACTATGAAGACGGGCCCCTGTCTAGGCATGTCAACTGAGGAAAGATTAAGAGCGAGGTGGTTAATGTCTTCACATCGACGAAATGAATAACTCCATCTGATAAAGTTAAGCAATTTGTAAAACTGCTTCTTGGGACTCCATGAAAATAAGATATATTGTATCTCATACCATTTCATGCCATTTCTCTAATCCACGCCCACAGCTAATTCTCTTCTCTACTTTAACCCCTACCTTCCCTCCACAATGCTACTTTGCTTCCTTTGCTTCTGAGCCTCTCCTCCCTCAATCCCAAATGACAATTCAATACACCCCATGCCATGGTGACTAAGGCAGTGAATATGGCCTGCCCACCCTGCCATCCCCAGTGGACACCCACCAATTCCTTATTTATATCCTGCCATTTTGCACTGCAATCCCTAGGGTATCACAAAAAGGCTCTCTATCCTTACAACACTCCTCAAGTGCCTTGCATCCATTTGGCATTACATTAACCCACTATGCCTGTCCATCAGATTATTACTTTGTGATATATTCCACACCATATAACAGGACCCTCACCCATTACACAGTGGTTCCCCAAGAAGGAGAAATGCTCTGACCACTCCCTATCCCTTTCATTTGGTGCCCTCCTCAAACTAATCTTCTTCCTTCTGATCAGTATTGGTACTATTGAAATCAATCCGGCCCCACTGAAAGTTTTTATCCCCATCTGATCTAACCTCCATAAATGGCCTAAGTTTCCTTCATTTCAATGCCTGCAGCCTCCTAAAAAGTTCTCCATAATACAGGCCTGGGTGTACATTCCTACCTGACTTCCTGGTTATCTCTGAAACTTGGCTCAGATCTACAACAAAAGACAGTGATATAAACCTTCCAATTACCAGCTCTTCAGATCAGATCGCCCTTCCAGGGGTGGTGGGTGGCCATCTACGTCAAGGAAACCATCTCTGCATCCTGCCTCATCAATACATCCGAACCAAAGGAATTTGAATGCTTGTCAATTAAAATATCCCTTCTAACATGTCTTCCTTTAAATTGATTGGCTGCTATAGGCCCCTCTGCAGGCCTCAAACTCCTATCCCACCTAGGAACAATACTCAATCTAGGCCCTGAAGATACCATCATCCTTGGTGATTTGAATTTAAATTGGTTATCTAATGCATCTGCACCTAGTAACCTTCTGTGACACCTATGGATTCACTCAATTAATCAAAGATCCAACAAGGATTAACCTAAAAATACTACCAACAGTTCACTCCAGGATATCATGATGGTAAACAAGCCTCACTTATATTCTCATGCTGGAATGCTACCCAGTGACATAAGTGATCATTGTCCTATAGCTGGCATAAGATCTACATCAAGCCATCCAATCCTGCAAAATTTCTCCATAAAAGGTCAAAAAGAATTTCAACATCTCAGGATATCTCCATGATTTGTGCAATACAACATATTGGCAAGATTTCTACCTTACAACCTCAGTTGAGACAGCTCTTCAGATCTTAAAGGATATTATCACTAATGCCCTCAATATACATCACCAATCACCAGTGTCAGAACCAAAGTAAAATCTTGTCGCTGGTTCACTGCTGACCTTAAATCAGCTTTGTTAGCCAGAGACAAACTCTGGAAAAAGGCAAGAAAAACAAAGGATACTAGAGACTGGCTTCAATTCAGAAAAAGCAAAAACTCATGCACAAAACAAATAAGAAATGCAAAGCTGCCTTCTATAGAGCTGAATTGGATGCATCCTATACTAACCCATCCAGATTCTGGGGTACTATAAAGGAATTCTAGGCCAAAATTCTACCCTGCCTTACCCTCCAAACTGCTCCTAAGTGACATAGAAATCACTGACAAGCAAGAAATCTTAAATACCTTCAATGACCATTTCACCACAGCTGGCCTAGCATTTGACTCTTCACCTGCAAATCTCTTGAGATCATCATTAAACCTTCAATCCACTGTGGGACAAAAGGCTGCTTCAACATTCTCCTTGAACCAATATCCTTAAAAAAGTAGAAGACCTCCTATCCAATTTAGATACATCTAAGAGTGCAGGTGCAGACTCCTTGGATCCCTACTTTCTTAAAGTAGCACTGCACATTATCTGCCCCCTCACTCACCTCTTCAATCTTTCCTAGCTACTGGTTCCATCCCTCCATATGGAAAACAGCTAAAGTAGTTCCACTACTTAAATCAGGTGATCCCATGGACCTTAACAATTACAGGTCCATTCCATCCCACCGGTACTATCCAAGATGCTTGAAAAATTAGTAAATTCATGATTAAGAGCCTATCTGGACACCAACAACCTCCTAAATCCAGCACAATCTGGATTTAGATCAATACATAGCACCATCTCTGCCCTAGCCAAAGTCACTAACGATTGGCAGACTGCCTTGGATAAAAGAATAGTACCTGTGCTGTGTTCCTGGATTTGAGTAAAGCATTTGATACAGTGGATCATGAATCATTAATCTCTCTCTTAGCTCTGTAGGCCTTGATTCACTCTCTCTCTCAATTGGTTTAGGCGCTATCTCTCTGGAAGGTTACAATTGGTAAAAAAATGAAAATTACCTATCTACCCTTTAAACCACTGCTAAGAGGTGTACCCTAGAGCTCTATCCTAGGCCCCATCCTCTTTGCCATTTATATTAATAACATCGATGCCAACCTCTCTCAATCTAACATTCACCTGTTTGCTGATGATACTGTATTATATGTCAGCAATCCCTCACCATCAAAAGCCTGTGAACTGTTACAGTCAGAATTCTCTATCCTACAACACAACCTATTGGAAAAAAATTACTTCTAAATGCCAAAAACAAAAGCTATGTTCTTTGCCACAAAGAATTGCTCTGCCACTACCCATCATTCATCACTCCACAATTATCCACCTTATTTGGAGAAAAGCTGGAATTTGTGGATAAATTCAAATATCTTGGAGTCTGGATTGACAATAAGCTTGACTACTCTGTCCACATTGAAGAGCTATTAAAAAGTTGAGACAAAGGCTTGGCCTATTTTACAGAATAAAACACTACCTTACCAGAGATTCCAAACAAAGATTAATGCAGGCATCATTCCTATCCCTTATTGACTATGCTGACTTTCTCTCGACCATTGCTCACTCTCCCTCTTAAATAAGCTGGACACCCTGTATCATAGAGCCATCAGATTTATTACAGACCTTCCCTCCAGCACCCATCATTGCTGTCTTTACATGGCAGTGAATTGGACATCCCTACAGCACAGAAGAAAAGGAATGCTGCAATCTGGATCTTTAAAGCCTTATCAGGCAAACTCCCTCCTATATCTCAGACTGTTTCACCCGAATCACATCTAGGCCATACACCTAAGGATCAATAAGCTCATTATGCTAAAGATTCCCATTACCTGCACCCGGTTTGGGAGGGCTGCTATCAGCTATTCTCAGCATTTGTCTGGAACTCACTCCAAAAATCTATGAATCTGAATACCCTCTTACCCTTATCATCCTTCAAAAATTATACACCACCCTATTTCCAGAGTTGTGCAACTGCTTCCATAAGGCCTAGTCTCCCATCCAACCTACATCCCTCCCTTCTGTAATCCACTATGTTTGGTTCCTTTCTTCTACCAGTCAGTTACCACATTTCATATATAAGCCTACAAAAGCCCTATTATTTGATTATTATCCCTTCTATATCTATTATCCTCTTCATTTTACAGGTTAAGTTATTTTACTGTGCCTTGTATATCTATAAATTTTGTATATATCTCTTATTTATTTGATTGTACTAATGTTATGCTGTTCTCATGTCTTTGTAAAAACTTGTATCCTTCTTGTATGACCACTCAGGTCCATCTTGTAAATGAGCTCGCTCAATGATGTTCACCTGAATAAAGATTTTGATTGATTGATTGATTGATACCTGGGGCTATCCTGTTATCCTGCTGACTGCACATTTTAAGTAAACCAGGTAAAATGGCAATAAAAAATCTCCAAACGTTATTGGTTAAAACAGGCCTCCTGACCCTGCATTAACTCTCTGTGGATGCAGAGTCAGGTCTTATTCCTTCTGTCCCCTTAAAACCTGTTTTCACAGAATATCCATTTTTAGTGCAGTACACTTGGGGTATGCATTAAAGCATTGGCTATGCACTTCTCAACGTTTTGTGAGGACACTAGGCCTTCAGCCACATAAACCCCTGGGGCAGGCATCACACATGCTTTTAATGCAAACTACAGTATGTCCTCTTTCCTTCAGAACACATGAGGGAGTGCATACAGGGCACTAAAACGCTACAAGTACTCCTGGGAAAAGGGGCAATACGTACTGAGTGGATGGGGAGGAATTCCATGTACCAAAGGCCTCCGTCCTCCTTGATATATGTCAATAGCTTACTGTGTACATGTTCAAATCCCATCACAGCTACAGGCTCTTCAGACCTTGGAAGTGGCTTGACGATCCTAACCCCCGCCAAGCTTTAGTATCTTCCGCAGCTGTAAAATCAGGAAGAAACAAGTCTTCACTGAAAATGATGTTGCAACTCAGTTGTGGTATATTGCGTAAATAATTGCACCGCATATGAACACTGGCTAGCATCAGCGTTTGGTCACTGTTCTGAATTCATTTGGCAACCTTCAAAAGGGAATAGGAGACAAACTCCGCGCTATTATCATTAGAATCAGAGCGCGGAAGAGCCATTAGATTTAAGAGTCAAGTTGTAAGGCACATCAGGATGCCTGGTCCTGCGAGGGGTAAACTCGCGCATCCAGTAGTTGTTAGGCATAAGGCAAAGCCCAGTGCCAATATCAAAGGACTCGGATTGGCAGTTTAATATTCCATCGGGACCCCACACCCTGATTTGTTATTCCACTTATAAAATGCATAACTGTTTGTTTTAGTGTTTAAAAGTAAAGGATTTTCCAGTAAGGAAATGAGACTAATTCACGGTAGTGCTGTCATGTCAAGCAAAAGGGTCTTGGCATCTGGGTAGCGAATCAGGTTGCACAGTCGTGTTATAATACACCCCTGCAGACATACGCCGGCTGTGACATTGCTGGGGGCTGTGCGGGAACGGACCAGTTTTACATTCCTATGGTGTTGAAGAATGAAACACAACGCCACAATCTTGGCTGATCTGTGATCTGGCAAGTGTGAGGCTGTACTAAAGAAGCAGGATAGACTAAGCATAAATATAAATATGGCACTGGAGTTGTATTCATAACTAATTTCATGACAACATAAAATCTTGAGGCTTACATCGCTCTGACCCCACCCACCATTTGTTATATTTGCTTTAGGGTTATCATTCCTTATAAAAATATCGCTTGGAAAGAAAATAACACAAAACAGCTCTCTTGTTTCTGAATACCCCTCCTCCAGATTACCTCCTCCAAGGTTACAGTCTTGCAGGTTTGGATCCATGAACGGGAGGAGACCCTGGTCGCAGGATAAAATAATAGCCTTCTTCTTCAAGTATGGCAAAGATCAGACAGAAAGGTAAATAATTAACACGTGGCAGTAATTAAACGTACCCCCACACACACATTAGACCATTGTATCCTTTTGATATGATGATTATGAGCTTACACACACACACACACACACACACACACACACACTTAGGCTGCAATTGAAAAAAAAAGCATCTGCGACCCTTCTTTAGTACATTATGATGCTATTTAGGGTTGCAAAACATCGTGGCCAAGGGGCAAAAAATGTACACTAGCCACAGTAATATGTAGTAGTCAACGTGCCCACAGGTCAGTAACAGTACAATGTCAGGCGGTACACATTCATTATGACTGTCAGAGGGTCAGTTTGGGTACCAGGTATATTTTCCGTGGTAGCCATGACACTCGTCCTGATTTTATGGTAGTCTTCTAATATTCTTTAATTGTCGCCATCGTCACCAAATTCAAAATCAGAGGCAACCTTTCGGTAGCACTTTTACAAAGTTTGGAGCAGTATCCAGAGCTAGCCAAGGAGATGGGGTGTTGCCTTTGGTTTCTCTGCTATACCACGTTATGTCATGTGTATACACACTGGGTTTTCCTCAGCTCCTTTGCTGGCTCTTTCCAGCCCAATTTGGCTGCTGCAGCAGCCACTGTGCCTTACTCTCTCTCTCTCTCTCTCGTCGTCTCTCTGTCTCTTTCTCTGTATGCTAATGACCACCAGGCTCCCTCACTCTCTTATCTGAGCCTCTGAGAAGGTGGAGCTTGGAGTTGCGGTCCCTGGACTATTATTAGAAAGAAAGAACAGCAGAAGAAAAAATCTGAGCTCCCTGACACATATAGTCACTGTGCATTTGGGAAGGCAGGCTCAGTGGAGGCGCTCAGTGGAGCTCCTCGGTGAAAGGCAGGAGTGGTCCAGCAGCATCCGCGACTGCTGTACCCTCATCACCCGCATCCTCAGCTCGCAGCATCAGCGGCTCAGTCAATCAATCCTCCTTTTGGAGGGCTTCCTGAACCAGCGAGCAGACTACCTTTAAGCCCACAGGTGTAGACCCCTCAGCCTTCTCGTTTCTCTCTTTCTCTCACTGACTGACCCTGCGTTCAGGTGTTGCAGCTGCTGTCCAGGGACAGCCTGGAGCTGCACGACTCTGCCCTGTGGTTACCCATGGAGAAGATGTTATGGACAAACTGGATGATATGGCGTCCGTCAGCGAGTTCGACCCCATAGCGGGCAGCATCCGGCCACCAAGGTGGAAATCACCGTCTCCTGCAGGTAAGCGTGCCGGGCTTGGATCAGGGACTCTGACCACTGATGGTGTGTGTGTGTATGGGGATGGGGGGACTCCTCTTTGACAAGCAGCAGCAGCTCTCACAGGTGGAAGCACAACTTTGGAGCTTGCAGCTGCACCACAGAGTCCGCTGATGCCAACCAAGGCAGCCAAACTCAAGCTTGCCACCGATTGCAAAGCAACTCAAGCGACAGCCGCTGTGCATGTAGATCATATTGCTTGCATTTAAACCTGTAGGCATAGAACAAGTGCGCCTGCTTTGATTGGCGTCTCCAGTATTTTATAAACTGTACGTGTTTATTGTAACGCTGAGTGGCGAAATTCTGGTGGATGTAATTAATAAACATCTTGCAAAACTCACACCCTTCCGTCACGGATCGGCACATTCCTTCGAAAGTTGTGCATGCTTCCATTCATGGGCGGATGGATTGGTACACCAAGTGCATTGGCAAACCTTGCAAGTGCTATACGCATTTGGCACAGGGCAGTGTTCACCCAAATGTACCTTTAATTGCGCCAGGAAGATTGATTGATCTACATAATATTGAAGCTATTTCTGAACGTACACACGTTAACTAAGTAAACTAACATTCCTCTAAAGCATGCCCACTATTCGTAAACTTGTTATTCTTTTAACTAAGTATGTGCTCCAGGTTTTGACAATTTGCACTGCATTTGCGGGGCTACTGCTGCACCTTTCCTTGTGTCATTTCTAGTCGTGGTTACTGAGAGCTGGCGTTAGCGAACAGATGCTGGACCAGTTTAGCAGCCGAACTGATCTGGAATCATTTTACTTAGAGAATACTTCAGGTCAAGAGCTGTTATTTCTTGAACATTACTATTCCGACATTCCAGCGCCACTCAGGTGAAAGCTGCGGAAAGGGACGTTTTAAAATGTTTTTGATGTCGGTGGGAATCAAACCCCGATTCCCGGCTCACAGACATATACAGTTACTATATGGCTTGCTGTATTGCAAGCTGGTGGTTAAAACACTTCTTTGAGAATAAAACACTGCAGGCCAGTTCCTCAGGTAAACTGATCCTGGAGCTTTACTGTGGTGGGCATCTTGTACCAGCACTTTAGGCTACAGGTGATATTTACAAACAGAGCAGCAGATTGTTGGATGGGGGTCAATTTAGGGAAAAAGCTGCTTGCATGTCAATTACACCAGACACACAAATCAAATGTACGTGTACGTGCCATGCATGCATACAGCGAAGGTATGTGTGTTGTTTGCAACTGATTTTTGCACTGATGCCAATAAAAGGGTGGAGCATTTCAGGATTTGGCGTGACATCATGTAGCTTTTAAGGGTTAAGAGTCTTCATGACATGAAATATAGCCACTGGGCAGGTAAAATGCAGAAATCAGGTTGTGCCCGCTGAAAGCTGGTTTTGTAAAATAATACATTTATTTATTTAGTTGTTTAAAGATGAGAAGGTAGACAGAGATGACATCCCCGTTTTCAGCTAGTCTCAGACAAGCTGAATAATTGCAGCAGTTGCAAACGCTTGCACCATAAATTACAACCCTGTTTACCTGGCCCACATTTACATACAGTTATACAAACACTGACCACCTGGCCTAACGACATCAGTAGCAATTGCAGGCAGACTTGGATTTAAAGAGCAACCAACACATCCAGGAGAGGAAAACTTTGAAAACATTTTTGGTTGGACACAATTCAGCTCATATTTCATGAAGGGCTTTAATTCTTATCTTCATGATTTATTACTGTGGTCATATGCATGAAAACCGGATATTAGTTCCGTGCGAGTTCATCAGCAGGTATTGCTTGTTCCTCACTTGATGTCATAAAACTGTACCTGCATGACATCATTATTCTCATGGCAACAGACTGTAATATGACAACAGAGGATCATGTCTTAAAGGGGACTACTCTACAGAAGCAGATGAACTCCAAGCAATAATAATCTTGTCTCCATGCAGATTTCCTCAGTACAACAACATGGGCTGGCATTATAGCCTAGGGGTTAGAGTAACAAACTGTAAACAAGCTTAGTACATCGAACAGACCTGGGTTTGATTCCCCAACCTTCACTTGCATTTGTGTGACTCTGGGAAAGTCACTTAGCCACAGCACTTCAAGTCATACCATCATAGAAGATGACAGCAGAAAAGGACCTCACAGCCCATCCAGTCTGCCACTTACCCCACTAACCAACCTACAGCCACTTAAGGCACCCCTTCCCCTTAGCCCCATGTGTCTGTCCAAAGCAGTCTTGTATTCCTCTACCATCTCCGAGTTCTCCACTTCCTCTGGAAGCCCATTCCTGTTCTCCACCACCCTCTGCATGAAAATTGACCTCTCACATTGCTCCTGAAGTGCCCCTCCATGCCCCTTGTTACCTTTCCTTCATTCCTAGGAATAACTTCTCTGTTCATCCCTTTGATGTATTTAAAGGTCTTCATCATGTCACCCCACTCCTCCTGGTCTCCAGTGTATACAGCCCCAACTCCCTGCATCTCTGTTGTACAGTTTGCCCTTCATCCCCTGCACCATCTTGGTCACCCTTCTCTGAACCCTTTGGATCAAGTCTATATCCTTGCGGAGGTAAGGCCCCAAAACTGAACCCGTACTCAGTGTGGCCTCATAAGAAGCTTGATACAGGGGCACCAGGACCTCCTGCGCCTGTTGGTGATCCCTCTGCTGATGCTTGCCAGCATCACATGTGCCCTCCCTACTGCCCTCGAGCATTGCTTCCCTATCTTAAGGTTACTGGAGACTGTTACCCCAGATCCCTCTCATCCTTTGTCACCTTGACTCACTCCCCTCCCAGCATGTACTCAGCCCTTTGGTTCCTGTGTCCCAGGTGCATAACAGCTCACTTCTTGATGTTGAATTTTAGCTGCCAGGTCTCTGCCCACTCCTCCAGTACTGTCAGGTCCTTCTCCATATCCTCCACCACCCCTCCTCCCAGGAGTCAACTCTATTACAGATTTTCATGTCATCTGCAAAAGGCCATCCCCCTTTCAGGCCCTCTGCGATGCAGGTCACCTGTAAATGGGACTTGTGCCCAGTGGGCCCTACCTGGTTACCAAAAATGAAAAACAAACTATAGAAGATTATATGAAATTCAAGTGGAACTGTGTCTAAATTCTAAGAGGCATCAGCAACTCTTTAAGGTGTCCTTGTAGTGCTTGTTTGAACATATCAGGCCTGGATGTGTTTCTGATTGTGCAAGAGAAGTTATTCCTCAAGAGATCATATATATATATAAACTAGAAGGGTCATCACATGTTTCCCCACACATTTGCATATTGTCTCACAGACATAGTATAAACCACTTGCACATGGCCGTATGAAGCCCTAGTACTCTATGTGACGTTCCTCCAGTTTTTATATATGGTATATACAATATCTTTAGTTATTCCATAAAAAGGTGTGTACTACTAAGCTCCTTTGGTCACATGCACAGTGATTGTTCATTGAAACAACAAAAGCATAATCAGAGTCTGTGAATTTCAATAACATCAACAAAATGATGTGGGAGGTTTTTGCAAAAGATGTTCAGAGCTGTAGTTACTCAATTGCACATGTATTTTGCTTTGATGGAAAGGATGTCCAAGTTTGAATGTTTAGTGTACTGATGAGTTAAAGCAGTGATGCATGTTCACGTGAAATGGTTGACCGATTTTTGTTCTATTTTCAGTGCCCTTGTCTCCTGTCTTGTGAGATGCTCTTTTCCCCTTTTCTGAATCAGCTTAACACTTTTTTACATTTGAAATAAGAAGGTGCACTCACTTTAATGGCTCTCCCAAGAGTTTCATCGGTATTCTTCATTGTTTTGAGCCCCTTGTATCAATAGTGCCAGCAGGGTAGGACATATGAAGAGAGGATGGAGGCCCGGGCGTGTGCTCCTTGGAGGAGATGAGAAGAGGGACATGATTGAGACCTTTGAGCATTTAAAGGAATAAATAGGATGGACAAAGAAGGTCTCCAAGCTTAATGGGAACCAAACATGATGGGACACAGGGTCAAGCTGGGAAGGGGGTAGTAGAGGCAAGGAGGCACTTCTTCATGGAGAGGTGGTGGCAGGTTGGAATATGCTTCCTGGGAGGTTGTTTTATTGAAAAGGTAGGCAGCATCAAGGAGGGTGTGATAGAGTTAAGGGAAAATGAGGGTCAAGAGAAGGGTGGACAGGGGAAGGACAGAATGGGGAAGGGGCAGGGTCATTAGCTGATGCTGAGGACCTGCAGTTGACAACTCAGTAGACCTCATGGCCTTATTCTGCTGCCTGCTTCTTATGTTTGTAATAGGTTAGTGATCAGTGTCTGTTACATCCTAGTTCATCTTTGTTACAGGAAAAGTGTTATTAAATGATGTGTGTTCAAAATAGCAGAGAATAATTATACAACCTGGGAACAGCCAGAATAATTGGTGTGCTCCTTATATTTGTTTTAAAGTCAAATAAAATGCCAAAGCAGTTTCAGGATACAGAAAAATGGCGTCTTACAAGACATGAGCACATGGCCCTCAAAAGAGAATAAAAAATATAGGTCAAAGTAAGAGTGGTGACACGCACCCTGTGTGGTCTGAAAACACAGCAGTGGAAACTACCTAGTGGAAACTTTTGTTGAACTGCATATAAATGATCTTTATTAGTGCAGAAATGCAAACGAGTGCACGGCAGCCTTCCCCAGCAATGCTCAACCAGCATGTTTGTAGTCAAGGATTTTGTTTTCAAAGATTGCTGCTGGCACTATAGCCTTGAAGTTAATAAAGTAACAAGCTGTAAATGAGCCTGGTACATCCAGCAGACCTGCATTTAATTCCTGCAACCTCCACTTGTATACTCGTGACTCTGAGCAAGTCATTTAACCTCCCAGTGCCGCTGGGTCACCTCTGAAAACAGGCACTGGTGTCCAACCTCCCATTGTTCCCAGATCACCCCTGAAAACAGGCATGTGGGCCCAGTGGGCCTTCCCTGGTTACCAAAGAATAAACAATGATGAGCTGAGCATCATTGAGGGCGGCTACTATCGTCAGGTTGTATTTTTGCATTAATAAAAATTATAGTGTATGTTGAATGTTGTTATCAATGGAAATCCATCCCAATTAGAATGTTGCTATGCTGTACTAGTTATGTCAGCTTGTTTGTTATGTTGTACTAGTTATGTCAGCTAGTTTGTTATGCTGTACTAGTTATGCCAGCTTGTTTGTTATGTTGTACTAGTTATGTCAGCTAGTTTGTTATGCTGTACTAGTTATGCCAGCTAGTTTGTTATGCTGTACTAGTTATGCCAGCTTGTTTATGTTGTATTAGTTATGTCAGCTAGTTTGTTATGCTATACTAGTTATGCCAGCTAGTTTGTTATGCTGTACTAGTTATGTCAGATAGTTTATGTTGTACTAGTTATGCCAGCTAGTTTGTTATGCTGTACTAGTTATGTCAGCTAGTTTATGTTGTACTAGTTAATGCCAGCTAGTTTGTTATACTGTACTAGTTATGTTCAGCTAGTTTGTTATGCTATACTAACTACATAGCTAGTGCAGCATAACAACTTCTAGAATGTGATTGTGCATATGCCCTGTGTGATCTTCCCCTACTCAGCAGTGGCCGTGGCGGTGAGAACTAGTCCATAGAAGAGCATCCCACAGGAAAAAAAGCCAAAGTAAGGACACAATATTTATGATGCCTCTTGTATGACTGTATTTCGGCAGGCTTGCCTAATTTTTTTCAGCATGCACTATAAAAACAATGATTGCCTAACGATCGGTAACAAGCTTCATTAGTCGTCTTGAGGTTCCATGGTGACCGAACCTCGAGCTGTGATCTCGAGGGTTCAAGCAGTCGCCATGGAACCTCTCGTGAACTAACTGGCTTGTTACTGATAGTTAAGCATTCATTATCCTCTCTGTTTATTTGCACTTCAAGAGAAGTTTCCTGGGCTGTTTTTTCAGATCGTGCAGGAGGTGAGTGTCGATTCTTTTTCCCATTGTACTGGCATAGTCTGAGCACCGCCTGTCCCTGGAGGTGGTCCCATTTCCTTATTACAATTTATTGTTATAGGCCAACAGAAGAGATGGTTCACTGCACACAAACATCAGGTGGTCACTTAGAAATTCATAGAGGCTAATAATATGGTACCACTGCAAATGCTTTTCATCAGGAAACAGCAATCCAGTGACTGGCAATAGTTGTAAGAGGATTTGCAATCTTATTTGCTGTGTTTACATGCACATTATAACCTGATTCAAACTCCAATTTCAGTGGAATAAATACAGCACTCCTCAGTTGGAAGCTCATGTAAACTCTTGTACCCCTTTGAGGCACAGCACACCTTTTGTTTTTGTTATAGTTTTTGTTATAGTGCTTTGGTAACCAGGTAAAGCCAACTAGGTACAAGTGCCTGTTTTCAGGGGTGACCAAGGAGCACTGGGAGGCTAAGTGACTTGCTTAGAGTCACACGGTATGCAAGTCGATGTTGTGGAATTGAACCCAGGTCAGCTGGATGTACCAAGCTCATTTGCAGTTTGCTAATCTGACCTCTAGGCTATACAGCCAGCCCTGTTGATTACCCAGGGTTTAGTTATGCAGCAGTCGAGTTATTTGTGCATTTAAACTTGTGAAATGAGGACAATGGAATCGATCTGCAATCCAGTTAAAGTGCATCCACACAGGTGAATTGATCTTGAATCCAATTGCTTTATCCATGTAAACTTGTGCTACCCATTTCGATTACTATGCATGTGCAAACACTGTTGTATACTAGCCTTAAGCATCATGCAGTGTGCAACAAGGATTGGAAACACATTCATGGATCTTTTGCTGTGTTGGGTTACAATCACATAATGTGCAAGGCCACTGGCTTTTGTTTTTTACTGGAAAACCTGGCAAAATTCCAGAATTTGGACTGCCTGTACACTGATAAAAACAAAGAATGTCCCGAAATTGGCATTTTATACCTAATCAGTAAATCTACACAACTTGTATTTTCTTACAATTTCTTCCTGTAATGTTTTAAATTTGTTTCATTAAATGCTGTGTATGTTTAGCCTGCTTTTATTCTGATTCTTTATACCCATACTAAAGGAATGACAGTAGAATCCCTGGTAAAATATGGACATTTGGCTAATAATCACCACTGCAATTCCTGGAATTTCAAGTCTTAAAATGGAATTTCATTGCTTTAAGAGCAACTTTGGTACCTCCCCAGAAGCATAGAAAACCCTCTGAGTTCACTGGTGATATAAATCAGTTTTATTTGCCCCATTTAGGAAGAAGGGATTGTAATTTGGCTCTGTGGGCGAGCCATGATCACTTTCACTTCCTAGTACCACTGAGTCTCGCGGTCACCTCGATCCCACCCCCATGCTCGTCATTTTCTGATATCACTATTTGTAGAGCGGGTGCACTCCATACTTTTAATGGGCCATTTTTTAAGTTACATTTTGGCACCTTAGATTACCAGTAGGAACTAATCATGGCCACTGCTTAACTAGCAAGTCCTTATTAGTTAAATGGTGGCCATGATTAGTTCCTACTGGCACTCTAAAGTACCAAAATTTAACTTTAAAAAATAGCCCATCAAATATATGGAACATGCCCCGCCCGTACTCAGAAATAATGATGTCAGAAATGATGTAGCGTGGGGGCAGATCGGGGGTGACCACAGACCAAAGTGGTACAAGCAAGTGGAAGGACCACTGCTCGGCCCCACAGAGCCAAATTAGATCCCTTCCTTCCTAAACAGGGCACATAAAAATTGGATTTATATCACCAGTGAACCCAGAGACTGTAAGGTTTTATGTTCTGGGGACGTTTGGAAAATAGCAAGATAGTTGCTCTTTAATCACTGTAAATCAGTGGCCTTGATCATGTAAATCCAACCACTGCTGCTCTAATTGAATACCTGGGGCATGTAAACTCATTAGGATTACAACCTAACTGGGAGACTCAGTTACCCTGTTAGTAATTGCCAGTGCAAGTATACAGTCATTTGGAGCTGGGCTCCACTTTGGATTTAAATCAGATTTATAGGCAGTGGTTTAAGTGCACTGATTCTTTGAACCTGTATGAGGTGATGGATATAGTGTATGTTTTGTGTATATATGGGGTGATGTGGTGGATACAGAGTATCTTTGTGTATATATGGGTGATGTGATGGATTTAATGTTTGTGTGTATATGGGGTGATGTGGACATAGGGTATGTTTTGTATATATTCAGTGTGATGTGGTAGATATAGTGTATGTTTTGTGTACTTATGGAATGAAGTGATAGTAATAGTTTTAAAATGCTTTATAGACATATCTTTTACCCTGGCTTATTTGTCTTAGTTTTGGTCGTTTTAATGTTTGGATTTTATTGTTCTATTTATTTCTGTACAGTGCCTTGATTTTGAAAGGCGCTTTATAAATAAAAATGACTTGACTTGACTTGACTAGTAATAGGGTATGTTTTATGTATATGCAGGGTGATGTGATGGATATAGATTTTGTACATATAAATGTTATGTAATGGATATACTGTAGGGTACGTTTTGTGTATATGTGGGGTGTTGTGATGGATATAGGGTATGTTTTGTTATATACAAGGTAATGTGATAGATATGTTATGTTTTATGTATATAAATGTTATGTGATGGATATACTGTTGAGTATGTTTTGTGTATATACAGGATTTTATAACGGACATAGGGTATGTCTTGTGTATATACAGTGTGATATAGTAGATATAATGTTTTGTGTGTATACAGAGTGATGTGATGGCTATGGATTATATGTTGTGTATATAAAGGTTATACGATGATATACAGTCGAGTATGTTTTGTGTATATATTAGGGGTGATGTGATAGATATAATGTTTTGTGTTGATGGATATAATAGCTTGTTTATATACAGAATGATGTGATGGATATAGGTTATGTTTTATGTATATAAAGGTTATGTGATGGATATACTGCAGTGTATGTTTTGTGTTATGTATATACAGGGTGATGTAATGGCTGTAGGGTATATTTTGTATAAATATGATTCTTTATGTGCAGTATCATTCAAATTACTTGTAGAGTTCAGATGCCATTTGGAAAAATGAGCCATGAGAGAGGAGGAAAACAGGAGAGTGCGACAGAGCTGGCCAATGGGTGGCTCATTTTGCATTTACCTCTGTTTAATTCAGGAGTGAGGGAGGTGTAAAATCGGGCAGTTTAATTTATTAAATGGAGGATAATGCATGAGTGTCTGTGAACAACAAGGAGAAAGGCTGACAGTGCAATACATTAAATGGAAGATAATGCATGGGTGCCTGTGAACAACACATGAAAATATGGCTGTGCAATAAGTAAATAGAGGCTAATGCATGGGTGCCTGTGAACAACAGATACAAAACTGGGCAGTGCAATTTATTAAATAAAGGATAATGCATAGGTGTCTGTGAAGAACAGGGCTCAATTCTCAATACTCCGACTGTGTCGAAGGCCAGCTATGGCACTGTGAGGACCCCATTACGCCAGACCAGCCAATTCGCCAGGCTTCACCAAGGTCAGGGGTGCACCAGGGTGCTGGGGAGCTTGTGGTGAACACTGTGTAACATCCCTTAAATGGAATTCTGACAGCCAGCAGGACCTGCCAGGACTTAGACCACCGACAAGTGGTCTAATGGCCTGCTGCACCCCTGGGATCTTTCGCGAGTGGGAGGGAACCTGTGCTGCTGCCTGTCTGCAGTATCCCTCACCCACACAGAACCAGGAGCACTCTCACTCAATGGTGTATTGCACGTAGGTTCCCCTATATTTTATTTATTTATTTATTTACTGTAAATTCGGAATTACAAACCTTTGAGTCAAAGACTCTTTTGCAAAGGCTCCACGTCGGTTACAGAGGGTGGAGGGGGAACACGAGTTGGGGAAGACAGACGGAACAGGCAAATTATATACAAGCACAAATTATTTACAGATTTAAGTACAATCACATTTTAGTAACATTAGCTCTCCGTGGTTACAGAGGGTGGAGAGACATATGACAGTAAAGGCAATGGAAGGCAACTTTCAATACATAATAAACAAGTGGTATTACTGAATTAATTAATGTATAGTGCCAGGCATGTGGTGGCTGCCCCCGGATGGCACAGACATGGCAGCATCCTGCAGTGTCTCCTTTAGGGAACTGATGCCACCTCCCAGCACCCATCCATGCCCTATCTGCACTCCTGACCCCCTCTTGTCCCACCTGACACTGCCATCCTCCAGGTTGGTCCCCTTTACTAGGCAACGATGCCTTCTGACTGCCCTGTAGCTTGCAACTAACCTCTCCCATATGCCTTGCCTTTGCACATGGCAATATTGGCACAAGCAGCAGGACTTTGGTGCTGGGACCCCACTGCTGGTGAAGTGGGCAGGGTCTGGCATTACCAGTGATCGGTGCAAGCTGCCATTGGCGCAGCCTGCATCGATCTTTGAGATTTGAGCCCTAGTGTAAAATCTTACAGTGCAATGCAATAAACAGAGGATAATGCATGAGTGTCCGTGAAAAACAAAGAAAAAAAATTGGGAAAATGGGGCAGTACAGTACATGAAACAGTTGATAATGCATGTGCAGCTGTGAATATGAGAACAAAGATCAGGAAGTGCAGTACATAAGTAGAAGATAATGGATGGGTGCCTTTGAGCAACAAGTAGAAAGATCAAGCAGTGTGATACATTAAACAAAGGATAATGCATGGTAGTCTCGAACAACACAGTGGAATATCGGGCAGTGCAATACATTAAACAGAGGCTAATGCATGGGTGTCTGTGAATAACAAGGTGAAAGTTTCATCGGTGAAACTGGAGGCAGAATAAGTCACAAGGTCAGCCACCCCAGCTTCACAAATTGAAATGACCACCGACTTGTTCATAGGCCCCTGTGTGTTTTATTGTTTGTATTATATAGCTTGTAGTGTAGAGTACAGTTTTTAGGGTTGTATTTTGTTTTCACTGCGGAACATTTGTGTTTTATTCAGTTTTTCTGTGTCGAAGCTGGTCACTATTCTGTAATTCTGTTTCGGTACATATAGGCAGGACCACCTTTTTCTCCATGAAAACATAAAATGGGCTTGGAAATGGAGTCTACCATTTCTGAACACCACTTAGAGCCAATGTTTCACATAAAAATAACCTGTTTGCATGTCATTTACAATCATGGAGTGCCAAATTTGTGTAACCTCCTCCCTATTTTGCACCACATTTGTACCACAAACCATGCTGATTTTCATTCAGTTTTGGGAGAAGTGCCCCCACTCTGAGTTTAAGACTTTGTAAATGGAACAGCCCATTTTGAAAACTGAACATTTGAAAGTGTCTCTTAATGGGATTTGCAGTGTTCGCTATGTTGGAATGTGCAAGTTCCTGTTATTCATGTACGTGACTTCACAGCTGGAAATAACAGTACTTCATCCATGAATAACAAGGATTTTCATTTTAACTGAATTATGTGGTGACAAGTGCAAAGATGAGATGAAGTCTGGAGGCAGCAATCTGTCTTTCATACAAATGTCCCCTGTAATAAACGACAACCATTCACATACAAATTTTATTTTGCAAAATACTTTAGACAATTTAGAATGCAAGGCTAGGACATGAATTAAACAATTTTTATAATCCAGGAAAACTTTTTAAAATATATTATTTAGACACAACACGGTTCATAATTATTTCTATATTTGCTGCCCTAAGTTTTATTAATGAGGACATTTGCATGAAATTATACTCTGTCTCCAGATTTCATCCCATCTTCCTGCTTTTCCCTAAAATCCTTTGTGATATCACAATGTTACTTTTTTTCATTCTTTGTAACTCGGTAAAGCCCACTGGACACAAGGCCTGTCCATAGGGGCACCTGGGAGCACAGGGAAGTTAAGAGACTTGCTGAAGGGCACAAGTATGTGAGTGGAGGTTCTGGGAATCCAACCCAAGTCTGCTGAATGCACCAAGCTCATTCACAGCTTTCAGTTCTAATGTCCAGGCTATACTGCCAGCCCTAACGAAATGATTTATGATGTCACAAACTGAATTATGTGGTGACAAGTGCAAAGATGAGATGAAGTCGAGGCAGCAATCCGTCCTTCATAAAATGTCCCTAGTAATAAAAAGGAAATGATGGAAACAGAATAATTGTGGTCAGAATATTTTACTGTATTTTGAAATGTTTTCTTGGCTATTGGAAAATCATGTTTAAAGCAGCAGTATTTGCTAGTCAGCAAAAAGTTTCATCATTTTTAGAAAAATGTTTTAGAGACATCCTTAGATTGATCCTCTGTTTATTTTTAGTTTTTTCACATATTTTAAAACAGTTGTTATAACTAATTTTGCAATTAATGACAAGTCATTAAAGATGCTGCTCCCCATGCAGTTTTAAAATCTCTTCCATTGAGTTACTTTTTAAATGTACACACTAGATTCATCCTGTTAATGTAATAAGATGGTGCTGCAGTGTTTCTGATGGTAAAAGCATAGAACCGTGCTATGATTTTTATTTTTTTCATGGTGGGCGTGGCAGAGGAGTGGAACTTTACAAATTTGAAAATTTTATAGCTCAGTTCAAGAATGAAAGAAAATGAAAAGAAAAACAAGTATATTTATATTGTTGCCAGGAGAACACTATTACTGAAAAAAAAACTACATGGTGACTGACAAATTCTGCTGCTTTTAGTATGTTAGGAGCAGAAGAGGCAGAGCACCTCAAAGTGCTGAAGTTGAAGGTTACATTTTCGTTTGCATCTGACTCGCACTGATTTGCAAATGCCCTTTTGTGTGTACCATTTTCTGTGACTAGAAGCAGAAGAGAGAAATTCAGAAATGAGGAGCCAGGAGCGGTTGGCTGGGACTCACAGTGGGGACCCATCAGCCTCTAAGCCAGCGCCACCCTTGAGTTTAAGGTTTAGTTCTCCCAGCTTGTCTGTGAAGTTAAACTCGTTATCCAGTTGTTACAAGCAGTCAAACAGTGAGAACAGCAGGAAGTACAAATGCAAGAGATGGCAGAGCAGAAGGGATAATGTCCCAGGCAGTGTGTTACTCTCTACTTGAAGTACGTCACGCAGTGAAAAGAATTAATTCCATACACACTCTTTTCTGGGTCTGCTGCATTGGTTCAGTTCATTAGTGAGAGCACATCTGGGTCTGGCTTCTGTGCTGAAGACTGCAGTGGAATCCCAGTGCTGCCCTCCCCATACTCAAAGACTGAAAACAGAGTGTGCTGGGCCACCCTGGCAGAGAGAGCACTCGCTTTCAGAGAGCAAAGGAGAAACTGGCAGGGTAGGTGATTGCTAGTGATCAAACACCTTGGAGTTGGCACTCCTGTCAGTGAACCCTGATTAATGCTGACATACTGCTGGATAGAGTATGGTGGGTTTTCGGAAAGGTGCTGCAGTGCAGTTTCTGCCAGTAGGTGTCACTGTCCACTGCCGACAGGGAGCTACAGGGTAGCAGCAGACAAAAAGCTCTTTGCTGTTGATTGTTTGAGATCATTCATTAGGCAGACAATTTCAGTTATGGCTTGGCTAGCGTTGGGCCATGCCAGTGACGCAGTGTTAGCTGAAAGAGCAGGTATCTTCTCGAATAACATTTTTACAGCAATTTGTAATTAATTTTAAAGCATCAGTTCGTGTTACAGTGATGATTGTGTAGCTGTATTTATTTTATTCTGCTTTAGATTGCTCTTTTCCAGTCTTACAAAAGGCTCTTTTCCCTATTTTGGCAAGACAAGGCAAGGCAAGGAATGGCAGGAAAAGCATGGCAAGGCAAGACAAGACAAGGCAGGGCAGGTCAGGGCAAAGCAAAGCAAAATCAGGAAAGACAAGACAAGGCAGGGCAGGGTAGGGCAGGGCAAGGCAAGGTAAGGCAAGACAGGGCAAGATAAGGCAAGACAGGGCAGGGCAAGGCAAGACAGGGCAAGGTAAGGCAAGACAGGGCAGAGCAAAGCAAGGCAGGCAAAGCAAGACAAACAAGATGAGGCGAGGCAAGATGAGATGAGACAAGGCAAGGTAGGACAGGGCAAGCGAGGCAGGGTAAGGCAAGTTTATTTACGTAGCACCTAATCCGGAAGGATCTGCCTGCTGTACAACCCAACCACAGAAAAAGCACTACCAGCAGTTTACAAATATAGAACGAGATACCTTCACATAAAACAGTAGGAAAACGGAAACGGTAGAATCCTAAAATTCATAAATAAACAGAAGGAAACTGACCCTTGAAACTCTCCAAGCCTAGATGTTATCCAAAAGCTTGTTTCAAAATATGGAACAAAACTCCCATCTTGAGTGCCTTCACCAAGGGAAGCTCTGCACACCAGTAGGCAGGGCACTTCATCTGCATGGAGCCACAACAGAAAAAGTCTTGTCCCCAACTGCCTTAATCAGGGTCTAGTTACAGATAGTAGCATAGCTTCAGTGGAGCAGAGACAGTGTCCTGAACCATATCTTGTGGTGAGATCTTTTACACAGCTGGACCCGGTTGTGCAGGGCTCTGCATGTTAATGTTTCCTCGAAGGTGTGTGCCAGCGAATAGGCAGCTAAGCGTAGCTCACCGATGATGATGGTGATATGTTTGGAATTCTTCCTTTATTATTTCATTTACTGTGCTTAATGCCCTCTTGCATCGGCTGACCCCACCGGCCCTACTGCTCCACCCATCCCCGGACTTACTCTGACTCCATGTTCCCTATCTAGATGACCTACCTGTTAGGAAGGCCACCAGAGGTTGGCCCAACTCCTCCAGTGGAGTTTAGCTTCAGTTCTGAAGTGGGAGCCAGTCAGTGGTGCAGGACCTGCATCGAGTGGAATCCTGCGTGGTCAGGGTATTTCTTTTTTCTTTCTCCCACCCGGACATTGCATGGGCCCTGTACTGGTGCACAGGTGCATCAAAATGGTGACGCCCCCCACCTCGATCTGCTGGCTCCACTTGCACCACCACCCATGGGCACCCAGGTGACAATAGACCAGCAGAGACCAGACACTCTCCCTCCCTCCCTGAGGAGGTCAGCGTCCATTGGGATGCTCTGCCATCCTCATCTGGCTGGACTTCCAATGACCCATGTTCATTTCAGAACCCGGATCACTGGCGCCATGAGAGGTAGTGCTACTGCTATGCTGGTGGGCTAGCTGAAGTCTTCCTTTTTTTTCACTTTATTTATGCATCCGGAGCCCCGGTGTCCTTCAAGAGTGCCCACATGGATACACCCTAACTCCCAGCCTGAACCCCTGCATCTCCCAGACTCTCCAAACGACCTAGGCAGGACCGACCGATCACCTCTGGGGCTGGTTTCGCCTCCTGGCAGTCATCTTCAGTGTGAGGTGCCTCACCTTCAGTCATCGGGTCAGCCATGGAGAGTCTCAGGCGCACTTGGGCCAGCATTTGGGATGTGGGTGTTCCACTGGGGCCACCGCTATCTCACTGGCAATCCAGAGGGATTTTTTCTTTTGTACTTGTTCCCTGAGCTTAGCCGCAATGGTGTCAGCAAGCGCTGCCCCAGGATGCCTTCGCTGCGCCATCCCGATCCTCGCTCCCATGCTAGTAGTACCCCCAGTCTCCACCGGGCACTCTACTGCACCGGAAGACCCTGGATCCCTCCCCAGGAGAGGAGAGCTGTCCCATGGATGCTTGATCCTTCTCCTCCCTGCTGACCCACAGCACCGGGCTTGCTCCCCAACCCGGTCGCTGGCGCAACACGAGGTGTGGCATCCAGTGCCTCAGTTCAGCACCACCAGGCCGGCAAAGTCTTCCTTTAATATAGCTATCCCCAGGTTTACGTCAGTATCCTCTTCTGTATTTGAATAATTATTTTTTTTTTTTTTTTAGTTGGTGCTGTTTCTCAGGCTGAGTGTGACAGTCTGCATTGAACTGCCTCTGGGGATCTAGTAGCATACTACCAAAATGAATTGGTTACCCTTTTACTTTTGTCTAAGGGGCCAACCACATCCATTGCAATTCTCTCAAAAGGCACATCTATCAAGGGTAGGGGCACCAGGGGTACGTTGTTTTTTCAGCCAGTGGGGCTACTTTCTGACATTCAGCACATGAACTGCAGTAGGTAGTAACATCCTCATGAATCCCAGGCTGGTGAAATCTGACAGCAGTCTGGGAAGGGTGCAGTCCCTTCCTGAATGACCAGCCATAGGCTATCATATGCTATTTGTAACAACTCAGTTCTATACTTTTGTGGTATAACCAATTGTTCTATCTCTTCCTGCATCTGAGGATTAACCTAAACTCTGTACAGTAGCCCATTACATTTTTCAAGTATTGGTTTACTCTGTTTTTGTTTCACTCAGAGGTACTTAAAATAACCTTGGAGAGAAACATCGTTAGTTTGCTCAGAAACAAAATCACAATCAGTTATCAGTTTAGTTGCATCATTTTCATGTATAATCCCCTTATGTGCATAATAGAGATGCAGCGAATTTAATTTTGTTGGTGAAATTTGGTGAAATAGAGAATTTCACTCTGCACAATATTTTGTGAAATGTGCACATTTTGTGTAATATTTGTGGGTGCTGAAATGCAAATTCGCAAGTGAAATGCGGAATTTCACCTGCAAATGCATATAATTTTGCCCACGAATGGCAGAATTTTACCCATGGGTAGTGAAATCCACATTTTTGCCAGTGAAATTCTGCATTTTGCTGGTGAAATTTTCATTTCGCCAGTGGAATTTTAGATTATACCTGCAAAATATTTTGCAAAATGCGTGAATTTAGCAAAATATTTTGCAGAACAAAATTACCAGTCCGAATCAAAGTCACCAAAAGGAAAAGGGCCCCAACATCTGATATTCTCTTTGCCTGTTCTCTGGTTATCACAGCTCCTGAAACAGCAGGGTTTACTCCCTCTGTGATTAACTTAGCAAATCCTAAAAAGTGATTTCCAATAATCACTGGTACAGGTGCCTTTGGTACTACCCTTCACAATCTTATCTCACACTTTAACATCTGTTAAATACTTGTCCCAATTAGCTAAGGCCAAATTTACTCTAGTGTTATCTTCCTTATTTTTGTGGCAGTTTCTTGCAATACAGTCTGGCTTATTATGTTTATAGCAAATAAAGTCTTTGGGTGCAGATTTGTTACCCTATTAAAGCACTTATCTGATCTGGAGTTAAATTGGGAAGAGGGTCTTACTGCTCTTTGGCTGTTATTTTGCTGCTGCAGTGTCTATCTGGCTATCTGACAGTCCTCAGCCAAAGAAACAGCCTTTTCTCCACTTTCTGGTTGGTGTTCTTTACTCAAAGAGGCTGCATGTCTGTAGGATGGATGATGATAAATTGCTCCATTGCAAATATGTCGATGATCTGTGGGATAGTTTTGCCTCAGGTTGGAGCCATTTAATGAGCCTCTGAGTCGGGTGAAGGCTTCTCGAGGATTGTCGACTGAGTGGTGCTTCAGTGACTGGAATCTCTGCCTGTAGGTCTCTCCTGAGATGTCATATCATTTAAGGATTTCTTTTTTCACAAGGTCATAGTTTACTGATTGTGCGGTGTCCATATTACTATAGACAAGTTGAGCTTTACCTGTCAGATAAGGTACAAGCCTGATATCCTGTTGCTGTTTTGGCCATTGGCAGGCTGTGTGCTAACTTTCAGAAGTTGTCAGGTGTGCTTTGATAACATGTGAGGAACACAGCTTTGTAAGTTTAATGTTTTTAAGTTTGTTTGTGTTTTGTCAATCTGCTGGACCTGTACCAGATCCTTCAGCTTTGATAGATTGCAAGGCATCCAGCCAATGCAGCTCCTGTCGCTGCATCTGTTCTCTTCTGTGCCTCTGGATGCTGCATCTCTTCTGTTCTCTGTGCCCCTAGACATTGATTTCTTTTTTCTCTGTTCTCAGTCTCTTTGTTGTATAGCCCATCATTTGAAGAAGGCAGACATGCTTTCAGGTTCTGTCCTTGCCTGTCCTTCTTCTTGTTTATTTATTTATTGAGAATCAGAATTACACCCTTTGAGTCAAAGGCTATTTTGTGAAGGCTCTTTGTCGGTAGACAGAGTACAACATCACAAGTACAGATACAGAAACATTAATCAATCCATATAATACATTGGCAGGTAAGGTAAAGAACTGAGAAACATAGCATAGCAGAGGGCCTAGACAGCCCAGAGTCGTGTCCAAAGCAGCAGATAGTACAACATTCCAAGACCGTGCTGGACTTCAATCAGTCCACATGTTACATTAGTAGGTACAGTGAATGAGCACAGTAACATTCCTTAGCAGAGGGCAGAGACAACCCCGAGTCGTGCAACAACAGCAGCAGAAATTCTAGAGAGCAAGGTGCAGATTGTAAAGACAGTGATGCAGGTGGCAGGGGCTGGTGGAATAGTACTACCAGGGGCAATGCGAAGTAGGTTTGTTAGCAAGAAATACCTTGAGTGAGGTTTAAAGGGCCGATTTTTGTACCAGCAGTTAGAGCAACAGGTAGGTCATTTAGCCAGCTTGGATCCCTGTGATAAAAGGCTCTCTGACTCATAGATGTCCTGCAGCGGGGACCAATAATGGGACCTTGGAGGTACTTCTGGTGAATCTTTGTGGGAGGGACTGTTGGATGAGGCCCTGTAGGCTAGGTGGGGTGAGATTCAACTGTATTTTCTTCGCTAGGAGGCATGTGTGGTACTTAAGGCGACATTCAAAATTTAGCCAGTTAGAGCGGTTGTAGAGGTCACACATGTGTGTAGTTCTATTGCAGCCTCGTCACCATGTGACAGGCCTTGTTTAGTGCTGTCTTGATGCGATAGAGAGCAGTGCTATCAGCTGAGCCATAGAACACAATTCCATAGTCCAGCACAGAGAGGACTGAGGACAACACAGCAAGGCGCAGCCCCTCATTAGGCAGACAGTGTTTGATCCAATATAGGATGCCAATTCTGGAGTTAATGGTGTTACAGAGGGTGTGGATATGTGTATGATAGGTAAGGGAGGAGTCCAAGAGTGATGCCCAGGTATTTGAAAGCGTTTACCTGCTCAAGTGGGAGGCACTTGAGCCTTGGGCCGGTGTTGACAAGTAGAGTGGAGTCGTGGTAGGGGTTTGACGTGTGCAAAGAGCATGGTCTTGGTTTTCTTATAGTTTATTACTAGCCTGTGTTCTGCGAATCAGGTCTTGGCTTCCAAGAAGGACTTCTGTAGGCTATCCTGCAGTGGTCGAGGCTGAGGGTTGCTGCAGTAAATGACTGCATTGTCAGCGTAAAGAAGTAACCGACCGACACAGGCTCCGGTAGTGAGTTTAGGAAAAGACTAAATAAAATGGGGCATAGAATGGAGCCTTGAGGGACTCCAGAGCGAACTGGGAGGCGGAGGAGAGGGTTGTGCCAAGTTTGACCTGCTGTGACCTGTTTGATAGGTAGTTTTCAAACCAGGCCCTAGTATCGGGTGTCAGACCCACATCAGACAGGGATCTAAGAAGGGCATGATGGACAGTGTCAAATGCCTTAGTTAGGTCGATGTAAACCAACCCAACTAAGTGCCCCAGATCCATGGCCTTGTGGATGTAGGAGGTATATTCAAGGAGAGCTGTGGTGGTGCTGAGACCCCTGCAGAACCCATGCTGCTCAGGGCATAAGAGGTTAAATTTAGATAGATATTCGGAGAGCTGATCAGCTACTATTTTTCCAGGGCTTTAGAGAGGGGGGCAGAATAGAGATTGTTCAGTAATTAGCAGGAGGTACATTCACCACCTTCAGAAGCGGGGTGATGACAGCCCTTTTCCAGTAGGTGGGGAACTCACCCAGACAGACTGGGTAGTTTGGGATTTTAGTGAGGGGACTAGGACAGCTTTGAGGGATAGGTGAAGGAGTTTTAAGTCCAGGTAGTCACCACTGTGGCAGCTCTTGCCCAGGACATTTAAGATATAAGACTTAGCCTCTTTATAGTTATGACTCGAAACCTGAAAGGTGGGGTGGTAGTGGGGGGATCTGACGATGAAGAGGCTGAAGGGTTGGGGGCAAAAAGTTAGGGGGAGCACATTGTTGAGGTCAGAGAAGGAAGAGTTTAGGCATTAGCAATTTGTACTGGAGTCATGAGATATGGTCCCATTTACTGTGAGTTGGGAGGGTGGGGGGATAGGGTTATACCATTTAGTTCTTTGATAGTATCTCAGAATTTATGCCCCATCCCTAGAGGAGGTGAGGATATCCTATAATAAGTGGCTTTGGCCTGACGTAAGGCACAGGTACATTTGTTCCTAGCTTTCCTATACCATTGTTTGTCCTGAGGCAGGTTAGAAGCCAAGGCTTTATGCCAAAGATTGTCCCGATGGTGCATGATGTCAAGTAGTGTTTGAGATAGCTAAGGGTGTTAAGGTTTTTACCACCCGCTTTGTAACTGGGGCAAAATGGTCACACGAAAATTGAAGGCGGTTATGAAGTAGCTAAGTGCATCGCTAATGCTGCTTGCTGTATTTATGGAGACCAGTCGCAGTTTGAGAGGTGTTTTTTAACCTGGCTAATGAACCTCATTTTAAACACCTACAGTATAAGGTTTGGTGGGAGGGTTTGGGGCCTTACAGGACCACCAGCAGAGTTCAGGTGAGTGATCACTGATGGCACCCGGGAGCACTGAGACCTTAGAGATTCTGTCTGGGCAGTTAGTGAAGATTAGGTCCAGCAAAGTGGCGGTCCCTGTCCTGTGGTTATGTCTTGTGGGGAACTGGACCACTTGAATCAGGCCCATGGCTAAGGAGGCATCTTTATAGTGGGCAGCTGATGGTGCTAGCCAATTGGTGTTAAAGTCGCCCAACACAGTAATCTCACTAGAGGAAGGGAGGGATGAGATGCAGCTGGCAATTGCTGTGAAGGCTGCCTTCTGGTTACACGGTGGGATATATACCACTAAGACATAGAGGGTTTACCTGGATTGCCCAGAGTAAGCTTTACAGTGAGTACCTGGGCCCATCTGTGAGAAGGGGAGGGACAACCAATGCTTGAAGGGCATTTCGGATGTAGAGTGCGCAGCCTCCACCCCACTTACTTTGGTGATCCGAGCGAAAAATGGAGTAGCCATTTAGGGCCACATGTGAGTCCATAGTGGTTTTGGAGAGCCAGGTCTCAGTTAAAGTAGGATGTCTGGCTTGTGCTGCACAATCCATCCTTGAAGAGAGTCAAATTTTTCAATAGGATACAGATATTTAGAGACACAGCAATAAGGTCTTTACTTTTATCACCAGTGGTAGTGGTGTGGGTAATTGGCCCTGGGTTAGATGAACATCCCCAGATAAAAGAAGGAGAAGGAGGATGTATCGGGTTATGGCAAACTTAATGTGTTTGTATTCCCTGACAACAGCAGATGCTTTCCTACTGGGGTTATGTGCAGGTACCGGAAGTGAGAGGATGAGTGAAGCCATGAGGAGGGGAAAGGGGGCAGAGGGAAAGGTGGTAAATGATATTATGGATTAGATTGATGTCATGACCATAATGGGAAGGACAGGTACAAGAGTAAAGTGTAAATGTGAGAGAGGAGAGATGAGAAGGGGTAGGGGAGGGGACAACTGTGAAAAGGGGGGATACAGTGGGCAAGAGACCAATAAAGAGTAGGTAGAGAGGTGCAGTCATTTCACCCAATTGTACAAGGGGAGTAAAGTAAGAAATAAGGAAACCACTTCTAGCAGCCTCTAGTGGTGACCGAGTTTAAGCTGCTAATGAGAAAGCAGGGTGATTGGTTTTAACGTCACGTGAGTCTGCTTATATAACGAAATATTCAGCAAGAGTGGTGGTGGGGGCAGCGGGACAAAACAAAGGGCTGTACAGTCTCAGTTTGGACCTTTGTTTCTGCTTCTGGTCTGGCTGTCATTCTTCTGGTAATTACCCCTCGGCTTGCTGTTGCAGGATCCATACCTTCTTCTGTGCTTCCCTGGTAGCAGGTCTAGTACCCATGCACAAAACTTGTGGTGTAGAGTATGCACAGTGTGAATCCCACTGCTGACTCCAACTGTCGAGAGGCATTGGTCAGGAAGCATAGGCAGACAAGGAGAAGTTACAACATTCGCAGGCAGCGTTTTATTATTATCAATAACAATAAATGGAAACATTTAAATTGTACAAGGGCTCTTCCTAAAGGCAATATAAACAAAGTCCTACATATGACAGTCTATCTGAAAACAACAAAAAAATGCTCTGATTATCTAAGATGCTTTTTGACTGGCAGTTCAAAATGCATCCTGTTCTTGTAAGTTACACCTCCTGTTTTTACTAAATGTACCTAACTTTGTCAGTTTCCTTCCTTAGGCCAAGCTGATAAGCACATCCAGTCCTAACAGGTGGAACAAAATAGCACATTTTGTCCCAGAGGTGTTTTTTCTGTTGACAATTCTGTAAACAAGCTTGAGGAGGTCAAAATACATCTCAGGGTCAACCTTCTGTGTTCCAGATTGTTATTTTTCTAATAAATCCACATAGCTTTCTGCAGTCATTTCAGCAATATAATCATGTACCTTTGCAAACCAAGGGATCCTAGTTACACATAAAGATTCACATATATTTTTAAACCCAGAGAGGCAAGCGGAGAAGGAAAGAATAGGAACAGTAAGTGAGGGAAAGGAAATAACAGGGGGAATTGGGGACCATCAGAGTGGCCAATTACTAGGTGCCACAAGGAAACTTTGATTGCACAATCACACAGGCAAGAGACTGACAAGTGGCAGAAAAAAGAGAGGACAAAATAGATCCTTGCTTTTAATTTTCTGCATAACACATGGGACAGGGTCTTACCCAATCCTGTCACACTGAGTCCTCTGGGTCCAACCTCCAGTCCTGTCTCCTTGTTCCTCAGGGGCTTAGCTCAATCCAGACATCTTTCTACATGGCTTACCCCTGTGGTGGGGGTCAATGGATCTCCACTTCCATCGCTGACAAAATGGTTCCATTTTCATGTGGAGAGGACCATTGATGTGGTGGGCCCAGTGTCAGGCCCTCATATTACAGTGCTCTGGCTTTTTCTCATTGTTCTTGTTCCCCAGGGTGCAGACATGGTGGTGACACAAACCCATGCATGCATACCTGTGGAGCACATCATCATCGGGCATCCTTCCTCTCATGTCATGCTGCCAAGGGCACACTGCCACTTGTGGTCATCCAGGTGGCAGTACAGCGATGGGACCAGTTATCCCCACTCCCCAGAGCAGGAGTATGTCCTCTGAGATGCTTCTATCCTCCTCCCCTGACCAGCCCCCTGATGATCCAGGTTAATTTCTGAACCCTAGTCGCTGGCCGTGGAGCAGTAGTGTTATCACTATGCCAGCTAGCTGGTTTGAATACCCATTTCAACATCACTGTCCTTGTGACTAAAATGAACTAGCATGAAGCTGCACTGTTTCCTAACCTTATGGGACAATGAGTGCTCACTAAGAGTGCAGAGCAATGGTTGAATCCTGAAGATAGTCATAGTATAAGGATCACGCCTCTTATTAATTGAAATATAAAAAATGGTAAAGGAAACTCAAGTGGAGGAGAAATAAGACATCTTACAAGACAGGGAAAAAGGGAAATCTAGAATAGAATAAGGTGTAGGTGCAAATTTTCACTGTAACATGCACTGCATGAAGAGGTAGTAGGTATAACCAGCCCCATGGCGCAGGCAATGGGGATCACCTGGCATGTTGGTGACCCGGATTCATGTCTGAGCCTGGGATGACATGAGTGGAGGCCGCAGGAGGGTTTAAGAGCATCCATGGGATGCTGTCCTCCTGGGGAGGGTGGAGGTTGCACCACCCTTTGGCAGCTCCTAGCAGCCAGGTTTGGCATTACACTTTGTGGTGTGGAGTACCACATGTCACAAGTGTGATTGGCCAGGATGCTGTGGTGTGCACTTGAGTGGGCGGGGGACAAAGAGCAGAAAATGGCTGCCTAGTCATCTGAATGATGGTGGTCTGCCTCCGGTCGCTGCAACAGCCCAGGATGCCTGTGCTGTGCTCTTGCCGCTCCCTGGCAAGGAAAGGAAAACATACCTCTGGGCATTCACTCTGCCCTTCTGGTGGAGACCACAGGAGGGCTCCCAGGGAAAGGATTCGTGGGTCTGCCGGGGGCGGCATGAAAAGGGGCAGTGGATGGTGAACAGGAGGAACGTGGGCAGGGGTGGGGCCTGGCTGCCCAAAGGAGTGGTCGGCTAGGGCTGGAATGGGGCAAAATAGATAATACCAAAAAAAAGAAGTAGGTAAGCATCATAGCAGTTCCTTTTCTTACACCCCCGCTCTCTCTCTACATATTCTCAAATTATGATATGAGTGGCCAAAATCCTCATATCTAATTGGCTGAGATCACATTCAGTCAGGATACTATCTCAGTACATAGTCCCAGTCTAAAAGAAGCTCTATGTGACATAAATCAATAAACAGGTCATGCCATCGATCACCAAAATTATAAAATATTTTTCCAACTAATTTTTTATTAATTCAAAATGGATCCATGTCATAATTTCAATAATTTAACTCCAAGATAAGTGACATCAGGGAATAGCATCCAGTCTCAGGGGTTGATGTCACTCAGCCTACAGCCTTGTGCCTTACAATGCATCCAAGGTACAGCACTATCCTATACCACACATCATGTTATGTATTGTGGCTTAATTGTATTCTGTCTCCCCATTTTAAAGAATAATGCACAATATGTAGCTCAGCCCTGCTAATAGCTATGCCCAGATTAATATTTTAATCCTGTCTAATAATTTTTGTGTACCTTACATGCCAGGATTTTGGTTTTTAAACCCAATCCAAACTTCCGATGTAAATCTAAGCCCACCATCATCTTATTTATTTATTGAAATGTTTCACCAGGAAGGCACACTGAGCAACAAGCTGCTCGCCCCATGGTACGACCTGGGTAGTGGGTACAATAAGGATTTGACAATAGAAAATTACAATTAGTGAAGGTAGGAACATATACAGTATGAAGCAACGGGTTGACATAATACACAATTTTGCAGTACAAACAAATTATAACTCGAGGAGATTGATACAACCAGGGGAGGGTACAGAAACATGATAACAGTAGACCCGACAGATAATTACACAACAAGACAATACAATCAAGTGCCATAATGTTTAGAGTGTTGGTTCTCAAGACAGAAGCTAGTTCTGAGGGCAAACAGGGGCGAGAGGGGCAACAATGAAGATAGAGTTGTGGGGATGGAGTGCAGATGTGCTAGAAAGGGAAGGTGGGGGAGCTTAGGTGGCTGAGGAGGAGGAGGGTAGGAGCGGGGTGGTGGTGGAAGGAGGACTGCTGAATATTTTATTCCCCACCAGGATGTTGAGAACCTTGCAAGGGGACAAGAGCTGACAGCAAGGCAGGACAAGGAGAAATAGGGAGCAAGAGGTAGCCACTAAGACCTGTTTCCTTCAGGATGCAAGAACCATGCAAGGGGGTCTGGATGAAGTGGGCAGAACAGGGATAAGAGGCATTAGGGAGGATTAAAGCAGGTGCAGGTGAAGAGAGAAAGTAGTTCCCTCCAGGATGTTGGGATCCCTGCAAGGGGGATGAGATCTGGCAGCAAGGCAGGGCAATGAGAAATGGGGGGCAAGAGGCAGCGGCCATAACCTGTTTCCCCTTCATGTTGCAAGAAACTCTATGGGGGTCTGGGTGCAGTGAGCAGAACTGGGATAAGAGGCAGTTAGGGAGGATTAAAGCAGGTGCAGCTGGAAGAGAGGAAGTTGTGTAGTGAAGTGGCAAGGGAGTAGGGTGGAGGAAGAGTGATGTGAGGTTGTGGGAGAAGCCCATCTGGTCGATGAGGGTAGACTGGCGTTGGACCAATAGGGTGCGTATGTCAGTAGATTTGAGGGAGTGGGGGAGGGATAGAGATGGAAGATAGGATGAAGGAGTATAAAACAATATTTATCTGCTTGGAATTGGTAAAATGATCTAACTAATCATGATATTGAATATGTATGGGAAAAAATCAAAGAAAAATAGATCATTGCTTAGACACATGGGTTCCAGACAGAGCTAAATACAATTTAAGTACTAATCATAGAATACCTCCCTGGTGGACCAATGACATAAAACGATTAATAAATAAAAAACCAGGACCTATAAAAATATTCCAGAACCAAAAAGATTCTGACTAGTCTAAGTTTAAGTCCATGGCAAAGCTTACTAAACACAAAATAAGAATGGCAAAACAAAAACTGGAAATTAATTTAGCCACAAATGTTAAAGATAATAAAAAAGTTTTATAACTACATTGGTTCTCTTAAAAAGAATTCTACAGGGATAGGCCTGCTAACATCGAATAACAAAACAATAATTAATGAACAGGAAATGGAGTCTCGAGATTAATCAATTTTACAAGTATTTTTAGTCCCAAAGAATTCTTTAATTTTAATTTACAATCCTCAGTTGATTTCATTTCTTATTTTCTAAACAAGATACTTTTGAGGCAATTAACTTAATAAAAAGCACTTCATCTCCAGGACCTGATGGTATACATCCAAAGTTCTTAAAAGAACTTTCGAAAGAACTTACTGGTCCACTCACTTATTTATTCAATATATCTGTGAATTATGGTACTGTATTACAAAATTGGAAAGTAGCTAACATAACACCAATTTAAAAGGGTGGTAATAAACAGATGACATCAAACTACAGACCTATCGACCTAACATCTTTAATTAGTAAAATTATTGAACGCTTGATCCAAAACAAAATCTCTAACCATATTATCAATACTGGCTGTATAGATATGTCACAACATGGATTCACTTCAGGAGGTTATGTTTAACAAATTTAATTAATTTTTCAACCAGTCAGTAATACCCTGGATAATAGGATTCCTGTGGATATCATTTTTTAGACTTGAAAAGGCATTCGACACTGTCTCCACGAGATTTTCATTAAACAACTACTTAAAATAAAAATGGATAATAATATAATCAAATGGATAGAATCTTGGCTATCCCAAAGACAACAAATGGTAGCTATTTGTGGACACGAGTCTGACTGAGCCCAGTCACTAGTGGAGTTCCACAGGGATCTGTGTTGGGCCCCTTTTATTTAACATTTTGATTTCGGCATGCAAACCTCCAAGGAAGTTTGGGTCAACAAGTATGCAGATGACTGTAAAATCGGGTGTCTAGTTAATGATATAACATCTGCCAATACCTTACAAGAAAATCTAAATAAATTAACTACCTGGGCTGTTGAAAACAAAATGAAATTTAATGTTAAGAAATGTAAAGTAATGCATATGGTAATAATCAGGATTTAACTATTCAGTACAAAATGTTAACTTAGTGGAAATAATAGAAGAAAAGACCTGGGTGTTATAATATCTAATAATTTAAAATTCAATTCTCATACTAATATAACTGTTAAAATGGCACATGATTCTTGGTAATATTCTCAGGCACTTAAAATAGGAAATTATCCGTTATGTTACCCTTATATTCCTGTCTTGTTCGCTCACATTTAGACTATTGTTCTTCCTTTGTGTTACAACTCCATAGGCTATCTAGGGATGGTGAACAGGTCCAGCGAGAATCACTAAAGTAATAGACAGTGTATCACATATGGAATATGGGTCCAGACTCAGAACATTACAATTATACACTTTGAGTACAGAATACTGAGAGGAGACCTAATATATGATTTTAATGCCTACCAAGATGAATTTTTGTAAAATACAATTGGATTAGAAAAAATCCAAGATCTAATCAAACAAGATCACATAAATTTAAACTTAAAACTACGACATGTAAAACAAATAAACGTATATGTTCTTCACTCAGAGAATCCTTCCGATCTGAAATTCACCTCCTGACGATATTGTCAATAGCAATAATCTCCAGCAATTTAAGAAAAGTCTGAACACATACATGGGTGATAGAAAATTTTCTTTCCACCACTGAAAAGCGGAGGTGAATTCACGTATGGGTTTCTGCCCTCTGAACTTGTAAACATCTATGAATCTATGAATCTATGAAGGAGGGAGCTTCCAAGCCAGAATTTGGAGGTCAGTTTGGCACAGTGTGAGAGCCGCAGTTGGACAATGAAGGAAGGCTATGACATGATAGAGGTCACAGAGGTGAATACGAGAGGGGCATTAAGGGCAAAGTGGCAGAAAGAGTTAAAATTTCACAGCCAACACACGCTTCCTGTGCTTACTCTATGCAACTATACCCCACCGACCATCTGGGCTGGAGGTCCCCAAGTTTGAGATGTTCATTAACTGTGTGGCGAACATGCTGTTTTAATATTGTTTCTTCCTTTATTATGGATTGGCCTGTAGTAGCCATGTTGAATTCAGTATGAAATCATGTTGTTGTATTCAGTAAAGTCAGTTTGTTATGAAACATAGAAACATAGATTTTGACGGCAGATAAGGACTGCTTGGCCCACCCAGTCTGCCCATTTCCCTACCTAATGGATAAGCTGCAGATCCTAGTTAACCAGCAGCCTACTTCTTACTACCCCCACCCCTAGAATTGCCTTATGACTGTCCCATGCATGCTTGAATTCCACCACTGTTTTTGACTCATATTCAATATATATTCATATAATTATATAGTTATATTCAATAAACTTGTCGTATTCAATAAATTAGAAGTTAAACAAGTAGGTACATGCAAACAGGATCACAGACTCTTTGGCTTCCTCTGGTGCTTGTCTTAAGAGATATTATAATCATTTCCATAGCAACCAGCTGTGATATCACAAGCAGAGGACTGTGAAGCCTGGTGTAGATAGCAGCCAGTGCAAATGAAGTTCAGTAGATAGTAATCCCTGTTTTTACATTATTGCACAATAGTAAAATGAAAAGGCTAAGCTAAACATACTTTCAAGGTGATTTGCACAGACTTCCCATGGTGCTTTGCATTAGTGGGCTATGTGTGATTTTGTATTTCTTTGAAACCTGGCGCTGTTGTTAATGCCTTTTTGGTAACCCTTGCCTTAATGCCTTTGTGCTGAGGGTACTTGTCTTTTAGGAGTAAATATAGGTGTATAAAGAGAAATGAGTTTAAATATTATGTTTTCTTTGAGATGTCAGGTGCTTTTAAAGGAGAACTGCACAAATCACAGTTCTTTATCAGTTGCTGTTAAAACCTGAATTGGGCTTCCATGCCTAAATGACATTTTAACAACCATTGTGTATACTTTTAGGTTCTGTTCATATTATGCCACAGCATCCAAGAATCAGAAACGCCTGAGGTAATCTTTGTACACAGCCAGCTTCCGTGCTCTCAGTATTCTAATGAGTGCTGCCGATAAATGGCAGAGATGGCAACGATAGCATAACGCAAGCCTGTAGGAAGAAGGCTGGCTTGGCGCTGAGATGGCTGCAGGCATCTTTCATTCTGATAAGTTACGGGCCACTATGAACAGAACTGAAAAAGTACAGAAAAGGGTAAAAAAAAAAAAGTGTTTAGACTTGGAAGCCCTAATCGGTAGGGTGTGTTAGACTTGGAAGCCCTAATCGGAAGGTGTGTGTGTGTGGGGGGATAGCAGATGAAGGAACTGTGTTTTATGCAGTTCTGCTTTTAAAGAGAACAGTCTGGGACTGGGAGCTACTGTGTAACTGGGAACTGTGACCTGTTTTGAGCTCTCGTATATGAATGCTGAACATTATGCTTTAGTACCACTGGAAGCCTCGCTGATATAAATGCACCCTTCCTAGTCAGCACACAGCTTCTGACTGTTACAGAAGCACAAAATGAACTGAGAGCAGCGTGATCCCTGGGATGCTATTATGTAAATTTCCAGCCTCTTTCTTAACCCAGTTATTTCACCCGAGCTGTCTTAAAGAAAATGACAGCCCCCAGTCTAGCCCATTACGGTGTCTTAAATAAAATGGTTCCATATAACATGAATTGCATACTGAAGTTTGATTACATTTACAAAATACGCTTCGCTTTAATTTTTAAATGATTATGCACAATATTGAGCTTTAGGATGACCACCCACTATGTGGGTGTTGTACAGTTCAGAGTGAGTGTTGGTTTACTGGATTTGGAGGCCAACCTGGAAGGTGTGGGCTTCAGAGTGGTGACAGCCTGCATCTTTCTGGGAGGGGACCACAGTCCTCAGTGGGATGTTTAAATGTTAGCTTGATGCAAATTTAAAGGATTTTCCGATGTAAGGGGCTACTCACATGATGTGGTAGCTGCCCTCACAACAGTCTTTCTGGCCAGGTTGCAAGAAATTTCTTAAGCATATATGTTTTATAATCTACTCGTAAATTTTATTTTCGCACCGGGCTTAATGCATTCTCAGAGCCCCGTCCTGTTGACGCCCTGTGTCCCTTTGAAATGAATGGGGCTGGATTTCTCATTCATTTTAAGATCAGAATGGCCATTACAGATAATGAAGGACACCACCACTAACAAGGGTCATGTTATTGAGCAGTGTCCTTCATTAATCTGTAAGTGGCCATTCTTGGATCTTAAATGAATGAGAAGTCCAGCCCCATTCATTTCATGGGCACGCCTGCACTCTCCCGGTCACACGTCATTACATGCTTGAGTGGGGACATGTCAACAGGAAGGAGCTCTGAGAATGCATCAGGAGCCAGTGCAAAAGAAATTTATGAGGATTATAAAACATAATGCTTAAGAAATTTCTTGCAAACTGGCTAGAAAAGACGATTGAGGGCTGCTACCACACCATGTGAGTGGTAGCTGCCATCAGGTAAGTCGGAAATTAACTTTAAACTTGCTGAAGAGGGAGGCTGTATTACCATGGGAGGCATAAACTGCCTTCCCCCAGGTTGAAGCGACAAGGAAGGAGGACCCAAGGGAGGGGGACCCAGGCCAGGAAGCTGAAGGGGTGTAGTCAAGGTGGAGAACAAGGGAGTAAGAACAAAGGAGGAAGAAAGAGGTGTAGAGGAGTCAAGAAACAGAGAAAGTAACAAGAGAAGAAGAGAGAGAGTTGGGGACTTACAGGGAGCAGTCAGGCAGAAAAGGTGGAGGAAAGGGGATTATAGGCAGGGAGAGAGAAAGGTTTGAGAGCCAGATGTGCTAACACAAGAAGTCTTGAAATAAAATTCGGGACCTGGAGGCTGCCATGGTGGAGACAGACATGGATCTGGTGGCCATAATTGAGTTGTGGTGCACTGAAAATCACGATGGGACATAACCATACCAGGCTACTCTCAGTTCAGAAGAATGGGAGGGAAAGAGGGTTGTTCTGTATGCAAGGGAGGGTGTCAGGTCTATTGAAGTGAAAGATAACCTAGAGGTAAAAAGGATTGAGGTGCTGTGGGTCAAACTGAGACAGGAGCTGGGGCCGCTATTCTTACTGGGTGATATACAGACCTCCAGCACAAGGGGAGGAGTTGGATAAAACACTAGGGAAACCATCAGCAGGATGGCAAAAGGGGAGGTGGTACGAATTACAGACTTCAATCTGCCAGATGTGTATTGGAGCCTTCCAGCTGCAGCTTTGGCTAGAAGCAGGGCCATCCTTAACTCCACGCAGTTGGTGTTTCTCGGCACCTAGTCAGCGAACCCACTAAGGATGGGACAATACAAAACAATCTTCTTGTCTGTTATGTCACCAGAATCACTTAATGGAATTACAGCCATGTTACTTATGATTTCCTGTCTATTATTTTATTTAGAAATTGATGGATGTGGTGTAAATCAGATACTTATTGCCCAGGCTCAAAATATCTAATTTGTCACCCCATTTCAGTGACAGGATTTTCTTAACTTATTCTTGGGGTCCACACAGTAATATATTATGGTCTAGTCCTTCATAATGAAGAGAAGTTGCATATTTAAGTCGGGCCATTTCACACCCCATATATAGAATGAACTTGGAGATACACTGCCTGATTGGTGATTACTAAATTGCCTCTAACCTTTATGATTCTGCTTCTATGTATATGCCATTGTATTTGACTTCTTACATTTTAGTAATTATACTGTTTAGCTATCTCCTTCTCCCCTTTCCCCAGGACACACCTAGAAATGAACTGTTATAAGCTCAGTATGCATTTCCTGGTTAAACTTTAAATAAACAAATAAATAAAAGAAATACTGGACCTGGTGCTTGCTAACAAAGACAGTATTGCAGACGCTACAGTGGACTGTCCCCTGGAGACCAGTGATCACTGTACAGTGTGGTTCAACATTAAGAGGGGTGCAGAAGCAAACCACACAAAGACAAGGGTCCTGGACTTTAGGAGGGGTGGATTTTAAGAAATGGAGACTGCCACAAAGCAGCCTAGCAGGGAGGATTGCACGGGAAGTGGCAGACGAACAGTGGAGAAAATTAAGGGAAGGCTTAGTGAAGGCAGCCAGCCCCTGCATGAAGGAAGTGAGCAAAGCCAGAGGAAAAGGACCATTATGATATTCTAGTGAAGTGGCTACAAAGGTGAAGGAAAAAAGGGTGACATTCAGATATAAAGAAATGTAGACGGATGAGGATAGGAGGTGTATCAGGTAAAACAGAGGAAAGCAGATAAGGCAGTGAGGGGACCAAAAGCACAGACAGTGGAAAGAATAGCCAAAGGGTAGCAAAAGGGGCATGACTCTCTTCAGGTACATGAGTGAGAAGAGGAAGGCAAGGGAGATAGGTGAGGATAAGGAGGATGACAGAGTGAGACTGTGTGGAGGAGGATCAGGAAAAGCAGACATTCTGAACAAGTTCTTCTGTTCAGCCTTCACAGTGGAGGAAGGGGGATGAACCGCTAAGAAGCAGCAGGAAAACTGTGGAGGTGAACACGAGTCCATTTTCAGGAAAAGAGTTCTGAAGGGACTTGCAAATGTGAAGTGGGCAAGGCTATGGGACTGCATGGGGTACACCCAGAGTATTATGGAACTCAGGGAGGTCCTTACTGCACCACTGATGGCCTTATTCAACAACTCACTGAAACAGGAGGGTTCCAGAGGACTGGAAGAGAACAGACTTAGTCCTGCTCCAACTATAAGCTGGTGAGTCTTACATCAGTGGTGGAGAAATTAATAGAAGCCCTGTTAAAGGAAAGGCTAGTGGAGCATCTTGAATCCAACAGTTTTCAAGACCAAAGACACCATGGATTCATGGGGAGGGTCATGCCAGATGAATCTGATTTCTCGACTGGGTGACCAGGAAATAGATCATGGAAGAGCAGTGGACGTGGCCTTCTTGGACTTCAGCAAGGCCTTCAACACTGTGCCACATTGGAGACTGATAAAGAAATTGAGCAGTCTTTGGTGGGGGATCCAAAGTAGTAAACTGGGTACAAAACCTGGTTAATAGATAGGTGTCAAAGGGTGATGGTAAATGGCAGTCACTGTAACGAGGAGAGACTGACCAGCTTAGTACTGGGACCAGTCCTCTTCAGTGTCTCTATAAGTAGCATTGCAAGAATGAGGACCTCATATGAAGTAACAATATGTAAGATTTTATTAACTCCCATCATTGCATTTTGCTTATGCAATTATTGTATACAAAATTCTGGATGTACAAGCTTGTTTTTATTTGTGCAAACTAATCAAAAATAAGTTAAAAAGCAACATTGCAGAACAACTAGAATGGAAGGTGCCTTTTTTGCAGATGACACCAGAATCTGTAATGGGGCAGGGGTGGAATTAGTAGGGACCTCAGAATATTTGAGGAGCAGTTGAGGGCATGGCAGCTGGGGTTCAGTGTTAAAAAGTGCAAATCCATACACCTAGGGCATAGAAACCCAGAAATGAGTATATAAAGGGGTGGCAGATACAGGCGGTCACTAAGTAGGAAAGAGACCTTAGAGTTATCATATTTGATGATCTCAGAGTGGTGGGTCGGTATAACAAAGCAGTGGGCAGTGCCAGTGGGATGCTGGGGTGCATAAGGAGAGGTATCACCAACAGGAGAAGGAGGTGGTATTACCATTGTGTTGGTTGCTGTGAGACCCAACGTGGAGTACTATGTCCAATTTTGAGGCTGCATCTCAGACAGGATATAGACAGGGTGGAAGAAGTCCAGAGGAAGGCAACTAAAATGATGCAGGAGTTATATCAAAAGCCCTATGAGGAAGGACTGAGGATCTCAACATGTACACAAGAGGGAGGGGAGACATGATAGAGACCTACAAGTATCTCATGGGGTCTATTTCAAATGAGGAAGTGTACCAGGACAAGAGGACATGCAATGAAGCTGGAAGGGGAAGTTTAAGAGGGATGGGAGGAAATACTACTTCACTGAAAGAGTGGTGGATGCCTGGAACAATCTATGAGCAGAGGTGATGGGAGCAAAACCAGTGGGGGGCTTTAAACATGGGATAGGCATAAGGGAATATTGGTAAATAGGCAGGAGAGTGGAGAGCCATTGGAGACCAGGAAGGTCTGTGGAGACAGACACTACCTGATCTGTCTCCACAGACCCTACCTGGCAAGGCAAGGAAAGGCACATTTATTTATATGGTGCCCATGCCCGGAGTTCTGGGTGCCTTACATAAAACAAGGCAAGGCAGTGCAAAGGAAAAATATATATAACAGACAAATGCATAAAATACAACATAAAACATAAAATACAAATTAAAATCAATAAATTCAGTCCTAAAATAGAACAGCTCTGATTAGTCCGGTAAGGTCAGATTAAAAGGTACATCTTTAGACCCTTTTAAAAGCCTCCACCATTGGGGCCTCCCTAACAGAGATGGAAATGAGTTCCAGAGGGCTAGTCCAGTGACCTCAAAAGCTCTATCACTGGAAGTTTTAACCTGGCCTCGGAACCACAAGGAAGCCCCTGGTGGAGAAGCGGAGGGAGTGGACTGAGGTGGCAGGTGTCAGAAGATCAGTCAGACAGCCAGGGTCCAGTCCATTTAGGGTCTAATAGGCGAGCAGGCCCACCTTGAAGATGATCCTCCACTCGCATGCAGCCAGTGCAGAGCTTGCAGGACCAGGGTCACATGACTTGATCTAGACAGGCCGGTCAGTAACCTGGCTGCTGCGCTCTGCACCAGCTGCAGCCAGTAGAGGGTCACTCCATTGACCTCAAAGTACAGAGCATTACAGTAATCAAACCTGGATGTAACAAAGGCATGAACCAGTGATGGCAGGTCCTCGGGCGGAACTAGGGGCTTTATCCTGGCGATATTCCTTAGGTGGTAAAAATCACTTTGAACCACAGATGACACCTGAGCATCAAGTGTCAATCTGTCATTCAGGATGATGCCAAGATTTCTCACCCTAGGAGAAGCCATCAACGGAGTGGTTCCCAAGACCAATCCTGTAACCACTCCAGAGGCAATCCCATCATGCCCTCAACCCGGCTCAATCACTTGGACCTCTGTCTTGTTGAGATTCAGTCATAACCAATTGGAGGACATACAGTCATTGATCTCAGCCAGGCAGTTGTTAAGTGCCCATGGCATTATATGTTCCAGAGGCAAAGGACATATATAGTTGGGCATCATCTGCAAAGCAGTGAAAACCAAACTGTATCGCCCAATGAGCTCACCCAGGGGTAGTCATGTACACCATGAATAACATCGGCAACAAGATCGAACCTTGAGGAATTCATGGTAGGAGCTTCAGGAGGAGGAGAAATTTCCATCCCTACCTGTTGCTTCCTACCGAGATAGGACCTCAACCAGTTGATGACAGTACTGGTGAGTCCACAATATTCTCTAAGGCAAACTAGAAGAACGAAGTGATCCTCGCTGTCAAATGCTGAAGAGAGATCAAGAAAGCAAGAATTGACCTGTCTCCTCTATCTCTAGCCTTGAGGAGGTCATTTGCAGCCTGACCAATGCCGCTTTGGTGTTGTGCCTAGCCTGGAAACCAGACTGAATGGCTCATAGGTGTCAAAGGTCACGAGGTGCTCCTTGAACTGCTGCATCACTATTTTCTCAAAAATCTTTCCTAAAAATGGAAGGTTGGAGATTGGTCAATAATTTACCAGGATATCAGGATCAAGCGATGGCTTTAAGAGTGGTCTCACCAATGCCTCCTTCAAGCCATCAGGAAAGACTCTCTGACAATGAACACCAGATAATCCCGCGAACACTAGACCAATGGTCTCGACACATCTCAACAAGAAACAAGTCTGGGCTGGGTCCAGTTCACAATAAGTGCGCCTCAACTCGTGATCACCTCAATGACCTCAGCAAGCTCCACTGGTCTAAACTCCTCCCAGACAATAGGAGTGCCTCTGCTCTATCAGGCTGATCACTGCGAGGCAAAGCTTGCATCACTGACGAGATCCCAGACTGGATGGAGGACACCTTGTCAGAGAAGAACTGAGCAAACTCGCCGTACAATGAGATTGAAAATGCTTTTTCGGTTGTAGACAGACTGGATGAAGTAGTCTGTCCACAATCCAAAACAGCTGAGATGGCCTGTTCTTCCCGCGGCAATCTTCCTGGTCTCAATCTGATCTGCGGAGATCAAATGGGCAGGGAAATTTGGGCAGACTGGGTTGGTCAGGTTATCTTTTCTGTTGACAATTTATATGTTTTCCTATTTCTCAGGAAAAATAAGAATGCTTATTATGTTGCTTTCCTAAAGCAGTGATCTTATTAGCAGATATGCTTTTTGATTCAGAAAATGACTTTTAAAACTAAACACAGAAATCATAGTGTTAAAGAATCATTTTACTTGGATGAAAAAAATGGTCAACTGGCAGAAGGGGTGGGCGTAGTTTTCTACAGTTGTGCACGTTAAGCAGAGCAGGTAATTGGTAGTTTATGTTTCTAGGAATGACATTTTCAAGACCATAGTTGTGCATGCGTGTGTGTGTGTGTGTGTGTGTAACTTACACTTGTGTGAAACAGAAGTGTTGTTCAGCACTTTCATCCCACTGCAGTGTTAATTGTCGGGATCACACTGCTCTTCCCCAGCTCCCATGTCTGTGAAGAGTTTTACTGAAGTGCTGCACTGGAGGTGCCCTTTGGGGCTTTGTACATGATGTTATTAGCTAAGCATCAGCATTTTACACCACAGTGTACTGTTGTTAGGATGAAAATGAAGGAAATGTGAAACATTCTTTTGCTAGTGAGTGTTCTTCATTTTGCAGCAGTTGACAGCCATGCGCCCCACATGAGACCAACCTTCCTGTTTCATCACTCCCATCTATCTCCCCTCCGCCAAGTGAGCCCCTGTTTTTCATATATTTTTCAGTGTCAGGAAAAATAATATTCAGCAACAATTCAGCTTGTTTTAAATACCTATATTTTTTCCGTCTTGCTTTTGTCTGCCTGGGGTCATCGACCCAGTCCGTGGCCATATCCCTGGCCACCTTAGAGTCCTGTCAGCCACTCTCCCTGTGTGATCAGGCCTGTAGTGGTCAATGCAATGTAGGGCCGAGAATGTAGCAGTCATCATTGGGGGGTCCATTTTCTTCCCTGATTGCCTCTTGACCCAGCGACACTACACGGCACACAGGTACTGTTAGCCTCGCACCCATGCCATGGGTCCTCCGAAGGAAGACAAGCACCTTGGCCCACCACTGGGGGCAGCTGATGGGCAAAAGGTGACACATCCTTTCCTCCCCACGCTGGGCTGCACCGCCTCCCCAACCAGCTGCCTGACTGCCAGTGCTCAAGTCGGCTTCCAAATCTGGGTCTGCAGAATGGCAGTATGTTTGTTCATTGGTGGCCCCAATTCGGCCTATATTTCAATCTTTATTTCTTTATTTGGTAACTGGGTAGGTGCACTGAGCCCAGAGTATCCCTCATTGCAGGCACAGACCGAGACATACGGCAAGGCTGATCAACAGACAGGGTTTTCATTTATTTATTTGAAGATTGGTAACCGGAAAGACACGCTGAGCCAAGGCTCGCTTTCAGGTGCAACCAGGAGGAAAGGTGAAGAGGAGTACAATATTACAGCAAACACAGCTTCAGTGATACAGTACAAAATAACATGCATAAAAGTGTACAATTAATAGGATAAAAGTACGGTGACAAATGGAAGAACCGTAAGTAGAACTACTGAGCAGTAGAAATGTGCAATAAAGTGAGAGGTTCAGGTAGAACAGTAACATACAGAATAATACATGGGGTAGTGGGTATAACATATAGAATAATACATGGGGTAGTGGGTATAACATATAGAATAATACATGGGTAGTGAGTATAACATATAGAAAATACTTGGGGTAGTGGGTATAACATAGAATATCATGTGGGGTAGTGGGTATAATATAGAATAATACATTGGTAGTGGGTATAATATATAGAATAATGCACGGGTGGTGCGTTTAGCTAGATTTTACACACACTGTGAGGTGTTGGATGCTACATAATTCTATTTTTTATTTTAGTCTTTGGTAACCGGGTAAGGCCCACTAGGTACAAGTGCCTGTTTTCAGGGGCGACCTGGGAGAGCTTGGGGTGTTAAGCGACTTGCTCAGAGTCACACAGTATGCAAGTAGAGGTTGTGAGAATCAAACTCCGTCTGGTCTGCTGGATGTATCAAGCTTGTTCACATCTTATTCCTCTAACCTCTAAGCTATACTGCCAGCCCAAAGCTTGGGGGTTTATTTAAGCATTCAACATTGAAGGGTGTGTGCAAAATCTCGAGTTAAACACACCTCCTTTGTTTTATTTTATATAATTGCTGGGGAGCGCTTTTCACCACAGCAATTATATAAAATAAAGAGACCAAACAGCCGCGGGTCCCGTGTGGATGAAGATTGCGGTCTGTCTGTGGCTCAGCAGCTGCAAACTTTTTTGTGGTTAGCCAAGTGAGTAAAGTCAACAGCTGATAGGCAATTTTTAACCCTACCGAAAGGATACTGGTGGGGTCCAGTCAGTCTGACAGTGGCAAAGTGTCCAGCCGGGCACCGCCGTAAGTGGGACTGGAGAGAGCAGAGGCAGGCGACGTTGAGTGTTAGAAACCCGTGCTGTTCACCGTTATAACCTGGAAGTTATAACGGTGAATTATAACACGGTTTCCTATGGGGAGAAAATGCTTTCCAGTTATTACAAGAATTTTACACACACTCGAGATGTTGGGTGCTACTTAAACTCCAAGAGTAAAGCTTGAAGGATTTATACAAGCTTCTAACACCGAGGGCGTGTATTTTGAGTTTTACACGCCACCCCATGTTACGCTTTTGTGCCACAGCAATTATATAAAGATAAGGCAACTGATCTCCATGCTGAGGTAGAGCAAGCTTGAAAACTGTGTGCATGTGGGTACTTTAGAGACAGCGTACACGCGCATGGAGCGAGGGAACCTGGTATGCCTACCGTTATAGCCAGCTGGTTATAATGGCGACTATAACCAGGTTTCTCTATGGAGGAAACACTCCCAGTTATAATTCTGCAGTAGCTGTTGGGATGAGTCTAGTTCAGGTAGCTAAAAGCATTTAGCAGAATATTGCAAGATGGCTGGTAGCGCATTAACAAGCAGAACCCACCAGAGACAGTTCAAAATGGAGTAAACAGCAAGCCCACAGCATGGAGTAAAGGATTGCTCCATTCAGACAACAGATGACATATGTGCACAGAGCTGTACATTTGTCATGGAAAAGTCTGCAGAAAATCCTGGCATTGCCATGGTCAAAATGACAAAAACACAGAAATTATAGTAAAAGTCATATAAAGTCATGGATCACGTGTTGAACAATTTGCCTCTTTGACACATTTTTATGCAAGCATATCGGCAAAGACTAAGATAAGGAAAGAAATGTCTTGTTCATTTGGTCCTAGAGCAGGAAGTTGCATGTTGTACTGCTGTCTGGGAGACTGAGACTACATGTAAGCCCCAGTATCTACACTGGGCCAACCGGGACCAAGCACATTGTGGCAGTGAAGCATAAAATGATGGATCTGTTACTGACAAACACCAAGCACTAAGATGTTTGCATGAAGAATCCTAAGAAAAGAAATCATGGGGCCATCATGGAAAATGCCAGAAACCATGGAGTTTTTATAAAAAAGGGTGAATCATGGAATCCATGGCTTCAGTTTTATTTTATTTTATAGTTTTGGCCTGGAAACAAACGCTAACCCGAGGCTTGTTTTCGTGTGTGTTCTGGGACCACAGGGAAGTTAAATGATTGCTTATGGTTACACAGTATGCAAGTGGTGGTTGTGGGATTCAAATCCAGTTCTGTAGGTTTGCAGTCAGTGCTCTTAACCACTATGCTATATTGCCTCCTCATGACATCTGTGAGAAAGGTACAGCTGTACATAAAGGAGCTATGCTACAAGCCATAGGCAGGAATCGTATATAAATAGGTATGAGCCATAATACATTATACATTAGAATGTTGGTAGTAGGGTGCCAGGAGGCTAAGGCCCATCATACCATTGGGTAGCAGTGGCACAAAACCTGGGACATTAAGTATTTCCTGAGACCATAGTTTGAGGCGGAATGGCTGGGGCCAGAACATTCACAGAGTCAGTTATTCCATAGTTTGGGGGCAGATGCAGAGAAAGCTTTCTGGCCCATGGTACAGGATATGAAGGGTTCAAAGGGTAGCAGTGTGGAGGATGACCGAGATCTCTCACCTTCCCTTGGGCCACAGGCATCCCCAGTTAATGGTGTGTTGTATCTCTTAAAAGGCTGGCAGTGAAACAGCCCTGATAGAGATTTGTTGGGCTTGGGGTGCTAGCCATCCCAGATCTGTACATAGTTTACAGTGGTGGGCTGGATATTTAGCAGCCAGAACAAATCGACAGATACCGTGAGTAACTCAGGCTAAACAGATCTGAGTCCCAGTTTTCGGCCCACACCCCGAGACCTGGTTACTTTAACTTGGGATAATTCTCGGAGACTGGTTCAGAAATAGGACAAACAAAAATAAGTGATGTACAGACAGAAGGCTTAAGGAAAATGATGGACTCGCTGAAACCTCCCTGCAGCATTTCATGGCCCCGATTTGCATTTTTCACCTTGAATTAAAAATCTTAAAAACACCTCCTGATGTAGTTTTTAAATTTATTATGTTTATCTCTGGCTCCTGATTTAAAAGAGTGTCCGCAGTTATCTCATGACAAGGCGCATCCTCGCTGTTCTATGCTAACATACCTTCGACTCTGCCATTGGTCAGCAGGGCACATTAGCATGAAGAAAGTAAGGACGTGTACAGCAGCCAAGCAAACATAATAAACTTAACTAGTTCAGGAGGTATTTTAAGGATTTATAATTTACAGGTGAGAATGCAAGTTGGGGCCTTGAATGTGACAGGGAGGTTTCTTAGCAATATCCATTGTTTTCTTTAAAATCTGGCAGCATTTATTTATTTTTATTTTATTTATGATTCCGGAGACACATTTGAGCCAAGGCTCTTTTACAAAGGTTCCACATCAAACAACATGAGAACAGGATACAGTCAAGAAGGGAATCAGGAATAAAATACAATAAGAGCAGCCAGAAGCAATGTCAAGTACACGAGTCTTATAAACTAAAAAGTTGCATGGAAGTCACCAGTTTGTAGTGGGTGGAAAACAGGCAGAGGAGAACAGTAGGCAAGAGCAAGAGGGTCGAGTTGGGGAGGATGAGGGGAAGAGAGCAGCACATAAGGCTTTGTCAGGAGTTGGAGGGACGGGAAGGAGGGGCACAATTGGGGAACATTAGGGGAGCTGGCAGGGGGAGGAAATTCATAAACCCAATATCACAAATAAACATCTAGTATACGACACAGACATGTTGCAAAAGCAAGATGTTATCTGAGATCAAGAAAACGTCAAATATGGCCTACAGGAATTGTGCCAGATTTCAGAATGGGAGCATGCTCTGAAAAGTGAGAAATGAATCAGGGGAGTTATGAGGCATGTGAAAATTAATGGCAGGTGATAATGACAAGGGGCTGCAAAATAATAACAATGATGCTGAAACAAATGGAGTTTCACAGATTACTCAAAATGGCCATGGAATCTATAGTAGGGACCTACAAACATGCATACAGACGGCAAAGTAGCCAGCAGAATTGCCTTCCGTCTACTAAGTCACGGCAGGTTGACAGGTAGAATCAGTTTTTAAAAAACAAGTTCTGTGCACTGCCTCAACGCCTGCTACTGTGATAGAACTGATGTAATATGACTGACATTAACTGCATCTAGTAGTAATTACACAGGCAAAAAATACAAATTACATTTTAAATAATTTGATTTATGTTGACACAGGGCCAGGGATGGGGGTACTGCTGGATGCCAGAGATTGACTTTTATATCAAATCACTTCATTGACCACTGACAGCTCGGATTGGCGTCTACCTGACTAACTCCTAACAGTTTCACGCTGTCCCTCTGCTCACTTATCCCTGACAACTCCCTGCCACGCCTCTTAGTATCCAAACTGGATGTTCTTTGCAGAAGATTAGTAAGAGTGATGTTAAATTGCCCTCATAGTACACATTGTTGTTTTCTCTGTAAGAAGCCCAATTGGCTTTCTGTCAGCAACAGGCATACATTACATAAAATCACTGTTCATACTACTCTCCTCTAACTATCTTGGGACTCCATTTTCTGGTTGTTGAAATCTCATTGTTTCCAAGAGCTGCATTAGCATATGAGAACATGACGTGTCAGCATGCTTTATATTCAACAGTATGCCTGTCTGATTACTTAGAGTTCTACAAAACAAGTTGCTGCATGGCGTGAAATATCACTTTACCTTCAATTAGCTTTGAAAAGTGCTTGGGAGTTGCAGTGCAGGTTTTTTTCTTTTAAATTGTATTCATTTTGAACATTTCCAGAGAGTTTTTGGATTATTTGTACTTGAAGCATAGAGATACGTGATGTAAATGGGTGCTGTGACATATTGTTCTCATGACTAATGGGGATCTCAAGAACAAATGAGATTTCAACCATTGGAAAATGGAGTTACCAGGATAGTTACAGGGACAACTACTATTAGTTACAAACTAAAGCAACAGTTTATATCCTGAAATGGAAGTCAGTGGTGACAAGTAAACAGATAAAATATACAATATGAGAGGGTGTAGCATTCTTTAAAATGTGTACAGGGCTTAGCTCCCACCTATTTAACCTGCAGAATTCTGTGATGTCCAGAGGTTTTGGAATTCTATTTCAATGACTCTCTTGAGTTTTTAGTTTCAAATTTTAGGAGAAGCTTTGCAAAATTCACCTTTTAGCTAGTTTTGTCCTGCCTTGTGGATTTTCCTTCCATTTGGTTTATGCCCTCTTCATTCTTGAAAAAAAAATATACAGTATATATATATATCCTAGTCTGTGATCAGTCTCTCAGCGGTACATAAACTCCTCTTGGAGTGCTTAGCGATTGTTTGTTCATACGTATTCCAGATGTTGGGTGGGCTTGATGGCGGGACTGTGCGGTATTATCCATGCTGGCGGTCGTCGGTTTGGCAGCTGTAAGTTCCCACACTGGCTTAGTAGACTGTGTACCTATTTTCTTGTACCTGGCCAATGAGGATGGACTGAGCTTTGTAATTATTATTTTACTGTGACTGCAGAGGATCCTGCCTAGATGAAAGAAATAGACATGGAGGTATCCGAGATTATTTCCTGGTGGACTGCACCCTTGTGTGCTTACATGCTATAATTAAACTAAAAGGTATGCTGATTTTGCCCAGGGGCTTCCTGGGAGGGGCCTCAACTATATGAGATTTGCTATGCTCAGGTAGAGCGATTTCTTGTTTTTCTTATAACAGGCCGAGATGGCTGGCCAATGGAGAAGGCCTGGGGAGTAGGAGTACAGGCTAGAGCTGGACCAGGGCTCCATATCTGTAACTGATATTTTAATATATTACATAGAAACATAGACTTTGACAGCAGATAAGGACCGCTGGTCTACCCAGTCTGCCATTTCTAGGAGAAAGGGAACATTGTTTGATCAGGAGTAGCACACTAAGTTGAAGCTTGTTTCTAGATGTGACCTGGGAGCACAAGGAAGTTAAGTGACTTGCTCAGGATCACACAGTATGCACCTAGGCAGCTATGGGATTCAAACCCAGATCTCCAGATCAGCAACTCAGAGCCTTAACCCACTGCGCTATACTGCCTCCAACATTTCCCTACCTATTGGTAAGCTGCAAATCCTAGCTAGCCAACAGCCTACTTCTTCCTAACCTCAAACAGAATTGTCTTATGTCTGTCCCATACATTCTTAAATTCCCTTGTTTTTGACCCCATGACCTCCTAGGAAGGCCGCTCCATGCGCTCACCACCTCTCTGTGAAAAATACTTCCTCACGTTGCCCCTGAGCCGCCCCTCATATCTTCAAATTGTGCCCCTTCTTCTTGCACATCTCTTTTTCTGAAAGGTAATACCCTCTTGGACTTTGTTGATTCCCTTGAGGTATTTGAAAGTTTCTATCATGTAACATAGAAACATAGAGGTTGATGGCAGATAAGGACCGCAAGGCCCATCCAGTCTGCCCATTTCTTTTCTAGCTTATAAATGTGCCATCGTACCTTCTCTCCCTCCTTTCCTTGAGACGATACATATTAAGCTCCTTTAGTCTCTCTTCATATGGCTTCTGTGCAGACCCTGCACCATTTTAGTTGCCCTCCTCTGGACTGCCTCCATCCTGCCTATGTCCTTGTGGAGATGGGGTCTTCAGAACTGCACACAGTACTCCAGATGGGGTCTCACCAACTGTCTGTACAGAGGGATAACAACTTCCTGTTTTCTACTGGTGATGCCTCCCTATACATCCCAGTATCCCTCAGCCATCTCTACTGCCTTCTCACATTGCTTGCTTACCTTTAGGTCATCTGATATGACTAACCCCAGGTCCCTTTCCATTTTTGTTGTTGTTAGTACCCTCCTCCCACTGTGTACTCTTCTCCTGGGTTTTGTTTCCCAGGTGCATTACATTGCACTTCTTTGCATTGAATCTAAGCTGCCATACATTTGACCATTCCTCCAACCTTGCCAAGTCCCTTCTCATCCTTTCCACGCCTCCTGTGTATTAGCCCTGTTGCAGATCTTTGTGTCGCCTGCAAAGAGGCATACTTTTCCTTCCAGTCCCACTGCAATGTCGCTTATAAAGACATTAAAAAGGACCTGCCCTAGTACTGAACCCTGTGGTACCCTACTAGTAACCCCTTTCTTTGGAGTGGACTCTGTTTACTATTATCTTCTGTGTCCTGTTGTCCAGCCAATGTTTTACCTAGGCTACCACCATGGGACCCACTCCCATGCTGGCTAACTTGTTTATTAATCTTTGTGTGGGATTATGTCAAATGCCTTACAAAGTCTAGGTAGGCCATGTCCACAGCCCCTCCCTGGTCTACTACTTTGGTCACCCAGTCAAAGAAATCGATTAGATTGGTCTGACATGACCTTTCTGCTATGAATCCATGCTGGCTTGGGTCCGTGCCCGCTTGGCCTCTAGGTACTCAACAATTCTTTTTCAGAAATGATTCCATTATTTTCCTACCAATGAAGTCAGACAAACAGGTCTGTAGTTTCCTGCCTCTGCTTTGCTCCTACTTATGTGAAGGGAAATCACATCCGCTTGATACCACTGTCTTCCAAATAAGCTAATGTCATGTGCTATGCACTTGCTTTCCAGTGATCATTCCTGCCCTGACTACTTGATGACATGCTGTATAATGGAACAAACTGCCTGTACTGCTACTTGACAATGTTCCACTGGAGTTACTTACTTGTGCATTTGTTAATTTCTCTGTGTACATTGTCCCTGATGTGGAACCTTTGTAAAAGGGCACCAGTGCTCAAAGGTTTATTTTCTATGAATGAATGAATGAATAAATGTTTTGAGTCAGGACTGTAAGTGTTGAGACTTTACATGGGCTTTAGATCCTTTACAGAGTGGGTCACCTCCAGAGGAGGGAGAGAAGGAAAGAAGGAAGGAAGGAAGGAAGAGGAAGGGAGGAGGGGAGGAAGGAAGGAAGGAAGGAAGGAGGAAGGAGGAAGGCAGGAAGGAAGGCAGGAAGGGAGGAAGGAAGGAAGGAAGAGGGAGGAAGGAAGGCAGGAAGGAAGGAAGGAAGGAAGGCGGCAGGAAGGCAGGAAGCCCATAAAAAGGCCTGAGGAGCAGAAGGAAAGAGTCGGATAGGCTCTCCACATTAATGGCCTGAACTTCAAGTACTGAGTCCTTGATGGTATTTTTTGTTTGTTTGTTTAAGAAAGAATTCTCTTTGAAGCAAAATGTCCTGGAGATAATCACGGAGAGAAGGTACTGGAGGGAACTAAGGTGCTAAATGTATTTATTTATTTTACAGAAAATAGGTTCCTCTAAGTTTGCACCAAGAATTGCAACTATGTTGAAGGCATGATGGAGATGTATTAAAACTGATTTGGAGTCATATAATAAACTCAGTGAACATATGGAATTTACTTACTTTTGGCTGGGGTGCAATCCAAAGGACTTTTTGGAATCTTTTATTATTTTACTTTATCTCTAGTATGTATTTGCTTCAAAGGGTTTTATGTGGAATGGATGAATGAATGAATGAATAAATAAACAAATAAATAAGTAACTAAATATACTCTAAGTTTCTGTGTGATTTTAAGAACCTGTATGTTTGGATTGTTCATCTGGTAATTTTACTTATTCTTTTATTAGTCCCAAAGTGGAACAGTTTTATATGGTTCTATGATCTCATGTGTTACAAATAAAATTGGAGGAAATATAATAAGAATCCCGAAAGCTAATACTGTATGTAGTGGGTTCGAGAAGGCACGAGAAACAGCTAAGTGGAGCTTTATGCAGTGCGATTGCCAGCTGAATTATGTAAGCAACCATCCTGGACTCTAATTGGGGAGGAATAAGAACTCCTGATTTGGGTCTGTTGGTGGCTAAAAGGTCTGAAGATGGGATAAAATGACTGGACATATAGGAGCATGCATGGGTAGTAGGGATCCATCCGTGGTGTCCAGTATGTGGTTAGTATAGCATGCTGCAAAGGATGACATTAAAGGCAATTGAGCAGCGTGTGCTGTGTGGTGCCCTTTGAGTTTTATCCAAGCTGGCAGGCTTTCCTGGCAATATTGATTGACTCATTTTGGGGGCAAGTGACCATGATTTTGCTGTTCTGTTATGCACGTGTCAGAGTAATCCCACAAACTGATCCTGGACCAGTTTAGGAGGCCCTATTATTGTGGTTCAACCCCTACCCTGTTTAGGTATAGGTATGTTTGTTTTATGGGAGAAGTTTGGTTAGCACCACAGCTGGATGCACCATAGGCGTGTCCAGGCAGCCTTCCTGAAGGACAGCATTTTGGCTTATATGGGTATAATGTTGTTAATTCTACCATGTTTAGTGTTAGTATCCTGATATGTATCAGGAGGCCAGCAAAGTATGTTCCTAGTGGTATGCCACCACTACAGCAACACCCAGACAGTGAACTCACATAGCGAAACCCCCACCATGCCTAAATTGGCAGTGATGTGGGTTTGCTTTGATACACTTTTACAGCTATTAGGCATAATATCTAACTCCACTGTCTATGTGATGTGGAGTTAGATATATATATATGTATATATATATATATATATATATATATATATGTAGTAGGGGATGGGGTGGTGCAGCCCCATTGTCTGTCGAGATGTTGTTGGTCGGTTTAGGGTCGCATCGTAGTCAGGGGTGTTGACGAGTTCCCGCTGCTGTAGCAGACGCCGTGGTTGGGGTTGTCGCCCGGCATCATGGATCCCTTTAGCTTTCTCCTAATAATGCTTTTAAAACAGCACAGAACTAAAGTGGCTCTTTTGCTGATATCTTTCTGTGTTACTAAAGTTATAAGATACAAAAACTAATAGAAACGGAACATGAGTAATGAAACTAATGGAGCAGGTACAAGCAGCAATCCAGTAAATGATAGAATAGCAGATTCCTCTGGTTTTCACAGAATGGTATTGGGGCTCCCACAGGTGACAACATTGTGAGGTAATAAATGAAGCATTACTTTAATTCTAATAGCCGTCCCTCAAGTGCATCACAGCTCATTGGCTGCAGCCAGAGGAACCAACTCAGGCTGAATGGCTTTTCAGAATAGAGTCTGTCCACAACATGGAACTCTCAATGGCCAAACATAGACTGAGAGAAAAGAAACACATAGACGGATTGGAGGGGCTGGACACTGTGGCACCAGGGCGAGGAGTTGGGATCAAGTGGGGCAGTGGGCAAAATTTGTTAGAAGCTAGCAGACGGGATAACTGGAGATTTCAAAGACAGCTCTCGAATATGGATGTGCACAGACAATGGTCTCATATATTAGCATTTCTTCAGGGTGTGGGTATATTGAGGATTTACGACGGCTGGCGGGTTCGGCCGCGAGGCGCAGCCAGTGACCAACCACACCAGTCGTGTTAAGTCCTCCGGTATACCCACACCCTGGAGGGATAAATTGCTATTATACAATGTCAAATGTTGTTTAATGTTTTTTAAATATTTTCTAACTCACTGAGGTCGATAGTTCGAAAGAGGTGGCATTTTTTTTAATTTACCACGGTGTTTTAGCTAAGCGGCAACAAGAAAATGGCGGTGGTTTCATGAAGTGAAAGTGTCATATTGATACATTGATTGGCATGGGATAAAGTTGGCTGGTACTTTTCCAGTAGTTACACTGGAGGATTTACAACGCTTGGAAAGGTACTAACCAACCAATCAGGTTGCAGGATTTGCCTTATTGAATTTACCACATTGTATAATAGGTGATTTGACCGACACATAAAATCAGCATAATGTACTGCATACTGTACTCTTATGATGGATGTTTTATCTGCACAGTTATATATTTATTGTTAGGGCACTATGATCTTTGAATAGCGCCTTTTATAAATAAAGTTGATTGATTGGATTGGAACGTTGAATCCTGGTTCCTGAAGTATACGCGTATAGTAGTAGTTGGGGATTTTAACCTGGTCAGAGGCGTACACCACCGCTTGTTGTTTCTTACCAGTTTATTGTTACTAACTCTAATAACTCATGTACACATAGTGAACAATGCATGAAAATGTCACTCATAACTGATTAGAAGTAACAGGGAGGATTGAAACGTCCACAGTGTATAATTTCATATTTTAAATATTGTCAGAATGTACTATGGTTTCAAGGTACTATTGCTTAGTAGAGGGAAACAGTTTGTCTTCCCCACCGGAATCTAGTGGACATTTGGAATTTTGTTATACATTACCAATTTGATGGTGGGAGGCCTTCGCAATGTATCACTCTCACTATTAGGGAGATCTACCTCTCACTGTTGTTGGGATTTTGACACACTATATTTGATCTATTCGTATTGTGTACCTATTGTATGTCATGTTCAGTTTGTTAACTAAAGCTGAGTTAAAAAACTACTAGAAACTGAACATGGGTAATAAAGGAAAATGACTAATTAGCTATACAACAGTAAATGATAAATTGCCCAGTACTAATATCTTGCTTAAATTACATGAAAGAAAGCGCGTGTGCCATTGTGTGCTTTCCTTAAATTAATTTATAGCATGCTTGATGTGTGCCTTTTGATCAGTGTATTGATGAACTGAAAATTTGTAATGTATTTTAATGTTTGTAAAATGTTTGTAATGGTTTATTTATTTATTTTTGAAAATCAGATTTACAACCTTTGAGTCAGGGACTTATTTACAAAGGCACCTCGTCGCAGGGAGGGTAGACATGGTTGCAATGTGAGATACAACAGTGGTAACATACAGGTGCAATACAGATAGCAAAAAGAACACAATATAACAGTGGTTTACGGAATAAAGTTACATGCAGTAAATAGCAATCTGATAAAGTATAGCAATAGTAGAAAACCAAACAATAAACCACTACTACCCTACCATCCAAACTGCCCTGTTGTAGGTTAACTGATAATTTTACGTTACAATGTTGTATAAATCTACACCTGTGTTAATGTTACTGTAATGCAACTTTTCTTCTTGAATATGTGTTTATCTTGAAGGACCCCATTGTGAATGAGGCTTGGCTCAGTGGTTAGCATCCTTATAATATTATGTGTTGACCTCTCCTCCAGTCGGAAGGCAGAGCTGCAGGCAGTTTATTCTACAGCAGACTCACAATAGTCATATTATTCTTAATAAAATGTCAGTGACATCGTCAAGTTACCTTGCATTCTAATTGGGGAGCAGTTCAGAAAGTCATGAAGCACAACAGCAATAATACGATAGTGTATTCACTAGCCTCAGCAATAATCAAGTTGTGTCGTAAACAGTAAGTTATGATGGCGTGTGCATTTTAGATTAATGATGCATGCCCCAGAGGCATAGTAAGACACAAGGTTGAAGGCTGAGTGTCCTTACACCCATGGAAGTCATCATTAATCCTTTAATGCACACCCCAGAGTGACTTATTGTGCTTCTAGAATGGCTCATTGTACATAAGGAGGTTTTCTAGCCTCCATAATGAGGTCTGGTTTCTGACCATGTATCGTTAGTATTTTAATGCATGGTCATGTGATGGCTGTCATTCACTGAGGTCTCTGGATTTCTGGTCGCCATCTTATCCATGCCACAATCAGATTATTGCCTCATATAGTGAATCTGCCATCATTATCGCATAAATAAAAATGAAAAGAACATGACTGCTGCAGAGTTTTCATTAAAGGGAAACATTCATGTACAGTGACTGACATAGCTTGAAAGCCCACGAGAAGTTCTTTCAAATGAGGTATTGAGCTCACCTGTAGGTGTAAGTATTCCAGAGATATAGATAACTGAGTCTGTTCAATATTAATACTACCTGCAGCCATTTTAGAATATTGTGATGTCATCGGGGAGCAAACTGTATCTAACTACACTGAGTCAAGCACAGCTTGTTCCTTGCTGACATCACAATGTTACAAATGGCTGCAATGTAGTAACAATATTGAACAGACTTAGTCATCTCTGTCTCGGACTGCTGCCAGCTACAGTATGTCGTTGAAAGAGTTTTCATGAGCTTTAAAACTGATGGCCATTGGCACGCATCATGTCCCCTTAAATGTACTCAGCTCTATCAGAACACTTCACTTTTCTTGCGACTGCCTCTGACTAGCATTTAACTGACACTGCTCCTTGACCTTCAGTAAGACAGGAAACTATTTTTCACCTCTAGATGCCCTCCTGTTTTTCTTATGGTGTATATCCAATATTCTGATATGTTTTGACATTTTTTGTTAAATTAGTAATTATTTTTTGCCTTGAAACTACGCTGAATCCCTCACTCCTCAGTCCTGCTGCTGTCTTTTTCACGTGTTCTGACATTCTATGACATCACTAACATCATTCTAGGCGTTCAGATAAACGACTTAGAATGGTTTCACTGATGTCATGGAATTTCTCAGATATATAAAATGAACGAGTATCATAAAAGGGCTGAGAAATGGAGCCTTTGATTGGCTGTAAGCATTCTATCAGCTTTATGTAGAGCGTAATCATTTGCCGAACAAGGCTTAATACTGTTTAAAACATCTTTGTTATAATAGCAATATGTTTTCCTGGATGGCACTTTGGTGCTGCGGCTCAGGGAGATGTATTTGTCTGGTGCTACCGAGCCAGGTGGCATATTGTGCTCGCGACATATTGGTGTTGACAGAATGATTGTCACACACCGATAGGGTAAACCATTTACAAGTATGTAACCCTCATTACCCAGTCTAGCCCTAGATGGGAAAAGCCTAGTGCTAGCTGGGGCCTGAAATATAGAATCCCGCAGTGCCTAGAAGCACCACACCATCTTTGCTTAGTGCTCTTGCACATCCCACAGATATTGCCACTTTGATGACATCCACATTTTCAAAGGTTTTTTGTGCAACTGTCTGCATTCCTCCCTCATGTATCAGGACCACATCTGGTGACCTCTCCTGATGATGGAGGACAACTAACCACTAAACAGTCCCCTACCACTTGCCTTCTGAGAAAGACGACAGAGATGCAGCCAGTTTGGAACTGGTTGGTGGTCTGTGTAATTTCTATTTCCATATTACTTGCTTTTGGCTTGGTAAAGGAATACATGACTAGGCATTTGTTATGCCTAATGTATCTTACCTGGTATCAAACAAACAAACAAAACAAACAACACGCAAACATAAATAACTAAATAAATAACCTATGATCTGGTGGTGAGTTTCTTCATTAGGCATTTAACTATCCCTGTGACACAGAACTGATCTAGCTGGCAATAGTGAAGGATTACAGCCAGATCACTTCACTGCACTGCTTTCAGAGACTGCTCAGTAATGTGTCTTGTAGAGCATTGACAAACAGCCGAGACGCTTATACACACAATACACACTGGCAATGAGGCAAACCACACCATAAATAAACACAGCTTAATTCACGTATTTTTCTGCATTTTCTACCTTTACTTTAAATTGGTTCTATTATTACCGTTTCTTTCTTCTGTGGGGCGCTCCGCCTCCACACCCTGGGTCCTATGTACTATGTTGCTGCACTTTTATTTATTGTATCCAAGTTCTACCTTTACTTTATATTTGTTATTAATATTTGTTATTATTACCACTGTTTCTTTCTTCTGTGGGGCGCTCTGCCCCACACCCCCAGTCCTTTGCACTATTATTTATTGTTTCCAACTTCTGCATTGCCACACTATTATTACTGTTTGTAATTATTATTCTTTGCTGTCTATGACTCGGGCAAGGACTGGAAGAGTCGTGACTAAGTGGTGTCACTTTAGCCGCAAGCCTGTTACAGTACAACTTTCATGTTTGCTTGTGCAACTGGCTGTGATTGTTCACTATCACCATCTAACCTATAGAAGGAAACAAAGCACCTGTATGTTTGTCTGGTAACTCACTGCTTTCAGATCTCCTTTTCACATTAATTCAGTGTCTGGGCTGATCAATGGGATATGCAGTTACTTCACACAGGGACACTGTCAACCTGTTTTTCATTGTAGTATTTCTAGTTGAAACCCCACATTTTCTGATTGCTTACCTTCTAACATTCACTGATGTTGCTGTTTGTTTTGTCTGTCTCCTTGCTTAGTAGAACTGAAATGCATGGCAGTGTATATTTATAAACAGCCTTGTTTTTGTTTACAATCCTGGATCTGTTCTTACTGCATACTTCCTGAGCATTAGAAACACACCCAAACAATGCAGTCATTAATAAGGCAGCAGCCTCCTAAACTCTCGCTGCATCATGAGGGCTAGACTGTTTTGTGGTTGTTCCCAGTCCAGGAAAGATGCAGTTGGAGTTGATCAAGGAATGTAAACAAACCTGTTTTGGTGTGATAACACCAGTATGTTGGGCAGTCTGTTTTTTACTTTTTAAAGAAAATAAGAGTCAGAATCAAACTACCAGCTACATCAACAATCTTTACAGAATTCTGGCAATCATAAAATATGTTTTTAAACTAGGGGACACTTTGCAACCTAAGGAGGTTGACAGTGTCCCTTTAAACAATTTGTCTTCAGCGTGAGGCAAGACCATAACTCGCTAGTTGCAGTGCTGGAAGCACGTTAAAAAGTTCTGCTCTCTTACAAGTGATGATAAACTGCATGTTCTGAGTCAGACCATTGTCTATTTGATTTATACATCAATTTACTATTTATAACTTTTAGGTCTACTGTTAGTGAAGATTTAATTGTTTCTCTTTGATTTCAACTGCTGGTTTAGTGCTGCACTAAGCTAGTGCTTATTATCGTTATTGGTTCAATATTCCATTGTGATGTACCTACTCTTTAATATCTTGATTGTTGACCTACCTAACAAAAAAATATATATATGGGATATACAGTGGTGAGCTGTCAGATAAATTATTTATCTACACAGAGTGCTGTTTGACCTTGGGTAACCTCCGAGTGGCATAAGCCACGGTGAGGTGTCCAAGGTCAAACAGCACAAGTGTAGATGGTCATTTATCTGACAGCTCATCATTGTATATTTCATTTATGCAATAGGGTGCTTTCTGTCAGTGATGGGAGATTTGCTTTTGATTGCTTATCTTTTTCTGCACATGTTTGTCAAAAAGTGAACAAAAATGCATTTTCTGCTCTTTTGCTAATTACAAAAAATCTATAAGGTATCTATAAATGAAACAACACTTAATTTGTGATAATTTTGTGCTGAACAACTTTCATGCTCACAGTACCACGCTATCTTTTTCGTTTTGAAGTTATTTGCATTTGAATATGGGTAGTACCGCTACTGAGGCCAAACATTCTAAATGAGTTCTGGGTGATTGTGACATTACTACTATATAGATAAATATGGAATACATAATGGACTGCAGTGGAATAACACATTTATCTCCACTAGTGAGTGGTAAGACCCATACCTCACGAGTGGTGTAGCCACAAGTTAGTCATAAAGGTCTTACCACTCATGTGTGGAGATAAATGTGTTGTTCTACTGCAATCCACTATGTGTTTGATATATACCACATCGTTTGTAGTGTTTTTACTGGTGTTATATTTGTTTTAACTTAAACTGCCATTCTTTCCATTGTAAGTTCCTTATCTGGCCCTTTGTTCTCTGTGTTCCATTTACAGACTCTAAGTGGAAATAATATGTTCTAAGTTATATAAATGGTTTTCTAAGTGAAAATAAATATTTATTTCAAAATAACATGATTTATTTACCAATTTATTCACCACTGGTGTGGTATATATTTCATTTATTCAACGGTTGTGAAGATAAATGGATTTACTCAATGGGTTTTGAGCCACTCTATTGCATAAATCATGATATATTGAGGATAGATGCATCATCAACAAAGATATCACCTCTTATGTTATCTTTTTTATCTCTACTGGTGTATAATCAAATGCAGAATGACTTGAATAAAAGTCAAAATACTGTATACAGTTTACCTTAACTCTTAAGTGGGTAGGATAATCTCCTCTTGCCTTTACTGCTTGTGAGTTATGGTTTTGTCCTTCATGTGTGGATATAAACTGCATATATAGCATCCTGAGTCAGGCATTGCAGTATATCCTCTTTGTTTAAAACATGTTTGCCTCATTCCATTCACTGCAATCTTTAGGCAACTCATCTTCTGTGTACTGTATGTGTGTAAATATTATATAATTACTGACAAGGGTTGATTATGTAAGCAATAATACACATCAGAGTGTGTGATTATGGGTCAGTAATCACACACCTCTCCAGGTGTTGTTAGGCACAAAAGTGCTTCCGCGTTGAGTGCCTTTAAACACTTCGAGGGAGGTATGATCACTGACCATAATCACACCCGAAAATGTTTTATTGCACTTATAACATGTAAGAAAAATGATAGCAATTAATTCTTCTTACAAATGTTATAAAGTAAAAGACATCTGGATGGAGAGCCATGAGTAAAATAAATAAAAAAGTTTCTGTTCCAGACCGTGCAGCTCTGTTGATAGCACAGCCCCTCAATGTCCCCAGCACTTCCATCCCCTGGAAGGTAAACTGTAATATAAAATCCTGGTGCCAGCAAAGTCGAGAAGAGTTTGTTCAGTGCGATCTCGAAATTCTACACAGGGACTAGAGTGGATATGAAGTCAAACTGATAGCTTAGGTAATAAGGCTGCCAGTTTGAAAGAAGCGCAGACCTGTAATTATCAGCACATAATTACACAACTGTACTTGTGTTCTAACCAATCAGAATACTTGATTTTTCTTATACGTGTTGTAAAACGTAATATCCAGTACCAGCATTTTTTGTTCTACACACCAGTGTAGAGCAAGTGTATACCAAGGTGTGTATAATGAAGAGTGCATGCCTTCAACTAACAAAACATTTTCATTTTCTCTTCATGGGAGAGTATACTGGTTCCGGAACACATTGTTTAAAAACCAGTAATTATAAAAAATAAAATATGGAAAGTATAGATGCTATTTTTTCATGCATCATTGGTGTGTCACACCACTATAAACCACTCAAGTTTTGTTATTGTAGTTTAAAGCATCCCACACCTCGGTGTGTAAGACAACCTTGTTACACACCACTCCCCATGCATTGTTCAATATAATATAAGGAATAATGTATGGGCACCATATCCCTGTGTTTCCATTGAGGGGTTGAGATACCAACTCATGGACCTCAAGAGCAAAGCTCAAGCCATGCAGATATCTTGACCTCGAGATGGAAACACTGGGCTAATTGTGTATGGTGGCAGGTGCCCATAGTTTATTTGTTGTAATATATCATTTATGGAAAAAAAGAAGTTACATTTAGAACATTTCAATCGGACAAGGTCTCATACCTTGTGTTGGCACTCCACTTGCTGTTGTCAGCTGTCTGCTGAGATTTGAAGTCCGCTCAGTGCAGTTCCATTCCTATCCTGACCCTTCACAGATTTGCGGTAGCAGTTTATTTTAAAAACACAAACAGAATAAAACTGTGAAGTTAGTATAGTTTGGAAACATGGAGCCAACTATGGCAGTCCATGTCCAAACCGCTCGCTGAATCGCTCTGTAACTGGCGCCTCCATGTTTGTTTGTTTGAACAGATCTGTTTGCTGCAATCAGGTTGTGAGGAGTGTAGTGTTGATGATTATTTATTATAGTATGTGCACAATAACTTTTAGATCGCACAAGTTTTAGAACGTGCACAAGTTTTAGAACATGCACAATAAGTTTTAGAACATGCACAAGTTTTAGAATGTGCACAAGTTTTAGAACACACACAAGTTTTAGAACGTGCACAATAAGTTTTAGAACATGCACAAGTTTTAGAATGTGCACAAGTTTTAGAACACGCACAACAAGTTTTAGAACATGCACAAGTTTTAGAATGTGCTCAAGTCTTAGAACGTGCTACAAATTTTACAATGTGCTCAAGATTTAGAAAATGCACAACAAATTTTAGAATGTGCAGAAATTTTAGAACGTGCAAGTTTTAGAACATGTACAACAAGTTTTAGAGCATGCACAAGTTTTAGAACATGCACAAGTAGTTTTAGAATGTGCACAAGTTTTAGAACATGCACAATAAGTTTTAGAATGTGCACAAGTTTTAGAACATGCACAACAACTTTTAGAACTTGCACAACAAGATTTCAGCAGCTACTGGTTTTCATATATAATAAGTCCAAACCATATACTATATTTATTTAATATTTGATAACAAAGGGGTCCATGAGCAGCAGCCCCTGTTTTCCAGGGTGACCTGGAGAGATAAAATACAGTACAATGATACAGTAAATACCTGATACACAATATGACAAACATATCGTGCAAAGTATTTAGGGACCCTTATTAAAGCATGTACAGTTGTACAGTTGCTTGGTACAGCCTGAGTAAGTATTTGAATTCAAATGAGCTGCAGATCTTCATGCTAACAGGTTTATTAGCAGTAGCGAGTTTCAGAGTTTGACAGCCTGCCTGAAAGGAAAAGGTACTCGATCTAAGCAGGTACCCCTCAGGGGAAGAACCAGCGCTGGTTCGAGGGAGGAGCATTGTTTGGTCTGTGACCTTTGTACAAACATTTGTTCCAGGAAGAATGAAGTAATTTTCTGATATAACATTGCACACCATGTTACCCATGAGCTACCTGTGGCAGTGGTGTAAAGGGCATACAATTCAGGGCTGAGTGAGTGCGATATTAGTCTCCAGGTCAAAGTGACAGATTTTGTTGTACAGCACTATGATGCTTGTGATTGCATTGAGAAGGGCAGCAGACTAGATTAAGATATCATAATCAATGGAGGGAACAGAAATGTTTTTCCATAAAGATATTTATTGGAATTTTTTTTTTTGCAAAGTAGACATGCAGCGTATACATCCAGGTAACATAGAGGTCTTAAAACGTAAAAAATCATAACAGTGGTTCACCTGCAGAGCATCTTCAGCATAAAACAGAGTCAACAGTAAATGTACGTTAAGTTGATACAACCACTTTCAGAAACAATACTTCATGCTGTAAGAATAAAACGATAAGACAGTGCCTATAGTGTTGGAGTTATGGGGGCTTGCCAGGGCTTGGCCCCTAACTCTGAAGTGAGCCCTGTAGCTTATACATTACAGCCATTAATTTATCATGGGAATGGGGACTCAATTTAAAGATAAGGCCCTCATGGGCCCCCCAGCTCATAAAGTGTGATTTAAACACTGTTACTAACATTGATCGACAGCGTCTAACATTTCTGTTAGAATACTGTCACTGAGAACCAGAAGCTAAACAGTTACATGTTTCAATATAAGGAAAATAGCAGGACAAGAGGATACAGCATGAGATTAGAGGGAGGCCGATTAAGGGGGAATGTAAGGAAGTTCTTTTTCACAGAAAGGGTGGTGGATGCATGGAATGGCCTACCTCAGGAAGTGGTGGTTATGAATACAGTGCAGGGCTTCAAACAGGTGTGGGATAGGCATAAAGGAGCAGTACAGATGAGTATGAGTATGAATAGATAGGCCATTTACAGAGCAAGGCCGATGGCACATTCATAAGGTAGAAAACGAAATGGACAGACTAGATGGGCCTTGTGGTCCTTATCTGCTGTCAACTTCTATGTTTCTATATTTATTCATAACAAGTTGAGCAGTTGGGCCATGCAAAGCATTCATACAGGGCACTTGGGTAGCAGCACTAGTATATCTAAATGGTATTGTTGGGGTGGGGACTGGGAGAAGTTGTGTAGCAGTCTTCCTTGAGTTAAGGCTACTGTTCTGTCACCATATAGCGCTTGATAAGGTATGTTCAATAAAAGCCTGCTTTGGTAAACCTGTTACTATGTATGTGTCTGAACAGCTGATTAATACTCCCCTGCAGTGGCTGTCTGAAGGGAGAAATGATGGGAGGCTGGGAAAAGCTGTGGAGTGTCTCTCACTTACAGGAGGCCACCGCAGGGGCACCCCTCCGCACCCTATCCACCTGCATGCCTTACTATGTGGGTGGCCAGGATGGGGGCAGGCAAGGTGGCTGGAGCAGGCATGCGCCCTGTCCACAGAGGAATTTCCATGGTGCAGATGGCTGGCAGAGGAGGCGAGGCCACACCACCCTAGGGGCTGTAGTAGCACTTACATGCCCCTCCACCCAGCCTCTAGACCTCCCATGGAGCCTGATCAATGAGCGGATTGCTGGCACCGAGCCCTCCGAGTCACTAGGAGGGCTGGAAGGCCATACCACCAGGTCGGCCAGTGCAATTGAAAGACAATCATTTCCCATTAGTCTCTGCACCATGCAAGGCAGGGATCCACTGGCTGTCCAGCACGGGCATCTGATTAGATGCCCATGGTCCAACCCTCTGGCCACCCCTACTGCCCCCTGCCCTAGCGTGTCTCCACACCAGTGGACTGAAGGGAGCAGGAGTTGTGGATGCTAGCAGTGGGATAATGCACCCCAGACGCATGCAAGTCATGTGTATCTGGGATGCCTATGAGGATCGATCCCAAAGCAGAAAATAAACCAAATTTATCTCCCCAACATGCCGCCACGCCAAATGAAGACAAATGTTCGTTGTGTTCTAGGTCTAAACAGATTTGCAGTGACTCAGACCTTCTGCTGCATTCCCCACAAGGTGGAAGAAAGCGGGCTGCCAATTTGAAATGTTATTAGCGATAGTTACACACTTTCCTCGGGGTTTAACACGAGGATAAGGTCATGCATTATCACTGACTTTGATGGATCTAAGCTCAGAGTTACCAGTTTGTGAGTGATTTTGAACCGACCCCCACCCTCATTAGGTTTGAGAGAAAGAGAGTGATTCCCTTTGCAAATGATTACCTTAATTGCAGTAATTTACCAGCAATTATCCCGTATTATTTCCTAGTTACTTGAAAGCCTGTATCTGTCTGGGTAATGAGACACTTTGCAGCCTCAGATTCAGATGAGTTCATCCCAATTTAATCTTTATGCAAAGAATTACTGTGGGTTACGCCTAACAGACACTTGTGCAATGCAGTTTGTTAGTTTCAACAGTATTACTCAACAGACATTCAGTATACTGTAACCGAACCAAATGGCTTGCACTGTCATTTTGAGACTGTATGAAGTCATGTGTTCCCATTATTTTAACATCTTTTTCAAGACCACTGAAGTCTGTTTTTTTAAAGTTATTTTAGCAGGATTTCGTTGCTTCTGACACTCTCTGCCCCGCTCCCCGACCCTCTAAGTAGTTGGGTTTGACACGGAAATAGAGGCGATTGTGGTGCAGAACCCATTTTTTATTTCACTTTAGTCTTTGGTAACGGGTAAAGCCCACCAGGCACAAGTGCCTGTTTCAGGGGCGACCTGGGGCGCTGGGCAGTTAAGTGACTTGCTCAGAGTCACACAGTATGCAAGTGGAGGTTGTGAGACTCAAACCCAGGTCTGGTCTGCTGGATGTACCAAGCTCGTTCACAGCGTGCCGGGGTGCTTTACCGGTATGGTTTACATGCTGTGAGTGGAACACGAGAATAAAGGATAGGGTGCCTGTGTGTTGTTTTCTTTTATCATGTCCCTCTTTTTTTTAAACAAATTGTTTTCAAAACTGACTTGAACATGGAATTAAATTTTGTGTTTGACACTATTGCTCCTCCCATACACACGTTAGATTGAAAGGGTCACAACTGCTCTGTGTGTGTGTGTGTGTGTGTGTGTGTGTGTGTGTGTGTGTGGAGGGAGGAGGGCTGGTGGGCTGACTGTGTCTCATTAAAACATAGTTAATATGCAGAAGAAATGACCTGAACTGCAGAATTCTAAATGGCAAATAACAATCCTATGCCACGTCTGGAAATCTGGTGTGGCTATGTCCCCCCTTCATCCATTCCATAATAAACTTTCCGAGCTGGAGTTCAGATCAGTTTGAATTTAATCCAGAAAAGGTTTGAAAAGCTTCTGGTTTTCAAAACTCTCAAACAAGTACTTTACACAGCCTTTGCATAAAACAGGATATACAAATATACAACTATCCTAATATCCATACGAACTATTAGTTTTGTTTACAGTTGTTTACGCAAGGTATCCCAGTGGAGATGTAGTATCTGGTTTTCAGTGGGGTGCTGCCGTTACTGAATTTACATGGGGTGGACCGAGGCATTGGGAGGTTAATTGACCTGCTCAGGGTCACACGGGGAGTATGTGACTTTGGTGAGAGTTGAACCTGGATCTTCCATTTCCCAGCCCTGTGCTCTAGCACCAGACTACACTACCAGTGTTTTGAAGGGAGAGTTCCAGTTGAAAATGTTAGAACTGGTGGTCAGTTACAATAGGGTTTATATATTATTTTATGCTCCCCTACCCCAGGTTGGGCCAAGCTTCCAGTCAGACTCCTCTCCTCTCCCACTCTGATGGAGCAGAAAGGTGCCTCAGGTCTCCTTGTGCTGCAGTTCTTCCTTCATCTCAGTGGCTGTCCTGCCCCTTTCACGACAGACCTTACACTTCCAGGATCCAAAGTCGGGATAGGGAATCCCAGGAAAGTCACAGCCCAAACCCATTTTTCCCTCGAAGCCCTCCTTATGTGGAGTCACCCCTCGCCACTCCTGACACCAACTGTAGATGAGTTGGCATTATGTTTGTCACCTGCAATCTCCTAACCTAACCCACACAGGCAATACTGGATGAGTAAGGACCCCTCATGCGTGAGCAAAAACTCACAGCATTACGGCTTGACGGCTTTTTCAATGTTGTGCACACAACCTCTCTCAGAAAACTCGCATGCAATGACACGTGCAACCACGACATGCTAACGAAAATCTATTTATTGCACACAATAATACAAAATACAGTACTGCAAAATCTGTGAACAAGAAAGAAGGGTGTTTATATTGCTAAAAAGCGTGAAAAGCATGAAAGTCAGTACGATTGAAGTCGTATGGATTGCACAATTATTGTGACCTTTTCATCTTGCACATTATTTGTACAACACTCTCAGCTTCTGGCTACCTGGCTACTAACTAACACTAACTTCACAAATTCATTGAAATAGAAAGGCTTGCACTGTGCATCCCCTGCATTTCAGTTTCAGCATGTGAACAATATTTTACGACAGCACTGTGTTTTATTTTCCTGTATTTGGGGGCTCTGCCCTCCCACCTATGCATTTCTGTTTCAGCAATTGCTCGATATTTTGTACTGCAGCACTGTGCTTTTTGTTTTATTTTTCTGTATTTGGGGCTCCGCCACACCCTCCATTATGCATTTGTACCACCTGTGTTTGTTTAATTTGTATCCAGCATTATTGATTTAGTTTCTGTTCTATTACTACTGTTGATCTACTTTTTGATATATGGCGCTGGGTGGGCATGTACTGATCGACGGTAGGGGACCTTCGATGTGGCGGTGGGCGAGCAACAGCCTGCAACTATGGCAAAGTGCCATAATTATCCTCGCTCAAGAGGGGTCCTTAATCATCTGGTATTACCACCCATACCCCAAGGCAGAGGTGGGCGAGACAGACTGCCTCAAGCCTGACTCAAGCTTCGTTTGCTGCTCGGATCGGCTTGATCTCTATAAACAATTGAGAGCCAAGGTCAAGCCGAGCAATTTATGGTCAAAGTAAGCATTTTGTCAGCCTGAACAGCTAGTGCTAGTGTCCGAAATGTTCAGCTCCTATGTAGGGAACAACCTACAGTAGCCAGGGCCTCGGCTCGTGTTTTGGCTTATAGAGTCAAGCCAGACCCCGGCTTGGCTGTGGCTTGGCTCAGGGTGAAAAATTCGGCTTGCCCATCTTACCCAAGGTTGGTGAATGCTGTGTCTCATACACCACAACTTCAACACCGCTGGCCCTTTGACAGGAGTTTGGGTCCAGATACAAACCCACGTGTTTGTAGAGTACAGTGTGGTACCCTCCCCCTAGTGCTGCCTGGCCAGATGTGCGTTTATCATTTCTTAACTATTCACCCATCTATGATATACTGTGTAAACTCATGTGTAAGTCTAGTTTTCGATGCTGAAAATAGGCCCTAAGAAAGGGACTTGACTCATCTGTGAGGTCGACCTATCTGCAGACTTTACAGTGGTAAATCATTTTTGCAACAGTGCAACCTAATTTTGTGCCCAGATCTGGCCAGAAAGACAGATTCTGTGCTGGATGTTGAACAGATTTTCCATTTTGGGCAGCAAAATAATGCGCTTTAATTTTTACTAAAGTTAACAAGATAAAGGGCGTTCAACTTATATGCAGTTCTGATCACTGGGTGGGATCTACCCCAAGTTCCTGGTGTGGGGTAGGGTGGGCAAGCCAGGAATTTTCCACCTGAGCCAAGCCACAGCCAAGCCAGGGGTCTAGCTTGACTCTCGAGCAAAACACGAACCATATTTATTTTATTTATTTATTTATTGAAAGAAATCGGAATTACAATCCTTTGAATCATAGACTCAATTGCAAAGGCTCCACATCAGCATAAAAGGAAAAGGAAACTACACAAAGTAACACCGTAAAGTACAGGACTTAAACATTTGGTACAGAACTTAACATTTTACATAGTACTAAACTTTAACATTTGGAACAATTTAAACATTTGGCACAGTGTACAATGACGGGTTTTGTCAGCAGGGATCATTAAAAAGGTCCGGGTCAACACTTAAGTACATATGACAGTAATTCAGTTGCGGAGGGTCTTACAAAATAGGCCCAGAGTCATGATATATTTACATTGAGATTTGAGGAACCAGAGCTTGGGAAAATAGGAGAACAAGTCCCTGTGCCGGAGCCATCTTATTGCTGTAGCGCTGGAACCTGCTTTTAACATGGTTTTGTTTAGCGTGATACAACCCAAACAAAGTTATATACAGTCACATGTTGCAGAGTTGAAGAGGGACTTGAGACCAGCTTTAAACTGACCCAGACTGGATGTATGGGAGATTGTGGATGGTAGGTTGTTTAGCCACAAGGGGCACAATAACGGAAAGACCGTTGCCCAGGGAGGTTCTACAGTGGAGTACTAGTAGGGAGGAGGGATTTGCCAAGTGCCTTGGTGCCCTCCTGAGAGAGGCTGTTTGAATAAGAGGGTGGAGGCCTCTCGGTGCTTGTTTGTGTAGTATCTTTTTGCTAGAAGACAGGTGTGATACTTAACCCTATCTTGGAAGTTTAGCCAGCCAGTAACTTTGTAAAGCTCACAAGTATTGATTAGCCTGTTGTAATTTGAGACCAGACGACAAGCTTTGTTGAGGGCAAGGTTGATGCTGCGTGAGGGCAGTAAGGTCAGCAGACCCATAAATTACTATGCCATAGTCCACCAGGGGTAGTATTGAGGACACTGCTAGATGCATTGCCTGTGGGGAATGCTGTTCCTATGTCTGTATAGGATCCCCAGCCTGGTGTTAACAGAGGAGGATACTTGTTGAATGGAGCGTGATATGTGAGGAGGTGTCCAGCATGACTCCCAGGTATTTGAAGCAGCAGACCTGCTCCAGTGCAATGCCACAGGAGTTAGAGATGATTAGTGGTGTATTACAGAGCGGGTTCTGGTGGTGGGTGAAAATCATCAATTTAGTCTTCTTATAGTTAAGTACTAGGCGGTGTTCAGAGAACCAGGTTTCGAGCTCTCCAAAGAAGCCCTGCAAGGCAGATTGTAGTGCATGAGATGGTGATGTTTCCAAAAGACAACAGCATCATCAGCATAGAGCAGTAACTTACCACTACAGGATTGGGGAGGGAGTTCAGAAAGAGGGTAAAAGCAATGGGCCTATAATGGACCCTTGTTGGACCCCTGTTTGGACTGGCTGACCGGAAGATAAGTTTTCATTAATTTTTACCTGTTGGGTCCTGCCTGTGAGATGGTCTTTGAGCCAGGAGGTAGCTCTCTGGGGAGATATTCAGTGATGGTAGGGAGTGGAGAAGAAGCGCGTGACTGACCGTATCAAAAGCTTTGGTCAGATCGAGTATAGAGAGCCCCCACTACTGAGCCTTGATCCAGGGCCTCATGTATATATGAGGTAAATTTGACAAGGGCAGTGGAGGTGCTGTGACCCTCTGAAACCCATGTTGTTCATGGCTGAGCAGATTGTATTTGGTCAGGTAGTCAGTGAGCTGATCAGCCACTATTTTTTAAGGGCCTTTGTGGGGGCAGGATGGATATTGGCCTATAGTTGCTAGTGGAGTGGGGTCACCACTCTTCAATATGGGAGTTATAACAGCTCTTTTCCTATACTATAGGATAGGCAGGTTTGTGGCTCGGGCCCCTTGAGAGAACTCCACTGTCGAGTCCTTCAGTCCTAGCTTGGCCCACCCTACCTTGGGGTAGAGGTGGGCAAGTTGGGAATTTTCACCCTGAGCTAGCCACAGCCAAGCCAGGGGTCTGGCTTGACTCTCTATGAGCTAAAACACGAACCATATACTATAGGATAGGATAGGCAGGTTTGTAGCTCAGGCCCCTTTGAGAGAACACCATTGTCGAATACTTCAGTCCCTAGCTTGGCCCACCCTAGATGGTAGGCTAAACTACTCATCTCTATGCCTAGCTTAGAAGCTAAGGCTGCCCAGTGCACCCCAAGCCTTCCTCACCTCTTGTTGCCCAAACTAAGTACCCTGCCTCTAAGGTCTTCCAGTAGACAGCTCTTAATAATACCCAGGTCGTCTCAACCCTAGGGTCCAGAGCATTCTCCCACTTCATCCCCCTCCCGGAACACTCACCCTACCACCTTACAGGAACATACGTCACTGGGTGGATTCAAAAAGGCCTAAAAGCCTACCTGCTAGTGCTCAACCAGTGCAATTGTTACCGCTGACTTCCATTCAGGAGAGCTTGCAGTTGTCTCTTGACCGTGCTCTTAAGAATCTACCTCCTGTCATGTTACATGATATATATGTATGTATATATATATATATATATATATATATGTTATATAATGGAAAATGTCTATCTGTCTAAGTCTCAACTTTGTAATTAACCCATGTGGGTGCTCTGACAGATGTACGCCTCGGTATGTCAAATGAAGGATTTTATGTTATATTTGGAATTGTGTCTGTTTGTCTCATTGCCAGTCTTGTACCCAAAGTTCGAATGTAACTGTCTGTCCCTGGCATTTACATATCCCACTATGCTAGCCCCTCATTTACCCTGTAATTCTCTATATGTATGCAACTAATCCTGGTCGCCCCTAAAAAGGGCCTGTATTGGTCCCAGACGGCCTACCCGGTCACCAAAATGAAATAAATGAATAACTCAGCATGAGGTTGACTTATAGGTGAGTACATAGGGCAATGGCAGCAATGTATCAGCTTGTAAAAACCTAAATTCTAATAACTTTAAAGATCCTCTGACAGAAGCGCATAAAACTTTGAAAAATATAATATGCAAACAAAATGTAACTTGTAATTCAGTGATTTCCTGTTTTACTATCCCTTTATGCTTTATTAAGAAGGACACTTACATACTAACATACTAAAATGCCAGCAGAATAGCCTAACGGTCTTTCATGTCTGCTCGTTTGGTCAGCCTCCACCCTGGGAGCTGACCTTGCTGCCTCCCTCGCCCTCTCTGGCTTCTGCCTTCCCAGTCCCGGATATTCTCGCTGCACTGGTTTTGCTTCCAAAACCCTTCCCTATACCTGTCCCACCCCTCTTGAACCCCTCCATCATTTCTGCCTCCACCAGCCCCTGGGCAGCGCATTCCATGGCTCCACCACCCTCTCAGTGAAGTAGCACCTCCTCCTTTCTCCCTGAATCTCCCCCTCCAGCTTCCACCCATGCCTCTAGTTGCCCCCCTTCCTTCAGAGCACCCTCACTGCTCCTCTCCTATTTACCCCTTCATGTACCTGAAGACCTCCATCATGTCCCCCTGGTTCCTTCTCTCTTCCAATGTGTACATATTTAGCTCTTTGAGCCTCTCCCATAGGTCCTATCCCCAAGCCCTAAATCATTTTGGTTGCCCTCCTCTGGACCCTCTCCAGGAGTTCAATGTCCCTCTTTAAAGTGGCCTTCAAAACTGCACGCAGTACTTGAGGTCGGCCTCACCAAGCAGTTATACAGTGGAGTATCACTTCCCTCATTTTGGAGGTGAGACCCTAGCGGTGCATCAAGCATCCTGTTGGCCTTTGCTGCTGCCCTCCTACAAGTCTCTGAGTTGTTCATCTTGACATCCACCACCACCCCAGGTCCCTCTCAGCCATCGAGACTTGTAGCATTTCCCCCCTAGGGTGTACACGTGGCCGGGTTTCTGGCTCCCAGGTGCAGTACCTTGCATTTTCCTGCATTGAACCTCAGCTTCCGCTTTCTAGACCACCTTTCCAGAGCCTCCAGGTCCCCTGTAGGGCCACCTCCCTCCTCCCCATCCACCACCGTCTCCAGTTTTGAGTCACCTGCAAAGAGACTCATCTCCTCCTAATACCCTTCCTTATGTCAGAGATGTAGGCATTGAATAGGAGGGCCCAAGGACCGATCCCTGAGGGACTCACTAATGACCCTCCTTGGGGATGAGACTATTTCTCCAACCATGACCCTCTGGGTGCAGTTCTGGAGCCAATTTCTTATCCATCTGATCATCTGGTTCCCCACCCCATTTCTCCCAGATTATCCAACAGGCCCCCATGAGGAACAGAGTCAAACGCCTTGCTGAAGTCAAGAAAGAAGGCGTCCACTGGTCTACCCAGGTCCAAGGCACTCATCACCCAGTCATAGAACTTCACAAGGTTTGTCTTACATGATTTCCCGGGATGAATCCATGCTGTCTATCGTCCAGGCACCCCACTTTTCCAGGTCCCCCAGTCTCTCCTTGACAATGCCCTCCATCACCTTGCCCACCACCGATGTCAGGCTGATGGGCCTGTAGTTCCTGCCACCTCCCCTGATCCCCTTGTGGATAGGCACTATATGCACCACCTACCAGTCCTGGGGCACCCACCCTGTCCTCAGAGAGTGCTGAAGAGCTCCACCAGGGGTTTCACCAGGACATCCGCCAGTTCCTTCAGCACTCTGGGATGTAATTTATTTGGCCTGGTGCTTTCTCCATCTTAAGAGACCTGAGGGCTTCCCTCACTCTCTCTCTGCCATGATTTCCACCTCCGCTACCTCATCCCCTGCTTTGCCTTCCCCCACCTGCCAGTGATGCCCCTCCTCCCAGACCCACCAATCAGTAAGTGCCCCCCATCTTAGTTTTACCATCTCCTCCCATGTATGATGCAGCCTCCCCATTAAATGAAAAGAGAAACTCTGTCAGCTGGTCTTCACCAGCTCCTGCTGCTGTCTACAAGTGATTGCATCACTAGTGTCAGTGGCTCAGCAGGTTGCACACTTGCCTCTGAGGCTGGATGATCAGAAGGTTGTGGTTTCTAGCCCACACCAGGAACTTAGGGTAGATCCCAATACTTGCACAGTAGTGCAGCATGAGGAAGGTGCAGCACTCCATAGGGGCTGCCTTTCAGATGAGACATTAAAATGAGGTTCCATCTGCCTATTCTCGTAGTTGTTTGGCTAGATTTCCCTGACTCACTAACAATACCACCAACTAGTTCAGTGTGTCTGGAGGAACTATTCTTCAGAAGAAAAGCTGCTCAAGAACAAAGGGACGTGCTGGAGGGGGTAGATGCAAGAGATATGAGGAAGTATTTCTTCAAAGAAAGAGTGGTGGATTCCTGGAACAGCCTTCCAGCAGATGTGCCTGGGGCAAAACAGCGTTGGGGTTCAAGAATGCATGGGATAAGCACAAGAGAATCACAGTGGAAAGGAAGGGGGCAGGGAGAAGCAGCTGTAGATCAGGCATGGTCTGATGTAAAAGTGCAGGTAGGGAGAATTGGGCAGACTGGATGGGCCAAGCAGTCCTTATCTGCCGTCAAATTCTGTTTGTATGTTTTCAGCACCTCGTTATCTTCTCCTCTCTCTCCAGGACAAGGCTGAAAGTAGGCAGAACTGCCTAGCCCTTCTTTCGGGTAAAAAATCATAATCCTTTCAGCAAGGACCAGTTGTGATGTCAGAAGCAGGGATTAGGATTTATTTATTTCAAATGTTTTACTGGGAAAGATATACTGAGCCAATTACAGCTCGTACCTGGATGCAGCCAGGGCAGGTGTATGGAGGATAGTACAAAGGGAGAAAAATACATAGAAGATTAACAGATATATATATATATATATATATATATATATATATATATGCATAAACTATAGTCTAGACAAGCAATACAGTACATCAAAAGGGCGGATTAATGAAACATGCAGCAAGATGCATGCAGTAAATAAGAACTGAGCTTGGGGGAGGGCAAGAGAAATGACCCCAAAGGGTATAATGGAGAGAGAGCAAATATGGCTGGGCCATTAAGTGTAGGGTGAGGGTCACCTCAGGGGTCAGGAGCGGTTGCTGGTGGGAGTACTAAAGTCACGAAGAAGAGCGTGAGGAGAAGGAGAAGAGGCAGAGTGGATAGATGATGTCAGCCATAGGTGAGCAGCGGAGCCGCGGAGACCACGTGATAGAATCATATTTTCATGTGAATGTAATAGAAAATAAGGGAGGGTTTAAATCCGGTAAATATCTGAATTATAAGTTGAATTCTGTTTAACTTTTATATTTTTCAAAATGTTTTCCTGTTGTGTCTGAGGAATTTTAAATAGGATGGGAGAAAGCGGTTCTGGTAAGTTCAGAACCACCCGGCACCTATGCCAGTTTCTGTAAAAGAAGATTAAGAATAGAAGCTTCACACCTTGTTTTAGTGAACACCAATTTCTTTATCCACCTCACAATGCGTCCAAACATTTTGTGGCTGGGCGACTTAGAAACATAGAAACATAGGCGTTGATGGCAGATAAGAACCACTTGGGCCACCTAGTCTTCCTATTTCCCTACACAGGATAAGCTGCAGATCCTAGTTAACCAACAGCCTATTTCTTCCTACCCCCACAAGAATTGCTTTATGTCTGTCCCATGCATTCTTGAATTCTCCCACAGTTTTAGACCCCACAACCTCCTCAGGAAGGTTGTTCCGTATGTCCACCACCCTCTCTGTGAAAAAATACTTCCTCACACTGCCCTGAGTCGGCCCACCTCTATCTTCAGATTGTATCCCTTGTTCTTGCACATCTCTTTTCTGAAAGATGCTACCCTCTTGGACTTTGTTGATTCCACTGAGGTACTTAAAGTTTCTATCATGTCCCCTCTCCCTCCTTTCCTCAAGGGTATACATATTAAGTTCCTTTAGTCTCTCCTCATATGGCTTCTCTTGCAGACCCTGCACCATTTTGGTTGCCCTCCTCCGGACTGCCTCTATCCTGTCTATGTCCTTGCAGAGAAGGGGTCTCCAGAACTGGTCGCAGCATTCAGATGGGGTCTCACCAACTGTCTGTACAGAGGGATAACAACTTCCTGTTTTCTGCTGGTGATGCCTTTCCTATACATCCCAGTATTCCCACATCCATCCCTACTGCCTTCTCACATTACTTGCCAACCTTAAGGTCATCTGATATGATTACCCCCGGTCCTTTTCCATTTTTTGTTGTTGTTACTACCTACCCCCATTGTGTACTCTTTCCCTGGATTTTTGTTTCCCAGGTGCATTATTTTGCACTTCTTTGCATTGAATTCAAGCTACCATACTTGACCATTCCTCCAACTTTGCCAAGTCCCTTCTCATCCTTTTCATGCCTCCTTGTGTATCAACCCTGTTGCAGATCTTTGTGTCATCTGCAAAGAGGCATACTTTTCCTTCAGTCCCTCTGCAATGCCACTTATAAAGACATTAAAAGGAATGGACCCAGTACTGAACTATGCGGTACACCACTAGTAACCCCCTTTCTTCAGAGTGGACTCTGTTTACAATTACCTTCTGTGTCCTGTTGTCCAGCCAATGTTTTACCCAGGCTACCACCCTGGTATCCACTCCCAGGCTGGCTAATTTGATTATTAATCTTTGTGTGGGATTGTGTCAGGAGCGGTGGTAAAGAGTGTTTTCTTAATCTTCTGCATAGTGGATGACACTGTTCTGAAGCTGCTCCTCCAAACTACAACAGGTCCAGAGGATTCAAGCACCCAGCAGTAGGAAACAGCCATGCTGAGTCCCAGATGCTGCTCGGATTGATTTATTTCGAGGCGGACACTTGCCACATTCAAATGCAGATGAAACAGCATACAACATACCAAAAGTTCAAGCCTGGTGCTAGTGCATCTAAAAACTCAAACCCAGCAGTGGCAAAGAAATAAACAAGATGGCTGACTGTTGCCAAAAAGTCTTCCGGGGCGTGTCCTCTGAACTATATCTTCATTCCTGCCACATTGAGGCAGGGGACGTCCTAAATTTCCTTGAATTTTCTGTAAACAAACCTTATCAGATCCTTTTTCAGGGTGTGAAAAGGTGTGAGTCATTTTAAAACATTGGCTTTGGAGCTTACCATACCCCCCAGCAGGTCTTTATCTAGCAAGACTCAGAGGTTAAATTGTAAATGTTTAGGAGGTGGAATGATCATCTCTACATTTGTAGAGGTGGAACTATCCTTCCTAGGAGGTGAAATTCTCCATAGTAGTCAATGAAGAAGGGTGTCAGAGGAGGCAGAACTGTGCTCCTGTGAGTTCCTGCCTAATTTTACCCCAAGTAAGAAGGCATATGGTGGTACAAAGGCCTGAAAGGAGTACCATTCAAGTTGGTTTTGCATTGTTTTCCATTTACTGACCATTGGTTGGGGGCAATGATGGTTTAAACAGTTTCTGTGCTTTTAATGACCACGATACTAAAAGTTCTAATAAGGCCATCAGAACCTGCTTTCAGAAACAGAATTTGTTGGCAGAAAAGGATCACTAGCCCACCAGTCTGCCCAGATGGTCCCTGCCTAGTCTGTCTCAAAGACTCGAACTGATCTCCAACGACCTCTCTCCTCTCTGCCTGTTTACTAATATTCCCTTTGTCTCTCCCACACGTGCTTGAAGCCTTCTACTGTTTTCGCCTCAACCACTTCTGCCGACATTCTATTCCAGGCATCTGCCACTCTTTCAGTGAAGTAGTGCTTCCTCATTTGCGTTATCTGAACACATTAGAACCTCAGAACTTGTGATCCCTAATACTGCTTGGAAGGTGTATTTGCATTTCTTTGGTAAGTACTGCCTGCCAGATATCGTGTACATGTCTTGAAACCATGTTGCTCCTGTCCTGTTCATTCATTCGTCTAACACTGCACACTGATGGAACAACCTAGAGCTACATGAAGTGGGATTTCCTGTGCACACAGATCATCGTTACTTCATTTGAATGAAAAACTCGGAGTGCTGAGCTGTTGATCCCAGTTACAAACAGCCATTATGTTAAAATGAAACGAGGGCTACCTAATGCATGTTAATGAAGTGTCCTGTTTTACTCTGTAAAGTTACACGTTTTGAATGCAAGTCAGACAGGAAACCAAATCGCATTTAGGATTCACTTCTGGGACACTAGCTTTATGAAATCTTTTGTCCACTTGCTGGGCCACACTTCCTGCGATGGAGGAAACCCGTGGAAAATCACAGTTGCAGCATGCACATTCCAAAAGTTGGGAATACAGAACATCATGGAAGTCAGTGGAATTTTGCAGCCACCCCAAATGTATGGACTCTTACAGAATTTAAATTTACATAATTTGTGGTAATTCAAATTAAAGCAGCAGTGCATGATAGCAGTGGAAACTGTGACCAATCCTTTTTATTCTAATTTAGAAAGTGCCTTATCTCAGACTTGCTGATACCTGTTATCCCCATTCTGAGTCTGCTTTATCACTTTTATTTACTACTGAAATAATGAAAAGCTCTCCTTATAATATGGCTCAGACCAAGTTTTTATCAGTATTCTCAGCTGTTTTGAACACCTGTTGTTTGAGATCACTTTCACGTGACTATAATGAACTGGCATGTAGCAGACACTGCTTCCGGCCTTATGGGACAACTGTTGCACAGAAACAGCTGATAAAAGTAATGAAATCCTGGTCCAAGCCAGATTAAATGGAACATTGCTTTTATTATTTCAGGTGTGAAAACGTGCTAAAGCAGAATCAAAATTGGAAAAGCAGGGTAACATACAAGTCTGGAGATAAGGGTAATCTAAAATAGAATAAAAAAATTGGTAAAAATTTCCCACTATATTGCACTGCTGCTTTAAGTCAATTCAAAATGTTTGTTTATTAAAATATATAAACATGGATGATAACAGGTGATTTGAGCACACAACTGGTTTTCAGTAACATCTAATTAGTAAAGAGTTGTTACAGCAATAAACAGCACTATACAGCACACATGTGAACCTCGGATAACACCGATTCCCATGACACATACACATATCTTGTTCCTGCTCCACAGAAATAGTGGTTTCTGTGTTGATATTCCATAGAAGCAGAACCCTGACTGATAGCTTTTGTTTGTCCCAACAAATTTTGTTTGTAAGCAACTGAGATGAGACAAAACCAAATGCCTAAAAAGTTAAACGTTTAAGAAGAAATTCTCCTTATGTCACCTGCGGAAGTGTCAACCTGTCTGCAGGTGTTGCAGCAAGAGCCAACACTGAAGCTGAGCCCAGGGCAGTTATTTCACTTGCTCTACAATGGAGGCAGTATAACATAGTGGTTAAGAGCCCTGATTTTCAAACCTGGGGAACTGGGTTTGAATCTCACAACCACCACTTGCATAATGTGCAACCATGAGCAAGCCATTTAACTTCCCTGTACTCCCAGGCTGCACTGAAAACAAGTCTTGGGTTAGTGTGTCTTTCCTGGCTAAAAATTGTAAAATAAAATGGGTAGGGAATTTCCTGCTCTCTGATTGGATGAGACAGTTGACAGCAATAACTTTGTTACTATAACCAATGGAGAAAAAAGTCCCAGTGCCAACCTTGTCACATTATCCAAAATATTCATGTGCCCCTCTAAGAATTTAAAGGAGAATTGTGCTAAACCTGTAAGTCATTTTTCCTGTAGAAACTGATCCAGTTCTGTTGCTGTTCCATTGCTATTGACCGACTTGGCCCACATACTCTGGTCCTGCCCAAGAGACAGAGACTGTGGAATGGAGTCTGTTCGATGTCCTCAAGGTGTTACAGAAACCAATTGCTCAGTGGCCCAGGTTTTTTATTCTGGGGATCAGAGTGGACATGCCATCACTGTCCCAGCTTGAATACAGATGGTTGGCACTGCTTGCCATAGAAACCAAGCAGGCCCTGCTGTGTAAATGGTGCACACCTTCCATCCTCTCCTAGGTGAGGTGATGGCCTCTCTTTCATCCTGGCAACACTGGACAGGCTCACTCATCTTTGTATTTATTAATTGGCCAAGTTCCAGAAATGCTGGACCCCCTACCTACAATATGCCAACCTCCCTGAAGAAGTGGGATGAACCTTGCCAGATGGCTGGACCAGCTGGATCTCCTCCTTCACTCCTTCACTCTCCCTCTATCAATGCATTGATAGAAGGAAGGTGGCGCACTCTGCCCGTTTGGACACTGATCTCTGATAGATCACCCCCACTCTCCTCAGATTATATCTCCTGTTCAGCACCATGGATAGGGGTCACCCCACTCTCCCTCAGAGTATGTCTCCTGTTCAGTACCACGGATAGGTATGTACCCATAATAGCACGTACTTGGCCATGAGGCCCTTTCTTCTTAGCCCATTGCTCTGACACAGACACAGAGGCCTAGTAGTAGTCGAGCTCAGATTCTTTGTGTATACCTTTGTTCTGTTTTAGGGAATTATCCTCATTATTTCTTGCATGGACTCATGCCCATATGGCCTCCGAGAAGACACAACATAGTGATGTGCCCTGAGGATCACAGAAATGGGACTAGGCTTCTCATGCATAGGGAGAGGCAACACCAGCAGAAAAGCAGGAAGTTATTATCCCTCTGTACAGACAGTTGGTGAGACCCCATCTGGAGTACTGCGTGCAGTTCTGGAGACCCAATCTCCGCAAAGATATAGACAGGATGGAGGATGTCCAGAGGAGGGCACTAAAATGGTGCAGGGCCTGCACCGGAAGACATATGAGAGAGAGACTTAAGGAGCTGAATATGTATAGCCTCAAGGAAAGGAGAGAGAGAGGGGACATGATAGAAACTTTCAAGTATCTCAAGGAATCAACAAAGTCCAAGAGGTAGCATCTTTCAAAAAAGGGTGTGCAAGAACAAGGGGCACAATTTGAAGATAGAAGAGGCGGCTCAGAGGTAATTTAAAGAGTATTTTTCTACAGAGAGGTTGTGGATGCATGGAATGGCCTTCCAGAGGAGGTTGTGGAGTCAAAAACAGTGGTGGAATTCAAGCATGCATGGGACAGTCATAAGGCAATTCTAGGGGTGGGGGGTAGGAAGAAGTAGGCTGCTGGTTAACTAGGATCTGCAGCTTATCAATAGGTAGGAAATGGGCAGACTGGGTGGGCCAAGTGGTCCTTATCTGACGTCAAAATCTATGTTTCTATGTTTCTATTCACAAGTGGTTGGGGCTTAGCAAGGTGAGTAGCCTCTATGCTTGTACCTTAGATAGCAGACTCTTTTATTATTTTTTTCTTCTGAATTTACCACACTATCCTATGGTTCCCCTCCCCCGGCTGTCTACCCGATTGCTGGTTACAACTTGACTCACTGTATAGTCAAGCCCGTGATTAGTGCAAAAACCATAGTGACAGCTCAATGATACAGAAGCCAGTTGTCTACTCTTATAGTATAATGTTATAGTACAGTTTCACAGAACACATCCTTGTAACCATGTACAACTAGTATTGGAGCCCACTCAAGAGGAGCAATCTTAGACTTGGTTCTCTCAAATGGAGATGAAGAGAGGATCACAGATGAGAAGTGGGTAGCCATCTGGGAACTAGTGACCATCGAACAGTATGGTTCACAATAAACACAGAAAAGAGTCAAGCCATACAAAGGCAAAAGTATTGGACTTTAGGAGGGCGACTTTGTCAAAATGGGTGAGTGCCTAAGGAATGCACTAGGAAATGGGCAGGAAGGAGGGGTGGAAGAACAATGGGGAATAATAAAACTGACATCACAGAGGAAACAAGCCTTTGTGTGAAGCAAATTAACAAAATGAAACGATGTAAGAAACCACTATGGTTCTCAAAGGAAGTGGCAGTGAAGGTTCAAGAGAAAAAAAGCATTCAGGAAGTACAAGGAATTACAGAAGGAGCAGGACAGGAACTGTATCAGTTAAAGCAAAAGGAAGCTGGGAAGGCAGTCAGAACAGCAAAGGCCCAAACCGAGGAAAAGATAGCCAACTCAGTTAAGAAGGGGATAAAACCTTTTATAGGTACATCAGGAGCGAAGGAAGACCAAGGGAGGGCTAGTGAGGCTTAATAAAGAGGAGGAGGGTGGGCAGAGGGTGACTGTGAAAAGGCAGAGATACTAAACAAATATTTTGCTCAGTATTTACAAAGGAAGTGGGAGGTACTTAAAACAAACAGTAGAAACACTCTGGATACAGAAGTTGATACCAGCCCATTTACAGAAGAAAGGGTTCTGAAAGAACTCTTAAAACTGAAGGTGGACAAAGCAATGGGGCCTGATGGGATTCATCCCAGAATTCTAAAAAGAACTAAGGGTAGAACTAGTGACACCACTGACTACCCTCTTTAACAAATCATGGGAGGATGGGGTGGTACCCGAGGACTGGAGAAGGGCAGATGTGATTCCCCTTCACAAAAGTGGGAGCAAGGCAGAAGCAGAAAACTACAGACCTGTTAGTTTAACCTCAGTGGTAGGAAAAATGATGGAATCACTTCTGAAGGAAAGAATTGTTGAGTATCTAGAGGCCAGAGGGCTCAGGACCCAAGGCAGCATGGATTCTAGCAGGAAGGTCATGCCAGACAAATCTGATAGATTTCTTTGACTGGGTGACCAAAGTAGTAGATCAGGGAGGGCTGTGGACATGGCCTACCTAGACTTTAGCAAGGCATTTGACACAGTCCCACAAAGATTAATATACAAGTTAGCCAGCCTGGAGTGGGTCCCAAGATGACAGCCTGGGTAAGAATTGGCTGGAGAATAGGACACAGAGAGTAATAGTAAATGGAGTCCACTCTGAAAAAAGGGGGTTAGTAGTGGGGTACCGCGGGGTTCAGTATTAGGACGGTCCTCTTCAGTGTCTTTATAAGTGACATTGCAGAGGGACTGGAAGGAAAAATATGTCTCTTTGCAGATGACACAAAGATCTGCAACAGAGTTGATGCACAAGGTGGAGTGGAAAGGATGAGAAGGGACTTGGCAAGGTTAGAGGAATGGTCAAATGTATGGCAGCTCAGATTCAATGCTAAATGTACGAAGGTAATGCACCTGAGAAACAAAACCAGGGAAGAGTACACAATGGGGGTGAGGTACTAACAACAACAAAAATGGAAAGGGACCTGGGGTGAGTCATATCAGATGACCTAAAGGTGGGCAAGCAATGTGAGAGGGCAGCAAGGAGGGCTGAGGGGATACTGGGATGCATGGGAGGCATCACCAGTAGAAAACAAAGTTATTATCCCTCTGTACAGACAGTTGGTGAGACCCCATCTGGGTACTGCGTGCAGTTCTGGAGACCCAATCTCCACAAGGACATAGACAGGATGGAGGCTGTCCAGAGAGGGCAACTAAAATGGTGCAGGGTCTGCACGGAAGACATATGAAGAGAGACTTAGGAGCTGAATATGTATAGCCTCGAGGAAAGGAGGAGAGGGGGACATGATAGAAACTTTCAAGTATCTCAAGGGAATCAACAAAGTCCAAGAGGGCAGCATCTTTCAAAAAAAGGTGTGCAGAACAAGGGGCACAATTTGAAGATAGAAGGGTGGCTCAGAGGTAATTTAAGGAAGTATTTTTCACAGAGAGGGTTGTGGATGCATGGAGCGGACTTCGGAGGAGGTTGTGGAGTCAAAATCAGTGGTGGAATTCAAGCATGCATGGGACAGTCATAAGGCAATTCTAGGGGTGGGGGTAGAAAGAAGTAGGCTGCTGGTTAACTAGGATCTGCAGCTTATCCAGTAGGTAGGAAATGGGCAGACTGGGTGGGCCAAGCGGTCCTTATCTGCCGTCAAAATCTATGTTTCTATGTTTCTACATGTGTATTCTGTGTTAAGTAATGCTTTTCCCTTTCTTCCCATACTCTCCCCACCTCCCTTATTCTCCTCCCCTTTGTGATAACATAGCTGCTTACCCTGTATTCCTGTACTGATATGTACTGTAGTTTATTTCTGAAAACAATAAAAACATCTTACAACAAAAATATTATTACTTTTACTCCCCAGCCATTGAGTTCCCAACTAAATATACTTCTTCATGTTAGCTGTCATCTTTTTTCCTCTCATATTTTTCACCACAAATCAGTTTTATTTCCCACTGTGACTTTATAGTCATAAAAATGAGTCTCCACTCCAGAGGATTAAATGAACCTCACAACATAATCATCTGTTTTCATAATTGTGAGTTTGCAAAGAAAGGACTCTGTGCTCCATTGGAGACACTAACAAAGCCTGCATCTTAAACTAACTAGGCTGCTTTTCCAAACTGTAGGCTATCTACTCCAGCGAACAGTGAAACTGACTTTGTTGCACAATCACCAGCTTTAAGTGTCTATACCATTCTCACTAACAAATTTAAATTCAAATTCAAAATTTCATTTAATAAAATATTAACGTGGATAACGACACAGTCATCTGACAGAAACACTTGTTTTCAATTATATCCTTACATTTCATAAATTTCATTGCATTAATACTAATTTACATAAGATTCATGAATTAGAATACAAAACACAAACAATAAAACAGTTGCCACCACAATATAGCTAAAGGACACACACACACTCTCTCTCTCTCACACACACAGTTTTCAGCTGTTACTCTTCAGTACTCATGCACACACACACACAAAAACTAAACAACTTTGCACTCTTAAACAAAACAGAAACTTAAAAGAAACATAGTATTAAAATATGGCCACGTGCTTACGTGTAAGAAACCAGAAGCAAAAGCAAGCTATGGCAGTCATACATACATTAGTGCCCTTAGCGACAGCCCACATGCATAGAGACTGTATTCTAACTTAGCAGTTTTATTTTGAAACTTTTAACCTTTTTTAATTTACAATTTTTCTATAAATCCATTTACAAGAGACTCCAGAGTGCTGTTTGTGCTGGGATAGACACTTTCCTGACAGGTGACCTCACTTCTTATCTCAAGTTTCCTCAAAATGGCTGCTTCCATGATTTAAGATAGGACAGAGCTAGACAGTGATAGCTCCAGACTGCTAACACCTACAGATAAGCCCAGGATGTCATTTGAGTACTTTTCATAGTCTTTCAGATTTTGAGGCACCCTGCCAGCCAGTCAGTTGTGGAGACCAAGGAACACCTGACCAGGCTGGGTAACAAACTATCATCCATTTCATCCTTTTCTGAGATCCTGCCAGTCTGGGAGAGGGGGGCAGATGGACGGAAGGTCAGAGGAGAGGAGATGGGGAGCTAAGCATGTGGCTCAAGGGCTGATGTCAGGAAAAAGGACACACAGTTGTGAGGAACTGTCAACAGTTTTGGGATGAAAGTTCTTTAAATTTGATGGCCTGCATCTGACTAAAGGAGTCAGTGCATTGGGGCAGAAAGTTTGACGTTTGCAGAATATTTAAAGTAGCAAATGGGAGAGGGTGCAGCACTCCATACCTCGAATGGGAAGAACACCCTCCCGTCTCAGCTAGTGGTCAAACAGGAGTTCAGCATGTTTGTAGTTCATTTGCATCACCAGGTAAGGAAAAGGTCTGGCTCCCCATACAATGCACAGAGGAAATGCCAGACCTTGCCCAACAACTAACACACAAAATCTGGCCAATGGAAAATCATATGCACAAATGCTCGCAGTCTGGAAACAAGATCCCAGACCTGCAGGCAATAATGACAGAGGCTAAACTGGACATAGTAGCCATTAGCGAGACATGGTTTACCAGTAACCACACTTGGGAGACTTCAGTACCTGGCTATGTACTGCTCAGAAGAGACCGGGTGCAAAAAGGGTGGAGAGGCCCTTTATGTCAACGAAAATATCAAAGCTACAGAAATTCAGACTACACATAAGGAGCCAGAAGAACTGTGGTTCACCCTGGAAACAGAAATGGGACAGCCATACAAACTGGGGTTGTGTACAGGCCTCCAGACCAAGGGAGTACATAGACCAGGGGTTCTCAAATGGTGAGGCCAGCCTCCCTGGGAGGTCCTAACCTGTTCCAGGAGGCTCAAGCAAGTCTGAAAAAGTAATGTATTTAAATTTTGAGTCTTATATATTTTGTTTCAAAGGATGATGCAAACTGAAGGAGGATAATAATAGGTGAAATTTATGTATGTATTTACAAATCGGTGACAAGGAAGGTGAATGAGTTGAGGCTCATTTCAGGTGTATCAGAGAGAAGGGTAGGGAGTGAATACAATTCAAAAGTAACTGCATAGCAGTCAAGCAATACAAAATGAACAATCGTGCAAACCAACATGAAGAATAAACTAATAATGAGCGGTGGTAATTGATCAATTTGGAGACTGATGGCAGAACAGCCCAAATACAGGGGCTGAGCATAGAAGTGTTAAGAGCAATAGTAGGAAGGAGCAAAGTAATCCCAGAGAAGTTGCTTAGGAGCAGGGAAGGATGGGAGAGGCAAAGTATGTAGGAAGGTTATTCCAGATAGACAGGAAACAGAGAAAGTAGTCTGACCCCATGAAGGTACTGCAACAAAGGGGTAACAAAGGTTCAGGTATCAAAATAGTGGAACAAGTAGGCAGAGGGGTTCACAGTAGCGGAATAACATTTATTTTATTTTATTTGTTATTCAGATTAACACCTTTGAGCACAGATGCTCTTTTTCAAAGGTTTCACGTCAGTAAAAGACAAAGAACTGAATGAGAGCCAAGTACTCGAGGGGTTTCAGTTTATTCATGGTGTACTGTGCAAAGTATAGTATGTTAATTTTCTTTGGGAGGCCCAAGATTATTTCAGTTTTTGGGAGGCTCAACATTTTTCCATGGATTTGGGAGGCTCACTGTGACAAAGTCTGAGAACTGCTGACATAGACACATTACTGTTAGAAGATATACAAAACATGACGCTAAAGGGGAGGTTCTGATAATGGGAGACTTCAACATGCCAGATACAGATTGGTCAATACCAGCAGGAACATCTACAGAACTAGACTCATAGTGGATTCCCTGCAGGAGGAGGACTCAAACAACTGGTACAACAACACACAAGAGACCAAGCTATCCTAGATCTAGTACTGACTAACAGGAAAGGATCATAGATCTCCAGGTAGAGGTCACCTGGGAACCAGTGACCATAACATGGTATGATTCAATTTGGCCACTAGAACTAAATCATCCCATTCCAAGGCAAAATATGGGACTTCAGAGGAGCTGACTTTGATAAGATGGCCAACAGACTTAAGCTAGCCCTGGCAAAAGAAATACAGGTGAGGGGTACAGGCAAAGTGGGCAAGCATTAAGGATGCAATACTTGAAACAACATCCCATTGTGTTAGAGAGAAAAGGAAGTGCAAAGAAGAAGGAAACCACTTTGGTTCTCAAAAACAGTAGCAGAAAAGGTCAGAGCCAAAAGGCCTTCAGGAAATATAAGGAACAGAGCAGGGTGAAGATAGGGAGGCATACAAAACTTCCCTAAGGGAAGCAGGGAAGGCAGTAAGGCAGGCAAGGCCCAAACCAAGGAAACACTAACACAAACAGTAAAGAAGGTGGCAAGACTTTCTATAGATACATTAGTGAAAGGAGAAAGTCCAGAGAGGTATTGCTAAGATCAAGGGGGATAAGGGGGCATGTGAGGAGGAGGACCATGTAAAAGCATCTATCTAAACAGATACTTCTGCTCAGTATTTACTGAAGAGAAGGTAGGCAGAGGCCACAGCTCAGCACCATGGACACGGGGAGGGAGGGAGGTGTGCACTAGTCCCTTCACAAAAGAAAGGGTCCTACAAGAGCTCAATAAGCTCAGGGTGGACAAGGCAATGGGACCTGATGGCATACATCCCAGGGTACTAAAGGAGCTAAGGGTGGAACTAGCAGAGCCATTATCAGAACTGTTTCGTGAGTCTCTGAGCACAGGAGAGGTCCTAGAAGACTGGAGAAGGGCTCATGTGATCCCGCCCACAAGAGTGGTGGCAGGGAGGAGGCAGGGATCTACAGACCAGTCAGTCTTACCTCAGTAGTGGGCAAGATTATGGAGGCACTCCTAAGGAAAGGATAGTGCAACACCTGGAATCCATAGGAGCACAGGATCCAAGACAGCATGGGTTTACAATAGGAAGGTCCTGTCAAACTAATTTCATAGATTTCTTTGACTGGGTAACCAGAGTGGTGGACCAAAGGGAGCAGCTGATGTCACCTACCTTGACTTACTAAACATACTATTTGCCAGCAGATTAGGCCTTATGGTCTATCAAGTCTGCTCGAACCTAGATCCTTAGTTGGGTGCCGAGACCCTCCCATCCCTTGTGCTCCAGAAACCCCTATCATCCATCCCCACCCCCGGGACAGGCCATCATCTGATACATCCACTTTCTGTGTCTGTCCCACCTTTCTTAAAGCTCTCCACTGTGGATCTCTGAACCAGCTCACCAGGCAGAGCATTCAAGGTTCCACCACCCTCTCAGTGAAAAATCTCCTCCTCTTTCCCCTCACCCTTCCACCTTCCAACTTCAAACCATGCCCTCTGGTGATGCCTCCCTGCTTTAGTCTAAAGATCCCTCCATGTTTACCCTATTTATTCCCTTGAGGTACTTGAAGACCTCAATCATGTCCCCTTCTCCTCTCCTCCAATGAAAACAGGCAGAGCTCCCTCAAGTCTGTCCTCGTAAGTCAAATCCCTAGCCTCGTATCATCTTTGTTGCCCTCCTCTGTACCCTCTCCAGGAGCTGTATGTCCCTCTTCAAGTGTGGTCTCCAGTACTGTACACAGTACTCAAGGTGTGGTCTAACCAGTCCATTGTACAGTGGCAGAATCACTTCCTTGCTCCTAGAGGTGATCCCCTTGCGATGCATCCCAACATCCTGTTGCCTTGCAAAGTTTTCTATATTGTTCCGCATAGAAGCTTGATTAATAAGCTGGGTAGGCCCGGGTGGGTCAGAAGTTGGTCAGCTGGGTGGCAAACTGGTTGATGGGCAGAAAACAGAGAGTGGTGGTAAATGGTATACAGTCAGAAGAGATGCAAGTCACAAGTAGGGTACCTCAGGGATCAGTCTTGGCCAGTCCTCTTCAATATCTTCATCAGTGACATTGCAGATGGACTGGAGGTAAGGTTTGTCTGTTTGCAGATAACACCAAGATCTGCAACAGAGTAGATGATCCAGATGGGGTGGGCAGAATGAGAAGAGATCTGGATAAACTAGCAAAATGGTCGGAAGAGTGGCAATTGAGTTTAACGCAAAGAAGTGCAAGATCATGCACATAGGGAAGAGAAACCCTGAAGCCACTCTAGGCTGGGAGGAGTTGCTGGCAGTCACAAGGAAGAAAGAGACTTGGGCGTCATCATCACCGATGACCTGAAATCATCCAAGCAGACCACTAAAGGCAGTATAGCGCAGTGGTTTAAGGCTCTGAGCTGCAAATCTGGAGACCTGGGTTTGAATCCCACAGCCCCACTTGCATACTGTGTGACCTAGGCAAGTCACTTAACTTCCCTGTGCTCCCAGGTTGCACCTGCAAATAAGCTTTCAGCTTAGTGTGTCTCACCTGGTTAAACAACTGGAAGAAAAAAATAAAAATAAAGCAGTAGAGTAAGGCTAGAGGGATGTTGGGTTATATTAGCAGGGGTATCACAAGTCGGGAAGAAGGAGGTAATAATCCCTCTTTACAAGACACTGATTAGGCCCCATCTGGAGAACTACGTGCAGTACTGGAGCCACACCTTCACAAGGACATTAACCAAATTGAGGCAGGCCAGAGAAGGGCAACCAAAATGGTGCAGGGACTGCATCAGAAAACATATGAGGATAGATTAACAGAGCTCAATCTGTATACCCTAGAGCAAAAGAGGGAGAGGTGATATGATTGAAACATTCAAACACCTTAAGGACATTAACTAGGTGAAATAGTCTAACATGTTTCAATACAAGAAAAACAGCAGGACATGACTAGACAGCATGAGATTAGAGGGAGGCTGATTTAGGGGAATGTGAGGAAGTTCTTTTTCACAGAAAGGGTGGTGGATGCATGAAATGGCCTACCTCAGTAAGTGGTGGATATGAATACAGTGCAGGGCTTCAAACAGGCATGGGATAGGCATAAGGGAGCAATACAGATGAGTATGAATAGATTGGCCATTGACAGAGCAAAGGCCGATGGCACATTCATAAGGTAGAAAAAGAAATGGGCAGACTGAATGGGCCTTGTGGTACTTATCTGCCGTCAACTTCTATGTTTCTGCAGCCTACATTCCCCTTTAAATGTCTTGCATTGCAATCACATGTTTTTTTTCTGCCTTGTTGCATGAAATGATTTTAAATAAAAATACAATACTCAAACTGGGCTCACTTATTTTGTTTAGGTTAGGCATGGTTTCATTATAATTTTATATTTTTCATGGTTGCTGCTAGTAAGGTAGTCTTTAATTAGCTTGTAAACAGAGTATAGTGCACTCCTCAATCACTCCCCAAATAGGGCCTGTAACTTCTTTTAGCGGTTTCCTTCTTCGCATTGTACTTTAAATAGGAGTCTTTGGTTTTCAGATTTTAGACTGAAGTTTGGGTAAGCCTGACTACCACATCAGGTATATTTTAATAAGCCAGGTCCCTCTCTTTCTTATATTTAATACACAAGAGGATTTGGTATCTCTTGGGATATCGTCATGCCTTGAGTGCATTGTGATTATGAAGCTGAAGGCCGAGTGCCTCATGCACCAGAGAAATGATGATATCCCATGACACATCAAACCTTGCAGTGTATTATTAACCTAGAATGTATTATTGCTATTATGCAATAAATCCATTTTGTGTATTAAGTAAAAATAAAAAGCTTATAAATATTATATAGTGTATAGTGTATAATGAGGGTTTGTTCTTCATGGATTTCCATGCCAGCTGAAACTTGTTGTACACAGATTTCAAAAGGTCATGGAACACTGTTGTACCCTTCTGTGGTTCAACAGGTTCAACTGATCGGAAATCCACAAGGCAGCTGCTGTGTTTCAGCGCTGCCGCATGCACAACTATCAGTTCAAGTTCTGAACTAAAATGTTTGCTGCTCTTGTTGAGCTCTGTGAAAATATTTTTGTTTAAAGAATAAATAAATAAAACCTAAAAACTAAAACAAATACTGGTTGGGCAACCACATGCCCAAGAAGCCTGAGCTGCCACTTCCGTCTTCTGATTACATCACACTCTTGAGCTTCACTATTGAGGTCTGATATAATCAGAACCTCTCTGTGGCAGCAAAGGCTGGTTGTGCATGGTTTTCCAGTCAGTATTCTCTATGTAAGCATTAACTCACGAGACAGAATAAGTCTACTGGAGAATTAATCCACTTTTTTTTATGTGTAAATAAACATTAAAAAAAATAGTTTGTTTAACCAGTTGATGGTGCTGTTCTGAAGGATATGCTGGAGTTGCAAGGTGCAGGGGCTCAAGTAGGTAAAAAAAACCTGTTGGCTGGGATTTTTTCTTACCAAGCAAATAACACTTATTATAAGTCTAATTAATTATTAATGAGCTGTACTAGCCCACAGATTGACTGCCATGCTGGTCTGAAACCTCTTAGAAATGACCGGCACAGCAGTGGCACTCAAGCTCACACGATGTATGCCGACAGCAGTGGTGCATAAACAAAACTGTTTCTGGCGCTCAAAACCCAAAGAAAAAAATCATTATTGTGATTAGACTTATAATCACAATAATGATCTTAAACTAGTCATTTCCTTTCAATTAACGACCGGCTGGGTGGGGTCCCCAGATGGTCGTTAATCTCTAGAAATGACTGGCTCTTCGGTCGTATTACTGAAAATATAACTGTTTTAAATATAGAACTGGTGAAAGTATTGAATACAGTAGTTTAAAAGTCTTTTTCCCTTTCCTTTTTGGTTTCTATGGGATTGAAATCATGAGGTACTGAAGGGTCATGTGAGACGTGAAGGGATATGGGTACAGTTGCATCCATTGGGAGGTTTAGTTAGTGAGAAACTTTACTTGTTTTATGATATCAGCAAACTGGGATCACAAGTGTGAAGTGCTCTGTTTAACACAAAATTCACAAATGTCTTTCGCTTAGGTATGCAGGTGGTGGCTCTCTCAGTGGGAACAGACAAAAGTGAAAACAGCCATGCCTCTGAAAGAAAGGGTCTCACGCTCAGTATAAACAAAAGACTGTGCACGTTTTGCCATGCTGGTTATTATGACAAATAATAACTGGCCATCTCTATAGAAAAAATTGATGGGCAGTTATTATGATATATAAATGCATTTAAAAGGACTCAGAGACCATCATTTAAAGAGCAGTCAATACCTAAAGGAGAATACAGTTCCTCTTATATTTTACATTAGTTCTGTATTCCTCATCCCCACTATTTCTTACTCACGATTATTTGGATGAAAATGTGAATAAATAAATCTATTTCAGTTGTTTATTCCCTGCCATGTTATTGCTTTTTCAGCATGTCAACATGTCTCAGTTGGTAGCGCATCTGCCTCTGGGCCAGTAGGTTGTGGGTTCTAGTCCCATGCTGGAATTAGGTGCATACCTAAAATGCTGGCACCGGAATGCAGTAATAGGGGGCGCTGTACTGTCAGGGTGTGTCCTTCAGATGAGATGTTAGCTGAGGTCCCTTCTACCCATCCTAGTGCTGGTGCTATCCAGGTGGAAGTAAAAGAACTCAAGGCACTTTTCACAAGAGTAGAGGATGTTCCTTGGTGCCCTGGTCAGTATTTCCCTTCCCATAAAACTTGTTCATGCAATTTTCCAAGGCTGTACATGGGTGTTGATGTGCAAATGGCTGCCACTACATGTTTAGACACTTCACTACCAGTCTAGAATTGCGTATAAAGCGTTTTGGGATGCAATGCGTATGAAAAAGTGTTATATAAATGCTGATTCTTCTTCTTCATCACAGTTATTCCCATGGGCAGCAGACTCTGATGTCACAACCAAGGGTGATGTGACTTCACATAGGGAATAAGCAGAACGGTGGATGAACTCTAAGGGAGAAAGAGTTGTTCTTTGTGAACTTTTCCTCTAGAATAAATAAGGCTCAGGACAAATGTATGAGAGATGACAACAACTGAAGCTGAACTGTGTAAATATTGTGTTTCCCAAAGTTTTCTCAGTGGTGTCAGCAGCTGCTAAGTTGTGTAATGCATGTTGCCTGTTTGAGCCCTTATAAATCATTGTAAAAGCTCAAACCTCATCTGTTATGAGCCTCTGAGTGCCCTCTAAATAACTACTGGTGCTTAGTGGGGGATTTTCCTAGATGTGGGGCAGGACTGTATCCATATTTCAGACGTGTGCTGTGTCCAGACAAATGCGTCGGGATTCGTGTGGCATATTTCAAACATCCCAATCGTCTGCCACACTTTACGCTTTTCCTGGAAAAAAAATGACACGTGTTTAATTTAGATGCACTTATCATTGTTGGGACACAAACCAGGAGACTGAACACAGAAGTCAGATCGCCTTGTAAGTGGCCTAACTATCTCGGTGGATGTTGGGTTGCCATGTCCGTAGAATGGATGTGCCATCTGAAAACCCCTCCCAGTGTATTTTGTACCAAATTTAAAAAGACAAACTAATTTTGGCTGTAATCCATATTTTTTACCCTGCTTGACTCCAGCACTTATCTTCCTTAGGAGCTCATTAGACCCACCTGACCCTCTAACAACTTTCTCACTGCGAAGCACCAGCACCCGCGAGCCTTGGTTTACCCCAGGCAGGGTCGAGGTAGGGGAGATTCACTCCAACCATGGTCTTTGTCGACAAAGCAAAGCCTGGGTATACTGGGGTCCATCCTCATAGTGGTGAGGCCATTTTCACTTTTCTGTGCCCATCATATGAGATGCTGGTACAAGGAGGCCATACATGAGCACACACGTAGAGTTTGCTGCCATGCGGCATCAGCCAGCTGCCTCCTCCCAAGGCATGCTGCCTGAGACTTCCACCTGTGGTCACCCAGGTGATGTTGCTACAGTGGCGCTGGCTCATGCTCCAGCCCTGGAGAAGGACAGCATCCTCAGGGATGCTCTGTCCCTCCTCCCCACCCACCCCAACAACCGTTAATCATTCCTGAACCCATAAGTGGTGGCACTACTGCTGCTTCATGGGCGGGCTTAACAATCAGACTTCTGTGTTTAAGCAATAAAGACTGAGAAGCCAGTCTTTTCCAAGGGATTAATGACCAGTTGGGGAAGGGTAGCATGAGGCACAGCAAAGGCCACCTCCCTCCTGTGGACTGTTAATTCAAAGAAATTACCAACTTTGAATTTGTTACTGATATTAATAAGTCTAATCCACAACAACTTTTGATTTTGCCATTTTTTTTTTTTTTACATTTAGGTTTTAGCAATGTGGCACAAGCTGTCGTTGCGCTGGCATCAGTTGGCAGCTGGATCGGTCATTTTTAAGATGTTAATGACCAATCAGTAGCTAATCAGGAGCTCGCAAGGCTCATGAATATTTAATTAGACTTATAATCTAAAATAAACCAATTTGCCTTGGTCAGGCCCAATGGTTCTGCCAGAGATAACCCATAGGTGATGAGAAGGTTGTAGATGCACAGAAGATGCTTTCACATCATCTCACTAGGAGGACACGTCGAGGAAGGTGGCCTACCCACTGCAGAAGGCATGAAGTTGTTGACTGATACTAAACGTTTATTCCTCAGATTTCTTTTCTCTTTGGAAGGTCAGAAGATAAGCTCTAGGAAGTGGCCCAAGGTAGTAAGCCTTGTTTGTCTGTTAGATTACCTCAGTTGGGTTACTTAGATGACTCTGCTGATTGTGTAGTGCCAGTAAAATGTGCCAGTATTTATTAACTACAGAATGGGGGGCACAGGCTGCTGTAAATGCTCTGTACGATCGGATGCAATATGCAAACTGGAAGCCTATTTGTCAGTTCATCTTGCATAGACCCAGTTCAAAACCTCTTTATTCCCCTGGTCCCACTCCCAGCATGAATCCATCTGAGAGTGTTACTCACCACACTGCCAGTTCCATTGGTTTTGTTATGTCTGTCCTCTCCACATGGGCAGATGTACACACACCTCCAGCCCTTTTCTGGGAATCCAACCAAGGACCCTGAATCGAGGAATGGATGCAACCTGAGTGGCGTATGTCTGCATAATGTTGGGGAAGGGCAGGATCAATCAGATTCAAGCACATATAAGAAAAGGCATGTGAGAACAGTATTTGTAAACAGTGGCGGAGCCAGGTTTGGGAGCCGGGGAGGCATTCAGTCAATCATGGGCTCCACAATGGGCACTAAACAGTGAATAAATACATAAATGTAATTTAATAAGATGATTGTGCTTGCTTTCTGTACCTTAACTGTAATGGGCCCCCAAGTGAAGCCTTCTCAGACCCCGGGGCACTGACCCCAGGAGGAGAAACACTAGGAATAAGAATTGTTTGTACCTTGCTGTATCCAGCGAACACAAGAAAAAGGAATCCTGTATCTCAGTAGGGAAGGGGCCAGCCTACCGTTACTTTGATGCAAATTTCAATAAAGAAATACAAAATACAGAAATGCATTTTACCCTCACATCTGCTGACCCTGCAGTCTGTAGAAACAAGGATATCATAACTACTGACATTTTTCACAGGAGACTCTAACGTACTTATATACACGGTCAACTATATATTTTCCTCTTTTTTAAAATTGCTCTTGTCTGATATTTTAGCCAATTAAGGGAGACTTTGGTTTAATTTCAGTTTTTATGCACACCTCCGGGACCCCTGGTATGCTGTGGGATTCATTACGGTTTCTGTATAAGAGCATCATTTGCACAGAGTTTCACTCACGGTATGTTTTGCCGCACCTCTGGATGCATAAGTGGTCTAAATGATTTTCTTTGCAGCCTGGTGTGTGACAGTTCGGCCATGTCATTAGCTGGCAGACTATAGCTGTCCTGCAATACCTTTTCTCAATTTAACGAATTAGAGTTACACATCGAATGTCCCCAAAGCAACATACTGTACAGATGCTATTGCAATGTCTGAGGCAGCCTCAATATTTCAGTGGCTATAGATAGAAAACATCAATAAACATGCACGTCTTTCCTAAGGCTTACCACGGTTTAGATCCAATTAAACCACTCAAATGGGGATTTGAACCTCCAGAAGAGATACTTCTGTTGTGAGAGCTGTTGCCACAAGTCTCAGAGTGCAGATATCAAGCTGATGTTAATAGCCTGCAGAAGAGTTAAAGGAATAGAAATGCTACAGCATAACCAATTCAGATTTGCTTACCCCCTGTGTCTATCTCTCTTTCTTTTGTTTCCTGTATACTGTCCCTTAAACCCAGCTTTGTGTGGCATGAGGTCATGTTGTTGCAAATAAAACAGTGTGGCACTATCATCAAAACAGTGACTATAAATATAAACAGTAAAATACTTGTTTTCTGCAGAGGGCTCTGCCCCTGCAACTAGTGGGGACAGTACCCCGAACACCCCATTTAAATAACCTCTTTCGGGGAACTCGAATAGGGTGAAACTTAGTGGGGCATCATGAACCGCACAGAAGTAAAGACAAGAAAAAAAAACTATCTAATCTGGGACCAGGAATAGAACCCTGGTCCCCAGCCACTCCATTGCTGATGGCTCTACTTCTTGAGCCATGGCAGCTGCTCAGCAGATCCCCTTCCAGCAGAGCTCTTACCATCTGCAGCAGAGCTTTCAGGAAACAGCTACAGGGTCACCCCTACCGCTCCACATTATTTGAGTCATGTGGCATTGCATACCTTGTAGCTGTTCTTCCGTGCTGTTACTGTTGCCCGGTTTTGCCCTGCGTCATTGTGTATACAACATATTGATCCAGTACCGCTCTGTGTGTAGCCCATCACTTCACTATTATAAATGCTTCAACTGGTGACATCATCAATTAGACTCAGCTGGTGGCTCCGCACTGATATCACTACTGACACTGAATGCTACATTGATGGCAATGGAACAGCTCCTCAAAGTACTCCGTTTGCATTGAAGTAGCAACCCATGCAGGTAGCAGTACTGTATTAGCATCAGGGGACACTGATTTATTCTAACTAATGATGTCACTGAATTTTCTGCCCCAAGTTCTGGGACATGTCCCTGAGTCTCCATTATCCACTTCCTCAGGGTGCTATACCTGAGGATGCACTTATCAGGTAAGTGAGGTCAGGATGGAGGACCCATGTATCTTTTTAGCTCTGTTTATCCTCCTCCTCCAGTGTCTGGGACCTCCATCAGCTGACTCCAGTGCCTGATCCCACCACACTGAGAGCCTCTTGACTTGTAATCCCAGTACCCCACATCTTACCTGCTTGGTAGGTACCCTCGGCTTGCCCCTGAGGCAGGGACACCTTCAGCTCCTTGGCAACTCCTGTACATGAAATCTGATTCCCAAGCAGGCAGGGGTGAATGCTGGAGATATGAGGCCCAGGTGGGCAGGGTCTGGTAGTGGGCATAGTGGAATCTGTCCGACAGTGGCATTATCCGCTATGTCTGTTGCTCTAGGAGGGAGCAGATGTGCAGTGATGTCCTGGAGTGTCACGCATGCTCCTGTTCATAGCGTGCAGCGGCTGTCACATCCCACCAGTCACTTGCTGGGACCCCATGCTCACTGCCCCTGACTGCCACCAGGAGGCACTCTGCTGCCAGAGTCCTGAATCCTCCCATTCTGGAGGAAGTCAGCTGTCCGTTGGACACGAAACCTCCTCCCTAACCGGCCCTCCAATGCTCCATGGTCATTCCCAGACCCAGGTCATGGCCGTCGCAAACAGTGAGTGATACCACTGCATTGGCAGACCTGGCCCAAGAACCCATGTTAGATGCCAGTTACTGCCAAGTGAAAAATGTATAAAGCCGAGATGATTCAGGGTAGTCCGAGTGGTGTAACTGCAGTGTATGGCCGCTGTCTGCTAGGAAACTGTGGTTTGCACCCAATCCCCAGAATCCCACACTGGAAAAGGCAGGGTGTCAGGTGGGCCGTAGAGGTGAAGCAGTTGGCACCCTGCAGTATGGTAGTCACTCTCCTGGCATTCTGGCACCCCTTGCTTGTGGACCCTCAGAGCAGAATTGATGTTGGAAATGAAGGCAGCTGTTCGTCCACTCTTCCAGCTGGAGGAACGGCACACATAGGGTTACCACCTTTAAGAGCCCAAAGTGGGACATTTCTTACTGAAACATGATTTTCACAGGACTGTACGTAACCTCAACCATTGCAACAGACTTGTTTCTCTATATAATCAGAATTAAGGCTTAGTATCATACTTGCTTAGTCGCTTCTATTGTTTCTTATCATTTTAAGGTTTTTAGTTAAGGTATTATAGTTTTCTGCAACATTTAGTGGAAAGTTAGAAAATATTTTTCTACAATAAAGTCGGATATGTCGTATTTTTCATGTTTTATGCAGGACACAGCTTCCCCAATCAGGACTGTCCTGCAAAAACAGGACAGGTGGTAACCCTAGGCACACATGGGCGACAGCATAGTTGTGGAGGTGACATGAGAACCAGGATTAAAAAAAAGTGGAAAAAGTATACTAAAACAGGCTGTAGGCGATTCTTCCTGGCCGGAATCAAAATTAACAACATCCCAACCCAAACCAGACTATGTTAACTCACAGTGCCTTTTTGGTTTGGAATTTGAGATCCTTCCATATCAAATTCTCTTCAAGTGATTAGAAAATAAAATCTTCAAAAGAAATGACTGAATAGAAAAAGGAAGACATTTTAACTGACTGAAAAAAACTGTTAATGTTATTAGAATGAGCCCCAAGGCTATCAGTGTAGCTTTAAGTGCTACTGCTCCGCTCTCTTCTAATGAAGCAGAGGAGAAGGTGGGTGTTCAGGAGACTTAAGGGCATGTCACACCAGCCTTTTTTTTTGTCTGGTGGGAGACTTGCTAATTCAGTGCACCAGCTCAGTATTCAAAAGACATTCTTCTCATTATTCGACAGTTCTGTTCCTTCATAATGCAGCGCGTCAGCATCCTGCTGGCAGCAATTATGATGTAATAAGAGGAATTCAAAGGGCAGAGTACCCTGGATTTCTAAAGTTTAGAGTTTCTTTCTTTTTAGCTAAAATAAATTGTTTTTTGTTCCTCACAGCATTTCACCTACAGTACCTTACAGTTCAGTAAAACTGTCACAGAAACTCAGCTGTTTTGAAGCCTCTTTTTATTTTTAGTGGTACGTAGCAGGCAGTGGAGGAAGTGACTTGCATTAGCTGACAAAGTCCTGCAGCGTCTTCTCACCGGCATTCCAAAATGCAGCACACCAACCCCATCCTTGGAGACCTTCACTGGCTCCAGTCCTCATCTGCCTTGGAATTCAGCTCAGAATGTTGTTGCAGGTTTGTGTAATTGTTCCTAGATTCTTCCCTCCCTGTCTGCCTGGCATCATCATTTGAAACATAGAAACTGCTGGCAGGGAAAGATGAGTGGTCCATCAGGTGTCCCCAGGATCCCTACCTGAACATTATTAAACTTGGTAATGGCCAGGATTAGGCCATGTGCCCTGTTGACAGCTTGGTCTTGTTCTGCCTTTGCCCTCCACCCCCACCCTCGTTTATTCTCACCAAATGCTTAAATCTGTCTTCCACATTGAAGAAAGCAGGGTAACTAGTTGGGTGTCGAGGGTTCGGTACTGGGACTGGTCCTCTTTAATGTCTTTATAAGTGACATTGGAGGCGCCTGGAAAGAAAGTATGTCTCTTTGCAGATGACACAAAGATCTGCAACAGGGTTGATACACAGGGTGGGGTGGAAAGGATGAAAAGGACTTGGCAAGGTTGGAGGAATTATCAATATATGGCAGCTCAGATTCAATGCAAAGAAGTGCAGGTAATGGATCTGGGAAACAAAACCCAGGGAAGAGTACTAATGGGGAGTGAGATAATAACAACAAAATCGAAAGAGACCTAGGAGTAATTATATCAGATGACCTAAAGGTGGACAAGCAATGTGAGAAGGCAGTAAGGAGGGCTGGGGATACTGGGATGCATAGGAGAGGCATCAACAGTAGAAAACAGGAAGTTGTTATCCTCTGTACAGACAGTTGGTGAGACCCCATCTGGAGTACTCATGCAGTTCTGGAGATCCCATCTCTGCAAAGACATAGACAGAGTGGAGGCAGTCCAGAGGAGGGCAACTAAAATGGTGCAGGGTCTGCAGCAGAACATACAGAGGAGAGACTAAAGCAGCTTAATATGTATACCCTTGAGGAAAGGAGGGAGAGGGGGGACATGATAGAAACTTTTAAGTATCTCAAGGGAATTAACAAAGTGCAAGAGGGTAGCATCTTTCAGAAAAGAGATGTGCAAGAACAAGGGGCACAATTTGAAGATAGAGGGGATGGCTCAGAGGTCATGTTAGAAAGTATTTTTCACAGAAAGGGTTGTGGATGCATGAAACAGCCTTCCTGAGGAGGTTGTGGAGTTGGAAACAGTGGGGGAATTCAAGAATGCATGGGATAGGCATAAAGCAATTCTAGTGGGTGGTAGGAAGAAGTAAGCTGATGATTAACTAGAATCTGCAGCTTGTCCATCAGGTAGGGAAATGAGCAGACTAGGTGGGCCAAGCGTCCTTATCTACCATCAAATTCTATGTTTCACCCTTTCTTGAATCCTGTTATCTCTCTGTATTAGCTTCCTGGGCTCAGTGACAAGGTATTTCATTATACCCTTCCTGAATGCCCCTACTACCTTAAAATTGCGACCCTAGTTGTTGAATTCTCACAGCCTGAAAACAATGATGATAATCCACACTGTTGATCCTTAGAAATGTAAATGTTTCTCTCATATTCCTTCTTTCCGGCTCTGGATTCGTATTTGCTGCTCGCCTCTTGCTCTGTTTCCTCCTCTATCCCAGCTCTCCCATAACTTGAGCCCTGTTGCTGGTAGATTTCCCAGATGTTCCGCTTCTATCATGTGAAACAGCTTTCCTGCCTGTGTCTGGTTTCATTGAAGCCAGCTTCTGTTCGAATCTTGCCTAAAATATACTTACCTGTGGCTCATGGCACCTTATCCCAGTGGCCTTCCCACTAGTTTGGGTGCCCCCATGGTAATTACTTAGGGTTTAGGATGTGATTTTATTTTTCTGCAGTGAATGACTTGCTTTGTATTTTATCATTCTATTTATTCAGTTGTGCACGGATGTCCCTCCTTCATGCTATTGTGCACAGATGCCCCACTTCTTTATTCTGCTGTGCACAGATGCCCCACTCCTTTATTCTGTTGTGCACAGATACCCCAGTCTTTCATGCTGTTGTAGCAGATGCACCACTCCTTCATGCTGTTGTGCACAGATGCCCACTCCTTCATGCTGTTGTGCACAGATGCCCCACTCCTTTATTCTGTTGTGCACAGATGCCCCACTCTTCATGCTGTTGCGCAGAGATGCCCTACTCTTTATTCTGTTGTGCACAGATGTCCCACTCTTCATGCTGTTGTGCACAGATACCCCAGTCTTTCATGCTGTTGTGCACAGATGCACACTCCTTCCATGCTGTTGTGCACAGATGCCCCACTCCTTCATGCTATGTGCACAGATGTCCTGCTTCTTCATGCTGTTGTGCAGCAGATGCCCCACTTCTTCATGCTGTTTTCAAAGCTGTTTGTTCTTCTGCTGCCTACTAGGCTCACTCCTTGCTTCTGGTTCTCACTAACAGGTCCCATGGTTATCTACTGCTCCCTCAAGGTCTGATGCAAACCAAATGGGGTGGCACTATCTGAAATGGGGAGAACTCAAGTGTCTGGTGGAGCTTCCAGCTGGGGTAGCAGGCCAATGCTACCACAGGGGCGGGCACATGGGATGGAACACTTCCTGGGAGCTGCCATCCACGCATTGCGACAGATCCCAGTTTGTATTTTTCTGGCCCCCCCTTTGTTCTGAGCATGCAAGGTGATGGTGGCTTAACAGGGTTGTTCAGCAGTGTGTGGTTAATGGCACTGCCAAGAATCCACATTGCTAGTGTAGGGTGCTTCACAGCTCCCTACCCAGGAGGAGAGCAAGCCTCTCTGTTGACCTCTGCTCCTGCGGTCCTGGGCTTGGGCATGAACTCAGGTCACCATTGTGTCAGATTGGTCCTCAGCTGCTCTGTGCCATGGAGCCAGACTCATGTAGTTTTAAAATTTTGCCTCAGTTTCTAATTGTGTAGATTATTCCTCTATCTATCTATGTATCTGTCTATCTATCTATCTATCTATCTATCTATCTATCTATCTATCTATCTATCTGTCTGTCTGTCTGTCTACAGTATCTGTCTATTGACAGTATCTATCTCTCTACCTATCTACAGACAATATCTATTTATCAACAGTATCTATCTATCTTTCTAGCGACATTATCTATCGACAGTATCATCTTTCTAACTATAGATAATATCTGTCTATTGATGGTATCTATCTATCTATCTATCTATCTATCTATCTATCTATCTATCTATCCATCTGTCTCTCAGTTTTTATTTATTTTGTTCTTTTTGGTAACTGGGTAAGGCCCTCTGGGCAACAAGGCCTGTTTACATGGTGAGGATACCCAGGTGTGTGTGGTGGTTCCCAATGCTGCCAAGTGTGCATCCGCCACCACACCACCAGGAGCTGCTGTAAGAACGGAGACTACCACCCTCCCACCAGGAAGAAAAGCATCCAATGGACACTGTTTCTCTCCCTGTTGGCTTCTGCTCCTGACATCTTGGGCTAGGTACACAGGTGTATGATGGGATGGAAGGAGACCAATGGTCTGTCACGTCAGTCCCTGCCCTAGTAATTGTGTTCCTTGATGTTGTTGCTTTCCATGAAACTTCCTGTGTAACTCATAGGCTTTTGTCTATTTGTATTTTTCCTGGCCATGCTCCATCAGGTATCTACCCTGGTCCTAGTGATGTACCCGATCTAGCGTCTTGACCCACCAGCTCACTCAGGCATCCATGTCTGCTGGCTTCCCACAGCTGTTTCCCCAGTGGCAGGGACCCCAGAGTAAGGGCCATCTCCCCCAAGACAGCTCACTGTGTGAGCTGAGATGCAGTTCTGGCAGGCGCTAGGGCCAGGGGAGCCAGGAACCCAGGGTGCCACAGAAGTGGTGCCATTTATTTTCTCCCTTGGTTTTCTCACAATCTCCTGCCCCCCACCAGCATGCACTTAGCATCGGGAACTCAGATGCATGCAGTGGTGTCCTGGCAGCGAGGGCATAATCTCATGGCCCACTGCAGGGTCATTGTGGCATGGGGGTTCAGTGCCAACCCTCCTTACTGCAGCACACTGCTGAGCAGCAGCTGCAGCAGTCATGCCCGACTCCTGACGCAGGCGCCCCCAGCTCATTCTGAAACTCAGGTTGCCTGTAGGATGGCATGATGCACTGCCGCTGATCCACCAGGACAGCCCCACACTTAGGTTTTCATTTGCAACTTTATTAATTCATTTAGAAGTTTTAGACAGAAAAGGACACAGAACAAAATCTCCTTTCCAGGTAGGACATATCTGTGTGTGTGTGTGGGGGGTAATTAGGTATACTGTGTTAAGAAGGTAGGGCATGCACAGCAGTAAAAACTAGAATAAAATACAATATAGAGACCTACAGAATTACATAAAATAATGACACAGATACATGCAGATATACAGTGTGCACTACCATGGGTGTGAGATGCAGTTTCAGGCGGAATTTCATGAGCTTGATGTGCATGACATTAACCGTGTGACAGATCGCTGTACTGTAGTTGACTTACAGTACGTGTAGGCATAGTACTGGAGGAATGACTTTGAGGTGTAAGGGCTATACTGTACCAGGAGAGGAGTGGCTAGTGACCTTGTGAAGCTGGCCTTTCAGGGAGAAGACGATATGTCAAGAATAGAGATTGGAGGGGAGTTATAAATTCCAAAAGTGGCAGATTACATAAATGGTTGTTTGACGTTGTTTAAATTGTATTTTATTTTAGACTTTGGGGCCACAGAAGGCTCACTAACCCAACACTCATTTCAGGGTGACCCAGGAGCACAGGAAGTTAGTGACTTCCTCAGGCTTGCATAGTATGATTGATTGATTGATTGATTAAAAGTCTACTTTTCACAGGAAATTCATTTGTTAGGACAAAGTCCATTTACAACAAAGTCCTGCATGTAGATTCTAATACAATTACCAATTAACAATTGACATTTACGTAACTAATACAAACAAACATAATTGCACTCTACATACATACATTATTTAAAACACATATATAAAAAATACAAACTATTAAACAATTCATTTTAAATTAAAAAAATCTAAATTTGTTTTCTGTGATTCAGTCAAACCATTCCAACTTAATGCTACTCTAGTCTGGAGCACACTGTCCCCATGTCTATTAAAGCTTCTATACATTGGGATATTGCTTAATGGATTCCTAGTCTTTATATATGATTCGTTATTTATCTTTCTTTTTAATTGCTTATACAAAGGATGGTTATACCTTTTTTGAATTATCTTATAACATATAGTAAACCAGAGATAGTTTCTTTTTGCTTCAGGTTGAAGCCAATTTAACTTATTATAAATTATATAATGATGCTCATTTTAATACTTCCGGAAGCAAATTTACCTATCCTATAATATACTTGATTAACCAAATTTAAAGCAGTTTTAATCTAATTCATGTAAATTATAGAACCATACTCCAATATGGATAACAGCATCTGTTTTGCCAATTGCTCCTTTGCCACCAAAGGTAAGCTCCCTAACACTTCTAAGGGCCCCTAATCTTTTATTCACTAGTATGCAAGTGGAGGTTGTGGGAATCAAATCCAGTCTGTTGCATCTCCGTCTTGGTACTCTAATCTGTAAACTATACCACCTTCCTATAAAGATGCAGCTAATTTCCACCCTTTGAATGTCCTACTTTTATTCAATCTGTGACCACCTTGTATGTCAGAGGCACACTGTGGAGATGAAAAAAATAAAGTATAGCTCTCAACTGCTATAAATTTCGTATAGCACTATGATTTTACACTCAAATTTACCCTTGCTCTGCAAGGTTTACTGATGTTCTTAATAATGTTAGAGCTATTTCTGGATGCACAAACTATTAAATCGTTGCACCAACCTGATACAGTAGAAGCATTCCATAACACTAAATATATTGGACCCACTATTTGTAGACATATTATTCTTTAAAATAAGAAAGTACTACACATTCTGGCCATTTGCTCTGAATTTTGATGGCCAGTGCTATGAATTTTAATGCCGAGAGGTTGAGAGGTATGAAATATGAGGAGCAGATCAGAGCACCCAGCACTGTGACTGTTTCACAAAAAGCTATTATTCCTCAAAGAATGTTCTGAGGGACAGTTTTTACCTTGACCTGTCAAGAGGCAATGTGGACACATGTATTTGGGGTGAGGGTATAGCATGCACCAAGCAGGAAAGGGATCTTGGGGTTATCATCTCTGATGACCTCAAGGTAGGGAAACAGTGTGACAAGGCAGCAGGTAAAGCAAATAGGATGCTGGGATGCATAGGCAGGGGCATCACCAGCAGGAAAAGGGAGGTCATAATTCCACTACACAAGACACTAGTGAGGCCCCACCTGGAGTACAATGTACAGTTCTGGAGACCTTACCTACATAAGGATATAGACAGGGTAGAGAAGGTTCAGAGGAGGGCAACAAAGATGGTACATGGATTGCATCACAAGTCCTATGAGGACAGGTTGAAGGAACTGAATATGTACTCCCTGGAGGAGAGGAGGAGAGAGGGATATGATAGGGCAGTACAAGTATCTTACAGAGAGGAACAGGGTGCAGGAATACACTATTTTAAGTGAAAAAGATGTTCCAGGACTAGAGGCATGGGATGAAGTTGGAGGAGGACGATTCAGAGGAAATGTGAGGAAGAATTTCTTCACAGAATGGGTGGTGGACAAGTGGAACACCCTGCCAGAGGAAGTGGTGGAGGCTGAAGCAATCACGGGATTTAAGAATGCATGAGATAGACATAAAGGAATTCTGGAGGTCAGGGGTAAAGGGCAACAGACTTCTTGGAAAACATAAACTGAACTTACAAGCTCAAATGGGCAGACTGGGTGGGCCATAGGCCCTTATCTGCCGACACTGTCTATGTATCTATGTATCTATGTATAACTACAGCAAGGAAATAAATACAGAGAGAGGAATTAAATCTTGTCTTCTCCATTTTTATTTGTTAATTGATTTTTTATGTCCCTTCTCTCTAGCACTGCCCCCATCTGGTGGCTGCCATCCAGCCCCATACCCAATCATCCCCAACACTTACCTCTTTCCACCCCCACTTATCCCCTGAGGAAGGGCGTGCCCAGCTGCCAATTCTAGATGAGGCATTGGTCCTCCCATCTGAGGACCTCCAGGTAGGGTGGCTGGTCTGTCCTGAGTGTATCTCGTTGTCCTGCTTTGTGCTGTGTTTTTTTCTGCAGTTCACTGCATTTTATTCCCAGAGGATGTCGGAGCACTAGGAGTCCACGCCACTTACATACACACGAAGCATGGTGGTGCAGACTCTGGACAACGTCCTTCCTGCCCTCTGCCATACTGCCACTGTACTGACACCTGTGATCACTCTGGTGGCAGTATTGTGTGACGACATTGACCTTCCTACCCGGAGGAAGACAGCATCCTCTGGGCTGCTCAGTCCTCTTCTCCCCAGCCGCCCCTGACAACTGAAGCTTGTTCCCACACCTCGGTTGCCAGAGTCACGAGAGGTAGATTATGTCTTTTCTTGATTACACTGGAGTGTGTCACAAGACAATGACTCTCCCACGTTAGCTACTTGTTCCAGCAGGAACCTGGGTCAGTGCCAGGCATTTGCTGTTACTTTTAAATTGATTTAGCCCACTGGCTCAGCTGTGGGTAGCAGCAGGTTGCACTGCATTATGGGAGAAGGTCTAGAGCTCTGGGATGAACTTAGACCAGGGAAAGCTATTCCATGCATAATATTATAGTGTATGATGGAACGCTGTTAGCGTTAAAAATCCATCACTTTCGAAATGTTGTTATGCTGTAGTAGCTACATCATCGCAGCTGTTATGCTGCACTAGCCGCATAGCTACTACAGCATAACAACATCGAACTTCGCTGCGCAGTGCATTATATGACCAGGAAGCAGCGGTGGTGAAAACAACAGTGAAGCGAGCGGTGAAGTGGAGGCCTCCAGTTTCTCACAGGAACAACAGTCCAAGCCCTCATCGCTCTCTGAGAGCTCCATTCAGACTACCTCAAGCTGGATCTGCCCTCTGAATCTACAAAGGGCAGTGCAGCATCCAATTGGTCAAACAGGCTGTCAATCCACAAAATTAGTATGTAGAATGTTCCTTGATGCCTGATTGACTGGATGAAAAGTTGCCAAAAGCACAGTCCTCTCCTTTTACCCAAGAGTCATTGCTACGCTCCCCAGGCTCTTCAAACTTTCATTGGCTGAGAGACAAGAGAGGCCAGGGTGACAGAGATGGTTTTTCACAGTTCAGGCAATGTAGAGTCCCATCTTTAACTTTATTTCAGATACCTCCTGTTCTTGTTTGATATTAATTGGCCCCATGGTTCAAGGGCTGCCCTCTGCCCTGGAATCCAGTGGCAGAGTGAGATTAGCAGGGACCCCCGTCACAAGCACCGTGTGCTCTCCCCACAGGCAGCAGGCAGGGCTATGCATGATAGCAGCCTTAGCTGCTTTTAAAGATATAGGGCTTTCAGCACTTAAAACAAAGTCCTTGCTGCTCCCTGCCCCATGTGCCTCTGGACCCCCACTTATGCTGCTGATGTCCCTGGGGCTGGCGCCACAAAGAGGGCTTTGCCATGAGCCCCCAGAGCGGGTTTAACTCAAAGTGCTGCAGTGCTCCCACAGAGTGTGTGAGCTGACCACACAGCTTACACATTTGATCAGGCGCCAGCTCCAATGTGCGTACACTGAGCTGTGCGGCACTTGCTTGGACTGTACTGCCGAGCTGGCAGTTTAACTTCAACAGAGCTTCTCAGTCCCCAATTTGGATTTAAGCACTGAGGCCAGCAGGAGCAGCAAGGAGCGCAATGGGACCGGGACCAGCAGGAGCAGTGCTCCAGTGGGGTCAAGCAAGGTAAGCTCCCACCCGTGGTGGGGGAGGGAGGGTTACACTAAGATCTGACAGACGTGAGTTGTTTTGGTATTTAAGAGGTCAAGATAATCAGATCAGTCAATAGGAATGCAGTTTCAGAAATGTCCATTGTTTTCTTAGTTAAAAGTGTCTTCTGTAGTCAGCCCAGAGGTGTGATGGGTTGAGGCACCCATGTCACACTGGTGACCTGGGTTCAGGAATGGACCAGCATTGCTTAGGGGCCAGCCAGGGGAAGGAGGATCAAATATCCACTGATGGTTCTTCTCCTTAAGGAAGGGGAACAGGACAGGTTGCTGCTCAGCCAGCAGCTAGTGCAGGCTAGGTGGTACAGCATTGACCATCTCCTGGTTGTCCAGGCACAGAGTGTGTGCAGCATCTTTCGACACATGTCCACATCACTGCACATGTGCTAGCCTGGGAATGGGGAGAAATGGGGAAAAGATTCCACACTGGCAGGATGACAGATAGTGATCCCACAGAATTCAGCACCACCGTCTGAGGCACCCACCTACCCATGGAGGTAAAAGTAAATGGGTAAGTCCCAAGTTGATGAGTGATGGAACTGGGGTCTCTGTCAAGAAGGGGCCAGTCAGGAGGTGCAGGAAGCATAAAGATATGATGCAAAAGTGTTTTCTGTTAAAACATTATAGTATAAAGCATTTTGAATAAAGTTGTCAGAAGGGATATTCTTTAAAAGTTAGTCTGGGTTTTGTAGTAAGTGAAAAGCTTATTTTTGTTAATCCCATGTCTATCAGTTCGAAAAGCCTTACAAACCTGGCCTCCCAGAGTAACATTTCCCAATGGTCCCCAAAGTTCCCTTTATATGCTGTCACTTTAAAATCCCTCAAAGAACAGCTTCCCTGGTAAAAATGTTCACCCTTAGGAGTCTCTCTCTCTCTGTTCGGATACCCAGCCAAAAGTGAATCAATACCCATTCATGAGTTTCCTGAATGCTTGCCTAGTCTGCCCATGTACTATGCACACAGGTATTTGTAACATCTGATCTAGTAGGTCACATTGCTGGTGTCACACATGAACGATCCTTTCATTTTTTATTCCACCTTGGTGTATGAGAAATAAAACAGTCACCAGTTTCAGTCATCGTGCATGTCTCACACTTGGGTTTATTGCAGTTCCTTGTTCCAGGGTAGCCTCCTGTGTGGTGGGAGTTTTGTTTCTCACTAGAGGTTTCTTTAGGTTGGGTGTTTGTCTGTAACTGATGGATCACTGAATATTTCAGATAGTCTCTCTTCATTCTATAGGTGGGGATGCAATTATTTGGTAATTTTCTGTAGTGATCTGATGGACGGGTTATATGTAACTGCCAATAATGTTCATCTTGATTGCTTTGCATTTCAGTGGTTCTTGCTGTGGTGTTTTGCAGAACCTATGAGACTTGCTTTTCTATTGTATGTGTGGGATACTTTTTATTGGTAAAAGCTCCTCCTAGTAATTCCAGATTCCAATTCCTAGCCAACTAATTAAGCAATAATCCATGAGGGGTGTGGGTTATCAGGAATTTACCATGGCTGGAGTGGTTTGCCCATGAGGTGCAGCCAAGTGGGTAATCCGCCAGTCGTGGTAAATCCCGATAACCCACATCCTTCTTGTGACTTACTGCTATTATACCAAGGTTAATTATTTTTTTACTATAATAAAATACAAATATTAAAGAGGTTGCTTTGTGTTTTTATTGTATTTATTCCTATGCTGCAGAGGATATAGATATGCTCATCAACAGCTGTTGGTTATCAGAGGATTTACAACAGTGGTAAACTACCAGTCTAACGATTTCATTGGCTGTTCACTTATGTCCATGGTATAATCTGAGCATATTCTATAGTCATGGAGGGACTGGTTGTATGGCACTTGATTGTGCTTGGGTGCATACTTGAGTGGTGTACATAGCTGCCATAATCTGTTGGTTGCCTGTAGATCAAAGTTTTATTCTCCCTTGTTCCAGAATAATCATCGGTGTTTGGAAAATTAGATTTTGTTTCTCTTTAGAGTACTCCATTTTCAGGTTTACTGTGAGGTGAAAATCAGTGAATGATTTGTGGCAGATTATTGTCGCTTTCAGTCCAGTTCCGTGAAATGTCGCCAACGTATCGGGTTGTATGTTTAATTGATAATGGGCTATCTTGGTCACCATACAAGGCAGCACAATAATATGATTGTTGAGTGAATAAAGTGTGAGTCTGAAGGCTGAATACTGTTATCTTTACAAGACAATCACATTCGTACAATGATATTTTCAAATCACTCTTGGAAAATATATGCAAAGAGTTATGTTCCTGTAATTACAGTAAACCGTAAATACTGATGTATGTGGATCTGTTTCAGTAGTAATAACAATTCCAACTGATATTTGTATGGTGCATGCACCATTGAATATCCTTTTTGTTATGTATGTTTTAATGAGCGTTTTAACATTATATAAGGTAAAAATGTGTTGCAACTATAGTAATTAATGGTAATGCACTATTTAAGCTCAACAATACAGGGGCCATTGTCTTAATAAAGAGCGAGTGGGCTTGAAATGTTGACGGTTGATGGTGTGAGTTGGTGGGGTGCTACCAAAACTTGTTATAAATAAAAGCATATTTATTAATGTATTCCCAGTGATGGAAGCAGTTATTTCTCCGTGAGTAGCTGATAACATGGTAGAATGTTGTGAATATCCTTTTTGTTATGACCTGTTAAGTGATTGAATAATAGTTAATATATTGCATATGTTTACTAAATTCACTTTCATTCTTGAAGAGCTAAGTGGTTGTATATTAGTTAATGTATTGTGTTGGTTTACTAAATTCTCTTTCATTCTTGTTAGAGCTGTTTTGATTTTTCCCCATTGTCTACTCTGAATATCCTTTACTGTATTAAGTTAATATTCTCCATTTAATGTATATAGTGTAGACTGGTCTGAATGACAATGTATATGTGGTTTAACAGTGGTGGCATTGCAATTGTGTCCATCCATTTTATATTCTTTATGGGAGGCAGTATAAGCGCGTGGTTTAAGGCTCTGAACTGCAATCCAGCAGACCAGATCTGGGATTGAATCCCAACTTCCACTTGCATACTTTGTGACCCTGAGCAAGTCACTTAACTTCCTGTGCCCCAGGTCGCACCTGTAAAAAGCTTTCAGCATAGTGTGCTACTCCTGGTTAAAAACTAAAATAAAAAAATAAAAATTCTACTGTATCTGTATCTCTTTACTGTATGCTGTCTTATCCAGGGCCTCCTTGAAAATAAGCTTGCTCAGTGGAGCCTCTTCCTGGTAAAATAAATTTGAATTGAATCGAACTGGCACAGCGACCCAACAACCACGTTATAACTGTTATGCTCCATGTTTTTGCTGTTTGAGTATAGACCAATTAAAATGCAAGAAGAGGATGATATCACTACTGTCATTTTATTGAAAATAAAATGACTGTTCAAACTACTGAACAGGCATTTTATTGAGAATATGACTGTGTCAGTTTGCCAAGGAATAAAGTATGTCTAACCCTGGCTTCTGATTGGAGGAGAGTATCCACGTGCAGTATAATAAAGATTTAATCCTCTGCTGAATGTAATAGATTCAAAGGATTCATGCGTTATGGGCTGAATGCAAGGGGTGAGGGTATCGGGAGATATTTACTATTGAAGCTAAAGAAGAAGATATATAGTTCTAGCACATCTTGCTGGTATCAGTGGTGTTCCTATGATGACAGTGGGCTGGCCCAATAGGGCAGCAGATGGGGAACCACATACCAGGTAAGCAGGTGAAGGACTGTGCATCCCTCGGGATGCTGCCTCCTTCTGGGAGTCAGAATGGGTTCTTCCATTGCAACATCTTTTAGGCGGGGCAGTGCATGAAGACATGAAGGTGCAGGTTGTTTGGGATGCTGATGAGGGACAGGGACGAACAAGAGAAAATGTGGAGCTCAGAAGATGGCACGTCAGTCAGTCACCTTCTCCGCCACATGTTGAGACATCTGGACTGATTCACGTTGCTAACCCCCACCAGATATGGTGATCTCATAAGTGCAACTGTGGCCCTGCCAGAGAAGGCAAGCTCTAAAGGAGCAGGTGTTTCAGGGATGCTAGAGAGATCGTGGAGTGAGCAATGTGGACTTAAGGATTTCTGAAGTCATTCTAAGACCAGTAAATTAAATAGAATTGCAGAAATAACACCTAAAATAGAGAAATGAATCTGATGAGAAGAGCACGTCACTACACATGCCACTGCTCTTGTATAAATAGTCTGTGGTGAGGTGGTTAACCTTTTAGTAAACCTTTCAGCAGCACACAAACTACAGTTCATTAGGGCCCTCTTGGTCTCTCTAGGCACTGATTTAATAAATATGGAAGAAATGAGTGGAGCTTCAATTGTAATTATGGGCTGCTCTTCCAAAGTCTCACTTAATTATTCAAGTGCGCTGGTTCTGTCTTTCGGAACAGAAGGTCACTGAAGCAGTTAGAAGGGTTCCAGATGTATTTGCTCTGCTGAGGGTGAATGGGCCTTCAGAAGAAGTAGTTTCTGCTCAGATCTACTGTGGAAGAACTAAACAGGTATAAAGTTTGGTTTAATTTTTTTCTTTAAAGGAGAACTGTAATTACCCCAAATCACACACCTCTGCAAGCCTCACCCCCGATTAAGGGTTTTGCAACTAAAGCTCCTTGTTCTGTCACTGTCCACTTATTTTAATTTTTGAAAAGTCCGGCGTTGCAAAATGGCGCATGTTCCGTAGTTCCATTTCGTGATAAAGCGGTGCCGCACTGCTCAGATCCAATACCCTGGTCAACACTAGTAATAATCGAGGGAATAAACAAGGTACATTTTGAGAAACGATTTAGAAGGAATGGTGGGTTGAAAACAAGGGGTCATGAATGTAAGCTGATTGTGGGGAAAAGGGTGGAGATTCAGGAGGGATGCAAGAAAGTTTTACTTTACGGAAAGGTTGGTTGAGCATTGGAACAGCCTACTGGCAGAGGTGGGTAGCACAAGAACCATTAATCAGTTCAAGCACAGCTGGAATGGAAGTAAAGGCTTACTCCAGGGGTAGCAGTAAGGCAGAGAACAAGGGGAGACGAGGGTGAAAATCATCCAGACAATAAAACAATAACATTCCCAAAATAACATTCCCATAGATAACATCCCTAAAATAACATTCCATAGATAACATAACCTAAAAATACCTAAACTAACATCCCATAATACAATATCACCTAAAGTAACATCCCCTTAAAACAGTCGTCAGTGGTTGAAAATGTAATTGAGTTATTGGCATATGATCTGCATTTACCTAACATGCAAATGTATGCATATTGCTATGTTCGAAAAGAGGTTAAGCAATAAGAATCGTTTAGTACATTGTAGCATACAGAGTAACTTGCAACAATAACTTAAGGTTGGAGGAAATATCAGGTCCATCAAGTCCAACCCTCCCCCACTTCATAAGAAGGACCCAACATGCGCCTGCAGTAAGTGACTCATCAAGCCAGATTCTTAGATAGAAACATAGACTTTGACGAGATAAGGACCGCTTGGCTTACCTAGTCTGCCTCTCCTAATCAATGGTCTTCACCTCCTACCTGAGCTATTGGTGTTCTGTAATCCGGACGCTTTGCCCTCTTTTCTGTCATCTCCCCACCCCACTCTTTAGTCACCCTCCCTCTCAGCTGACATTAGGCCTCCAAGCCACCCACACCAATCTCTTGCTATCCACCTCTAACATCTGACAATGGCGTTGCCTGCTAACTCCGCTCTGACTCCCTCCCTCCATATTCAGTTCACCTTTGAATCTGACTCATGCTAGCTTCTGCTGACTCTCTCCACAACCCACTGTGTATACCTTGTCTTAATCAACTCTGAGTGTAAAGAATATATTTATCATTTTACTTTGTATGTATGTTACCCTACATCCTTTAACGTGGAACCTTTGTAAATGAGCAGTCCCTGCTCAAAGGTACTGTAATCCTAGAGTTTAATAAATAAAATAAAAATAAAAAATATCCCTGGCTGGCAGTATAGCCTAGAGGGTAGAGTAATGAGCTGTGAACAAGCTTGGTACATCCAGCAGACCAGACATGGGTTTGATTCTCACAACCTCCGCTGGCATACTGTGTGACTCTGAGCAAGTCACTTAATCACCCAGTGTGCCCAGGTCACTCCCTGAAAACAGGCACTTGTGCCTAATGAGCCTACACTGTGTTACCAAAGACTAAAATAAAATAAAAATGTCCTTACCTACTGGATAAGCTGCAGATCCTAGTTGACCAACAGGCTATTTCTTCCTACCCTCCACAAGAATTGCTTTGTATCTGTCCCATGCATTCTTGAATTCCCCCACTGTTTTTGACCCCATGACCTCCTCCGAAAGGTCATTTCATGCATCCACACCCTTTCTGTGAAAAATACTTCCCCACATTGCCCCTGAACCATCCCCTCTATCTTCAAATTGTGTCCCCTTGTTCTTGCACATCTCTTTTCTGAAAGATACTACCCTCTTGGACTTTGTTGATTCTCTTGAGGTACTTAAAAGTTTCTATCATGCCCCGTTCCTCAACAGTTTACATATTAAGTTCCTTTAGTCTCTCTTCATATGGCTTCTGTTGCAGATGATACACCATTTTAGTTGCCCTCCTCTGGGCTGCATCTGTCCTGTCTATGTCCTTGTGGAGATGGGGTCTCCAGAACTGCATGCAGTACTCAGATGGGGTCTCACAAACTGTCTGTACAGAGGGATAACAACTTCCTGTTTTCTACTGGTGATGCCTCTCCCTATACATCCAAGTATCCCCCAACCATCCCTACTGCCTTCTAACACTGCTTGCTAACCTTTAAGTCATCTGATATGACTACCCCAGGTCCCTTTCCATTTTTGTTGTTGTTACTACCTCCCATCATTGTGTATTCTTCCCTGGGTTTTGTTCCCCAGGTGCATTACTTTGCACTTCTTTCCATTGACTCTAAGCTGCCATACTTCTGACCATTCATCCAACCTTACCAAGTCCTTCTCATCCTTTCCACCCCCTTGTGTATTAGCCCTGTTACAGATCTTTGTGTTGTCTGCAAAGGCATACTTTTCCTTCCAGTCCCTCTGCAATGTCACTTATAAAGACTTTAAAAGGACTGGACCCAGTACTGAACCCTGCAGTACCCCACTAGTAACCCCTTTCTTCGGAGTGGACTCCATTAACTATTACCTTCTGTGTCCTGTTGTCCAGTCAATGTTTTATCAGGCTACCACCTTGGGACCCACTCCCAGGCTGGCTAATCTGTTTATTAATCTGTTGTGTGGGACTGTGTCAAATGCCTTGCTAAAGTCTAAGTAGGTCATGTCCACAGCCCCTCCCTGATCTACTACTTTGGTCACCCAGTCAAAGAAATCAATTAGATTTATCTGACATGACCTTTCCGCTGTAAATCCATGCTGCCTTGGGTCTGTGCCCCACTGGCCTCTAGGTATTCAACAATTCTTTCCTTCAGAAGTGATTCCATCCTTTCCCTACCACTGAGGTCAAACTGACAGGTCTGTAGTTTCCTGCCTCTGTCTTGCTCCCACCTTTGTGAAGGGGAATGACATCCATCCTTGTCCGGTCCTCAGGTACCACACCATCCTCCCATGATTTGTTAAAAGGGTAGTCAGTGGTGTCATTAGTTCTCCCTTAGTTCTTTTAGAATTCTGGGGTGAATCCCATCAGGCCCCATTGCTTTGTCCAGCTTCAGTTTAAGGAGTTCAGTCAGAACCCTTTCTTCTGTGAAAGGACTGGTATCGACCCCCTATCCAGAGTGCCTCTATTGATTGGATTAGGTATCTCCCCTCCTCTTCTTTTGTGTGGTGGGCTCCTTAGGAGAACCAACAACCATGGTCCATATTTAATTATGTTGACTTGCTCAGTAGCATTGCTGTCTAATATTATAATTACACGTGGATCAGCTCATCCAGGTAGCAAGTCCGGGGATCCAAATATCATTGATTTAAATTTGGTTGTACTGGTCCATTACAGTTCTCAGACTTTGTCACAGTGAGCTTCCCCAAACCATGGGAAAGGTGCTGAGCCTCCTCCAAATGTTGAAAATAGTCTTGTGCCACCACATAGAAAAAAATATCATTACGAGGTACATCAGGTATCATGTAAAATATCTTAAAGAAGTTTGCTGAGTTTCTTCTCACTGTTTTCACTTTATTGTTCTCACCCCTCTGTAATATGTCCGCTCTTTGGACTCTCTAACCCCTGCCAACCCTTGCTGCAATACCTCCATGGGTCAGACTGCTTTCTCTGTCCATTTTCCCTCTATATGAAACCTGCCCACCAGCCACCTCTGCCTTTTTCTGTCAGGTCTGAACTAATGCCTTATGTGAATATTAACTAGGGTCTTTTACTCAGGTTGTTTTTTAACCATTTGATGGCTGAGACCAAGAGACTTGAGCAGTAGTACTGCATGATCCACAAAGTTGAAGGCTTGGAGAGAGCGGTCCACGAAGGCAGCCCTTATCAGGAGACCATTATCCATGGCTGTTTGGAGATTATATACAATGGGTCTGAGGGAGGACCATGGCTGTTGGTTCTTCTAAGGAAGACCACCACACGTGGGAAATGCCCTCGAATAAGGAAATGCCCCCAGTGGACCCCTTGGGACTGGGTAAGCAACAGGGATGGTAGATGTGGCAGGGAGGTTGCCTGGTGGAGGTGGGAAGAATTGATGACAGAGAGATAAATAAATAAAAAAACATCTCTCAGCTCATCGGTGCAGCAGTAACACTGCCACTTGCAACTCTGGTGACTCAGGTTGGGGAGCGGGCCTGGATTGTTGGGGCTGGCTGGGGAGAGAAGGTTCAGGCACCTGAGAGGATGCTCTCCTCCCTGGGGAGGGAGGGAGGGAGGGAGGGAGGGTCACTATCCCTGCCTCAGTGCTGCCACCTAGATGTCCATGGGTGGCAGTGTTTCAGAAGGCAAGCAGTTTAGGGAGGATGTGGCTGGGCTCACATACAGCATGCCGCTGTAGGAGTACTTTTGGTCTCGCCAGAGCTCCACGTATGCCAACAGCCAGTGGTGGAACTAGGAGGAAAAAGCATCCCATCACCCCAGCAGAAGGACCCTGTTACATCTAGACCCCATGTGTCCATTGGACATAGCTGGGTGATACCACTAGAGTATTCAGGGCAACATCCCCCACCTCTGACACTACCTGAAGGGCATAGCTAAGGCTTCATGAAGAGGCTGACCAATGACATTGAGACACAGGTGAGCCAGGGTGGACCATAGTAGTCTGGAGAGGAGGGTGCTAGAGAAGGAAGGTGGTAGAAAACTGTAAGTAACAAAAACAAAAAATAAATAAAATGGCCTTAGTACTAAAGAATAACAGGAGTGAAGAATAGAACTCATGGTAAAATAACCTGAATTCAACTTTTGTTTTATTTTCCTCCATCTGGCAGGCACAAGTACCACCTTCTGGTCATATTGTCCATCATGGTGCTACAGATACAGGGGATTTACCCTTAGTTTCCCCATTTTCCTCCATGTGTGGACATCAGTGCATGGACGACTGTCCAGACTGTGGCTTCCTACATACATTCACCCTGCCACGTGCTCTGCAGTGGGGAAGCAGAATAGTGTAGTGGTTAAGAGCACTGAGCTGCAGACCTGAAGGACTGGGTATGAATACCATAGCCATCTCCTGCATACTGACCATGAGCAAGTCACTTAACTTCCCTGTGCTCCCACAATGCACCTGGAAATCAGCCTTGGCTTAGTGTGTGTCTTCCTGGTCAAGACTTGTAAAGTAAAAGTTCTCCCTCCACTACTTCCTGGCTACTGCACTACCATTTATATTCTCACAGGGGCGCTGACAAGGCTAGCTGAGGGGGTAGGGTGATAGAAGAGGACAGACTAATGGCCACATCCTTAGTGATTACGTTTGCTTAGTTTTCACTAGGGAGGGCGGTGGGCTGCTGCCACAGAGTCGCATCAAGCGGTCTCTAAGGGGGTCTCTGAGATGAGGCAGCCAATATTTACAAAGCAAAGGGTCCAGAAGGGACTGGCAGCCCTAAAGATAGATAAGGCCCTGGGACCAGATGGGTTGCATTTGAGGCTACTCAGGGAGTGGGATAAGCCCCAAAGAATCATAGTGGAAAGGAAGGGGAGGGAGATAGAGCTGTAGATTGGGCACTGTGTGATGTAACAATGAAGATAAAGAGAAATGGGCAGACTGGATGGGCCAAGCGTCCTTATCTGCCATCAAATTCTATGTTTCTGAGCTTCTATGTAGGTACTGGCTGAACTCCTGGTAGGTCTACTCAACAGATCACTTAGGACAGGGGTAGTTCTGATGGACTGAAGGGTGGCAGATATAGCTCCACTCTATAAGGGAAGGGACAAGGAACAAACAAGGAACTACAGACTTGTCAGTCTTACCTCTTTGTAGGAAAGCTGATGGAGACACTGGTCAAAGAGGACCTCATGGACTACTAGGAGAGCAGCGGACTCCAGGATAGTAAGCAGCATGGACTCATGGCAGGAAGGTCTTGTCAGGCTAACCTGACAGTTTTCTTTGACTGGGTGATGAGGGATTGGATAGAGACCATGATCTGGATTTACTGTACTTTGACTTCAGCAAGGCTTTTGACTTGGCAACTCACAGACACTTGCTGAAGAAGGCGGATGGTCTGGGTGCGACCAAGGTTATAGTAAACTGGGCGGTAACTGGCTAAATGGAAGCAGAAGGTTGTGGTTGGTGGAGTCAAATCAGAAGAGTGGGGTCAAGAGCAGGGTACCACGAGGATCTGTCCTGGGTTCTGTCCTCTCAATATGTTCATCGGCAACATTGGTGAGGAATCCAGGGCAGGTTGTGTGACAAGGGACTCACGGAAATGCAGAGTCACTTACAAAAGCTAGAGGGTGGTCTAAGGTTTGGCAGTTGAAATGTAATGCCAAAAGTGCAAGGTAATGCACCTAGGAAGAAGAACCCCAGGACGGAATATTGGATGGGTGGGGTAAGACGTAACACTACTGCTGAGGAGCGGGTCCTTGGAGTTATCATCAGTGACTCCCTCAAACAACTGAGTCAGTGCAATAAGGTATACAGCAAAGCGAGTAGGATGCTGGGATGTATTGGGAGGGTATTGACAGCAGAAGGGATGAGGTAATACTTACCCTATATAGATCCTTCGTGAGGCCACATCTGAGTACTGTGCCCCATTCTGCAGCCCTCACCTCAGGAAGGATAGGGATAGGGATAGGCTAGAGACGGGCGAGTGCAGGGTAACAAAAATAATTCAGGACCAACACGGCTAGATCCTATGAGGAGTTCCTCAAGGCACTGAACATGTACTTGCTGAAGACAAGAAAGGAGAGGGGATTTGATAGAGACCTTCAACTTCCTAAAGGGAATTAACAAGGTGAACTGCGGGAACTATTTAGCTTGACTACTAGATCACGGTCACGTGGACATGAGTGGAAGCTGACAGGAGGGAAGTTCAGGACGGACATGAGGATTTTACAGAAGGGTGGTGCAGCTGTGGAACAGACTTACAGCCAAAATGGTGGACACTAAAACCATTGGTGGTTTCAAGCACAGTTGGGACACAGTGAAGTCTATAGTGCGATCTCAAGGCAGCAGAAACTGAGAGGGAGTATGGGAGGGCTAGGACCCTGGAGGGACAGTAAGTGCCAGGGCTAAATAGGGAGCATAGAAAGACTGGATGGACCAATGGTCTTTTCTGCCGTCACTGTCTGTGTTTCTGTGTTTCTATGACAGAGCGAGGCGTTGCAGCCCTGCCTTCCTGGAGGAGTACAGCATTCATTGGGATGCCTACTCCTTCTTATTCCCCGTTAAGTCCTTGATATCCCAGGCACATTCCAAAACCTGTGTCACCAGCACTGTGAGCAGTAGCACTAGTGTTTTGCTGATGGGCCAGCCACGTAACCTGAATTCTGTCTAAGTATAGTGTTTTTCAAAGTTCTCCCAGAGTTGTCAGCTTAAAAGAAGTAGAGGAAGAAGTGGAACATGCTAAGAAAAGCTGTACCTTACAAAATGCTGTAGGCGTATAAATACTCTGAAATCAATTTCTAATGCAATATGAGAAGTCCTCTGAGGTCTGCCTGATGCATTTTCCATGAGCGTGTCTCCAAAATGATGTTAGGATTATTATTTTTGCAGAATTGAAGAGAGCATACAGCAGTTTGTAAGACACCATTGATAGGTAACGATATGCAACCAAAGTTCAAATTGTCATGTTCTTTTCCACTGCCACCGTTACACAGGATGGTCCTAACTTAAAGTCAGTACTCTAGGATAATTTAGCATACTTGTGTATACCTGCAGGCAGCCTTGACTGTCGGGGTTGTCCATGGTGTCCTGACCCCATTCCCCTGACATAAAACAGGCCTGTGTAACCCTATCCGCAGGACGCATCTGAAACAAGCAATCACACATCTCAGTGTACCCAGTGGTTATACTGGAAATGTTTAGGTATGGAACTGTTATTTCTAAGTGGTGGAACTCCTAGAAGTCAATGAAGAAAGTTGACAGAGGTGGTGGAACTGTCATACAGGTTTTTAAGAGGTAGTGGAACCGAGCTTCTGTGGCTTCTGCCCAGTTTAACCCTGAGTGTACTTAACCTTGTCACAACTACAAATAAAGGATGTCTGGGTTAGCGCCAGGCTGTTTTTTCAGTAGTGATATGCAATCTTTAACTTTCATGAAAACCTATGATAGAAGCTAGAAAGATTTAAGCAATAATGCACAATATGGCGGTGTCATGCCGGATAATGTCATGCCTTGGGTGGTTGGGGCATCCAGCACCCTAGAAGTGATGTTACCCTAGCACCGACACACACCCTGGTGTGCATTATTGCTATTATACATTTGACAGAAAATATAAAAATATATTTAAAAGTTTGTTGGGTTTTTTTCACAGATTTTATTACTGGGTAGGTGTACATATCGAGATATAGTGCTGCTGTATTCGTATTATTGACCAGACACATACACACATTTTCTTCATTGGTTCTCCCTGTCTGGTACCCTTACCCCAAGTTTAATTCACCCCACCCTATTGCCTGCCCTGGGACTGAGTGAAGATGTTTCTTGATTTTTTTTTTTATATTGAAACCACACTGTGATCAGGAAAGCCGTAAGTAACCTGGTGGACACTTCAGGTTTTCTGATTGCTGTCCGATGAAGTGCAGGGGGCCGAGCCAAACAAGAAAAAGGTGGACAGTGTTTGCTTCTTGTTTTTCTTCTGGTTTGTTGAAACGGCAGTCTAAATGGGAACTGGTGGACACTTCTGTTTTCCGATTGATCAGTAAGCGGCCCGTTCATGACAGGAGAGGCGAGTAAGCTGGAAAAAGATATAAACTGTTTGAGATTGGAAATGAAATTGATTTAGGAAGCACCAGCATGTGGAACCGGCCAAGCATTTTGTGAAACAGCTCTTGTGTGCGGTTTTATTGGGAAACGGTCGAGAGAGAGTGCACACATGTCTCCATTACAGCAGTCAAACTGTGAAGCTGTCCCACGCAGTGACTGTTATTAAAATAATTTGAGTTTAGATAGGGTTTTGAGTTGTGGTGGACAGTTGGGTTAATTAGCTTTAAACTTATTTTGTGCGCTGCACTAAAATGGGAAAACAGTCACACAGGGTTTATGTGGTGTGTGCAGTATGCAGTATGCATGGCACAGAGAACATGTAAAATGGTCATGTGTGTGCCTGAACTTGATACAGTGACGTTATGCTCAGGTAACATCACTGTTTTTAGGCACACACTAACCAATCAGAATGCTAGAAAATGCCATTTCATTGTATAATTAAGCAATAATACATGATAGGGCATGTTTTATCATAGGATATTAGCATGCCTCAGGTGCGCTATGAAGCATGAGGTGAAGCAGTGCTTTATGCACCAGTGATGATATCCTATGAGAAAACATGCCCTGGAGTGTATTATGGCATTATGAACTGGACCCATTAATAAAAATGGGGAGAGGGGGAGACAGTTTTTTTTTTGTTAAGGTTCAGGGGTACATCTTAAAGAAGTTCTTGTCATTTATGCTGTGGTCAGCAGATGGTGCTGTTATAGGAGCTGGTAAAGGTACTTAGGGTGGAGTACTATGAAGTTAAGTAATAAAGCCTGTTGGCAGGAGCTTTTTTCACCCATGCGTTTATGGCTTAATAGCAGCATGGAGAATGTTGTCAACCAATGAGCTTCCAGGATTTCTTCTATCCAGTTCATAATATTTGTTTAACATCTCGTGTGAAGGATAGCAGTTCCAGAAGGACAGAATATGAATAAGGACGAAAGGAAAAAATAAAGGTTCTGGCGTGGCCAAGAAAAGTTCTGATCGTTATCCGAACCTTATCAGAATCTTTTAGATTTTGTTGACTTAAAATACAAACATAAAAAGTAAAACTTTATTCCACCCATTTCAAATCATCAATGCTGATTCAACAAATCAGCACTAAGGACTGGTCTGCACATGAGGTAGGACCAGATTAAGGTTACCAGGGGCCCTAAACCCAAAGAAGAATCCAGGGGCCTACTGGACTGCTCCCAGAACACATCCTTTACCCCAGCCCCTTGGACCACAAACGTCTCCCCCAAACATGTGCACCAGTCAGGTCTAGCAGTGTATAAAACAACAAAATGGCAAGCACATGTCTGAATTATGGTCACTGGTTTGAAAAACAAATGTCTGATTTATGGTGACTGATTCAGCAAACAAACATCTGAATTATGGTCACTGGTTCAACAAACAAACGCCTGAATTATGGTCACTAGTCCAACAAACAAACGCCTGAATTATGGTCACTGGTTCAACAAACAAACGCCTGAATTATGGTCACTAGTCCAACAAACAAACGCCTGAATTATGGTCACTGGTTCAACAAACAAATGCCTGAATTATGGTCACTAGTTCAACAAACAAATGCCTGAATTATGGTCACTGGTTCAACAAACAAATGCCTGAATTATGGTCACTAGTTCAACAAACAACACCTGAATTATGGTCACTGGTTCAACAAACAAATGTCTGAATTATGGTCACTAGTTCAACAAACAAATGCCTGAATTATGGTCACTGGTCCAACAAACAAATGCCTGAATTATGGTCACTAGTTCAACAAACAAGCGGTTGAATTATGGTCACTGGTTCAACAAACAAATGCCTGAATTATGGTCACTAGTTCAACAAACAAACGGTTGAATTATGGTCACTGGTTCAACAAACAAATGCCTGAATTATGGTCACTAGTTCAACAAACAAACGCCTGAATTATGGTCACTGGTGCAACAAACAAATGCCTGAATTATGGTCACTAGTTCAACAAACAAACACCTGAATTATGGTCACTGGTTCAACAAACAAATGCCTGAATTATGGTCACTGGTTCAACAAACAAATGCCTGAATTATGGTCACTGGTTCAACAAACAAATGCCTGAATTATGGTCACTAGTTCAACAAACAAACGCCTGAATTATGGTCACTGGTTCAACAAACAAATGCCTGAATTATGGTCACTAGTTCGGCAAACAAATGTCTGAATTATGGTCACTGGTTTGGCAAACAAACATCTGAATTATGGTCACTGGCTCGGCAAACAAACTTCTGAATTATGGTTGCTTGTTCTCTTGGGCCCCTTGCAACAGTTTTGCTATGGGATGGCTTTTGGGGCTTGGTCATCACCTGTTGAGGCCAGTGGGATGACAGCTGTGGGGGCAGGGACAAAGAATAATCTCTAGGAAAAAAAACTAAATCAACAGGTAAACTAAGTGCAACCCTTGGCGACAGCAGTGATGGATGCTGATGTCTCTGATGAAATATGATGTGTTTATTTCAGTCTGGTGTTTTCTCATAAGCGAGTGATTAGCTTTGCTTTGCAGCTTGTGTTTTTTAGTTGTTTTGGGGCAGAGTGCTCTCTGAGACTGCTGTGCTTGCTGTTCATAGGCTGATCGCATGGCCCATCAGTCTTCATCACGTACTTCATCTATTATTTAATCTGCTGGAGGACGGGGTTCGGCCAGCCCTCTTCTGACCTCCATATGTAGAGGTTCCTTTGTGTCACTGTAATCTCTTCCATATAAACATACATAGAAACAGGCGTTGCCAGCAGAAAAAGACCACATGTACATCCAGTCTGCCCAGAAAATGTCCCTACTTACCCTCTTGACTTACTGTCTTAGAGGGTATTAAACCTTAGTGTCTACCCCAAACTGCCCTCCCACCATCTCTCCTACCTCCCTAAGGCCTCCTTTATGTGCTATCAGACCCCTATACCTATCTCACCCAATTTTTGTTTTTCAATTTCTATTTATGCCTCCACTGCCCGGCACTGTTGCCCGGTAACCGCCCCTCAGGCTTGCTCAGGAGACCCCCCATCCTGCCGTGGTTTGTCCCCAGGTGGGGGCCAGGCCCCATACCTTAAATCTGCGTTGGGGTCTTCTCTGTGGCCGAGCTCAAGGATGGCGAGGACTATCCCCTGGTCGGTGCTGTGCCAGGATGGTGATTTTTCCAAGTACTCCCCAGGCGTGGTGTGTGCACGATGCCAAGGCACGTACGCTGGTGTCCATCATGACCCTCCTCCTTGATCTGGGCCAGGCCATGCCGTATCTCTAGCCACTACCAGAAGTCAGTCATGTGCCGGGCCAGGCACCCCATCCCCCGGAGGAGGCGAGCAGTCCTGTGGATGCTCAAGCTTCCTCCACCTGGCTGGCCCTCCAGTGACCGAATCTGTTCCCGAACCGGGTCGCTGGCATTGTGAGTGGTAGCACTAGTGCTACGCTGACCCACTGGCCCCACCCACTTTTAACTGTGTATAGTCTCTGCCCCTCCACCTTCGCTACAGTCTGTTCCAGGGCTCCACCACCTCTCTGTGAAGTAGAATTTCCTTATGTCCCTCCTGAAGTTCTCACCGATGAGCTTCCAATTGTGCTCATTCTCGTTACTGCACTTCTGTTCCATCATGTTACCCTCTTCTTCCTAGTCTTGGCATGTACATGCTAAGGTCACAAGTCATTCCTCATAGGATCTGCTCTGTTACTTACACAATACCCCAGAAAACTGAAATGGAAAAATCCAAAAAGGCTTTCACGGGTGAGTCAGAGCGGTGTATGGGCATGTGGGGTGAGGGTTGAAAGACACAGGTTGGCAAAAAAATAATCAAACTGGTGCCACAATCAGCAGCATGATAGCAGTTTTTGCCAACCCATTTTAAATTGCCCTACGAGGGAAAGCCTCTGTTCGAAATCTCTATTTATGAGCTGAAAGTTGCATGGTTTGGAGATCAGAGTTTGTGTGAGAATACCTGCCAGAATCCCACTCTGATGCCATCTGTGGAGTGGGGGCATCACAGGGAGAGGTGCATGGCTGTCACTCAGCAAGGGTGCGGGATGTCTGGATTTTGTGCACACCCCTCTCGCTTGACCAACTAGTAGTGTTGGCATTGTCTGTGAACACTTGCTATTCGGACAGCCAAATACACTATTTGAGCTGGGCTAGCACCAGCTCTCTGCTGCCCTAGTCATCAATAGACCCCATGTCACTTGTAAGTTCTCCATCTAGTGGTGAGGAGCTATACTTACATGGTAAACAATTCTTAAAAGTAATTTTCCAAGATGAAGGAAAGCATTTTATAATACAAAATCAAACGCAGTTCAGTTTATAATTCAGTAATTAATGGCATCACTTTTATTGCAGTTTAGTGCATTGAAACTAGTGAGTTATCAGCTTTACATTTCAAACTGTTAGTAAAAATAATCCAACAGAATTCTGGCATTGTTACAGTGGAAAATCCCTTTTATCCAAAGTATTTCAGTAAGAAAGTGTTATATCTTAACTTCATCAAAAGAAGTAAAATACTCTTTTAAAAATGCATTTCAGGTTATGCATGTTTTAACAATGTTGTCCATCTATGTGTTTTGCAATTAACAAACAAGTAATTGTGTCCTATTATTTTCTTTTCAAACCAAATCTGGATAGAACAAGGATAATATTTTCAGAATCATAACACATGCTCAGATTGTTTTTACTGTCTTTGTCCAGGAAAGGCACACGGAGAAGCAGCTTGTTCCCGGGTGTGTTTTAGGAGCACAGGAGGTTAAATGGCTTGCTCTGGTCACACAATATACAAGGAGAGCATGTTGGAATCAAAACTTATTCTGTTGGATGAATGAAGCTTGTTCACAGCTTTTGCTTTAAACTCTAGGCTATAATGTCAGTTGATAATAAAACTACACATTCAAGGCTGGCCCCATGATGCCAGGCCAGTAGGTACGTAGTCACATTTGCATCTTGTAAACTTGAGTTCACACTCAAAATTGTTAGAGAAAAAGTTGTAAGAGAGGGAATGAAAAAGACAGAAGTTGGTGCTGTGGCTGCCCCGAAATCTGTACTGACATGAACACAGCCAGGGTTTAGAAATCCTGATATGGGTTCCCAATACCTGTTGGCACCACAGAACCGTCCTTGAGCTGTGTAGTTTTTGATTATCAGCTGGCAGTATAGCCTAGAGGTTAAAGCAATCCTGAAGAGGGATTATTTTACTAACAGTTTGAAATGTAAAGGTGATAACTCACTAGTTTCAATGTACATACAAAACTTTATAAATGTAGAAAGTGTTGTAATAACCTTAAAACACACTTAATAAAACAGATAATTTCCTATTTAACCTGTTGGATTATTTACTGTTAAAGCAGGGCCAAAATCCTCAGTGACATTTCCTATCAGGAGCCTAAAACACATGGCTGTCCCAAGCCTTTAATTACAGATTGATTTAGATATGAACAACTCTGGACTGCAAAGATTCACAGATAAACACAACAGCTCACTCAAATGAGCTTTTATGGGCTTTCAGACATTAAGAAATCTTGAAGATGACAGTTCCCTTTAAACCTCAGCAGGCAAACTGTTCAAAACTCAAACTGTGTTTAATGAAGAACTTTTGACTTGAGGTGGACTTCCTTGGGGTCCTCCTTGGAATCTCTGCCACAGAGAAACTGTTGGGGTATTCAGTGGGGTGCTGGACATGGGAGGCAGGGGTTGTCAGGCCTACACAGACTATATCCCTGGAAATGATATATTCCTGGAAAAGATGAGCAAGAGTGGGAGAAAAGTGCTGGGGAAAACTTCTTCTGGATTCTGGAAGATCCTTTTAAGGGAATAGTCTACTAAAGGACCCCACACTCAAGTGTGGGGCTGATCCCTAATGTACATTTTGTGGGTAAGAACATTTTAGTTTACTTACTTTTACTATAGTATAATAGATTATATCATACTCATTTGCTAAATTGAAGGTAGATATCTTCTGTTACTACAAATCCCAGAATCCTGCAACTGACATCAGAGCAGTAGGCAGCAGTGGGAGATTCAATAGCCTGCAATGCATGTTAGAGCTTTTATAATCTTCAATCAAATGTTTTCAGGGACTGCTTTTCTCCAGGGGCTAGTACAGTCCTCTATGACTGTACAGTTGCTGTATGTGCACCTGCAGCAAAGAGGATATGGATAAAGTGACTGGGGGTGCTCAGTGCCACAGTGGGGAGGGGCGGCTAGACATGAGGGACATGCGATAGGAAGTACCATGGATCGGTGCTCAGAGGGATCACTGGACTTCAAGGGGTGTTTAGTTATTCTTTGGGATGGTGACTGGAAAGGGGGACCATTAGCACCAAGGAGACTTTTTAAATATGGGCTGGCAATCGGAGACCACTATTCAGGAGAGTTTTATTAAATGCGGACTGAGCAATCGGGAGACCACTAGCACCAGGGAAAGTTTTATTAAATATGGGCTGGCAATCGGGGGGAGACCACTAGCATTAGGGATTTTTTTTTTAAATATGGGCTGGCAATCGGGGGGACCAATAGCACCAGGAAAGTTTTATTAAATATGGGCTGGCAATCGGGGGACCACTAGCATTAGGATTTTTATTAAATGTGGGCTGTGATGGAGGGAGGGGACCACTAGCACCAGGGAGATTTTATTAAATACTGGGCTGGCGATCGGAGGGGGGACCACTAGCACCAGGGAGAGTTTTATTAAATATGGGCTGGCGATCGGAGGGGGACCACTAGCACCAGGGAGAGTTTTATTAAATACGGGCTGGCGATCGGAGGGGGGACCACTAGCACCAGGAGAGTTTTATTAAATATGGGCTGGCAATCGGGGTACTACTAGCATTAGGATTTTTTTTTAAATATGGGCTGGCAATCGGGTAAGAGACTCAATAGCATTAGGATTTTTATTAAATGTGGGCTGGTGATCGGAGGGAGGGGACCACTAGCACCAGGGAGAATTTTATTAAAGAGATCTACCGCAAAGTTAACTGAGCCATTACAGCATACATTGTGGCTCGATCCCCCATAGTCCCAATATATATATATATTGTAGAAAAGTAGCTTAATGCTCATAAACTTGACTTATCACATCAATGCAGCTGGCATTTTGTTACAGTGGGTACAGCCCCTGAGATCGTGCTGCCAAAAACCATGATATGCTGACGTGATTTTGCCCTTCCAGTTTATTGTCCTCATGTACGGAGATTTAAAATGTATTTTCCATGACCAGCACTATTTTACAAAAGCGTGCCTAAATGCCATGTGTGCCGCATAATAAAAATGGTACCCAGCATTGGCCATGTGGCTTTTGCACATTTGCTTGCTGGCTGAACACAGACTGTGAAGACAGTCACTGCATCCATCTCTTGGCTAAAGGAGGGCTGCAGGCTCATAGTGGTAACTCCAGCCATCGGGGTGGGGATGGGGAAGGAAAAAAGGGAAAAAATAAACAAGTGGGGAGAAAAAATGAAATTTTGTTTCTCCTTAACTCATTTCTAAAACTAACATTCCTGTGTCAAAGACACAGAGTGGGAAAACAGGGGGGCAGCATGTTGCCAAGTTGAGGTGCTAAGCGGTGAGGTGATGGTGCAGCTGCAAATCATTTGCACACAGCCCCTCCTCAGCTAACAGTGGGTAGTATTGTGTCAGCTGTGAAGGTGGCTGCGTGCCACCCATGCAGCTGGAGAAAGCGTTGAGCTGTGGTGAGCCCATCACGTGGGTGGGAGACAAGAGGGGAAATGGGGTAATCAAAGAATGTAACATTTAACCCCTCAAGGTTTGCCTGGACTCCTTTTGTTGCCCACAGAAAGACTGTCTGCCTTCATCTCCTGCTCTGTCTGGCCCCTGGGACTGACTGTAGCTCGGTGGGGACTGGAGGCGCAGGATCATCATGCCTTCGAGATGCTTCCTGCTCGATGGCCTACAGAGCCACATGGAATGTGTGCACATTCAAGCAGTCACCTGCTTTAACATACAAGCTGCCTTAGAGCAGCTCACATGTTGTTGCACAGTGCTATGTGTGCATGGCCCACCTGTCTGCAATCTTAGCAGCCACAACCCCGCAGCCAGCACAAAATGGCCCTTTAATGCACTCTGGCCCAGGGACTTCAGTGGGCATCAGGGGCATGGAGGCAATAGGAGGGAGAAAACCAGGATAACCACATGTGTTTGGTGCCTCTGCATCTTTAAGAACAGAACAGCTGAAGAGACTGCTCTGCAATGGGGGATGTAAAACTGAGCTCCTGACGGGCTGAAGAAAGACCCAATCAGCATAAAGCCACTACTAGACAACAGAGCACAGTGTGTGCTATTAAACAAGGGGGCAGTGATAATAACAGCAGGACAGGAGCCTAAGAAAGACTGTTAAACTTAAGGCAACTGTTTCTTCTGAAAGGAATCTACCATCTTGCTGACCCTGGACCTTGCAGCAACCAATCAAAGGTCAGGGATCTCGGACCTGATACCAACAGCTTTCTGGGAGATGTGCTGTATGCATGGTGTCCTTTCTGCCAGCCAATAGGGCATCAGGTGAACATTTTGCATACTAATTCTGCAGACTGACAGGCCTGTGTGCCAGTCTGAAGCTGCCTTTCCCCAGGAAATGTTGAGGGCAGTTCCAGAAGGTGGAGTTGGAAGTAAGCTGTCGGAGGAGAGGAGGGCTAGGGTGCTGCTAGCCAGAGCTATTCCAGGAAACCTGCCTGGCTTCTACAGCCAACCATCAGGGAATGACTTCAAGGTTTCCACAGCCTCTATAATCCAGAGACTGAAGTAAGTGTGTGTGTGTGTTTTGTGTGTGTGTGTGTGTGTACTGAAAGGCGACATTTTCCTGTGAGACCGTGGACCTGCCTTGAGATCAGTGGAGGTAACCACGTGCCACGGTAGCCAGCATGTGGGCAGCAGTGACTGTGAGAGAAAGTCTGCATCGAGAGAAATATCTGCATCAGCCCTGCAGACAGTTCTATGAGAAGGCCAGTTAGTGCTATTGGCAAGTACTGGCTAATGTTCCACACTAGGGTTCTGAACCCTGGATGTGGGTGTGAGGCATGTGGTCCCTGCTGCTCCTTAGACTGGTCTGCCCTGCGGAGGAGGAGGAGGGAAGAGCTGAGAGGTCCAGACAACTGCAGATGCAGACAGCCTGATTTCCATTGAGAGGCACCTGAAATTTGAAGCATCCTCAAACTGCCCCCCATCCCCACTGCAACAACTGAATCATCAACCTGAGAGGGCTTACACCTGCAGATGGAGGAGTCCAGTTGACAGGGAAGGTGGTACACCAACTTGCCCTGCAACTGGGAAAGTTGTACAAAGTTGCCACCAAATCCAGCAGATCTGGCCAACAGGCCAGGAGTTACAAATACTTCATTTCGAGGTTCTGCCATTTAAGCAATTCCTTGGCCTGTGGGGTTTTGTGCTTAACTGTTCTGCTTGTTCTAAGTGCACCACCACCAGTCAACCAGCTGCAACATCACCAGACCTACACCCTTCCTACGGTTGGGTACCCAGTGAAGCACAGGGAGTGCCCTTTAAGGCTTAAGGATTAAAAGTCGTAGCAGTGGGTAGTGCCCCAGTACAGGTGGGCTGGTAATTCAGAAGGTTTTACAGTTTACTTACTACTGTATTGTCTTGCCTGGTTGAGGATGGGCACTGTTACTGTTTAAAGTATTTACTGGCACAGTCTAGTCGGGACCTTAATTTTGGCCCTGCCACAACAGTTCATGAGCTTGTTTCAAAAACAGTTTTGCTTTGTATTCCCCACTCCTTGCAAATATCCCCAACAAATATTTTGCTGGTATTTCACATTTTGTCTTGTGAGCATATTATTAGTGTAAGTCACTAATTACAGTTCTATTGACTTTTACAGTGCACTGGATATTGCATGTGTGGGGACACTGTGGGAGGTGGACAGGCAGTGCATCCCAAGGAGTTGTACAGCTGCAGAACAGGCCCACTTAAATTTTACTCTGGGTGGAGGCACTGTGCTAAACTTAGAGATCTGGATTCAAACCCCGATTCAGGAAAATCAGACCCCAGGCCCCTCAGCCTTGTTTGAGCCCACAAGGTGGAGGTAGTAACCGCAGCATCCACGGTGACCCAGTTACAACATGATAAGTGAAGGAGCCTTTAAGACAAGTCCCAGTGGTTGCATAACGAGGTGCTGGCATTTGTGAAAGTTGCAGTCCATGTTTATTGCTATCGCTGCTTGCCTAATGACACAGACGCCTCCTCTGGTGCTGCCTCAGTGCACCAAGGGCATAGACTGGAAAAAGTGCATTTAGTTGTAATTATGGGTGGACCGAAGCCTCCGCATTACTAGGGTTCTTTGTTCTCTGCAGCTGTTCCAAGCTGTTGATTATAACCTTTTCGAGAAAAACCTGCTGAGTTTCCTCTCAGGCCAAGTGTACTTTTTCTCACTGCTGTAGAGAACTTTTCTTTTTGGAGGTAGTATCGTGCGGTGGTTTAAGCCACTGAGCTGCAAACCTGGAGACATGGGTTTGAATCCCACAGCCTCCACTTGCATACTGTGTGACCCTAAGCAAGTCACTTAACTTCCTTTGCTCCCTTGCACCTGGAAACAAGCTTTGGCTTAGTGTGCCTTTCCTGGTTGAACAATTTCTCTGCCTTTCCCTTCCCTTCCCTTCCCTCTCAGAAAATCTTTGTGAGAAACAGAATGTATTCTATGACTCCCTCCTGCATTTCATGCCCCTGCTATGCTGGGTTATTGCTTTAGCACCTACAATTCACTGGATATAGAAAAACATGTACAAAGAGTATGCACGAGGCTGTGGTACTCTCTAACACTCAGCACTGGAAACTCGGGCACTCACCACCACATGTGATACTAACACCATCAATGGAGTACAAAGGAGGAAATTTATTGCATAAAATAATAAAATGCCCGCTTGACGTGTTTCAGGTCCTACTTGGACCCTTTCTCAAAGGCCTTTGATGTGGTGGTGAGTGCCAATTTTCAGTTTTGAGGATTCACTGGATATAAAGATGGTGAAGCCAGCACCCTCTTTTATTTTTCCTGACTTTATTTTGCTCGGTCACGCCTCGTGAGGCCATCTCTCGGCATCCTGTCCTTTATCCTGCCTGCCTGTGGATCCCTTGGACTGAGCCTCCTCTCCCCCTGCAGGCGGCACCCCTGGTTTCACCCGCCTGGGGATGACCCTTCACCTCTTGGGCTTGCCTACTAGACAGACTCTGACTGCAGGTGGGCCCGGAGGAGGAACTGGAAGGCCAGCTGAGGAGAATCTGGTGGAGGGCATGGGGACAGGTGCCGTCGCCTGCTCCACGAGTCATTGTTTCTTTGTTTTGCACTGCTTTCCACCCTTGTGTGGGCACACCCCGATGCTCTGGCACACAGCAACCCTGCCAGCATTGGCTATGCTGATTTGTGCTGCTCGGCTTCCTGCGACGTCCCTGGTCTCCACCAGGGGTCACTGGCACGCCAAGCTGACCTAACCCGCACTCCTGGGGAGGAAAGCACCACTAGGATGCTCCGTCCTCAACCCGCCACTGCCGACCTCCAGCACCTGAGTCCATTCCTGAGCTCGGGTCACAGCGTGAGCGTGAGGTGTGGCATCCAGCACTCAACCCTCAGCACCACCGGCTGGCAGCCAACACCCTTTTAGCCAGCCTTGGGGGCAGTGGTGGTGATGGTGGGGCTTGTATTGTGGTCAGCTCTCCTTTCTCCTAGATGGATTCTGTACCCTCATGAAGTAAAAACTTGTGCTCAGAGTTCTCTACCCATGCAGTTACAGTCAAAGTCACAATTCCTGGTTCCATGAAGAGAACAGAAATTTGTCCATAAAATGAAAACAGAATGGAGCACAAGTTTTTGCATTGTCTTTTTCAGGTACAGTTAAATATCAGTTATTTAGGCATGCAGATGGCTCTAGCGGCAGGGTGTCCTACTACTGTATGGACACTCCAGGTTGAGGAATGAACCCAGTGCATCACATTAGAGGTCAGACCAGACCAAGCCAGCTGCTGCATGGCTCTGCATTTTGGCGGAAAGCTAGCAGGAAGTTCCACCCCACAGCGACCCCTGCAGCTGGGCAAGGGAGCTTGCTTCTGCCACAGTGGGGACGTTGTGCATCAGCAAGGCCGACACAGGATGTGGCCCACACCCGTGGTGGAGGGGAGAAAATGCCAGCTGCCTCTGTAATGGCTGAGATTTCCATGGCCTGACTAGGGTGCATTCCTGACAACTAGGTATATCACTGATATTCGAAAGTATATCAATGTCCACGGCCTGACACAGGGTATATCACTGACACCGGGGTATATCCCTGACACTGGGTATATCACTGACACCCAGGTGTATCCCTGACATCAGGGTATATCACTGATACCACGGTATATCAGTGAAACTGGAATATATCACTGACACCAGGGTGTGTATCCGAACACCAGGGTACATCATTGACACCAGGGTATATCACTGATATTGAGTGTATATCTCTGACACCAGGGTATATTGCTGACATGAGTGTATATCCCTGACACCAGGGTATATCATTGATACCAGGTGTATCCCTGACATGAGGGTACATCCCTGAACTCAGTGTGTGTATCGCTGACACGAGGGTATATCACTGACATGAGGGTATATCCCTGACAGGGTATATCACTGACACCAGGGTATATCCCTGACTCCTGGGTATATCACTGACACCCAGATGTATCCCTGACATGAGGGTATATCACTGACACCTGGGTATATTACTGACATCGGGTATATCACTGACACTAAGGTCTAACATTGACACCTGGGTATATTCCTGACACCAGGGTATATCCCTGACACCATGGTATATCACTGACACGAGGGTATATCACTGACACCCAGGTGTAACACTGACACCAGGGTATATACCTGACACCAGGATATATCCCTGACACCATGGTATATCACTGACACCAGGGTATATCCCCTGACACCATGGTATATCACTGACACCAGGGCATATCCCTGAAACCAGGGTCTATCCATGACACCATGGTATAACACTGACATCAAGGCATATCCCTGACACCATGGTATATCCTGACAACAGGGTATATCACTGACACCAGGGTATATCTCTTACACCCAGGTGTATCACTGACATCAGGGTATACCCCTGACACCAGGGTATATCACTGACACCAGGGTATATCTCTTACACCCAGGTGTATCACTGACATCAGGTTGTATCACTGACACCAGGGTTTATCTCTGACACCAGGGTTTATCTCTGACACCAAGGTATATCACAGACACCGGTATCACTGACATCCGTATATCACTGACAGCCAGGTGTATCCTCGACACCAGGGTGTACCCTTGAAACCAGGGTATATCACTGACACCTGGGTGTATCCCTAAAGACAGGCAGTTGGTTGGGAAATAAAAATCTGTGTGGCAAAGAAACATAAATCATTTTGAGAAAGCATAATGGACATCACTCTGGAAATAACATGATAAAATGCTGCAAATGACTACAAATGTCTTGTCCCCTATTATGTGGGGACCAAATAAAATGTAGATGTAGATAGCAGAAGACAACTCAACAGCCCATTGAGTCTGCCCAGTACCTGCCTGTGTCCACAGCCAGCTAACACTAGACTGAAGCTAGTCTATCGACAGCCCATCCAGTCTTCCATGGACCTGCCTGTATCCACACCCAGCCCAACGCTGGACCAGAACTAGTTAATCGATAGCCCATTGAGTCTGCCCAGCACCTGCCTGTGTCCACAGCCAGCCTAACACTGGACTGAAGCTAGTCTATTGACAGCCCATCCAGTCTTCCATGGACCTGCCTGCATCCACACCCAGCCCAATGCTGGACCCAGAACTAGTTCATCAATAGCCCAGAGAGTTGGTCCAGTACCTGCCTGCATCCACACCCAGCCTAATGCTGGACCGGAGCTAGTCTATCCACACCATAGATACATAGACACTGTCAGCAGATAAGAACCTACAACCCATCTGCCCATTTGAGCTTAGTGTTCACTTTATGTTTTCCTAGAAGTCTATTGCCCTTACCCCAGACCTCCAGAATTCTTTATGTCTATCCCATGCATTCTTAAATCCCGTGATTGTTTTGGCCCCACTACTTCCTCTGGCAGGGTGTTCCGCTTGTCCACCACACCATTCCGGTGAAGAAATTCTTCCTCACATTTCCTCTGAATCGCCTCCTCCAACTTTATCCCATGCCCTCTAGTCCTAGGACATCTCTTTTCCTGAAAAATAGTGTATTCCTGCACCCTGTTCCTCCCTGTATGATACTTGTATGTCTCTATCATATCCCTTTCTCCCTCCTCTCCTCCAGGAGTACATATTCAAGTCCTTCAGCCTGTCCTCAGGACTCGTGGATGCAATCCATGTACCATCTTTGTTGCCCTCCTCTGAACCTTTTCTACCCTGTCTATGTCCTTACGTAGGTAAGGTCTCCAGAACTGTACATTGTACTCCAGGTGGGGCCTCACTAGTGTCTTGTATAGTGGAATTATGACCTCCTTTTCCTGCTGGTGATGCCCTGCCTATGCATCCCAGCATCCTATTTGCTTTACCTGCTGCCTTGTCACACTGTTTCCTACCTTGAGGTCATCAGAGATGATAACCCCAACATAGAAATAAAGAATTTGATGGCAGATGAGGACCACTTGGCCCACTTAGTTGCCCATTTCCCTACCTGATGGATAAGCTGCAGATTCTAGTTAACCAACAGCTTACTTCATCCTACCCCACTAGAATTGCTTTATGTCTGTCCCATACATTCTGAATTCTCCCAAAATCCTTTCCTGCTTGGTGCGTATATCCTCACCCACCCCAACTGATAAGTTGTTCCAGGGTTTTTGTGCCCATATGCATTATCTTGCACTTCTTTGCATTGAATTTCATCTGCCAAACACCTGACCATTCTTCAAATTTCTGCAGGTCCCTTCTCATTCTGTCTACACCCTCTGGTGTGTCTACTCTGTTACAGAGCTTTGTGTCATCAGCGAACAGTGAAATTCTGTCTTCTAGGTCCTGTGCAATTTCACTGATGAAGATGTTGAATAGGACCGGTCCCAGCACTGATCCCTGTGGTACCCCACTGGTCACTCTTCCTCTCTGTGGAGTGACAGCCATTTACCACCACCCTCTGTGTCCTGCCGCCCAGCCAGTTATCTGCCCACCACACTACTGTCCTGCCCACTCCCATATTCCCCAGTTTGTTTAATAGCCTTCTATGTGGCACAGTGTCAAGGCCTTGCTGAGTCCAGATAGGCCATGTCCACTGCCCTCCCTGATCCACCTCCCTAGTCACCCAGTCAAAAATTCAACGAGGTTGGTCTGACATGACCTCCCTGGTGAAACCATGCTGCCTTTGGTCCTGTAGTCCGTTGGCAACCAGATGTTCCACCAATCTCTCCTTCAGTAGTGTTTCCATGATCTTCCCACCACCGAGGTGAGGCTGACTGATCTGTAGTTCCCGCCTCTTTGTTCCCACTTTTGTATAAGAGGACTACATCTGTTGTCTTCCAGTCTTTGGGTACCTCCTGTTTCCAGTGATCGGCTAAACAAGATTGCCAGAGGTTCAGCCACCACCTCTCTTTGTTCTTTTAGGACCCTGGGGTGCTCCATCTGGCCCCATTGCTTTATCAACTCTCATTCCTTCCAGTTCCTTCAGGACCCTTTCTCGTAAAGGGACTTGCGTCCATTTCTGTGCCATTCCCACCCTTGTACTCCCTTCAGGCCCATTACCTCCTCTTCCTCAGTAAAGACTGAGCAGAAATACCTGTTCAATATGTCAGCTTTACTGTAGTCATCCTCCACGTGCCCCCATCCTCCCCTTCAGTCTCACTATCCTCCCTTTGCCTTCTTTTTCACTTATGTACCTGTAAAAGGTTTTGTCCTCTACCCACTGATTTTGCAATGTGTTCTTCTGTCTGAGCTTTGGCTTCCCTTACTGACCCCTGCCTCCCTTTGCTTCTCCTGGTACTTCTCCCTATCCCTTCTGCCTGTGTCTTTTGTATTGCCTGAATGCAATCTTTTTGGCTTTCACTTTCTCCGCTACTTCCTTGGAAAACCATAATCCTTTTCCCCTTGCTAACCTGCTTAATGCATAATTCTGTTGCTCTTGTAATCCCTGTTTTAAATATTGCCCACTGTTCCTCAACCCTGATTCTCACTTCATTCCAGTAGTGCCTCTTTCAAGCATCTCCCCATTTTCCAGCCTAATGCTGGCCCAGAGCTTGTCTGACGATGTACAGATTAAAGTACTTGTGGGTTAAACCTTTCATTTACAATATCTTTAAAATAAGTAGCTCAAAACGTGAGAAATTAGATTTGCCTCCAGCTGTTTTTGCTATACAGTCCTTGTGAGGACCAGTTTTGCAATACTGTTTGTGTATTTATTGCACGTTGTGCACATTGTATGCCGATGTGCTTTACAAGACATGGGCTGTTTCCATGGGCAATTAGATGAGCAGAGGGAGTATGTCTAAGATAGCGGGAGGTTAAGGCCAGCTCAGGAAGGTGATATACAAAGAGAGAGAAGGTTGAACAAAGTGAGGCTGTGACTTGCCTAGGGTTGCACGGTGAATTAGTGATGGCGAGGATTTAAAACTGAAATAAAGTACACAAGGTCCAGGATACAAAATCCTTTATTTTGAGGATCCCTAACAACAGCCTCATTTCCGATATGAACAAATCGGGGCACTCAACAGTTGATCATTGATGCTTCTTTGTTGTGGTATTACATGATAGGGAGGCAGCATAGTACAGTGGTTTAGGGCTTTGAGCTGCAAATCTGGAGACCTGGGTTTGAATCCACAGCCCCCACTTGCATACTGTGTGACCCTGAGCAAGTCACTTAACTTTCCTGTGCTCCCAGTTTGCACCTGTAAACAAGCTTTCAGCTTAGTGTGCTACTCCTGGTTAAACATGAACACCAAACAAATCCTTGGGTGACGTTGCATATTCACTGCTTGGTCTTGCCCAAGCATGGTGTTAAATTTGCTTCTTAATACCGAGTGAATTCTCCAGTACTTTAAAGTGAAGTTTTCCTTTAGTACCTGAATTGACCTTGCCTAATCAGAGAAACAACGTCCCTATTATTATAACCTGTCGGTCAGTGCCGCCTGAGGCAGGGAAATCTTAATGCCCGCTGACAGTCTCCCTGGGTCAATGGGAGCAGTGACGGTGGTGGGATTCAAAACTGAGTTACCTGTTTCACAGCTCTATGCTCTAACCAATGAGCTTCACTGCCAAGGGTCTGAACTATTTCATGATGTGTGTACACACGTATATACGTATATACACACACACACACACGATGTATGCACTCACATGTGTACCCTAGTCTTGGTCTTGTAAAGTGTCTCACGCTGTTTGAACAGATCAAATCCTCTGCTCCTAATACACTGATTTCACTGGCATTGTGCCAAAACAGACTGCTGGCAGCAACTAATGTGTTTGATGGCACCCAGGTACCTGCAGCTGTGCTCCAGGACCCAGCACTAGAGCTGTTCTGTATTTCCACCGTAGATTGAGTAACTGGAGTTACTGTCTTGGGCCCTGAAGCTTGAGAACAAACCCTGAATTTTACCCACATGACAGCCGTGTTTGATGAGTTTTTTTTAGATGAAATATAAGAACAGAGTTGGTTCTTCATAAATGTTCTGTTTGCTTTTGACCTTTACAGGCTTAGGAAGAGGATATAGGAGAACATTACAAAATATGTGGGATGCTGGAGTAAGATTCTTTTATCATGGGGGAGTACTCAAATGGGTGAATCTAGCAGTCTTTTCTCACTGAGACCTGGGTTCAAATCTCAGCTCAGGCCATGAGTACAGTGATTATGGGGAATCTCAGCTTTGTTTCCTGCTGCAAGCAATACAAGATGGCATGTGAAACTGTCGGGCGAGTTGTACAGGTGGGTGAGGAGTGGTCAGGATGATAGAACACATTAGGGACAGGCAGATCCTCTGTGATTTGAACATGCAAAGATTCAGATCAAAACAAATAAAGGTTTGACGTGTTTCCTATTTCAGAATGTTCTCAAACTTCTAACTATATCTTTTGGATCAGAGATTTAGGCAAGGTGACGTCTACTTGTGTCTGGTGGTTGTTCTGGTAGATGTTAAAGATCCCATGACAAAGGCCAACTCAGTGGTAGCGCTGCCTCCGGCTACACCAGTGGCCAACATTCGGAATGGACTGAGTTGCTCAGGGTTGACTGGGTGGAGGGGTGGGGACTAGGATTGAGTGTCCGATGGCTTCCATCCTAATCTGGGGAGGGAGGCTGGTCACTCACTGTACAACTGCCACCAAGTGGAGACCTCAGCGGTGGTGCAAGTGGAAGTGGCACGTAAAGAGGGTTGCCATTAGACACAATGTATGCCTGCCTCCAAACGGTACACAAATTGATCTCCGCCATGCAGCAGCAGGGTAAAGGGGAAAACAGAAAGTGGGGCAGGACCATGAAGCCCCTACATGTCTGCTCTCGACGCCGCACCATCACAGGGGATGCCTGCTCGGTCTCTGGATGTGGTGTCTGGTGGGGAGAACAGCCTCCCCACCTGGCCTTACTGTGGGAAGCAATTTATGAGGGAACCCTAAAGGGCTGGTAAGTCCTGGGAGAGATGGTTAGCAGTCGGGGAGGTAGGGACAGGGCTGAGAGTGCGCCTGCCTCAAGAGAGGAAAAAGCTGTATGAAAAAACAAATCCATGGCACTTCTTGGAAAGAGTGTGGGAATTTTTCCTGGTGCCCAGACCGAATTTCCCATTCACTAACCCACCAACAGATCTAAAATGATCTACGGTAACCATTTATCAGTTTCCACAAGCAGTATATTTTCTAACAGAAAACAGCACCAGGCACAGACTGCCTCCAACTTTCAGCTGCGCAGCTGACACCATGAGTTGTAGCGGCTTGGTAGCAGCTTTCGGTCATGCCACTTTATTGATTGGAATAGTTTGGGGTTTTTGCATTTCCCTGGCTTGCCATCAATCTTCACCTAGCGGAGAGGGCAGGCGAGTGAGCGCCTGTGCACCCAGCGATATACTGCCTTGTGGATTAGCTGTCAAGTCATGTGGTTTGGCATCTCATTAGTCCATTCCCTTCAGATCTGTAGCTACAGGGTATCATTCAGGGACACTGTCCCCCCATTTATTATGACTCCTCCAGCTGAAGCATGTCTGGCCAGGCCCAAGTCACACACTAACTCATTAATTAGTCTCGGCATCCTCAACTGCCACTCCACATTTTTGGTGGGGAGGCTGCCTATGAGGCTGCCCTTCCCTGCACTGACCATTGGTGGCTGAAAACTCTGCCCCACATTTCATTCAGACTCTGTGCATTCACAGCCTGAGCTCCAGTACTGGCACCTCTTGGGGTGAATATCCTACCCTGATGCCACAGTGCTACACTATTAGGGGCGCTGCGCTGTTGTGGTGCCGTCCTTCAGATGAGACACACTGATGTCCTTTCTGTGTGTCTCAGGTGGTTGTACAGGTGGACATTAAAAATGCCAAGGAGCTTTGTATAAGAGTAGGGAAGTTATTTCTGCTGTCTGGGTCAATGTTCTCTCTTGCAGTAAAACAGGTTCTAATGTAGTGTGTGTATGTGTGTGTGTGTGTGTGTGTGGCGCCAAGACGTGTTTGTGGGCTTTTGTTTGTATGTGTGTCTGTATTTGTGTGTATTCGTGTGTTTTAAACCCCTCTTGCACTCTTCTTGGCTGGTCTCCTCCTTTTGGACTAGGTGTTGTGCAGTCCTACAATCCACTAAAACACAGCTGCTGTCATCTCTTTCAGCTGAGTGCTGACATTGTAGCACTCTCTGGATGTTGGGCAGGGACAAAGGAGGTGGGCATAGCTCACGGGTACACCCCATGTCTAGGGGCAGGTGGTAAACCATTTGGTGGCATGCATCCTATTTTACGTGTTAAATCATTCTCCCATTAACTAATAACATGTCCTTTTTTCCCATTCACACCTCAGCTTAATTTTCTATTAGGACAGAAATAAATAAATACAAGTCACATTACTACATGATGGCTTGTTGTCATGTTTAATAACATATACAAGTATACATGTGGGAGTATGGTCCTTGAACTGTTCTCAATGCTAGCACTACAATAAAGAGCTGATTCTGATCTCAGATAGAAGTGAGAACGTTATGGTCCCTTAATAAAATTGTACTCTTTTCGTATCTCTAGGAGTCACGTGGCTCTTACTCTTTCTTACAGTTCACTATGGATAAAGTTATACTTTGAGACAAAGCCTTTACTACTCTACCTTCTGAATTTACCAGATTTTCCCACATTGCTATACGCTTTGGGTTTACACATTCTCATACTCAGTGACTCTACAGTATCAGTTCAGCTGATGAGCAGGAGGCAACATTGCTGTATGGACTTTCCGTCCGACACTCACTGCAACCAGTTCTCTCTTCTGACCAGACAGCGGGTTGGTATCGGAGTGGCAGCATGTACCTCAGCCTATCCTCTGGCAACATATCCCCAAGATCCTTTGCCAGAGAAGTCCGATGTCCATCCCAACTTGGGATTCCCTATACTAACAATAGGTCCATCTTCTACCTGTACTTGCAACTTATTTTCTGCCACCACTCTTGCCATCTTTCGAGAATAGCTGGCAGGTCCTCTTGGACACGGACTGAAACTACCTCCAGAAGGAGTGTACCCACTTCAGTGAGATCCTTTGAGGGTCACATGGCTGCCAGGAACTTCCGTTAAAGGGCAACCACTTAGGATACACACACCCTTCCGTTTCTGCATTACACTTTCACCAGAATTAATGGCGATTACACTAAATGACCTTCAGCCTCCAACTCCCCAGAGTGATCAACACTGTTCCTGTTGTTTGTACCCACAGGCTACCAGATTGTAGATAGTGAGTTCTGTTATTCTCACACACTGGTCTACACACAGCTGCTGCGAGGGCCCTCACTCTTCTCAAATGGCCTTGCAAACGACCTGGTGAAAGGTGTCTCACAGGTGCATCTGTACTGTCCTTATCACTTTGTTATCTCAACACACTCCACCAGCACCCTACAACTGGCACTCTAGCACCACCCAATAGTTATCAGAGACACTATCAATCAGTAAGCTTCGTGATCTGGCATTATAGTAAACAAGCTCACCCCATGCTGGCAGGAGAGGGTTGCTACGGTTGTGTGTGTGTGTGTGTGTGTGTGTGTGTGTGTGTGTGTGTATGTGTGTATTTTTATAAGCAATACTTCTTTATTCAGACAGTGGTGGGCATCTGGGATGGCTTACCCAGTGATTTAGTGGAGAATAATTATTTTAACTGTGTTAAAACAAATGAAGTACATGGGTCAGGGGAATGTCAGTAGGTACTACCACTGACTGGTAGTGGGATGGGCTTATTGGGTGTCTGGATTTCTTTCATCCTTAGAACCATTGGTTGGTTGGTTGGGTTGGTCAAGAATGTTGTCAGTGTCAGCTGAGGGATTGAAGGGTGAGGATGGCTTTTGGCCTGGCTTTCTGGCTGATGACAATGTACGCAGGCTGTGGGCCACTGGTGGTCAGCTGCTTTGCCTGGTGGCAGAGAGCAACAGAAGAATGTCTGGCTGGGTAATTAATTGGTGTCACAGTCTGGTCTGACAGTTACATGATAATATAACTGTGACAGCTTAGACAACTTCAGTCACCGGACTGGTGGTGGCGAGTCTGGGACATGGTCCTGTCCTTAACTGACAAGTCGTTGGTGCCTCCTGCTTGAGGTCTCACACAGTGTATGCCTGGTTTGCTGGTCAGTTGGTGTTGCTGAGGACCAACCAAAGCCTCCGACACTGCTTGCTGCCATCGGGTAGCATAAGCGATGTTAATTATCATCAGATGGTAGCTTTGCTGGGAGGGCATGGACTGGCACCATCTGTAGCCTTACTGTTGCGGACACTTGGGCAGTTGGTGCTCTTGCTGCCGCATCCTAGGAGGATAAAATAAGCCAGAAAACCCTGGAGCACACAGGATGAGGTAAATGCTTCTGGGCCCCACCACCCTGACTAGTCCCAGCCTTACCATACACAGTGTAGCCTGCAGGGGATAGCCGCTGTTCCCAAAAGAATCCATGATGGAGTCAGGTGTGTTCTATGGACCCCAAGTACAGGTAAGTACTTGGGAAGGGATAGATGGGTCTGGAGCAGGTAGGTTGAAGGTAGGTATCAGTGACAGGGGCAAATAATGCACAACAGAAAAAATGGAAACCATGATGTGAGGTTGAGAACAAAGGCTGAATGGCTTTACATTTCTGTGAAGTGAATTTATTTTGGGGAAAAACTATGCTCTACTGAGAGCTGTTGTGTTTAAATGTGGAAATGTTTATTATTGTATAGAAAAGGGTTTAGTTTCATTTCTTAGGCTATTGCCATGTAGATTAGTGTGGGCTAGCTACTTAACTGTGCAGCTTCTAGGAAACTAAAAGTCAGGTGATGTGTTTTGGCCGATAATATTTTTAGATTTGGTCATGCCAAGCCCCATTTTATAAATATAGTTATAAAATGGGATGGAAAAATCTAGAAATGTCATTGGTTTAGAGACGTGTCACCTGGCCGTTCATGAGATGTGTCCCCTGGCCCTTCATTAACCTGCTATTGATGCACGTTAGTGTTTGACCTTTATTTCATCCAACTCAAAGCATATTACCTTCTGCCTGTGTTGCAAATCATTACGCTGTCATATCAGCTTTGAAAACCAATTTGCCTGCATCTTGGATTTTGTAGCTGAAAAGAAAACCTTGAAAATAATTAACAGCGAGACCTACCTGCTGTGTAATTAGTTTTATCCAGTCATGTTTAATACCTCTCTCCTTAAATATCTTTCTCTGTCGGTACTTCCAGATTTTTGTAGAGAGCCTCTCTTCCTCTTTCAGTAGCTGCCTCCCGAAGTGCAGCCCAGCCCCTTTGTATATAACACTGCAGCTGCATAGCTGGATTGCAGTTCCAACCAGCAGCAGCAGTAACAGTAACAGCCTTACACTGCTTTTAAAGGGCCACAAAAGATTAATCAGTTCTGTTAAAATAAATTTACTGTTCTACTGCACTCATACAGCTGTGCTGACTATTTTCAAATGTACTTACCTACTTTTAAATAATCTATTTTACAAGCACAAGGGTTGTGCATTAAAGGATTTCAATGCACTTTCCAAGGCTATAAGGACAATTGGCCTCAGGCCTCATGCCTCACACTCCTGGGGCATGCATAGAAATCCTTTATTGCCCACTGTGTCACAGCTTATTACTTATATAGTACAGCAATAAAAAAAAAATTAACTTAGGAAAATCAATTAGCACCTAATTAATGATCAATTAATAACAAACTATCATTCAGTTAACAAATTAAAGCTAAATATACATGAAATAAAGATATCTCTGCACTGCAAAGTTTGTCTCCACTGTCTTACATAGAAACATAGAGTTGATGGCTGATAAGGACTGCAAAGGCCCATCCAGTCTGCCCATTTCTTTTTCCACCTTATGAATGTGCCATAGACCGTTACATTTGTCTTTGGTATTATATAAAACAAACACTAGAAATGTACTGTGTATTCATGAAATAATGCTGTGTTTGTAGGATAATTTATTTATTTGAGGTCCTAAACATATGTTTCTATGTTTTTCTATAAATCTTGTTAGCCCTTCTCCTACAGTGGTATTATTTCCTTACACATCACCCTTTCCAAGTGTTTATTACATATGTTTAAACTCCCTTTTTCCTTCCCTGAGTTGGCAGGGGAGACCCCACTCTGCTCTCTGGACATCTCACCCAGCATCCGCACCTGGCCAGCTCCAGTGTGGGGAGGCCCACAGTTTGCTTCCTACAGGGGGCTCCCTCCTCCCATGTGGCAGCAGGGTGGAGGGAGAGAACAAGATTCTGCAGAGGCCCCCACTGTTGCTTAGCCAGGGGCCTCATTCGAATGGAGGTCCGATGTGTAGCGGCACAGCCAGAAGGACTGTCCCATATTTCCATATTACTTATGAAGAGAGGCAGTTGTTATCAAACGACTCAAAGAATAAGTTTCATGAATAGGCAGAGAAGTAACCAACTGTCAGCCTTCCAAACTTAGAATGAACTTAAAGAATAGAAACATGTATGTTTCTCAGGGGCATAGTGTGGGTGGGGAGGCAGTATAGTGTAGTGGTTAACAGCACTAAGTTACAAACCTGGAGAACTGGGTTTGAATCCACGGTCACCACTTGCTTACTGTGTGACATGAGCAAGTCAATTGTGCTCCCAGGATGCACCTGGAAACAAATCTTGGCTTAGTGTGTCTTTTCTTATACTTACCTGTATAAATAAAGTTATTTTACTACTACTTACTACTACTTTCTGGCCAAACATGGTAAAATAAAATAAAATAAAAAAAATAAACAAGTTGAATGGCAGTGACATATTTGTGAGAAATAGGGATGCAGTCGCTAGGGGACATGACTGGAGGTTGTTGGGGTGGACAAGTTCACAAGAAATGTGACAAAGTTTTACTTCACTGATAGGGTGGTGGAACCATGGAACACACTTCTAGCAGAAGTGGTGGGGACAGCTACCCTTTAGGGATTTAAACACAGTCTGGATAGGATATGGAACTGACAGTCCCCAAGAAGGGAGGGACAACCCTAGGTTTGAGGGGCGAGGACTGGGAGAAGAGGGTAACAGCCCACCACTGCAGTAAGTCAGTGGGGTGAGGTAATATAGTAAAGGCAGATTTGCTGGGTCTTCAGTCTCCTTTTGTCATCAGAGTCTATGTTTCTAGGTGCGCCATTACATGGGTAACAGATGACAGGGTACAGTTCTCCAGTCTTTTCTCTCAGATGTGACATCATAACACACTGTAGTAAGCTAAACTCAGGCTAGGAAGAGACTCTAGGTGCATCAGGGATCCCTCCCCACTTCATAAGCATTGATGAATAAGTATGTTGTGCAAACAGGTACCAAGATATAGGAATACCCCAGCCTCCTCAGAGTGCACTACTGTGTGTGGTTCCCTGTTACTCATGAACAGACACAAAGGGCACTGACAGAAGCCCTGTATGGAAAGTTTCACTCTAAACTTCTGCTTACCTGATTAAAGCTACCAACAGTCCCTATTTTCCTAGGACAGTCCCTTTATTTTAGGCAGCATGTCCCAGTGCCCCCACAAGTTTTGCAAAATGTCACTTTTGTCCCAGATTTTGCTTACTTGTCCCAGTTTTGTCCCTTTTTTGCTGACTGCTAAACAGTGAGTGACAGTTATTTCAGCACTACTGTGGCACTGCTCGGCTGGACAGCAGTTTGCAACTTCAATCCCTGTCCTGTGTTGCACCGTAAGCATGTGCAGTGGGGAGCACAGTAAAGTATGTTCCTTCCTGTTAGATTAGATTAGGTAGTAGTGCAAACAAGCACATGTGGACGTCTGCCTGCCAGCAGCTGAGGGACTCCAGACAGAGAAGAGCAGCAGGGAACTAAGGTACCTGAACCTGATCAGCTGTAAGTAAGTGTGTGAAAACAATCTGTGTGGTGGGAGTCTTTGAAGTGAAGTTTGCTCAGCAAATGAGGTGAGTGTAAGTGGGTTGGATGGAACTGTCAGGAGGAGCAACACATGCAGCTCGAATGTCTGATCACAATTTAACGCGTTTGCTTCTAATGAACTTTATGTATATCATGGTTTGGAACTTGCTGCAGCGGAATGATGTATTGTTCTAATCTGAATGTTTGCTACTGGTGTTACTGTGGGGCTGGCGTGGCCGAGCAAGCAGCAAACTGCTATTGATTGTGTAGCATTGTCTGCAGCGGTGCCCATGAGGAGTGACACGTGGGGGTCATGGTCAGGATGGACCGTCCCAGTTTTAGGCCTCAGAAAGTTGGTAGCTTTATACCTGATGTCACTGAGTTACAGAATTGCTAAGTAATTAAGGAGGACTGCTACAGACTCTTTAAGTCACACTTAGTAGATGTAGATTTTCAAATACTGGTTCTAACTCTGTTACTATTTCATCTCAAGAGGCTGTTTAGTTATCATAGTGAGGATTTCTGATTTACATACAGGTGGTAAGTGCCATTTTAGAACTGTATGATGTAGTTTATGTCCTTGCTGAGCTCTTCCATTGTTGGCACAGTGCATCCATGTTGTGCTATAGAACTCTGTGCCTGAGAGAAATAAAGTACATCATACAATTCTAAAATGGCACTTAACTATCTGAGTGCAATTAACAATAATGCATGATAGGGCGTGTGTCATGCTGGGATAATGTCATGCCTTTGGTGGTTGGGCATGGCAGCAGACTGAGAACATCCAACACCAACAAAGTGACGTTATTCCCCATGCCACCCACCCTGGAGTGCATTATTGCAATCTTAAAGGGGTTGCTTATAACAAAAATACATGTTTAGTTGCTTTTGAATAGGTGCGATGTGCTGGGGTAACACCACTGCTGAAGCACAGCACTGACCAATCACAGTCCAGTAATTGTTCTTGTCATTTTATTTATTTATTTTTTTATTTACAATTTGGTAACCAGGTAACTCCAAGGGCACAAATGTCCATTTTAATAGAGGACCCGACACATAAGAAAAGTCACAGGCAATACAAATACAGTACTCCAAAAAGATAAAATATCAGCATTAATACAGATAACAAACCTCAAACATGACTATAACAATTACATTTAGAGCTGTTGATACGATACTGTTTAAAATTTGAACACAGTATAAGACGACTCTGATGCAAGTCAGGTGGAAGGGAATTCCAGTCCCTAATAACATTATAAACAAAAAGAACGTTGTGCCAGGGAAGTCATATATAATGCTAGTTTTAAGTAGTGTAGATACATAATTAGAATTAGAAATTAGAATTATAATTAGAAAACCCCACTAATGTTTCTATTAGGCCTGTATAGATGGAATAATACTTAAAAACAGTTTCCATTGGGGAAAATGACTTACAGAGTCAGCACAGTTCTCCTTTGAAAATGAGTATTGGGTGGGAAAAAGGTTGCATTACAAGCGATCCTAAATAAGGGAAAATAAAGACAATTTCAAAACAGACATACAAAACAAAACGCTGGGTTTATTAAACAGACTTCGCATGTGCCCAGACTGAAACTGTAAACAGCAGGGCTTCTGTTCCCTTTAAATCTACGCTCCATGAGTTCTGTAACATTTATTTATTTATTTATTTAAAATTTGGTGACTGGGTAAGATGCATCAGACACCTGGCCTTTTACATGCTTGACCCAGGTTATAACAAACTTAAAGACAATGCATTACAATAACCATGAAATACATCTTTCGAATGACAGATATTATACAGACAAGGCAGTATTAACAAACAGTAATGAAACGAAATTCTAACACATTACTAAAATCCCTGCCTACAAACAAGGTGCAAGTAAATACAAAAGCAACATAAACAAGCAACAGTGAATCAAAAATAAAATGCTATCATATTGCTAAAATCATTGTCTACAGCAAAATCAAGTACATTTACACTGCGTCTCTTTATGAGTAGCTCCTTTAAGGAAGTCTTAAAATTATGACTATTCTGCCAATTATGTAAATAATCTGGTAAACCCTTCCAGATTGTAATTGCAGTTTGTTTGAATGCCTTTTGTTTTTGTTTTTGTGGTTTTACACATTAGTATTGCTAAGGTAACTGTATCTTGTGATCTTAAAGCTCTCGTGCTTCTCAGTGATATATTGTGATATAAGTTCTTTAGATAAACGTATTTGCAACCCCAACTCATGAGTACCTGTTTGGCTAAGATACAATCAGAACCTTTTTGTCAAATCCACAATGAAACTGAACCCCCCTTTTAGGTGCTCAGTTTTTAATCTATAAATGTATGTCTCCTTTAATTAAATTCAGCCAGGTGGCTTGGGAGGCTTCTTGAAATGCAAACTAAAATACATATATATAGTTACACATTTTCCACGTTCTCTTCGTGGAAATCTGGCTTGACAATATCGACTTGGAAAAACAGGTTATGCATGAGAGCTGCAGAACTTGGCAGATAAATCGAGACTGAAGGAACCTTAATGGGATTTTAAAAGTACAGAGGAGGATGAAACAACGTGGTGGGAATTCTCTGCACTGCAGCACAAGATTTGTGGATGATAGTGTTATAATCTCTGGACACATTTGTGCCTGTAATTATCAAAGGGCTATGTATTAACACCACCTGCTAATGATTTTTTTTATTTATTTCAATTTTTATGCCCTTTTCCCTGGTTTATCACCCAACCCGGGGCCCTGGCAGACATGCTGCGTGCGTGTGTGTGGAGGAGCACATGCACGCCGGGTACTGGCTCAGACCCTTCCACCCCACCTCTGGCAATTGCTGCCGACCCCTTCCGCCTATGCATCCCATCAGACCTCCATCTGATGGGAGTGGAACTACAGGAAGGGCGGACAACCACCCGGGAGGAGGCTGCCTTTCAGCTGCTCAGTCCTGCTCCCCATGCTTGCTCCCCGATGACCGAGGTCATTCCTAACCAGGTCACTGGCATGGCGTGACACAAGGCATCCAGCGCCTCAGGCCTCAGCACCACCCGGGCCTGCTAATGATGTTTTGTAGAGAAAAAGGCTTAAACAATAGAATCCATTGGGGTTTTTTAGGCAGTGCCTTCAGTATGTTGTCAAACGCTGGAGTGTATTGGGAGGGTTTGACAACAGGAGGAGGAGGTGATACTACATTTCCATATATCACTGGTGAGGCCAGGCTAGAGATGGTGCAGAGTAGGTAACCAAAATGATTCAGGGCCTGCAGGGCAGATTCTATGAGGACTGGCTTAAGGCTCTGTACTGAGACCAGTAGGGAGACGGTGATATGACTGAGGCGCTCAAGTTCCTGAAAGGAATGAACAAGGTAGACTGTGAGGAAATATACTGCAGAAATGATGAATCCAGAATACAGTTTTATAAAGAGAGTGGCTGAGACACGGAACAGTCTGCCAGCGGAGGTGGTAGTAGCAAGAACCATAATGGTTTCAGACGCACTTGGGACCTTGTAAAAGGCTCATAGTTACACATGGAAAGCAGGAGGTCGGGGAGGCAGGGTCAATAACCACTGTCTAGGCAATAGGTTCCAGCGTCTTGTAGGGTAAAACAGGGCAGACTGGATGGATGAGTGATATTTTCCTGCCAACATTTTCAGTGTTTCTGTATACACTGTGATGTCAAAGCTTTGTATGTGCCATTAGAAGAGATCCGCTGGCCAGCTTCATGGCATCGAACCATCGAGGTTGGTCTACGTTACTGGTTATCTGGGTTCATGTCCGAGCCTGGGACATCAGGAGCAGAGGCTGTCAAGGAGGGCTCAGAGTGTCCAATAGATGCTCTCCTGCTGTGGGAGCTTGCTGAACTGCTGTTACAGTGACTCCTAGTGGGGAGGTACCACTGATGGCGTGGGAGACCACGTGCCATCAGGCACTCCCAGAGCCAGCTACTAGCATGCATGAGTCAGTGGGGAGGAGGCCAGAGAAAAGCAGTGGAAATGTTGCATCAGCACACTGGATGGTGACCCTCATTTTCCCATGCCAGCAGTCCCACAGCATGTCATTAGGATCCCGCCAGTCAGCATCCAGGTTAATGGAGCACACCTTCTTCTAGGCAAGGGAAGGCCCTCAGCAGAGACAAGCCAACCAAAAGGAGGACATCAGGTGGAAAAGAAGTGCTCCTTCCTAGGGTCAGAGGATGCTTCCAGAAGGGAGAAGCCTGCCCCATGGGTGATGGGAGAACTGGAGGTCTAGTAGGTGCCCGCCATCAGTGGAGAGTGGTGTGATGAGTGTGGAAGCTGCTGTTGGGGCCAGAATGGAGTGCTGTTGGGCACGTGAGCTGGCAAATAAAAAAAGAGATACTACTAGTGTGGAGACAGGTAAGGATTAAGACCCAGCACAGCAGCCAGTCAGAGCATGCCTTTCCCTCATGAATAATTAAGTAGACTTACACTGCTAGTGTGGGGACAGGATGGTGTCCACCTATCAGATATTGGCCTTGACATCTTCAACAGCAATTTGATACAGCAGAGAACATGCTGGACAGCCCTTGTGACATGATTAGAGACGTGAAGCCAAGCCATTGCATCTTTTTGGGGGTCTTGATTCACAACACGTGATCGTGGGGTGCCTGCATCTTCCTGGTGTCATTGCAGCCTATGTGATGCATGTATTAAATCTGTACACATGTAACTGGACGTTGTGTGTGAGGACATTGTATTGCAGCGTTATTAATTAAGCAGAGGCTTATGGGGTGAATCATATGGAATGAAATGAGGCTCCTTCAACAGAAAAATAAAATCATCAAAATAAAAGATATGGGGCCAGTCCAGCAGTGCAAAAGCAACATTGCTATTCTTGGCATTAGTGACCTGCATTTGTGCTCTGAGTCTGGGTTGCCTGGGCCTGGCAGGAGGGGGCTTGAGTGTTACCAAGTGACACCGTGATACTGCTACCTGGGCAGAATTGCAGCTTGAAGCCCTGATGGTGAGGGGGAGTCGTGATAGATGGTGTGTGATTCAGATGGAGGTGCAGGTCACTGCATCCTAAGGGAGGGCTCAGAAGAGTAAACAGGAAAGGGAGGACCTTACAGAATATAAAGTTGCCCCACCCACTGGCTTCCTAGTTGGGGTAACACATTCACACCTTGGGCCTCCCTCCTCTTCAATCTAGACTCCACCTTAAGGGGTATGGCAAGAGGTTCTGAAGGCCAGTCGTGGGGAAGGCTCTACATGGATAAGGTCACATCCAGGAGCTCTGGGAGAGCGGAGAGCAGTGGCCTGGGGCTAGTAGTGATGCCACCGGAGGCAAACCACATTTGTACAGAGTCACTTCTTGGAGGATTGGTGGAGCTGGAGGAGAAAAGTAGAGTGGGGATGGTTTGTCTCCCCATTTAAGGAGGTGGCTCTTCCTGTGGGGGTGCAGTTAGCCATGACAGATTGGGGCAGGTGAAGGGAGGTCGAGAGAGGAGACCCGATAAGGAGGAACTAAAGATATGGACAGCAGGAATGGACTAGGAAGAGCAGGCTTCCTGGTGTTGCCTCACAAGTTCACCTCGACTATAAGGCTTGCTTCATTCATCATTAGCAAAGCCAGTGTGGAAATTACCACATATGTTATGGCATGGGGAGTCATAACAGAACACTTCAGTGAATTAAACCTTTTAGCTACTGAAAGGTAAAAAAGAATTATTATAGAAAATGTTAGTTAAAATAGTCAGTTTTACTTCAGTGGTAAGGCACAATTTGAGGTGGGCTACTGTAATGTTATACCCACCACTGCTGACCTAAAATAAAGTTGAGTGTGGTGCACCATTGGGGGAGAGAATACCAGTAGGTAATGCAACCCCACAGTCACCATACCACTATTATTTATTTATTTACCCAGGATAGCCCAGCTGAGATGTACCATCTTGTTTCCAATGGGGTCCTGCTGCTACCCATTTCTACAGCTGAGTGAACTAGAGTATTGAGAGGTTAAATAACTTGAACAAGGTCACAGTGAGTATTTGGCTTGAGGGGCTTTGAACCTGTGATCGCCTCTTTTCCCAAGCTAATGCTCTAACCACTAGACCAAAGATGGTAAGGTGACTTGGTCACCCCTGACAAAGCCCTTATGGTGATCAAAGCTCTGTGTGTGTGTTTGCATCTTGTGAAGTCTTGCTCACCTGATGTAAGAAATCCACATTAGAGATAGCCCATCCTCTTCCTCTTGAGTGCTGTGTTCTTGGTCCTTGTAAGGTGACTTGACAGCAGGTTTGAAAAACAAAAACAGAAAACTGAGGCAGATCCCATGCACATGCCCCTGCATCAAGCAACAGTGGGGAACACGCCCCTGCCTGAATCGGCAACCTGGATTTTCAGGTCCAGTTTGATCATTTTACTTTAGAAGCAGGGGCGATCTTAACATTGTTTTACTAGCCTAAAACTTAGTGCACATTGACCAGGGCTAGTGCAGCTAACTCTCTACTTGTCCATCTCGACTAATGCAGGTTTTCCATGACTGTTAATGAAGTTAAAAGTCCTTTCTTTAGCAGTTTCTAGTCCTCATGCTAATCTCTCTCAATGTTTCAGATAGCCTTGTGTGATTAACAGCTCATTAAAGAGCAGCTGACACCCTCAGGAGAACTTTAACAAAACACAATATTTAGACAGTTCAGCTTGTATTTCACATTAGTTTTGTATTCTTCTTTCCCTATTATTTATTACTGAGGTCATCTGCATGAAAACAGGATCTTTGCTCTTGAAGAGTTCATATATTCCTGTTGCTTTCTCCTTACCTAAGATCATAATGTCCTACTTAGACTCACAGTTACTCCCATGGCAACAGACTGTGATGTCACAACAGAGCATTATGACTTGATGTAGGGAGTAAGCAACAGAGGCAGATAAACTCTAAGGGGAAATCTAAGGGATAAAAATAATGTACTCATACAAATTTACTCAGTAATAAAGAACAAGGAAGAGAAATATATAGAATATATATGGAATGCAAGCTGAATTGTCTGTCCCCAATTAGGTTTTCAAAGTTGTCTTTTACGTCAGTAGCTCTTTAAGAGCTCAGTTATCTGGCAGTTCAAGAGTGGATCCCACAAAGACTGAATGTGAGTCATGATCAATCCACCTTTAGGACTTTCAGCTAGTGTACAGGGTGTGATTAAGGGTAGAGTGCTGTTAAGTCACTAGCTTCCAGTTTTCTGAATGTGTCTCTATCTGACAATTTCTTCCACATTATTAGGACCAGTGTCCTCATTTCCCTACATTTTGAGTGTCTGTATCCAACACGTCAGTGACAAAATGTTAAGTGGTATATAGGCAGGGCCCTGGTGTTCTGCGTCAGAATTTTCTGATTTCTGCGGCAGGGCTCTTTGACTTCTGCGGCAGCATTTTCTGATTTCTACGTATGATTTATTCATTTCTCTGGCAGAATGCAGTCCTGTCATTGCTAAATATGAGGTGATGTCATCGATGACATCATATGCTGAGCATAGAGGAGGGGCTTCAGGATAAACGAGGTGGGAAAGAAAGCCTGACACTATGTAAAAACAGTATATTTATATGAAAATTCACCAAAAACAATGATTTCTGCTGCACTATATATATTCTATGGCACGATGCAAATTCTGTGCAAATTCGCAACCGCAGAACCACAGAATTCCAGGGGCCTTGTATATAGGGTCTGCCCTGCAGGTGGTGGGTTTTATCCCAGCCTCACCACAGCTGCTCCCTCTCCCTCCAAATCTCTTTACTTTCCTGATACCACTGCAGACCTGAATGTGAACTGACCATCCACAGATCCATAGCTGTCATAACTGGCAAGTGTAGGGGTTCCCAACTCTTCACGTGGACCATACCGCCAACGCCATCCATGCAGTCCTACCCTTATTCCACAAAGCATGTCCTTTCATCCTAAAACAAAGTTTTGGAGCATGTATGGTACAAAATAAACCTTAATAAAATAAATAATTTAAAAGGTTAAAAAGGCTTTCCTGGGATGCATGGATCATCCTATATAGAAATAGAGGTTTCATGTCCGTGTACTGTTTTCCTGGGCTGATGAAAGGATGATTAAAAAAATGTGTTATTGTTGGGGCAGAGCATGTTAAAATCAATACTTTTTAAAATAAAAATGTCATAAAGTTTTCTATTTCCCAAGTCCCTGAGGTTTGTGTAGTCCCTCTCCAAAGAAATCCTAGCTGTGCTCCTGGCTGACTTTACACTGTATGAAAACTTCCAGAGTGCCGGCTGCAGTTGATCACGGGGGCTGAGAGTGTCTTTCTCTGCCTGACTCTGTTCATTGACCTGTGGGTGGTGGTGAGAGTGTGATGAGGTGCATGATGATGCCAGCTAGTGAGTGTGCAGAGCTAGGGCTGCTTGACTGAACATATGTTGTTGTGGTATCTTCTGGCTCTGGGGGATGCAGAAAGACTGAGGCCATGGTACAAAACTGTGGAGGTGCACTGTGTGTGATGACATTGCAATCTTTTCTTTTCTGCTGGGGCAGGAAGGAATGTGGGAGCAGGATTTCTGCTGGTGCAGGATGCAGTGTGGGAGCAGTATAAATGTGCAATAATTAGAATATTTCTTGGCTTGCTGTTTTCCTATATAAGTGATCAAAATGTAGTTTACCTTTACAGTTGTGGCTAGTGCAACCATCTGTGGGCTAGTGCAAGTTGGATCAACTTGTCCTGCTGGTTCATGCAAAAATTGTTAAGGCTGACCCCTGTTTAGAAGTATTTTTATTTTCCTTTTGCTGATTAGAAGAGTTTTTTCCAGACAGTTCTAGGTGTGATGTGTTGAACGGCACTCTGCAAGCTGGCATATCAAATGTTGGTTCTTTTCATTCCTCACTGGGTTTGTGACCTCTTTAAAATTAACTGATTATAATTAAAATATAACTGAACTATTATGACTGCTTATCCTTTTATTAATAACATTTTATCCAGTGTCAACCAACAAGACAATACATTCAATTTTCAGCTATGTTATACACAACACTTTATACAAGATCCTTTAGTAATGAGTTGCCTCTGGGTTGTACATCCCATAAGCGTAGGGATGGCCATGCCAGAAGGGAGATAGTCAGAACCTCATGGGTATTGTATTTCTACCTTATGCCTTGAGAAAACATGAATTTGCATGACACGCTGGTGGGCTGGTAGCGTGAGTGCCGCTGTTGAAATGGAATAGAATAACTTTTTATCATAAATGGAGTACCCAGGTTTTGGTTTTATACCAGTAGATCAGTTAGTTGTATTGCCCAGCTCTGCAGTCTAGATTGTGTTTCTACCTCATGAGTGTCCCTCCTGAGGGAGGGGTGAGACTCTCCCAGGAGAACTATTCCATATTTTCAGTACTGTGTGTGACTCTAAGCCTTGATACGAATACCCTATCCCAGACCAGCCCCAGGGACATTCAACCTTGCTGTGTCTAAGACTCTTATAGCAACTAAAGTGCCTGATCTTTGACAACCAAAGAACTATTAACAATTTACAGTGACAAGCTAGGGTTGTGCTTTACTTAAATGTGCCGGTAGCTGGGAGGATGATTTCTTACTTTGACTGTACTCTTAAAGTCCGAATGGAACAGAACCTTTGTGTCATTTGAGTTTTGGATCTGATTCAGACACATGTTCTGGGGTGTGTGCTCAGAATTGCATCATCATGCTCGATGTTCTGTGATACAACTTGTCTCTGTTGTGACGACAGTTCTGCACAGCACCCAGAAATATCTAATGGAACATACTGGTTCAGATTTCAAGCTGAGCTTTACATGAGGTGCCGAAGAACCACCAATGGACTTGATATCCAGGGGTCCACCTTGAATAGCTCTCCCATACAGGCAGAATATGGGTGTGGGCAGGACAGTAGTGTGGTGGGTAGGTAACTGGCTGGGTGGCAGGACACAGAGGGTGGTGGTAAATGGCTGTCACTCCACAGAGGGAAGAGTGACCAGTGGGGTACCACAGGGATCAGTGCTGGGACCGGTCCTATTCAACATCTTCATCAGTGACATTGCGCAGGACCTAGAAGTCAGAATTTCACTGTTCGCTGATAACACAAAGCTCTGTAACAGAGTAGACATACCAGAGGGTGTAGACAGAATGAGAAGTGACCTGCAGAAACTTGAAGAATGGTCAGGGTTTGGCAGTTGAAATTCAATGCAAAGAAGTGCAAGATAATGCATATGGGGCACAAAAACCCTGGCACAATATATCAGTTGGGGTGAGGATAGCATGCACCAAGCAGGAAAGGGATCTTGGGGTTATCATCTCTGATGACCTCAAGGTAGGGAAACAGTGTGACAAGGCAGCAGGTAAAGCAAATAGGATGCTGGGATGTATAGGCAGGGGCATCACCAGCAGGAAAAAGGAGGTCATAATTCCGCTATACAAGACACTAGTGAGGCCCCACCTGGAGTACAGTGTACAGTTCTGGAGACCACACCTCGTAAGGACATAGACAGGGTAGAGAAGGTTCAGAGGAGGGCAACAAAGATGGTGCATGGATTGCATCACAAGTCCTATGAAGACAGGTTGAAGGAACTGAACATGTACTCCCTGGAGGAGGAGAGGAGGGAGAGAGGGATATGATAAAGACATACAAGTATCTTACAGGGAGGAACAGGGTGCAGGAAAGCACTATTTTAAGCGAAAAAGATGTTCCAGGACTAGAGGGCAGGGGATGAAGTTGGAGGGAGGGCGATTCATAGGAAACATGAGAAAGAATTTCTTCACAGAACGGGTGGTGGACAAGTGGAACACCCTGCCAGAGGAAGTGGTGGGGCTGAAACAATCACGGGATTTAAGAATGCATGGGATAGACATAAAGGAATTCTGGAGGTCAGGGTAAGGGCAACAGACTTCTAGGAAAACAAACTGAACTTACAAGCTCAAATGGGCAGACTGGGTGGGCCATAGGCCCTTATCTGCTGACACTGTCTATGTATCTATGTATCTATGATGTTAGAATCCCAGTGCCATTCCTGCTCCTGTAAGGATTTAGAGACTGAGTGCTTCATGATTGAAACTGTCAGGCTAAAGAGTCACTTCTGGATTGGTGGAGGAGAAAAGCAGAATAAGGAGGGTTTGGTGTCACTATGTCTGTCTCTCTCTGTTGCTCTTCGCCCCCTCTCTCTCCTCCTCTTCCCTTCATCTCTCTCTTTCTCTCTCCGGTTTAATGAGGTAAATCTTGCAGTGAAAAGCTGTAACTTGAGCTGTGGCCTTAGCCAAATCAGCAAACGAGATTTTCACAATGTTTAGGAAGCCTAACAAATCAGTCAAGTGAATAACTGCCGTCACTGGATGTGCAGCTTGGCTAAAAAGGCAGTAAAATCAATTAATAAATTCTTTAGTTTGTAAGCTGGGGCCTGAGGGGAGAAGGAAAATGAAAGAGATTGAGAGAGGAGTCAGTTTACAGGGAAGTTATTAGACTCAAAGGTAGGAAAGGAGGCCAGATTTTCAACAGGTCATTTATTTTGTTTATTTATGCATCGTGCCCCTTCCTGTCTCCAATGCTCGACTCCCTTTGGTCAGCACAACCTAACCAGCTGTCACCTACCTCGGATGCCAGCCATCCTCTACTTAACTGCAGCTTGTCACCCCACCCCCGTGAGGACAGGGTGGTAGGAATTTCCCAAAAATCAGTGTATCTTCAGGTGGCACACAGAGGTGGCGAGGCTGGACCCAGATATACAATTTTTCTTCTGACCCCCATAGGTAGTTGTGGCTAGGATGTTAAGGGGCTTGTGCACACAGTGCACGGCTGTGCCTCAGAGTCAGTGATGTCCCAGCACTCTAGCCAGTTCTCCAACCCTGCAGCCACCTGTAGTCACATAGGTGGCAGTATTGCTGGGAAAGACAGAATCCTCCCTTTCTGAAGAAGCATGTCCTCTAGGGTGCACACACTTCCTCAGTTGGCCCCTGATGACACAGGCTTGTTTCCAAACTTGGGTCACTGGCGTTTGTAAGTGATAGCCCTACAATTGTGCCGATGCGTTGGCCAATGGCTGTTTTAATCAGTTCTTTTGTGCTCCATTTTTCCCACTTCCCTTCATACCCCACCTTGGCAATCAGGGTTGGCATAGCTTCACCCATTCTTCAGCTGGGAGGCAGCGCCCCCACAGTTGATACCAACGCTGTTCATTGGTCAGCGACTTGGGGTGCATAAATATGACAACGGCTCATGCCCTTTCTGCTAGGAGCTGAGCCCAGAGTTGTAGGAAAAACTAGAGCACTTCCATTCCATGTTGTTAGAGGACTCCAGCTGAAGTCACCTACAGGGGCCATGCTGCCAGTCCTTTCAAGTGAGGAAAACAAAAGAAAGTTTTCTGGTTGCTCTTTCCTCTTCCTCTGCATCATCTGTCACTAATAGGATGACATCAATAACCTTAGTTTAAACACTTCTAAAAGGGCAACAAATTAAATCAAGTGTCCACCGAACCAACAACATGGCATCCGCTGGGTGGCTTCACTTTTTCCTCACAGTCAGCATTCTGGTTCTTAAAGGAAAACCACACCTCATATCTTGTAAATTTTGTTTGTTTCCATGTCAACAGGCAACTCGTTTCTTGTAGTTTTGGGCGATATATGTGTTTTCTTAGTCTGTTTTTATTGTTCATGCTAGTTCCTGTAACTATCCTGGGGGGTCTCTATTTTATGATTGTTGATATCTCATTGTCCTTGAGTGCTGTATTAGCATATGAGAACTTGATGTCACAGCAACCATTGTACCATGTAGCTTTAGGCTGAAAGTACAAACGTGCTGAAAAACTCTCTGTAAACAAACACATAGAATGCAGTTTAAAGGAAAACCCTGTATTAAGACTCAGACAGTTTGCAAAGCTAACTGATGATAAATGCGTTATTTCATACCGTGCTGCAGCTTGTTTTGTTGAACTCTGTTAAGCAGACAGGCCTACTGTGGAGTCTGTAGAGTGCTGACACATCATGTTCTCATATGCTAATGCAGCTCTCAGGGACAATGAGATATCAACAACCAGAAAATGGAGACCCTCAGAATAGTTACAGGGCTAGTATGAACAGTGAAAATAAAAGCAAGCACATTGATCCCTAACAGCAACACCACAAAAGACATCTGTTGACATGGAAACAAAATTGACAAGATATGAGGGTGTAGTTTTCCTTAACAGAACTCTGTGGAGCTGAGCCAGTTCTCATCTCCACAGCGTGCCTTATCCCATCCGCCCTCTGCTGGACTGAGCTTGTGGTTCCAGGGATCATGTGCAAAAACCTTCCTCTCAGCCGGCAGCACAGTGTGCAGCAGCCAAACCTCTGGGTGGGATTCTGTGACACATATTTTGGCATTTTGGCCAAACAAATCCTGTTTTGTCGGCAGTTATGGCTAATGCCAAAATGGATTTTAAGACAATGCTCTGTTTGAGATGGTAAGTGACTCCTTTTGACATTTCCTCCATGTGTGACCTTGTGTGAGATCACTGTGGTGCAAAAAGCTGTAAACTTGTCAATTACTGTCATCTCAGATGAGTCTGTTAAAGGGGAGCCTTCATGTACTGTGGGCCACATAGTGAGACAGCACATAAAAAGATCTTTTAAACGAGGTACAAGGCTTGTCTGTAGCTGGCAGCAGGCTAGAGATATAGCGGACTACGTCTGCCATGTATCATACGATATTGCCAACATTTTAGATGCCATGGTGGAATAGTTGTGTCTAGCTACATGAAGTCAAGCATAGCTTGTTCCTCGATGACATCACAAGGTTTCATAAAATGGTGCCAGTGCAATATCAACACATGGCAGATTTATGTTGGTCATATGTATTCCTAGGAACCTCAAGTGAAAACCTAGAGCAGAGGCTAAGGTTCAGTACCTGAAAGTCACATGCTCCAGCAGGTCTATCCGTGATTCATTATGGGGTGTCCATAACTGACGAATGCTTTCTTTTCTTTGCAGGAATCTATTGGACAGGGATACCTTCTCCAAGTCTGACCCTGTAAGTATTCAAAGCAGTCTAATACTCTAACTTTTCTTTTTTTTGCACTGTCTAGTTTTTATCCCCATTCTCTCTTGCAAGCTGTCTGATCCTCCCTACACCTGCCAAAGCCCTTTGGCTGCCATAGGAGTCATCCAATGGTCCATCCCCACCAGACTCTGCTCGACATTCTCAACAAAATCCTGAAAGTAACCAACAGCTTGTCCCCTGCAGGTGGGACCCCACCCTCACAGTTTCCTAAGCTGGGAGGAGGATGCTTCACTCAGTGATCGAGGTCTGGAAGGATGAGTTGGGGACTCACAGGAGGAGTCAGTGGTAGGGCCCTACTGTGGTGTGGGGGCAGGATGACTTCATCTGCCTGGGGCTGCTCGTATTTCTTCCACTAAGCCTCCATCCCTCCCCCAGGGCTGGTCCCAATAAATGACCTGGCAGAGCACCTACCAGCACCATTGAAAGGGTGGGTGAGCCACACCCTACATTCAAAACTCTGACCCAGTGGCGTGGAGGGTTGAGGTGTTGGGCGCTGTACCTGCTGCCACGCTGGTGATCTGGGTTTGGGAACAGACTGAGATTGCTCAGGGCCAGCTGTGGAAGGAGGATTAGCGTCCCACCAACAATTCCCTCCTCCTTCCAGGGAGGAGGGTAGTGCTCTCAATGCTCTGTCACTACCTGGTGGAGGCTGGGTGGTGCAGAAAGTGAGCGCTGTGGGAGGGGACCTGATGCAGATGCTTGTAATGGGTGTGTATGAGCATGTGCGCCACTGTACGTGACTTAGCCTTGGGGAACCGGAGGAAGAAAAGGAGAAATAGCCACATGTGCACCAGCCATCATGGTGCGGTGCCCTCGGGTCCCACCCATGTAGATCCCCATACTATGATGGCGAGTGGCGGATGCAATTGGGGCATTAAACAAGCAGATATGAAGCAGGCAAAGGCAGCAGTTGGGTACAGACAGCTCTATGGAAAAAAAAAAACTCCCTTGCTGGCCCACTCTGGTCAAGGCGATGCCTCAGCATCACTCACCAGACAAGTGGGCGGTGCAGGTATAAGGCCACACCAGAGGGTCAGCTTTATTTCTTCCAATGATACACCCTCCATCTGAGCCACCAGGGGTCAATTGTGCAGCAGAAGGAGATTCCCTCCATCTGGGATGCAGGAGATGTCCAAGATGGACACCAGAACCTCACCCTGCTGGTTGGCACCAGATATCCCAAGCTCCAGGCAGGAACCTGGGGCAACTGGATAGCAATGGTAGCACAACCAGTCTACTGACTGGCTGGCTCAATGCTCTAATGCTTCAAATAATCATCATCTTTTTTTTTTTCTTCTGTCCCCCCACCCATCTCCCTCACTCTGACAATTGACTCCACCGTGGCTGCAGCCTTTATTTGGCTATCAGAGCAGATGAGGGTCTGCCTTTACAGCTAACACATCTCTGTGGCTGGAGAGCAAGGGAGAACAACGTTAGGTGACTTGTGGCGTCACCCTAGAAGCTGAGTGCCTCACCTCATTGCAATGTGCTGAATCCTGTGCTAGTCCCAGTGTGGGATGCTGGGGTTTGGATGTGAGCCTCTGCTCCCCTAGGTGTTGGTACAATGAGCTACTGCAGTGCACTTAGCTGGCCACCATCCTTTTCATGTCTTTGGCTGGCACTGCTGTGCTGGACATACCTCTGTGAACGCTGCCTGTAACGGTCTCTGATGCTCTTCCTCATCTGCCCGGCACTGTTTTCTCCTGTTTACTTTATTTTACAGTTTGTGGCCAGTAAAAGACACTGAGTTGAAGTTCATCTCCAGGTACAGCCGGGGCCCTAGGGAGGTTACGTGGACTTGCTTAGGGTCACACAGCATGTAAGTGGAGGTTGTGGAAATCAAACCCAGGTCTGCTGAATGTGCTATACTTGTTCACAGCCGATTCTTCTAACCTCTGGGATATACTGGCAGCCATTATACTATGGCCCATAATATTGGTACCTCATCTCACGGGTAACACGCTGAAAAATGGACTATGGGCTGGATTTTAGTAGGTTGCTTACATCTGGCCCTGCATCAAACCCTTGAGCCACAACACCTGCGGCATTTGCCGACGCCTCAACTGTGTACCTAATTTTATAATTGTACACATGTGCAACAGTCAACCCAATTTACAGCATCCTGCGACAAATATCGGTGCAACTCCATAAAATGGTCCCTATTAATGATGCAAGCTAGACTACAAAAAGATGGTCTAGCAAGTGTCAGTTGCCACAAGGGCTAGTAAATTCTTTCAATTGTCGAGATGCCCAGTACACCGTATTTTCGTGTATCCAGGGTTTGTGACAATCCTGATCGATGAAAATCTGTCTCTGTTCCAGTTAGCTCACCCAGTCAACAAACTAACTGACTAACTAACAAACAATAAATAAACACTAGATCAGGTGCTTACATAACATACATTTTGATGCCTTTTAATTTGATTTTTTGTTTATTTTCATTTACCTGGTAGGTCCATGGGGATAGGGGTCCTTTTCAGGGATAACCGGATGACAAGCAGACGAATGAATAACACAAAAGGCAATATACAAGAGATTTACACTGCACAATACAATCACTAAAAATTCCACTAAACAAATGATGCACAAAATACGTACAGTAATAAATACACAAGTAATTATATTTCACTGCCACGGAATTTAAATATGTCCATGAAAGCAGTTACACATTATTTTTTAAAACTGCTAAAATTGTGGATTGCCTATTGTGTAACTCTGTGTGTTATTCGTCTAAGGTATTTGGAGGCAGTGGTGGTCTAGTGATTAGAGTAATAACTTGGGAGCCAAGAGATCACAGGTTCAAACCCCGCCACTGCCAAATACTCTCCCTATAACCTTTAGCAAGTCGCTTAGCCTCATAGTGCTCCAGTCCACCCTGCTGTGGAAGCGGTAGAAGCAGGACTCCACTGAAAATTAGATGTTATATCTCAGCTGGGCTATCCTGGAACAATCAATTGTAAAATAAAAATGTTAACAAACGCTTTCTGCCCCACAACTCCTGTTCTGTTCTGGAACAAACCTCCTGAGATGGCAGTTCCATCTCCTACAGATCTAGAGGTGAGAGGTCCCGCTCTTAAACATTTTGAATTCAACCACTATGTAGTTGTACCACATTTCTGTTTCTGTGGCTTTGCCAATGTTTCCATGCTGTGGATAATGATGCCATATGTGCTGGATTTCCACCTCCCATGTGGTGAAGCAATCTGAGCAGGTTGGTTACAGGGGAATAGGTCATGTTTTTTTTTTATTTTATCCATTTCAGGTGGGGATGTACCTCCTGTTCGTCGCTTTGGTTAGCCTACCCAGCATCCCTCCTCAAACTGCCCAGACTGAATGGCCTGCAGCTTGCCTTTGGCTATTGTCCCCTGGGGAGTGAGAGAGAGACCGAGATCAACCGGAGGCCCCAGCTAAGGCTTACACCTGGGATGTCATTCAGGGGTGCCCAGAGAGTGTCATCCTGCTGCCGTCTTGGGGAGTATTCACTTGTGGTGTCCCCTGGAGGCATGGACGGCAATGCTGTCAGCACGCTGATGTGTGTGCTCACGCATGTCCCGAAACGCCATCGCACCTCTGCCCCTACTGTAGATGGTCCTAGCTGGTGTACACCCAGATTCCACTGGCTGTCATTCATGCACTAGGAACTCGCTGCCCTCCCACCCTGGAGGAGGAGGAGAGCCTCATCCTCCCCTCCTCGTCCCTCTGATGCTCCAGGCTCGATCCTGGGACCCTAGGTTGTCAGTGCAGTAAGATGCAACGCTACCACTGTGCCAGCGGAACAGCCAACAGCTTATGCTTAAATGGAAAATACTCAATATTAGAGACAAAATGAAAATAAAGAGGAACTTAGTGGACTAGGGTTATCATTTTTTCAGTTCATATTTTTCCCCACCTGAGCCTTCCCAAAGACACCCAGCAGCCCAGTCATTGACCTTCCGCAGACTTACCGAGTATTCTAGTATGTCACATTATTTCTTTGGGGCTGGCAGTATAGCCGAGAGGTTAGAGTAATGAGCTGTGAATGTGCTTGGTACAGCAAGGAGACCTGGGTCTGATTCCCACAACCTTCACTTGCATACTGTGTGACTCTGAGCAAGTCACTTAACCTCCCCAGTGCTCCTGGTATGGCTCTTACCCAGTTACCAAAGAATAAAATAAAAAAGAAACAAAAAACAAACAAACAAAAAAGAATGATCCACCACTTGCTTAGAACTGTTGTCTGGGATCCTGCTGGGAATGGCAGCGGAGCAGCCCGCCAGTTTCAGTTTCTCCCAGAGGGCACAATGGGCAACAGTGCAAGCATGCATGCATGCTGTGGGGCATATGTGCCCGCATCCAGCAGTGACACCTTCCTTGCATGTGCTCCATCTGTGCTGCTGCCCAGCCTCTGCCAGGTGGTAATCCCACAGCAGGAGGCTTGTCATGACCTCCATGAGAAAGGAAAGCAGTCTCTGGGGCACGCGACCTTTCCTCCTCAGCCGACCCCTGATGATCTGCTCTTGTTCCTGAATGCAGGTCACCAGCGAATCAAGTGGCAGCACTACCACTGTGCAACTGGGCCAGCCTGACTAGAGTGATCTGGAATTGAAACAAAGTACATGAGGAGGAAAGACGAGTTTGTATTGCAGCTGAATTAACAAGTAATATAAAGTTGGGGCTGTGCTCAGTTCTTGGGTGGGGCAAAAATCCTTCTAACAAAAGCACCATACACACTTTGGAGGCCACTTTAGCAAAAGGAAAAGACATAAAAGAACAGGAAGCAGGAGGGAAGGAAGGAAGGAGGGAGGAAGGAAGGAAAGAAGGAAGGAAGATGGGGAAGGAAGGAAGGAAGGTGAGGAAGGGAAGAAAGAAAGAAAGAAAGAAAGAAAGAAAGAAAGAAAGAAAGAAAGAAAGAAAGAAAGAAAGAAAGAGACCATTCTAATACCTTTAATGTCTCAGGGTTTTATTTTATGACTATTAGACTCTTTCATTTCTGCTCTGCAGGCTAACTAGACTCTGCAGATATTCTAGAATGTAATTTAGAAAATGAGACAGCTACATGAACGCTTTCTGCACACAACCACTGCATGAATCATTCCTAATAGGGTTCCTCTGTGCCTTGTGGCACACATGAGACACTACCAGTGACATGGTTGTTTCAATGAATAATCTTCTTGTCGCTCATTTCAGGGATTTACACCTTCTCTCAGATATCAAGTTCAACAGGAGGTTTCATCACTTTCAATGAGTTTGTTCTCAGTTATTTGTTCTCATACAGCTTTTATCCCATGGGCCATGCTTGTCTTTTCCAGGATATACCCCATTTAGGTTTGACAGCAGATTCAGCAAAAGATGTTAACTGCACGAAAAGTGGGCACATGGTGAGGGGGTGGGGCTCACCACTGCTATAGAAAACTTCAGATCCAGGAACACTACACAGCTACACATGCTATGCACATCGAGGCCAAGTAACTGCAAAACATTTTTATTTGCCAGCGGCTGTCACATTAACAACTGGCCCGACTGGACCCAGTCACCAAGTGAGGACAATGTCCCAGGGCTTCAACACTCAAGGCTTCGTCAGGAGGCAGTTACTTGGCCTCAGTGTGTGAATGGTGTGTGTAGCTGCGTGGTGTTCCTGGATTTTAGGTCTGACAACTCCTGCCTTCCTGGGTCCAGGCATCCCACCTGTTACTCCCATAGCTTTCCCTCCAAGGCATGGCTGCAGGGAGAGGGCCACCCCCCCACCTGAGGCAGTCCACCCACTAGCCCACGGAATCCAGGGCCCATGCTGTAACATAAACGGACATGGATTTTCTTCCTTTCAAGTCCTTCCCTGACAGGAGCTCAGTCCTCTCAGTGGCCTCTGCGCACAGAGCACATCCCTGCAGCAGGAGCAAACTCCTGACCCAGCTGCAGGGGCCCTGTGGCACCAGAGCTCACCATCAACACTCCCAACAGAGGCACACCGACACACTAGGGCTGCCCCAGCCTACCTGCCTCCCAGTCCCAGTGTGGCAGCTTGAGTTTGCAAACATCGGTGCCTACACAGCAGTGTAACACACTAACACACTGCCATTGAGGTATCAGAGCTGCCTTTTCTCAGTTACAGCAAGATAATGATGTGCACGATATTGCTAAAAATGTTGACATATACTTTTGTATTCTATTTTAGATGGCCCTTATCTCTTGACTAGTGTAATACACTTTTTCACCATTTTGAGTCTGCTTCACCACTTTTTGTTACAGTTGAAATAATAAACGGAATGCTCTTTTTAATATGGCTTGGACCAGGTTTCCAGCAATGTTCTCTGTTGTTTTTGAACACCCATTGTTTAAAATCCCTTTTCCTGCGACTGTAATGAACTATCTTGCAGCAGCCACTGCTTCCTGGACTTACAGGACAACAGATTTACAAACCAGCTGAGAATACTGATGAAAACTTGGTTGGAGCCTTATTAAAAGGAGCTGCTTTTATTATTTCAATTGCAAAAAAAAAGTGCTAAAACAAACTCAAAATGGGAAAAAAGGGCATCATACAAGGGAGAAAGAGCACTATCTAAAAAGTATAGGTAAAAATTTTCATCGCTATCGCGTATTGCTTTACGTTATTCTGTATAGCACAACAGCACACAACATCTTGTTTATGGTATCGACTGAGTTTTTATATATGTCATATTTTTATCCCCATGGACATTCCCATCGAGACCCCTTCTAGTGCCCTTCCATCCCCAACACCTTGGCACAGCTCCACTTACAGCACAAGGCCTCACGAGTACCAGTTGCCTTCATGCTGAGAGCTGTGGTTGAAGATTTACTTTTTCTAAATGTCAGCATGGTTTGGTTGGTAGCACATCAACCTCTGCACCAGAAGGTCGTGGGTTCTAGTCCCGCTTATGGACTTGGAGTCACATCCCAAATGCTGGCCTTTTTAGTACGGGTACTGGGGAGTCATACTGTCAGGGTATGTCATCCTTTGGATGAGACTTAAACTAACACCTCTTGTGCTCACTCTTTCATGCTGTCCTGGTTGGTGTACAGGAGGACAAAAAACATGGCACTTTTCCCAAGAATAGGACTTTTTCCTCAGTGTCCTGCCCAACTTTCTCCATACCATAAAATTAGCTCAGGCAATTGTCCATGGCTGTTTGGGTGTTTTGATGAGCAGAATGGCTGCCACTATGTGTTTACAGTCCTCTACCAGTCTGTCCTATTGCTTGTAAAGCACTTTGGGATACAATGTGTATAAAAGTGCTATATAAATGCAAATTTTCTTCTTTACCTCCTCTTCTTCTTCACCTCCTCCTTCTACATCTCCTTCTTTGTCTTCTTCTCTACTTGCATTCCTCCCTCCTTCCTTTCCCAGAAACTTCAGCTTGAAACATAGAAAATGCTGACAAAGGCCCCCAGCGCCCCATCCAGTCTGCCTGCCCCACCTAACTGCCCTACTTAGACCCTAGTGGCCACCATTTTCCTCTTAACTCTGCCTCTACCCTCTTATTAAAGCTGTCTGCCTGTCTCACCCTACCTTTAAAATGTCTCATTATTTTGACCTTGCCACCTCCTCTGGAAGCCTGTTCCAATTGTCCACCACTCTTTTGGGGAAAAACTGCTTGTGGACATACTCTCCTGAACCTTCCCCCGCCAGTTTCATTGAACTCCGCCATGTTGTCATGCATCTACAGCCTACTCTTCCAGCCAGGGTCTCGTAGGTGCAGACGGCAGCACATCCCTCCCTGTCCAAGAAGTCCTGTTGCCATGGTTTGCCCTGCAATGTTAGAGGTTCTTTAATACCAGCATTAGCACACCCACTGGTAAGTGCAAGGCACTGTGGCTACGGAAGTTTCCCGAGTGTTGCCCTGCCATTACCACCTATGACTCCAGTAGCATGGGTCAGCTCTATGGTGAGACACTCCTCCTTCCATCCTGTCTCCTGTAAGGCTGGTTCATAAAGATCCACAAGCCCTGGAATGTTCACATCTCTTTCGTGTCCCCTCCCTGTGTAACTATCCACTCAGTGGCTCTGCAGGTTGTAAGACCATGACTTACGTGAAGAATAACTGTGTGTGTGTGTGTGTGTGTGTGTGTGTGTGTGTGTGTTGACTGTCTCTGCCATGAGGCCTTTAGATTTCTCATTTCCTGACAATTACAGTTTCTAGAATACATTGCTCTAGGCCCCGCCCACTATTCAATAAAACAGCCACACATGGATGTTTTTACACACACACATACACACACACGCATGCACGCGCACACACACACACCACTATACCAATGTCTTGCCTTGTTCTCAGTGTACAAAGCCCTGATTTACCTTTTCTTTCTCTCTTTGTTACAGTATGTGTTCTGTACACACAGGGATAGAGACCAAGCAGTGGAGAGAGGTAAGTGACCTTCCCCCATCTTTTAAGTACATAAGATAACGGTATTAACCCAGAATGCTGCTAACTTTCAGGCAGCGCCATTTTGGCTGTGTTCAGAAATCTTAATCCCACAAATATCAGCTGCTCTTTCCAGCTAGGCCTTCTGCTGAAACAGATAAAGGAATTGTTCGATCCAGCTAGGTAACTCAACTCTATAATAACTGATTGTATGCACTTGCCTCACGACTAGTACAACACACCTAAAACCAACAGTTGTCCTTTTAAATTACTCTACGATAATAATCTCAACAAGGTAGCATGCAGACATTGTAATTTATAAACAATGCAGCCTACAAACAATGTAAACATACAAACATTAATGAAACAGGATTTGCATAAGATTCAGGGCATATTCTTTTAGGGAAAATAGATATTCTGGAACCACCCAGAGTTTCCCTGGACTCAACAGGGACTTGCTAATATTTACCTCTACTGCATTCTCCTCTATGGAAGGATCCCAGATTGCATCATTTCTCTGCAGAAGCAAAGAAACCCTTACAGGGTAGAAACTAACAAAAGAAGCTGGTGTGGAGAGGTTGAATAAAATGAACTCAGTTTAGGCATTTTGCCTTAGGATGATGTGGTTTACCACTAATCCAAACACCAGTGTTATTGGTTAAACTAAAGGTAGCTGTATGGTGGAGGATGCTCAGGTTGAAATATGTGTTAAATGATATTCTGCTTTGAAAACTAGTTTACAAAACAGGTTAGAGTACCATTAATTTTGAGCTCTGCCTTGATAGGCCATTTTTCCCCAGAAGACTTTTTCACTTGGGAAATGCTGTACTGGTAGCTCTATAGACATGGGTTCCATTAAGTAGGGAAGACCCAAAACGTAAGCGCTCATCATGGAAGTATTGTGTACATTGGACTGGATTCTAGTGAACCATGTAATCTGTAATTAGTGATTGGTAATTTATAACTTAATTTGATTGCATAACTCATCCTACTGCTAGAGCTGTGGCATAATTTTCAGATTCAGCTTCTCATGGAATCTCGAAGCTGAATTCTGACATTCAAAAGCAGATAAAAACAACAACTATGAATTAGTAATCTGGGTTTTACATAAACGTAGAATAGTATTCAGTGGTTTACGTAATCCACGGAATATGAGTCAGTGGTTTATATCATCTACAGAATAGTATTCAATTATTTCTGTAATCAGCGGAACAGTATTCAGTGGTTTATGTAATCTACAGAACAGTATTTAGTGGTTTATGTTATCTGCAGAATAGTATTTGTGGTTTATGTAATCTGTGGAATAGTATGCAGTGGTTTATGTAATCTGTGGAATTGTATTCAGTGGATATTGTAATCCATGGAATAGTATTCGTTGTTTATATAATGTGCAGAATAGTATTCAGAAGTTTATGTTATCTGTGGAACAGTATTCAGTAGTTTATGTAATCCACGGAATAGTATTTAGTGGTTTATGTAATTCGTGGAATAGTATTCCTGATTTATGTAATCTGTGGAATAGTATTCAGTGGTTTATGTAATCTGTGGAATAGTATTCAGTGGTTTATGTAATCCGTGGAATAGTATTCAGTGGTTTATGTAGTTTGTGGAATAGTATTCAGTGGTTTATGTAATCTGTGGAATAGTATTCAGTGGTTTATGTAATCTGTGGAACAGTGTGCTGTGGTTTATGTAATCTATGGAATAGCATTCAGTGTTTCTTGTAATCAGTGGAATAGTATTCAGTGGGTTATGTAATCCATGGGATAGTATTCAGTGGTTTATGTCATCCATCAAACAGTATTCACTGGTTTATGTAATCTTGGAACAGTCTTCAATGATTTGAGTATTCAGCAGAGTAGTATTCAGTGGTTTATGTAATCTGCTGAAAAGTTTTCAGTGGTCTGTGTAATTCATGGAATAGTATTTAGTGGTTTGTGTAATCAGTGAAATAGTATTCAGTGGTTAATGTAATCTGTGGAACAGTATTCAGTGGTTTATGCAATCTGTAGAGTAGTATTCAATGGTTTTGTAATTTTCAGAATAGTATTCAGTGGTTTATGTAATCTGCAGAGTAGTATTCAGTGGTTTGTGTAATCTGCAGAATAGTATTCAGTGGTTTATGTAAGCCACGGAATAATATTCAGTTTATGTAATATGAGGAACAGTATTCACTGGTTTATGTAATCTGAAGAATAGTATTCAGTGGTTTATGTAATTCACAGAATAGTGTTTAGTGGTTTATGTAATCTGCCGAATATTTATTTATTGAAAAGTTTCACCAGGAAAGGCACACTGAACAATATAAAATTGCTTGTCTCACAGAGCATCCTGGGGAAGGGAACATGGGAGTACAGTAATCAAAAGCACTTTCCATGCAGTATTATAGAAAAGTATATATACAATACTCAACAACACATTTCAAAGGTAATATAAAACAGTGAAGCAACAGAGTGAAAAACAATACATCAGTAGCATTAGATAAACACTGGGATTTGATGTGAGAGGAGCAAATTAACAGCATTGCAGACTAATACATACAATGCGGACAAGGAAGTGCCATAAAGTACATTGGTTTCTCCTCACGTTAAGTGCTAGGCTGGAAAAGGAGATGGGAAGCCAGAGGGGAATGGGGGAATTAGGGAGTGGAGAGCCATATGGGAAATTAGGAGCGCTGCAGGATGGAGAGAGGAAGTTGAGGAGGGCGTGTTGAGATGGACCATGGGGAGGAGTGTCTGATTTGATGAGGCATTGAGTTCCAGAGCTTGAAGAACCTATAGGAGAATGACGACTGGCCTATAGAGGTGGTGCATCGTGGTATAGCTAGGGTGCAGGAGTCACTGAATCTGGGGAGAGGGGCAGTGGGGCGGGAGGACAGTGAGGAGGCAAGGTGAGGGGAAGTGTATCAAACCAGAATTTAGAGACAAATTGCATGCAGTGGGGTTGATGGCAGTTTTCAGGGAAGGAAAAGCTAGGCAGCGCTATAGATCGCAGTGGTGGGTAAAGGAAAAGGCATCCAGAGTGAAATGACAGAAAGTATTGAAAAGGGTGTGCAATCTGGTTAAGGATGACTTCAGTGCAGCACTGCAGACTCGTCACAGTAGTCAAAGATGGTAGTATCATTTTCTGGACAGTCTCCAGCCTGGCCTGTAGAGGTAGGCAGCTTCGTTCCTGTAAAGGGCACCTAATTTGGGGCGCAGCTTTTCAGGATGAAGTCTATGTGTCTAGTGAAGTTTAGGTGCTGGTCTAGCCAGACCCTGAGATACCTAAAGGAGGAGATGTCTCTAGAGTAGAGCCATCAATGGTGTGGAAGGAGGGCAATTTAGTTAGCCTAGATAGTCTCGCCTAATGCCGAAGGTCATGGAGACTGTTTTCTTGGCATTGAGGAAAAGCTGATGGGAGCTTAGCCATTGCTGAACTTTCTCAAAGTCATGCTGAAGTGTGGAAGTGACATCAGTTGGCGATTGGCCAGAGTAGAAAAGGACAGTGTAAATCCCAGCATACATATGGATGGAGAGGTGCACACTGTGGAGAATAGTAGGGGCCAAGGACGGAGCCTTGGGGTACACCAGCATTAATCTGAAGTGGGGGTCTGGCCTATGAGGTAGGAGCTATACAATACAGTAGTATTCAGTGGTTTATGTAATCTGCAGAATAGTTTCAGTGGTTTATGTAATCCACAGAATAGTATTCAGTGGTTAATGTCATCCACAAAATATTCAGTGGTTTATGTAATCCTATGGAATATTATTCAGTGGATTATATAATCTCATGGAAAATCCACGAATAGTATACAGTAGATTTTGATCAGTGGAACAGTAGTCAGTGGTTTATGTCATCTGCTGAATATTATTCAGTGGTTTATTTAATCTGTGGAATAGTTTTAAGTGGTTTAATATAATCAGTGGAATATTATTCAGTGGTTTATGTAACCCAGGAATAGTTTTCAGTGGTTTATGCAATCCATGGAATAGTATTCAGTGGTTTATATAATCCATGGAATATTATTCAGTAGATTATGTCATCTACAGAAAATCCACTGAATAATATTCAGTAGAATTTTTATCCGTGGAACAGTATTTAGTAGTTTATGTCATCTGCTGAATATTATTCAGTGGTTTATTTAATCTGTGGAATTGTTTTCAGTGGTTTATATACTCTGTGGAATATTATTCAGTGTTTTATGTAATCTGTGGAATAGTTTTCAGTGGTTTATATGATCTGTAGAATATTAGCCAGTGGGTTATGTAATCTGTGGAATAGGTTTCAGTGGTTTATGTAGTCTGTTAAATAGTATTCAGTGGTTTATGTCATCTACGGAATAGTATTCAGTGGTTTATGTCATCCACAGAATATTATTCAGTGGTTTATGTAATCCATGGAATATTATTCGTGGATTATTTCATCCATGGAAAATCCATGTAATACATACTAACATACTAATTGTCAGCAGATTAGGCCTACAGTCATCCAGTCTGCCGTGCCTCAGATCCCTAATTGGGTGCGAGGCCTCCCCTTGTCTTTCTGAAACCCCTATCTTATATCCCAGCCCCCTGGGCCAGGCCATCCTCTTTTTCCCCTTTCTGCATTTGTCCCACCCTTCTTGAAACCCTCCACCATAGAAGTCTGAACCAGCTCACCAGGCAGCGATTCCGAGGTTCAACCACCCTCTCAGTGAAAAACCTCCTCTTTTCCCCTCATCCTTCCACCTTCCAACTTCAAACCATACCTTCTGGTGATAACTCCCTCCTTTAGTCTAAAGATCCCTTGCTTGTTTACCCTATTTATTCCTTGAGGAACTTTAAGGCCTCGATCATGTCCCCTTATCTCTCCTCTCGTCCAATGAAAACAGGCCTAGCTCTTCAAGTCTCTCCTCGTATGTCAAATCCCTAGACCTCGTGTCACCTTAGTTGCCCTTCTCTGAACCCTCTCCAGGAGCTGTATGTCCCTCTTCAAGTGCAGTCTCCAGTACTGCACACAGTACTCAAGGTGTGGTTTAACCAGACCATTATACAGTGGCAAAATCACTTCCCTTCCCTTGTGGTGATTCCCTGCAATGCATCCCAACTTCCTGTTTGCTTTGACCACCACCCTCCTGCACTGCTCAGAGTTATTCATACTTGCATCCACCTGGACCCCAAGGTCTTTTTCCCTGTTGTGACCTCCAGCACCATCCCTCCCAAGGTATACTCATGTTTGGGGTTACCCCAATAGTAATAGTATTCAGTATTTTTTAAATCCAGTGGAACAGTATTCAGTAGTTTATGTCATCTGCAGAATATTATTCAGTGGTTTATGTAATTCATGGAACAGTATTCAGTGGTTTTATATTCTGAGGTTTACATAGAAATTATCTTAAGGATCTTATGAGATAAAAAGAAATTCCAAAATGCATTTTGGAAATGGAATTGCCATTCACAAGAATTCCCCAAGCAAATTCCACACTCCATTCCGGTCTACCTGCTGTTGAACTTTGTCCCTCTGGGACCACTTCCAAATAGGTTTTGCACTTAACTGTGGTTATTCTGGAGTGCAAAACACCAAGTAAATAAATAACTAACTAACTAGGGAGAACGTGCTCCTTTAAAGAAGCGATGGGTGGAGTGACCCTGGTTTTCCTTTGTAACTGGTTCTGGTGACAACACCCACGGGTATTCGTGGTCTGGAACTGTGACTGGCAGTACAATCTTGCAGTCCTAGTTATTGCCCACATACGAAAAGTTATTTATTATTGAAGTCTTTATGCCAGCATTATCTTCTTAAAACAACACCTTTTTATGTGCCCCTCAAGCCTCTTTCATCAGCTTCTGCTGGAGAGATTCTTTGAAAGAAATTTTTTATTGCAACCTGTTTGTAGGAAAGGGAGTGCCACTTAAAGGCAAGAAAGAATCTAGAAACTGTATTGGCCAAAACACATCACCTGACCATAGTTTAACCTATGTTATATGCACAATAGCCATAATCAAAACTTGATTACCAACCACCTGTGTGTTACAGATCACTACACTCATACACCAGCTTTCAAAACCAATCTGCCTGCCTCTCTTTCTTTCCTTCAGTGCAGCCCGGTCCCCCTTACAGAAAGCTAGAGCACAGCTGTGTTTCAGCTCCCAATTGGCAGCAGTAGCAGCAGCAGCAGCAGCAGCACAGTCAGTCACAATGCTCTTAAAGGGGACATGGTAGACTATTTAATCGCGTCTAACACTATAAAATATAAATTCACTATTATTTTTTTGTTTTTGTTTAATTTTTTATTTATAGTTTTTCAATCAGGGATACACAAGACAACAGTGAAAAATACAACTTGGTGGAAAGTTAGTTAACTAAAGTCAACAAAAACATACTGACATAACCAATTAACACAGGACATAATATTTAATTGCTTCCTTTTCTGATGTTTCGTTTATCCTCATCTCAGTATATAAACAAAAGAAATTAAAGAGCTAAAAGGACATTACAATACATATAAAGGTCATTCCACTGCAAACTATTTAGCCTCATAGAATCTTAGTCCCCTAAACACTTTGGGGCTTGGATTTCTCCCAACTCCTGCCGCTACATTGTAGAGGAAAGTCATCTTTGTGCCTTCACAGGATACCTGTCTTATACTTGAGAGCATGCGCTAGGGTAGAAAATCCAAGAAAGTGCCCCAGCTCTGCAAAATAGCTCCTCTTTCTCCTTCAGGATATATGTCAGCCATTCCAGGGCCAACGTCTGGAGTGCTAGAGTCTTCCACTGTGTTATGGTCAGCTGGACATATGAACATCTGAAGAAACCAGCAGGAGAAGGCCATTTGTTTATCTAACCTGCTCATATTGCAGGGTCCACAGCTTGAGCTACTGTTCCTGCCCCCACGACATAAGTCATCCATGTTTTGTATACACTGAGCAGCAAGTGTTAATAAGACCCGTATACCTCTCAGGTACAGGCCCTACTCCTCCTTCCCTAGATCCTCCATTCCAAACAAAAGTGACACCGATTGTGTGCCAACCCCTGTGAGTAAATTCTAGAGATTTCCTGTGCAACCGCTTCCAAACAGGCTGCAACTCTGTGCATTAAGTGCTCTAATCGTCTTACATCTCCAAGAGATCCAAGAGAGGGTGGGTTGAATTTGTGCCCTGTATCAGTAGGACGATAAAGCCAATGTGTAAACTTAAATTGTTCCTTCTTGTGTTTATTATATACCATATCAGTAACCCCATGTGTGTCTGCATTACTGTTATCAAATTTTCATCAGAAATCTCCTTCCCAGGTCCCTGGCCTATTGCCCTTTCACTCTGCCGGATAAGATGGGAAACAGGCTCTGTCTTGCCGAATCACCTTTGCTGTGAGCCCTTTGGGGATATTTGAGTTCCCAGTGCTACCTGCTGTATGTGGTACAGCAGGGATGATGATATCAGGTCCCTACCTAAATTCCTACCATAAGCCCTTGCCTGCATGTATCTGCAGTGATGCCCTGGTGCTACTTGGAATTGCTGCTACACTTCTGCCATACTCTTTACCCCCTCACTGGTGTACATATCCCCTAAGCACAGCATTCCGTTCCTTCCCATTCCCGAAAGCCAGCATCCTGCAGTCTAGGTAGGAATGCCAGATTCCCGGCCACTGGCATCAGCAAGGTGTGGTCCTTCCTCGCCCCTGTCTTTCTTTACCTCTTCTCAGGCCTTCAATGTGTGTCTTGCCAGCAGGTTAGTGCCCTGCCACTCCATAAGCCCTTCTGACTCCTGGTGGCAGATATACTGAGAGTCTGCTCTGCACTGACTCCTGTTTCAGTTCAGTCCAACTGCCTGCCTTTACTCAGTTCATTGAATCTTGCTCATAATGGTGCTGTATAGATAAATAATACCTCAATCTCTGGGAAGGCAAGCGCCTAATCTGTTCCCCTTTCAGGCATTTCAGGCTCATATATGGCCTCTTATTTTGCCAAATAAATAGGGTGAAGCCTCTCTCAGCCTTTTAGTGTCCCCTTGGTAGGTCCGATAGGGAGCATTTGCATAGCATAGTGGACCTTGCTTCTATCAAATTAATCTGTCCTAGCCAGAAAATGGGCAATACTTTACACCTCTCAAGATCTGCTAACACCCTCTGGAACAAGAGTTTGTAGTTCAGGTACTGTAGGGCTCCCAAATCCTGTCCTACCCTATGCCTAACTAGGTTAATGCTGTGTCTACCCTCTTAAACCCCAATCTGGTGCATGCCCATGGGCCTACCTCTCCCCAGCTCCAGTAGCTCTGACTTGGACAGGTTAAGCCTATAGCCTGAAAACTCTCAAACTCCCCCACTACCCCAGAAGGGCAAGAACCATTTCCTGTGGATCTGTATGGAAACAATAACAAATCTGTTTGCTTGAAGTGGGAGATTGTCTGCCTTCTATCCCTGGCTGGTGTGCCTTGATCCTGTCCTCCTCCCTGATCACAGTGCCAGTGATTCTATAGGCAGGGTGAACAACAGTGGCTATAGAGGCACCCCTGCCTCATGCCACCACTCAGAGTGATCTCACCCAATAGCTCCCCATTCACCAGAACCTGTGCTCTTGTGTCTATGTACATCAGACGCATCAAACTGATGTATGCCTTCCCCAGCCCAAATCTCTCCCACACTTTGAACAGGTACTCCCATTCTGTGTGGTCATAGTCTTTCTTGGCATCCATGGACAGCACCAGGGCTTGTCCCAGATTCCAAGTTCCCCAGTGCACCATATTTAAAGCCTTTGTGCATTATGGTATGAAAGCTAGCTCTGACAAAGCCAGTCTGGTCTACATGTATTTGCCCCAGATGCAATCCCTCCAGGTGGCACTTTGGCTAATATCTTGAGGTTGCAATAGAGGAGAGATGGGCCAGAAGGGCACATACTGAGTCGGGTCCTTACCCTGTTTTGTTGGGACACAGATTACCCTCTGTAGCACCAGTCAGGGATTCCTACCCTGTAGCCTCCTCTGTCATATATCCCAGCGGCCCCACCAGCTTCTCTCTGGTACCTTGTAATACTCTGCCACTAGCCCATCTGGGCCTCCCGCCTCCTTCTCACGCACACTATTGCCTCCTGGGGCTCCTCATTAGTGACCTTCGCCCCCAGGGCCTTCTGTTGATCTGTAGTCAGGGTTGGAAGCTGCAGTACCTTCAGGAACTCCTAGCTTTTGGTAGCCTCGCCACACTCAGCCATATATAGCTTCTGGTAGAAGGCCTGGAACTGTTGTTTAATATTCTCCCCTACATTTGCTAATCTCTCTAAAGGCTTCCTTACTGTTGGCACTGTGGCTAGTGTCCTCCTACCACGAACCAGTCTGGCCAACATTCCTCCTGGCTTAGCACCCACTCAAACATCTGCTGCCTCATATAAAAGACAGATGTCTGTGCTTCCCAGCCAGAAGCAGATTTAAGGCCTTCCTGGCTGCCCTCAGCTCCCTCAGTACCCTTTCTGACTTATCTTTCACTGCTTTCTTCTCCCACTGTCTCAGTGCTCTTTCCAGCTCTTTCTGCCTTTCCCTCTTCTTCCTCTTCCTCTTGATACCAGTGACATAGCTGATCACCACCCCTCTCATGAAGGTCTTTCTGCCTCCCAGAATATGGCCTTAGACAGAGCCGAACTCAAATTGGTGTGTATGTACAATGCCCACTGTTTCTTTGAGTATGTCTGGAACTCATCTTTCACAAGAAATCCATAGGGAACTTCCACCCACTCCCACCACCTCCACCATTCTGGTCTCCTCCTATTTGCATTCAGTATGACTGTAGCATGGTCAGAAATAAATCTGGGGCTGTCGTCACCTCGGTAACCATCCTATACTGCCCTTGGGCCACATCGATGTTGTCTAGCCTGGACCACGTTCCATGAGGATTGGAAAACTATGTAAATTCTTTCGCTCCTGGGTTGGCAGTTCATCATGTGTCCAACATATCTAGGACAACCACCTCTTGCCACCATCTTCTCACCTCCCACCCCTTCATGCTGGCATACCCTCTGAGTGGTCCAGGCTGGGCTCCACAACCAAGCTAAAGACCCTCCCTCTGTACCAAGTTGATGAATTGTTCTGCTTGCAGGATATCCAGTAATTTGAGGTAGAATTCAGAGTCAAATACTACTGGGACATAAACACTGACATATGCAACCTCCGGCCATGTAGTGTGCCTCGTGTAAAACATACTTTCCTCCCGGATCAGCAACCACCCAGGTAACCTGGATGAGGAATGTCTCATGGATTAAAGAATACCAGTTTTGGTGCTTTTCCTAGCAGCAGCTTACCTCAGCAGGACTTCAAAGTCCACTTTTCTTAATTTATTACTGCCCATATTTCTTATGGGAAGGGATCGTAATGTTTTGGTTGGAGGACTGGCCACCCAATCCCTTCCCCTTCCTGGTCCCTGATTTCAGCAGGTGCTGCCCGTGTTCTCTCGTTTTGTGATGCATTAGTTTGGAGAGTGCAGGGGCATGCTGTGATGATAGTAATAGAGGCGGTTTTAATTCCTATTAGAGATCCATGAGTCAAATCAGCATGCGGCTTAACTAACAGGGCCCTTGTTAGTTGAGCAGTGGCTTTGATTCTACTCATGTGACCCTCAAAAATACAACAAAATCCCTCCAGCACAAACCTAGTCACAAGTGTTTTCCATATAGGGAACAGGTGCATCACTCCAAAATGAAAGAGGTGCCCCCACTCATTTATTGGCTCCAGTTGGGAGCCTCAAATCCTACCTTATAGAACCAGCCCCTCCTTGCTGCTGCTTATTCACATAGTTAACTTAACAACAATCCCCATACAGTGTACTGCTACACCCCTGACCCCTTAACTCAGCTTAAACAGAAGGAGCCGGAGACCACTGGGTACCAGCTGATTTCCTTCTCAGTCACAAACTTCCCCAGCCACAATCCCAGAGAGTCCTGGTGTTGCAGGAAAATTTGTTAAGAGTACCTCTCTCAGATCCTCTTTGGGTTGTATGCCTAATGGGGCCCTTGTAGGGAGGCAGGCCCATAGAAGCCAAACTCAGCCCCCTCTGCATCTCTGGAGCAGATCTACGCTTGAGTGCAATCTTTGTTTACCCTCTCTCTCTGGTGCTAGGTAGACCAGTGCACGGGAACCCCTACACTCAGTGCTGTGCTGCAGCATAGAGGCAGATATCATTCCTGCCCTGCTAGCTCTGGTAAGCCATTTCCTCCCTCCCTCCCTTCTCTACTCCCTACCTCCTTGTATCACACAGCCTGGGAGAGAGCTCACATACCCAAAACAAGTTCTGGGGTCCTGGAGATGCCCCTTTGGAACAGTAGCCCTCTGACCCATAGTCAGTAAAGATCAGCACTTACAAAGTCCAAAAGGGCCCAGGTACAGGTCACAAAGGGGTTGCTATGGTGTCGCAGAGGAAGGTAATCAGACAAGTCATAGCCCAGTCAGTCAGACAGCAAAGTCAAAGAAAAAAAAATTACGAGAAAGCCTCATCAAGGCTTCGACCCACGCTCTGATGGTCTATCCTCAGGCATTGTTCTTCTTCATTCATTTCTTCAAGAATGCTCTCACCTTATCTGCTTCATGAGAATGAATATGTTGCCACTTCATGTCAGATTCAAATAGTTGCTGGGTACAGAAAGGGAAATCCAGCTTCTGAGCCCTCATCTCGTCCAGCAGTTAGGTGAAAGTTCTTCTTTCTTTTGCAGATGTAGAAAAGTCTTAGTGTAGAAGGGCTTGGCCCCCTTCATACATTACCTCCTGTTTCTTTCTGAAGGCTGCCAAGAGCTCCTGCTGTTCACCAAAGTTGTACACTCTAAATATAATCTGCCTCGGTGGTGCATCGGCTGCTGGCTTTGGTCCAAGGGCCCTGTGTACCCATTCAGTTTTGATTTTTCCATCCTGCACTATCACTCCTAGAAGCTGGGGTAGCACCACTCCTCAGAAGTGCTCCGTGCTGGTTCCTCCTTTTCTTCTGGTAGTCCACGGAAATGCAGATTGCTGCATCTATTATCATTTTCCTGATGATCGAGCTGCGCCTTCAGCTCCATCTTGAGTTTTGCCGCTTTGTCTGGGTGGGTTGTAGCTTGTTCTCCACTGCCAAGATTCAGCCCTTTAAGGTGGCTCGCTTGCCCCACTGCCTCCTCTTGGAGGCTACCCACCAGCTTGTCCAGCTGTGGACTGCCCGTGGCAAGCACCTGCCTCACAACGTGTCCTGCCAAGGGCCACCATCTCCATAGTGGACAGTGAGATAGTGGCATGGCCTTCTGCCATGCTTGCTGAGCCACTTGCTTGTGTTGTGCTTTCATCCCCGAGAGGCTGCTTCACACCAAGGAATTACGCAGATACTCCTCCATACCAGGTAAGGTACCAGCTGATACCGTTCTTTTGTGGATTTTCTCACTAAAATACTTATTTTAAAAACATGGGACGTAGAGCTCATGGGAGGTGCATCTTACTGCTTTAGTTGCTCACAGGCACCATCGAATTTACTGTTCTGTTTCACTCATACACCTATATTCACTTATTTTTAAAATATGCTCACTGATTCATTCTAAATGGGCTATTTTATTAGTGCAGTTCAAGAACAGTTTAAAAGAATTTGGGTGTACTCTCCAGGGGCGTAAGGACGCTGGCCTTCAGCCTAGGTGCCTCACACCCCAGCAGGTGTGCATCTCAACTCCTTTAAAATACAGTCTGAAGTGGTTTATTGATTGCATTCTAGCACAGACAGAGCGGATAACTGACTCTGTTAACCTGTATGACTCTTGACAAATGTTATCTGCCTAATCCATGTTTTAGGGCTTGACGGCCTATCAATCCAGGAAGAAAACTTGCCCAGCTAGTAAAGTGCATGTTTTGTATGACAGAACAGCCAGCCTGGTCTCACAAACACAATGATATTTAGTTAAGCTATCATGCTGAACAACGAGGCATTTCCTTGGGTTAATGCCCAGCTGGAAGGGTGGTGGTGCACCTTCGCCATTAACCCTAAGAAGAGCACATAGCCCATGGAAATGGCTGCTTGTAAGGCAGTTATTTCAATTATAAGTGCATTTGTGTTAGTAAGGAGAAAAAATGCATTTTCTTTTAACAAGCAAGAAAGTTTACAAATGTTCACGCCAGCTGAACTATATCAGGCATTTCAAAGGCGAGATTAACTCCATGTACAGCAGCCAATCAGAGCACTTGCTTGCCTCGTGAATAATTAGGTAGACTTTTATTCTTTCACATCATGAATCATTAGAACTACATACAAAGAACTGTGACCCAATACACAGTCACAAAACTGTGGTGTGAAGTTGTTGGAATGACCATAAATATCAGAAAAGAGATTTATGTTATTTGAACGCAGTGTAATCAGCGACACGACAGAAGATGTGATCATAGGGGCACAAGGGAACATGAGCAGTAGTTATGTAAGATCCTCCTGTGAGTGGAGAGGAAGGTTAACCTCTGTAGCCCCCTTCTTTTCCTTGTGACATGTTTACTCCTATTTGTGGCCCAGTAATATAAGGATTACACACACAAGTAATTAGTTTTATTTTACCTAAGAGGCTTTTCTTCTAATGGAATTCTGCTGCAGCCGTCATTCTGTGGTAGAGCTTGTGGCACTGTGTGCCCAGACTGCTCACGTGGTGCTGCCACCACCTTTGATAAACTGGGGGGCCCGATATGAATGGGTACGAGGCAGTGTTGGAGGCACTTTAATAGGCCAGACTACAGGGGTCTCGACTCTTGGTGGACCCGCCAACCTACTCAACCAATGCACTGCACATTCTGATTAACATGCAAATACTGTAGAGGATATTGCATGGGGAGGAGTGCATATAGAATTTTATGCACAGTCGAGGTATGGGATGCTACACAAACCTGAGGGGCGAGGTCAGAGGGATTTGTCAAAGCATCCCACACAGAGGGTGTGCATAAAATTCAAGTTTACACTCTTCCCCATGTGTTGTTTTATGTAATTGCTGGGGACTGGGTTTTTTGCCAACCACAGTGTGACTGTTCTGGGGGATAGCCATGGCAGAGGGAGTGTGAGCTGTCACTTTCACTTTCCATATTGGAAGCTGGTGCATGTTCACCATTATAACCACACAGTATAACCACACGTTATAACCCACACGTTATAATGGCGAATTTTAATCAGCTTTTCCTATGAGAAAAAATAAAAACAACCCCAGTGGCTTTTGGGGAGAAAATCAGGTCCTAGGGTAAAAGGGGTTAAGCAGACTGAGTTAATGGTGTATATCAGCTGGTCTTCTGGCGTGCGTCTAGGCCCAATGTCATTTTATGCAGTGCTGTGGCTGTTCTTCCATCACCCTCCTAGGTGCAGTCAAAATAATTGATAGCTCTTCTCCACAACACACATGCACAGCATTAAATGCTCACCTGAACTCTCAAGCTCTACCTTCTCCTCACTGGTACCATTGTTACCACTGAAACTAAATGGAAGCACCTGGTGCTTCACTGGGTACCCAGTCATGGAAATGCTATATGCGCAGTGATGCTGCATGTGGTTGGTCAGCACTGGTGCACTTAAAGGGAAATATTCGTGCACAGTCACTGGCACAGTTTGAAAACCCACGAAACGCTCTTTAAATGAGATATTGGGCTTACCTGTAGCTGGAAGTACTCCAGATACTGATGACCAGTCTGTTCAGTATTAATACTACATTGCAGCCATTTGTAGAACATTGTGATGTCATCAAGGAACAGACTGTGCTTGACTCCTAGGCAGTTAGGCACAGCTGGTTCCTCAATTACATCACAATGTTCTAAAAATGGCTGCAGTGTCGTAATAGTGTTGAACAGACTCAGCCATGTATGTCTCTTGAATGCTTCCCAAACGCAAAAAAACAAGGGTGGTGCTGCAGGGCAAGCCTTGAGTTACCACAGTCCTCTGCATCCCCTGAGCCCTCCTAGCTCTTTTCCAGGATTATTGAGCCTGTCTGCATGGATTGGAGGTTAGGCATGGACCAATCAGGTTCTAGAGGTCCCGTCTGCCTGTTCTTGTGATTTTTCAGGTGGCTGTAAAGCTCCCATGACACTCCAGCGACCCGTGTTCAGGAGCGGACTCAGGCTGCAGGGGCTGGCCAGGAAGGAGAGATGAGAATTGTACTGGACAGCTTTCCTCCTTTGGGAAGGGATTCTGTCCTCGCTGTTCAACTGCCACCCACTGAAGGCTGAGTAGCAGTGCTTGAAGAGGCTGACATGGGGAGGGGTGATGGGCTTCTGCTGGACGCTGACATGAGATTGCAAGCGCTGCATGCAGATTGCGTTATTCCATACCACATGGCCAAGGGAGAAACAGTGAAAAAAAGAAAACAGATGGCAGGTGGCGACTGATCCACCACACCGCTGACCAGATGCCTGCCCTTCTGCACAAGATCCTGACCCAGTCAGTGAAGTTATGCATCCTGGAGACCCCACCAGGAAAGTAGGGTGAAACCATAGAGGAACAGAGGAGGGGTGCAAGCCATAGAGGAGGGTGGAATAAGTACCTTGTGAGGCTGGATGAGGGGCTGGGGTCAGATGGGGCTGCCTGGTCATCATGAAGCGTAGAAAGGACAGTAAGATCCCATGACCCTTCTCACAAGAGTAGGGAATCTCCTTGGGGTCCTTGCCACATTTACCCCATTCACTAATATTCCAACAACTTAACCTGGTTCAATACTCATTACGCTCTGTACCCTCTCTTCCTGGGAGAAGGCTGAAAACAGGATTTTGTAGCCTTCCTTTCACAGTCAAGAAAAACAGAATAACAAGCAAGCATGTGTCCACTGCTGGCATTCAGAAGACAAGCTCATTGTTCAGCCCTGCTGATTGATGGATAGGAACCTGCCAGCCAGCGGCACTCACCACGGAGGTGGTGCTATATCAAGCTACTGTAAGAGATGTGGGGAGCAGCAGCAGTGACAGCCTCTTGTATCAGGTTTTAAGCTGCTGGCAGATTTGTAACAAAAAAAAAAAAGAAGAGGGAAAAAAAGCTTTTAACTAGAGACCGCGGTGACTGAACACAGCTGTCTTGGAAAACTTACGCCAGCAGAAGACAGGCAGTGCACTCCAGTTCTGACAGTGAGTGGTAGTTGGTGAGCAAATTACTCCCTTTCAGATGAAAATTACGCAGTACTGAAAAGCCATTTTACTTCTCAGGAAACTAAACTAAATTGAAGGTCAATTTTTCTAAATCTCTCTCACGAGCAGCCCCAAAAAAAAACTGTTTTGTGCAATTTCTGTCCCTGAAGTCCACTGTCACGGTATACTTATGTCCTTCTTCCCAATTAGGCAAAACTAAAAGGGATAGTCTGGTGTTCTCCTGGACTTTCCGTGGCTGTGGTTACGAGGCCTGTTATTTTATTTTATTTATTTATAATTGCTAATCAGAAAAGGCACGCTCTTGCTATGATAGCTTGTTTTCAGGTGCATCCTCTGGTAGGAGTGGGCTATATTGACTTTGTTTAACTGACAGTGGGAATCTGGCTACGACCCCAGGGAAACTCTGCTACTGTTTTTTCGATATGTGCCACGAATCTTTATCTCCCGGAGGAGTGACTAGAGATGTGAAGAAACTTCAGATTAATGTCTCATCCAAAGGACAGCACCTCACCAGTGCAATACTCCCCTCATACTGCACTATAGTGTCAGTTCTGGGTGTTACCCAGGAACCGTCGGGCATTATGGGTTGCAACATCACTGCGGTACCTTTTGCAGCCTTTTGCTAAATTCTTTAACTTCCTCTTGGGCAGTGACCAGAGATGCAAAGAGACCTCAGTTTAATTTTTCAATCAGTAGTTTTCTCTCCTCCAGTCTGCTCGACGGCATCCCCCCAGCTCCATCACCGACCTTCTCACGGATTAACCGATTATCCACCACTTGCTCAGAACTATGAGGGGTGGGTGGCCTCCACGCAGTCATGTGAGAGCCTGCAGGGGTACTGGTCATGGAAAATCCGGCATCTTTCCCCTCCATTGTCTTCCTCTGGCCTGTAGAGACGAGACCTGTGTGCCAAGCATGTCACGCTACAACCCTGCCCCTCATGTTCTCCCACTGTGCTGCCTTATAGTCTCTACCAGGTGGCAGTCTCTGCAGCAGGACATGGTGCCCTCTCCCCAAGGAAGAGAGCTGTCATTGGGGTGCTCAGTCCTCCCAAACCCAGCTGGCCCACTGGTGACCCTGGTCCATTCCCAAACCCTGGTCACTAGTGTGGAGGAAGCCGCAACTGCTGCTACATTGACTGGCCCTGAGACCTCGGTTTAACATGTCATCCAAAGGACAGCAGCTCAACCTAGTGGTAACTCCCCTTAATACTGCACTACAGTGTTTACCCCAGGTACCTTGCAGAATTATGGGTTGCAACATCACTGGGGGTACCTTCTCTGCAGAGTTTTGCTAAATTCTGTAGTCTTCAAAAGTGGATTAGATGGATGGATTTGAATTAATTGTAACTAAGTCACATGGAAACATTTTCATCTGTACTTCTTACAGTTGCCTTATACCTTTATTAGTTCCAGATTTATTTATAAAATGAGTAAAGATGACCACCACCAACACTGCAATCAGATTAGGCAAGGCACACTTTATTTATATAGTGCTCAATCTAGCAAGGGTTCTCATTGCTTTATAGCGACAGAAACTATGACAATATATGCGAAGACAATAACACTAAAATCAATCAGGTCCCATTAAAAGGTTGCTCAAATAAAATGTTTTGAAAGAGACTTTGAAGGCCTTGACTGAGCTGGGTACATGAATGTGATGGGGAATGGAGTTCCAGATAATAGGTGCTGCCACTCAAAGGCTCTGCCACCTAATGACCCGAGCATTGAAGTGGGGACTAGTCCAGCTTCGTGGAGCGGAGAGGGCAGATTGGTTGATAGGGTATCAGGAGCTCTTTTAAACTGTCTGGTCCCAAACCATGTAAGGCCTTGTATGTCAAAGGAGTTCTATGGCAGAGGTGACACCCTGACCGCTGCACAGATTGGGGTTTCACCTCTCCGATCCCCCAGCAGGTCCATATGAAATGAACAGTTTATTACCGACTACTCGTAAAAATGGCCCAAAATTTGTGGACCCAGCATTTTAACTATGGTGCTCCTCAACCACCCGGTATCTCGCTGGTAACATCACAAGAAAATGATGCTGCACTGCCCTTCCCTAAATAGTGCCCTTATGTATGGAAATTTTACAATGTCTGTATCTCCTATGCCCGGCGCTATTTTGACAGAATTTGCCTAAATCTCATGGGTATACTAGGGGTGGCTTTGTTGGATCTGGTGAGCGCCAACAGTGAGAGAATCCAAAATGTAGCAGTCCTGGAACCACACAGTTCTGGTGACTACTGAACAGTGGTGCTGGAGGTCCAGACAGAGATCACCAATGGGACAAGCACAGTGAGGGTATGGGGTTTTAAAAAGTGAATTTTGGCAAGATGAGAGAACTTTTGGAAAAAAAGCACAAGGAGTGTAGAGCAGGTGGAGGTGGAGAAAAAAAAAAAGAAAGAAGTAAAACAGCAATGGCAAAGAGGCAGAAAGTCACATAAGGCATAAGAAGGAAAAGGGCAAGGGGTCCAGTGTGGTTAATGGCCAAAGTGAAGATGGAGGTAAGATCCAAAAGGAGAGCATTCTTTTTTTTTTCATAGCGATTTTTTCAGTCTGGTCATGTCTGTCAGTCAGGGATGTACCCTCACCCGGGTGTACCCTATTTGGGTCTGTATCTCCTGGCCCACCTGATCCTGGCAGCCCACCTGCTGGCTACCCCACAGCTCTACCCTCCATGACAGGGGGCTCTGGGGAGGCATCCTCACCCCAGGCTTGTCCACCATGTGGAACATGATCCAGGTGTTGGCAGGCACTAGGACCCTGGGGAGCCAGGAGCCCAGACTGTCATTCAGATGACTGTGTGATTTTCTTCCTTTTTAGTCTCTTCCACCTCCTGCATGAGAGCAGCCTCTTTCGGCCTCACACATGAGCATGTCTCTTTCAGCGGGAGCATGTTCCCTGGCCCAGCTGCAGGGGTCACGTCAGCACTGGAGCTCACCTTCAACACTCCTGACTGAGGCACACTGCCATGTGGTAGTGACCTCAGCCTGGTCTTCCTCCCGATGCTGCCACCTGGGTTCGTTCCCAAACCCAGATCATCTGCACAGCAGCATGTGATGCAGGTGGACCATCGAGGTGACCCAAAAGGAGAACATTCTCAAAGTATAAGGGAAGCCAAGAGAAGGTGAAGGAGACCAAGGCAGAGACAGAACTCTGACTGGCAAGGGAGTAAAGCAAGGGAAGAAGCATTCTTCAGCTAAATCCAAGAAGTATAAATACCAAAGGGGGTATTGTCAGACTGATGAGTGAGGAAGGATGGCAGGAGGGGACAAAGGGAAAGCAGAGATACAGAACAAATATTTTTGTTCCATGTTTACTAGGGTGAAGGATGGGGCACTGCTGGAATGCGGGTTAAGAGGGAACAGAAGAGAGCAAGGGTTCAAGTGTCTTGATCAAAATAATGAAGAAAAGGGTGTTAGAAAAGTTTACAGGTAGAAAGTAAATAAATCAATGAGGCCTGATGGCTACACCCGAGAATGCTGGAGGAGGTAGCAGAAGTGATAGCAGGGCCACTTGCAGACATATTTAATTGCTTGCTGGCCACGGGGTGGTCTCTAACAAGTGCAAGGAAGGATGAGCTTGGAATCTAGAGATCAATCAGCTTGACCTCTTTGGTAGGAAAAAATTGTGGCATTCTTCAATTAGGGAGGAACTAGTGGACTGTCTGGAGGAAAATGGGCTACAGGACCCCAGACAACATGGGGAAGGCCTTGCTGACAAATCTGGTTGACTTCTTCAACTGGGTGACCAGAGCAGCAGATAGGGATAGGCAGTAACTGTAGTATACTTGGATTTCAGTAAGACCGTTGACTAAGTCCTCTGCAGGAGGCTGCTAAAAAGATAAGAGACTTAAGGGTGGGAGGAAGATTGGCAACGTGGGTGTAGAACTGGCTGAGGGAAGAACACAAATGGTAATTGTTAACAGGAGTTTTCAGAAGGGGAGAAACAAGTGGGTACCTCAAGGGTTCGTACTGGGCTTGGCTTGGCCCCTTCTCAATGTATTCATTGTAACACAGGTGGAGGCATCAGAGGCAAAATCTGCCTCTTCACAGATGATACAAAGATCTGTACAAGGGTGGATACAGATGGAAAGAAAGGCAACGAGAGTGGTTGGGCAGGTTGGAGCTAGTTAAAGAGCCACCGACGCCTCGAGAAGAATTTCAAAAACATAATATTTTGACACAAAGCAGTTTGTATTTCGCATCAACTGTGTACTTCTTATCCCCATTGCTCATTACTGAGATATCTGCCTCAAAAACAAGATACTTGTTTCTTGAAGGTTCATCGGTTCCTATTGCTTCTTCCCAACCTGGTGTTATAATACTCTGCTTGTGATATCACAATTATTCCCATGGCAACAGAATGTGATGTCATAACAGGGCATTATGATTTCTGGTAGGGAATAAGCTATAGAGGCAGATGAACTCTGAGGGATAAAGATCTTGTTTTTATGGCAATTTCTTCAGTAATAATGGAGAGGAGAAATCTATTCAAGATATATGAAATACAAGCTGACCTGTATCTAAATATTATGTTTTCCGAAGTTTACAAAGGCATCAGCTGCTCTTTAAAGATCTGGCAGCTGGGCTTCAATGCTAATACTATAAAGTGATGCACATTGGGAAGAGGAGCCCAAGAGTAAACGTAATGGGGAGTGTTGCTGGAAAGCACCATGGAGGACAAGGACCTAGGGGACTTGATTTCAGAGAGCATAAAGACAACAGTACATTGTAATAGAGCTGTGGGAAGGCAAACAGGATGCTGGATTGCATAGGGAGGAGGATAAGCTGCAGAAGTCAGGAGGTGACCCTCCCATTGACTGGTCACTGGTGCGACATAGAAACATAGAAACATAGAATTTGACGGCAGATAGACCACTCGGCACACCTAGTCTGCCCATTTTCCTACCTAACAGATAAGCTGCAGATCCCACTAACCAACAGTTTACTTCCTCCTACCCCACTAGGACTGCCTTAAGTCTGTCCCATGCATTCTTGAATTCCATCTGAATACTGCACAAGGTACTGGAGTCCACACCTGAGGAGAGACTTCAACAATGTAGAAGCAGTACAGCAGGGAAACCACAGTGGCCATGGACAAGATGACAAGACACACCAGCAGAGGCTGCAGGACTTGAACGGTACAGTCTTGAGAACAGGAGGGAAGGGGGCAACATGATTGAGACATCTGAATATCTCTACAGGATAAATAAGGGCGGACACTAAGGAACTTTCCTGCTTGAGCTCAAATGTAGGGATGAGAGAACTCACGTAAACCTATGGGAGGGTGGGAGATTGGAGATTCAAGGACTTCATAAGTACTTTTCACACAGACAGTGGTGACAAGTGAACAAGCTGCTGGAGAAAGTGGTACAGTCCAACTCAGTGAGCAGCTTCAAACAGAGATGGGATGGGCATATGGGATTAGTCAGAAAAGGTGGGGGGTGAAGCGAAGGATAACCACTAGGGCCAGTGCAGAGTAATTAGGTAGGGTGGCAGATTGGATGGGCCAGTGGGACGTTTGCTGCTGTCATTGTCTAGTCATCTATGCAGCTATGATAGAAGGGATAAGAGGGAAAATACTTAGAGCAGTAACAGCACTGGCAAGTGAACCCGCTTAAACCAATACATCACAATGATTCTCAGAGCGCATCCAAAGCATGTCGGCTACACGTTGTTGTATCGGGTGTACTATCAATTTATGCTACCCTCAAATTTTACTACAGTAATTTCATCTCAACCATGGCGGTATCGAGATAAACAGAAAATCTGAACTAAACAGAGTCTTTGACCTCACTGGATGGGATAGTGCTACCAGTAAGAAAAATTGACAGGGCAGGAAATGTGATGTTATACCAGAAATTTGTACATTTCAGAAACATTATGTAAATCGTGTCTGTATCACAGCCCTGCCAGCAGTAGTCCTATAACAAATACAGAAGAGCTTGTATTGTCTAGTGCATTAGTGTCAAGGTGTTGGTGATGCGGTGCATACTGAAATTCATATGACTACTGTAGTGGCCTTTTTTTTTTTACCTCTGTAGTGGCGCCCGACATGCCAATTTCAAACCTATTAACATAGAATGAGTGGTAGGTCAAAAAAATCTCTGGTCAGCCTGGCTTATAGCTTATGAAACAGAAAATCCATTTTATATGTACGCAATGTATTTATTTATTTTCATTTATTGAAATGTTTCACCAGGAAGGCACACTGAGCAACAAGTCGCCGTCTCCCAGTGCGACCGGAGGGAAGGGTACAGTAGGAATGAGACATTAAACATTCAAGTTACAAGATCAACATTAACATACAGTTGCAAGGCAGGTATTACAAACAGTGTTACAACAGTGTTGAGCATAACATGTAAAAAGACTGAACAAAAATAAGTTCCAGGTTAATAAGTAAACAAGTGTTTACATGAAGGGAAAGGGATGGAGGGGTGAGGTGGGGGAGAAGAGTCAGTGCTCCTGAAGACCCCTTCAGGATGCGAGGAACCTGCAAGGGGACTGTGGGGACCAGAGAGAAGGGGTTAAGGTGGTGTCCCAGAGAGGCCCTTAGAAGATGGTGGAGGAAGGGAGTGGATGAGAGATACAAGCCCCTTGGGGTAAAGAGGGACTCCACGGAGAGCATCCAGGGTCTGTGAGAGAACAAGGGATGCTAGTAAGGAGGGCAATTAGGGAGAGGGAGAAGAGCTAGGGATTTGGGGGGGGTGTGTACAGGGAAAATTAAGGTGAGGGTAGGGTGGTAGGGTTTGTCCAGGGCTTAGAGGAGGGAATTAGGAGGGACGTGGCAGGAGCAGCTAGGTGCAAGGTAATTATTGAGGCAGAGCTAATGGAGTAGGTGAAGGATGAGTGCCGGATTTTGGGGAGGAATTCCACATTTTGGGAGGTGATGAGAGTAACTAGATGGCCAGTTTGGGTGGATCTGCGAGACAACCAGGTGCAGTGTCAGTTGATCTAAGGGAATGGGAGGTGGGGGGAATGTTATAAAGGAGGAGGTGAGGTAGGAAGGGAGCTCACCCAACCAGTGCTTGAGGTGAATTTAGCACAGTGGAGAGTCACCTATTTGTAAGAGAGGGGAAAGATAGGCACATGACAACACTGCAGTGATGGGTGCGAGAGGTGGCATCCAGGGCAAAGCAGCAGAAGGAATTGAAGAGGGTGTCCATTCTGGCCAGGGAGGACTTTGAGGCAGCACCATAGACTACGTCACAATAGTCGAAAATGGGCAGTATCATCTTCTGAACAAGTTCACGCCTAGCCATAGGAGGGATGCAAATACAGTTCCTGAACAGGGCACCAAGCTTGGGGCGCAGTTTATTCTGGATGGCGCCAGTATGTCCAGAGAAGTTTAGGTGTTGCTCAACCAAACACCTAAGTACCTGGAAGAGAATGTGTTCTCAAGTAAAGTCCCTCAAGGGTGTGAAAAGTGGGTAGGAGGGAAGCCTAGAGAGTCTCTGCCTTGTGCCAAAGGTCATGGAAACTGTCTTTTGGTGTTGAGGAAAAGTTTATGGTTAGCAAACCAGAGCTGAACCTTGTTGAAGTCTTGCTGTAAGCTGGTTGTAACTTCAACAGGACAGGAGCCAGAAGCATATACTGTAGGACTGTATCATCAGGATACATATGTATAGTGGAGGATGGGGACCAAACAGAGGAAGGTCATTTAACAAGATGGAGAATAGGAGGGCCTAATCCCAAGCCCTGGGGCACTCCAGTGCTAATCAGGAGGGATGGGGAAGTGGCGTCCAAGATCTTAACTGATTGGGTTCTACCAACAAGGTAGGCCTTGAGCCAGTCTGTGATGGAGGGAGATAGGCCAGCTGCTGGGAGAGAGTTGAGGAGGAGGGAGTGAGACGGTGTTGAAGGCATTGGCCAGGTCGACAAAATGGCAGAGGTAATTTGCTCATTGTCCATCCCGGTTAGGATGGAGTCTGTGAGTCATAGGAGAGAGGTGGTGGTTGAGTGTTTTTCCTGAAACCAGACTGGAAAGGGATGAAAAGGAGGTGTCAGATAGAAAAGATGTGAGTTTTGAGAGGACAATGTGTTCTTGAAGCTTGGCAAGAGTAGGGAGGAGTGAAATGGGGTGATGGTTGCCAGGGATGAGGGGTCACCCCTTTGGGTAGAGGAGGACCACAGCATGTTTCCATGAAGAGGGACAGAGACAGTAGAGAATGAGAGATTTAGGATTATTGAGAGGGGTAGGCAATGGCTGTAGGGAGAGGGAGGAGTTTTGGGTCAAGACCTTCAGGGAGGCACTTTAGAGAGGTTGATGGTGAGGAAGGCACTTAGGCATCGCTTTGGGGTTACAGTAGTGAAAGAGAAGGGAGGTGGGAGGGTGGTGGAGGGGCACACTGGTAGAGGGTGGGAGGGGAGGATGGCAGGAGGGAGGGATTTCAACAGCTCAGTAGTGCAGGAAGTATAGTAGGAGTTAAATCTGCAGCTACAGCTGGTAGGTTGGACACTAATGAGCTATTTACTTTAAGTATCGGGAGCGGTGGATTAGATGAGGTGGTAAATGAGGATGAGGGGTGGAGGGTGGATGATGACTGAAGGGAGGGCTGGGAGAGGGCTGGGGTGGCCATGGGACTTGCTGTGGCCACCTAAAATGGGGAGATGCTTTTAAGACTCTTTGTTTAACCTTTTAGCCAGAATAATAAATACTGAATTACAATAAATACTTAGGCCTCTGGCTTTTGAATATAAATACTTGGCTGAATATTAAAATTAGGTTATTTCAGTGACCCTACCAATGAGAAGGCTCAAAATGCTGTTAAAAAGCTAGCATTCAGCTTATCTGGTGCACTGCCATCAACATAGTTACGTCACCAAAAATGAACATTGTCAGCGTTCTGTACATCTTACAAAAATCATCATCCTCATCATCATCACTGACTAGTGGTGGGTTTGATACGATGTGTATATCACTGACAAAGGCAATGGTCATTTTGATAGTCATTTAATAGAAACATTTATTGTGTTGGCAAAAAAGACTCAGCGCTCCATCCAGATTGGCCATGTCCCTGGATATAATGATCTGATGGGTCTAGTTCTGATCGTCACCCTTCCACAGTTATCCCTTCCTCTCCTCTGCCTGCAGATGTCAGTGTTCCCTTATATCTGTGTCACCCAAGTTCAAACCCTGATGCAGTCTTGGCTTCACCCACCTCTATGGGCTGTCTCTCCATTCGTCCATCCACCCACCCGCCGTGAAGAAGAACTTCTTCATGTCCCTCCTGAATCTCTCTCTCCACCTGTCTCCACCACTGCCCTCTAGTTATTATGTTCTTGTTCCCCATGAGCAGGAGTCTTTACAAGTCACCATTTGGATCCTCACAGAACTGGTATGTCTCAGTCATCTCCTCCATTTCCCTCCTGACCTGCAGTGTATACACGTTAAGGTCTGCCAACCTTCCTCATCGACTTCCCTGCTGCCCAGGATCCTCATGTTTATGGCAATGGAACAAAGCTTGCCTTTGCCTTAAAAGAGTATTATTTTAATCGAGGTCAAATCTTCCAGGTCGTGCTTGAAAATAAGCAAATATTTTGTCTAGGGCACCTCCTGGTAAATAAAAAACGAAATAAATAAATAAACTGGGCAGGAGTCCACAGGCACTCAGGTCCACCACCTCTTAGAAAATTGTCTGAGAATTCCTGCACCTCTGCCACCTTTCTCTGTTCTATAGAGAGTTCCACTACCTAGAAGTGACAATTCCCGTTCTAGAAATCTAGATGTGAAAGTTCCTCCACCTAAATGTTTCCAGTTTAATGACTGGTTTGCCCTGGACATTTGGTTTGCTTTTCCTGAAAGCCTGTACTTCACCTTGCGATGAAGGATAACTACAGTTTTGTTAGATCCTCTATTAACACCACCAGCCCCTCACTCAAATAGAATTAAAAAATAAAAGATTTTACCAAAGATGGGGTTTTGCTGCTAGAAATGCATTGTTTGTGAGTTTTTATTAGTTGGAAACCTAACGTAGAAATATGATTACAGAATGAAATGAGGCCGAGGAAATCAACAGTAGTGATAACCTCTGATAAAATGGGGACCCTGAAGCCGGTTACGCTGGAAATTGATGTTGCGGTTATCACATTTAGATGGATGTTCTTAAACAAAGGACAGCTGATGATAAAGAGGCTGATTCTGAGCAAATGAAGATTTGAAACCCAGTTGTTGTGGGCGTGGATGCGAAAACATTCTCTATTTGCAACCAAATGGACCATTTAGCTGAGCTGCTTGATGAAAACAATGTGAGCTGCAAGGTAATCAAATTGAAACAATGAGACAGAGCGAGAGAGATGCAAAAACAGAGAGAGGAGCGAGAGGATTTTCATCAGCATCTGCTGGTGTATTGAATAAAATGTCATAAGTGCTGAGGGTGCTGACTTTATGGGTCATTCCCAGGTGTTGGCATAACTCAGTTGGTAGCACATCCACTTCTAGACCAAAGGGTCATGGGTACTAGTCCCACACAAAGATTGGGTTCATACTAAAAATGCTGTCACCTGAGTGCAGAACTAGGGGGTGTTGAACTGTTGGGGTATGCTGTTCTTTGGATGAGACATTCAACTGAGGTCCCTTCTACCCATCTCTGGTGCTGTCTAGGTGAAAGTAAAAGAACTCATGACACTTTTTGCAAGAGTTGGGGAAGTTTTGTATTGTGAAAATCAAACAATACTAGGGAACAATATTGTGAAAGTAATAAAAGAAAAGAGCGTATAGGGAGAAAAATCTAACTCACAGTATCCATATGTGCACCTTAACTTGGGGATTCTTTAAAGGACAATAAATGAACCTAGTTCCTCTAGGAAACTACACTATGTGCCTCTACTTCTGAAGTGACTTCTAGACTATCATACATTATAAAGCCTCAAACACATATTCCTCATGGAAGAGTCCTCTTAATCATACCTCACCCAGCACCGATATACCCTTTTTTTCCTTTTATATCTATATCAATACATTTTATCATCCTTTTTTTTCTGGACTATGTTGTTTTTTTCTGTTTTTTTTTATGGTCACCACCCTAAACAGTGTTGCCACAATGAAATCCTATCGAGACTGAGAGGTGATCTTTATCAAGCTCATATCTTTGCTGAACCTGTGCCTTAATTATCTTAATCAATTCATACTGGGTAAAATGCTGAGTCTGTGAAACCCGATGGCCTCTTGCTTGCCAAAGTTGGTACTTGAGAATGCCACAAATCAATGTAAGAGTGTTGACTCTATATTTATGCCAAGGCCCTGACAGATGCCCAAAATGAGAACCTTGTATGTCATGGTCATAAAAGTAACGTCTTGGACCATACTGCCTAACATGTTCCAAAAGGAAATTACAAATGGACAGGAAAAAAGGATGCTCCTGAGTTTCTAGGATCATATTGCAATATATCCTGCAGACAGTACCTTTCAGCTACTTATTATGCTTAGTTATCCCAAATCCCAAATCTATCATGGCAGGCCAGCCATGTAGAACCTATAAATATTTAGGAATTCTAGGATCTAACAACTGACGGTGATAATCTCTATATCTTGTGCTATCCCTCTAGGAAAAACAAAAGGGTCAGTAAAATGTTCCCATATAATTTGTTGATACAGCAAAGGTCTCAAAAGGGTTTGGAAATCAAAGATTGATATTCTCCAAATCTTAATTTTTCCTAAAGGTATACCGGACATAAGCAGGTGTAGTCAAGGTCTGAAACTTAAAGGACCATTTATGCTCTTCCCAAATTGGCAAAATCTGAGTAAATCAAACCTTCCCATGCTACCCAATTTTGTGTCTCTTTCCTAAAATCCGGTACTATATTTCCAAACCAAAAATTGAATGAAAAATATCAATGGGTTTACCATTCCTATACCCCCAAAGGAATAGATCTATATGGAGTATTCCGTTTACAGGGTTTAATCAACTCACCCAAATCACCGAAAAAGACACTATATAGTCTAGTATCCAGGGTATCGGGGGAGGGGAATATAGAACTTACAAATAACAAAATGTGGATAATAAATGTTTTAAAAGGTAAACTCGTTTAAGTTTGGAAATTTGGGACCCTGCCAGGCCTGTAGATGAGCTTCACACACTAGCAATTTAGCCTCCCAATTTTCCACTTCCATATCCTGCCGGCGAATTGCAGCCCTAATATAGTAGCCTTTGTGACTATAGGTACGTTACAAATTCCATTCAAAGGGAGGTGTTCTATCATCAAGGCCTGACTTTTATGAAAATTAATTTAGTCTCACACTCTCCGAATACTCCCCCAATATCACCTGTGCCTGATCTCTGTCTTCCCGAAGTCACAAGTAAACAAAGATTGTCGGCATATGCCATGACCTTAAGTGGAGCCGCCTGAGGGAGCAGAGTCATACCAACTATACAGCTTGAATGTTCCAAATGTTTTATCAAGACATCAATGTAAACATAACAGGGGACTCAGAGGATCCCTGATGCACTTTTCTCCACAGCGGAATGCTAGTACCAGGTCCCATTCACAAGTAAATGAAAATGTGCAGATCTATATAAAATGCATACCCAGGCAATAAACTGCTGTGGGATACCAAAAATTTCAGCAGGAAAACAAAACAGTATGGGAAATGTGGTCAAATGCTTTTCTTGATCTAATGTAATCACATAGCCATGTAACGGTTCTATGTGATAACGGTGACTGCCGAACAACAAACCGCATTATCGCGACATCAGGGGCTAAACATTTTCACCACCCTGACATCCTCGGCGCATGGAGGAACAGCGCTGGGGACTTACTTAATTTGCTTTCTGTGGGGACTGCCCCACCCCCCGCACCCCTACTAAAGGATTCTCAACTCCAGTGGGGTACATGTTGGGGGCAAAGAAACAAGTTTTGGGCCAGGCGAACAAAAATGCAGTAGCACCCGGACCCAGACCAGAACCCAGTACCTCTCGCACCACAAGCAGAGGCCAACCCCAATGCCACGGCACAGCTCAGCAGCTGACTGCAGCACCACCCCTACATCCCCTCCGCCCCTCCCAGCCCATGATCCCCTTTTATGTAAGAAAATCAAAAAGCCTTTCCCATCACATCTGGCAATTCCAGATTAATCAAAATATCATTGAACACTTCCACTAACAACGAACCAGTGTGTCTTGAAATGTGTTATAAAACTGGGACTCAACCCACCAGAGCCTGGAGCAGTGTTAACCTTCAACTTTTTATAGCCATTCGGACTTCCTCCTCTAAAATCATACCCTTCATCCCAATAATTACCCTTGGGGCAATTCTGGATAATTAATAGTAGAGAAAAATGGTGAAAGTGTGTCACAATAGGCATGGGGCTCCAAAGTAGATTGCAAATGAGTTTGGAGGATGCATAAAATCTCACTAAATTCTGTGTGTATGCATCCAGAATTGTCCCTGACCGCATCCCATACTTTCCGTGCTACCGGGATTGACAATCCTGAAAAATATCTGAGGAGGCCTTTGTTTCTTGTGTACCTGCAGATTGCTCCATCAGTAAGGACTGTGCCTTAGTGTATAAATAGTTAGACATCTCCTGTTTTATAACAAAATTTGAGCAACTTATCGACATGATCACTATTTTGCCTAGTAATAAGCTGACACAGGTGTGTAGAAGTTTTAGGTACTGAAAATAAACAGATTGTCTCCTCTGCTTTCCCCATTTTTAAATACCTGGCAAATCTTAGACTTTGTGTCCATCCACCAATACCCACGAGTCATACCAGGCTACTAACGTGGCTCGGGCCAACAAATGCTGTGTCATGGTGTGGTGTATGTCTGAGTCAGTTAAAAGGAGGTATTGAGACGCTAGTACCCTGGTCCAATATTGTGGGATTGCAACTGACCTAACTTCGCTTCAAGCCCAAAATGATTTGAGGAAGCTGACGGAATTGTCTCAGTCTGAAAAATAGTCCAATGCTTAGAAACAAAAATATAATCTATTCTAGAGGACAGGGAAGTCCTATAATAGGTATGACCTCCTGCTGTGTGTAGTCCGAAATGTGTCTCTAGTCTGCAGTTCGTAAAAGAAATTTTAAACAATTGGTATCATGGTACAACTTAGGGCAGTACCTATCTTATCTTGTAAGTAGAGCGGCAATTGAAATCTCCCCAAAACAAGCTTTCTACATGTATGAAGGTACGGTTGTAGGGATGGAAAAGCTGTACCCTAGCCTGCTTTGTTTGTGGGGTACACACTACACCTATCCTTAAATCTTGTGAGTGATAGGTGATGTCCAGGAATAACGCCTCCCTGGGACCACCTTATAGATTTTGGTGGGTTGTACCGAGCTCTGAAACAGAACACCCACCCCAGAGCAGGCCTCTCCCCAAGGACCAAACCAAGGAACCCTAGACCCAGGCCTTTCATGCTTGATAAATATCAGCCTCGAACGGAGCCTAGTACCCTGTACCAGACATATATCTCCATGTGTATCTCTGAATGCTTGGAATGTAATACCCTATGCCTAAAATTCTTTATACTGTTGACATTTAGGGAATGAACTGTGATACTGTCTGCAGCTGGAAAAGATACAGAAAAGCCAGAAAATTAAGATAGAATAAATAGTTTTAAGGCACATCCTTTCTCTTCCTAGTTCTTTTCTGAGTCTGTATCCTCCCTTATCTCTCCTCTATATCTGATTTGTCTTTCTGGGAGGAGACAATAGAGGAAGCTTCTGAATCTTCATCCTCTTCTGCAATTTGTTGCTATCAATGGAAAACACAGTACGGAACAGTTTGGTCTTTGGAGCAATCTTCATCGAGCATCTTTTCTCTTTCACCACAGTAAATACATCATCCCTTGGAGGGGGGCATTTCCACAGGCTGTAGAGAAAGTTCAGAGGTGCCCGCTTGATCTGCTGCAGGCATGGCTGTACCCTGACCCCCTCACCAGGCTCCTGCCTAATGTCTGTAGGTACTGTATCTGTAACAGGTACTGTATCTGTAGTAGGTACTGTATCTGTAACAAGTACTGTATCTGTAGTAGGTACTGTATCTGTAGTAGGTAGTTATCTGTAGTAGAGGATCCATTGCCCCTGTACGTGCTAAAGTGGACTGGTCTACCTGTGCAATGGTACTTTGTAAATTTTGAAGACTGTGCAGTTGCCCGACTGTTTTTCTTGTGCTGAGTGCACAATATTGTGTTGATCCCAAAAGGAGCCTTTATTATGCACCACCCAGGGACATTGTAAAACAAATGACAATGTTCTTCACAGAGGTTACATTTGAGTGGGTGCCTGCATTGATTACTGGGATGACCCATCTGTAGGCAGAAATTGCACATTAAAGCCTCATGCATTACTTAAATGTGAGAAAGACCCACATCGATGACAAGTTTTGGTTGTCCCGGATAGAAGCAAAAGCCTCTATCTAGTCCCAAGTAGAAGCAGCTGGGAAGGTGTACTGGGCCGCCTCAGTCATCCATAATTTTATTTTAATTTTCCACCCTCCAGTCCATATATGCTCGCTGTCAATGATGGGTGCAGGTCGATCCAATACATCTGCACGTTGTTTAACCCAATACAGAATGTCTGAAATGTGTACATTTTCATTTCAAATAGGATAATAATGAATTTCACAGCTGGCGAGTGAAGGGAATCACCACAAATGGATCCCATAATTGAGATTGTTTCAAGGAAATATACTGCGTCCAGAACTTTTCAAGTTGTACTGGCATATTAAAGCAGACATCAAACACAGTATCCCCGATATATGGATCAAGGCAAACATCCATTGCCTGGAATTGAACTGATTCCTTCAAAAGCCTACGGGCCATGTACACCCTGTCCGGTAACTGTTCTAGCCTACCTCTGTATTTAATACTGACAGCATTTCTGCATTCCCTAGGTTTTCCTAGATTAGCAAATAAATCTGCCATCCGCCGCCTAGGATTATGCTGTGGGGGAGGGGAGAGAGGGAGTACCTCTACCCTCTTGCTCTGGAGAGGCTCGCATCTCTGCTCCCATCTGCTGTTCTACATCCTCAGCCCAAGATGGCCTTGGTCTAGGCTGCACATCCCTATAGCAGGGTGCTGTATGACCTCATTAGGAGAAATCGTACCATCCATTAGTTTGCCTTCAACCAGCCTAGCGGTAACTGAACCCCTACAGACCCTGTGAGTGGAGGAGTGACATCTGCATTAACAGGTTGGCAAATATTATCAGTAACAAAAGACACAGTACCTGGTCCTGAAATAGCGTATGTGACATCCTTTCGGTATTCCTTGTCCTTAGGTCTGGATTGCCTGAATCTACTGTCCCTCCTGAACTATAGTGAGACAGTCTGTCGCACTCAGAGAAGCTGTTTTGCACTAACTTCTCGGGGCGGCCACATAATCTGATCCACCATTGGCGCATCCCTGGGAGCCAACTCTTACCATCAGGTGCAAGCATCTATCCTGCTGCCATTAGTGCACTTTCTGGGACCAACTGTCCGTATCAGGACCCTGTGCACGATCCATTTCCCTCTCCAGGAGCCTTCTTCCTGTTCGATGTCCTGCTGCTTGCTCCACAGGCGACTCCCCAACCCACTCAACCGAGCTTCTTAATGATTGTGTCCTTTCGCCAATCCTGGAATTATTACTGTCCTTAGGAACGCCTGGGATGCCAAGTCCTCCCGGTCTCCAGAGATATCGATATTGACTATATTTTCCATTAAATCCGGTATTGCAGCTTCTGCAGAAGTTACTGGAATGTCCATCGAGCACTGAAATTCTATAGGGCACAACAGGGAGCTCCTCTCCCGAGAACCTCCATCCACTTCTTCCGCATCCATAGTCTAGGCCATCCTTCCATCCAGAAAGACACAGTGCCCCTACCTTCGAGTAGGGAATTTCCCGTGTCCTGGCCAAATTTTCCTTCCCATAAAAGCAGTTCATGCAACTGTCCAAGGCTGTGTGTGGGTGTTGACGGTGCAATTGCTATGGCTGCCACTATTGTTCAGTCACTTCACAACCAGTCTAGCATTGCTTGTAAAGTGATCTGGGATACAATGAGTAAGAAAATCGCTGTATAAATGCTGTCTTCTTCTTCTTCTAGTGTGTGCAAGTGTGTGTGTAAGGGGTGTCCTCCTCTTCCAGACATCTTCCAGCTGTCTCTAGTGACCGATCCAAACTCTCTAGGGTCAACCTCTGGTTGGTACCCTCCAATGTTGCTCGACTCTCTCTGCCCTGACTCTTCCAGAGCTAACCCCTTTCATGGTGGGACATCCCAATTAGCACCAATAGGGAGGATATGTATTGAGAGTGGGGATTAAAACTTCTGGGCTTTGCCCATGTAACCCTAGGGTGTCCCGGTAGGAGGTGAGTTACAAAGGTGGTGTTGCAGGGTGGGGTTAACTGGCTAGATTTTTCATCTTTTCAAAATAACTGAGGATGAGGCCATGAAATTAGCCATGGCAACATGAGGCAGGAGTAAAGCTTTTTTCTTAAAATGTTTTAACTTATTTTGAGGTGCAGTCCAGTGACAATACCCCAAATAGAGGCCTGATATCGTTACAAATCTCCCTACAATGAATAGATAACTATTTATAGTATTTGGAAATGAATGTTTGTTTCTCACATAGCCATACTGCCCTAGCCTAGTCACAGTTGGCCACAAAAGCTAATGTAAAATCCAGTTAGGGAGCCTTTGGACTTGTAGTTATCGCTGCATTACCTGGTATCCATGGGAAGAGGTAGTGCCATACTGCAGTCCGTGTGCCTTCCTGTCATATTTGTTCTGACAGCCTACAATAAAAATGGTAGCTTGACTCAGTACCAAGTCCATGGGGTCTGTCCCCAAAGGCCACCACAGGGCTCCTTGTATTTAAAGCAGCAGTGCATGTAAGCAGTAGAAATTTTGATAAATACTTCATTTCATTTGAGATTTCCTCTCCCTCCTGCCTTGTATTATACCCTATTTCTCCACTTGGAGTCTGCTTTAGCACTTTTTTTTGCATTTGAAATAATAAAAGGAGTACCTCTTAATATGGGTCAGATCAGGTTTTCTTCAGTATTCTCAGCTGTTGTTGTACATATATTGGCCTATAAGGTCTGGGAGGCGAGTCTTATGTGTATGTTAATTCATTTTAGTCACAAGGCGAGGTATCCAGTGAGTATAGCAAACCAATATGGGTGACCTGTCAAACGGCAACTCATATTGGGTGATATACTCATGGGCTACCCTGCAAGGGTAGTGACCCTATGCAAAGGCGAGGTAGGGAATGGCAATCAGAAGGGGGATAGTGAGGAGAGGAAGGGAGGGCAGGGAAGGGGTTTGTAGGAGACTGGTGTGCCTGCTGCTGCAGAGCTAGTTGCATAGTGTGGTGGTGAGGGTGGCTAGCTCTAGTGGAGTAGGTACCAGGTTGGGGCTGGGGACCGGCACAAAATGTTTTGCCGCTGCCTGCCACCGCCTTATTTTGCTGCGGCAACCAGAGTGTCACCCTCCCTGACATGCAGCCCCTGAGTTAGTAATTTAAATTCATACACAGGTAAGGCCTTACCTGTGTATCCATTAAGCCTTCTAGGAGCAGCTGGACATGCGAATCAGCATTTAGAAACAGTAAGGTAGAGACAGTCTACTTTTTTCAATATATGGACTGCCATGTTATATTTAATCTCCGTTAAAACATCCTGATACTACTGTTTCCTGTATCTACATGCTTTATAGCCATAATATGAGTAATTTACCTGTTCAAGGGCAGGAAGTAACACAGGAGAGTTTGGGGAGTCACACTGTTTGGAAGATGCTGCAGCTGTGTGTTGCAGGAGAGAGCTTGCCAGAGAGGCTCTGTTTCTGATGTGTCAGCAGGTTTAACAGGTTCTGATGAGCTTGCAGACCTGTTCAGAGATTTTGAGCGATTACAACTTTCTGAGCATAACCACTTCTACAACTGGATCACATTAGAAAATACCTGGACCTCGGTAGATCACCTAGAGGTCTGAGGATTGACAAAGAGCCTACTTGTATTTTCCAGATGAGGAAGCAGAATTTAGGGAAGAGAGAGCACTAACTGAATGTACATTACAATTGATCAGAGCCTTAGTTAAGAGAGATAAATTGCATGAGGAGCATTTAAATGCAGAAATTGAGACATGAAGAAACGGTCTCAGCTCATTTCAACAAGATTCTGAGTTTGAAACTTTAAATCGCAATCTAGTAGCAAAATTACTAAACATGAGAAAGAACTTTTCAACGAAAAAATATAAAATTGGCAAGGGACGCTAGAGATTTTGAAAAAGGAGAAGTGTTTATTTGGGAAAAGAAAACGTGTACATTCAATCAAAACAGAAATAAAGGGAGAAATGCAGTCAGTCAAGAAGGAGAACAAATTATATACAAAATAAACAGTCTGTGATTAGATTTGAAAGAGAGAAATACTGCCTCATTGGCAGACTCTGAGCAATCTGAAGCAGACACAGATGAAGAGCTCTTATCTCACCCCCACCCCATCCTCATCATTAGCACAAAATACAGAAGTTCGAAACAAACAAATAAAACATCAAAGAATACTGTACATAGGGAGGACAGTCAAAAATGGGGGCAGAGACAATACCAAAATGCAAGAAAAAACAAGGAGGGGGAGGAGGGCAGGGGCAAACAATCTTCCTGCCTTAGCCTACCCAAGACGAAATAAATATAATAAATTGTCGGAGCACATCTTAACTGAAAATCCAATAAAATTACTCAGAAGGGACTTTCCTTTGGACCTGTGCCCAAATTAGATGTGTTTCAGATCAAAGTTGATATTTACAAGTTCATCTGTAAATTAAAGCCGAGAGACTCTTTTCAAGGACAAGAGTGATTCCAATATGGGTGGTGATTTAGAATGTTGTGTGGTAACACCGCAAGCTTGACTCTGACTTAATTGAAAATCTTAGTAGCAGTCCGAGGCCATGGACTATCTTATTGCAGCTACTGATCAATGAAATTCAGATGCTATATCTATCAGCTCAAATACCCTCTCTCCGAGTTTTATGAGCCAGATCACATGTTGGAGTTTAACTTTGATGAAGTGGATGCAGATATGCTGGGGACCTTGATGGAATTTTGGACCTTTCAGCTTACCTACACGAACACATTTTAAACCAAAATCATTTTTTTACCCAAATGTGATTAACAACACACTGACAAGGTTTGAGAAGTTGGTCAATCAGGAACTTGATAAGGTTGTTGGTAACCAAAGGGTAAGGTTTAACACCAATTTGTTACCCATGGAGCAGGATGCATTAAAGGAACTATGAGGAATTAAGGGACTGATAATCAAGCCATCCGATAAGGGGGCAACACTGTACTCTTAAAGGAATCCGTATATGTGAGTATGGTGAAGGATCTGTTAAATAATGAAGCTCACTATAGAAAACGTAAGACAAATCCAGTGTCTACTTTTCAAAATGAATTATTTACCTTTGTAGACACTGGATTAGATCAGGAGTTTATTAAATCGCAAGAAGCTAAATTTCGAAGAATGAACATCCTATAGTAGCAACATTTACGACTTCCTAGGTCTATAAAATATTCACAACCCCCGTAGACCGATTGTTTCGGGAGGAGCCCTGCCACAAAATCTTAACTTGTTTTTGACCATTTTCTGCAGCCTTGTGCTTCCGTAGAAATCATATATACGAGACATGATGGATTTATTAAATAAAATAAGAAATGTTAGGTGAGAGACTGGTTATAAATGGGCTAGTATTGATGTTGCTAGCCAGTATACCTGTATCCCACCTGACAAAAGGATCAAAGTGGCTGAGAATGCTCTGTTGCAGGAAGTTGGGCTCCGGTACCATTCATCCTTACAGGTTTAAAGTTTGCCTTAACTTGGAATTTGTTTACCTTTACTAGAGATTTTTACATATAAGAATGTGGTACAGCTATGGGGCAGCTTTTTCCCTCTTATGCCAACATTTACATGGGCCAATGGGAGGAGGAGCATGTTTATGACATAAGAAGAAACAAGTTTTTGATCAGATTATCTGTTGGTATCGTTTTATCAATGATATATTGTGCATATTGGGATGGGACCACCAAGGAATTTGAGGAGTTCATAAAATTTATTAATAGTAATAACTTTGAACTCAGTTTTATATATGAGATAAGTGACAATATGCTCAATTTCTTGGATGTTACCCTATGTGCCAATTCAGATAATGAGATCCAAAGCAAGGATTTAGGAAGATTGCAGCTGCAAATAGTATATTACATAACAACAGCTCTCATCCACGATCCTTGGTGGACTCCATCCCAGATGCACAATATCTCAGGCTATGAAATTGCAATGCAATAACAGAGATCGAATTGCAAGCTACTGATTTGACAAAACGACTTTTAAACAGGGGTTATCAATTGTCTAATCTGAATAAAGCATTGGATAGGACAAAACTACAGGAAAGGGAAAGCTTACTAATTCAAAAACAGGAACATGGAGAAAGAAAATCTGGGTACATTGTCCCTTGACTTTAGTCCAGTAGCTGAAGCCATTGGTAATATTGTACACAAATTCTGGCCGTTACTTGCAAGTGATCCAGCACTGAAATCAGTCATTGGACAAAGGCCAGAGTGACCTTTAGGAAAGGTAGGAGTTTGCGGATATTTTGACCAGAAGTCATTTTACAAAAACAGAAGTACCTAGGAATTGGATTCCATGTTGTCCCCTGGCTTCTTTGTTGTGGGTTTTGCAACATTTGTAATAAGCACCTACTGGTGATGCATATGCACATCCATTATAGAACAATAAAATCAGTCAAATTCAGCAATTCATCACCTGTAGAAGCACATATGTTGTTTACGTAGTCTGGTGTACTTGTGGACTACAATATGTGGGCCTAACCACTGTATGCTCAAAGTAAGAATCCAGGAGCATATTGTTAACACAAATTTAGAAAATGCTGTTGGTTCACACTATGCAGTGGCCCATCATTCTAGTCTAACAGGTTTAAAATTTACAAAATTAGAACAAGTGGCTCACTCCTTTAGAGGGGCGATCGAGTAAATCAGCTACAAAGAAAGAGAGCAGATGGATTTTTACTTTAGGGCTCTAAATCCATCGGGCATGAATGAAGACATAGACCTTAGACCATTTTCAAAGGATCCTTAAAATAATAAAGTTCATGAGTACATTGGAAAGAAGGATAAGATCTGCAGTACAGATAATGGTGAATTATCTTTGGAAATAATCTGAAGATTGGACTAGATGTGTTTTAGTAGAATAAGATATATCTGGTCTATTCTCTGTTTCTGTCTTTCAGGACCATGCCTTAACAAGAGAAACTTCGATATCTGCATTACAACTTTAAATTTATATATTAAACTAGGTTCCTGGAACTGCAGCCTTTCCTGTTTAGTTAATGTTGTTTGAGAAAATGTAGTTTTTGGCTCATAAAATAGACTGCCGTTCTCACCATGTGTGTCAAAGTTTAGCTCAGATTGACATATGTAAATAACTCAAAATTTCATGGTTAGTGACACTCTGAGAAGAACTACGATATTTATTTGTTTGGTTTTTGTTGACCGGTAGGTGCACTAGCCATAAATGACTATTTTCAGGCACCTAATCGGGAATATGGATCTAAGTAGAATAGATTCTTTATTCCTATGATTCAAATAGGATTTGATATATATTTCTTATGTGATTATCGCTTTTATGTGTAAAGTTCTAGACCTCTGTTGGCTAAATTATTTGGAGCAATAATTTTATTAATACCATCATTAATTTTTATAGTTGGGATATCAGAAATATTAGTTTTATTATTGTCTCTGCTTATTGTTATTGGTATTAATTATCAATTTTTCACTTTTCAATCCAAAAGAAACAATTCTAGTATATTGATCAAATAATATTGTTAGCAGGGACATTTTATATATAAAAATATTTTTGAATATCTTTAAATTAACACTTTTGAGAGAAAACATTTGTTTTGAAACATAATTAACTCTGAATCTAATAAATTATATGCTCTTATATGCTCTCTTATTTACATGCTTACACATTTAAAGTGATTTTAAGATGTGTTTATTTACTTTATAGTAAGATTATGTTGGTATAGGTTACAACATATTGTTGGTATATACTATATACATGATGTTTTTGTTCATTATTTTTATTACTTTTTCAATGATGAATTGTTTTTGATGTCATGATGACATTCAATGCTATACCAGTATAAATAGGGGTCACCCTTTTGTGGCACGCCCTGAGGAAGACCTTGCGTCGAAGTGCTGGGGTTGCTATTGTAGCATCTTCCATTGTGGAGAATAAAAAGCTTACATTTTCAATCTGAAAAGCTTCATGGAATTTTGTCTACCTATGAGTGCACACCTTATCTTCAGCAATTTAAATTCAGCAGGGTGCATGGGGCAAAGCCCCCACGAGGGAGGGGTGTGGGGGATGCAGCCTCCCCAATGAAAAATACTCTTTTGGTTATCGGATGTTGGTTCACTGCAATGTATATATCACCAGTTTGCTTTTCAGTGATATACATTCGCTATTATGACATGGAACTGCAAGGCAAGGATGTTAAACAGTTTGTGTTCAGAAACTAAGAATACTGATGCAACCTCTGATGCTCTGCATAAGAGACTCGTAAACAAGTTGGGCTGCCTAGAGTGGGTCCAAAGGTGATAAACTGGGTTAGAAATTGGTTAGGGGTACAGGAGACACAGGATGGTGGTATGAGTAAGGGAGAGTGACTAGTGGAGTGCTGCAGGATCGGTACTAGGTCCACTGCTGTTTAATGTCTTTATTAGTGACATTGTATAGGGGCTAGAAGGAGGGTATGCCTTTTGTAGATGACACAGAGACCTGCAAAAGGTAGACACTCTAGGGAGTGGAACAATTGAACAGTGATCTAAGAAAGCTTGAGGAGTAGTCAAATGTGTGGCAACTGAGATTCAGTGCAAGAAGTGTAAGGTCATGCATTTAGGGCACAAAACCCAAGGGTGGAGTATATGATGGGGGTGCCTACTTCCACCAAGCAGGAAAGAACTTGGGAGTAATCATGTCTCATGACCTAAAGGTGGTCAAACAGTGTGATGAGGCTGTGGGAAGGGCAAATGGGATGTTGGGGTGCAGGAAGGGTATCACCAGTTGAAAGAGGAGGTGGTGATGCCACTGTATAAAACATGGTGAGACCTCACCTGGAGTACTGTGTTCAGTTCTGGAGACCACATCTCTGAAAGGACATTGGCAGAATAGAGGTGGGTCCAGAGGAGAGCAACTAAAATGGTGTTGTACCTGCATCATATGCCCCATGGGGAGAGGCTTAGGACCTCAATACGATACCCTGGAGGGAAGGAGGAGGAAGAGAGGGACATGATAGAGACTTTCAAGTACTTCAAGGGTATGAATGGGGCACAAGTGGAAAACATTTTCAGAAGAAAAGGAGCTCAAGAACGAGGGGCATGCTGTGAAGCTGGTGGGGGTAGACTCAGGAGAAATGTCAGAAAGTATGAGTGGATGCCTGGAACAGCCTCCCAGCAGCAGTGGCCAAAGCAAAACTGTAACAGGGTTCAAAAACACATGGGGCAGACATAAGGGAATGTTACTGGTAAGGAAGGAGGGGAAATGCCGGGGACCAAGTGGGTTCTGCAGTATTACAGTAGGTAGGGAAACCGGCAGATGAGGTGGGCCAAACAGTCCTTATCTGCTGGCCATTTTCAATGCATTCTGTGTAATAATCTATGTAACTGAAACTGAGCCATATTAAAGGAGAACTCCTTACTTTTGGGATGGCAGTATAGCCAGGAGGTTAGAGTAATGAGCTGTGAATGAGCATGGTACATCCAACAGACCTGGGTTTGATTCCCCAACCTCTACTTGCATACTTTGTGACTCTGAACAAGTCTCTTAACCTCCCCAGTGCTGCTGGGTTGCTCCCTGAAAGCAGGCACTTGTGCCTAGTGGGCCTTACCTGGTTATCAAAAGAATAAAATAAAACAAATAATTTCTGATGTAAAAAAAAGAGTGCTAAAGCAAACTCGGAATGGTAACAAAAGGGTATTGTAAAAGACAAGAGATAGAGGACAATCTAAAATAAAATACAAAGTAGAGGTCAAAGTTTTAACACTAACGTGCACAGTCGTGGTTAAAGGAAAACAACAATCTTTGAAAAATCAACCCTGCAAGGACTCCTCCCCAATGAAGCTTTTAAGCCATTAAAATAATTTTCCTGACCTGACTTCTGTAACTTTTAATCTGGTCTGTCAGACCAAACATAAACACTACCAAAGCAGCGTAGCTCCATTTTGCATTTACAGTGAAGCCCTGCACCACTCCACTGTGTAAAGTGATACTGTGGAGCAGCGTGGCACTGCACTGTGAATGTGAAGTAGTGCTATGCTGCTCTGGGTAGTGTTTACATTCAGGTTGACAGGCCAGATTAAATATTACAACAGTAAGGTTAGGAAAAGGTTAGCAAAAATAATTTTCATGGCTTAAAGCCTAATCAGGGTGTTTCCTGGGGGTAGGGTTTGTTCAAAGACTGGTGTTTTTATTTAGGCAATATATAAAACCAAATACTATTCCATTTGCATTTCAAAGCTCTATAATTGTTTTTATTTTTAAATTGCTGTTATTGAAAAGATTCACAATGAATGGTGAGATGCTATCTGGCTTTAGATTTCTGAGCGAGTCAAATTCTTTGGGGTTCTTTTTATATTTAGAACAGGTTTGGACCATTTGAATTTCAAAGCTTTCAGAGTTGCTCTTAACATGTATATACACGAAGGCCAGGAGAGACAAGTTCTGGTGAGAGCCGAAATGGCTGTGGAGAGCTTTTGGGGTGCTTTTACCCATTATTTCTAATGAATTTTCACAATACTGATCTGCTAAGAGGCAGTTTCAGTGTGGTTTTCCTTTACATATTTTACAATGTGTTTTCCTAGAATATGCCTGCTGATTGCTATATAGCCTGGATAGTTCACAGAAGATGTGGCATCTTATTGAGGTGAGGGGGGAAAGAGGAGGAGGTTTTTCACTGAGAGGGTGGTGGACACCTTGAATGCACTGCCTGGTGAGCTGGTTCAGAGATCCACAGTGGAGGGCTTCAAGAGAGGGTGGGACAGACACAGAAAGTGGATGTATTAGATGATGGCCTGTCCCAGGGGTGTGGGATGGATGATAGGGGTTTCTGGAACACAAGGGAGGGAGGGCCTTGGCACCCAACTGGGGATTTCAGGTTCGAGCAGACTCGATAGACCGTAGGCCCTAATCTGCTGGCAAATAGTATGTTAGTATGTTATTTTCAGTGGGGCTCTACATCTACACAATATTATGCTGCATTGTGTAAAATCAGAACACAATGAAAACAATATTTTACATCTGGACTAGGCTACCCTGTATAAATACATTATAAAATAAATTCATGACCCCACTGAAAACGAGATATTGCATCTAATCTGGGACAAGTAACCATAGGCAAACAAGGCCCAGGTCTAGGGCTCCTGCCTGGAGGGACCCCAGCCCTGAGCGGATCATCCTGAATATGAAAATCAGGCTTAGACAGTCTAATCATTTCTATCTGGGATGCATCAGACTTATCTTAATAAAAAAAAAGCACTGTTGTTCCAGTGCCTATTAAGACCCCCATTAAACCACTAACACCTCTGAACCACATGTCTGGCAGTTTGCCTCTCCTGGAAAGGAAATCATGGATTTAAAGAGGCTGAAAAGATCTGGTGGCTGAGCTTAGGCAAAAGTGCTTCTGACCTTGCACAGTCTGTGTGTATTTACTTAAATCTCAGTTTACTGCTGTTTTGAAAAGATGTAACTGATGGCTTTAGGGTGTGGGGTGAGGCTATTCTAAGGGGCATGACCAGACATGGGAGCCCATATTTTTCTTGGGCCTCTGGTAATATTAACATGACCATGCTCTTCGATGGCATGGTACATGTTGAGATGGCAGGTGATGGGGCTGAGGTGGTACATGGAATGGGGCAGGACCAAGAAAGCTGGAGCTAAACAGAGATTAAACAACAAAAGGAAGGAAAACAACTCAGCTGGTGATGCTTTACACCTTTCACTTCTAACTAGGGACATTTTCTACTGCTAACATGGCTGAATGTCTTCTGTTTTACTAACAGCAGCTTGTACCAACACCATTCTTTTTCCCCATTTACTTTTAACCCCTTACTCCTGTCTACCTCCTTTTAGATGGTCCCCCAGCCCATTCACCCACCATCTCTGGGATTTACCCTGTTCCCCATGACTTGTCCTCATGGTGAGGTTAGGGAAGACTTGCCCTTGCTCCCACAGCAGTATCCAGCTTGGTGCCCAGTCAGTGGTGGCTGGCCTGGAGGAGGCGTCCATACCTGTTTTGGCAGGGGTGTTTCCTTGCCCGGTATGTCGATGTGCAGTGATGCGGAGCATTTGTTGATGTCCTGTCCCTTCTGGGCCGCTCATCTCTAGTGACACCCAGCCTCTGCTACATGTCTGGTGCATTTTGAGGTGCCCCCACCCTTGGGGGCAGATAGCAGTCCTTCGATGCTTGATCCTCTCCTCCCACCCTCTGACTGACCCCAGGAAACTCAATGCACCCCAAATTTGGGTCACTGGTATTATAACTACTGGCTACTCCATGGTGTCAGCATCGCTTTTAATCTAAGGTAGAAGACTTGGTTTGCTGGCCAAGGCACCTAGCTTCACCTGAGCTCTTCCTTCTAAGACTGCTTGAAAGGCAGAGTAGAGAAACTTACCAGAGCAAGGGAAAAGGATTAAGACTTAGTTTGGCTAAGCAGATTTACTGTGTGGTGGTGTTTTTATTTTTACTCACAGGGATTGCTTCTGTTTGTTGCTAACATTTCATTGCTTTATTTTTCTCTGATTCAAATTGTTGTTGCTGGTATACCTTCTTCTGCATTATTACAAGGTGTGCCTACAGGTGTGTGCTAACAGATTACTGCTGTAATCTTCTGATTCAGATTGTCTTTGCAAGGTATATCTTCTCTTACTGCTTTATTTTTCTCTGGAGCAAAGTGTTTCTTACAGCGTATATCTTCTCTGAAATTATTACAGGTGGTGCTTTACAGGTTTTACAGTTTTATCTAACATTAGGATAAGCTTCAGGGTTACTGCATTTGTTGTTGACTGATTGTTTCTGCTCTACCTCCTTGTTTGTTTCTGCTCTTACCTCCTTGTTCTTTCGTCCATGGTTCTTCTTTTAGGCAGGAAGGGCCCAGCCACCCACCCCCATCCCTAACCACCCCACGCTACACTCCTTTTATAGGGTACCACAGTTGTGACATTTCCTGTGGCAGAGCAGGAAGGGCGGATCAGTGGGGCTCCACAAGGTGATCTCATTTACAGGCACTAGTAATTTAACTTGTTATAACAAGTTAAACAAAGCACAATTAAACCATTACTTGCATTTTTTTCATTTTTTTCCTTCTAATTACTTTGACTAGGTTACAAACCCAGCAACTTATTTGGAATGGATTTCATTAACTGCAGGTACTGGAACAATTTTCAGAAGGACAGTCTTACAGGATTTAGGACACTGTCCTACATGCTGGGCCTTTGGAGATCTTAGGGCTCAGCCCGGGCAGCATGGGCAAAGATTGCACGCTCAAATTTCATATTGAAGAGGAAATACATTATAAGAACCACCCACCATTTCCCCAGCATCCAACAGAAAAACCTCGACCGCAGAGGGTAGTTGGTCCAGGATGTTGGCAGGTGGTTAGGAGGAGCAAATCAGGTGCCCCATCACTCTGCTCTCCAACACATTACCTCCAAAACCATATAAACACTATAAACAGGTATCTGCCTCATCTCTGAAATCAAATAAAGAGGCAGAAGACACTGCAGAGCAGGACACTGCAGGCACAGGAGCTAGCACAACAAAACTCACCCAAATCAGGAACCAAAACAAAACAAGTACAAAGGAAATCCAAAAACTTCTGATCATAGGAGACTCCATGATTCGGGAGTTGATACCCATCTCCAGCCAGGGTGATGGTCAGATGTCTCCCAGGTACATCAGCATGGAGAGACACTGACGCGATTGCTAAAATTGTCCACAAAGCAGGAGAAAACATTGATGTCCTAGTACACATAGAACTACGATCTCGCCAGCCGGTCAGTTGTGGAGACCAAGGAACACCTGACTAGGCTGGGTGACAAACTATCATCTATTTCATCCGCATCTCCTTCTCTGAGATCCTGCCAGTCTGGGAGAGGGAGCAGATGGACGGAAGGTCAGAGAAGGGGAGATAGGGGAGCTAAACACGTGGCTCAAGGGCTGGTGCCAGGAAAAGGACACAGATTTGTAGGGAACTGGCAACAGTTCTGGGAGCGAAAGTTCTTTAAATTTGATGGACTGCATCTGACTAAAGAGGGAGTCAGTGCATTGGGGCAGAAGTTTGACGCCTTTGCAGAATATTTAAACTAGCAATGGGGAGAGGGGCAGCACCCCATACGTCGAATGGAAAGAACACCCTCCCCTCAGCTAGTGGTCAAACAGGAATTCAGCATGTTTGCCATTCATTTGCATCACCAGGTAAGAAAAAGGTTTGTCTCCCATACGACGACAGGTAATGCCAAACTTCACCCAACAACTAACACACCAAAATCTGGCCAATGGAAAATCATGTACACAAATGCTCACAGCCTGGGAAATAAGATCCCAGACCTGCAGGCAATAATGTCAGAGGCTAAACTGGACATAGTAGCAATTAGTGAGACGTGGTTTACCAGTAACCACACTTGGGAGACTTCAGTACCTGGCTATGTATTGTTCAGAAGAGACCGAGGTGCAAAAGGGGGAGGAGTGGCCCTGTATGTTAATGAAAATATCAAAGCTACAGAAATTCAGAATACACATAAGGAGCCAGAAGAACTGTGGGTCACCCTGGAAACAGGAAATGGGACAGCCATAAGAACTGGGGTTGTCTACAGGCCCCCAGACCAGAGGAGGACATAGACACATTACTGTTAGAAGATATACAAAACATGACAGCTAAAGGGAGGTTCTGATAATGGGAGACTTCAACATGCCGGATACAGATTGGTCAATACCAGCAGGAACATCTGCCAGAACTAGACTCATAGTGGATTCCTGCAGGAGGGCCTCAAACAACTGGTACAGCAACCCACAAGAGACAGGGCTATCCTAGATCTAGTACTGACTAACAAAGAAGGGATCACAGATCTCCAGGTAGAAGGTCACCTGGGGCCAGTGACCATCACATGGTATGGTTCAATTTGGCTACTACATCTAAATCATCCCATTCCAAGGCAAAAATATGGGACTTCAGAGGAGCTGACTTTGATAAGATGGCCAACAGAGTTAAGCTAGCCCTGGCAAAAAGAAACACAGGTGAAGGGGTACAGGCAAGTGGGCAAGCATTAAGGATGCAATACTTGAAGCAACATCCCATTGTGTTAGACAGAAAAGGAAGTGCAAAGAAGAAGGAAACCACTTTGGTTCTCAAATACAGTAGCAGAAAAGGTCAGAGCCAAAAGGCTGGCCTTCAGGAAATATAAGGAACACAGCGGATGAAGATAGGGAGGCATACCAAACTGCCCTAAGGGAAGCAGGTAAGGCAGTAAGGCAGGCAAAGTCCCAAACTGAGGAAACACTAGCACGAACAGTAAAAGAAGGTGACAAGACTTTCTATAGATACATTAGTGAAAGGAGAAAGTCCAGAGGGGTATTGCTAGCTTAATGGAGAAAAGGGAGCATGTGAGGAGGAGGACCCTGTAAAGGCATCTATCCTAAATAGATACTTTTGCTCAGTATTTACTGAAGAGAAGGTAGGGCAGGGCCCACAGCTCAGCATCATGGACACAGGGGAGGGAGGTGAGCACTACCCTTCACAAAAGAAAGGGTCCTACAAGAGCTTGCTAAGCTCAGGGTGGATAAGACAATGGGACCTGATGGCATACATCCCAGGGTACTTAAGGAGCTAAAGGAGGAACTAGCAGAGCCATTAGCAGAATTGTTTAGTGAGTCTCTGAGCACAGGAGAGGTCCCAGAAGACTGGAGAAGGGCTCATGTGATCCCACTCCACAAGAGTGGTAGCAGGAGGAGGCGGGAACCACAGACCGGTCAGTCTTACCTCAGTAGTGGGCAAGATTATGGAGGCACTCCTTAAGGAAAGGATAGTGCAACACCTGGAATCCATAGGGCACAGGATCCAAGACAGCATGGGTTTACAAAAGGAAGGTCCTGTCAAACTAATCTCATAGATTTCTTTGACTGGGTAACCAGAGTGGTGGACCAAGGGGAGCAGTTGATGTCGCCTACCTTGACTTCAGCAAAGCTTTTGACACTGTTCCACATAGAAGATTGATAAATAAGCTGGGTAGGCTCGGGTGGGTCAGAAGTTGGTCAACTGGGTGGCAAACTGGTTGACGGGCAGAAAACAGAGAGTGGTGGTAAATGGTATACAGTCAGAAGAGATGCAAGTCACAAGTGGGGTACCTCTAGGATCAGTCCTGGGCCAGTCCTTTCAACATCTTCATTAGTGACCTTGCAGATGGACTAGAGGGTAAGGCTTGTCTGTTTGCAGATGACACCAAGATCTGCAACAGAGTAGATGATCCAGATGGGGTGGGCAGAATGAGAAGAGATCTGGATAAACTAGCAGAATGGTCAGAAGAGTGGCAACTGGGATTTAATGCAAAGAAGTGCAAAATCATGCACATAGGGAAGAGAAACCCTGAAGCCACCTATAGGCTGGGAGGAGTTGCTAGCAGTCACAAAGGAAGAAAGAGACTTGGGCATCATCATCACTGATGACCTAAAATCATCCAAGCAGACCCTCTAAAGCAGTAGGTAAGGCTAGGGGGTGTTAGGGTGTATTAGTAGGGGTATCACAAGTCGTAACAGGAGGTAATAATCCTCTGTACAAGACACTGGTTAGGCCCCATCTGAGTACTGCGGCAGTATTGGAGGCCACACCTTCACAAGGACATTAACCAAATTGAGGCAGTCCAGAGAAGGGCAACCAAATGGTGCAGGGACTGCATCAGAAGACATATGAGGACAGATTAACAGAGCTCAATATGTATACCCTTGAGCAAAGGAGGAGAGAGGTGATATGATCGAGGCATTCAAACACCTTAAGGGCATAAACAAGGTGAAAGAGTCTAACATGTTTAAATATAAGAAAAATAGCAGGACAAGAGGACACAGCATGAGATTAGAGGAGGCCGATTAAGGGGAATGTGAGGAAATTCTTTTCACAGAAAGGGTGGTGGATGCATAGAATGGCTTACCACAAGAAGTGGTGGCTATGAATACAGTGCAGGGCTTCAAACAGGCATGGATAGGCATAAGGAGCAATACAAATGACTATGAATAGATAGGCCACTGACAGAGCAAAGGCCGATGGCACATTTATAAGGTAGAAAAGAAATGGGCAGACTGGATGGGCCTTACGGTCCTTATCTGCCGTCAACTTCTATGTTTCTAACATTTTTCTTCCTTTCAGATTCTTACACTTTTGAAATCTTCAGAAAGTTATTTGTAATTGTTTCGCTTAGTTTTAACTTGTTTGAAGCTCTCCTGCAGCAGAATGACTTGACCCTATTAAAACAACAGCAGACAGCTCATTTCAGATTGGCATCGATGCATATGCAAATGCATCAATTATAACAATGGGTGTGCAGGTGTGCCACGGGCGCTGTTGATGCTTCCGCCCACCTGCCTGCCCTGTATGGCAGATGTTTGATTAGCTGAGCAATTTTATTAACTTTGACAGTAAGCCAACGCTTCAATCTTACTTTCGCTTCTGTCTTTTTAAGTTATAGCGCAATTAAGAGCTGCAGGTATGCTCTAGAATAATGGGAAAGCAGGTGCACTCATTAACTGCCATTAGCTGCTTAACTTTATTTTAATAAGTGATGGAAAATATTACTCCGAATAAACTTTAGGCACTCTCAAGTGTATGATTCCAGTCTGATAGGATTTCACTGGAATTCAGGAATTTCCAGTACTGAATCTGCTTTTATTCTAATTTTGAAAAGGACCTTGGACTTGGGATTGGAATTCTGAATTCTAATTTCCTGTGTTAAATGTTTTTCCTTTAATTATGGAATTTGGATTTTCCTATGCCAATTCCGAAAATCCTAATTTTGAAAAAAGGATTGGAATCAGACAATTCCAAATCTGCAATTCTAAGCATCCCTAGTAGACTTTTATCTGTCTTGAATTTTTTTTTTTAAGTAGCCCCAGTGACCACAAAGGGTAGCAATTACAGTGGACATCGTGCCACTAGAAAATGAATCCCAAGTCGTCCCAGCAGAACTCTGTAACAGTCTTTCCCAAAATGTGAATTTTAAACCCTTGCATCTGTATTGTTAAGGAACCCTAAATGCAAACAGCAGCTTTGTCAGTTAGAGTTATTCAGAGCTGAAGTCATAACCTCTGCTTGTGTGACATCACAGTCTGTTGCTATGGAAATGACACTGAGGGCACTAGCACAGCATTAAGACTTCAGCTCCAGAATCAACCTCAGCTGTAGATGGACTGGAAAGGAAAGGAAGAACTCCTGAACCCGCACACACCCTCCCTTTCTCAGTGCGGTTACAGTGTCCTATATGATAATGCACAAGAAGGCTTGCAACCTCCTTGTGTACAGCACACTGGGGTGACATAAAGGTCTGTTTACATGACCACCTCTGGACCCAAGCACTGGTCCACTCCAGTGGCCAAAGCCTCCCACTCTGATCACATTGTGTTTAGATGGCCCTCTTGGCAACGAGGCAAGCTGTGCTGAAGAGGAATCATAAGTGGAGCACATTCTGTTGTGTAGGAGCCAGCTGGGTGCATTGGAGCGAGCAGTTCACCCTGTCCACACAGGTGCTTATGCTGCTTATTCCAGAATGCATCCCCAGCTCTGCAGTGGCTGGGTAGATGAGTGAAGACTGACTTACTGAGATTGGGCAAGTGTCCAAGACAACCAATACTGCACTCCAGCAACCCGAGTGCTTGGGTTGCTGTGGTGCAAATGTATCCATGTAAGCAGGTCTCATGGCCCTAAAAGTAGTTGGCTGTTAAGTGCATCTGTGTATGAGGCCCTGCTTTCATGTAAATGTCCTCCATAAGGAAGAACAGAATGGCTTAAAATTCACATTTATTCTGAATGTTGTTCAGTGGCATTTTACTGATGCCAACAGGGACTTGATTTTGCTGATGGCTATAAAAGTGCTGAAGAAACAATTCTCTTTTCTTTTCTTTTCTTCCATAGGGCTTTTCCCATGGCCATGCTCATCTTTCCAGGGATATCCTAGGGATGTACCCTGCTCAGGCCTGAGTACCTCTGCCAACCCAGGTCCAGCACACCACAGACTACCCCGTGGCTTCCCTCTGTTGTAGGTGCTCAGGGTGGAGGGCTGTGTCCCCCCAGCGGTTCACTGTTTGGAACAGGATTCACTACTGGCAGGCAATAGGACCCAGGGGAGTTCAGGATCCAGACCATCATTTAGGCAGACATGGGATTTTCTCCTTGGTATTTCCTCCACCTCCTCTGATGTGAGCGGAGCCTTGTAGGTGACTTTGCATGCCCACAGCGCACATCCCAGTGGTGGGTGCAAGCTTCCTGGCCCAGACTCAGGGGCTACTGTGGTGGCAGAGCTCACTGTCAGCCCCCGATCAAGGCACCCTGCCATCCAGTAAGTATCCCAGCCGGGCCTGTCTTCTGATGCAATGACTTGAGTTCACTCCCAAACCGATGTTGCCTGCACAGCAGTGGTAGCGCTGAGTCGCTGGGCCATCAGAGAAGCCCAGAGGAACCAGCTAGCATAAGTGGTGTGGTGAGCTGGGACTGGCAACCTTACTTCCTGCCACACCATCAACCTGAATTTTGGAATGGACCAAGGTCATTTGGAGACCGGCTGGGGAAAGAGGATTGAGCATCCCAATGATGGCTGTCTTCCTTGAGGCTGGGGGGCAGCGGTACCACTTTTGGCTACCATGTGTTGGAGATTAGGTGACACAGCAGTGGTTGCTTTGCTTGAAGACCAGGCCTGAGTTTTGAGGCAGCAGTATCTTTACATTGCACCTGTGTTGTTGCATGTGTCTGGCCCTGATATGGGAAGAAATGGGGCAGAAAAGCACCTCTAGTGGCAGGATGAGGCTGGCAACCCCGCGGTTCCACACCATCCACAGGCACCCAGTCATGCATGGAGGGTTATAGGAAGATGTGTAAGTCCCTGGTACAGTGATCCACAAGGAAAGATGGACTAGCGCCTGTGGCAAATTAAAGGTGTGGGGGCGCCAGCTTAAGGAACCTCAGCAAAGTTTCAAATAACAACATATCTCCATTGTTACCTAACAGTAGAAGTGAGCAGCAGGGTGGTGCAGTATACAGCAAAATTCACCAGAACACACTAGCACATATGCCGCACTTTATAAGGTCAGATTGGGTACATGGGCCCACCTGGAAAGTTGATACCGGGCTACCTGGAAAATGAATAGGGATGACCCAGGATGACACACTCATACCAATATTCTATTTCAGTTTAATACACTAGCTCTGTGTTTGCATCTTACATTTACTTGCAGTGCCGAAAACTCCCCATTTAAATAGAGGATGGATGCTAAATGCAAAGATTTTCAGAGTTTAGGTGGTGGCAGATACCCAGAGGGGGCCCACCTGGAAATTTCCAGGTATCCTGGTGGGCCAGTCCGTCTATGGCACCTAAAATCACTGGTTTTGGCTCTGATGTATAAATTCAGGAGACTGCATTGAAATTTTCAAAAGATAGCATCCAGTAACTGGAATACCCAAACAATTCCGCACAGCAGTGTCCCAGAGCGTACAGGGTGCTCAGAGTCAAACCAGATTATACTAGCAGTGAAATGTCTGTGGTAGCTGCTGTTTGCTCAGATTGAACTGAGATAATTCTCTGGGAAAAAATACCGCATCTTACCCTTGTCTGTCGGCCAGCCATTAGCCCCAGCTCTCTGCTCCACAAGTTTTGTTGGGGTGTGGTTTCAATGGTAAAGGTGGGTTCCTAAATACCCCAAAACATACATCATGTGGCTGACTATTAATTAAAGTTGCCAGTGCTATTAAATTATTTTGCCCTGGTGCGGGCTGATGGGCTGGTTGTTAGCAGAAGAGGACTGCTGGAGAGGAACCAGAGCAGAAGTAACCAAGATGGAAAAAGAAAAAAACCTGAGGTTGACTGGTTCTAAAATTTGGAGCTGAAAATAACATTCCCTTACAAAGGAGCAGTTGTGCTCAGCTACTATTCAGTTAATGATTTTATTACATAAACGGTATAACATACAAAGCATCTCAAAGTGCAGGACTGTGACAAACAAAAGCAGATAAGTTACAATACAACGACACTGTTCTAAAACAATAACAATACACTGGTGCAAGTTTCTCATTGATGTCAAACATTAAACAGAGTATTCAATCAGACAGGCCATCTTAAATACAAAAATAAAATCCCCAAATGAGCATAAAGGAGCTGGGAGAGGGGTAGGATTTTCTGCCCAGCATTAAAGGAAGGGAAGGGCTGCAAGATGGCCCAGCTGCACCACTGTACTGACAACTCGGGTTCCAGTGGATGCATGCACACATGTACAGCTAAATGCATACACATGCTCATCCATGCTCACACAAGCATACATGCATGCAAGCATGCAAACACACTCATGCACACATCATCATACACCACATTCCCATGCATGCACACACGACATGCACACACATGCGCAGAGGCATAGAAACACATACACATGCAAGCACACAACATGCATAGCCACTGGTGCACACATCATCATATACTACACTCGCATGCATGCAAGCAAGCATGCACACATGCAAGAATTGGACGGATCCACACTAAGTCAGCTACAATCCTGCCAATTAAATAATAAGGATGAAATTGCATATTGATGAATGATGCCAATTTAAATCATTGCCTACATGTCAAATCCCATGAATAGCAATTGCTTTGGAATGAGACAAACAAATGCAAATGTGGTAAGAAAATGACGATTTACAAGCACAAAAGTGGAGCTGCAGACGGAGTTGCTAAACCAAATGAAATTAATTGCAGTCTTTCATTTCCAGCGGATAATGGGTTCCAAATTAGTTACCGTGCTGAATTTAAAACATAAGAAAACAAGAGAAGGGAGCAGCTCCTTCTTCAGACAGCAGGATGCAGATCTCGTCCTGCAAAGGCTGCCCTTTCTGATGGCTGAAGCATTTGCCCAGGCTGAAAATCTGCTCCATAAATTTACGCTATACTCAGGGCACTACTTAAGTCCAGTGTGGAAGTTTTGATTTCCAAAATAATACAAAAACTTCCAGACTTATGGTCCGATCCATAAAGGCCTCCAGCCCTTCCACACATGTGGAGAGCTGGGAAATGACATGGAGTGCCCTTTGGACATGATACACACCTGTAGAGTACTCCAGAGCATCCATAAAACAAGCTGTCCACCCTCCAAAACCAGTCGTGAGCCTTAAGTACCTCTGCATGCATGACTGCATTGAAGGCGGGCACAGGCGGAGATGCCTTATTTGTGACCTTCAAAAGGATAAGTCTACTTTTGGGAGAGTGCAGGAGCTGGCGGTATTATACAACTCAGAGGGTTGCCATAACACTATCTGGCCTAGCATGTTAACCCTCTCTGTGTGGTATAAACAAACCAGGGCTGGCAATGGCTGCCCCAACCATCAGAGTTCGAATGAAGGGCTGGGGCCCTTAGTGGATTTTTCTTATTTTTCTTCTAAGTGAATGTGTCGGAATACTGCAGTCCATGTCAAAACAGCACAGATAAAACTACGAGACAAAAAGCGCCACTCAAAAAATAAGCGATCACTGTCAGTGGCTAAAACAGTGCTGCAGTGACTTTCTACAGGGTGCTGTGCCCTGACCCCCTTTGTGAGGCTTTGCCCCACAATCCTCCTTAAAATAAAGGACCATCACCGAGGGGACACAACTAAGGATGGGAAGAAACTCGGGGGCGTTTCTAGGAGGAAACAACTTGGGAGGGGACACAGTTAGGGGGCAGATCAAATATTATCACCCCAAGGATGACACAGCTTGGAGAGGGGACAAAGTTGGAATGGGGGCTAACAGCAACCCCCACAAAAAATGCCACAGTGAGACTCGAATCCTGGTCAGCTACACGTTCCAACGTCATTCACAGATGTCACTCTAACCTTTAGACCCACTGCCAGGATGATGAAACAGCACACATTCATGAACTTACAGTGCCTGGCCTCACTGAAGACTACTACCTCCATCACTCACATAACCATTCACTGTCATTACCACTTAGGCAATTTCACATTCATTTGAATCTACTCAGTCTTATTGAGTCACTCTTGTTGCTTTGCTCTTTGGGAGGACAGGTAATCTCCTTTATGACCATGTTGGACAGCAATCATGGGTCACCCATGAATTGTCACAGATCTTTGCCAGACCCATAAAAGCAACTGCGGTTTCCCTCTTGTTTGGCATGGAGGATATGGGGAAGACGGTGGGACCCATACCCAAGGGAATATGAGTACCACAAACGCTGGTCCACCAATGTATACAAAATACCTGGGTCTCGTACATAGCCCTCTACTTTGACACAATGAAAAATCCTGACTATTAAACCCTTGGCCCTGAGAGACAGAGAGAGAGAGAGAGAGAGAGAGAGAGAGAGAGCTCTTCCTTAAAAGCTGGGGCAAATTCCTGGACTCCCTGCTGATGATGGAGTCCCTTGTCCCTGGCAGGGATATATATGAAATACAAGTTATAAGGTAACACATCCCAACCACGTGGAGTGCTGTCCTGAGTCAACTAGAATAGATGACTTAGTGTCAGCTTTATGATTATGGAATCAGCTCTGGCATAATTGTCTCTTGCAATGTGTTGTATTCTAGGTTTCTTTCTTTTATTTTTGATATATTACAGTATCTGTTTACCCCTGTACTGCATCAACACTGTATTGTCTATTCAAGTTATGTTATCAATTATGTATCAGTGTATGTATCCAAGTTCTGTTCCTGATGTGGTGAAATGTCGTGTCTGATCCATTTAAAATGGAATAAAATATTATACAGAACGCACACACAACAAAGGCATGAAATCAATGAGAGGGAAGGATAAAGATCACAAGACAAGGGTCATTAAGCTCCCTTTTTATGGCTGCGTGGGCAGAGCTCCACAGACATTTTGTGATCACTGTAGAAGAGAAAAGGACCATGAGCGAACACATCCCTGTGCTCTCCTACAGTGATGCGGTGACTTCCCCGCACTGACTACATTTCCTACGGTGGCTTTTCATCCACTTCCTCCACCAACAAAGCTCCTCCATGGGGCACCCATCCATGGGTGCACTACGTCAATGCGTACTTCCTCATTTCTTCCAGTAATGCATACTTGTGCCCAGAGCTCCTTGCTGACACAGTAGCCATGTTTAAGATGGCACCATGTCACTGTGCGACCAGCGTGAAGCAGTGCACATGTGTGAAGCACGGTGGCCATCTTGATATGATACACTTCCTGCCGTGCACTCCATCTTCGGAGCATCTATTCCTCTTCAGCGGTGTTTCGCACAGCCTTGTCGGCTGTGATGAGAGTTTGTTTATTGTAACTATAAACATAAACATGAAAACAGGATCATATCTCCTTACTTCATCTGCTCTGGCTGCTTGTCTACACCCAACATCATAATTGTCTGCATAAGAAAGTTCACCTCAGCTGAAAGGTTAGAGCTGCCGCTTTGGAATTCAGGGTCCCAGGTTTGATTCCCAGTGAAAGCTGATGGTCTGTCAGCTCCCTCCTCCATATAGAAGGGACAGAAGTAACAGTGGTTAATTTGTCTAAGAACTGAATCACCCATCGGGGGAGGGGGAGAGATAACCCAGTAAATAAGATGATTGCTGCCTGAAGCCTGTTTGTGTATGCAGCGACACGCAGTCACCAGTTCCTTTGAATTTAAAATGGATTCCTTTGGCCTCCTGCATTGTTATACTCATGGCATCTGGGGAGGAGGATGCCATGGGGTGGTGGTGGAAGAGCTGGGAGCCTCCCTTCTGAGGGCAATGATTTTAGGCCCCCATTATGCAGAAAAAGCAGCTCCTCATCACATGCGCTAGCAGTCTAATAGTACCAACAAGAAAATTGAGTTCACTGTTTAAACTGAGTGTGAAGAAAGATACTAAAGGGACGCTGAGATGAAAGTGGTCTGTTAACAAATGGAACAAGAAGGTATACAAAAAGCAGGCTTTTATTGTACTGAGAGTGAATAAGGAGAGATGGCGGCCCACTATGAAGCATACCTTATGGCATTTCATGCTTTATTGTGAATGTCATTAGTGCTTAAAACAGCACGCCATCAAACCAAGGCTTAAGGGAGCCCTTCGAGGCTTGAAAAGAACTTCATCACCGTGGCAGAGATTTTAGTCCTCTTTAAAGTGATTTTCAAGTGATCAGGAAAATGTTCTAAAATATAACCTTCAGACACAATTATGCATATATTTCATTAATTCTCTGGATTCATCTCCCTCTTTTATTTTTGTTGCTGAAGATATTTGCCCTGTAAACAGAATCTTTGTGTCACAGACTTTGTCTCAGCCTCCTGTTTTTATCTCATTCCAAAGTCATCATTCTCCATTTGTGACATCATAGATTTTGTATTTTAAAATAAAGGTTCTGAAGGTTCTGATTACAGATAACTATCAGAACCTTTAACAGCATATCAGAACCTCTTAGAACCTCAGAATCTGATGTGGTTCTCCCATCCCGACTCCCTATGCTGGCAAATTGGCTCCAAATTACTTTGTATGGTGGCTATTCTGAAAAGTGTTTCCTTACTATCCTGCTCCCCCAGTGTCCCCATCTAGCACCAGGCCTCCCACGTCTCCCCTCCAACTCACCAGCATGCTGTGGATCCCCCACCCCCAGTAACTGGGGAGATCTGTTCCACTGCACGGAACAGAGTTTTGGGACAGCCTTAGAACTATCATGTATTGCTGTAAGGACTTTTTCCCAGTACCATTCCTATTCCTCTGAACTAGACCAACACTGCCATCCCCAGCCTATCAAGCGGGGGTGGGGAACCACACAACATGTAGTCGTATATGTCAGACAGTGCTGCTCTGAGCCTTCCAGGGTGGGAGGCAAAAACAGTGGGGGTTGTCACTGCCTTTTCAGATTCCAGGCGCACTGCTTAATACCTCTCCTCTCATCTGCTCCCCTGTGGATGTCAGCACCTTACCATCTGCTCTTTGTTGGTATTTATAGATTCTTTTTTTTGTAAACTTTATGTTTTATATATCCAGCAATGAAACATCAGTTATACAGACACTAAATTGGCATTTGTAACATACACTTATTAGAGTATTACACACTGCAAGTATCTTAGTCTAATACATCTACTGGTGACCCTAATCTAGACATAGGACTACTAGACTAACTTTGGAGAGTTTGGAAAAATAAAAATAAAAAGGAAAAGAAAGTGGGAATAAAAGCTATATACAAATTTTTCAAAATTAACCAGTTAAAAGGCTAGAAACCAGGCCTGGGACAGGACCTCTTCTACTAGGGCCCATATCTTTAAGAACTTGTCCATTTGTCCTCTGAACTTGTATTGGACCCTTTTTTATGGTCATACATTCCATAAATAGCCTGGTCCATTCGGCTATCATGGGAATGGAGGCTAACCTCAATGTAAAGCCAAAGCTTTTAGCCCCATCGCATTAACTATTCTCCTTAATTTTATATTCTTATTACTAATAGAGGGCTCTTGCTGGAGCGCATCCATAGGAAGGCCTAATAAAATCTATAGCAGACCAATCTAAGTTGAACACCCATTACCTTGGAGATAATTTCCTGAACTCCCAACCAGAATCCTTGAACTTTATCACATTTCCAGACCATATGGTAGAAAGTACCTTCGTGAATCTAGCATTTTGGGCACAATGGAAAGTGTCAGAATTGATAACATGAGGCCAACCATGGGGTATGGTAAGCCCTAAGCAGCACTTTATACTGAATAACTCTGACTCTGTTGTTCACAGAGCAATTTAAACTCCTACTCACAATATAATTCCAGTCACCTCTGGTCAACCCTTCTGGAAGGATGTGGTTCTCCACTTAATCTTAACCTTGCTCAATCGTCTGGCATAGCTCAATTAGAATTTTGTAAACTCTTCTTAGAGGTTTAAATTTGGGATCTCTGATTGGCCCCAAAACAACTCTTCCAAGGGGTACAACCCCCTCCTTGATCCTCCTCCACTAGCTTCCCATAAGCATCTCTAAGTTTCTTATAAAGGGTTTTAGTGGGAGTCTTTGGTTTTATTAAACACCACCAGGTCTGCAAATGGAGACACATTACCTTCTGCAACAAAGTGTTTTAATAAATAGAACCCTTGTAAGACCATTGTTTCAATACAGGTTTGTCCCATATAGAATAGCTACCCACACCCTTCAATAGTCTAGCCAATGAGCTGTCTGGGGAGATTCCCACATTAACATTGATCCACTTGTGGGCTAATTGCCATGCTTTCACCAAAGTTTGCGAACATGGATGTAGGGAGACAAAATCAGAAATCCACAGGGAGCCAGGATATCATGGTAGATAGAAAAACTCTTTGATTCCTCTAACCTGACCCAGGTAGGTTGTACCTCAGGGATCCTCAATAGATCTTGAATATGGGCAAAGCTGAGATGACACCCAATAATAATGTACGTTAGGAGGACCCAGTCCTCCCCTTCTCTCATGAGGAGCCACAAAATTGATTTTTTGATCCTTGGCTTCCTATTATTCCAAAGTAATTGAGTAATAGCGCCTTCAATACTTTTAAAGTACTTAATAGGAATTTTGAGTGGTACTGATTGAAAAGATAAAGAAATTGTGGTAAAATTGACATCTTTACCAACTTTACCTTGCACGGATTGTTAGGGGTAAGGCCCTCCAAGCCAGGCAGTCATCTTTTATTTTATTTATTAATTTTTGTCATATTTTTACTTACCAGGTCTGATACTCTAGAGGTGATTAATATACCCAGATATTTGATTATTTTAACTGGCTGGACTATCATGTGGCCGATACTAATAGAATTACCGATCCCCAAGGCATCCTCTCACTTAGTCAATTGATTTTATGGCCTGAGTGGGCCATAACTGTCAAATATGTGTGATAGTTCTTTCATAGCTTCCTTGAGGAGCTGATAAATAACAGTATATCATCAAGGAAGAGTGAGATCACATGTTCTACCCTCTCCACTGAAAACCCGTATATGGGAGTTGGACCTAATGATCTGGGTCAGTGCTTCTATTGTAAGGACATTTATCAAAAGGGATAGGGGGCAGCCTTGTCTAGTTCCTCTAGAAAGAATAAAAGGTGAAGAAACAATATTATTTGAAAGAATTTGAGCTTTGGGATTATTATAAAGACTTCCCAACCACGTAATATATAAGGACCAAAACCAAATTTCTGGGACTGCCATCATAAAGGGCCATTCCACAGCGGCGGTCAAAGGCCTTTTCCGTGTCTAATGCCAAGGACCACCCTGACCCTCCCTTAGGCCAACGGTGTATTATATTAATTACATGCCTAATATTGTGTTTGACTTGCTTACCTTTACAAAGCCACCTTGGTCTGGAGGAACCAACCCAGAAAGGAACCCCTCCACCCTATTTGCAAAAGCTTGGCTATAATCTTATAATCTACATTTAGCAGTGAAATTGGGTGGTAAGAAGAACATAATAGAAGGTCCTTCCCTGGTTTGGGCAAAACTGTAATTGTGGCAAGGGTTTGTGAGTGTGGGAGTTCCCCTTCTCTCAGAATTCCACTTCCATCGCCATCATTGTCTGGCCCAACTCCTCCCACAGAATTGTATATATCTCTGTGGGGATACCATCAGGCAGTGGTTTACCCTCTTGGACCTCCACACCACCCCTTTAGTTCTTCAATGGTGATTGCAGAGTCCAGCTGTCCGCCTCCTGGTTGCTAAGTTTAGACAGTTTTACCTCCTTTAGAATATCATTTGGGTCGGCCCTAGGGGTATTCTGAGGTATAAAATGAGCATAATATTCTCGGAATGAGTCATTAATTTCCTGCTGATTATATGTAACCCCTTCCCTCCACCATCACTCCCAAAATTGTTCTATCCGCCCTTTTTCTTTTGAGTTGTCAGACAGCCACTTTCCTGCTTTATCACCTTCAAGTATGAATATGATTTAGTCAACAGCAGTGCCTTTCAATTTTCTGGGTGGAAATCTGATTTAGTTCACTTTTCATTTTTTTAATATCTTTTAATCTGGAATTTTCAAACATAGTCATTTGCTTCTTTTCCAAGATTTTGATCTGATTTTCCAACTCCTGTTCTCTTTTCAAGGTAAATTTTTTTGTCACGAGGCATAGGATATAACTTCCCTGAATGAGACCTTATAGGAATCTCAAATTGTTCTAGAGTTTGTAAGCCCTGGTTTGTTCACTTCCAAAACTCTTGAACATGATTTTTCAATTGCTGAAAGAAATTAGCATCTATTAGCAAATTGGGGTCCAATCACCTTAGAAGGGACCCTTAGGATCCTTCCTCCTCTCCATTGCCACCTTCAGGGGCATGATCAGAGATCAAATTGGACCATAGTACGCCTCAATCACACCCCCTGCTCTAGTTTTTGTCAAAAAGATAGTCCAATCTTGTATAGATTTTGTGGGCATGTGACTAAAATGAGTACTCCATAGAGGACGAGGTAACAAAACCTCCACGTCTCCAAAGAGATCTCCCTTCCATCAAATGGCAAAGTGTTTTAACACTTTTGGGGATAGGCCTCTCTCACACTGGTGATCCAATAGGGGATCCCAATATTATTCATGTCTCCCCAATAATAATATCGTCTGGGAGTGGCGCTAGAACTGTCTCCAGATGGGAAAAGAAGTCTGGGGAGTCTATGTTGGAGCATAGGCAGAGACCAACGTGGTAATGTGACCACCCAAATCAACCACCCTATAACATACCTGCCTTGAGGGTCAGAAATGGTAGACACAACCTTGTGAGGGAGCCCGACCCAATCCAAATAGCCACCCTTGTGCTTTAGAGTTATAAGGTGCAGCTATCATAGTCCCTTCCATGAATGCTGCAGACCCTCTAATTCATCCTTTGTAGAATGGAGTTTCTGCAAAATACTATATCACCTCTCATTTTGGTTTTAATTTGTATCAACACCCTTTTCTCTTTACTACTGTTGTAGTCCATTTACATTCCACATATCAAACTCATATTAGCCATAATAATAGTAATAAAATCTCTCACTAACCTTTGCCCTTTTGTGTGTTGTAATGAATGTTGATCAACATTTTTACACTGCTGAAATAAAACTTTTGATTGCTTTATAAACAAAACCAACAACCCGATGCCCCTCCCCACAAATAACATTAATACCAAATCTAAATAAGAATACAGTTTCCCCGCTAGTTTTAAATCCCTTGTATCATCCTTGTTCTTCTAAGCCCACCCGAACTACAAAAACTTGTAACTAGTTGCCTCTTCTTTTGTGGGTTGATCCATCCCCCACAAACTTTACAACACTAAATTAATAACACAATGGGTAAAATTCCCTCAACATCTGGGCTGAAACTTAAACTCCATGACTTTTCTCGCTGTGTATTGCCTTCCCCTTTCAAAAACTCTAGCTGCAAATGATTTCTTAATGTACGATCCCTCTGGGAGGTTATCCGGAAATGCTGCCCCCACTGTCAATTCTCGGAGCAGTTCTCCTGGCAGAATGGACGCTACAGCCTTAACATAATTGCTCTTTCCTACCAATAAAGGATAATGCAATGCACTCCCATACATTGCAAATTAATGAAATCCATAAAATGCAGCCGCAAAGATTAGCCCTCTCTTCTGAAGGATTAGCACAATCAGGTGACTTAAAAGTCACTAGTCTTATTGTTTATTAAACAAACAGAAGACCTTATGACTTCAGGCTTTCAATACAATCAGGAGAGCAGTTCATACACAACGAGGTCCTCAGTCTATATGGATCAGAATAAAGAAAGAAAAAACGACCTGACTCAAAGAACACTACAACAAATTTTCAGCGATGGCATTAGCTGCCTTGTAATCTTCTAGTAAAGATGAGGTGAGAGAAGAGGAGCCCCAATCCATCTGTTATAGGCCCCAATGGAGTTATGGATCAGTGGATCATGCCCTACTCCCCCGTCCCCATCAACATCAAATCAATACCTATTACGAGCTAACAAGAGATCAATTCTCTTTAAATGCTTCCAGACCTTGCACAAATTCCAGTGCTGCAGATGGATCAGTGAAGGCTCGAGTATTACCTCCATGGCCTAACTATCATTCAGCTGGGTGAGCAGAGTGAATGGGCAGTTTTAGAATGGAGTAGCCGACGAACCTCTGAGAAGGCCTGCCTTTGAGTTTGGAGAAGCTGGGAGTAATCCGGATAGATGCTAACTCTTCTTTGTTGCTCTGTAATCAAACCCACTTTCCTCGTCAGTTCTAAAACTACGCCTATCCTGATACCTCAAAATTTAATTATTAAATGTCTTGGCCTTTGGTCTGCATTGGTTTTGGGCCTGGAGATCGATGTGCCCTTTGTATTTCTAAGCTAGTGGCTTGAGGTAATTTCAGGGTGGTAATAAGCCATTTATTGATAAAGCTTATACAGTCCTTCCCTCCAGCCCTTGGGTAAGCCTATATCGAATGTTGCATCAGCGTTCTCGGTTCTCATGGTCAGTCGATGGTCTGCTTCAAAAATTCTATTTCCTTTAATGCTTTAGCTAGGTTGGCAGAGTGGGAGGTGGATCTGTCCTCTTGGTAGCTGACTCGCTGCTCTAATTCCCCAGGCATCTCTTGTGGGTATCGACCTGCTCGATGTGGAGTTAACGGCTTGCTGGAGGTGCTGTATTTGAGGCCGTTACGTTGTCGAACCCGCCTCCATTCTAGTACCTAAATCGTACTTGAGGTCTTTAATTAAATGCTCCAACTGATGGTAACCTTCTGCATTGTCGAAGTTAGGATCGCAGTCCAGTACTGTGCTTGAGGAGCTGATTCTAGGCCCAAACTGACCAGGACAGCCTGCTGCTCTCTTCCAATACTTTCTCCGGCTCCACCAGGCCTTTCGCGGAGTCCCCAAGGGGTGGATTTGAAGGTAATTTTGGCTTGCTTTCTGCCTCAATTTTGGGAGGACGACATCAGCACCCTCTAAACTTGCTGCAATTCTGTAAAAGTTTGATAGTCGGCACAGTGTCAAGGAGATTGTAGGGATGGTAACAGAGCTCTCGGTTTATGCTGCCATCTCGCCTGATGCTAGGCCAGGCCATGAACAGATTTGTTACCTGCACATTTATTGTAAGTAGATTTGCAAACCAGAAATATTGTAACAGCCCCACCTGGCTGCTATAATGCCCCTGGAACCCCATGGAAACTTGGTATATCACCTAATTTGATGGGATGCATGGATCCTAAATAAAATAAATGTAAAAATAATACTTGTCTGGAGAAAGGACTGGGGTCCCAGCATAGTAGCACTTTAAATTTGTGTAAAAAACTTTGTGTAACTACACTGTAATTGCAGGGTAACTAGTATGTAATTACATAGAACATATGTGTAATCACCCTGCAGTTTTATGCACATTCACTTTTAAAGTGTAACTGTCCTGTAATTTGTGTGGTAACAGACACAATGTGAAGTGTAACCAGATATATTTGTGGAGAATTTACAGAACAGAAAACGCAGTCTGCAGTTTTGTAGGGCACCATCACCTCATAAAACAACACTGATACAAAAACACTGCACGCCAAAATAATAATAATAATAATAAAACATACTTCTCTTGAAGATTACTTTCCTGGCAGAATAAAATGGAAGTACAGGCAGCTTGAGATCCTATCTGCAGTTAGATTTAAGTACAATTTTTGCCTAGAACAAATCTGTGTTTTGTATCTGTCCGGGTGTTTTAAATCATGTTTCAAAGCTGCAGAGATTCAGAGGTATTCTTGGCTGCTGCATTGATCGTCTATGAAAGTTACAAAAGGCGTTTCATTTTTAAAGTTGGCTTATAGGCTCGAAGGCAAAGGCTTCAGTCCTGGGTTAAATGGAAGTATTCAGTTTCATTCAGCCACCAAAAGTACATGCCAGTGCTTCATGGCATCCGCCACTTTGTCAAGGGGAATGGTAGTATACTCCTTTTTATGAAAACCTAGGCACGCTAAGGATGGGATGTCATTCAGGTACACACAGAATCTGATCAGATGGCAGATAAGGGCTCCTTGGCCCACCCAGTCTGCCCAGTTTGTTTGTTTATTTTCTACCTTCATTTTGCTGTAGATCCACTTGATCTGTAGTGCTGTCCCCCCTACCCTATGATTCTCTTGTGCCTATCTCAGGCATTTTTGAGCGTCACCACTGTTTTCGCCCACTACCTCAGCTGAAGCTGTTCCAGGAATCCACCACTCTTTCTGTGAAGAAATGTTTCCTCACATCTCCTGAACCTCTCCCTCCAGCTTCTTAGCATGTCCCTTATTCTAGAGCATCTTTTTCCTGAAAAATACTCCCTTCTATACCTTATCAACTTCATGAGGTATTTAAAGGTCTCTAACATATCCCCTCTACCTCCTCTCCTCCAAGGTACATATTGAGCTCCTTTACTCTCTTCTTGTAGGGCTTTTAATGCAGACCCTGCACCATTTTGGTAGCCCTTCTGGATCTCCTGCACTCAGTCTCTGTCCTTCCCGAGATGTGGGGTCTTACTAGTGATCTATAAGAGGATCGGTACCAGCACTGAACCCTGAGGTACCCTGCTGGTCACCCTCCCTTCCTTCCTTGGAGGCGGACTCTGTTTCCACTACCCTCTGTCTCCTAGGCCCTAACCAGTTTCTTACCGAGGTTACCACCTTGTCCCCCCAAGCACCCAGCTTGCTTACCAGTCTCTGTGTGGAATGGTGTCAAAAACCTTGCTAAGATCCATGTAGGCCACGCCCACCACTCCACGCTGATAGATTTATTTGACCGCGTGACCAAGCAGTTCTGTCAGGTTTGTTTGGCATGAGCTTCCTTGTGAATCTATGCCTTGGATCCTGTAACCCACAGAATTCCAGATATTCCACAATCCTTTCCTTTAGTAGTGTTTCCATTAATTTACCCACCACTGATGTCAGGCTGACAGGCCTATAATTGGAGCGCCTCTTCCCTGCTACCACTTTTGTGCGGTGTGACTACATCTGCCCTTCTCCAGTCCTCTGGGACCACCCTAGTCTCCTGTGATCTGTTAAATAAGTCTGTCAGCATTGCAGCAAGTACCGCTCTGAGCTCCTCAGCACTCCTGGATGCACCAGTCTGGCCCCATAGCTTTGTCCACCTTCAGATTAGTGAGTACTTCCGAAGTTCTCGGAAAGCGGACTAGTGTCTACTTCCTTTCCATCAAAGCTCCTTATGTTATTTTGCAGTCCCTCCTCTTCACCTTCTACTGTAAACACTGAGCCAAGTATTTTTCAAAGTCTGCCTTTTGGTCCCCTTCCGTATAATTCCCCCTCCCTCTTCAATCTTACAATCCCTCCCTTAGTCTTCCTTTTTTTCTAACAGACCTAAAACTGTCTTGTCCTTTTGGTACTGCCTGGGCTATTCTTTCTTCAGTTTCGCTTTGGCTCCTTACTCTTCCCTGCCTCCTCCTCCCTCCCTCTGTTTTCCTGCTCTACTTCCTTACCCTCCCTCTCTAGGTCCCCTTATACCTTCTGAATGCTATTCTTTTAGCCTTTACCTTTCTGATACCTCTTTGAGAACCATAGCAGTCTCCTCTTCCTTTTGCTTTTGCCTACTTGCTTTGACATAGAGGTTTGTTGACTTCACTATGCCCTCTTTTAGTTTGGCTCACTGTTCCTCCATCCTGCCTTCAATGTCATCTCCCTCTGCCAGGACATTCCTGAGGCATTCACCTCACCCATCTTTATCAAATCAGCACTGCTGAAGTCCAGGACTCTGGCCTTTGTGTGGCTGGATTTTGCAGCCGTTCTTATGTTGAACCACACTCTACAATGATCACTGGTCCTAGATGGCATCTAGTGAGCACCATGTCACGATACTGCCTCATCAGTGGGTTCACTGACTGAACTGCCCTGAGAAATCCCCCCTGCATCATGTTCGTTGCAAGCTTTCTAAGTCAAGCCTCCCATTTTCTCATCTTTTATCATGTCTGATTGCCAGACAGTTCTGTTGAATAAAGTATATCAGGAACTCCCAATTCCCAAGCCACTGAGGAGTGCTTTCTTAGTGGTTTGGGAGTTAGTTATTCCCCTGTTATGATACTTTTCAGAAGAACCATCTGGCAGTTGATGGAAGTAGAGCAAGACCTGACTGGCAAACTGTGCTTTTAAAGCTCTGAGATTATAGTACTTTGAATCCCTCTTGGCTGCCTCCCAAGTCACGACTTTAGCTGTGCAGGGTTAGTAATGCCACTGAGTAATATTGTTTATATGCAAAGGTCAGGGATTGGCAGGACACACCAGCTATTTTGCCAAACCCTGTAAGTACAAATTTTCTTTTGCACTAAAACTGTAACTCGGGTCAGCCCCACGGTGGTTCCTCTTAAGTGACTTGCTCAAGGTTAAAAGGTGGTCCCCACTGACAGCAGAGGAATGTGAAATTCTTTATTTTTAACCAAGCTTTTTCTTCCTGATCAGGCCAATTCCCCATCCCCAGCCTTCTCCCCAATGTCCCACCCTTGCTACCTGGAGATAATTAATAGTTAATCAGATATACAGAATAGAGACTCACTCACTCTTTGAATGACAGGGTGGAACTCTGTTCCTCTAGATGGAATGGGTGGATCCTGCATGTGATGACTAAGGACGGGATTTTGTACCTTGACCCCTAAGTTATGACTATGACCCCCACCAAAGCAGAGCCCCTGCTTATATCGCTCTGCTGGGAAATTGGCCCAGTGATAATTGCTTCTGTAGACTGGTCTTGTTTGCCCCTTCCGCCCCCTCAAGTCCGCAATCCCACTCCCACCTCGTGCCCCATCCTCTGTAACCAGAGAATCTTCTTAATCATTTCTGTACTGTAGCAAACTCTGGGTGGTGGATGGTTTAAGAGGGTTTGTTGAGCAGTACCCCCACCCATGTTGTAACTTGGGGGCTGAGGGAACAGTTATACCCAACCTGCATGACTAGAATAATGTCAGTACAGAAGACTCATAACCACGTATGAGTTTGTTTCGCCCGCTTTTATTTGTCTAAAGTGTGGATGTTGCAGACATGGAAATAGTTTAATAAAGATTATATTTGCAAAGACCCTGTGGAAGCAAAAATAGGTATATTAAGTTCCAGCCACTGCTGTTACATTTCCTAGCGGTGGTATTATTTATATCACTAAGCAGGTGAAATACCCTGAAACCTTGCACATGCCCGATCAGGACCTGCACAGTGCTTCCAGGTTTGGTAATCTATTTCAGCAGTGATTTAAAATAGAAATATTGCTCTGATAATATTGTTCCTAGCAGCCACTGACTCCTGCGACAGCATGACAAAGGTATATGGGGATGGAAGCAGGCTGCAGCTACTACTTAGCAGGTCACCTTTAAAGGGAACAGTCAGCAACAAGGGCCCCACAACACATGTGGGGCTGCAGTCCCAATGTGCACTTTGTGTGCAAAAAACTTTTGGTTTACTCAGTTTACTGTATTACAGTAGATTTATCAGACTGATTTTGTTTACTTCCAGGCTGACATCTTCTGTTACTACAAATCCCAGAATCCCTGCAGATGACATTAGAGCAGTAGGCTCTGGGGCTGCTATTGTAGTCTTGTTGATGCCTTTCCTTTTATTTGCTGTTATTTGTACCTGAGCAGGCTCCCTGGAGCTGCTGTATGTTTGTGTTATACCTATTTGTTCCTTTGTCCTGCCCTGACATGGAACTTTTATAAAAAACACTTGTGCTCAAAGGTATCCTCAAATTATAACTACTTCTTCAGCAACTGGCTAACTAACTAACCAATAACTAACTAACTAAAAGTAGGCAACAGTGAGAAGATTCAATAGCCTCGCTGCGATAGAGTTTATATAAGCTCTGATCTTTTGTTTGATGGTCTGCTGTTCTCCCCTGGGCTACGTACTGTCACAGAGGACTGTACTTAGCCCTGAAGAAAAGCAAACCTGGAAAACATCTGATCAGAGATTATAAAACTAGTTCTAAAGTGCACTGTGGGCTATTGAATCTCTCACTACTCTGATGTCAGTTGCAGGATTCTGGGATTTGTAGTACCAGAACATGTCAGCTTAGAAGTAAACACAATTAGTCTGATACAATCTACTATACTACAGTAAACAGTAAGTAAGTCAAAATTTTTGCACACAGTGCACATTAGGACAAGCCCCACACTTGGTGCTGACTGTTCCCCTATAAGTAGCCTCCACTCAGAGTCAGGCAAGTGCTCAGGCAGCTCTTCCCTCCCAGAGAAAGCTGACTGTGGACGCTCGGCCTATCTCCCCGGCCGACCACCAGCAACCTGGTCACTCCCAAACCCGGGATCACCGGTGTGGTGCGAGGTGTGTGTCCAGCGCCTCAACCCTCAATGCCACCAGGCCGGCTGAGGATTTTAAAATGAAATATGTAAGAAGAGTTGCAGATTGCTGTGACTGCAATTACAGGGACATTACAGTGGAAGCAATGCTGGATTTAAATGGAAAATGAGTAAGGCGTGAGTTTGCAGCTGGTGAGGTGGTGCTTTGTGTGGGTGGGTGGCTATGTTTGGTGATGCATAGTTCATTGAGCTCCAATACAGACTGGCCGTAGGTACTTTTTTAAAAAGTAGCTATTTATGCCCTCTGCCTCTTCAGCAATCCCTTCTTCCCTCAGGACCTCCAAGCATCCCTTATCCTCCTGCCTCCCCACGCATGGCCACTTGCCTCTATGGAGCCTTGGTTCTACTCCCCAGATGGTTGTTAGGGTGGAGGATATACCCCCAAATGTCTAGTTGTGTGCAAGTGGTGATGTGCTGTTGGTGGCTGCGGATATACTGGGGTCTGCCATCACAAGGGCGCTGGGCTGATTTTTCCTGGTTTTCCCCTGGGGACATTGCATGGATGTCAAGGTGTGCCAACACACACTGTGCACATGTCCACACACACGACGTCAGGGGCCTTTCCTCCCTCTTCCTCTCTGTCCTTCAGCAGCACTACCACCTGTGGTCCTCCAGGTGGCAGTATCGTGGCAGAGGACCAAACCCTCTTTCCCCTCCTGGAGGTGGGAAGCATCTGCTGGATTCCCAATCCTCCCCTTTGCTGGCCTCTGATGATTCCAGCTTGTTCCTGAACTCTGGTCACTGGGTATCATGAGCGGAGGTGCTACCGCTGTGCCGATGGGCCGCTTGTAGGTACATTTCTACAGGCCCAACTGCTACTAAATTTTCTAGCTCTGCATTGGCCCAAATGTGTTCAAGATAACTGAAAAATGTAGCCATTTGTTCTCTCACTGCATCCTGCTCCGTGATCCATCTGTTCTGTCTGTCCCTACTACTTGGGCAGATCCACCTCCAACTCCATCTCCTCGAGGAATCAAACCTGGGACCTGAGCTCCAAACGCTCCAACCATTTATCTAAAGGGAAATTCCCATAGCTGAGAGGTTAGAGAGCTTCTCTGATGTTTTATTTATCTTATTTATTTATTTATTTGCAATTTTGACCAGAAAAGGCACAGTGAATGGTGACAGCTTGTTTTCTAGTGTGTCCTGGGGGTGGGGTGTTACAGAGCCCTATGTTATTTACAATAGAAATGTGGTCCCGGCCCGATGGCGCTGAGGGTTGGCGCTGGGCCTTCACCTTGCGCTACGCCGGCGACCTGGGTTAGAGCGAACTCGGTGGCGGGGGTCAGAAGGGGAGAGAGAATCGAGCGTCCCAATGGATGTTCTCCTCTGTCAGGGGTGGGAACCAAGAATGCATCTACGTTCTACATCCCCCTTCACAGCTGGTGGGAGCACCGACAACTGAAGGGATGGTAGCTCCGCTCGTCGGAGCCGGAATCGGCGCGGCGCAGATGAGAGGTCTGGCGTGCATCAGCACACCTTCTCTCGAGACGCACATCCTAGTGCTGGACGTCCCAGGGGTAGGGGATTAAGGGGAGAAAAATGGAAAAGATACCTCTCGGCAGCCCTAGATGAAATCCGTTCCGGATCCATCCAAGACCACCAGGAAGGAACAGACCCGCTGTGCAGGAGGTAAGGAAGGAGGCACTCTAGGGGCAGATCCCAGGAAGGTGGAGTGGGGTGGAAAGGAGTAGGATGGAAGAGTGGGCACCAGAGAGGAGGAGGAAAACAGAAAGTAAAAAAAAAAAAAAAAGGAATGTTGTCCAGGATACTGGTCAAAATTCCCTATTCTTATGATAAGCGCTGAGATCTTTAACTTTGACACGAAAGTATCCGTGTCTGTCCTGTGGAATTCGTTGCGGCTTATATTACAGAGGCCCTTTGGTGGAAGCCTTTAAGAGGGGCTCAAGACATTCCTATTTGAGCAAGCTTTCAGCTTAACATAGCAGGAGAATAAAGTTAATGACTGTTATTGATTTTATATCTTTAGCTGAGGTATTTGTGCTCTGAAATGTTTTAAATTGATTTAAATGTGTTCTCATGTATTGTACAGTGCTCTGAGCCCTAGGAAGGGGTGCTGTATATAAAAAATTTGATTGATTGAATAGTCACCAGAGATGGGCAGAAGTGGACCCAGTTAAATTTCTCATCTGAAGGACGGCACCTCAGCAGGGCAGCACTCTCTTAGTGCTTCACTACAGTGTCTGTTATGGTTAGTAGCCCAAATTCCTATTGTGGGAGTAGAACCCTGACCGTCCAGCCCAAGAGGTGAGCATGCAAGCCACTGAGTTACTAACTTTTTATTGACTCTCATACTTGCTGTCCTCTAGACCACCACTAGATGGCTGTGCTGCTTTTGATTGTTATACCAAATTTACCCCAGGTGGCATTGCTTTGCACAGACTGACTTTTCTTGTACATAATGCCACTGTGCCAAACTGCACTGCCCCTTGTATGCCACTTATGACTGTCCCTGTTAAATGGACAGTGGCTGTGGTGGTGGTGCCAGTGCACAAAGGTGACCTCAGGGAACCAGTGGAAAATTACTGCCCCATCTCTCTTCTTAGCCCACTGGCTAAGGCACGGAGAGACTGGTTTATTATCAACTGTAAAGATACCAAGAGCAGTACCACCTACACTCTGACAAGCAGCATGGCTTTAGAAAGCATCACAGTACTGACATTGTCCTAATACAGCTGGCCACCGATGCTCTAAATGCCATGTACAAAGGGAACTGATGGGGGCTATTTTTATAGACCTTCCAAAGGCATTTGTTCGTCAATCATAGCTTGCTCCTTGATAAAGTAAAACACCTGTGCCTCAATTGTCTCTCACACCGCTGTTCTCACACTGTTTGACAAACAGATCTCAGGAGGTCAAATGGAGGGTGTCCACTCCAGTCAGAAGACTGTCATGGATGGTGTACCTCAGGGGTCTATCTGCAGTCTCTTGCTTTTTCAATATTTGTTAATGAAATGCCTTGTGGCTGTGATGGAGGAAGCCTGCAGCTTTTATGCAAATGATATGGTTTTGTAAAGAAGTTCCACTGATCTCAACATAATCACTCCCCAGCTTGCTGTTGATTTCTGTATCCTTGAAGAGCGGTTCTCTGATAACAAGCTGACGATGAATGCAAAAAGACCAAGGTGGTTCTCTTTGTTCCAAAACACATTGGATCTGACAGGCAACACCTGCTTACCCTAGCCACCTCCTCTGTATCACAAATTGAAGTGGTTGATAAGCTAAAGTATCTTGGGTGTATAGCGACCGAAATCACCCTCCAGATCACATGTTGGCCACGTCACAGAAACACTGTTCCAGAAAATTGGAGTGCCATGCAGTGTAGATGATTCCCTAATCATGGAGTCGAGGCTTGCCATAGCAAACAGTACATTACTGTCAATGCTGATGTTCCATTCCACAGTACTACAATCCTTCAGGAGCTGTGAGACTAATAAGCTCAAGGTTCTACATAACAAAATGAGTCACTTTGCCTCTGGGTCCCTCCCAGAAAACACCATTGTGAGTTCTCTCCTCCCTACATTGGCCTACACTGGAAAGGAGGATGTTGTGCCCCACCTATGTACCACCTCCTATGCCTGACAGTTACACGTACTCAAAGTCTACACCCTCCAAGCCTGAATAGCATCTCATTTCTTAAATCCAAGAGGCAATCACTCTAACTGTTCCCAGCTTGATGTAGCCAGGGTAAGAACCAGTATGGACAAGAGGCCTTTTGCCTTCTCTTGCACCTGCCCACCGAACCCTCTTCTGGCAGTGCTAATAAATTTATTTTCTTGGGGATTTAAAAACTACTTAAGACCCTACTACTGGAGCAAGTGCCACTGTGTATGCTACTGCTGATAGACTATCTTGCTCTCTGTACATCCTGTACATTGTCCTAATGAGAATGTTCCTATGTCTGGTGTAGGGACTCGTGCAAATTGTCTCACCATGTTGCTATACTGTTTCTCTTCATATGCTTGATATTCTGTATGTATTGTATTATTCCAATTCCCTGTAAGTGTTTGTATGTCTGGTAGTCATACTGCCTGTATATTTGACGGTAACTAAACAATTCCTTGTAAATTATTGTGCATTTTATGTAAATGGATGTGCATTTATGTAAATGCTTGTGTATTTTATGTAAATGACTGTGCATTTTATATAAATGATTGTGTATTTTATGTAAATAATTGTGTATTTTATGTAAATGATTGTGCATTTTATGTAAATGATTGTGCATTTTATGTAAATAGATGTGCATTTATGTAAATGGTTGTGTATCTTATGTAAATGGTTGTGCATTTTATGTAAATGATTGTGCATTTTATGTAAATGGATGTGCAGTTTATGTAAATGGTTGTGCATTTTATACCTGAACTGTCTATATATTTGCTTGAAATTCTGCTTGTAATTAATCCCAGGTCAACACTGAAAACAGGACTTATGGTCTCAGTGGGCCTATGCAGTTACCAAAATTCGATAGATAGACAGACAGACAGACACACACACTGTTGATAGAGACAGATAGACAGACAAGAGGGTGGGTGGTTAGATAGATAGACTGACAGGAGGGTAGGTGAGTAGGTAGATTGACAGGTAGGTAGGAGGGTGGGTAGATAGATAGACAGGCAGGAGAGTGGGTGGTTAGTTAGATAGACAGACAGACAGGAGGTGGGTGGGTAGGTAGATTGACACATAGGTAGGAGAGTGGGTGGGTAGTTAGGTAGGTAGATAGATAGACAGATCAATCCTCTGTAATAAAATGTCTATTTTTTCCTCTGACTCAATTGGTACCTTATTTGGTAGCAGACCAAAATGGTGTCACAGTGCTGAGTCCCCAAAGGATGAACCATTTGTTTGTAGTTCATTGCTCTAAGCTGCACTGAATTAAAAATTTGGGCTTGGACTTTCAAAGCTTTGGATGCAAGACTTAGCTGTTGTTCTGCCAAAGCTGCAGCACTGCAAATGTGGCCAAAATGTAGTGATATTAAAACATTGTGATGCATTTGTGACATTTTCTCCATTTACAGTTGAAAATGATGAATGTCCCAGTTTCAAGTCCAAAACTACGCAATGCTTACGCCTCAGTGTTAGACATTCTTTTGTATGTAACATCTGTGCTCAATAGTGTAATTGAGGCATGATTGTGCACAGATCTCTGAAAATCCAGACAGAAAGTTTGTTTTTGCAGCATATTTCAGTCAGATTTATTTATATATTTATTTATTCATTTATGCATTTATTTGTTTATTTATTTTAATTGCAGATATATTATTTACCCTGCATATTTTCAGTCACATAAAGTAATAACACACAACAAGGTGTGTAGTAATGCTGAATTACTGCATGCCCTGGGGTTGTGAAGCATGAGGCTTAGCCAACTGCCTTCAACCACCTGAGAAGTGTGATAATCTGTGGCATTACACACACCCTTGAGTGTTTCATTGTGCTACTAAGATTGTTTTAACAGGTAAAAATACAAAAACAAACAAAAAGTAAAGTCTGAATTGTGCAGTAATATGCAACTAAGGCTACAGTCCTGTGACCAGTTTTGACCAATCAGACTGCTTGTTTGATCTAAACCATTTTATGAATGGATTTATATACACTGAAACAGATGCCTGCTCTTTGAAGAGAAGGAATGAAGAATGACCCTGTGACACAGGAGCATGAGTGACAGATCATATTCACCTGGGAGACCAGGTTAGCATGCAGGTCCCAAGAATCCCACCATGTAGCTGGCTTGGGGCAGAGGGTGCTCAGTATCCCCTCTCCCCACCATGTGACCAAGAAGTGGCACTGGAGTCAGCTGTGACAGTGACCGCATGCCTCCCTTCTTGGCTAGAAAAAGGGTGCAACTGTGGCTATTCTGACTGTCAGTGTGGGGGTAGGAGGAATACAGGGAGAAAAAGACAATAGAAAGAAAGAAAGAAAATGAAGGTTTTTTTTTTTAAACTGAAGTTCATGATTCTGTCCTTTCACATCCTTTTATGGTTACCAGTTTGGGGGCACACTTGCTGTCACAGTTTAGGACTGAAGTGAAATTTGCTGCCATTTCACTGTGGCTGCAGGAGAAGGCAGTTCATTACTTTGATACAGAAGTGACTGAAGGAACTGTTTGCTGAACAGTAATAATAGGGGAAGCTTCCTGGTGACAAGGTTCACCAATTACAGTCCATAGGAAGGCAGGCTGTACTCACACTTCCAAGAATGATTAAATCCATACTCTAAACCAGAGCTTTGGGAAGCAACGACACTCTGGGTTTTGAAGACAAACGAGTTCTGTTATGAACTGCAACTGCTAAACCGCTGTTTTTATGCCAGTGTTTTATCTTCATGGAGTTGAATAATTCCCCCAACTCACGCAGTTTTAGCCCCCTTTTCACTGGCACCCCACCCTTACTTTAGCTAGAAGAGTGGGCAAGTCGCTGCCTTTACTGTATACCTCTTAACAGTCCCAGGTTAGAAAGGCAGTTCCTCATTTTACCTCACAGAGGCCCTCTGTTCCTACTGCTCAACCTTTTGTCTCTGAAATGTGTGACATTGAGACTCAAAATGTGGGAACATGTGGGACAGTCCCTCCAAATGTGGGAACATCATAAAACATGAAGATACAAGCCCAGAGCCCTATGGAAACTTGTGCCTTCAGTTGTGAAATGTTTAATTTTGATTTAGCAGCACAAAGTTTTATGAATTTCTGTTTTAAAGTGCAAGTTATGGCATCTTCTATGTGGGCAACGCCTTTCCTTGTGTGATGGATGTGGACGGGAAGCAATTCTGAGTGGTAGAATGAGAGATGTCTCGTGGTGTGGGACAGTTTAAAAGTATGCCTATGTCCCATGATCTACCCAACACAGAAATTCATAGTGAACATGGGAAGTGTGTCTGATGAAACACCAAACTGTGTGAACATGGAAACATACAGTTCTACACTACTTGGAGATTCAAGTTCTAAGATTTGCTGAGTTGTTCCACATTTTGCCACTTCCTCCACATTTTGCCTTCCTCCACCATGTTTTGCAACTTTCTCCCACATTCTGTAACTTTCTCTTCGTTTGCTATTCTCCACATTTTGCCTTCCTCCGTTTTGATGCTTTTCCCATGTTTCCCATATTTAGCCTCTTTCTCCACATTTTGCCTCTTCCTCCCATATTTTGCATTTTCTCCCACATTCTTGAACTTTCTCCCATTTTGCCTCTTTCTCCTTTGCTTTCTCTCCCACATTTCGCCTTTCTCCCATTCTGGAATGTTTTCCCACATTTTGTCTTGTCTCCCACATTCTGGAACATTCTCATGCATTTTGTCTCTGTGTCCCACATTTTGCCTTACTAAGGTTCATACTAATGATGGTTTAGAGCAGTAATGCTGATATGCCCATGTTGCTCCACATATTAGTAATAACTCAAAGCACAATTATTCAAAACCAATTTGTCTAATTTATGTTTAAATTCCAGTTTCGTTTTGCTTGCAGCTATTTTAAGGGCAAGGAGTTCCATGGCTTAATCACATGCGAGTACAAAAGTATGTTTGTTTGGTTGTTCTAAAGGTTTGATCTTTTAATTGAAGTGGATGTCCTCTAGTATGTATTGCTGCTTGCTTAAAATTAAAATTGAGTTCTGTCAAAAGGTTAGGATTTAGCATAATGTTATGCTCGTAAGTAGGTCACCTATCAAACGCTGCTGCTCCAAAGACATTAAATTTAAGTCTAGATTCATATGATGAATCACATATGCTATAAATCATTCTAGTTGCTTTTCTCTGAACACTTTCGATCCTCTCAATTTCTTTATGTTTATATGCACACTGATCCGGTAGAGCATAGTCAACATGAGATCGTACATATGCCCTGAATAGTGGAAGGACAGCAATGTCTCTGGATGTTGTATACCTGTTATACTGCACAGCATTCTACTAGCACAGCTGACAGCAAAGGATGACTGGGAGTTAAGGTCACATTGTTCATCAACAACTATTCCCATGTCTTTCTCATTACTGGTTTGGGATAAGTGCCTGCCACATAGTATATACAGACACCTCTTGCTTTTGCATCCTAGATGCATCACTTTACACTTGTCTGTGTGTGTTGAATCTCATTCCCATTTGAAACCCAAGTTGTTAATTATGTCGAGGTCATCCTAAATTACATGTGATCTTCACCAGTAATGCAGTTACCCCACCCCCATTTTGTGTCATCAACGTATCTAATCGCCCATGATGTTAGATTCTTTGTTAGATCAGAAATAAATATATTAAAGAGCATTGGACCTAAAACTGATCCTGTGGGACCCTACTAATTACCTCCTACCATTATTTGAAGTATGCCTCTAATTATTACATGTTGTTCTCTATTACTGGGCCAATCAGCTGTCCATTTTATAAGTCTGTCATTATTTTTTTCTTCAATCAGCTTATAAATTATGGCCCAGCATGGCACAAGATCAAAAGCTTTAGAGAAGTCAAGATATATAATAATGATATAGAATATATAATGTCACATGGTATTCTGTGATCTAGTGAGCTACTCACTTTTTATAGAAACACAGCATATTAGTAATACATGGTTTGCCCAGGATAAAACCGTATTGTTTCATATCAATACTAGTGGAAGAGGTATGAGTTTTTTTTAATACCTTTCAGAATTTTTCCAGGGATGGAAGTAAGGCTTATTGGCCTGTAATTATTAACACCAGACATTTTACCCTCTTTATAGACTGGACATACATTTGCTTTTTTTCCAGTCAGTGGGCTTGTCCTTGTTTAGAGAGGTATTAAACATAATCTTAAATGATGCAATAATACTGCTTGATCATTTTGACGATTCTAGCAGTTATGTAATCGGACCAGGTGCAGAATCAATTTTAATTTGTTAATGACATTTCTTATTTCATCTGCAGAAACGGGAATTTCTGGGGAATCAGAAATATTAATGGAAGGTACCTGCATAAGATTCTTTCAAAGGATTTAAGAAGTGAATTAAAGGCATTAACCATCTCTTGGGGGTCCTCTACATTTTGCCTTTTCTCCACCATTTTGTCTTTCTCACATTTTGCCTTTTTTCCACCATTTTGTCTTTCTCACACATTTTGCCTTTTTCTCAACAGTTTGCCTTTCTTCTACTGTTTGTCTTTCTCCCACATTTTGATGGAGTGTCCCACATTTGCATGGTGAAAGGTTGAGAGGATGCTTCAGGTGACACTGATGTCACTCTATGGTCAGCCGGCAGGGTCAGTGTGTAAGTGCAGGGCAGAGCTGTGTCCGCCTTCCTCGGGGCCAAGTGCACTTCCTCTGTGGCATACTCAGCCCACCATCAGTCACATAGTGGGATGTCAGGCCTTGCATGCAAACACTGGTCTCTTAGGCAGAGATGCAGCTTGCCACTGCTTGTGAAATTTAGCAAACCCAGTGTTAAAACATTTTGAAAAAAAAATGGATTTGAATGTTATTGGAGTTATCAGCTGATACAACATGCTGTGGCTGGCTACTTGAATTTAATTCCTGGATAGATAATTTGCAAAGCAAAACAAAACAAAAAACTACACTTGACACTTTCTAGGGATGGGATCTGGTCTGATTACACAGGATGACTGCAAAGGATTTTGTTTTAGTTCACGCTTACCCCTCTCCAGGTTGCTTCAGGCACTCTTTGCCCCAGGCTAGCCCTGTTCAAACATCAACCTCAAACTGATGGATGGCCCATCTGATGTCACCTCAAAGGTCCTGTGCCAAGCTCTCCTATGAGTCACCCCCACAGTGGGGCACATCTCCACTGGGATTCAATGGACAGAAGTGGTGGTGAATCTTCAAGGTCTGGTGGCCTGAGAGAGTGAGCACGAGGGTTTGGTGGTACCTCCTGCATTACTTGCCTGAGTCAGGCTCCCATTTTGTCATCCAGCCGCCTCGCCAGTGCTATGCCACATTCCCTTCTGCTGACACTGGCCTGCAGGAGGCGTCGATCTTGTGTGGTCACTCCCAATGTCTAGATTCCCCTCTGGTCAGCACAAGTTTCTTACCCCCTCCCCAGAGTGTGCTGCTTCTGCAGTGTGTCCTAGACCCTCCAGCTGGACGTGGGAAGTGAGGTTCCTGGCATGAACCTGAACCTCTGGCATGGAAACACGCTCCACAGAAATCACCAGGCCAAGTGGCCAAAGATTTTTATTTTAAGGTTTATTGGAAAACTGTGCTGGTAGCGTAGAAACAGACTGAGACCACCCTCCCCAATAGTCTTCCTTTAATAATTGTGATTTTTAAAACGAAAACAAAATATGATCAGATTTTATAGAATTACAAATGTAAGATCATTCATATTGATTTTACAGAGTGGAAATATGCCTGCATTGCCTCACATTTGAGACTCTGACAAATCCATTAGTCTACCTGTCAGAATCAATAAATATTCTGACTTTGCAAAAAAAAAAAAAAAACCCAAGCCATTAGCATATTTAATGTGCGGCAAAGTGCTCATGTCAGCAGCTGAATTTGAGATGATAAATGACACTAATTGTGGTCAGTGTGAGCGTACATGAAGCCCACCTATTAATTCCCAAACCAGAGGTGACTGATGCTATACAATTAAAGACTGGCTGAATGGAGAGGCTCAGTGTTTAATCATGTATGCTCAGGAGCATGTTGAGTGTTGACTTGCTATATTCAAAGCACTACCACTGTGAATAAATAATATGTAATAACGTGAAGGAAAAATGAAAACAGGGCGTGAGACGGAAATTTATAAACATCAGAATTAGAAGAAAGGAAATTAACTTCATCTAATTACTAGTTGCTCTTTCATTTTACCTGTCAGCCCCTATTACTCCAGAAAGGTGTTTTCAAAGACTGAGGAAGGAAACCAAAGCTATTTTAGACACTGAATTAAGTTCCACATTTATTACGCAGAATAAGCTCCTACAGTATTTAACACCATTTGGAAATATAACATGTAACTTTAGGCCATCTGCACAGCAGACCAGTTCATATTGGGATCAAAGCCAGGAAGTGCCAGTTGCAACTGTCCCACTGAAATGGAATGGGAACCTGGATACGCCTTGTTATGGCTGTCAATGAGTTGCTGCTTTGCTCTTGCTCCTTGAAACTGTCTGTAATGTTGGGCTAACTTCCTCTTGGCTGCAAGAAGGAGAGTGAATGGAAACTGCTGAACAAGGGCAGCTCTCTTGTGAATGTGCAGCTGACCTAGGTGGTATCACCAAAGAAGTTTAGCCTAGAACCTCCTACCCCAACTACCTGACGGGTTCAGTGCTAACCCAACCCATCAGGAAGAAAGCAAATCTGTCCCCTCCCCAACAAATGGACAGCTTTAGTGCCCAACCTGACCCATCAGGGAATTAAAAAATAATCTGCCCTCCGCCCAACTACCTGACTGGTCTGATACCCAACCCAACCCATCAGGGAATGAAAACAAAACAGTTCTTCTTTCCCAAACTATCTGAACTAAGGGCCCAGCATACAACCCAACCTGTCAGGGAATAAAAAAAAAAGTCCCTGCTCATTACCAACAACCTGACAGGTCCAGTGCCTGGCCTGTCAGGGAATTAAAAACCTGTCTCCCTTCCTTCAACTACCTGACTGGTCCCTTTCCTAACCTGGCCCATGTATTAAGCCAAACAGAGATAAGGAGTATCAGCAGCAAAGCAGTGAGTGGAAGGTGGAATAGACGGGGTAGTAAAACACTACTGTCCCCATGCCCATCCACTCAGGTCACAGTGAGGGGCTCAAATACTGCACAGGAGGCTTGGGGCTGGTGCTGCACTACTGCTGCTGACAGCCTGTTCAGGCATCTCCACCTCCTCCAGTCTGTAGCACACTAGCGTGGAGACTGGACCGAAGGACTGATAGCTCACACTTCTGAGGCTGTAAACTCAAGTGCTAGTGATCCCAACTCCACCACCTGACTCCCCCTTTGTTCTTTCCTTCTCTCAGCCCTCAAGCTCAGCTCTTCCAGTGGTCATCAGCATTTTAAAACCCATGCTGGCTAATCTCCTGTATCCTTTTGACAATGCCAGAGGGTGGAACCGGTCAGGGATGTTCTTACACCACTGGATGTTTCTTGCAGTATTAAACACTGGGATATATTCCTTTTCAGGCACGACTCGAGATCCAAATTACATGATGTGTAATACAGTACAATACAAAGATTAGAAACTGTCAAGCTCCACAGCAAATTAATTTATAAATACAAAGTTACAGTACATGGATTAAAAGCACTTGCAAACAAATAATCCTTTTATGTATGACAACATTGCAGTAGAAAAAGCTCTTGAAGTGGGTAAACATTTAACCTGAGGTGGTGCTTCATTCCATATCAAGGTTGCAGAAAAGCAAAAGTGTGTTGTCCACTTAGAGTATGGACCAATGGAGCACTCGAAACAATGAATTCTCGAAGAACAAGGAGCAAAACTAGGCTTATAGTCCTTCAAGTGTTTGTTTAAACTAGGTGCAATTCCTGCCTTCCTGATCCTGTAGACAAGACAAGATATCACCAGTTTAAAATTCAGACAGACAGGAAGCCACCCCAACCTTCTAAATACCTCACAGTGATGTGTCCTATTTGGGACCATTAATGTAAACTTTCCTATTCTATGTATTAAAGCTGATTTCCTTGATTCAGGATCTTGTTACTATCACCACTGATTAAGGTTGATTCAGGATCTTGTTACTATCACCACTGATTAAGGACCCGCTTACATCACCACTGCTTCAGGATCCATTTACAATCAGTAAGGACGAGGCACTACTGCAGGCCAGATACATGTGAGAGGTGTGTGTCGGGCCCACGCGACTCTGAATCCATGGACAGTCACGAGTGGCTGCCATTCATGATCACTGATCACCACCACACAACTGTTCATAGCCCTGCCTTCCTGGCACACAGGATCGCGAGGGGAGGGTGGATCAGAGGATACAGGTGGGCATCCAATCAGAGGCCTATCCTTGGAGTAGATCCCTGCTCTGCATGGAGCAGGGATTGTCAGGACAGAGTGGGTCCCCACATTGAAAAATCGCAGGTGAGTGCCCAGATGGCTGCCCCAGCCCTCCCTGCCTGACTGGAGGTCTGGGGGCACCATGGTAGGTGGTACCACTTTTCTGTGTGCCAGAGGGGTACTCAGTGGGGTGTGTGTACAACAGATACATCAGGGCCTCTGCTGCCATATCTTGTGCCCTCCTGACACCCATGCCTTTGTGAATGGCATGGAGTGTGGGCATGTTTCCAGACACCCTTCCGACCATCTGCATGTGGCTGCTTGAACAGCTGGGGGACCATGTGTTGAAGCAACACACGTTGTTCTGTAAATGCTGCCGGGGTCCTTGGAACCTTTGATGCGTGGCCATCAGACTTTGGCATCATGCCTCTTAAAGCATAGGAGCTAATGAGCACAAATCTGGTGACACTAAGCAACAAAAGGCATGAAAAGCTAAATAGTTCTAAATTTATTGGTGCCAAAAGAGATTTGAGAGCTGGATAAAGTGCCCCCATGCTGCCTCTTTTGGAAAACAAGGCTTCATCAGGGGCCATACATTATCACTATTGATTCCGGCTCCATTTACTGTAATTACTGCTCTATGATTTGTTTATTATCACCAGTGATTCAGGATCGGCTTACCATCCGACTAATCACACCTTGATGATGTCAGGGCCATTACTAATGACAGCATTAGGCATGTTCATAAAGGTACACCTTTGCAATTGCACACAACTGCTATGTGTGCAAACAACACAAGTGTCTAATCTGACTACATCAAGCGTTCCCTTGGGGTAGTCAATGTTTAGATAGCTACCATTCTGCACTATGTACTGCCTGTGCCCTGCCATATCTGGTGGTATGCTTTCTGGTACACAGTGTGTGCCCTGGATATGTTACCATACACTGTGGTATCCTGGTGTGGCAACACTCCACCATACCTCCAGCTGTTGCCCTGTACATTCCGATGGCCTGCACATTATGGTCCACATGCGCTCACGGTCACCACTCTCTTGTAGGTGCTTGTTCATGTACCGCTGGTCAAGTTATATACCAACCACCCCATGGGTCACCACTGTCACTTGTGCCACATGTGTCTCACGGCATACTATTGTACATGTTGTTCAGACTGTACGCTGATGCCACAGTGCCCGCGACCTCTGGACATGTGTGTTGGCTTGGTGTGTGTACAAAGCTGGAGCGGTTCTCGAACCCTAAGGAATCATGGAGATGGTACGCTGATAAGCCAAGAGGCATCTCAAAAGCCCCATTAAGCTTTTATGAATCATGTGACTTGCAACCTCTAACTGTAAAATTGTGTAAGTGTGCAAGAATTAAACAAAATACAGCAAAGTGCAGCTAACATTACCCACTGCTCCCACCTCGGCCAGCCCCTCCCGCTAGGCTTGTCTGGCAGCCCATCAGTCTTGTTTCCTGTTTCAATTTAGATTAAAAATGGAGTTTCTCTCCAAAAGCAGCCCAGATCATATTAGTTATTGTTGCAAGTCACAGATGATCCCCTTGTAAATTGTACTGTAGCTCCCCACACAACAGTTCGTCCGGCCCTCCCGCTAACCTTGTATACTGACAAGTTCAACTTAAACTGCCCCAAAATAGTAGCGTTCTCTAACCAAAGCAGCCCAGGTTAATTTGTTTCCCTGAGTGGATGGGAAGTCATTATCTGTCCCAAAAACCCAAAAGGTTTATTAATAAATTTATTAAATTTGCCCATGATTTTAAAGACGGCTTGGTGATCCGTGATACCATGCACAGCAAACTGTAGTCTGGCGTGCACAGAGTTGGGGAGGTGAAAACAGTAGACATGGATTGTGGTTACTAAAGTGACAACGATGGAATTGTTAATGAAAATGGCAGTGATTACAGCAACCTGTGCTGCTTTGGTGAGAGAACACCACTATTTTGGGGCAGTTTGAATTGAAATTGTCAGTATACAAAGGTTAGCAGGTGCTGGACGAACTGGCATGTCGGAGTTCTCGCAGGGAGCCAGATTTATCATTGTTTGTATTGCCTTTGATCATTTTAACTGTTTGTATCAATTATTGTAACTTGTATCATATGTACTCCAGACCTACGTAAATGTTGTTTTACTAATACCTAGTGCAACTGCACCGAGTCGTGCCCGGAAAAGGCACTTGTTAAGTGCACTTACCCAGTTACCAAAGCAGAAATAAATAAAATAAAACAAACAAATCTCTCAGGCAATGAAATTTCTAGATTTTTTCTTGCCATTTTATAGAGGATTTTAATGCCCTTCCTAGGGTAAAAGAGTACTCAGCCTTCATCATTGTTCCTTACTACACCCTATGATGTGCATTAAAATCCTATAACGTTCAACATGTCGTGGCTTATTACTTACATAGAAGCTTACGGACAGACAAAGAATCCTGGTCCATCCAGTCTGCTGTCCAGTTCCTAACTAGGCACTCCCTAGTGTAGTGCTGGCATCCAAACAGAAAAACCGGGTGCTATGAAAAGGCACAAAAGGAGGACAAACGCAACAGGTGAAATGTGGTGCCTAAACAGTGCAAAAGCACGAAGGTTCAGGTGTCAATACATAGGGCTAGTTTTAATGGAGCCAGAAGTGAAAGGACACACAGTGCTACCCTGGCATGCTGGGGTAGTTCTCAGCATTCTTTTGGCTCCATTAAAACTAGCCCTATGCATTGACACCTGAACCTCGTGTCTTTATATTATTTGCACGCCACATTTCACCTGTTTGCTGTTTAGTGCTAGTATCCAAAGGCAATCATTATATGCTAAAGAGAAACAAGAGAACATCCTGAGTTCTGTGGAATATTTAACAGAGGATTACAACCAGGTGAAAGTCCCAAACCAGGGGTACACTGTTGTTCTGAGAAGCAACAGGCGCATCTGAGGTGCTGTGAGGTAACTGGTGCTGAAGGCAGTGACACTGCCAAAAGCCCCAAGACATCCATCACTGATGAAGTGAGTAAAATGTGTGGAATCAGAGAAGGAAAAGCCAGGTTCAGCAGGAGCAAAGCAGTGTGGTGAGGTGAGGGGGTTTCACCACCTGTGCGAAACACTGGGGCATTTGTTGAGGGTCAGCTGTTTGTTTACATAACGCTGTATTAAAGAGTTTGGAGCATCTTATCGGTGACTTTGAGTACGGTTTATTTTTCATTTAATGGAATGTTGACCATGCTTTCAGCCCTGGCACTGTACCCCAGAGGAACAGAGAAGCTGTTTTCATATTTCACTTGCATAATGGATTGGCTATAGTGGAGAAATGCCGGGAGGGTAGGAACACAACTTGCCAGCTATTAATGGCTACCCCAGGCCCAGCTAAGCTACACATGACCTCCACATAGAGAAATAATATATATCTCTATTAATAAGTACAGATTTCGGCAGCCTACTTTTTACTTCCTGCCTGTGAAGCAAAGGGTCAGACTTGCTGGACCAAGTGTCCCTTCCAACCTTAAATTATTGCTTTTTACTATGGTCTTTATTCAGTTTTATGATCAACATGGTACACTGTGATAACAATAAAGATTTTATACTGTTGTTCCTGGGTTGTGTCTTTATACATATTCACACCTTAGACATCACCAGTGATTAGCAGTTTGTCCCTCATCTTCCCTCTTTGCGACAGCGTGGGGAAGTGACTGGAGATCTGCTATGTTAATCATTGTTCTCTATGCTGTGGACCTCTTCTGGTGGAGAATTCTAATTAGATTAGGCCCTAGACCCTGGAGTGTGGTTTTGGGGGATACCGATCCTAGATGGGAGAGCAACCAGGGTATGCTGAACCAGGGAATCTCTGCACAGTCGTACTGGTATTTTGGCAATCCTGTGTATCATGGGTTGTAGTACAATGGGTGGCATGAGTACTTCAAAAGAATCAAGGTACTAGGTGGGTCTTTACTCATGCTGAAGAAGCCATTTGTTCCAGCGTGAAGAACATACCTCCATTCGGCACCGAGGGAGTGTGTCATTTTCTCCATTTGATATACATGGTTAACCATAGCTTTCTAGGTAAACATATCTGGGATGGGGGGCAGCCAACATTTCACTATGGTCTTTTTAGTTGCTGTGATTAGTATACCTAGTAGGTTTCAAGAGTTAGGGTCCCTGTGGCCCTTAGGTATGCAGTAGAGATGGTGTGAGCAGAATTGGTGTGCCAAATAGTTCCTCCACCTCTCTCTAGGAGTGGATGAAAGGCTGTAAGCGGGACTGTGGAAGGAACTAGGTGGTACACAGAAGAACTTCAATGCAGGCTGTAATCTTCAGTGACGTTTAAAAATTTATTAGGAGTACTTCCAGACAAAATGCCAAAAATAAAAATAAAGCAAGGTGAACTTAGTCCGACAAAATAAATGACAAGGCATACCAAACATAAAGGCACAAACCACTTAATAGCAGTCTTTACGTCTTTAACTAGGGCACTAGTTCCAGATGCATTCACTTCACCATCCTGACTGCTACTGATCTTCCATTTAAACTGCTGGGTATATATACTCTACTAATCACCCATTGGATAAAAATCTATCAATCATCTGCTTTGAACCAAATTTTAAATAAAACAATGATTTATACATTATAATCGTCAAGTAAAACATTATAACATATTCTAGTTGCATATATGAATAATGGAAGTATTAGTACTCTGTTTGAAGTATTTACAACATGTTTGCACAGTAAGCCCCTCCTTCCAAGTATAAGAATACCAGCAGTATGGCCGGCTGGCCCCTAGAAAGAAGAACACAGCACAGTCATTCTAGCTGCTGCAATTTCTGCCAGGTATTACAACTTTCTTGGCTTTCTTTCACATTACTAGTTATAAAGGACTATGGAGGCTGTTGTAGCCTAATTTTTAGAGGGTTAATAGCACTACAAGAAATGTTTACAGAGTGAAGAGGGGTTTAGAAAGTCAGTTCTTTGTTGCTGATATTGAAAATTGTCCACAAAGACAACATTTTATATTGGCTGTTTTAGCTCTCAGTTACTAACACTGAACAGGGATCAAAACTACAAAAATCTCACTGAGATCAACAGTCAAATACCTTTTATAGGAGGACACAATGTAAATGTCTCTGTAATGAGTTTCAGAGTTAAAGCGGCATCTCCTAATGTTTGTGGCGTTTCGCGAGGCTATGCAGTGCGTCGCGTTCGTGCAGCTCGTAATGGCGCAAATCACCGGCGCTACTCAGCGCAAACTCCTAGGAGTACAAAACCGTATGGCAAAAGCCTTTTGAGGAAGAAAACAATGAAACTTTGTGGAAAACTCTTGTTCTGAGCAGTAAAGGGGTTTTGGGCGACCTGACTCATTATGGCCGTCTTAAAGGGCCATACATATTTAAATCACAATCTTGCTTTGTATTTTGGCAAGCGTTGTTTAGTCAGCCAGAAAGACATAAAACAGACAACAAATAACACTTATTTGCATAGGTGGCCAGTCTATGCATGAACACAAACAAAACTATAAAGACAAAGGACAATACAAAAGGACGAGAAAGGGGGTTCTGGCTAACAGCTTCAACATCTGTAGGTTACAAAGCAATCCTACAACAGTAGATTACCCTTGACAGGGACAACTGCATATGATGTGATAATGTGTTGCTCTGGGTTTACCACACCCTTCCCAGCAGGATGGTGAGCGGGAAGGAAGGTAATGAGCAACGATCACAGAGCTCCAGAAGATGGGAGTAAGGTGTTTCTATGCATGATCCCTCCATTGATGTGAGTTTGTTACATTGGCGGAAGCCTGGCAGACCTGAGTCCACATGTCCTGATCTACGGGTAGACCTGTCTCATCTTCCCATTTCAGTGCCACGTCAGGAGTTAACCCCAGACATGGGTTAGAGGGACTGATAAAGCTGGCAGATGATATAAGGTAGGCACCGCTTATAAAGTTAATGCAGATATTTATGATAGGAGGGTACTTATCTGGGTTGGGCACACTCAGGAGGAAATGGGTGTAGTGCCTAAGCTGCTTGTATCAGTAGAATTCAGCTCTGCATAGATTAAACTGCATTTGAAGGGCATCAAAAGGCTGGACCGCATTACCAGAGAAAATTTGTAAATGTATTGTAGGAGTGTCTCTCCCAGGCTTGATAGCTGTGGTCAAAGCGGGCTGGCAGGAAGTTCTCCAGGTGAGCAGTCAGGCACAAAGGGGAATAACAGTGTCAGGTGAAGCATTCTTCTGCCACACTTTCTCCTCTAACTGCAGCCATGAATTTAGGTCCACGTTTGTCCCTGTGGTACCATACGATGGTACATAACCTGGACATAGTGTTGATTGGGAATAAGGCACATTCCATGTCCAATCAAGTTGCACGCTGGTTCCCAAGTGATGGAATAGTTGGAAGCACATGTGTGCAGCCCAGTAATACCCTCGTGATCAAGGGAGTGCCATAGCACCGCATCTTAATACGCAGCCCTGGCCCACCCAAATAAACATCAAGATCTCTTTGTCCCAGGCTTTCCAGATGGATGCTGTTAGAGCAAGCAGGACATTTTGAAAGAGATAGCATGCTCTGGGTAGAATCACTGTGCAGACCACCTCAATACCTCTTGTCAGGAAGAGTGGTAAGGTTCCCCAGCGACTGAGGTCCTGAGACAGTGCTTGGGGAAAATGGAGCATAATTGTCTCTAAATGCCAAAGCAGGGCTGTGAGCAATATATATCCCCAGGTATTTTGATTTCTGCAGATCCTATATGAAAGAGAGACCCCCTCCTCCCGGAGAGATTGGGAGAGGGTAAAATGAAAGCACAGAGTTTCAGTCTTTGTGCTGTTTAGCTGATAGCCTGGGATCTCACCGTATTTGTGGAGGAACTCAAATACCTTCTAGAGGGCCTTTGCTGGATCACAAAACAAAGCAGCACATCATCTGCACAGAGGATGATGCGGTGTTCCTCACCATTCACTGTGATTCCTTGAAAGATGCTAGCTTCTTTAATTGCCTGAGACAAAGGCTCATTATACACCAAGAATAGTGGAGGCGGCATCGAGTGCCTCGCCAAGTCCCTCTGTGCAAGAAAAGTTGAGGGAGTGGTGTCCACTAACCTCGATGGAGGCCTTGGTGTGATGGTATATCCTTTACAAGAGCTGTATAAAGGGGGCTGGAAAACCCAGCTGTCCAAGCACTGTGTACAAGAATGGCGAGGACATCTGATTGAAGGCCTTTTCTGCGTCAAGGCTCAGTAGTAGGAAGGAGGATCTGATTGCTGCATCTGACGGGTAATATAGAAACATAGAAACATAGACTTTGATGGCAGATAAGGACTGCTTGGACCATCTAGTCTGCCCATTCCTACCTACAGGTTAGGCCGCAGATCCTAGTTAACCAACAGCCTATTTCTTCCTACCCCTCACAAGAATTGCCTTATGTCTGTCCCATGCATTCTTGAATTCTCACAGTTTAGACCCCGACCTCCTCAGGAAGGCTGTTCCATGCATCTACTACCCTCTCTGTGAAATAATACTTCCTCACATTGCTCCAGAACCGCCCCCTCTATCTTTAAACTGTGTTCCTTGTTCTTGCGTCTCTTTTTCTGAAAGATGTTACCCTCTTGGACTTTGTTGATTCCACTGAAGGTGCCTAAAGTTTCTATCATGTCCCCCTCTCCTTCTTTCCTCAAGGGTATACATATTAAGCTCCTTTAGTCTCCCTCATACAGCTTCTCTTGCAGACCCTGCACCATTTTAGTTGCCCTCCTCTGGACTGCCTCTATCCTGTCTATGTCCTTGCGGAGATGGGGTCTCCAGAACTGGACACAGTACTCAGATGGGGTCTCACCAACTGTCTGTACAGAGGGCTAACAATTTCCTGTTTGCTGCTGCTGATGCCTCTCCCTATGCATTCCAGTATACCCCAGCCCTCCCTATTGCCTTCTCACATTGCTTGCTAACCTTAAGGTCATCTGATATGATTACCCCAGGTCCCTTTCCTTTTTGTTGTTACTACCTCCCCCATTGTGTATTCTTCCCTGGGTTCTTGTTTCCCAGGTGCATTATTTTGCACTTCTTTGCATTGAATCCTAGCTGCCATACTTCTGACCATTCCTCCAACCTTGCCAAGTCCCTTCTCATCCTTTCCACACCTCCTTGTGTATCAACCCTGTTGCAGATCTTTGTGTCATCTGCAAAGATGCATACTTTTCCTTCCAGTCCCTCTGCAATGTCCTTAAGAAGACATTAAAAGGACTGGACCAAATACTGAACCCTGCGGTACCCCACTAGTAACCCCTCTTTCTTCAGAGTGGACTCCATTTACAATTACTTCTGTGTCCTGTTGTCCAGCCAATGTTTTACTTAGGCTACCACCCTGGGACCCACTCCCAGGCTGGTTAATTTGACTACTAATCTTTTGTGTGGGACTGTGTCAAATACCTTTGCTAAAGTCTAGGTAGGCCATGTCCACAGCCCATCCCTGGTCTACAACTTTGGTCACCCAGTCAAAGAAATCTATTGGATTCATCTAACATGAATATGTAGTAGTTAGTTTATTTGTTTGACCATAAAAGGTCATTACAAACATGATATATTAAGAAAGTACATTACTAAATACAAATACATTACTAAACTCAAAAAATACAAAGCGTATCCATGACATAGCAGCGGTTTCCTGACACCTAATATTTACCATATAACAGGCAGTTGACTAATTCTGTTAATAATCTACTGTCATGTAATGCCAATATAGCAAAAGAAGTACTAAAACATCTGAAAGTAACGATCAGTTTTAAAATAAGCATCTCAAGTTATTTTTCTCCTGTAATTGTGTTTATAAAATATTATAGAATAGGAGCATAATTTATGCACTAATCTATTGGCAAGATCTTCCTTCGTCAGTTAAATCCTGTTAGCTCACTTTTATACTTGGAGTGACCATATACACCTCTCTATATTCAAACTAATCATTTAGACTAGTGATCAGTCCAAACTAACATTCTGTAAATAAAGCCAGAATACAGTATTTAGGCCAGATGGCACCATATCAGTCCAGTCTGCCCCAACAGAGTTTACCCTGTCCACACACATCTCATCCCTCTGTACCTTCCTGGTAACCAAATGGACACACTGCATTTGCAGGGCAACCCTCAGAGGTACCATACAGCGCACACTGCTCTGTCCCTGCAGACCACCTCCTGTCCGGCCACTCCTGTTGGCCATACCAGAGCACTTAATGAAAATACATGTTTCAAAGGCATCTGACCACACCATGTCCCCACCGATCCTACCTGGAAGCCAGTTGGATCTGCTGGCATTGAGGGCATATCCATTAGGGGTGCCATGCAGCACATGCTGCTCCGCATCCCATAGGCCTCCCCATCCAGCTACTCCTGTCAGCTACTGTTGAGACATACAGTGGAGCGTGGTGTCACAGTTCGGTCCCATCCATCCACACCATGTCACATCTGCGCCTCCCTGATAGCCAGCTGGATATGCCTGTCTTGAGGCACATCCATTGGGGCACCATGTGGCGCATGCCGCTCCATGCTCTATTGATTACCTCAGATCCAGCCGCCCTATTGGCTACTCCTAAGGTATATTATGGGACTCCATGTCACTGGTGTGACCACCCATAATGGGTCATTTTGTACTACCTGATATCAGGTGGTCACAGGCCAGTCACAGGGCGTCATTAGCCAACATTGGTGCCTAGACTGAAAAATACTCAATCAATCCTAAAGGCACATAACAGATTTCCGTATATATTCACAACATTCTGAATAATATTGGTGTCATGTATTCTGTCTGTAAAAACACCATAACCAGACACAGGAAGTAGCACTTTCTTAACTGGTAGCATTTAACAGGAGGCAGTATAAGCGCAGTGGTTTAAGGCTCTGAGGTACAAACCTGGAGACCTGGGTTTGAATCCCACAGCCCCACTTGCAAGTCACTTAACTTCCTTGTGCTCCCAGGTCGCACCTGTAAACAAGCTTTCAGCTTAGTGTGTCTCCTGGTAAAAAAAAAAAAAAAACAGCTGCTAATTATACTTAAAGAATATTGCCTGAACTCTCATGACCTGCCTTAAGCGCCTGAAATAACATCTCCTAATTAAAGCAGCTCACAATACTCACCGATATCGCTGCATTATAAAGCATATTATAAACATAAACAGATTTTAATTACTAAAATAGCAGAAATACATACAGCATTGTGACTCCTTTATACTCAGGAGTCTATTCACCTTTATTGTTTTAGGCCTAATATTCAAGGCTCCATTAAATTAGCAGTGCTACAAAGGAGCCGCAGTAATTAAAACACTGAGAGCAAGAGCAAAGTCCAGATTCAATATTAAAATTTTAAAGGCACAAGTACCCAGTAAGGAAACAGTGCCAGCACTGTCCAAATATCCAACACAGTTCTCGTATTTGGTCAGTAAGCAGATGAAGGGCTGAAACATAGTACCTCTTAAAAGGTTTTACCCCACATCCAGGCTCCACAGTCGCTAAATAACAGTCTCTCAAATACAGCCGGTGAGGTCAAAGCCAAGAGCAATCAAGCAATCAAATATAGTTAAGGGGAACACTGATTAATTCAAAGAGTTCAAGTGGCACACAGTAAATTTTGTTCAGTTCTACAAGCACTTTGAATTGCATAATAAATCAAGTTACCATGCCCTTATCTGTGTGCTTTAAGTCTTTTCACCAAGTCTGGTTCAGAAATCATAGTGTAAGGGGTTTGTTCAAGATACCCTTTCCAAGCCTCTATTCAGGCCAACACCCAACATTTAAAAAATGAGGTATTTGTATTCTTCATTCAGTATTATAACTCTGAGCCAAATGAGACCTTCTGTATACAGGGCTACAGTTGAAACCAAATCTTAACAGTACCTCCAAGAGAGAGAGAATCTTCAGCAAGAGGCATAGATTCCTGGTCTCCACCATACCTCATCCCCAAGAATTAGCAGCCATGTGTCATTCACCATCGATATAGGCCTCTGCCAACTGCAGAGTCACTCTGGTTCTTCGAACTCGGGGTCCGTCTCACTTTTCATATAATTCGGTCTCTGGGAGGTGATCCATCTAAAAATAACAAAGAGAAGTGCTACTCTGAGCATAATATTTTCTTATTTCAAAATATCAACACCTTCCCTTAGGCAACAGTGGCATACCTTTAAATGAAGAAAAACATCTTAAGCTGACAGCACAAACAATCCAGCAGACTCTCTCTCTCAATGGGTCCGAGTCCGGTGGCAATACACCAATTGTCTCCTCCTCAACTCTGCTCCTGATGTTCCCCAACTCCAGTAGGTGCAACTCCTTCTCCTTTCTTGCTTCTGAACCCTCAGTACCAGCACTGGCTCAGACTCCTTTTCTTTTTAATTATAATAAATATCTGGCTTGCTGGCTGCTTCTTCCTAAGGTTCCTCTATACTCCTGAACCCAAAGTAAACTCAATGGATAATATGGTGGGAGCAGTGTATGTTACATGTGGTCATCAGAGTCTGGCTGTTCTCGGTGTATTAGGAGGGTAGGAGCCTGTCCATTCTTTTTTCCATGATGAACAGAATAACATGTAGTCAGTGTCGAACAGCAATGGATGGTATGAGGGGCAGAGGAGAGGGTTCTTATCAGGTTTGGGAGCACTTTAAATACAGAATATTACATGGAATGGTGTGTATGGAGAATTTCACACACTCTGAGGTGCTTAGATACTCATAAACCCCAAGAGTAAGGCTTGAAGGGTCTATTTAAGCATCCAGCACAAAAAGTGTATGTAAAATTTGAGTTTACACATCACTCCAGGTTTTATTTTATGTACTTGCTGGAGAGTGTTTTCTTGCCTGCAGCATTTTAACAGTTTGGCCAGTACATGAAGCTGGTCATTAGTATTAAAGCAGTTTGATGTTTATCCCCACCCACAAGTTTGAGAGGCTGTGTTTTGTTAAGAGTTATCCCCTCAAAAACATGTATAAATACAGTAGGTTGCAGTCCCTAAGGGCGATACCTGAGCAGCAACAGCAGGGATCAGAGGGCAGAGTCTGCTACAGCGGCGATCACTGCCTGTTCTTGGTCTATGGTAATCTGATCATGACTGTGGGAAGGACACCAACCAGAAAAGAGTAAATATCATATGTGAAGAGAAAATTAAAAATATTATTAAAATCCCCATCGCTGTTGTGCGTCAGGTAGGCGGTGGTTACAGGGTGTCTGCAGTGGCAGCTACTTCCGGGAACGTTCAGTGAGTGGAAGAAGTTGAAGCCGATCACAAGGAAGGAAACCGGTGCATGTTTGCTATTATAATCAGCTGGTTATAATGACAACCTATAACCAGGTTTCCCTATGGGAGAAAATGCTCCCCAGTTAATATATTACTGTTATTGCATAGAACATACAGTATTTAATGCACACAGTTATAGCCATTGTTTAACAAGGAATTGCTGGGTACCCTGGACAGTAGGGCTAGACAGCAATCCAATAAATTAGTGCATGTTTGAATAGCATTCTTCTTGATCCTACCTATAAAGTGGGGAGGGAGCCTTGATGGACCTAGAGTCCATTCCAGGTTTAAAAAGCTAGTGTACTGCCTAACCTAATACCAGTTATAAAGAGTAGTCAACTATCACTTTTTAAATCTGAGGATTTTTTCTTTTCCTTTGTTAATTAGAAGATTGTTTACCTGATGCAAGTTGGTGTGATATGTGAGACAGCGCTCTGCCGGGCAGCTGACATATCTAGCTGTGTTCCTCTCATTACATCAGCAGCACTATGACCTCACAAACTGTGACATCACAGCTGCTCAGGAACAGCCACTCAGTAGCTGCCAGGTCAGTCACCAGTGATGTCACAGTCCATGAGGTCACAGTGCGGTGATGTAGTGGGAGGAACAGAGCCAGATATCTCAGCTACTGGGCAGAGAGCTATTCCTCATATCCAGAATAATCGGTCACTTAGAAAACTTTCTAATGAGCAAAAGGAAAAAGAAAAATACTTCAGGAATAACAAGTCATCAACCTCACAGCTGATACTTAAACACTAGGTTGAGCGTCTCTTCCACTCCTTCAAAGAATGATCAGCTCAAGTAAGACATAATCTATCTCTGATGTGTCTAATTTCTTATTTTCATGGGAAACAAACCCTCTTTCTGAAAATTTGGCAAAACTACTCAACCTAATTTAAAACTATTTTGCTTACTATTTTGTTGTCTAACCTGCTTTGGTCACATGCCCCAGAAATTTCTGTTTCGTTTTATGTGAAAGAAGTATACCAGAAGGTCTCACTATAAATACTTTTACCTCTTATATATTCTGTATAAATGAGGGTAGCCATCATTTTCTTTACTTACAGAAAAAACGTTAGGTGTGTGATAAGTTGTTTCTTCATATAGAATCTATCATTGCCTTATATTGCAATACTCTGGGGGTTATGGTAGGGGATGTTTAGCTACAGTTCTGTCTTTTGTTCTTCTCATTTTCTCTTTTGATTGTCTGTATTACTGATGTCAATAATGGTTTCTGTTGTTTTATTATTCTTGTAAAATACTAATAAAGAAAGGGAAACAAAGGAATAAAAGTCACAACTGACTGCTTTAAATGTGTAACATTTTCCTGTCTGCTATTTTGGGTCTACTAGCTCTTTAAATTACTGTTACTATGTATATATTACTATGTTACTATGTATATAGTACTATGTTTCTATGTTTATATTACTATGTTACTATGTATATAGTACTATGTTACTATGTATATAGTACTATGTTGCTATGTTTATATTACTATGTTACTATGTATATAGTACTATGTCACTATGTATATATTACTATGTCACTATGTATATAGTACTATGTCACTATGTATATATTACTGTGTCACTATGTATATATTATTATGTTACTATGTATATATTATTATATCACTATGTATATAGTACTATGTCACTATGTATATATTACTATGTCACTATGTATATAGTACTATGTTACTATATATAGTACTATGTTACTATGTATATTACTAAGTTAAAACAGCAGACCAATTATCCACAGAGCTAGGGATCAGTTCTTTGAATTATAAATATGCCAAATAATAGGCCAATAATGCCAAAGTGATTAGGGCTTTCATTCTGTTGCTTAATGACTGGAAGGCAAATTACTGCCACATATTTAAAAACTCCATTTATTTCTATCCATAGTTATTGATTTTACACGAATTTATTGAAGTTCCTTTCTCACTCCTTTTCCACCTGCAGAATAAGGTACCCATGATTTAAACAAATTAATATTTTACCTAGTCATAGCCTAAGGGCTAGAACATAGAGCTGCCTACCTGGATACCCAGGTTTGAATCCCACCACTGCTACTTACTCACTGTGCCATCTTGAGCAAATCACTTAAACTCCCTGTGCTTCACATTTCCTTTTGTTTCTCTTGACCTCCCTCTATATTACTGAAGCACTCTGAGCTCAGTAAATGGCTAATGAAACTGTTCATAGCTTGTAAAGTACCTTGGGATCCAGTGAATGTAACAGGTGACATATAAGGTCACATTCCTTCCCTTTTCCTTCCATCGGGATATGAGCAAAGGAGTTTACAAAGAAACTGAACCCTGTTGAATTATAAAATGTTCTTAACCTTTCAAAAAATATATTGCCATTTAAATTAGGAAGGTGCTATCATTTGCATATTAATCATATGCAGATATATGCTGATTATCAGTTCCAAAGCAGTTTGAAAACTAGAACCATGTTTGGCTTAAATTTGGACCAATTGAAACCTTAATTGGAAAAGGTTCTCCCACTATCACCTACCTCTGATTGTTAAAGCAACATAACACTTATATTCAGATTTAGTGACTTGATGATTTGTGCGCTGCAGCATGCAATTAGGGTTATGCTGCTCCTTCTGCATAGAAACAGATGATACAGTAATTCAGATATACACCGTGGAGGGCTTCAAGAAAGGGTGGGACAGATACAGAAAGTGGATGTATCAGATGATGGCCTGGCCCGGGGTTGGGGATGGATGATAGGGGTTTCTGGAACACAAGGTGGGGAGGGCCTCGGTACCCAACTAAGGATCTGAGGTTCGAGCAGACTCGATAGACCGAGGGTGTAATCTGCTGGCAATTAGTATAATGGCAGAAAAGTTCTACAGTACTTCTAGTCTGCCAGTGGTAGCCTATCATTCCCCAGGACCTCTTGTCTCTCGGGGTCTATGCTTCCTGTTCCCTTTCTGTTGTCCGTGTTTCCACTGCCCTTGTCCTAATGGGTAACCACTATACTCCTAGCTCTATCCCAGCTGTGTTTGAAGCGATTTATGATTTTAGCAGTCACCACCTCTGCTGACAGACCATCCCTGGACTCACTCTTCCTGTAAAATAATACTTCCTCGCATCCTTTTTAAACATTCCCTCCTCGTGACCCCACGTCCTAGTTTCTCTGTTCCTGGTAAATAGCTTATCGCCAGGATAATAAATCTGTAATAAGGGGGGCCCCTTGAGGAGGGATCAGTGTGATCTGAAGTGCCGGAGAGTGAGTGTGTTTTTTCTGTACCCTGTTGGCACCAGCTTTCATTAAAAGCATTTAAGCATCCACATTTTTGATGTGTGATGTTTTACACACCTGTCTTCTGAATTGTGGAATACTGTTTTTAAGGTGCAGCATGACTTCATTCCTGGCCAGCGCCTTGAGTGTGTGTTTGTGAAGTAGAACACATCTTCTCCCCCACCCCTTCAGCAGAGGTTGGGGTGCTAACTGTGCATGAATGTGTTATATGGAAAATGTTACTTCCTTGCATGACTCTGACATTTGAACCTATATTATAGTGTGAGCTGGGTGGACAACTGCAGGTATCCTGTTCGCTATCCAAATCTGCTTAGGCCACATCTGGTGCTAATGCTAAGAGAGGCAGTTCTCTCACGCATTTAGTGAGACAGACGTGAGGAACAGCTTCTGTGGTAAAGTTGTAAAGATGGAGCTGCACATTCAGAAAGGTCACAATTTTCTTCCTGAATGCCTTAACGCTGAGGGCTCAAAGCAATTTATAAAGACAGAAATGCCTGTGGTTGGGCCAGCCACTAGTTAGAAATCAAAAAGTTAATGGTGGTCTGAATGGATGTGAGCCTATGCTGTATATGTGTGTACCCATTTGTTGTCAATAAACTTGAGTAAAACAAAAAAAGTTGATGGTGCACTGGCCTCAGAACCAGAAGATCACAGATTTAAGCTGAACCAGAGCCAAGTGCTTACTTGCTGGCTTTCAACAAGTCATTTAACCTCCCAGCTCTCCAGCTGTGGGTATGGATAGAAGCTGGACCCCACTGAAATGAGATGGTGCAGCTCAGCTGGGCTATTCTGGGTAAATAAATTATAAGATTAACATACAAAAAGTTCTTGTCTTTGAAGTTCTTGTCAAGCCTAGTAACTTATCTTTGAAGTTCTTGTCAAAGTTAGTAATTTGCATGAATTTGCATATTAATGTCATGCTAATTATATGCTAGTGACTCATTTCCCTTTGAGCAACTAGAACTGATTTGTAAAGGAACTTCATTTTGGTTCTAAAGTTTAGAAATGGCCAGGTTTGAGAGATTCTTTTTCTTTTCTTTTCTTCCCCTAGAACAGCTTCTGCCCTGGACTGGCTCAGCCAGCACGTTGAGTTCTGGAGTAGTAGACTTGAGAGCAACCAGCCCAGGGGAAGAGTGAGGTCAACATCCACTGACCCAGTGACTGCCTGATAGGGGCTGGAGAACATGCCCTGATTTCTTGTGAGGGGCGGTGGCACGACACACTGCACCATGTCAGCCCAGGTTGTGAGCAGGACTGGGAGAAAAACAGTGGGGAACAAAAGCTGGGCTCTGTCAGAATTGCAGTTGCTGGGATTCTTGTACCCCTGCTCTGTGCAGATCCCCACTGGCTCAACAGTAGGGGTGGGAGATGATGACAGGGCTGGGAGATCACTGCATGGGCCTGAAAAAGGTGAGAGAGAACATGTTGGGGACAAAAGTGGAATAAAAAAAATGCTCTGCCTATCCCTGGGCACTGGCTCAGTGGCAGTGATTTTTGTTGCAGCACGGAAAGCGATCTTGAAAAATTGATCTCGAAAGTCATCTCATTGGTCCTGTGGTGAGTGGCTGTGCTGCGCTGGTGGGGAAGCTTAGTGTGGGTTGCCTGACATCACTTCTAGTTGTTGGCCAGCAGGCAGGACGTAGTCTTCATTTCAGGAAACCACTCACCTATTTGTCTCATGGATGAGGTGCGGCAGGGCTGATATGGTAATTAGAAGGAGAGTCCAGGGTATACAGGAGACAAATACAGGCGGGGAGGTGGAATCTCCATTGAGGCTGAAGAACCAGTGACCCCTAGTTCTGATGCCTGAGGAGCAGGAGGGCACAAAATGAAATCCATAGTAGGGGTAATTGGATTCAGATTTTCAACTTTGGATTTAGATCCTACAGTTAGGATTTAAGATTTTTGGATTTAGTTGCAAAAATTCTAAATCCTAATCAATAAGATTCTGATCAGATTCTGAAATCCATATCTGAAATCTGTAATTTGTAGCTGAAATTGGAATCTAAGCACTCAGATCAGAATCTGATTTCAGATTAGGATACTCCGTAAATGAGCCAATGGATTGGACTTTGTATATCAGAGCACCCTTAAAGGGCAGGGCCAAACACACTGTAGAGTTGAGGCACTTGGCTCATGGGGAGAAGAATTGTGAGTTGCCTGGCATTCTCATGCCCCTGCTGGCTGACCAAGGAATGGACTTGGCAGTAGCTGTGCAGGCAGTCCTCCAGGGTCCAAGGCAGAGTGCAGCTGCAGGGATCTCATTCATTGGAATAAGGGATAAAGGGTGAAAAAAATAATTCTAAGCAAAAATGTTTATTAGAATATGTGTCACTTTTTTAACCCTTTTCTTATTCTCTTGTTCTCTGCAGTTTGGAAGAACAGAGGTCATTGACAACACTTTAAATCCAGATTTTGTAGTAAGTTTATCCTAGATTACTTCTTTGAAGAGAAACAAAGCCTGCGATTTGATCTGTGGAGTGAGCAGCTCCTTCATGCTTTTTGGGGGTTTGGGACAGAGAATGTTGAGCAATGGTTATCAGTAGGAGTGAGCCAACCAGGTACAAAAAATAATTTGACCCCCTCCCCATACCCTTAAAGCCTGCCTTGCTCAATAAATTAAATATGGGCTGAGGTCACCATCAAGGAAGTTGACATCGGCAGAAGTCAGTTATAGTTTATGAAAATAAATACAAAATAACACATACCACAATAATGTGTCACTAAGACAGTAGACAGGGGCCAATGCTAGCCATCCTCTATCTTGATTTCAGCAATACTTTGACTCTGTGCCCCATAAAAGGTTGATCAGGAAGTTGGTGGATCTTGGGGTTGGGAAAAGATGGCCAGATGGGTATAAAATTGGCTGAGGGACAGAACTCGGAGGGTGGTTGTGAGGAGAGTTATCTGGCACCAGAGAGGTAACCAGTGGATTCCCACGGGGCTCGGTGCTGGGGCGGTGTTGTTCAATGTCTTCATCAGTGACATTGGAGATGGCATTGAGGGTAAAATGTGCCTAATTGTAGATGATCTCAAGCTCTGTGGGAGAATGAACACAGCTGTAGGGATACAGGACCTACAGGAAGATCTTGAAAAGCTGGAAAAGTGGTCCAGGATCTGGCAGCTTGGCTTCAATGCCAAGAAATGCAAAGTTAGGCATGTTGAGTCAAGAATCCCAGGACCGAGTACTACCTGGGTGGAGTCCAAGTATCTGCATCAGAAGAGGAGAAGGACCTGGGAGTGATAATCACTAGTGACCTGAAGCACTCCACACAGTGCAAGAAAGCAGCAAAGGCAAACCAAATGCTGGGATGCATATCTAGGGGGATGAGTAGTAGGAGAGAGGAGGTTATACTGCCCTTGTACAGGTCACTGCTAAGGTCAAGATCTAGAATGTGGAGTTCAGTACTGCTGCCCACACCTCAAAAAGACATTAACCTGCTGGAGAAAGTCCAGAGGAGGGCTACAAAGATGATAGCTGGTCAGCAGGGTAAGGCATACGAGAAGAGATTGAGGCACTGAACATGTACTCCTGGAAGACAGAGAGAGAGAGAGAGAGAGGGGGACATGATTGGGGCCTTCAAGTACTTGAAAGGGATAAATAAGGTTGATAAGGAGAGTCTCTTTAAGCTGGTGGCAACCATAACACGAGGGGACACAGTCTTAAGCTGGAGGGTGGGGTTTAGGAGGAGGTCAGGAAGCATCTTCACAGAGGGTGGTGGACACTTGGAATGCGCTGCTGAAGAGGTCATCTTGTTGAAGACAGTGGGCAGCTTTAAGAGAGGTTAGGATAGGCATAGGGGAAGGTAAGTATCATGGGTAGGGAGGATGGGAGGAGTGGGGAGGAGGGCAGGGACATTAGGCTCAAGCTGGGGACCCCGCAAATATGAGCAGACTTGATAGATCAAATGGCCCTCTTCTGCTGGCTTCTTCATATGTTCATAATGCAAAGCATCATGGGAAGCATATGCAAATCACCATGGAATAATATATACTGGTTCTGCTTTTAAGCAGGAGTGTAGGTGCCTGGGTGCTGAGGTTCTTTGCCCTTTAGATTACCAGTTTTGACATCACAGTAATTTCCACAGCCGTGGATCCCTCCTGGGACTACTAAGCATAGGAGAGATAGCAATGGATGGTTGCACATGTGGGCATTCCCCTGAAGATTATGAAAACACTTAACTGTTTAATAACTAATGGGAGGTAGCGGCTGCCTTTATGAAAGAGCAGTGCCTTTCTGAAGGGAGTAATATATTGTAGCGGCAACTTAGGTAATTGAAAATCTTATTTTCCTCTTTGGACCCTGGAACACAAATGGGCGGGGCACCCTTAAGAAAATTATAAGGGTAAGGGAGGGTGAATGGGGTGAGAGGGCTGATCACATGGGTACTGCGGTGGTCACAATCAGGGCAAACAGTGCTCACGGAGTTAGTAAGCCTCCACACAGTGAACTTGTATTTCGTCAAGTTTGCCAGCAATAATATAAAGTGCATATGCCTTCAAATAAATTTGTTTTTCACATTTATTTATATTTTGTACATCAGGATATCATTATTAAGGTTGTACACCTGATTTGCATGACAGTTTTTTTTTTTGGGGATAAAATGGCAGTAATTATTACATTATAGGAAATGTTAATTGAAGGAGTCTGTGGCACTGACATTGCAGTGAATGAATTCCCGTCCGCAGGATATTATGAGATGTGGCAGGAATCTGCTTGCAGTGTATTTGAGTATGGTGGATGGATGGCACCACATCCTCGCATGATTCAAGGGAGTTCTGGCCAAATGGCAACGCAAATGCTCACATTTCCCTCAGGCAAAACATCTTTATGGTTCACTTTGCCCCGGTCACCACATGACGCCTCCTTGCATTGTCAAGAACACATGCACCTGTGTTATCCACATCGCTACTCCAAAACACAGGGCCCTAAATAAATGGCACTGATTACAACCTTTCCATATCCTTATAAGAGAAAGATAACACATTCAATACTTGTAGTACTGTGTTAGCAAACCTAGGTAACCAGTTGGATACTGCAGCCCATAGAAATGTAGAAACAAAAAATTTGTCTGCAGAAACAACGAGCTTGTCCCACCCAGTTGGCCCAGGTTATAAGGTAGCCAATAACCCGCACTGTAAGGTAGACCCAGCAGAATTTAAGGAGCGACTTAGTCTGCATTTCAGCATGTACTTTCAGGAATGTTAACATTTCAGCTACTACAGGTTCTCTAGAACATACCAGTTTTCTAATTTCTAGTTTCCCTTAACATGATTTATAACATGTTTTTGGCAGCCTGTCTAGAAGCTCGTACAAAAGCATTTGCCTGTCCTCAACTGACCTTGCAGTGCCTTCGCTTGTGACATCATAATGCTCACTATGACTACAGACTATGATGTCAAAGAGGTCAAATGGGGGCCAGTCACAGGTTTCTTTCTTTTCATCCTGATTTATGCCCCAAGTTAGCATCCTGATCCTTCTGGTCAGGGCTCAGCCCTCTCAGCCCTGACTGATACTACCCCATTCTTGTAACCACTGGGGATCCATTCGAGGTGGACCCCATGAGAGTGTCAGCTACCATTATATAGACAACTCGTGGTACATGCTGTTTTTCTACCATTCTTCTATGTAGCTTTTTCCTCTAGGTGACATACGGGTAGGCTTATCAGCCCTGTCCCTGCCCCCAAACAGCTGTCACCTCCACCCCACAGGCCACCCTTACCAAAGTTCTCCCACAGATTACCCCTGTGTGGCAGGGCCAGAAGGGGAGGGCTGTCATTACCCACCACCGGGTACACAAATCAGAGTTGAGTGTGGTACTCCTGAATGGTAGTGTGGAATAGTGTGAGCATTCACGACTTCATGAGCCCTCAAATCTTTTCCATTTTCTAGGTCCCAGTCAACTGGTGGACCCTCTGATTCATACCACATGAACTGCACCACCACCAGGCCTTTACCTGGTGGCTGTCAATGGTGAGGCTAATATCCTCTGCCCCCACAGGAGAGGAGAACAGTCTGTCAGACCCTTGATCCTCTCCCCACTGCCTGATCTCATCAACCCAGTTCTGCTCACAAACCCAGGCCAACAGTGTTACTCATAGTAGTGCAAGTACTGCACCACTGGGCGTATCCATACATGTGTTTTTAAAACCACATCCACACAGTTACAACCCTCCCACACATCAACACAGTTACAACCCGCCCACACATCCACACACCCAGTTAGACCCCTCACGGTTTCCTTAGGCAGTTTACTGCTCTGTCCAGAATGGATTTACGAAAGTTGGGCTTTAGTACAGCATGTCAAGAAGGTGATCCAAACACCACAAACAGGCAGTTGTTTAAAGGTTTAGTTTATCCATCTTCTGCACTGAGGTTCAGCCTTAATCTCAGGCCACCATATTTAAAACACCACAACAATTTTGTTGTGCACTGCAACTTTTTCAAGGGCAGTGGTCCTAGAAAATAAAATCACATAGCTACAGTAGTTTCTTACTGTTTCAAATACCAGAAAACATGTTTCTTGTTTCCAAAATATCATTATTTAATGCAACGCATTATTTAACTGCTCTTTTAGGGTGTTTTAAATATTGTGTCCTGAGATCAAGTTTGATCCTCAATAAAAAAAAAGGTTGGATAATCTTAAAACAATTGCCTATGTGTAGGGTTTGGATGTCTTTCTTGACATAATTGCTGTTTTGTTTTTGCCATTTTGCCTCACCCTCCACCTGTGCTTTGCCAGGCAGTACCCTGACAGGCTTTGCATGCACGCAGCCTCCTCCTACAGAAGATGCAAGGTTCCTGACCCACCGAGGGATTGCTGCATTGGCAGAACCTGTCGCATGCCCTCCCACAGCTGCCCAACCAGCTCCAAAACCCAGGATGCTGCCAGGGGAGTGCAGTGCAATACTGGGCCATCAGGGGCCCCAGTCACAGAGCTTCCTGAAAAGCAAAATTGCTACCCCTTAACAATATTTTACATCGGTCCCCGAGTGTGACGATAAGCAGCAAAGTATGACGTCACCTGAAGACACACTAGAGGGAGAGAGATCCAAGGAGGAAACAGTGCTCTTTTTGGGCAGAAGCAGTGTTGGAATTACAGGCGGGTTTGCCAGGGCTTGGCTCCCCATAGCTCTGAAGTGAGCCCCAGTAGCTCACGATCACTGCCGTTGACTTATAATGGAAGTGGGGTTTCTGTTTAAAAATGCGGCCTTTATGGGCCCCCTGAGCTCCCACAGCTCATAAAGTGTAATTTCAACACCAGACAGGTGTCTGTTTTCAGTACTAAAGAAGAAAAGAGAAATACCAAAATTGTATGAAATGTAAACTGAAGTTTGTCTAAATACACAAGCCTTCAATCATCAATCAGTGATTAACAAACTGTGGGGTAGCAAGAGTTTGTCTTGTGCAAACTGGAAGCTCAGACTGTGGTGTACCTGGTTATGGTGAAAGCAGGCAGTGTAGTAAAGGTGATGATGAGGAGGAGGACTGCTGCACACACAGGCAGGGTTTCACTAAATGCTATCGATTGTCTGATTTCTAGCTGTTTCCTGCCAGCTTCTTTGTCATTTGGCTTATTCCTCTTCTCCTTCCTTTTTCCTCCAGGTACGATGTGGATTCCAAAAGCCCAGATTTATCAAAGCATGTAAGTTAAAGTACCTTAAACATAGATCTAAAGTGTAGCTGGGATGGGCACATTCTCTTTGGTTCTTATGAGAACACCAAAAGGATCTAAAAGCTCTTATTTCTAAACCTGTTTTAACTGCATGAATCTGCATATATTTGCAGATCAACTGTATAAGAATCACGTGCCAATAGTTAGTTTAGCAATAATACACAGACGAGTATAGCCTAGAGGTTAACGTTCTTTATTCGGTTTGCACACATGTTCCTGTCATTTATACAGCTGGCAGCTAAGGGATTCTGGCAATGCCAGGGCCAGTTGTGGTCTGCAGATGTAATGATGGACCGGGATGAGTGCAGCAGTGGTGACTCAGGGTGGCCAGGGGTCGGGGTGCTGAGCGGGTGGATCTGAGGAGGGGTTGGAGGTTTGATTGTTTCAATAGGGATCGGGCAGGAGGGGTACCACTGGACTACAAGAAATGTTTTAGATCCAGTCAGGTATCAGGTGTGTGTGGGGCACTAGACTATCAGGCGTTTCATTAGAGTATCTCAGGGATCTGGAGGACCAGTAAACTATCAAGCACCTCATTACAATATCTTGGGGAGGGGACTGGAAGACTACCAGGTGTTTTATTACAGTATCTCAGAGATCAAGGCGGCCACTAGACTACCAGATATTTCATTATGGTATCTCAGAGATGGGAGGACCACTAGACTACCAGGGACTGCTTAGCTGGGGATCGTGCAGGTGGGCAAAATGGCCGAGGTGCTGCACAGTGCATTTGTGTATGCAGAGCTGGTAATGGCCACTGAATGACATGCAGACAGCCCCCATGCAGACAGCCCCTTAGCACCTGATATTCCATATGTGCTAAATATGGCTCCTGGGAGCAAAGCTGTTATCCCATTTGGGATGAGCTCTCTCTCTCCTTTGCTCCTGTGAGGCTATTGCCAGCAGTGGACTGTGCAAGCCCTGTGCATATTCATTTTTCCATGGTGCTAACACGGCCCCTATTGATATAGGTAGCATACACTGGACAGGGCTGTCTGTCTGTATGAATATGGCACCCTGATAGTTGCATGCTAGGTAACGGCACTGCTATTATTTGCACAGTGCTAACACCAACTTTGCATGTAAATACCACCGCTGAGACCACTCTTATGGACATACAAACATATGAAAATTGCCAGCAGATACAGGCCATAGAGTCTATCAAGCCTGCTTGGGTGCATCTCTCAGTGTTTTACTCTGCAGCTGCCCTCCCCATTCAGAAGTGACCTTCCTCCTGACCCTGTCCCACCCCATCTTAAAACTACCCCACCGACTTTGACATTACCATGTCCTCCGGCACAGTGATCTCATGTGCTTTCTTGATGCGTGAGAATTACTTAACTGAAAATGAGTGGTTCTGATACTCCTAAGAATGTGAGACCACTTTTACAAATGTAAACATGGTCTCAGCGGTAGTATTGATATATTACTGATCGAGGCTCGATCAATAATATATTATTTTTTTAAAACCTTACCCAGACATGCCTGCTTTCCAGGGCAACTGCACAAGACACTCTTCACAGAATAAGAGTGTCTCACATGCAGAGGAAAGGAACACTCAATTGGTTGGGAGCACCCTCAATTTATGGTATATATGTGGCTAGGTAAGTTCCTTGGAAAATCTGTCCCATCCCTCATAATCAGGTAATTTACAACCTGGGCACTCCCAAGTGAATATGGGATGCCCTGGGAGCAGTTAACTTACTCTGCCCGAAAAATCACTTTTTGGGGAGTGTGCAAAATATTTGTTTAAGTTGCCCATCTACCAACTTCTGCTTTGGAAGCCCCAACCCAGAGTACCTCTAGCATGTCACCAGAGGTAAACACTGGGCTGAGCTCACTCAGTCCTGGGGTGGGGGTGACATTTGGAGGACTCTGTCCCAAGTACCTCGTGCTGCTGTTACCAGGAACCAAACACTCAAGCTGGCACCAGCAGAGGGAGGAGGTAGATGGGGTCAGAGTTGATAGAGCACCATGTTCTACTGTGCTGGATGTCTACACTCCATTACCTCTATCGGCCGTGTCATAAATTGTGGGTGAGAGCTGTACCAATGTTTGGGTGAGGGAACACAGCTGTGCATGCACCAGTTAAAAAATTGTTTCTTTTTCATTTTAGCCATCTTTGGGATTCCAGTAAGGTAAGTGGTCTTTTATATTTTGTAGTGACCACTTACCTTACAAGTCCCCAAGGATGAGCTGTAAAATCACTTCAGATTGTTAAAATGGTCATGACTTCACCCTGGTGGGGCATGAGGAAGGAGGGTGTAGGCAAGAATACATAGTAGCACATGGGGGTGTGGAAATCCTGCCGCTGGCTTAATGCAGGCTTTTGAAACAGGATACGGTGGTGCTGCAGGTCAGCCCTGTTTTGGTAGGTGTCATGCTGAGTGTGGTGGCTGGCCTGGGCCTGGTTCCCCAGAATAAGGAGCATGTGACTCCAAATGTGCATGGGGTAGCTTGGCGAGAGGGACTTTTTTTTTTGCATTAAAGCAATTTAAATGGTTATAATGTACCACTAAATATTCTCATACTGACTCCTGAGTGCAGTTCCTCCATTTGTTATTCTTGGGCCTAGTCCTAACCTGCTTTCCAACTGACCAGATAGGTGTCCTGTCTTGAGTCATGCCACAGTAGGGTGGAATAAAAAGTCGGCAACTGTTGAGGTGCACAGGCGAATGGCGATGGTATGCTTTTTCTATCCGGTTCCAGCACTGGACCTTTGGGTCACTGTTACCCCCACCACCACCACCAATACTGGTCAGGAGAGTTCCAGCTGGCTCTAGTTCCAGTTGGATGGCCCCACCCTGAGGGGCAAGTGTGGAGAACAACAGGGTACGTTGGCTATAGATGTCTGGGAGGCTGAGGTGACAGCTCTTTGAAGCATGGAATCTAGCGCTTATGTAGGGGTTAAAGCAGAACCAGGCCAATGTGTTGAGACCAAAAAACTGTTGCATTCATCATCTTCAGTGAATTAGATAAATTTTATGATGTGTGTAATCCATTTCTTCACTCACATACTGTATCTATATATATAAATGAGAGTTATGCCAGTCATGAGTTGTGGTCTTGCACGCTCAGATTTGAAGATAAATTGCATATTTTGGTCAACCATTGCATATCCCCATATTTGCATAGGCTATGCTCTGTTTTAACTGGGTCCAGTGAGGAAATAAAATATAAAAAATCTTTCATTTTCGAGTCAATGCTGATGACCTTCACTAGCTCTGGCTGAAGCCCCCATGTGTGGTGGCACCCAGAGTTACTAGACATAAGCGTGTTCAAGGCCATCTTCAAAGTCCCAAAAGGAATGGTTCCTGAATGCAAATGACTGGAGTCCTGTAACTACTTTTAATGAAGCAGAAAACGTGTTTTACATGTTTTAATATAATTGAAAATGTGGGCACATATGAAGTTTAATACCATGACAACAATCTGTACTGCTGTCGAGGCTTGTCATAGCCTCACACTCAAGAGCTACCAGAAACCTAGACGGCCACTTGAAGTTCAATGCTGCCACCACGTGCCTATTAGGGTGTCTCTATCTGGTTCTCATCCCACCATTTGTCATAGCTTACCCAGTGCAACTCCATGAAGGGGGGGGGACCTCTCAGAAGCATGTATTTCTACTGTCCCTCTCTTTTACAGGATTAGAGGTGCCCCCACTCCCAAACAGAAATGTGCTAAACGAGGGGTCCTTTGAAAATTGAAATGCACTACAGTCTGAGACCCTCCTTAAACTCAAAACAGCTTTTGTGAAACTAGTTTAACTCTTTCTGACCTCCTGAAAGGAATGTGTCAGAAATATTTTCCAGTATGTCACAGGTATGCCTCATAAAAAGTATGCCAGATCTATGTTCTTATGTACGTTTATGTTACAATACCCTCAGCATGTTGTTTTGTGTGTTTGCTTTGAAAATATCTTTTTGCCTTATGTAGGGTTCCTTGATAATGCTGCTTTTCCTGCCCAATGTTTCGCTTTTTTTACCTCTACGTGCTCCATGGCAGCTACTCCTTCGGCTTGCCAAGGCTGACCCCAACTCATCCGTCCTCCGAGCCTCCGCCTCACATCGCAGCCAGCTCCCAGGGTAACCCGGCATAACCCTTTGTCAATGGGTCCCTCTCCTCTGAGGGGAAAGCAACAGTCAAGGGGGGAGACCAGTGCAACACTTGGCCTCGGGTGCTGCTGAGGCAGAGAGCTTGGTAGGACCTGAATGGTCTCAGGGAGCCGGGCAGCCATCATCCGGTTGCCGTGTAGCGGTATTTCTGCTTTTCTAGTTGATCCTCCTGGAGTCGGCAGTGCTCCTGGTCTCCACTAGAGGTCACTGCAGCATGATGAAACCCACTAGCCACCCTAGGAGAGGAGAGCATTCCCACGGATGCTCGATCCTCTCCTGTCCCTGCCAGCCCTCGACATTCTGAGTCCGTTCCTGAAACCCAGGTCACGTGTGGGTTGAGGTAGGCCTCAACCTCTGTGCCACTGGGCTGGTTCAATATTTCATTTTAATTACTAATCGATAACCCAGTGACATCAATTGAGTGGAAAGCCTTGCCTGGATAGCCACACTCTAGTCTTCTCCTTCACTGGTGTCACGCGTTCTGAAACAAGTAAAACTGAACACTGGGAGAGGAGTATTACCAAGGGACTTTACATAAAGTGTCAAAATAAGACTACTGGTATTTTGAGAAAACACACATGAAACTACACCATGGAGATTAAACAGGTAACATACATGCTCAAATTTCTAATTATGTTACAAAACGTAATAAAAAGGTTCATGTTCCGTGTAGGGGCTAATGACTGAATTTCCAGTTGTACTGTATGCTTCGTGAGTATTCATGTGTCATACTGGTCTGTCTTAAATGATGGGGCTGTAGCAGTGGGTAGGAAATGCCCAGACTAGGTGGGTGGTATGGTGGTATGGTCCTTCTCTGCTGACAGATTATATGTTTCTGTGTTTCTAAGGCTGAGTTTTTTCATTTTCTTTATTTTGCTTCTTGCCTTTTCCCACACAGGTGCAACCATTCCCTGACTGGGGAGCAGGGAGAGCTAACTTTGCAGTCCATACCAGTTCCACTCCATGATTAGCCAGTGGGGGATGCATAAATGCCAGATGGCCTGTGCCCTTCCTTCCTGACAGCTGAGCGCCTCACCCGATACACTCCCAGCTGGTCACAGGCAGGGATTCTGAGGATCAGGCACAAACACCAATCTCCCACGCAGCAACGCAACGATATATCTTGGCAGCACTGGGCCTGTCTGTTGTGAGGCTAGAAGAGACATTAATAATCTTTTAACTAGGGTTGCTCAGAATTTGCTGAACAGCATCACATTTGTTGGATTCTGACCTGATTTTCAGAGTTAGGATTTTTTAGATTGCAGACTGAAAATCCTTATTACTAAACTGAATCCTAAAACCTGGTTTTATGTAGAAAACTGGTTTTGCTGTCGTATTGGTCTTTGTGACAAAGAGTCAGAAAAAAGAGATGGTTTATCTTTTTGTTGGACCAGCATAGATGTCACAAAAGAAAATAGGTGCTGAAGCTTTCGGATTACATAGAATTCTTCATCAGAAAATGATGGTTTGGAAGAATGCACTTGATGGAATTCGGTTGTCTTTACCTGTCCTGTGCTGATTGTTAAAACGCAGTTTTGACCAAAGGGATTTTGAAACGATTTTTATCTGTTTTATGTATGATCTGGACTTTAAGAAAGTGTAGTCTTCCAAACCAACTGTTGTTTTTCTGATGAAGGATTCTATGTAATCCGAAAGCTGAAGCACCTATTTTCTTTTGCAACATCTATGTTGGTCCAATAAAAGGTATCAACTCATCTCTTTTTCTGATCTGTTTTTACATAGGAATTTACAATTTATGAACTCAAACCTAAATCTGATTCTGATTTTGAGATCCTTTTAGGATTTGAATTGGGATCAGATTAGACTTAATTCCTAAATCTGAAAATCAGATTAGAATCGCCAATTTCGAGCATCCCTAGCTTACATTTTTAAGTGTGGAGAACACACCTACTTATCCAGGCCAGCCAATTATATTTCTAAACTGGCTAACATGGATTGTGGCTAACATGGGATTTTTTTAGCTGACTCAGATTTATGCAGCCCTGATTTACACTTTGTCTTTTGTACTCTTTAAGGATTTCCTGGGGCAGGCGTTTTTGCACATTGGGAGAGATTGTTGGATCACCAGGAAGCCGGTTGGAGAAAGCGTTATAAGTGGTAATGTAAGCAATAAGACACAACAAGGTGTGCATGGAACAGATTTTACTGCAAACCCAGGGCGTGGTGGTACAAGGCCCCAGGGTGAGTGCCTTCAGCTCCTGGAAGTGAGGTAAAATCTGTCCCATACACACCTCTGGAGTGTCTTATTGTGCTTATAAATGGGCTCTTTTTTTTTACTTTTACAGTTGGGAAAAGCATGTTTATACGAGAAACAATAGATTTACTTGTGTGCATTTATAATAATAGTGCTTCCATCCAATGCAGATGATGCAATTGTATTACTGCTGGACAAAGTTTGTCCTTTGCTGTCATCAAGATTCAAGATATGGAATGTTTCTCATGGAATACATGGATTCAAAATTCTGCTCAGTTCCACTGGCAGAATGTTCCTCTTAACATACTGTACACACACACACACACACACACACACACACACACACACACACACAGGCCTCTTCTACAGCCAGAGACTCAATTATCTCACTGTCAGAGCAAGCAGAAGAGATGTCCCTGATGAGCAGGTAAAGACAGAAGGGATTTTCATTGTCAGCAAAGAAACAGTTGTAATGAAAACTATAAGCAATATTTATAATTTGTTTATGTGTAAGGAGAGTGTGATGATCAGGGAAACAACATTTAATTCATTTGTTTTATTTTTATTTAAGGTAGTTTTATTTTTATGGCCCAGCTGAAGATTTTTACAGTGTAAAGGTAGTAACCATGTTTGTGATGAATGAGAAATTCTGGTTGTAGGGGACTGATGGAAGATAGTTCTGGTTGTAGGAGGACTGATTTGCTAATTGTGATGTGGTTTAAGACCAGGATGATTGTGCATGAAACAGATTTCATGCATAGTCATATGATATATTTTGACCAATGAGACTTCTTTATTTTGGATGCCCATTTTATAAATTAGGGAGACTGAACCCAGAAAGGATTCAACCTTAACTAATTAAAACCAGAACATGAGGTGGTTCTGATTAGTTCTGATTATTTATGCTGTGTGTACTAAATACTAAAATGCAAACAACAAAGCCAAGTTGGCAGTATTTAACACAGTGAGACAATGGGAATGCTTCAGCCAAAGTTTGTATTCAGAATATAGTAGAACTGTTAATGCGGAGGATGCAGTAAACATGGTAATAGACATAACGTAGGAGAACTAAATACACTGACAGCCATTCCTGGGCTTCTCTCTAAGTTTAAAACTAAAGACAGTGTCTGTAAGTTTTTGCCAGACCAGGTTTTGGTGGAAACAGACTACACAGACAACAGTGGAGGAATTCAAGAATGCATGGGACAGACATAAGGCAGTCCTAGTGGGGGGTAGAAGGAAGTAAGCTGTTGGTTAACTAGGATCTGCAGCTTATCTGTTAGGTAGGAAAATAGGCAGACTAAGTGGGCCAAGGTCCTTATCTGCCATCAAATTCTATGTTTCTATGTTTCTATAGGCAACATCTAGCAGACTGGATGGGCCAGCGCCCTTTTCTGTTGATAGAGTCTACATATCTATGTTTCTCCAGGACAAATTGTACACTAATCACAAAACAATCCCAAGACTCAGTCAGGAGAAGTTCTTTTTTTTTTTTTTATTTAATTCATCTTCATTGACACACTGTACAGATGATAAATAGAATAAATAACAACTCTCATGTCTTTTAATATAGTGCCAGGATACCAGCCCACACTAAAATGGACCACAAACTCTTAAAGCAGCAGTACAACGAAAATGTTTTTCCAAAAGGTAGTTTCAGCTACAATTAATAAAACTATTAGCATAGCTCTCAAATCTACATTTCTAAGTACCTTCTGTGTTGAGCACCATTAAGTTTTATTTTCTTATTTTCAAGCATAAGCCTTACCAGGTTTACAATGGTATTTCTAAGCCAAATGTAGGCCATCGCTTTCTGAGAAAAATACTGAATGAAAACACTTATAAAATATGCTAATTTTGGTGGAACTAAACATTTTTACCACCACGTAAAACTGGAAGATGGTAGGAATCTTCTATTGTGAAAAAAGATAGGGTCAAATGTTTTGCCTAATTTCATTGACTGCCGCTTTAATCAGATCAGGAGATTTTAAGGCGTGGCCTACTTGACCAATCCTGCTTGCAGTTCACCCTGCCAGCGCCCCCAGTTAAAAAGCTTTCCTGTGGTTCAGAGGGGCAGTGGGGACACATGCCACATGTAACTTCTCTGGTGGCTGTCTGGCGTACCCTGGTTTGTGTGTGCAGCATTCTGCCACTTCCATCTGCCTTTTGCTGTTTCTTGAGCTCTGGTGGGGTGATTCAGCAGCTTGGGGAGGTTGGCTTCTAGCTGGTGCCATGGCATGTACTCTGTATGCCAGTCTAGCCTGTTTCCAAGCCTTCTCCTTCAGGCCATACTGTTTGGGCTATATGCCCTTTTTCCTGGAGGTCATAGGGTGATAGTACTGGGCACAAACCTGATTTAAACTGCAAGCCAGCATTTTAGACATTGATGTAGCATTTGTACCTCCAGCAGCTCCTGGAGCCCAGATATTCCGTCACATTTGTTATTCCTTGTTCAGCCACGGCAGCTCAGCAGATGCCTCGCTCCTGCACTCACCATGGAAAATTAATGAGCTCTTGTTCCTCTGTAGTGCGATGCTTTATTTTATTGCCCATGTCACTAGTAATTTCATATTCACCTGGCTGGCGTGCGTACTCCTTTTGATTTATTTTCTGTCATTCAGTTTCACTATAGTGGGCATGCCATGCCTTCACTCAGTCATTCGACCCAACCTCCTTGATTCCTGCTCAGTTTAAAGTTTGTACTCAGTGGCTGTCAGGCTTCACCATCGGCCTCCTGCTATGCTCTGTATCAGCTCCGGAAGCTTGCCAGCCATGAGTGTATCCTTAACTTCCTAGGCTCGCCTGCCTCGGAAGCCGACTATCTCCGCTCTTCTCCTTGAAGTCTGCATCTCGAGGGTGGATCTTTCATCTTCATGGGGTCCTTCTCTTTCTGCCCTTTGGGTGAGAATGGCCTACGCACGGGGAGAAATGTTAGCCATGCAGATCGACTCAGCAGCCTCTTGATGTAGCATTGAAGACTTCAGCTGCCGGAGGTGGGCCTCTAAGTCCTCAGGGCTCCTTTATCTTTTCAGTCCTCTTCAGCAGCACCTTCTATGGCTGTTCTCCTTATGTCCACCCAAGGTTAACCGCCTCAAACTCCCTCCCTTCCTCTGCCCCCTCAAGGGTGAAGATCTAAATCGTTACCTCTCATGGGCTCAACCCTATGCCTTGCCGCTCAAAGCTTGGCTTCCTCTAGGTCTTCCCTCAGTTTGGAGGCCAGATGAGTGCCTTCAGTGCTCATTGCTCTCCTTTCCACCTTGGGAGTGGGCTGCCTTGTGGGGGCCTCCTTGGCTGCAAAAATCAGCTCACAGCCCCTCACAGCATTCCCATTAGAGGGACAGAGTGAGAGTCCTTCCTCCAAATCGTCCCTGAATTGGGTCTCTAAATCGCAGTAATTGAGCCACCACTAACTGTAACCATACCTGGAGAAAAGGTGACGAATCCTTGGACTGCCAGAGTTTTCTCCTTTAAGCGTTTTTCCTCTCCTCCATGCTGAAAGTCATAAAATGAGATAGTTTCTGCAGGAGTTGGAGTTGGTTGGTGGTTTTCCAGGTCTGTATCACAGTCTGGCTACATCGTTTTCCTTGGGAAGGCCACGCTGTTTGTATTGCACTGTGCTTTTGAGCCTTCTTACCTAAGGTGCCTTTGGTCCTGAGACCTCACTCCTGTGACACCTCAAGGGGTTGGAACCTTTTATCAGGGTTCCTGTGCCTCATGACTCCCAACAGGGTAGTAGTCCCATAGTAGGGCCCAGAGAGTGTAAGCCAGTACACAGCTACACAAACACCACATACTACTCAGTCTTCAAGTCAATCCAAAACCTATTTATAAGAGCCCTGTGACCCTGTGAACTAACAGCAGTTCACATTCACTTCACTTTAGAATAAATTGTGTGCATGGCAGCAGCTGCTCACCAGTGCCTTGCCTCATCTTCCAGTGGTGTTGTTAGCTCAGCAGGGCATTCTCCCATTGGTTATAAGTAACCAAACTGATGGCTGGCCTGCTGGTACAGTGGTAGCATTACTGCTTGCAGTGCTGATAACCCAGACTTGGGAACAAACTCGAGACAGACGGTAGTTGGCTGGGAGGGGATTGAGCATCCAAAGGACTGCTCTCCTTCTCTGGAGGGAGGGTTTGTGGAGCCTAGCAAATGCCTCTCATAGCAAAGGTTAAGGAAAGGCAGCTAGGACCGCCAGAGTGCACAGATGGTGCAAAAGTGTATGCCGTGCATCATGACAACATGCCATGCCACCAGGGAAGTAAACAAGAGAACTCCTGATTGGCAGGATGATACCCGACACCCACAGGCCTTGCACCCGATGAGCTGGGCAACCAGCCAAACTTCAGATCCATTTCTAAAAGGTGGAGGTTGGGGAACTCCACCAGGAGGTAACCACTGGGGCAGAGGCTGAAAAGCAAGTCCCAGTGAATGTCGGAGTCAAGTCGGGAGTGTCCAGGGCATGGCGCCACTGAAGGGAAGAAAAAATATGGGTACCCCAGCTTGGTGTTGTGGAATGCTGTGTTACTGTATGGTTTCATCTTTTCTAAGAGGGGTGTTCATTATCTCCCCATGCTCTCCTTCTCTGGAGGGAGGGTTTGTGGAGCCTAGCAAATGCCTCGCCCTTAGCAAAGGTTAAGGGAAAGGCAGCTAGGGACCAGAGTGCACAGATGGTGCAGAAGTGTATGCTGCATCATGACAACATGCCATGCCACCAGGGAAGTAAACAAGAGAACTCCTGATTGGCAGGATGATACTCCACACCCACAGGCCTTGCACCATGAGCTGGGCAACCAGCCAAACTAGATCCATTTCTAAGGTGGAGGTTGGGGAACTCCACCAGGAGGTAACCCCTGGGGCAGAGGCTGAAAAGCAAGTCCCAGTGAATGTCGGAGTTGAGGCCGGGAGTGTCCAGGGCATGGCGGCCACTCGGAAGGGAAGAAAAATATGGGTACCCCAGCTTGGTGTTGTGGAATGCTGTGTTACTGTATGGTTTCGTTTTTCTAAGAGGGGTGTCATTATCTCCCTGTGGCCTGTTTGGGGCTGGTGCCCTCATGCCCCCAGCTGGCTCTTCAGGTGCCCATTCTAAAGCCCTAGGGGCAGGTGCTGACAGGTTCCTGCCCCCAGGGCCTTCTGGATTTTTCTGGGGTCCCATTCCCCAGGCCTTTTATTTGATCTTTGTAATGAGTGGAAACTTGGGCTTCAGTGCCATCTCTGCAATATTACGATGTGCCCGAAGATGGAATTGCCTTCTCGTTTTGTTCAGTTGCTTCCTTCCAGACTATATTGCGCTCCTGTGTTCTTTTTTTGTACAGTAAGGAGCTTGCTTTATTCTGCCTGTGGCCCTATCAATTGCAATTTTTTGCCCTGTGGCCCTTATATTCTGTTAGTGTTCTAGGTTTCTGCGTCCTCCATGACAGGGTCCATTGGTCCTTTTCCTTGGGTCTTCCACCCACAGTACTCAAGATACTGCTTGGTATTCATTCCAGTGGTATGGATCTATGGAGGAGATATTCAGGAGGAAGATAAGTTAGTTACTTACCTACCTACCTGTCTATCTACCTACTTGCCTACCTACCATAACAATAGATCTTTGAGAGAATCTCCTGATATAGCCCCAACGTGACCCTCCACCTACCTCCTTTTATGTATCACAAGGGACTTGGTGATGGATAACCACCTGTCTGTCTCTGGATGTGCTTTGTGCCTGGCTGCTTCATCTGGCATTCTAAATTATCCCTTTCATCACCTCTCCCATGTGCTTGGTTCCTGGGTTTCTATCAGCATACTCTGTTACTTTAGCTAGTCTTGGGTGAGAGACACAAATGAAGAGAGGAGGGGCTGTGCATGTTACATAGGTGGCAGCAACGCATGAAACGTGAGCAGCCCCAGCTTGCAACATTTCCGAGAGGTCCTGATGCCGATGGCTTACTGCTACTGGTAGGTAACTAACCTTTGCAATGCTATGTAATTGTGCACCCTTCAAATCCCTTGCTCATTCTACACTCCTTGGTATATATATTCCATGCTTTGCATAACTATACATTGCACAATGTATATTTCATTTTATAAGTCTTGTGCTGTTTCTTACCTGCCCCATATCACGCTTAATTGCACTATTGTGTTGCCTGTACTGTTTTATGCCATGTGTATTTTATCTATTTTATTTATTTATTTATTATTTACCAGGTAGGTGAGCTAGACGAATCAGTTGCCTATTTTCGGGCATGAGCAGGAGACTACAACATGTGTGGTCAAAAGTGTGGACCAGTTACTACTAATGTTCAGTACAAAATAGTCAACAGTAAAATGATAGGATGGAAACAGTGTTGGGAGTAATACAATGAGATTCAAGGTATACGGTCATTCAGGACAATACATTTCCCTACACAATAACTGACATGCAAAACAAGGTTCTAGGTATACATCTTCAGTTGTAGTAGTGAAGTGTATGCATAAGGAGCAGGGATCCAGTCTGTAGACCACCTAAGGGCAAGAACATACAGTTGCTTGTTGTAGGAAGGTTCAAAATGCAGCTCTAAAGGCATGAATGGATGAGCACCGACAGACAATGCTTGAGATAGAGCTCTGTAGTGTAGCAGCTGTGAAGGAGAATGACATCTCCCAAGTTTGGGCCTGGTTCTAGGGATACCTAATAATCCAGGGACATTAGACCCGTGGGATACCTAGACTGTCAGGTTTCAGCAACGCTGAGAGGGACATGGGGCTTGCTCGTTCACAACTGTATGGAATCAAACTGCCCATTACCCTTCTACCCTCCCCTGGGGTCACACCGAAATGGCCGTCAGCTCAGTGTGCCTTTTCCGATTACCAATTCTATATAAAATAAATAATATTTACATTGGGGCTGGAAGACTGCCTGTGCCAGATCAGGACCCCTCTCCAGGACTGACTCTCTTCGACTCTGCAAATAAGAGTAATTTCAAACCTAACTCGGATTTGACTTAGCCCAGTTCACTTTACCAGTGACCCAGTTCTGACCTGGGCCAGATAATGCACGTGATTTAGGAGCTTTATTACTGCAAAAAGTAGAGTACTGGTGGAAAAAACGTAAAGTAACTCTTAAACATTAAATGACATGAAGAAAAACCTTATTAAGGAGAATAGGACATCCTGTTTCTGTTATTTTAATTGGCCCAGATCTGCCACTGAACAGATTCAGGTCCTTATGCAAACATGTGTGTTTTGGCTAAACTGTAAATCAGAATCTTTTGCAAAAGATCGAGTCAGAATCAAAACCGGCTACGGGTGACCCTCCCATCCGTAATTTACATTAGCTCCAGCTTTCTCCGAGTGACAGTCCATAGCTGCGTAGAGTTTAGAACAGTAATAATAATAATAATACTATCAGTTCTACACTTCATTGAGTCTGCAGTGTGTGTGTGAGTGTGTGGGTGAGTGTGACATGAGGGGAGGGGAATATTTCCAGTTTTAAACAAGTTGCATATAATGTGTTGTAACTTGTAATTGACAGTAATCACTATAATTTCTTCTCAAAATATTTCTGACGAGAATGTTATGAAAACTATTGAGAGTCTTTATAATTATACAACATGTAAACCTTTCACTAGTACTCTTGCTGATGTTCAATATCTTGTGTCGCCCCTCCCCAATGCACACACATAACTGTCACCTTCCCCACTGATCCTGGCTGACAATTGCTGTGATTATGCTGTGAAATCTGACAGTTCCAGTGTGCTGGGCTGTCAACATTTCACTTTTGGGAGGGTCTGCTCTGTGCCACATTTCCTCGGCAGGGTGAATGATTGTTTCCATTTGTGACTGTGATGACAGTTGCCGATGTGTCTTTGCTGGTTCAGGGATGCATGTCGGAGGCACTGCAGGAGTAGTGACAATATAAAATATGTATGATATATTCTGAACTATATATATCATACATAACAATGTTGGGATGCAATTGGGAGGTGGGTGACAGCAGGAGAGAAGAGATATACTTCTATAGATCGGGAATACTGTGCCCAGTTCTGGAGTCCCCACCTAAGAAAAGACACAGTCAGGCTAGAGATGGTACAGCAAAAACAGAATGATTCGGGGCCAGCAGGGTAGATCCTACAAAGATTGGCTTAAGACTCTGAACATGAACTTGCTATGGACTAGAAGGAGAGTGGCGATGTGATGGAGACCTTTAAGTTCCTGAAAGGAATGAATAAGGTAGATTGTGAGGAAATATTCAGCAGGACTGGTGAATCAAGAACACGGTGACACGAGGGAAGCTTATGGGGAAATGGAGGAGGGACTTGAGAACGCTTTTATTTTACAGAGAGAGTAGTTGAGCCGTGGAACAGCCTACCAGCAGAGGTGGTGAAAGCAAGAACCATTAATGGTGCCAAATACAGCTGGGGAAGAGTAAAGGCTTACAATTGTAACAAAGCGGGGGGCAGGCAAGGGAGGAGGTGAGGCAATGACATCAACAAGGGCAGTAGATCTCAGGGTAGGATGGGGTAAACAGGGCAGGCTGAATGGACCAATGCTTGTTTTTCTGTTGGCATTTCTGTCATTCTATACATATCAAAATATTATTCCAGCCACTCTACTTGGTGCAGCCAGTCTGCCAACTTCCTAATATCTGGTGCCAAAACTAAACCAAGCCGTTCCAGAACCAGTGACATCAGCTGAGCTGAAACCCACTGGGAAGCTTTCCGTAGGGCTTCCACTCAGTCTGATGAGACAACGGATCCTTTTAGATGTTTCCCAACTGGCCTAGAGTCAGCGGCTGCAGGCCAGTGGCCACAGCCATATTTTCTTTGGATACCCAAGGCATACTTAAGGTAAAATAAACTACTGCAGCAAAGTTATTTTTAGTTTACAGTAGCCAAGTCAGTAAGGGAGGCTTGACACTCCTTCACTAAATCAAAATTAGATACTGCTGTTTTTAGAATTTTTTGTGACCAGTATAACATCCACTTTAAAAGGTGTTGGCTGCTTGTTAGCTAGGCAACCCGGCCGAATGCATCAATATCACAACCCATGCTACGCTGGCAGCACAGGTTCGGTAATGAGCCTGTGTCATCGGGGTTGGCGGGGGGGAGGAGGGAGGAGCATGACTGAACAGCTGCCTGGCAGTCTTCCTCTCCTGGGAGGATCTTGTCACCACCCATAGTCCCACCACCTCAGGTGGGGCCTGAGGTAGTGCAGGTGAGGCTGTGCACGCAAAAGTGGGTGTCATGGAACTTGGGTATGCATGTGCCTCCACACATGCACATGGCCATGACTTGGTGGGAGAAAACCAGGGACAATAGAGCTGGCAGGCTCTGTGAAGCCCTGATTGTGGTCCTGGTGATGGGGTCGTGGGTCAGATGGATGCAAACCTCTGAGGGAGGGTTGGAGCCTGCCTGCAAGCTCCTGGGGCATAAACACATAATAGAAAGGAAAAAAGGTGTTCTAAGACCACCCAGTGACCTAGCAGCAGCATGGCACACTGCTACGCAGGCATCCAGAGTTCGAGAGCAGACCCAGGTCACCGTGTTGTGGGACTGTTCCAGCAGAGGTAGCTGCTGCTTGGCAGTGCCTCTGTCTGGGAGGGATGACGTAAGTTCTGGTGCAGAAATGACTATCTGTGGCAGGGTCAGGGGCTTCCCTCTGCATGGGGATGCTGTGATGCCAAGGCCAACATAGGCACCACTCACAGCACGACATGCAGGAGGGACTGGGGTGGAGGTTACTGACGAAAATATGCACACCGAGCCATCTACATGATGGTGATCAGTAACCTCGGCCCTGTTCCATCTGGATTCTCATGGGTTCAAATTCTGGGAGAGCAGCTGACTGGAATGACAAGTCGCCAACAGCACACATACAAGACCGAGAACAAAAGAGGAGGAGTAGGTAAGATGGCTCAGGTGGCAAAAGTATCCAGTGCCAAATGTGTCATTACTGAAAAGCGAAAGTGTCATTTATGACATCACATCATTAAAGCTTAAGCCACAGAGGGAGCATTCTCTCAAGGTAATGATCGAGGGAGATAATTGTATAAAGATTTTTAGTATGACTTTATTTCTGGAAAGAGATTTTCAGGATCACTTTTAAATAAACATCATACCATATTGCATCAAGGATTTACATAGCAAAACAGGTGTCTGAGCATATGTTTCTTCCAAGAGGGACGTGAGCGATGTAAAAATAGTTCTGTTTTTTTTTTTTATGTTTCATTTTTTCAGATTTCGCGATGAGCACGAGAGTTGCAGTCACGACGGCAGAGTAACATCTAACCTGTTTGTGAGAAGCATAGGGCAGGGTGGGGTTCTACTTTGTTTTGTGATGAAAATTGGCATTTTCTCCGTGACCTCCTCCAAGGCCTGTGTCTCTGCAAGCATCCATATGTTCATAGATGACATCATGTTTTATGCCCAGAGGCCTTCTACCCTGAACCCGCTGGCACAACTCCAGTGTAACCTTAGCTCTGTTTACACAGTGGCATTTGCACTGCAGCAACCCAAGCACTTGGGTGGGGTGGCAAGTAGCAGAGGGTGCCTGGAGCCACGGCATGCACGTGCAACTGAGGCATGGGGTAAATGGGGAAAACGTGGAGCATTAAATACGTGTAAAAAAAAAAAAAAAAGAATTGGGCTGTGTTTCTGAATAGGACCAGCACCATGAGGTAAAACAGAACATACTTTCGCAGCCCTGATTTTTCCAAATTCAACAGCATTTCAATAGGGACTGATCCACACCAGTGTGGGAGAAGAGCCTGGGCTCCAACCCTTACCATCTTTGTCCGGTTCCCACCCAGCCTTCAGCAGTGGCGACTCTACCAGGGCCGCCAAGTGCGTTGCCCTGGTAAAAAATGCTGTGCCCCAGTTGGTGCCCCATATGGTGCAGAGATTCCCCTTATAGTAACAATATATAAGTGCCCTGGCTACCATCTGTTGTGCCCGGCTGTACCCTGGTAACCATTTGTGGCTAAGAGCCGCTGCTGGCCTGCAGCAAAGCATCCTGTACATCAATAGTAGAAGCAAGTAAATGTTTTTGTTTCTGCTGTATCGTTTCAATGCAGTCCCTCAGCCACCTCCAAAATCCTCGTTACTCCCTGTGGTTCCAATATTGAACAACACCAGCTGGTGCAACCATGTGAAGTAGACTGTCAGTCGAGGAGCTGGCATCTGCCTCCCACTGTCAGTGTCAGCGTGGTCAGACCTTTGGTCTTGGCATCAGCATACGTTGTGACATCTCAGCTAGCGCCGCCCACTTGTGAGTGCTCCAGGCATCTGGTAATGCATCCTTTGAAGGGGAACTATTATGGCCATGAGGGTTGGCTACCTGGAACCAGAGAAACCGCCACTCAATTGCTAGAGATGGTTCAAGAGACAGGGGAGTACACTGAGCCTCCAGATGCAGGCGACTGCATTCTTTTCTCTCAAGAGCATTTTTTCCTCCAGCATCAGCTGAAGGACACGGACTTTTCTCTCGGCAGCTCTTGTTCCAAATGGAGTCCTGCATCTGCTAAACAGTCAGCTAGTGGCCTTTCCACTTGTTCCAGCTAAAAGCTTCCTGCACCCAGTAGATCTGCTACAGACATATCCAGACCTGTATTGCCCTGGGACATAACAACAGCACCATCAATCACAGGTTGAGAACCAGGCACAGACATTCAGCTGCCGCCCAGTACAACGTCACTTGAAACAAGTACTGTATGTCCCTAGAGCAATGTGAGGTGATTTCATCCACTGTACTTTTCAGATCAGAGTCTAGGGAACGCTGTCCCAAGCCATTTGTCCGGTCAGTGTCAGACATCAGACTAACGAAAGCTTCTTCAGTTTGCCAGGTGGGGAGGAAAGCAAGCTACATCACACGGGACTCCATGTCCTCCTGTTCCACAATGCCAGGTGCCTTCATCTTCCAAATGGGAAGCAGCAAAGCCCCTGCATAAGAATGGGCAATCTTCTTGTGTCCTGGCCAACTTTCCTCTATCAGTAAACAATTCCACGTAACCAACCCCCAGAATGCATCTGGAAATGTGCTGTTACAACTCAGTGTGCCTTTCATGGTCAAAATCACAAATAAATAAAAACTGTGTGTGGTGTGCCGTGTGTGTGTGTATATATATATATATATATATATATACACACAGAAGTAGAAAGCAGTTTGCAAGCCATTTCTGACGACAGCATTTTGCAGCCTTTGCCATTTTTCCCTAGTGGAAAATTACAGTTCAGTTAGCTGGTAATTATTCTTCAAATAAACAACCAATGCAGCACCAGAACAGGACAGCTTCTGCAGAACCATCGCTGACAATCATGTCCCAGCATGCCCTGAGTCAAGTGTTGCTTTAGAGAGATGTCAAAGAACCAGAATATAGTCCTGGGGACTATAGCACCTTTAACAAATCTTATTTTGAGAGCATATTCCATCACAGTTCTTGCCTACAAACCTAATTTTAGAAGCAGCAAATCCAGACCGAACCTGGACAATGGGGAGGGGGTGAACGACAACAATTATTGATCCGTCAGCCGTGGAGCTCTTTATCAAGGCTAACAGGCCTGGGGTGAAGAAGAAACTGACAAAGCTGCCAGCTAGGAAAATCAGCTAATCTCAGCTGTCCGAGTTTATCAAAAATGCATGTGAAGAAACAAAAGAGACACCTTGCATTTACTGCTAGGCTGGTTTTGCCTGTAGCTGCAGTCGTCAAGGGCTACCGATAATTGGAGATGGCAAATATTTTATTCACCAGGATAGCCTTGTAGATGCAACATCCCATTTGTTTGAGGGTGCTGTGCAGCAACATTCAGACATCCAAAACATTCATCTAACACATACATGAAGTGCGTGTCAGTTGCAGTCACATGGTACATTTGGAAACGAGAAAGGAAGCATATGTTTATAAAATGGAAGCTTCAGAATCTTACTGAGCGTCACTGGTCTGCACATATCACTTACCACTGACTGACTTCCTATCAAGCGCTTGGGTTACTGGACTCCATTGAAAGCCAGTAGTGACCTCATGACAAAACATAAAATCACTACACTGCAGTTTTCTATCAAATCAAGGTAGTGCCTTGCTATAAAAACAGCTCTAAATTAGCTGAGCTGCACATGACCTTGTAAGAAGCAGCCCTGCTGACTCTCTCCTGACAAAGGCTTGTGATTAGCTAAGCTGCACACAACCTGTGCAGGAAGCAGCACAACCCTTTGTTAATGAGGCAGCCAGTAAGGGAGGGAGGGAAATCTGTAGTGAGTTAGTACTGCAGCACAGGAACTACTTTATTTATTTATTTATTTATTTATTTATTTATTTATTTGAACAGCAGTTTGGAAAAACCTTTGAGCCAGAGGCTCATTTACAAAGGACCTTTGTCACAGGAAGACATAACACAGTACAACAGTAAATTACGTATAGTAATAAGTACAAAAAGGAAAATACAGCAAGTTGGTACAAGCAGGAGTGATGCAACAATAACAGGGTTTAGGCAATTCAATAAGCAGCTTAAAAGGTAGCTTTGTCATAATGTTTGAGTAAGGCTTAGACTAGTGGCAATTACAGCTTCGGGTATTAAGTAGGTGATTCCGTAAGGACGTTTTGAAGCAGGATATCTATGGGGCCTCAGAGATGGAAGGGGCAGTGTATTGAACTAGGAGGGCCCTGTGGCTGTAGGCTCTTTGACCGTGTGAGGTCCTAGCTCTAGGAATAGATAGTGAGGATTTCCAGAGGCACGAAGCTTGAACTAGTGGTATAGAGCGGCGGATAGTAGCAGTCAGCCCTGGTGGGGATAGCCCAAAGAGGGTTTTTAGTAAGGATACAGGTCTGATATTTGAGGCGCTCATCCAGGTCAAGCAACAAGGCTTTAGAGTATAGCTGACAGGTGTGTGTTAACCTAGGCGCCCAGTAATTAACCTGCAGGCCTTGTTTAGAATAGTGCGAATTTTATGGAGCTGCAGTCTGATCAGCAGCACCATACACTGGCAGCCCATAGTCCACTAGTGACAGGATGGATGAGGTGACTGCAGTCGTAGGGCCTCAGGGGAGGCAGTTTTAAACCAGTGTAAGATGCCTAGTCGGATATTTGCAGCTGTGGCAAGGGCAGATGTGTGTCCATGGAAGGAGAGAGTGGGGTCAAAATGGACCCCAGGTATTTATAGGAGCAAACTTGTTCGAGTGGGAACATGGACCCAGAGTGAATGAGAAGTTTGAAGTTGCAGGACTTGTTTTGAGGGTGAGCGAAGATCATGGTTTTTTTTTTTAAGATTTATCACCAGTCTGTGTTCCTTGAACCAACCTCGGTTTCATTGAAAGACCTCTGCAGGAAGTCCTGGAAGGTGATAGGGTTACGATCTGTGGCAAAGATGACAGCATCATCGGCATACAGTATTATGTTACCAGAGCAGGAGCATGGAAGGGTGTTAAGGTAAAGGGAGAAGAGTAAGGGCCCAGAATAGAGCCCTGGGGAACACCAGAATGGATGGGACAGATGTCTGAGTGAGTCCCGTTAATTTTATACGCTGTGAGCGGGCAGACAAATAACTGGTGCACCAGGAGACAGGCCCAGTTGCAAAACCGAGAGACTAAGGGCATCCAGACGGAGGGGTGGGAGACAGTGTTGAAAGCTTTAGAGAGGTCTATGAACACAGCACCAGCCAGAGAGCCTGTGTCTAAGGAGGAGTGGAGAAAATTGGAAAACTCTAGGAGGGCAGTACTGGTACTATGGCCAGCACGGAAACCATGCTGTTCAGGACAGAGGGCATTGTAGTTGGTGAGGTAGTCAGTGATTTGAGAAGCCACCACCTTTCCAAGGCTTTGGAGAGAGGAGAGGAGAGAGAATGGAGATATGCGATAGTTTCCAGCCACAGACCTGTCACCGCCTTTAAGAATGGGAGTGACTGTAGGCATTTTCCAGACAGATGGAAATTGCCCCAGGCAGAGAGATCAATTGACGAGGCAGGTGATCGGGGCGACCAGGTCTAAAACCAGTCGGATGGATATATGGGTCCAGGGTGTCACTGCCCATACTTATTACTCCTGAGGGCATTGACTAGGTGAGGTCTGAGTTCTTTGGCAGAGACACGCGGAGGTGAAAATACGGGCATGTAATGTTTATGGCAGGCGACGGGGGTTAAAACCAGTAGGGAAGATAGGGCTAAGATCCGTGACGGAGGCATTGAGGCAGTTGGCTATAAGGGCTGGGTCTGAGGAGATAGTGCCATTGATGTTGATCTGGAGGGTGGGGGGAGCGTGTGCTCTCATTTAACTGTTTGATATTATCCCAGAAGGTTCTGGGATTCCCCAGGAGGCAGTAAGCGAGGACTGATAATGATCAGCCTTGGCTTTTCTGATGGCCCAGGTGCACTTGTTTCTGGTGGCAGCACATCTGTCTCATCACAGGACTGACCTGTCTCAATGGGACGGTGCCATAGGTTATCCCTATGTTTGAGTTGTTGGATCAAGGCTGGGGTTACCCAGGAGCATTCTGCACTTTGGAGCAGGCGGGTTGTCAGTGGGGCAAAGATATCACAGGCTTTATTAAATGTCTGGATAAAGAAGGATAGGCCGTGCCAATGTCAGGTGCAAACTGTATAGGAGACCAGTCGATTTGGGACAGAAGTTCCTTGGTTTCTTCAAACCACCAGGTTTCAGGTGCCACGACGTATGGACTGAGCTAAGGGTTTGGAAACTGTGGATGACCAGTGAAATAGACTGGGGAGTGATCGCTGAGTGAGTCAAGGAGGACTTGGACATTGAGGATCCGATTAGGGTGGTTGGAGAGTACCACATCGAGTAAGGTACTAGTGCCTCTCTTAGAGTTAGTCCTAGTAGGGTGGGTAACAAGTTGCGCCAAGTCTACTGCAGCAAAGGAGTCACGGGCAGAGGAGGAAGAAGGGCTGAGCCAATTGATGTTTAAGTCACCCACTAGTATTTGGTCTGAGGAGTGGGTAGTGAGGAAGGTACTCCGTAAGTGAGGCAATAGCCTGCGTTTGGTCCCTGGGGGTATGTATGCTGTAGTCAGATAGAGTGGGCCCTTTAATGGGTCAGGGGTCAGTTTCAGTGTAAGCGCCTGGGCCCTGGAGTCAAGGACAGGTTCAGGTAGGGCAAGTCCAGTGAGAGATTCTTTGATGTAAATAGCACAGCCACCACCCGCCTCTCAGCCCGGCCAGTCTGGAAGAGGGAGAACCGGGAGGAGACTGAGGAGTCTGGGGTGGATTTCGCAGCCAGGTCTCAACCAGTGCGATGACATCTGGTTAATAGATGTGACCAGGCATTGTAGGAGTCAAATTTTTTCAAGAGGCTACAGATATTCATAAAGACAACATTTAAACCAGGGGGCCAATGGAGGAGCTCTTGAGAACCGGACCAGGGTTGGGGTGAATGTTCCTGATAGGAGTAGTAGCATAACTAACACCTGGCCAGGTGGCAGCGAAGGTATTTCTACACTGACACAAGGGGGAGGGAGTTTAGGGCAGGGGTGGGCAGGGTAGTACAGGATGAGAAAGCAAGAATGAGAAGACTCCTGGAGTGTTAGAGGAGGGAGCATGGGGAAGCTGAGGGTGGACAGGGAGGGCCGAGACACCCAGTGGTCCCAAGGAGCGTGAGAGCAGGCCTCGAGAGCATGGGGGTGGGGTGCCAGAGCACAGAGGGGAGTAACATACAGGCATGTGGGCAATTGCACTGAGATGGTGGGTAAGATAGTGGCAGCAGGCACAAGCAGAGCATGAGGCAGGACCAGTGGAGTGCGGTGAGCATAGTCCAGAGAACTAGTCCTGAGAGCTATGGAGTAAATGGTAAGTGGAGGAAAGAAGTGGAGGAGTAAGGGCTACTTTGGTGCAGCGTAGCGATACTGCCTCGGGATAGAGGGTATCAGGTTCAGTACTAACCCTAGGTATTGGGAAAGAACCTGGATGGGATCCAAGAATTCAAGGACAGCGTGCCAGGCAGTCAGAGGTTGGCCTGAAAAGGGTGCTCAATGGCGACTCTTAGTGGATAGTGGAGTGGGAGGAGTTGGAGTAGGGCCCAGGGGCAGTGGAGCTATCAAAGCAGGAGGTTATAGAGAGAGAGCACTGAGTCCCCTTTAGCAAGAGGCTTTATGTAATCAATTTCTTTGTTTTGTTCAGCAGTTTAAAGACCTCTCTGTCTACTTGTTGTCTATGTTTCATTATTTTGTCAACATATAAGATTGTAATCTGAGAACTTAATAAATAAAATAAATAAATATTTCCCATTTTATGCAAGCAATAAGTCACCCAGGGCATGGGTGTATATAAGCAATAATACTCAACAGGGTGGGCAGTATTGGGCTATATCTGGCCACCTAGGGGTGTAATGAGGCCTAACTCCACAGGTGAGGGCATTATAGCCCCTAAAGGGGCAGGTATAACCCATACTTCCCACCTCGGAGGGTATTATTGCAATTAGAAAAAGGGTTAATGAGTTGAACTTTGAAAATAAAAATAAAAATAATAAAAACAAAATTTAAAAATAAATAGAAATTAATAAAATGTTTTGTATAAAATAGTCCTCCACCACTACCTTTGGCAGAAGAGGGTGCTGTTGTGTCTGGCAGTCTTTTTTTTCAAATCTAATATGTTGGAGTCACGTGATGTCTTTGGACTGAATGGTGGCTGCTCTTTTAGATCCCTGAGGCAACTCTGCTCAAAACCCGCTTTAACCATCAAAAACTAGGAAAACTACATTCAGTTATACAGAAATAGCAATCAGAAACTCTAAGCTGGCAAATGATGGCAAACTTGGTGATACAAATGGAGACAGAATTAAATAACTTGGACTTTCTGGCAACACCACATGCTGAAACAGAGAGAGAGCTCAAGCTGCCAAGTGGCACAAGACATCCAATTCGCCAGCCTTGATGTCTAGCCAGCCCACAGAAACAGACACTGTGACGAAATTTTCTAGAGGCTTAGATACTATTGAAGAAGCTGTCCTGAAGCTAGCGGGCCACTTCCAAGACTCACGGCCAGCACTCACAGAGATCACCCACCATGTAGCAGACACTGAGACCCACATCAGCTCACTTGGGGATCAGGTAGAGTGCACAGAACTGGAGCTAGGGAATAGCTGTAGGAAGCTCCAAAATGGGAAGATCACACTGAGGACCAAGAAGGATGCAGTCAATGAAACAATTTAGTGCTGGCTGGTCTCTCTGAATGATTGGGAGAACCGCACAGTCCTTTTCATTCAGCACCTACAGAAGCAGACAGGTCCCCTCCCAATGCCCAGCACTACATCATTGAACAAGTGCATAGGGCCTTAAGATCAATGCCTGACCCTTGTGACAAACCACCCTGCCACCCCAGCCATCATCTGATAAGACAAATGATGCACAACTGTTTCCAGCTGACACAAAGACATCCATCCTCATGGTCCAGCACTTCTGTAGCCATGGATACACATGCACACTTCAACACATACACAGCCACTTCTGGCTGCAGGTAGAAAATCCTCAGTACTGATATCACAACATTTAGTTTCTGCAGCAATCAAAGCACAATTCAACACACATCCACTTGTAGCTGCAGCTACAAATCCACAATACTCTTATCACACTGTTTCTGCATGTAGGACCAGTGCTACTGTACCAACACATAGAAATCTTGATTCCCAAACTACATGATTATTTTTATCTGTAGAAGTGCAGGTCCCTCTGGGGAATTACACTTTGCTGCCAGAAATAGAAATCTAAGATACCCTGATTAGTGGAGTACTTTTGTCTACACAAACACAGGTTCCTGTATAGCCTGCAATTCTGTAGACACATACAATTGTATAGTGTAACACATACACAGTTACTGCTGACTGCAGAAGCATAGGCCCTGTGGGTTCTGTGCTTCTGCAGTCCCATATATACAAATCCAGAATACCCAGATTACAACAGTACACTACTTCTCTGCAGAAGGACTCCTGCAGCCACAATTACACCAGCAGAATGTAAGACATACACACCTACTTCTGTCTGCAGAAGTGCTGGCCCTGTGTGTATCCTGGTGTTCTGTAGACACTGATACACTTGCATAGTGTAAGACATACACACCATTTCTGGCCAGATTTGCAGATCACTGGGGCCTGAGCTTCTGCATCCACATATATAAATCCAGGATAACCTGATTAAAAAGTACTTTGTTTGCTGGAAGTGCAGGCCCCTGTGGAGCCTACAATTCTGTAGACACAGATACAATTACCCATTGCAAGACATGCACACTTGACTCTGTCTGCAAAACTCAGGCAGCTGTGGAGCCTGTGCTTCTGCTGTCGAGATATAGTGCCCAATAATTAAAACTGTACCGTCTGCAGAAGTGCAGGCACCTATGGGACCTCCACTCTGCAGCCACATACAGGGTTGCTTACTATAAAATCACACCCACTTCTGTCATCTTTGTTGGTATTGTGCACTTTTATCTGCAGCCAGAAGTGCATGTGTATGTATTGAAATGTGCATGTGTATCCATGGTTGCAGAAGCACTGGACCATTATGATGGATGTCTTTTGTATCCTCTGGAAACAGTTGCATGTTGTCTGTCATACCAGATGATGGTTGCTTGTGTGGTCTTGTCCTTTTGCTGCTGGGGGAGTTAGGGTTGGAAACCCTAATACCACATTTCCCTACTTCTGTTGCTGTAGGTTGAACCTAACTGGTGCATTAATGCATTTTTTTTGCAATATTTAAACATAGAATTTGTTGGTAGGAAAAGACACTTAGCCCACCCAGTCTGCCCAGATAGTTCCTTCCTGATCTGTCTTCACAAACCCTAACTGGTCTCTGGTGACCCTCCATCCTCTCTACCCATTTCCTAATATTCCACTATGTCTATCCCACACATGCTTGAAGCCCCTATTGTTTTGCCTCCACCAATTCTGCTGGCAGTGTATTCCTGGCATCCACCACTCTTTCAGTGAAGCAGTACTTCTCACGTCCCTCCTGAACTCTCCCCAGCTTCATCGCATGCCCTCTGGTACCGTGTTCTTCCTCATTTGAAAGAGACTCTCCTCCTGCAACTTGAAGAGGACCAATCCCAGTATTGAGCCCTGCAGTACCCACTGGTCACTGTCCCATCATTAGAGTGAGTGCTGTTAACCACCACCAGTCAAAGAAGTCAATCAGATTTGTCTGGCATGACGCCACCCCCCGTGAATCCATGCTATCTTTGGTCTTGCAGCCTACTGGATTCAAAATACTCTACCAACCTTTCCTTTTGACAGTGTTTCCATTAAGTTACCCACCACTGAGGTGAGACTCGCGACCTATAGTTACTGGCATCATCCATGCTGCTTCTCTTATGTAGAGGGACCACATCTGCTCTCTTCTGCTCCTCTGGAACCATACCAGATTCCAGTGAACTGTTAAATAAGGCCATCAGCTGGGCAGCCAGCATCTCCCAGAGTTCTTTAGTACCCTTGGGCGATCCTGTCCAGTCCCATAGATTTGTCCACTTTCAGAGCTAAGCCTAGAACTCCTAGCCCAGAGCTCTTACTGCTGTCCTAGTCTCTCCCCTTCAAGGCCCAAGACACCGCCCACCTTTTTCCAGAAACGCCACTGCTAGTATGCTTAGTCCATATCTGCCTGTATCTTGCTTCCTCTGCTTGAGACCCTGTCTCTTGTTGATTCCCTGCTGTGGCGAATGTCTGATGTTTAAACCATTGCTAAAGCCTTCTGTAATATGTCTTACCTGTCACTTATTGTATTGGCATGATGTTTTTGGTAATTTGTAAGACTTGCACACCTTTGAAAAGGGTCTCTTGTGCTCAAGGATCTTCAAAACAATAAATAAATCTCACACACATATATATATATATATATATATATATATATATATATAGGATACATGATGGCGACTGTGGAATATGGCAAATATTAACACGGTGCAGGTGCCCTGTGATAATATCACGGTGCCAGCGCACGAGTGATATTATCTCAGGGCACTCTGCATGAGTGTAATATTTGCCATATTCTCAAGTTCATAATCATGTGTGCGATTTATACAATAGGGTTCTAATGTTATATTTCTATACTGCAGTAGTTTTGATTTCAGTGTGTTATTCTTTTTCCTTTGTGCAGCCATGGTGATTTGATTCAGCAAGTGTGGTTGAATTACATTTGGTCTGGGTAGGTTGTGTGCCGTTCGAGATTTGTGACTTGTGATTGGTTGAAATCTTGTAGTGGGCGTGGTGTTTACGGTACAGAGGTCGTGAGATGCGAATGCTAAGTGTTCGGGAGCATTTATGTTTTTTTCTTTTGTGGAGATTTAAATGTGTTTCAGCTTTCTAAGGTATTGTGTTTCTTTATTTTATTTTCATTCCATTATTTACCCGTGTATTTTATGATTTGTTTATTTTATTATGTTCTGAAGCGTGGTTAACTTCACCTGCTTTGTAATACATTTTCAGTGTGTCACTGTGATTTCAGTATATTTATTTTTCTGGTATTGTTCAACAGTTTCGTAGATGACAGTAAAGGTGTGTGGGTCTTTAGTCCGAATCGGTGTCTGATTCCAAAACGGCAGCTCGCCTTGCATTTCATTTCCATACTGCTTGCCTGAAAAAAAGAGAGATAGTATGAGAATATTTATTTACAAAACCTATTGTGAATAAGTAATGCTAATGTTATTTATATGTACCCTGTATTATGTTGAATGTAATATGTTTTGCTTTGATAGTAGGGTGGTTGAAACAGGCAGATATCGTGTCTTCAAGGATGTGTTCAGTGCAGGATTTGTTCTCGCGTGGAACTCCATACCAGAAGTTGAGGAGTGGGTTCTGTGGTGCTACTTAGAGTGCTGCAACTGTTTCTTTGCTTTTCTTCACTTAGGTAGCATATTCATTTAAAGATTCGATCTTTTATGACCTGACACCTGTATAATTTCAGTTGGGGGACATTGTTGTTGCAGAGCTTTTGAACAGATGTTTTCATATGGAGTGGTTAGTTAGCCGACGGTTTGTTTCAATATTTGCTTCTGCTATCATATTTTAACAATTTTACTTAAGGAATTTATTCCTAACGGTTGTTTTGTACCAAGTAGTTGGATATTGAGCACAGTGACACTGATTTAGAGCAAGGAAAAAGGGTGCTGTTTCAATGTTGCATTTTCAGGTCTTTTAGCTTTATAGATGATGTAGTTGTTTACTGGGCATCGTTTTTGTCATTTAATTGGTATGCTCGAGGTTTCAGTAATCGAACTTCTTTTGGGTTGCTTCCGACCTCATTTTTGTTTGTCGCTCTGTGGTGTACTCAATATATAAATGTCCTTGGTGATCTTTATTTAGCGAATGTCTCCCCATTTTAAATTTCTTGTTTCTGTATTGCCACGGAGGCCAAAATACATTGTTACAGTAATCCACATACTGTTTAGTAATGCTTGTGGATTACTGGGTCCAAGCAGATTTTTCTCATAAAGTATGTTAATTATGTTGTCAGTAAGTTCGTCTGCAGCTTGCTAACGGTTTCTTTTTTTGGTCCTTTAAGAGTTTTGTTTTGAGGTTATCACTTGTCTGGTTTTATTGAATATTTTAGAAGTAGAAAGAGATTCGCTATAATTTTTGTCTTTAACATATCTTTCTAAACTTTGAAGTTTTGATGTTATCGTTAGAGGTTCGTTCGCTTTGGTCTTTGCAGAGTCATAAAGTACTCAGATAAGAGTGGGTCAAGTTGTCTGGTTCTATGTATTCCATTGGCTGATAGATGTCTTGGTGTTCTTGTGGATATTTATGGAAGTGGGAGACATCCGATATTGTTTTTTTCTGGTGTTGTCATTTTTACTGTTTTCAATGAATTGTGCAATATCTGTTTTGATTATTCGTGGACGCTTTGCTGGTATAATATCCATAGTCTGAGTTTTAGGTAGTATAACTTTGTTTTCTAAATGCTCTGGTTCGAGTAATGGGTCGCAGTCATTTTCGAACTGTGAGCAGCTAAGCAACATTCTTCTTCTATGTTTGTCGGTTGCTTGTTTTTTTTAATGTTAATCTGTTTATCCACTCAGGTTCCTAACATGTTACGTAGTCAGATATTTTACTTTGGTTACTCATTTTGTAGTTGTTTTGCAGATGCTTTTTCAGTTGTAGAACGGGCGCTTTGAGCAGCACGAGATATTTAACATTCAATTATTCTGCTCAGGTGTGTAACAGCTGTTTTAACTTTTGGGTTTGTGGTTTGAAAAGTAGTTCTGGTAAAGAGATTCTTAGAGTATTACACTGTGACATCACCACTGTTGGTTTATTCTGTGGTGACGTAGACACTGTGGGAATATGTTAAAATAAAGTTTCAGTGTCTGTGTCATCACAGAGTTATTCCACTGCAGTGAAAATACGTGTTTTATTCTCAAGGTTACATGCTCACCCTATTGTATAAATATATATATACACACACACACATACACACACATACATATACACACACATATACACATACACACACTGTATAATAAATATTTACTGTGAATAAACAGTGCCAAATCCTATTATCTGGGTTTGATGGCATATGTTTTTCATATATATGTATGTATGTATGTCATAAACCTCATAAACCAATTAAAATCACATGCCTGTGTGTTGCATAACCCCTTATTACACAGGCTATATAATCATATTTATTTTCACCCATGCTTCATTATCACCCATGGTTCTGCCACCCACAAATGATGAGGCTAAAACCAACTCATACAAATGTATGGGTTTATTCCATAGGACATCCAGGAATAAGCTTTTTATTCACTTTGTAATGTACCAGCAATGCTGCCTAGCACTGATGAGTGACAGAGTGAAGCAGAGCCTCAAATTGTAGGTTAGCACTCTTTCCAACCTTCTAGAGTGAATAAAAAGCTTATTCCTGGATAACCTATGGAATATCCTGTTTATACTATGGAACGCTGAATGCTGCTATGAAGGAGTCTGCAGTGAAAAGTGCTGCTGAATAACAGGCAAAAATAGCGCTTTTGTTCAGTGGTTTTATTCATCTCTCCCATGGTATAAATATGAATATAGTAACTTCTTGGGTGGTTAAAGGCACTTTGCTTTGCTTCATGCCAGACAATGCACACACGGCATGATGATATCTCATGATACAATGCCATGTCACATCACATATTGTTTAACTGTACCACCAGATCCAATATTTTTAACTCTCTTTTGCTCTTTCTGTAAGTGATGGGGGCATATACTCCATATCAGCCTTGGCCCTTTAGGTTCATCCCATGCAATGGCAGTTCCAAGGACTTTCCAGAGCTTTGGAAGATAGTGGCTTGTCTCCCCCATGGCGAAGCTTCCCCTGGCCCTGAGAAGGGCGGTCCGAGATGCTTCTCTGGGTGCTGGCATCCTGGATGGGCAGAGATGGTGCTTGCTAGGCTCCCTGGCATCATTGTGCTCAGCAATAAGGGTTTTCCTACTTGTTGTGGTCTCCAAAGCTGAGCAGATGTGCAGTGATGTAGGTACAGTGTCAGGCACGCTCCCACCCCTGACATGGCAACGTCCTCTGCTCAGCAAATCCCTGCTTCTGCACTTGTCACAGTGCACTGATCGCCATCCATTGCTAGCGGTTGGAATGTTGCTGGATGTTGTGGCCTCCCACCCTCCCCAGAGGAGGAGAGCTGTCCCTTGACGCTGATTCTCCTTGCTCCAGCCAACCCTTTGATGCTCCAGGCTCATTCCCAAACATAGGTTGTCAGCGCTGCAAACTGTATTGCTGTTGCTGCACTGGGTGGGGGTCGACACCATGCCAGATCCAGTGTTAATCTATTAATCTATCTATCCATCCCATCCATCTATATTCCTTCTGATAGTCATTTAAGTTGGACCATTCCTCCGTCGACCAGCCAGTCTAGACACTGAAAGGCTGTGACTGCAATATTGTCTGGGAAGTATAGGACCCAACAGTGTCAACTGCCCTCATCCCATGGGACACTTTTTCTCCTGATTTTCCTTCCCTTCTCTGATTGGCCCAGCCCTGTCATGACATCTTTTGGAATGAGGACTTTCTCACCCATTGCTTGCCCAATGAGATGCTGTTTCACTGGAGGTGGTAAACCCTCCTCCACAGAGTTAAAGGATGCTACCTCTGCAGTGTCCCCAAGATGACTCTGGCACGGGGTTGGGAGTCTGAAGAACCCCATGAACACAGCTCTCCAACCTGAAAGTGCAACACGCTACCCCAAGAGTCATCAGGCTGGCTTGGAAAGAATCCTTTTAGCAGAGAATATGTGGGAGGTTTGTGAGGGAGTCGGGTATTTGAGGCTCTTTAAACTGAAGTGGACACACCTTGTTGTGCTTGGTAGTGAATCAAAGAGTCTTTCACCTCTAGGTTAGTGGTTTGAGTCCAGCCAGGGCTGGTACAGTATCATCTGAAAACCCTTACTGTCTAACGACTTCATCCTTCCGGTAGGAGGAAATGGTTGCTCACCAGAGTGATCCAGTTGAAACGGATGCTCTGGCCTCATTTCCCAGGGGGTACAGATGGGGAGGAGCCAATAACATTTTCCAAGCCCAAGAGGAATGAATAACAGGTTCGGTGAAGGAACTCCCAGCAAGCAAAGATACCCCTAGACATAGGAGGTTCCCTGGACCATGTACACCCCTTTCCAGGGAAGTAATGCAAGACAGTGTCCCCACCACCTGAAGTGGGAAGGGGTTACAATTGTATGAAATATATGGTATGAAGATAAATTGTATTGTATTGTGTTGTGTTGTACTGCATTGTCTGATGGCTGTTTCTGGCCTACGTAAACTGAGTTTTGGGGGTCTCATTCACTGCCTAGGAGTCCACATCACAAAATCACTGACTCAGTTGGCACTCCTTGTTGACTGTCTCACATGAGAGGTCAAGGACTGGATGGGCAAGGAGTCTGAACTACCTGCTCACTTTCATGTGGTGGTCCCTCCTTAGTCTACTGACATCAGCTCAGAAACCCTAGAAACAGACCCTGCAAACACAGAAGCGGCAAAATGCACTCAGGGAAGGCATTTCAAACTAATGACACAGGAGTTGCAGCAGTTGGTCTGCCAAAGCTGCATCACTGCAAAGGCACCAAAATGTCTGCAGGTGATTTTTTCAAAATGTTTACGATTTGGGATCTTTTGCACACTTGATGGCCAGAAAATGACACGTGCATCAGTTTTTGTACGCTGCAGCATTTTGATGTGCAAGTTGTGTACTTGTGCCCAAATTTTAGACCACTTTTATCGTGGTATAACAGTTTTTGGTGCAAGTAGCCTCAACTGCAGCAAAACTGTTCTGCAGTTTTATTGAAATGCCAATCTTCAGTCGGAAGGATTAAAAAAATCAGTTTCTTAGGGAAAAAGCAAGACCCCATCTCAAGATTGATACAATTGAAAGGAAGAAATGGAATTGTGTGAATTTACAGATGCCTAACATTGTTTATCACCATTACGTCAGCTGCAGTTAAACACTTTCCTGATGCTGTTTGAAACTTAAGCACTCTTCAGATTAGAGGGGTTAGTTATTTAAAGTGGAATTACTGTATTGTCCAAGTTTATTCTGCACTGCAGCATTAACATGCAGGGTACAGATCAGGCAGACAAACTATCCCATAAGCAGAAGAAAAAAAATGAAGTTATGCGCTGATGTGGAGTCGGGGAGGGGCCTCTTCTAAACTTCAGAAATAGCAAAATGAGCCATCGGCCACAGCATGATGGAGAATGAACCTGGTGAGCTGGTGCACACATTAAAAAGGAACAGAGCGTAACATAATTACCGTTGGAGGGGCATGTGAGAGCAAACCACTCATTCTTCAGAAAAAAAGGGTTATGATTTATCTGCTTCTTTCATATTAGAAACCTAAAGAAAAAGCCAGTACTCCCTCCCCGCTTCACAAGATTTGAAGCTGACTTCATAGGGCCTTCTGTCTTAAACAATCTTTTTTAAATGGGAAAGAGGCAGCTGGCAACAGCCATTCCCAATACTGTTCTGATGCTGCAGTGATCCTGGACATTCACACGTGCAATCACAATTTATTATGTTTATTTATAGGTAACCGGGTAAGGCAGACTGAGATCTAAATCTGTTTTTTAGCCACAACCCAGAAAAAACAGAGATAAATGCAATGCATTAGTCTCATGGATACATGACAGCAGGACAGTCATCTAGACATTGGAGAGTGCTGAGCTGAGATCTGTTTTAGACCAGAGGACCATAAAATTAAAATAATGTTTGCTGCTAATCGAATAATAGCTGTGTTTTTGATTATAGTTTTAGGCAGTTACATAGCGAGATGGATGTAAAGTGGTTTGTAGCACTATTTTTAAATTGAGCATGGTTTGTCTTGTTTTGAGTAGTGAATGATAACTTTTTCCATAGTCACAAGCCTTGGTAGGACAAAAGTTTGTTCACCAACATCGTGGTGCAGTTCTTGAACACTTTTGAATGAAATAACCCCACAACCTGATGGATAAACCCCAATTGGGGTTGCAGTTGGGGAAAAAAATGTAATTACCTTTCTGCATTTTTATTTCCACACATAAAACCCTCTGCATGTAAACAGTGGCCACTGAGCACAGCTCTACACAACTCATGCAGAAACATAGAAAAGACGGCAGAAGGAGATCAAGGGTCCATCTAGTCTGCCCATGTGTTCCTTGGACCTTCTCAGTTCTTAGGACCTAACCCCTTCTGCCTAATGCATCCTAGTGCTCCTGTTGCTTTTGATCCCACGCTACCCTTTATCCCACCCCAGCTTGAATGATGTCACAGACTTTGCTTCCACTATGTCAGCTGGCAGTTTATTCAATCAATCAATCAATCAATCAGTCACCCAATCAAACTTTATTTAACCAGGCAGTTACATCATTGAGCAAGCTCATTTTCAAGATGGTCCCAGACACATAGGACATGTTCATTTACTATAGTACAACACATGGGACACCAGACATTAATACAGCATGTAACAGAATACAAAGTCAGTAGGCATTGGAGCAAACTTAGGAAGGCAAATACATACAAACATACCTGCATAGACATTTCAGTATACTGGTAGAGGTAGCTGGACTCTAAGGATAATGATCATGTATTCATGCTGGCAGTATAGCTTAGAGGTTAGAGTAACAAGCTGTGAATAAGCTTGGTACATCCAGTAGATCTCGGTTTGATTCCCACAGCCTCTACCTGCATACTGGCTAACTCTGAACAAGTCACTTAACCTCCCTAGTACTCCCAGGTCACCCTGAAAACAGGCACTTGTGCCTGGTGGCCCTCGCCTAGTTACCAGAGAATAACTAACTAAATGCGAATTTCCTCAGTAATAAGTAACAGGAAAGAAAAATAACACTATTAAAAGATCTGGCTCACGGTTATCCATGCCTTTGTTATCAGCAGACTTGATTACTGCAATGCTGTATACCTAGGGTTGTCTGGAGGATTGATGCATTGACTGCAGCTAGTGCAGAACGCGCGGCCAGGATGTTGATGAGTACCTCGATGAAGGATCATGTCATTCCTGTTCTGAGTGCCTACACTGGCTGCCTGGTTGTTCACGTCACTTTCAAGATTGGCTTGTTAACATATGAGGCCCGCCGTGGTTTGGGACCCGACTATCTAACAGAGCTTCTGGTCCCGTATCTCCTATCCACCCCTACACTCTACGAACGCTGGTCTGTTAATTGTACCACCCTCCCATCTAAAGAGATTGGGAGATAGAGCATTTGGTGTGGCTGCACCACTGCTGTGGAATTCTTCTCCACCTAATATCGTGTCCTAAAACGTATCGTTCTAAATCTTCTGGCAGCCTAAGGGTTAAAGCAGCTAGCACGGTGGAGGCCTTTTAAAGCCTCTTTTAAAACATATTTATTTGAAAAGTTTTTAATCCTTTTGTGATCACATGTATTTGCTGGGACATTTCATTGTGTTTCATTATCATGTTAGTTAAGTGCTCTGAGCTCCTGGATAGGCGCTATATAGTGCAATTTGCCTTGCCTTGCCTATTTAATACTAGCTGGATGGTACTGAATATAATGTTTTCAAAGTTTCCCTTCGGCGTTAGCAGTTCTTTAAAGAGCAGCTCTGCTCTTCAGCATGTCCCTTCACAAACATCACGTTTCAGCTCTTCTAGGTCACCACCGAATACATTTTTAGTTGCAAGTTTTCCTTTCAGGGTTTATACCAGAGCATAGTAGCCAGTCTAAAAGTATTTGACTGCCTTCTACTGATCTCACAGTGCCTTGGTTTCTGACACAGTGCTCACCATGACAACAGGTTCTGATGTCACAAACCACAGTCATGAGGTAGGTAAGGGCAGTCAGTCTTTTGAAAGGGACAGTCGAACGAGTACTGCATTACCTGATATATGTAAAGGGATGGGGAATTAGTGCCATGTGGCAGCAGTCAATAATATTCCAGGTTAAAGCAGTGACTTTTATTCTTCCAAACAATCCATATTTAACTGCTCCTGAATAAACATTAATGCAATAACAGTATTATCTATTTTTTTTGTGAAAACATTCTGCACAGTTCTTATTGTGGAACCAGTATGTTGGAGTTTTAACTGTCACTGTTTGTGCACAGAATGCTAAACATGAGCTGTTGACCTACCAGACCCAGAGTATATCCCAGGGATCAGTTTATATCCCGTGATCAGAGTATATCCCTGGGATCAGGATATGTACCTGGGAACAGAGTATATCGCAGGGAACTGGGTATATCCCTGGGATCAGAAGAGTACATCCCTGGATCAGAGTACATCCCTGGGATCAGAGCATATCCTTGGGATCAGGTTATATCCCTGGGATCAGAGTATATCCCTGAATCATGGTATATATATCCCAGGGACTACAGTATATCCTGGGAACAGGGTATATCCCTCAGATCAGAGTATATCCCTGGGATCAGGTTATATCCCTGCAATCAGTGTACATATCTTGGGATCAGAGTATATCCCTGGGATCAGGTATATCCATGGAATCAGGGTATATCTCTGGGATCAGGTTATATCCCTGCAATCAGTGTATATACCTTGGGATCAGAGTATATCCCTGGGATCAGGTTATATCCTGGGGATCAGGATATATACCTGGGAACAGAGTTTATCCTAGGAAACAGTAAATTCCTGGGATCAGGGTATATCCCTGGGATGCAATATATCTCTGGGATCAGGATATATTCTTGGTATCAGAGTATATCCCTAGGATCAGAACATATCCTGGGATCAGGGTATATCCCAGGATTAGAGCATATCCCAGGAATGGAGTATATTCCAGGAAACAGTGCATATCTCTGGGATCAGAGTGTACCCTTGGAGATCAGGGTATATTTGTGGGATGAGAGTATATCCCTTGAATCAGGGTATATCCCTGGATTAGAGTATATCCCTAGGATCATAGTATATTCCTAGGAACAGAGTATGTCCCAGGGATCAGGGTATATCCCTGGGATCAGTATATATATACCTGGGAACAGAGTGTATCCAGGGATCAGGGTATATCCCTGGGATCAAAATATATCCCTTAGATCAGAGAACATCCCTGGGATGAGAGCATATATCCCTGGTATCAGGGTATATCCTTGGGATCAGAGTATATCCATGGGGTCAGAGTATATTCCTGGGATCAGGGTATATTCCTGGGACAGAGTACACCCCCTAGGATCAGAGAATATCCCAGGGATCAAAGTATATCCCTGGGAGCAGGGTATATTCCAGGGATACTGAATGAATACTTACTGCTCATTATTCACTAAAAAGAAGAGGGGAGGTACTAAACCAAACAATAGAAGCACTCTGGATAGGGAGATCGAGACCAGTCCATTCACAGAAGAAAGGGTCCTGAAAGAACCCCTAAACCTGAAGGTGGACAAAGCAATGGGGCCTGATGGGATTCACCCCAGAATTCTAAAAAGAACTAAGGGAGAACAGTGACACCATTGACTACCCTTTTAACAAATCATGGGAGAATGGTGTGGTACCCAAGGACTGGAGGAGGGTGGATGATTCCCTTTACAAAGTGGGAGCAAGACAGAGGCAGGAAACCACAGACCCTGTTAGTTTGACCTCAGTGGTAGGGAAAATGATTGAATCACTTCTGAAAGAAAGAATTGTTGAGTACCTAGAGCCAGCGGAAGGGGCACAGGACCCAAAGCAGCATGGATTTACAGCGGAAGGTCATGTCAGATAAATCTAATAGATTTCTTTGACTGGGTGACCAAAGTTGTAGACCAGGAAGGGGCTGTGGACAAGGACTTCCTAGACTTTAGCAAGGCATTTGACACGGTCCCAAACAAAGATTAATAAACAAGTTAGCCAGCCTGGGTGGGTCCCAGGGTGGTAGCCTGGTATAAAATTGGCCAGACAAGAGGACGCAGAGGGTAATGGTAAATGGCATTCACTCTGAAGAAAGGGGGTTACTAGCAGGGTACCACAGGGTTCAGTACTGGGACCGATCCTTCTTAATGTCTTTATAGGTGACATTGCAGAGCGACTGGAAGGAAAGTATGCCTCTTTGCAGATGACACAAAGATCTGCAACAAGGTTGATACACAAGGGGGTGGAAAGGACAAGAAGGGACTTGGCAAGGTTGGAGCAATGGTCAAAAGTATGGCAGCTTAGATTCGATGCAAAGAAGTGCAAAGTAATGCACCTGGGAAACAAAACCAGGAAGAGTCCCCAGTGTGGGGGAGGTACTAACAACAAAATGGAAAGGGGCCTGGGGGTAGTCATGTTGGATGACCTAATGGCGGACAAACAATGTGACAAGGCAGTAAGGAGGGCTGGAGGGACACTGGGATGTATAGGGAGAGGCATCACCAGTAAGACACCATCTGAGTACTGTGTGCAGTTCTGGAGATCCCATCTCTGCAAGGACATAGACAGGATAGAGGCACTCCTGTGGAGGGCAACTTAAATGGTGCAGGGTCTGCACCAGATGCCATACAAACAGAGATTAAAGGAGCTTAATGACTATACCCTTGAGGAAAGGAGGAGAAGGGACATGATTGAAACTTTCAAGTACCTCAAGCGAATCAACAAAGTCCAAGAGGGTAGCATCTTTCAGAAAGTGAGATGTGCAAGAACAAGGAGGCACAATTTAAATATAGAGTGGGGATGCTCAGGGGCAACATGAGGAAGTATTTTTCACAGAGGGGTGGTGGACACATGGAGCGGCCTTCCTGAGGAGGCTGTGGGGTCAAAAACAGTGGGGAGAATTCAAGAATGCAGGACAGACATAAGGAAATTCTAGTGGGGGTAGGAGGAAGTAGGCTGTTGGTTAACTAGGATCTGAAGCTTATCCAACAGGTAGGAAATGGGCAGACTGGGTGGGCCAAGTGGTCCTTATCTGCCATCAAAGTCTGTGTTTCTGTCAGAGTATATCCCTGAAATCAGGATATATTCCTGGGACCAGAGTACAAATGATGTTGGCGCCCTCATAAGAGGGGGGCACCATAGTATGCAGATGATGTGATTCTGTATGCAGAAGGTGCTTCTCCTCAAGAAATTAAGAAAGTGCTCCAAAGGGATTTTGATATCTTACAGGAGTACTATAAGTCACGAAACTTAATATTAAATACAAAAAATCACAAGTTATGCTTTTTGGAAACAAGCAGGTGGCTACAATAAATACATTCCAAATTAAAATGCTTACTAAACAAATAACACAGGTGAATTCATACAGATGTTTGGGAGTATGGCTATACATACACCTAAAATGGGATATACGTATAGATAATCTGATTAAAAGATTACACAGTAGACTAGGAGCGTTGTACAGTCTGAAAAGATGTATACTAAATAAAGGTAAGATACATATAATCAACTCTACAATAATTCCACTGTTTGATTACGGTGATGTAGTGCATGCGGTGCATCAAAACTGCATGAGAAAGGCTGGATACAGCCCTGAATAGATTGCAAGGTCTGCCTTAGATGCACCCGCTCGATGCATTGGTGCACTACGTATAGCGTTTTAAACTGGACAAGTCTTACGGAGCGAGAAACTTGCATATATTGTATCTAACTCATCAATATTTAAAGAAGAAGACTCCACCCTATTTGGATGATTTGTTTAAGATACGTATATCTAAAGTAGGCCTGCGATCAGCACAAAATTTGGAACTGGTAATCCTGAAAACTAGAACAGCAAAGGGAATTTTGCATTAAAAGTTAGTGGGCCTAAACTTTGGAACAGGTTACCAGACCATCTGAGGACAAAAGTAGTGCCCGTGGCATGAGATTAAAAGATGGAAATATCAGAATTTTATTCAGTCAGCTACCAGTGGTTGCAGTTAGGGCATACACTTTCTATGGGCACTCTTTATCATGGCTATTTTCTTAAGCCATTTTGTAAATGAAGAATGGTTGCTGCTCACACCTTGTAATTTTAAAAATGTGTTACTTATGTTGCTGTCTGTTAATAGATAAGCTACATTTTGTGTGCGACAAAGCACTATTTTGCAAAATATGTATTTTATTGAGTTACGTGTTCTCCTCTCGAAATTGTTTTGTGTGTAATGAACCCCATTGAAAATGAGTCTAACCACTCAAAGGGTTATCCTTTTCCTTGACTTTATAAGGAATGAACTTTTACAAACAAGCAAACATATTCATGGAATCAGGGCATGTCCCTGGGATCAGGGTATATTCCTGGGATCAGTGTATATCCCTGGGATCAGAGTACATCAGTGGGATCAGGATATACACCTGGTATCAGAGTGTATCCTGAGACCAGAACAATATATCCTTGGGATCAGGTATAACCTAGGATCAGGATATATCCCTGGGATCAGTGTATATCCTTGGAAGACCAGCATATGTGGGGAAAAAAGCTCTATGGGAGAAAATGAATGCAGGGTACCGCTCAGCATTCCATGAGGTTTATAATAATTATTGAAATGACCGGATGGTATACTAACTGGACTGTCCGCTCTGCCTGGATAGTTCAGCTATCGAACTATCAGGCATGCACCATGTATTTTAATGTTAGGTGCCCGAGCCTGCACAATAGGGCACCAAACAAAACGTGCTACTTTTCATTTTCATTTTCATGTCATTTTATTTTATTCTAATTAGTAATTCAGGTGGGCAATATAGCCCTTTTCACAGTGACCAGCAAACATTTAATATTGAACTCATAGCATACCAAATACAAGTCCCACATACAGAAATATGACAAACATTATAAAAACAAGTGCAATCAGAGTTATCCATGAGCATTTTATAAACACACAAGTTCTGAAAACCGTAAGCTTGTTACAATATTCCACTGTTTCAGGTAATTTAGTATAAAATTGATAGCTATGAGTTTGAAAAAATCTTTATACAAAGCTGACAGCAAAGAAACGAGTTGCAAACACACATCTTGATTGTGGTCTTGTAGAGAAAAATTATTGCTTCTTGTGAACATTTCGGATAAAGAAGCTGGAACAAGTCCCAAACAGAATGTATGCAAAAAACAGAAGCCTTATAGCTGAACCTATCTTTAAAGGACACTGTCAGTCCCTTAAGCCTCAAAATGTCCCTAGTTTAAAAACACATTTTACGATTGTTCACATTCTGTAGAGACTGCTGATGTAGCTGGTGGTTTGGTTTTGATTTTTCTCCTTTTAAAGAGTGAAAACAGACTGCCCACCATACTGGTGTTACCACACACAAAACATGCTTGTGTACATTTCTTGACCAGCTCCACTGCACCTGTCTTCGACTTAGGAACACCCCAACATAATCTAGCCACTCATTATGCAGTGGGAGTAGAAGACTATAGCATCATGAGTGGCCGCACTGTTTGGAGTGTTTCTAATGTTCAGGAAGTATGCAGTAAAAGTAGATCAAGGATTTGAAACAAATTAAGGTTGGGTATAACTATACATTAGCATGCATTTCAGTTCTGCTAAGCAGGAGGCAGATAAAACAATCAGCAACATTAATTAATTTTATAGGCGGTAAGCAATAATAAACATTTTTTTGAACTAGAAATAGTATGATGCAAAAAAGTTGACACTGCCTCTTTATGGCAAACTAAGCTCAATTCTTTGTACACAGCACAGTGGTGAGGTGTCCTGGGTAGTCAGGGCAAATCTACAAATACTATTGGACACCAAATTCAATCTATTGAACAATTTCACAGTAACTGAAGAGTAAAATAGAAAACTGTAATCCAGTTTAGTCAATAATAAGCTTGTTGCTGATAGTTTATGTGATTCAGGTATAAGAAATTGATTAATCCTATAGAGCATTCCAAATCTGTTCTACAGAGTTTTATCGAACAGTAACTGCATGTCTCAAAGGTAGAGCATCTGTTCAAAAATACTCCCAGCTAACAAAATTCATTGACTCTTTCTCTAACTTTCCCAGAAAGATCAAATGTCTGAAACTCAAACGAAATAAATGTACTTGATCTTGAAAACAACATTGATTTAGTTTTTCAATTCAAAAGCAATTTGTTTTCAAAACCAGTCATACATATTCAGACGGTCAGTCTGTATTGTCTTCTGCAAATCCAGAATACTGTTACCTGAACTAGAAATAACCACATCATCTGTGTAAAGTGCAGAGAAATGCAAACCTTGGGAATAGAATTCAAAAACAAGGAAAATAAATCTACATACTTACTAAACTTATTCATGGTATGTACACTCGGGACAAATTTTCAAGATATTGTGAGCTATATTTAAAACTAATTAGCCATATCTGAGGTCAGTATATTTCATAGGATGCTTGGAGAGCTGATTACTGCAATTTGTGGCATATATTTTTGGCTTGGAAATGAGAATGAGGTAGCCTGGTTATTATTCAGATGAACTGTCCTGGACTATCTGGTCAGAATGTCGTTATCCAGAGCACATCTCACTGCTAGGCTGGATAATAGCGAGTGTGTGTTCTGGAAATAAAACCTGGGTCACCCCAGTGCAGAGTTAATGATAAGGAGATGCAGAGAGAGGAGGGTAGGGAGGTGTATCAGGAGAAACAGAGGGGGCAGGGAAAGCAGTAAGGACATAAAGGTGCAAACTGAAGACAGAATAGCCCAGGTGGTAACAAAGGGGCAAATATTTTTAGAGTGAACACCGACCAAAGTATTTGTTCAGGGTGTCTGCCTTTTCGGTCCCCTCAGCACAATACCTCCTTCCCATCTTGCAATCCCACCCCTGGTCTTCCTCCTTTTGCTTACATACCTAAAAGGGGTAGAGTCAGGGAGATGGAAGTACTTCACAGAAAGAGTGGTGGATTCCTGAAACAGTCTTTCAGCAGAGGTGTTGGTGGTGAAAACAGTGGTGGGGTTCAAGAATGCATGGGATATGCATAAGGAGTCTTAGGGAAAGGAAAGGGAAGGGTGGGTGGGCGAGTGAATAGGCTGGAGATCAAGTAGAAGCTGTGGGGATACTAAAGGCATGGAAAAATAGGCAGACTAGGTGGCGCAAGTGGTCCTTATCTGCTGGCAAATTCTATGTTTCACTGCTTCTGTATCTGTATTACCTATTCCGCCCCAAATCATAAAATATGGGTCTATACAGAAGTGTTGACAAAGTGTCTGATTATTGCTGCTAATTACGGGCATCAGTAATAAGAACCCTAAAGATGCATGCTGGTGGGCTGGCCCAAGGCACAGTGGTAGTGCTTCCACTTGTAGCGTCAGTGATCCAGGTTCAGGAATAAGCCTGGGGCATTGGAGGGTCAACCTAGGGAGGAGGATTGAGCATCTGAAGACAACTCTCCTCTGGGGAGGAGGGATTCGGAGCCTGGCTATAGTCGAACTCTTTGGTGGCCTAGGATTGGTGCACATAAAACTAACGCAGCTGTGGGGCTAGGCAGAAGCAGCAGACATCAGGACATCGGGTATGGGAACACTTCTTATGTCATCAGGACATCGTCTGATGTCTGCTTTGTCTGGGAACCAGAAAAGTGGAAATGCTGCCGCCAACCAGGGGATGATGTGCTACCCACCTCCCACCTCCAGTCCAGGCCCTGCCCAATTACTCCCACGTTTCCCCTCACTTCACCTCTGCTGAGACTGACCAGATGGTGTGGAGAGTCTGTGAAGGAGCAGAAGACAACCACATCCCGGGGAAAGCCAGCAGGGCACGGCCTCAGTGTGTCATAGGTTGCCAGGGTGGTAGGTAAGCTACACAGGAGGGCCTCAGGAGGATGGAGGTGGCTTTCGGGTTGTTAAAGGAGGCCCTGGCTGGCGGCAGAAGAGGGTAAAATGAGTTGGAAAAAATGCATGCTGGGATATTATAGAGAAGCCCATTTCTTCCCTGTCCCTCCCCATGGGGATTTTAAAGCCATTAGAACTGGTCTCAGGCAACAGCGTCATAATCTGGAGAATTGGAGTTTCACAGCAAAATAGCTTCACAGTACAGGCTACAGAGATACTGTAGTGACTCATTCTACTTCTTGCCTTGTGGAGTTATTCATACAATTACTTTTTTAGTGTTGGGGTAGAGAGAGAGAGAGATAGAGATAGAGAGACAGAAAAGTGGTTATGAAAAGAAAGCTTTGAAGGCTGTTTATGTCACTTGCCTGGCTTTCAAATTCTCCATTGCAGTAGCAGATGACCAGCATGCCAAAATATGTCTGCCATGCACAGCACCGTGCAGGAGACCACCATTGATCAAAATAATTGTTTGGGCTGTTTGCAGGATAAGCACATTTTTAAGATGCAATTTAATACTGAATAGCTAAATATATAAGCAGCTTTAGACCAATGTTGGCTTCAAATCTGGAACAAAGGTCTGCTTTTCTAAAGTTTTTGTTGCTGGGAATTTCTGTTGAAGGCAATACTGATGTGCTAACATATGCAATTTGAAACTACCGAATACTGTTGTATGTTAATACTGCTCCGGAGACCACTCTTTCTTTCTTTTGTTATTCTGTTTATTCTTCCTGACCCCGGCTGGCCCTTCAGGTTGCCCAACCCTGTCACCTGGCTTTTCTGGGACTTACCTGCCCAACTCCCCCATGTCCTTCCCCTGAAGTGGGGTGGCATGGCGCTAGCTCAACCTGCCTCAAATGAATTCAGAGGACAGTGCCTGGAACACTGGTACAGGGCCCAAGGCTCGACCTACAGTATCACACTTCCAGCTGGGGTGATTTTTCTAGCGTTTTCTACCCTTGCAGGAGTGGGCATAAAATAATCTCATGTACATTCTGAGGTATGATAACCAGAAACTGATGGTGAGCATTTCTAATACCCTATGAATGCTGTTCCAACTGTTAGAGTGGTCTCCATGGCAATAGTAATATATTATTGATTAAGGTTGACCGAACAATCTTGTTTCTGGGGAGCTTGCATGGGAGATGCTCTTTACTTAGTAATAGTGGCTCACCAGCAGGAAAGGAGCACCCTGATTGGTTGGAAGTGCTCTCTCAATCTGTAATCAGTGGATTAATGATGATGTAGCAGCTGAGTTCCCTGCTCTACTTATTACGGAGATCGTCTGCTACTGTACTCGGTGTTAGAAGTGCAGATTATAATCTACAGTACTGGGGCTTATTGGGGTGAGGGTCAATTATTAAACTGAACCCACCCTTCCTCACATTACAGGAAGGAAAGAATCCAGTTTTATATACTGCCTTTCATGTAAACTGTATCCCAAAGTAGCCGGCCAGGTGGTGCTGAGGGTTGAGGTATGGACGCCACACCTTGCACCACGCTGGCGACCTGGGTTCGGGAATGAACCACAGTCATTCGGGGTTGGCCGGGGAGGGGATGGTGGGAGCTAACTGGCGGTCACGAGCAGCTCTCCTTTCCCAGGGAGATGCTGTCACTCCTACCACATGGTTGCCACCAGGTGGAGGACTGGTGACAGCACAGGGTGGAGGCGACATGAAGGGTTTGTGTCGCGGTACCACAGGCACCTACCTCCACATGCATACATGCAGCTGCAACAGGGAACAGGAAGAAAACCAGAAAAATGGAGCTGGCTGACTCCATGAAGCTCCCGACTGTGCTTCGGGGAGGGGGGCAGAGCTCACCTTCCAGTTCAGGGATAAAAGAATATGGAAAAAAATATATATATCACAAAAGGGGTGTCATGATGAATATTATTCACAATAATCATGATTGCATTCACTAGTAAAACTGATGGGCCAGGATGGGATGCTCTGCGCAACTGAGATGCTGAAGCACAAAATTGCTATATTCAAATGAGATGTGTGATTGTGCATGTCATCTGAATATAGCAAAAGGTGAGGTGGTGCAAATGGGGCTGCTGAAGATGCACTGGCACATTGCCCTGCATAGTCTGAATACCTGGAATGGGGAGGGCCACTAGACTACAAGGAAGTTTGGGCTTTGATTTATTACACGGACGGGGTTTGGGGATGGGAAGGGGTACCATTGGACTACCAGGGATAAAGGGATTATAGTGTATAGTGGAGCGTCATTGTTCACTGAAATCTAAGCTCTCAGTATGTTGTTCTGCTGCACTAGTGGCGTCCGTAGTGCAGCAGAACCAAGCAATGACTCCGCAGGACAGCAGAACGATGACTTTTCACTCTGCTGCAGTGAGGGCGTCACACATGGTGTCTCGAGCAGCAATCTGAGAGTTAGTCTTATTTTAAAAGAAAGATGTAGTATTTTTTTTTTTTGAGGCAACAAAGTTTCACTATACACTATACAGAACAGTGCATGCATACCATTTAATGGCAGGGCTGTTCTTTCACCTCGTTAGTACTATGATGACTGATTAATCTGTCGTCATAGTGCCAACTCGATGAAAGAATAGCCCTCTTGTTAATTGATACTCATGCACTATCCTATATATGCTTTACACTCAAGGAAGGGGGCACTAGACTACCAGGGCATACTATATTGCGGAAACTGACACTACGATCGGCTCACGGGGAAGGGAGGGGTAACACTAGACTACCAGGGACAAAGGAATTGCCTGAGTTTATTTTATGCTCGGGGATGGGAGGGTGCCACTAGACTACCAGAACAAAGGATTTCAGTGTCTTTTCTTCCATGGTCGGAGTTGAGGGGCTAGCCACCCAGGGCTGACGGCTGTTGTTTTGCGCTGTGCAGTACAGCGGCTTGCCTGTGGGTGGCTACCAGTGTGGGTGAACCAATCCCCATTGGCTTCAGTCCCTGTCCCCAAAAACACAGGTGGCACACTGGGAGCCCACCCCAGTGTGCCCAATGTAGTACCTGAAAAAGAAAACATTCCCTGAAGTGGGTTTTAATTTTTATTTTTACCTGTAAACAAGAAAATGATCCTCGCTGTCTGTGGCACACCACCTCCTGCCCCACTTTCACCCCATACTTACCCCTGAGCCTGGCATGATGATCTTCAGTGGAGCAGGAGACGCCTGAACTCTTCAAACGCTGACTGCGAACTGAAGAAAATCACGATAGCTGTATAATGGCATCAATGGGCGGGTTCAACTTAGGTGGGTATCTTGGCCATTTTGCAACGTTTGGCTCAAATTTTCAGCGTGGGGTTCTTGGGACCCCACCTCATGAACTCAGTCACTGTCATTTCGTTATTCAGTCCTGAAAGGTGATTTTGTGGTCACTGCGGCGGGAAATCACCTTTTGGGATTAATTAACGAAATGATAGTGATTGAGTTCATGAGTGAGACAAACCCTATGTTGAAAATTGGAGCCAAAAGTTGCAAAATGACTGTGTTATGAGCATGCAATGCGCAGTTTCCATGCACGCCGTAACTCGAGAATTTTAATATTTTCACTCCAGATTTTCAACATTGCCATTTCTTTACACTTCCTTATGAACAGTACAGCTGTCATTTTCATATCCTGCCCAAAGGTGTTTTTGCACATCTGGCGCATAATGGAAATCAATGTCTGGGACAGAGTAAGAAAATTACAGTGACACTGTTCATGAGCAGAGGTCCCAAAGTGCCTATGTTGAAAACTTGGTTAAAAATTCCACACAATGACTGAGTTATGAGTGTGCATTGCACAGTTTCCACGCACACCGAACTCGAGAATTTTAATATTTTCACTCCAGATTTTCAACATTGCCATTTTGTAACACCTCCTTATAAACAGTACAGCTGTCATTTTCCATATTCTGCCCGAAATGTGTTTTCACACAATGGCACGGTCGCTGTGGGAAATCAATGTTCAGGACAGATTAAGAAAATCACAGTGACACTGTTCATGAGCAGAAGTCCCAAAATAACTATGTTGAAAATTTAGTGAAAAATTCCACAAAATAACTGTGTTATGAGCGTGCATTGCACAGTTCCCACGCACGTTTGTAAATGCGAGAATGTTTAATATTTTCACTCCAGATTTTCAACATTGCCATTTCTTCACACCTCCTTATGAATGGTACGGCTGTCATTTCTCACATCCTGCCCGAAATGTGTTTTGCACATCTGGCACAGAATGGTGCGGTCACTGTGGGAAATCAACGTTCGGGACAGATTAACAAAATCACAGTGTCACTGTTCATGAGCGGAGGTCCCAAATGCTTTATGAGGTGGGGTCACAAAAGCCTATGCTGAAAATTTGTAGTGCAACTACTCACAAACACCAGGGCGTTAGGTTTCTAACCATAATGTCCCACCTTGTAGAGACTGACAGGCGTCAGGGATGTGACTTTGGATTGTCAGCTGTAATGCTCATGCCATTCCACCCCACCCCACCCTGCAGCCAGTGACAGGCATCAAGGTGTGCCTTGGACTTTTCAGCCCCAAAGTTCACCCCATTCTCCTATACTGCACCCATCTCAACGTATTTCCTTATGGAATGGGGTGGCGTTGAGCCCGATGACCCCAAGGCACAATGCAACACTTGTCAGAGTCTGCAGGGCAGGGTGAGGTGAAATGGCATGAGCATTATGGCCGATGACCCAAAGGCACACCTCAATGCCTGTCAGTCTCTGCAGGGTAGGGTTGTCATCAGTTCCATACTTCACGGCCATTCCTATTATGCATCTCTCTAACTCCTTCACTACCAATGCCAATGACAGCAGGACAACATTTGTCATTGACAAATGCTTGTTATTAATGATGCAAGTCGAGAAATATGGCCACCACCATCAGTTTTAAAAATGTTTTTTTTTTTTAGGTTACTTTTGACTATACTGCTGCAGATTCAAACTGTGGATTATTGGTATGGTTCTAACACATGATCCTAATGGTAAACAGCACAGCACCACACCAAATAGTTTCCTTTCTTCATGGTGGGTGTGACTAAAATGAGGAACTTCTATAAATTTCAAAACTGCATACCTCAGTTCAGGAATGGAAAAAATGAACAGAAAAAGGAGTATATTGTGGTGTTTCCAGAAATACATTATTACTATAAAAAAACTATATGATGAAATGTTTTGCCAAATAGAAAATATTGCTGGGTTAAGTGCCTTGCTCAGGGTCACAGAGTGAGTAAGTGGTGGTTGGGGATTCAGACCTGGTTTTCTGTGTTTACAGCTCTACACACTAACCACTACACAAACCACCCCTGCATATTATAAATAAATATCCTACTGGGACTGACTTTAGAACTAGAGGGACCAAGACCCCGTCCCCTTCCCAAAAATTCAAACACTGCTGCCGCTAGAGGGTTGGGTTCTGTCATGCCTGTTTCTCCAAACGCTCCTTCGACTTTTCATGTTAAGTCATAATTTAAAATCAAAGTGAGGTAGTGACATGAGGTAGTGAGAGTCACTGTGCAAACTGCATTTAGCATTTCATATTTCATAGCTTCAACTTGCGCAGAATTAGCAATTAGCAGCTTTTATAGGGTGGGGGCATATTACAGACCAGAAATAGGTGGCGGAAGCTTGGTCCAAATGCAAAAATTAGTATTTGGCTGGTTTCGTTAGGTATTCAACCAAATACGAATGGATGGGGTAGGCACTATTCAGGTTTGAAGCGAATACAAAGTGAATATTCATCCCATTCCTAATAGTTTCTGCTACAGAAATGAACAAATGCCGTCTTAGAACCCTAAGAGCCTGCTCGTCAATCGGGACTGAAGTGCAGGGAGAATTTGGAGGCCCTGTTTATAGCATTTCATGTTAGGACTGTTTTCTTCTGTGCCTTTTTGACTGTTATTAAAGGCGCTTGAGGAAAAGGTCATAGAACTTCAGCTAGGAGTCCTGCTGAGGACTCAGACATCAGCTTATTGAATGTTTTACCTGGATAGCACTCTGAATGCTGCTGCACTGCCTTGTCATTAGCAGTTTATCGATGCGCAGTGCTTATTATAACCTGAGGGAACTGCATGACATCAGCCAGTGAGAATTCAATTAGCATAACATTTTAGCACTGTGGCATGGCACGCTACATGATTCAGAGGGTAGAAATGGACTAGATAGTGTGTTATCCGCCATCGCTGTAGCCTAGTGCTTTCCACAAAGAGCCATGAACCAAGTGATCTGGGTTCAAATCTTACCAGTCCTATATGCGATACCGTGCATTTTATACTATGTGGAGCAAGTCACTAAGCCTACCACGGCTTCACCCCCGTTTGCTGTAAAATGCGGTGGAACAGAACCCCACTGATAAGCAGAAGTTGCATCTTAGTTGGGTTATCAAGGACAAGAAACTGTAAGATAAAAATAAAACAAAGCAATATTTTCTAAAGTGAATGCTTGCTTTTGCTCTTGCCCTGATTTCTTCTTGCTCCCCTCCCCATCTTCAGAGGGCACAACAGCATCACATGGCATAGCGTACTGTGACACTGGGCACAACAGCATCACATGGCATACCATACTGTGACACTGGGCACAACAGCATCACATGGCATAGCGTACTGTGACACTGGGCACAACAAGCATCCATGGCATAGCGTGCTGACACTGGGCACAACAACATCACATGGCATAGCGTGCTGTGACACTGGGCACAACAGCATCACATGGCATAGCGTACTGTGACACTGGGCACAACAGCATCACATGGCATAGCGTACTGTGACACTGGGCACAACAGCATCACTGGCATATCGTGCTGTGACACTGGGCACAACAGCATCACATAGCGCAGCATACTGTGACACTGGGCACAACAGCATCACATGGCATAGCGTACTGTGACACTGGGCACAACAGCATCACATGGCATAGCGTACTGTGACACTGGGCACAACAGCATCACATGGCATATCATACTGTGACACTGGGCACAACAGCATCACATGGCATATCATACTGTGACACTGGGCACAACAGCATCACATGGCATATCATACTGTGACACTGGGCACAACAGCATCACATGGCATAGCGTACTGTGACACTGGGCACAACAGCATCACATGGCATATCATACTGTGACACTGGGCACAACAGCATCACATGGCATATCATACTGTGACACTGGGCTCAACAGCATCACATGGCATATCATACTGTGACACTGGGCACAACAGCATCACATGGCATAGCTGCTGTGACACTGGGCACAACAGCATCACATGGCATAGCATACTGTGACACTGGGCACAACAGCATCACATGGCATAGCATACTGTGACACTGGGCACAACAGCATCACATGGCATAGCGTGCTGTGACACTGGGCACAACAGCATCACATGGCATATCATACTGTGACACTGGGCACAACAGCATCACATGGCATATCATACTGTGACACTGGGCTCAACAGCATCACATGGCATAGCGTACTGTGACACTGGGCTCAACAGCATCACATGGCATATCATACTGTGACACTGGGCACAACAGCATCACATGGCATATCATACTGTGACACTGGGCACAACAGCATCACATGGCATATCATACTGTGACACTGGCTCAACAGCATCACATGGCATATCATACTGTGACACTGGGCACAACAGCATCACATGGCATATCATACTGTGACACTGGGCACAACAGCATCACATGGCATATCATACTGTGACACTGGGCACAACAGCATCACATGGCATAACATAATGTGACACTGAACAATAGGCGAGCGGCTGCCTTCTCAGCCAGTGCAAATGCTGTTACTTGTCAGTCCACAGGTGTTGGTGCTCAGGGCAGTGTATGGAAAATACCCCAGTGCTGCACTTTTGTTTGTGATATTAAATGTAGCATTGCCCTTTTAATTCCATTTTTGTGCGCCCTTGTGTTTTTCTGTTCAGCTCATTTGTTAGCACTTGAACACGCCTTCCTTCAGCAGTGGTAGTGCGAATATGCCTCTTCAACCGAAAGCATTCCCCACCATCCTCCATATTGTGGTACCCTCCTGGGAGGGAGATTAGAAGCTCTGCTGCAGTACTGCCGCCTTGGGGACCACAGGTAGCAAAGCAGTCGGAGCTGCTTACGAGAGAGAGGATATGACCGCTGGCACGGTGCACAGCCACGCATCTGCATGAGCATGCAGACATGGCACACCGTGGGTGAGGGGACAAAACAAGTGGAAAACCCTGGAGTGCAGTAAGGTAAAACTGACGCTCCTGGCCCCACTGCCCTGACAGGCCATCTCCTTCCCACATAAGATGGACATGTGGGGTTAGGTGTTGCCTCCAGTGGAATCCACCATGGAGCCAGAGTAGATACATGGACCCACCCCAAGCTTCAGAAGGAAGAGTAAGTGCCTAGGAAGGGGTTGGACGGGCTGGACAAAAGTAGCAGTATTAGCTTTCCTATGCGATAATAGCATATTTATATACAGACCAGTAACACAATTACACAGGCATAGTCTCAGAGCAAGATAAACATAAACATGAAACCACAATAAACATAAAACCACATTGGCAACTTAAAACAAACAAGTGGGCTCATCATATGTTGGCAAATGCCTCTTTGAAGAGGAAGGTGTTAAGCCCTTCTTAAAGGCCTCAGTGAGGGACTTCTCTCAGGGCTCTAGGGAACGAGTTCTACAATAACAAACTGTCCATTTCAAAGACCTGGTCCCATGAAGATCTCAGTCTGGCCCCAGTACTGACAAGAGGCCTACCTCAAGGAGCAGAAAGATGGGAGGATGGAAGAGAGACAGGAGCTCAGTAAAATCACCCAGACCCAACCCATGTAGGGTCGTATAGGTTAAAAGTCTAACCTTAAAGGTAATACACCACTTCTTCTGCAGCCAGTGCAGCTTGATGAGGACTGGGGTCATATGACATGACCTAAGAAGGCCCGCCTGTCAGTAACCTTGCCCAGCAACCTTTACCTGGCAGAATAAAGCTCCAGACCAGTTTGCTAGCCAAAAGGCACTCTTGGGCCTAATACCCCTGTTTTAATAAACTGTTTCACACCACCTCCAACTAGTACAACACCAGGAACATGGTCAGGAATGTCGTTAAGCCTCCTCTATGGCATTCTCAGCTAGGCAAGCAGTTATTTTTCTGTCAGGGCTGCTAAACTGGTTAAATAAACTGCTTGATACACTGCTGAATCTCCCCAACTTTAATCAGTTTACGAGATCTTTGCAGTCTGTTATTGCAGTCCAGTGCAACTGTAGCTGTTGCACCTGTTTAACAAACTGTATGGATATTTTTCAAATCTGTATGTAATTGTTCTGTCTTAAGTGCTTTGAGCCTGACTCAATTGCATTTCTCTGGAACTGCTTATTGTACTTGTAATGTTTTTGTGACTATGTACTGTAGAACTGAAAAATAGTGCATTCATTTAATTTAGCGGTACGAGGCTATGGGACTTGTTAGCTGCAATTAAATTTTACTGTCCTGTACTTCCATATAATGAGTTTGACATAGATAACTAACTTAGCTTTTCAATTAATTTAGGGGTCTCTTTCTACAGTGAACATAGCAAGACTTTTTACAGTGAAATAAATCAATTCTACAGTATTTGACGTGGAACCTTTGTAAATGAACACTTGTGCTCAAAGGTAATCTCTGAAGTTTTCAGTAAATGAATGAGCATTTTGCACCAGCTGTGGCACCGCAGGGTACCACCACTGAGCGCAAGGTAGAGGACATTACGATATCTGAGTCTGGACTTCATAAATGCAGGTACTAGTGTCACCAGGTCCTCGGAAGGATAAGGGATTTAATATAGGAAGCATTAGATTAAAGTGGCCAGCACCGGGAGGAAACATCAGAGAAGACACAAAATAAGAAAGGGCGGTACCAGCTGCACAGTATGCCCCTAGTGATGCAAAAGATCAAGTCTATGCTGTTTGATTTGACAAGTGTAACTGTGGCAGCGGTAGGCTTTCAAGTCTAGGTTCACTAGGCAAATAATCTGGTCTTTGGAGTGAGGCAACCTGGAAGGACGGGTAAGAAGCCAACTGCTGCATCAATGCGTCAGCACATGTGGCTGAAACCTTGCGGCTACCATTGACTGGGCTTTGCTGTTCCACTGGGCTACAGGCATGGTTGAAACCCCAGGGCTAAAAAGAGGCCCATGTGACCCAGCCCCTTGTGGTCAAACAGACTGACAGATAGAAAATCATTCACTCACCCAACCACCCACCCAACCAACAAACCAACCAACCACCCACAACCAGCCAACCACCCACCCAACCAGCCACCCAACCAACCAATCCTACGTACACAAACAAACAAAAAAACAGTTGAACCAGCAGGGCACTTCTACACTATTACCACTAGTAGAAGCCACTGTAGACATAGAGAGGAGACTCCATTACAGTATCACAGTATGAGGAAGCACAAGTGTAAAGGTGACATTTAGGAATAATAAAAGCGGTAGAAATTTATCTGGGATTAAAAAGGTAAGGTCATGTTGGGGGAGCGAGAGACAAGAAAGAGAGTTTAGAAGCCTCCCTGAAGCAATGAAGTGAGTGCTTTCCAAAACCTGCTTACTTATCTACTAGTTATTCTTCAAATTATTTGTGCTTGTGGCTCTAGAATTCATATACAATCTAGAGATTTATTGCAAGTTAATGATCTTTTTAAAAACACAGAGAAGGCAGCCCTCGAACCAATGCTTTCTGCACCACAGCACTGGCATTTTACCACTGTTTAGAGCTTTCCTCTTTAGCCCCGAGAGAGGAGTCTCAGGATCAAACAGCAGGAATTGGCAGTCAGGATGAGCACATGGTAGGGAGAGGTGACATTTGGGTGGGCCTCCAATTAACTACCGCATCATGAGGGTACCTAGAGGATCAAGGCTTCCGTTAGTGAGGCTTTTAGGATATACAGTATCGTTTCAAACTCAGATCAGGGTTCTCATTTCCCTTTTAATAATTATTTACTTAATTTTGATTAACTTTCTGTTTTCTAGCTCATGCCATGCTTCCCATTGCAACGTACCTCTGCTAATCCAAAGCCTCTTGCATCTCAGGAGTTATTCTGTAGAAACAACAGGAAAAAGTGCTCTAGGGGAGCTGGGTGCCGTGAATGCAACTTGTAAATAAAAAAAAAAAAAAAAGCAGCACACAGAAGATAGAGTGCCAGTCTCTGTACTATGTACTTCCACTGTCATGCTGCAGATAAAACTGTTGTGGTGATATACTACACCTGCTTCCATTTGCGCAGTTCTTTTTGTGTTATACAACCTATTCTGTCGCTTGATCTGCCACCACTCTAATCCTGGATGACGACTACTGCCCCAGTCTTCCTCCCTGAAGTGGGGCCTGGACTGACTTCACAGCCAGCGGCACCAATATCTGTCACTGAGGTGGAGAGCAGTAACCCCATTGGGTCCATCTGGATGTGGAGGTGGCGAGCCTCGTCATCTGTCCAGTCAGGTCCACTTCTATCAGTTCTGTGTACACACCCCTAGGAGATGTATTGGTGCCCTGAGTTTGCCCCCTCCCAGCTTTGTCCACAACCCAGGAGCCTGCGTGTCGGACCATGCTTTGTAGGAACTCAGGAGGCCATTGTAAAGTTGGATGAGGCTGCCTTTCAGTACAGCAATGGAGAATGCTCACATTGCTCGCTGCGGTGCTGCCTTCACCTGTTGTGTGGTAGAACCATATGCAGATGTTTACGCTGGTGAATTGGGGCAGGCAAAATTAAAATCCTTCGGTGAACATTTGCAGACTTGCAGTTTTCATTTGTGAAAAAACAAAAATAGGATTTTCTGGAAAGTATTTTTCATCAAAGCTCCGGTTGTTGTTCTTGTGGATTTTGCTCTAAGCCAGTCCTTTGCTGATTTTTTTCCCATAAGTTGCTGGCTTAGTGCTTTTTCTCCTAATCAAGTCTACATTTTGCAAAGAGTATGAACACATTTAGGATTGGTTTCATGCATTTTGTTAAACAAGCAGATGCAGACATCTGCAAATTCACCAGCTCTGGTGGTGAGTCGAAGCAGAGCAAATAAGCATTCACTCTGACTGGGTGAGGATAGGGCATGATAATGGGAAACATCAAAAGCATTACTTTACAGAGGGTGATCAGCATATCAAATAGCTATCCGATGAGGTTGTGCAAGCTGGTACTGTTAAAGCTTTCAGAGCAGGTTTAGACAGATTTCTGTGGGAGACTTGCATTTAGTGTTACACAGTCTTTACTGAGTCACTATGATTCTTCTACTGGTGCCCAAAGTGTCACAACTGTAGCGCTTACTGTGTATTAACATCTGAAAAACACCCTTCCTAACCATGCCTAGAGTTACTCAAATGGCCAGTGATTCTGGCAAGATTCAAAACTGTGATCTCAGGTTCACAGTTCTGGGGTTTCATCATTGGACCTCTCTGCCTTCCCCATTTATAATTTGCTTTCACAATTGACACAGATATGACTTTTGTAAACTACTGGGAAGTATTACCATGCCCCAGCTCAGCAGGGGTGGGGGATGGAGACAGTTTTGTTGTTGGAATTGAATGATAAGTACATTCTGCTGCTGCGTTCTGGGGTGGGCTGATAAGCAGGCTCGCTCTCTCTGTATACGGTGCAGCATTAGTTATCCACGGAGATGTTTCTAACCGATCTTTGACAGCTGCTGTGGAGCCAGGAGTCATTTCTCTTCGTTAGGATGTGTTGCTTGTCATCCTGGAGGAAATGATTGAATAGTGAGTTCAGTGGACGATGGTGACGGCAGCACAGTTTTTGTGGATGCAGGACTTTTGACAGCAAATCACTTCATTTGTATGTGGACATCTCAACTTTTCAAACAAATACGTATCCTTTTGTATTTGGTGAGCAAAAGGGAATGGCAAAAGTACGAGGACCCTGTTTAATAATCATTATTCTACAGTTGTTTTCACTACCAGTTTTTCTCACCTCTGACAAAGTATGGAACCTCAGTCTTGTAAGCTATGTCCGTTGCCTTCCACAGTAACTGTTCTGTTTTGAGTGCTCCCAACCAGCACCTTGTGCTGGCTGGACTCACTCCTTTCTCTCTCAGGAAAGCACAAACACCTGGCTCAATTACATCACCACAGAAGATTTAACCAAAGGAGGTTCAACATAGATGTATTTTATTCAGTTGCTCATAGTAAAAGGGGAAAATGGCACAGGCAGCAGCGGTCTGAACAACACAATGTGCCAATGTTTCACGCTCACTCGTCCTTGATCATGGCTCGTGTGGTTATGTTTTCTTGTCGTGTGGTGGTTGAGTTGGACTTTTTGCTTTGCTGATTACTAGTTTGCCCTGGGCTCCCACCATCCCAGGAGCCACCACTGTGTCTGCTTTTAAGCGTACTCTTTCTCCCCTTCAGCAGCCCCTCTGCCCTCTTTCTCACTCCCTCTTCTGTCCTAGTAGTCAGGCTAGCTCCTAAACTGTCACCACCCCTAATGGACTTATTCATGCTCCTATCCAAAGCAGTTGGATGAGCTCCTTCAAGCGGGCAACAGGGTGGGGCAAGCCCTCTATGCAGGCGATGAAGCATGAAAGTCTAGTGGCCCAATTTGACCTGGAGGTAGATGACAGCGTTGATGAATTCACTTTGCCTTCATTTTCTTTTCCACGTTCACCTCCTCCCTCTCACTAGTAATCATGAACAACACGATGGTCCGTCTGACCACCACCCATGACACCATTGCCTGTCAGTTGGCTGCATTCCACAGCAGTACATTCCCCGAAGTTCCAAGGGTGATCGAGAATGGTGCAGGCTCAGTCCCAGCCCAAAGCTGGAAGTATCTTCTGCAGTATTTGTGGCACCTCGGGCCCTCCTGCAATGATGATCCAAGATCAAGGCAGGAACAGAGTTGCCAACTTGGAAGCAGCTCCATAGCCAGTGTCAACATGCTAGCCCTTTTACATACTGTAATTTTTTTTCTTATTGTGCTTTTCCCTTGCTACCTATGTGTGTCCACATCCGGATGGCCCCTGGCCTATTCCCCCACCATCTCTGGGACCTACACCTGTTCTGCCAGGATGTTCCACTCTTGGGGGGTTGAAGGTGCTACCTGCCCACTTCCATGGCAGAATCCAGGTGGGTACCCAGTTGGTGGTACCAGGCCTGCGGGGAGGGGTCCTTCATCCTGAGGGATTTTCCACTGTCTTGTCTTCCTCTTGGATGTACGACATGCAGTGACACAAGGTGACTGTTGACATCATACACCCTTCTGAGCTTCCGACCAGAGGAGTGTGAAGTTGCTGAAATTTGCTCTGTAAAAATCTGCAATTTTATCAAAGTTGCTTCTCTGAAGACCACAATCTACCTATTTATTCACCCATTGGATTGGCCAAAATCAAGTAGTGGATCTATGCGCATTGCCAACTGTGGGCGATTTAGGAAATTTGTGTAGTTCACTGTAGCAAATTTGTGCAACTCACCAGCGAAGAACCATGCAATTGCTGTCATCTACAACCTGCAACTGTAAAGAACTAGCTCCACCCTCCCACGGTGCTGTAGTACAGCCACCCACCTGCAAAAATGATCGTCACATAACACCTCTCCATCCCCGCTGGCACCATCCTCCCCTGCCCGTGAATTTCAGCTAGTAAGTGTAAGATAACATAAGTTCAATATACTCTTCCTCCCCACCCATACTCCCCCTACCCCCCACCCCAAGTCTCACCACTAGGTCTGGTCACACCTCCCCCCACTCAACCCCCTCTCAAATGGCAGGGCCTCGCATGAATGAATGCTGATGTAGTTTGCTCCTAGAAACCTGACTGGCTGAAAATTAAGCCAGTCAGATTTTACTTGGAGCAAAGATGTCACCATTCATTTGTGTGCTGGCACAATTACCAAAATTGACACCGAACGGGCAGATGTTCTGCCTGAGGGACTGTTTTCTTTATTATAGGTCACATTTTTTTCTGGGTGCTGGGATGGGACTTGGGTGGAGACAGGGGAGTGTGTTTGGTATGTGGGGGAGGATATAGTGAACTTATGTTGCCTTACTCTTACTAGTTGAAATTGCCAGTGACTGGAGTGAGGGGAGGATGCCAGCTGAGGATGGCGGTTATACTTGTATCACAATAATGATTTTTCAAGGGCGAGGAGGTGGCATTACGGCACAGTAGATTGTAGGGGGTTGTAAAGTTTGAGTTTTTAAAACAAAAAGAAATTTGTGTGGCAATGCTGGAGTGCGGCCACCAGGAAATCTGAAAAGTTTGCAAAATGTGAATTTTTGTAAATTGGCGCCAACCTTGCTGGCTAATGAAAACTTCTCTGCATGTCTACTTCTGACTTCCTTGGCACTTAGCTTCTGCTAGAAGCAGAGCATTGTGGAGATGCAACCCATCCTATGAGAGGAGAGCAGTCCATTGGACACTCAATCCTCTCACCCTGGCTGACACCCTGCAATGCAAGTTTGCTCCCAAACCCAAGCTGCCTGAGTATCGAGTGCAGTACCCTACCATTGTGCTGCCGGGCCAGTTGATAAATATTTTTCAACCTTACTGTTTTGCAACCTGAAGTAGTGGCCCCATCGGCCAGCTATCTTGACTCCCAGGAACTATTGAGAGGTAGCGTGGCGTAGTGGCTAGAGCAAAGGTGTGTGAACTGAGAGATACAGGAGACATGGGTTCAGATCCCACTTGAGCTGCTTAAATGTTGTGTGACCTTGAGCAAGACCTTCTTAGTGTTTCAGTTTACTCAGTCACAAAATGGGTAAATGTTCAAAACAGAAGGTCACAGTGTTCTCTGGAAAATTTGAGCCGGTGCTCCCTCATTAGTCAACCTGAAAATAGTACAGAAAACTGAAAGGGTGAACTTGAGAGAAACAGATGTACCAGCAAAAGTGGATTGAATGAAGTTTACTAGAGAGCTGTAAAGGATGCCATCGCCCACCCTGGCACTTCAACCAGAAGGTCTTTGTCAGGGGCAGGACGAACCCTTTGGTCAAAGCACCATGGAGGGCAGTTGGCATCCATTATGGTTCGCTAATACACTTCATTCATTCCATTTTTGCTGGTACATCTGTTTTCTTGCATGCACCCTTTTTGTGTTCTATGTGAAAGCAAAAGCAGGACCCCACTAAAATAACAAGATATAGCACCTCACCTGGGATATCCCAAGAGCTGAGTAGAATTTTCAAATTCTGATTCTGATGCAATCAGTGGAAGTGTGACATTCTGCCTTACTCTGTGTGAATTCCCTCAGATGTGGAATACAGAAATTCTGGAGAGCGAAATGTTGACAGTGGAATCATATTATCATATTCTGCAGTTTATGAATCCTGTGGATTCATTTCCCATCATTCTCAGAACATTATTCTGTGGTTTACATATAAATGATATTTTGAATTGCACAACATTAACAAAAATACTGAAAAGCACTTTGGAAGCAGAATTGACGTTCCGTACTAATCCGCCAGCGATAGTCTTCATTTCACACAGCTCTAATCCTGGGTAAATAAACTGTAACAAAAAAAAAAAAAGACAGGCCCCTACGGTCCCCATAGCAGGACTTCCTACACAGCATGGTCAGAGACCAGATCCAGTTGTGGGGGAGGGGACTAGATTTTAGGTGGCAGCCATTATCCTATGCCTAGCTCTTTCATGTTTCCCTTTCCAGTGCTGCCTGGGAGCAGTCAGTGCTGCAGGTCACTCACAGTGTCGGCTGCCATGCTGCCATGTCACAACCACCCTCTCCACCTGGTGCATCATGTCTCTCAGTTTCATAGTGCACTGCGGAGGACCTGATGTGCCGATGTGCATGTTGCAACCTTTCTTTACCTTTTGTGGTGCCACGTGGGAGCTTCATGACATGGCCCCCTCGCCCCTCCCATGCCAGGAAGTGTTGTACTGTTATCTTTGGGCCACCCAGCATGCAGGGACCTGGGCTTGCTGCCAAACTCTGGCCACCTTTATAGTAACTAAACACACTTTTCCTTGGGCACTCAGTTTAGTTCATATCAGTATAAACTATGGTAACAAAGGGTGCCTGGAGAATTGGCAGGAGAGGAAAAGGGCAAAAGAAGGTCTCAAGTTCTAAGGATTAGAGGAGGGTGCCAAGGTGACAAGTGTCAGTGGAGGTGCTCTTGGTAAAGGGTCAGCGCAGGGTGCTCATGGGAAAGAAGGGGCCCTAGAGGGTGTTGAGGTGACAATGGGGCAGAGTACGGTACTCACAGGAAGGGGCAAAAGAAGATGCTCATGAGAAAAGGCAGCAAAGGATGCTTTTGGGAAGGTGCAGAGGAGGCTATTCTTGGGAAAGGTGCAAGGAAGGGTGCACACAGGAAAGTGGCAGCAGAGGGTGCTCATGGGAAAAGGGCAGCAGAGGATGCTTTTGGGAAAGGTGCAGAGGAGGGTACTCATGGGAAAGTGGCAACAGAGGATGCTCATGGGAAAGGGGCAACAGAGGATGCTCCTGGGAAAGGGGCAACAGAGGATGCTCCTGGGAAAGTGGCAACAGAGGGTGCTCATGGGAAAGTGACAACAGAGGGGCTCATGGGAAAGTGACAACAGAGGGGCTCATGGGAAAGTGACAACAGAGGTGCTCATGGGAAAAGGGCAGCAGAGGATGCTCATGGGAAAGGGCAACAGAGGGTGCTCATGGGAAAGTGGCGACAGAGGGTGCTCATGGAAAGGGGCAAAAGGGAGGCTCATGGGAAAGTGGCAACAGAGGGTGCTCATGGGAAAAGGGCAGCAGAGGATGCTCATGGGAAAGTGGCAACAGAGGGGCTCATGGGAAAGTGACAACAGAGGGGTCATGGGAAAGTGGCGACAGAGGGTGCTCATGGGAAAGTGGCGACAGAGGGTGCTCATGGGAAAGTGGCAACAGAGGGTGCTCATGGGAAAGGGGCAACAGAGGGTACTCATGAGAAAGGGACAACAGAGGTGCTCATGGGAAAGTGGCAACAGAGGGGCTCATGGGAAAGTGACAACAGAGGGGCTCATGGGAAAGTGGCGACAGAGGGGTCATGGGAAAGGGGCAACAGAGGGCTCATGGGAAAGGGCAACAGAGGGGCTAATGGGAAAGGGGCAACAGAGAATGCTCATGGGGAAGGGGCAACAGAGGGTACTCATGGGAAAGGGGCAACAGAGAATGCTCATGGGGAAGGGGCAACAGAGGGTACTCAGGGAAAGGAGCAGAGGACAGTACTCATGGGAAATAGGCAGCATTGGCTGCTCATGGGAAAAGGGACAACAGAGGTACTCATGAGAAATCTCTTAGGAAAGTGGTAATACAGGGTGCTCATAGGAAAGAGGCAACAGAATGTACTCATGGGAAAGGTGCAGAGGGGTTGCTAATGGGAAAGGGCAACAGAGGGTGCTCATGGAAATCTCATGGGAAAGGGGCAACAGAGGGTGCTTTTGGGAAAGGAGCAGAGGGTGCTCACAGGAAAGGGCAAAAGGGTTGCTTATGGGAAAGGTGCAGTGGAGGGTACTTGGAAACAGGTAATAGGGTGCTCATGGGAAAGGGGTAAAGAGGGTGCTCATGGGAAAAGAGCTTCAGAGGGTGCTCATAGGAAAGGTGCAAGTAGAGTGCTTATGGGAATGGGACAGTGGAAGGTGCTCATGGGAAAAGTGTGAGGGGCACTCATTGGAAGGGGCAGCAGAGGGTGCTCATGGGAAAGGTTCATGGGGTAATCATGGGAAAGGTGCAACAGAGGCGCTCACTGGAAGAACAAAGCGGTGCTAATGGAAAAGTGCAAGGAGGGTACTCATGGGAAAGGGCAACAGAGGGTGCTCATGGGAAAAGGGCAGCAGAGGGTGCTCATGGGAAAGTGGCAGTGAGGGGGCTCATAGAAAAGTGGCAACAGAGGGGCTCATGGGAAAGGGGCAAGGAGGCGCTTATGGGAATGGGACAGTGGAAGGTGCTTATGAGAAAAGTGTAGAGGAGGGTACTCAATCAATCATATCATCATAATTTATTTATAAAGGTGCCTTTCTTCAACCAAGGTGCCTGTACGTACATAAATAATACAAAAATACGAGCATAGTTTCTGATTTAAATGAAATCTTATAAATAAATTCATTATAAATTAATACTCAGTAAAATTACCATATGCAGACTCAAACAAATAAGTCTTAAGTGCAGTTTTAAACTCCTGGATGGTCAGGCAATCTAGTATCCAATGAGGTGAAATTCCACAAGGTTGGGGCCACAAACTAAAAGAACAGGCCCCAAATGTCTTTTAACGGACCCTGGGAATCTCTAGCAATCCCTTGTTGACGGATCGGAGAGGATGTAGGGGGCAGTAGGGATGAAGGAGATCTTGCAAGTAGCTAGGTCCCTGGTCATGTAGGGCTTTATGAGGTCAGTAAACCAACCTTAAAGGTGACCCTCCACTGCACTGGAAGCCAGTGCAGTCTGTGGAGCACAAGCGTTATATAGCTGGTTCTAGCTGTACCAGTCACTAGCCTGGCTGCGCATTCTGCACTAGCTGAAGGCGGCAGAAGTCAACCACTCGTAGCTCTAGGTATAGGGCATTGCAATAGTCAAGGCGGAGGTAATGAAGGCATGGGCCAACATTGGAAGATCTTCAGGAGAAACCAGGTGTTTTACCGGGCGATATTCCTCAGATGGTAAAAAGGTTTGACGACAGCTGACACTTGTGACTTAAGGGTCAGACCATCGTCAATGATAACGCCCAGGTTCCGCACCTGGTCTGGAGGTAGTTAGCATCACACCCCAAGACATAGTCTCGAGGGTGATCCTGCCGACAAACCTACCTCCCGACTATCAGGGTCCACCACCAGCACCTCAGTTTTAACTGGGTTCAACCTCAGCCAGCTCACGCTCATCCAGTCCTGGATGTCGGCGAGACAGTTGTTAAATACCGAGAGGAACACATCTTGACCAGGTGCAAAGGACATGTATAGCTGAGTATCATCTGCATAGCAGTGAAAACTCAAACCATACTGCCTAATAATCTCTCTAATGGCAGCATGTACACGAACAACATAGGTGACAAAATGAGCCCTGTGGTACCCGTGGGATAGAGGGAGAGGGCCGAGGAATAAATTCCTGACACCACTTTCTGATTCCTACCCTCGAGGAAAGATTGAAACCATCTGAGAACTGTACCAGACAGGTCACAGACAAACAGCAGGCACTCCAACAATGTCATATGATCCACAGTGTCAAATGCTGCAGAGAGATCAAGGAGGACTAAGATGGAATGCGTCTTCCGATCTCTCGCTATTAGCAGATTATTTAGCACCCAGACAGGGGCCATCTCAATACTATGTCTTATCCTAAATCCTGACTGGAAGAATCAGACATTGTGGCTGGTCAAATGTTCATCCAGCTGCAATGCAACCACTTTCTCAATAACCTTACCCACAAAGGGTAGGTTAGAGACAGGTCTGTAGTTGCCAAGCAGTCTGTGTCAAAGGAGGGCTTTTTAAGAAGAGGCTGAACAACAGCCTCCTTCAAGGGATCTGGAAAGATCCCTCTCAAATGACTTCCAGACTATCTCAGCTAGGACTGGGCCGATAACATCAATGCATCCTACCAGAGAGGCGAGTCAGGCCTGGGTCCAAACTACAACTGGTTGGTTGCAACATTTGGATGATCATCACTATGTCAGTGATTGCATGCTGGCTAAAGTCAGACCAGGTAAACTGAGGGCCCTGACATCTCCTGCCGACCATCGCAAATTCCATTTGAGTGAGCCAGGCAAATATCGGACCTGATTGTGGCAACCTTATCTGCAAAGAATCGAGCAAACTCATCGCATCATTCTTGTGACAAGGCTCCTCCAGACTGGAGATAGGTTGGATTGCACAGTCTGTCCACTGTCCGGAAGAGCTGAGCTGGTCGATTCTGCGTGGCAACAATCTCCCTTACAGGAATTCTGCCTTCTTATGGGCGAGTGCTGAGTTCATGAGCCAGACGAATGCTCTAACCTTCGCCCCACTCTCTTTAGCTCCTCCAAGGACTCATCAAACCATGGGAGACCTTTGGGTGGAGGGTAAGGCTAACACTTAACAGGTGCTATGAAATCCAGGGCCTCCACCACCACCTTATTATAGGCAAGTACTAGATCCCCTGGATCCATGCATTCATTTGGTACAGCCGATAGGTTCAGCACCCTCATTAGGCCATCTAGGTAACACCCCTTGAGGGACAGTACGAGACCATTTCAGATAGGCAGGCTTATTTGGGGGCCATGAAACTGAACCCAATGGTATGATGGTCAGACCAATCCGACTGGTTCCACCACCAAATTGGATATCTCCATCCCAGGAGGAACACCAAGTCCAATGAGTGCCCTCTAATATGGGTTGAGGAGGTAATAACCTGTGTAAAGGCCAGCAATTCATTAACTGGAGGAAGTTGTGACCAAACTGAGAGTTCATCGTCGACTCAGGCATTGAAATTCCCAAGGATCAGCCATCTGGGAAGTCCAATGCCAGGTCGACAATGAAATCTGCAACTTCCTGCAGGAAACGTTCCCATCTCCTGGTGGATGGTAGATGAGAAGAATTCTGCACCCTACACCCTCACCCAGGATACACTCAAAGGAGTTGGTGGTCCCACTGCAACTTCCACCAGGCTCAGTTCGATCTAAAACAAATGGCTACACCCTCACCTCTACGATCCATCCTCGGCTGGGTATTACAGAGTACCCAGCCAGAACTGCTGAAAAACCAAAACTGGGCAAGCATTTTCATCCAGCCAGGTCTCGTGATGCAAGTCAGGTCAGATGATCCAACTAGATCTGCTATTACAGCAGTCTTGTTCTTAATAAAACTGGCATTGCATAACACCACCGGGTAGGAAGAGTGACCAAGGAAGACAGCGATACTTGCCTGCTGACGGCAGTGCCCTTGGGTATGGGAATCAGGCAGGAGACCCCTTTCCTGAGCCCATTTTGCCCCAGGGCATCTCCTTGTCCCCACTACCCCAATCCATCCACTCCTTTCCATTCCCCAACCAGTCCCAGCCCCACCCCCCTCCTCCTCACCATCCCAGAGCCCTACAACACCTATATACCTCTGGGGCAGTGAGGGACAGACAAAAGGGCAGAGGTTCCTGAGTCTGTAGGGGAATATTGCCTGACTATCCCTGTACCTTCCCAACACATATTGTTAATAACCCAAATAAAACAGAAAGTCTTGAAAAGCTTAAAACAGTCATCAACTCCTTCGTCAATTAATGATCAGATACTGCAGCACTCTCACTACTGCAGCTTCAAAGGAGACAAATCTTAAAATTAAAATAAAACAGCACAGTCATTAGGACCAATATAACAATATGTAAGATCGAAGAAACCAGTCACAAAACAGCTGATATTTTCCTAAAGCTGCAATTATCAAATATAAGTCAAACCAACAGAGAGAACAAATCTCAGTCTTTAATGGACTTCTCAGCCACCAAAAGAGACAGAAGGCCCTCAGGAACTCTCACTTCCTGGACAGGACAGATGTTATCAGTCTAAAAGAATTCTCCAGCCCCAAAACACTCTCACTGTAAAGATTTGTTATGATAAAAATGTCCAAAGTACTTAACAGACCCAAAAACTCCACTGTCCGGGTTAGAAAAGCAGCAGGGCACTCTCTGCCTTCTTAAATAAAAGTAACATTTTAGAATCTGACTGTAAATAGAGGAGGGAAAGTCCAGAGAATCTTCCTTGGTGGTTATATGCTCTGAACAGGAGCAGACCCTAAAGATTTAAGCAGGAGGCCAAGCCATAAAGGGCTGCGACCACAACTGCAGATCTGCACCTGGGCCTACCAGTTGGCCCCATGGAGAAACCTAAGGGACCCCAAGCCTAACCTGCCAGTTCCCTGGCAGGATAGGATCTAGTCCCCTACATAGTCGCAGTCCCACAGCCAAGCCCACCCGTAAAAATCGGGCCAATAGCTCACCTTCCAAAATGAAGCTGTTTCTCTTAAATCCACCAAAGTTCTGTCTCCAAACTGTAGATAGTCAAGAAACCACTGTAGAATAATCCATGAATCTTCACTTAATTTACTCCCGTTGCGTGCCTTTTCTATAGCACCCTCCCTATCTCCACTCCTGGATTTAGAGAGTCCAAGTTCAAGGGTCCCAATGATAGTCTCAGACACTGAGCAACAGAGCTCAGCTAACAGTTTCAACAAACTTTGTGTGCAGAGCAACAGTGGGCGAAACAAAGCTGAAAGCAAGCATTACGCACACTGCCAAATAGTCACCAAGGACCTCAGCATGGGTCTTGATTCCTTGAATCCGCACACTCTGATCACAGTTTGAGCCGTTGCTTTCGTGGCTCGTAGTTACGCTCTAACAGGGCTCGGGGAGGTGGGGTTCAACACCGTAAATAAACAAGCTGAGGAAAATAAAGTTTGGAAGACGACTGAATGCATGGCGATAACAGGACAATAGCTAAACAGTAATGGTGGACAAATAGACAGTAGTGGTGGACAATAGCCAGCAACGAGCAATAATCAAATACACAAATAAACTCTAGGCAGCTTGAACAACCGACACCGCCCAGCCTGGCGGCCATCTTGATCAGCAAACAAGTACATCTACTCATTGGAAGGGCAGCAGAGGTGCTCATGGGAAAGGTTCATGGGGTACTCATGGGAAGGTGTAACAGAGGGTGCTCACTGGAAGGGGCAAAAGGGTGCTTATGGGAAAAGTGCAAGGAGGGTGCTCATGGAAAGGGGCAACAGAGGGTGCTCATGGAAAAGGGCAACAGGGATGCTCCTGGGAAAGTGACAACAGAGGGGGCTCATGGGAAAGTGACAACAGAGGGGCTCATGGGAAAGGGCAACAGAGGATGCTTATGGGAAAGGGCAACAGAAGGTGCTTATGGAAAGGGCAACAGAAGGTGCTTATGGGAAAGGGCAACAGAGGGTACTCATGGGAAGGAGGCAGCAGAGGGTGCTCATGGGAAGGGGCAACAGAGGTACTCATGGGAAGGAGGCAGCAGAGGATGCTCCTGGGAGAAGTGGCAGAGGACAGTACTCATGGGAAATAGGCAGCATTGGCTGCTCATGGGAAAGGGACAACAGAGAGTACTCATGAGAAATCTCTTAGGAAAGTGGTAATACAGGGTGCTCATAGGAAAGGGGCAACAGGAATGTACTCATGGGAAGGTGCAGAGGGGTTGCTAATGGAAAGGGACAACAGAGGGTGCTCATGGAAATCTCATGGGAAAGGGGCAACAGAGGGTGCTTTTGGGAAAGGGGCAGCAGAGGGTGCTCACAGGAAAGGGCAAAAGGGTTGCTTATGGGAAAGATGCAGCGGAGGTTGCTAATGGGAAAGGGTCAACAGAGGGGCTCATGGGAAAGGTGCAAGGAGAGTACTTATGGAATGGGGCAGTGGAAGGTGCTCATGAGAGCAGGGCAGAGGAGGGTATTTAGCTGAATAGGTCAGTGCAGATACTTTGTGAGAATGGGTCAGTGCTCGGTGGGGATGAGGGGAATTCCGCACAGGGATACAATAGTACACTGAGTGTCCTACATAACAGGAAAAGCACAGTAGCGGATGCCCTGGCTAAGGTTAGCAGAAGTGAAAAGGGGCAAAAAAGTGCCAAGGGGAAGGGGCAGTAGGGGTTACCCTGAGAGGAATCAGTGTACCCACTGTAAAGAAGAAAGATTACCCATGATTAAACCACCAGGGGTAAAGAAAGATGGATTGAAGTAGCAAGCCATGACAACAAAGGCAGCAGAACCAAAGCAGAATACAGACTGAGGGTTAAAGCAGTACTTTATTTTTCAATAAAATCATCACAGAGGATCATGCTAAATTATGGCAAAAATTCAAATCCACAATCCGAGCCAAAATCCACGGGTGTCTGACAAATCCAAATCCACCCCGGATTTTCTGATCTCTATTAATAACGCAGAGGATGTAGCACTGCGGAGGTAATTACAGCATCTCAGTTGGCACTCGTGTAAAACAGAGATAAAATATGGCCCAATCACATCCTGTAAGACATCCAGATGAAGGGGTTTATGTATACATGTAGTTAATCCAGTCCAGAAGGAATCAAAAGACAGATGAGTAACTTTTGAAGCTATTTATAGTTATAGCAGAATAGTTATCCAGTGACTCTAGTTACTGCATGTCATGGAAAGTGTGTGTGTGTGTGTCTGTGTGTGTGTGTATGTGCTCCATGCACAGTACAAGGAAGTAGGGGTGTTTGAACTCCTCAAGAATGCAACACCCCATTCCAGTGTGTGTGTGTGTGTGTGTGTGTGTGTGTGTGCGGCGTGTCCATGCACAGTACAAGGCAAGTAGAGGGGTCTGAACTTCTCAAGAATGCCACCCCATTCTCCAGTGTGTGTGTGTGTGTGTGTGTGTGTGTGCATGCATGCGCATATGTGCACCATGCACAGTACAAGAGAAGTAGGGGTGTCTGAACTTCTCAAGAATGCACCACCCCATTCTCCTGTGTGTGTGTGTGTGTGTGTGTGTGTGCCCATGCACAGTACAAGGGAAGTAGGGGTGTCTGAACTTCTCAAGAATGCACCACCCATTCTCCAGTATATGTGTGTGTGTGTGTGTGTGTGTGCACGCTGGTGTGCACCCATGCAGTACAAGACAAGTAGGGGGTGTCTGAACTTCTCAAGAATGCACCACCCCATTCTCCAGTGTATGTGTATTTGTGAGTGTTTGTGAAGATGTGTGCTTGTGCAGTACAGGTTCAGGCACTGGAGGGACAGGAGGTCAAGGCCCATGAAAATGCACCCAACCACCTTCTCCTAGGCCACCGTCCAGCATACCAGCCCATGCCTGGTAGGCAGTGATGGCTGCCAAGTGCACCTTGAGGGTCATCACTTGCAGCCCCAACTGGAAGAGGAACCAAAAGCATTTGAGGATACTAACCATAGGACAGGTAGTGGGATCAAGCTCCTTGCCCTGTCACCAAATGGAAAACCATTTCCATTTAAAGGTGTAGCACCAGTGAGTTGACTCATTACAGGATGCCTTCACAGTGTTGAGCACTTCCTCCGAAAGACCTAGGGCCTGGAATTCTAGCTACTTAGGAACCAGACCATGAGGTGCAGTGACTGAAGATCCAGGTGTAGGACTGTCTCCGTTGCCTAGTCAACAGGTCCAGATGAGCAGGCAACTACCACGGAGGCCTGCAGCTGAGAGATCAAGTACCAGAACTGGCATGGCCAGTCTGGAGCTATCAGAATCATCATCGCTTTGTTCTTCCAGGCCTTTACCACCACCTTGTGGATCAGGGAAGGAGGAAAGTATACATGAGTACTGGGATCCATGGCCTAGTAAAGGCATCCCCAATCAGTGTTCCAGACAGAGGGGAGGGCACAAAAGCCTCAGTTTTGCATTCTCCCAGGAGGCAAACAGGTCCACCAGGGGTGTGCTCTACAGAGAGACAAGGTGGCCCTCCATCTCCTGATTCAGGGACCACTTGTATGACATCTCTCCCACCCAGCTGACAGCATCCACCAGCTGATTGTCTGCTTTAGTGACATGAACCGCTAGGACATCTGCACGCAGGCTGCACATAAGGGTCCAGGTGTGGATGTCTCCTGACACAAAGGAAGCTAATGTGTGCCACCCTGCCTGTTCAGATAGAATATGGTGGTGGTGGTGGTGTCCATCTGGACTTGCAAGACTTGACCCCTGACTAAAGGGGCAAATTCCATCAGAGATTGACGCTGCATGGAGCTCCAGCAGGTTGATATGGTGACAGGATTCCTGGGTGACCAGAACCCATGGGTTCTGTGGTCCTCCAGGTGCTTCCCATCCCACCAGAGATGCATCCATTGTGAGAGTGACAGTCAGCTCTGGGAAGACAGACAGGACTCCTTCCTCTAGATGTTCTGGGATCAGCTATCACTAGATGGCATTACATGTCAACTGGGTCACTGTGATCAGCTAGTCCAAGTGTCCTAGGTGGAGAAAGCTCAACCAGAGTCGAGCCCACAACCTGAGTCAAGCAGTCAGGGAAGCTGAGGGAGCGGGAGGAACATGATCCTCTCCTGGTCCCACAACTGGAGCCGGCGGCACTTATGCCTCTTACCCGGTAGGCAAGACTCTCCACAAAGACCTGGAGTGACTGACACATCTGTCGGAATTCTCCAGTTAAGGATGTTCGATGCTGGCCCCAGCCTGCAGCAGCGCTGAGGCCTATGAGCTGCCTGCTGCAGCAGTAGCCGCTGCCTCCTCCAAGACTGCAAGCTGAGCAGCAGTCCTTGCCACAACAGAGGCCTTCTTGTTGCCTTTGGGCCAAAGATTTGAGTCCCCATCAGCTGGTCTGCTGAGAAGAAGCCGAATGTCCAATCTTCCAAGAGGAAGGAGCATCACCTAGCACACACCACAGCCTGAAACATCATTTGCAGACCCCAAGCAGTACAGGCAAGACACGTGTGGGTTCATCTGTGACATTTTCTGGTGGCATATGATGCAGAGTTTGAAGCCAGGAGCTGGCTTTGCTTTCTTGTGTTCCATCTTCTGTCGACAAGGCTGGAGCTAAACCGATCGTGAAGAGACAGGGTTGAGGAAATATCGAAGGCAAAAGAAATTGTCAGTGACACACTTGGTAGCCTACAATGTGTAGAGCTGTGAAGGAGAGACCAAACTGTTCCTTTTTTGTTTGTTTTTTTTTACTTTTCTTTTCTGCCTTTTCCCTGCTCTCAGAGTTCTGCTTTCCTCGGGAGTCGCCAATGGTGCCTACCCTGCTCCTCCTCCTCCTCGACCTACCTGATCCTGCGGGTGATCTCCCATGGAGCCTTGGTATACCCCCAGGCAGGTATGAAATGGGGCCCAACACCCGAGGTCCTTCTTGTCGGGCACCCAATGGCAGGACAGGCAGGTGTGAGTCGCGAGGTCACACCAGAGCTCCATCTCCCAGGCGCTCTGAGAGTTTTTCCTGGTTTCTGTGGGCCTGACATCGCCCAAGCGTCAAGGCACAAGCGCGATGTCCATCACGCCCAACCCCTCTGTACTGCTCAGACACTTGCTGTGCCTCTGGTCTCTGCCAGAGGGCAGCCAAGCGCTAAGTCGAGTCCCCCTCCTTCCCAGAGAAGGTGAACAGTCTGCAGATGCTCAAGCCTCCTCCCCAGCTGGCCATCTGGCACCTGGGTCCACTCCTGAACCTGGTCGCCAGCGCGCAAGCGGAAATTTAGCCGATGGGCTGGCGAGACCAAACTCTTCCAATGGAAAGGAAGATCTACTATCACGGGTTTGGAGCCAAGGGATGTACCACCCAGGTGATGGGAGTAGCTTAGCTTGAAGACATTCTGAAGAATTAGTACTTTCCAGTGGAACAGCCACTTTGTGGATAATAAAGTACATTCACATCCCTAGAACAGGATTTTTTCTTGTAAACCACTTTCATTTTGTGTTTCTTCAGAGTTGTTAAGGTTATTTCGACTTGTTGCCGAGAGGTGCATAATGTAAATGGGTGCACTGACATCATCTTCTGACTGCTGATGCAGCTCTTGGGGACAAACAGATTTCAATAAAACAGAAAATGGAGGTGCCCAGGATAGTTACGGATTACTACTAACAGAAAAATTACATCAGAACAAACGTTTATATCCCCAACTGGTATGTAAATGTAGTTAACTAGTGACAAATAAACTGTAAAAATTCACAATACGTGTGATTGCAATTCTCCTTCAAGTAAACAATCATACACTCCAGGGTGTGCAGTAAAAGCATTTCTGATGCACATCGATTGGTTTATGAGGCACAAGGCGAAAGGCGAGTTCCGATACACCTCTTGGATGTGTATAACAAAGCTTTAATACACACTTTAAGTGTATTACTTGTCTGCGTGTAAAATGTGTTTGGCATGGTAAACAGTTTGGTGGGGCATAGAAAAGACAGCTGTCATCTAACTGCGCATCAGTAGTACTTTAATGCACGGTCAGGTGACATGCCTTGACCAATAAGGTCACTGTATTTGTTATTGCCATTTTATGCTGCTTTCTACTATTTTTCACGTATAGCTTTCCACTGAATGACAACACAGGGTTAAAGAGGAGCAATGGCAACTCTGGCTGCCAACGAAGGGTAACTGAGAGGTACAGGTGGGGTCCTTTATTCAATCAATCAATCAATCAAAATCTTTATTTAATCAGGCAAACATCATTGAGCATAGCTCATTTACAAGATGGACCTGAGTGGTCCAAGAAGTGCAAGTGTTATTACATTGACAAGGGTAGCATAAACAGTAATACAATGACATAAATTGTATACTTTAGCACTAGGTGAACCACTAAGACAGACAGAATTTATATGACTAGAGGATGTCATGCCAAGAAAAGTACATTTAATCAAGGCAGAGCACTAAGTTATACATTAGCAGCCCTGCCTCCATTTGAGAATCATAGGTTAATAGGTTGTACAAGTTTGAGGGACATGCACATGTTAGAACTCGCCATCATTAAAAACTAACAATGGTAATGGAATTTTTGTCACCCATTTACAAGTCAAGTTCACGCTTAAAGTGGTCGATATTTTCACTCATTATCACTTGGATGAAAGTTTGGGGTGCACCTGCCCCATTTTCAGACTCTATAAGGGCCCTGGATGGATACCCTATATTCTTATGTAGAAGGTCCCCTTTTACCTTATCAGTTTTAGACAAATTTGAAAAGACAAGTCAAGCAGGCGTTTGTTGTACAAACGTTGCCTCTTTGTAGAAACTCTTTGTCCCCACTGTTGAGTCTACCGCGGCTTTCCCTCGGACTCCTGCTGCGATGCCACTGATTGGTACCAGGGTCTCCAGTTTAAGGTGTTTCTCCCATCTTTGCCTGTGGCAGAAGTCCTTAAAAATAAGGCCCCTTCTGTAACAGCTTATCACCCTGCAACTGCCCTGAGCAGTGGGGCTAAGATAACTTTCACTAGGGACCAGCATGTGGGAAGAGGTTCTGTGACCACCTGAGGATGGGGGTTGGTGCAGACATCATCCTGAGGCCCCTCTGCCCCTCCAGTGGGCCCTCCCAAGAGTGAGTGACAAGTAACTAGGGTCTTGTTTCATGAACAGTGGCTTTGATTTGAAATAAAAAGTTATCAAATATTAATAAATAAATCCAGATGCCTCATCATACTGCTAGGAGAGCTTTGTAGCATGCTATGTACTTGGGCGTTGGATAGTGTGTGTACATTGTCGATAGGGTGGAACACTGGGAAGGGGAAAGGATCAGGCTACTTGCTCCATAGGCGATTATATTAACCCCTCTCTTCCACTAAACACTGCAGACAAAATGTTGTGGCAACCATGACTTTCTTACCTGGAAGTAAGGTTTGATTTCACAGGTTTGCTGTCCCCAGAACTGGTGCTCTACAAACAGGGAGCTGGAACATAGGTAAGCCAGAAAATGGTTTGAGGTAGAGCTACAACACAGCGCTGCTGACCTGAGTTTGGGAATGAGCTCGGGTTATCGGGCGGTGGGGAATTAAGCATCCAGAGGATGCTCTCCTGCTTCGAGGAGGGAGGGAGGAGGGAGGCAGCTAGTTTCACTGCTATACTGCCACCTGGGTGACCACAGGCAGTGCACCCAGAGTGGCTAGTGGTGGGAGGATGTCGGCAGGCCCCTTGACATTGATGTTCTGGGGAACACGGGAGTAAGTAAGGACCCCAACCAGCTTGAGGATACCAACCTGCTCTGCAGACCCTGCACCTGCCCACCTAGGCACTGCCTCCCACAACCGGATCCTTCAGCCATGGAGGGATGGGGGGACCTTGCTGCCCTCACTGGGGGTGGGGCAGCTGCAAACTAGGGGTGTTGGCTGCACACTCGAGCAGACTTAGATAGATCGGGTGGTCTGTTTCTGCTGGCACATTCATATGTTAATATGCCCTCTCCAGAGGGGAAAAACTGAGACACGTGGGAGATAAAAGGTAATTCCTGGGGATGCCAGGGTGACAGGACTGGGGCAGGTTGAGTAGATGGGGGCTGACCGAAGAGCAGGGGCATAAACAAATTAACAAAAAGAAAGAGGTGCAGTAAAGTCAAGGGAGGGTAAGAGTGAAAGGTGAGGGACAAAGCATCATGTAACACAAACTGCATGAACTCTGCAATGAGAAGGCTCAATAGACTGTATGGCTAGAGCGGTGTGGAATGTGGACTTCACGTGAAGTTTATTATGTTATTAGAATTGGGCACACCAGGAAAGCCTTATTTAAATGCAGTGCCTATTTTTCAAGTGGGTCTCAGGGTGACTGTTACAACAACAGGGTATTGTCTAACATTTCAAGATTAATAAAGTGAACAAGGCACATAGATAGTCTGTTGTGTACGAGGGGTTCCGATTCCCTGTGACCTCGAGTGAAGCTGGAGAGTTCCATGGGAATCAGATCTCGAGCTGGCACAACACACTGGTTGTGCACAGAGTTGCCCATCTGCTATTCTATACAGTGTATGGGCATCCATGCCTATTTCATACATTGCACTTTGTTTCAGTGAACTGGCGATTGGGGGACACTTGAGGGTTGGTGTAGGCTCAAATTACTGACACAGTGTGCTGCAGAAGTTTCTGCAAATTCAAGTTTAAAAACAACTTCCAGCTTAATTGGATAGTGTAAATTAAGTATTTGGCAGCATTCCAAGTTGTTCTGCTGCAGTAGTGATGTCACTACTGCAGCAGAACAACATCATGATGTCACTACTGCAACAGAACAAGCATATTCAGGCATGGAATTCCATGCATAACAGCATTCCACCATACACTATATATAGGATAATGCCTGATGTACAGGTGATAACCATGGTATAATCACCTCAAGTGGTTGCTAGGTCATCAGTAAACCTCGAGAGTGCAGTCATGCTAAAATTCAAACTGCCAACCACCCGATTTCAGTATACCCTGCCTGGCACTTCTGAGTTCAGCAAACTCCACCTGCATGTCAGATTTCAGTAAACCCACGTCGCATGTCCTTTCCATATACAGGCGGGCGACAAGAACCAAAACCTTTTTTCTTCTCTGTGACATTACATCACTGCAGTAATGCAAGTAAGCAGGCTTACCTCACTAGTTTCTTCTCCATCCCGTTGCAGTAATTCAAGCACTAGTGGCTTAATTTACTTTCTGTCTGCCACTAGCCAGGATTTTTACAGTTCTCAGCACAAGGAAAGCTTACGCCCCGACTTACAATAACTAAAGTGAAACCTGTAGGAGCATATGAATTGAAGTATTAGCTCGCTGCTCTCCATTTGTAATCTTTCCAGCAGCCACTTCAGCATTACCGCGAGTCAGTAAGCGCCCTTTTTTAAATCGCAGCACGCGTCACTCCTCAACTCCAGCTCTCCACACTGCACAGCCGACTCCTCACAGAAATAAATAAGTAAAATGGAAAACTGCACATCAATGATTTAACAGCTTACACTCCTCTAACTGCTCTGCTTTACGCTTCCCTTGTGCAGGCGTAAGTCGGCCCTTCTGCTCTGCACTTACTTCACAAACTGTCAAATGCTTTTATTTCAAAAGAAAAGCTACCTGCCGAGTACTGAACACATCATTCTCTCGCTCAGTACTGCACTATGAACTCGGTCTCACTGCTCAGTATCCTACATTTCATTGCCGTCCCATTACTCGGTTTTGCAGGAACAGCAACGAAGATGCCAAGAAACTGCTGGGGGTGACTCACAATGCACTCCATATCCAAAGGTAGTGGTGCGGGGGAGTGACTAGGAGAGAATGGCTCTGGGGAGGGCAATAGCAGACAGAACAGCACAGAAATACAGAGGGACTACTTCACAAGGAAAACACTTTAAACTTCATTGTTACTCATTTATTTTTGTTTTTCTGAAATTTTAAAATCCCATCTAAAATGCCACGGTAGCCCATTTCTAAGCGCAATAATACCCTCCAGGGTGGGCGGTATGGGCAATACCGGATCTTCCAGGCTATAAGGGCCCTCCACCTGCGCGCCGGGCCCTCATTACGCTCTGGGCGGTCTGGTATTGCCAATACCGCCCACCCTGTCAGGTATTATTGCTTACATAGGTGAGATAGGTGTATAAGGTTCTGACATCACAACAGTGGGATTACAAGGTTGTAATGTGTTTGATCTCAGTGAGTAATAAGGGCTACCCATACATTATAATGCAACTATCTGCAGCACTAGGTTGTGCATTAGACAGAGCGGAAGGTGTTTCTAGGAGTCCCAGGTTTCCAGCTGTAGCCGTAGCACAATGGAATGGTATTCCAGGTGGTCTGGGTTCAAATCCCAGCTAAGGCACCTTTTTCCTTCTTCGTCTGTTTGCTTGTGACTAAGCTGTCTGTGTGGAAAACAAGCGGGTCAAAATGAGACAGTCTCGGCAGCTGTGGCACAAGGGGACAGTGCAGTTCGCTGTTCAAGGCTGAAAAGTTGTTGTGGTATAGCTGTGACATCAGAATAATACCAAACTTTTCATGCCCCTGGTAGTGTCCTACAATAGGAAAATTTAGTGTATGAAAATCTATACACAGTCAGGGGCAGCATATACTATTCAAGGCTTGCAAAGTGGTTTAACAACAAGAACCATTTGGATTCTAAATAGAGCCAAAGGAACTTCCTGTCCTTAGCTAGCGTTACCTCTCTTTATTCATATTTGAAACCAGCAGTTCTGTTCTGTGGCTCTGATGCCATTTGGGCTTTACAGAGAATCCGTGAGCTGGCATCTGAAATCATTTGCAAACATTAACTGCTTTCTCTTTGTTCCCTGAGTAGAGTGGGCCGCCGTGCTGCAGCGCTTTAAACCATGTTTAAAATTCTGCAGAAAGTCACAACATGTCAGGAAAAGGAAGATATTCGTTGAGAGGAAACAACAAAAGACAGATAAAAGTAGTATTCAGTAAAAACAATCTCAAAATATTTGCAGAACATAATAGGTTCGACTACAACAGACAATGTTATAGAGACATACATTTTTGCTTACTCTTCCATACTAGCGCAAAATGTGTACCTGTGTGATTAGGTGATTTTAGACAGCCTGGTGCCTCAAATTGCTCAGGAACAAGGGCACCTTACAAACAGACACATAAAATCAGTGCAAGCAAAAGCAGGTTTAACAATTTTTAAAAGAAACCAAAATCAAGATTAAAGTGAGTTTGACACTGGAAAAAGCGTGTAAATACACAATATTTAGAAACAATTTAGCTTGTATTTGGAATATAGTCTGCATTTCTGTCCCTTTGCTCTTCATCATCACTAGATTAGTTTGCATGGAAACATGATCCTTGTCCCTAGAGTTCTTCTGATTCCTCTGATTCAAAATACTTAAACCCTTCATTTTCCCACTAACATTTAGGACAAAAACAGATTCAAGGAGGATCTAAACAACAACTAGCACAATTTTATTTAATTCTTTATTAACCAGGTAAGGCCTATTAGGCACGAATGCCTATTTTCAGGGCAACCCAGGAGCTTTGGGGTGTCAAGTGACTTGCTCACAGTCACACAGTGTGCATGTGGAGGTCGTGGGAATCAAGCCCAGATCTGCTGGATGTCGAAGCTCATTCACAGCTTGTTACTCTAACTTCTAGGTTATACTGCCAGTGAACTACGTTACATAGCAAACAAAAGGCCAATTAAAAGTATTGCGGGCGCCTCAGTAAACAGTCAGCAGAGACTCACAAAAGCTGTGCTTCACGCCACAATGGAGACAGATGATGCAAAACACTTTATTTGGTCTCCAAATGCAGGTTTTAAAAGTAACCACCACTCATCCCATGTCCCAAATTTTGTCAATACGTGCATGTTGTCAAAGACTAATGCACCTAGTGTCTAAATCTATACACTAATTCTTAAAGTGACAGTGCTGCAGTACATAAATGATGTGCAAAAAAAGCATTATGTACAGTAAAAATATAAGTGCAAAACCACTATATGCGAAACAGATAACGTGACATAGGCCAACTCCAGGAACCTAAAATAAAATCAAGGGCAAAATACAGGAAGGGCCCTACAGTTGATTAGTCCATACTTTCTTCTGCTTTCATGAGTAGGCAATCTGTAACACAGATTCATATATTGATACAGTAAGTGGACATAAGAGCAAACTATACAGTTAACGACAAGAAAAGGAAAGGGAACACTGGGAAAAAATGGAGGAGAGGAGGGAAGGGAGGAAGAACAAAGGACAAGAATGAAAAGGAGGAACCATTGTCTATAAAAGGAATATGACAGTATCACAATGTATCACAATATAAATTCCATAAGCCACAGGAATACAAACACAGAAACATAGAATTTGTAAGCAGAAAAGGAACACTTGGTCCATGATCTGCCCAGTGCTCCCTGCCCAGACAGTCTCCACAGACCTAAGTGGTCTCCAGTGATAATATTCCCTGTGTCTATCCCATACATGCTTTAAGCCCCTCCACTGTTTTGGTTCCACCACTTCCGCTGCAGTCTGTTCCAGGCATCTATCACCCCTTCAGTGAAGTAATACTTCCTCACATCCCCTACTTCATCGCATGCCCTCTGGTCCTGGTGCTCTTTCTCATTTGAAAGAGACTCCCCTTCTGCACCCTGTTCACCTGTTTGGTACCTGGAGGACTCTGTCATGTCCCCTCTCGCTCTCCTGTCTTCTAAGATGCATTTTGAGATCCCTCAGTCTTTCCTCATAGGACTTTTGGTGCAACACCTGTACCAGTTCAGCTGCCCTCTTCTGGACTGCACACACCTGTCAATGTCCTTTCTGAGCTGCGGCCTGCAAACTGAACACAATATTCCAGGTGGGGTCTCACCAGTGAATGATACAGAAGCAACACCACCACCCCTCCTGCTGGAGATACCCCTCCCTGTGCACCTAGCATCCCACTAGCCCTACCACTGCTTTGTCACACTGCCCTGTCACCTTGAGTTCCTCAGTTATGATAACCCCAGTTTGTTTTCCTGCTTTGTGACTGACAATATCTCCTGCTATCCTGTACTCAGCTCCTGGGTTCCTATGCCTAGATGCATGAATCCACACTTTTGGCACTGAGCCCCAACTGCCATGCCCTTGGCTACTTCTCGAGTTTCCCAAGATCCCTGTGCATTCTCTGCACCCCTTCCTGGATGCCCACCCTATTGCAGATGTTCTTATCTGCAGAAAGGCATTCCGTCCTTCCAGTTCTTTTGCAATGACACTTATGAAGACATTGAAGAGGACTGGTCCCATTATTCTAGTTACTAAAGTTTATTTTGCTCCTCATCTCGCCCCATCTTTCACTTTTTCAGGCCCTGTAATTTCTCAACTCACCGAGTGCGCATCCCATATCTCTTCTCCAGCCTCCCTCCAAATGGTTAGAGTTGTTGCCATCCAGACTAAGGGTTCCTGGTTTGATTCCCAGCATAGGATGGCGGTGCGTCTTTGAAAGAGAGGACAGACATGAAGCAGGCATTATTGTGAGCCCAGTGGTACAACAAGTGCTATGACCTGCTAAACGGTGACCCAGCTTCAAGAGCAGACTCGTGTTGTTTGGGGGTCAGCGAGAGAAAAGGATGGCGTATCTGATGGACTACTCTCCTTGCTCAAGGAAGGGAGTTCAGGTGTACGGTTCTTCAACTGCCACCTTGTGGAGGCCGGATAACAACTTCAGGGCTTCACCTCAGGGTGTGGGAGGCCACTCCACATGCGAGCTTGGTGCCTCATTGCACCAGTATGCAGTGATGCCGATGATGGTCCTGGGAAGCCAATGCTGGAAAACATATGTTGACCGGCTTTTTGACTCCTTGGCCTCTCACAGGCTCCACACCACTGACTAGGCAGGGTAGGAGAATCTGGACTGTTCTCGGAGTGGGGGACACATGGGTGTCAGGTAAGATCTAGAGGTGATAGGTTATGGGTCAGGGAGGGCAGGGATGATGGGGATTTCCAGCAAGAAGAAGTGCAAACAAATGATGAAAAGAAACAGCAAGCTTAATTATCCAGGAGCAGTCTGGGATGTCGGAGGAGGATGTTGCTGTTGGTGTGGACCTGATTGACATGGGCTGGAGCGGGTCACCGTCATCCAACGTTTGGTGGAGCAGCCATTCCAGGTTTTCGTCCCAAGCCACTGTTATGGAGCTTGGTTCAATGTATCCTCCATGTGCCCAAAATCCTCTCGTCCTCTCCTCTTCCAGGCTGTAGCATTGCCACATACTGCCTCCAGCCTAATGCCAATAGTCCATCACAGAGCAGGGCAGGCAGTCTGCCGCCCGCCACCCACCCTTTCGAGGGAGGTGACCCGGCGTCGTTCCTGCCTGGCACTCCGGCTCAGAATGCAAACTCAGTCACTACTTCTAAGCACCATAGGGATGGCTATGTTCTTATTTTATCAGAAGGAAAATAATACTGCTTCCAGAAAAAGTGTGCTCAAGAAAATATAAATTTTCTCTTCTTATTCTTTTCTTCTTTATTCTTCTAGCCTAGACTCAGCTAGTCCCCAAGAATAGCTGCAACAAATGTTCATGTATTCAGAGCAGAAACAGTAATTATTGCCAGAAGTTATTGTCAGAAAGTCCTGGAAATCTACAGAGCTGAGCATATTTCAGACACGGCCCCTGTAGGCAATAAATATTAGCTGCTATGTGACAAACAGGCAGCTCGTTTCCATCAAAGCACCGGAAAGTATGTCTTTCTGTAGCCTCATTAGGGTTGCATATTCAGGGCTGCATAAACTTAGCGGGCGATCCTCCAGCTATGAGAAACAGGATCATGCCATGAGCAATGTTGCTCACGACATCATCTTTCAAAGGCTCCCCTCCCAACAGAAAACTCAAAAACTCCTTCCTAGGCAATGTTAGGATAAATGGCACTTAAAGTATAGTAATATGCTTTTCTGCTGGGAGTTGTTCAGCAACCGTGGCCTTTGGGCCCCAACAATTTCATAGCCACGGTTGTAGCCAAGAAAATCATACATGACTCCTGGCTAGTGGCTAATTCACATTTTATACTCTCTCACCTAAGCCCTCCCCATGGAATGAGCCAGCTTACCTCAAGCGAGCTTTCAAATTGATGGCTTACTTCCCCTCCCCATGGTGGGGTTTGGTCATCCGGCTCAGCCTCCTGCCTCCTCCTGATAACTGAGGTAGGATTTCAGGGTCTTGATGTCGAACAGACATGGACCAAGAACCGGGCCTGTGGGCATCAAGGATCACCCTGCATGAGACAGGCACTTTGCTTTTACTAGGTCCCCACCCCAGGGATATTGGCTCGCTAGTGGTGCCATGCCTGTTCATGCAGAGTGTGCCAAAGTAGAGCCTGACCCACATTCTCCCCTCCCCACTGGACCACCATTGTACTTCCACCTGTGGTCACACAGGTGGCACTGTGATAGCGACAGCTGCTAGCTATCCTCCCTGGAGGCGAGCTCCCACTGTGATGTTCGATCTTCTCCACTTAGCCAGCCCGATGGCCTGACCTCGTTCCTGAACCCAAGTCACTGGCATCGCGAGCAGTAGCCCCTACTGCTGTGTTGATGGAGCCAGCACTGTTAGCAGTCTACCTGATAAGAATGCCAAGCGTGCCTGGCCCACTGGTACAGTGGGAGTGTGAGTCTCACGGCATTAATGACCCGGCTCCAGGTCCACGTCCCAAACTCTGAGCATTAGGGGACAATAGGAGGTAGATGTAGGGTCTTAGAGGCAGATCTCCTTCTCTGGGCTTGGGAGACATCTGGCCCATAGGTACTTGAAGCGTTGTGGTGCCCCCAATTCAGAAAACTTTCAAAAATGTTTTGGGAATGTATTATGGGAGAGTCTATTTTCATCTTGAGGGCCCCAAAATGTGTATCTTGCATGTGACACTCTGGCCTTGCTGAACTACTGCCACCAGGCAGGGCGCAGGTGGTGGTGCAGTCAAGAGCCTGTAGAGAAGTTGGTGGGGTCTTGCCTGGCTGGGTCACATGTGGGCGTTCTGACATTTGAGAGCACTGAGGATCTTGAGACCGACACCCAGAGGAGAAAGCCATAAGGAAACATTGCAGCTAGAGCAAGATAACGACCTGTTCTCTTGGGCCTGCATTACCGCCTGCAAGCTTTCACCTCTGAGGGGATCTAAGGGGTGATGCCTAGGCCCAAAAGCCGTACTAATGGGGATCAGGCAAGGTCTAGGGTGACAGGTAAATGCTGTGATGGGGCTGTGAGATTACTGAAGGTTGAAGGGGCAAGGCTGGTGATAGTATAAATAGAAAATTCTGAATGAAAACATTCTTGTTACTTTTTTTTGGAACTCTGTTTTCCCCAGGCTCAGCCAGCTTACCCTTATACCCTTCATAATCATGTTGCATGTTTACACAATGACAATCTCAGTATACATCACTGTGTTTTATTTAATAATCATGACTGCCTGCCACTGGGCGGAGATATTTTCTCAAAGTCAAGGTCCTAGCTAAGAAAATCATGTTTTTTTGCCAAGTCTTTCCATTCTGTTTCTCAAAAACAGAATAACACACTATCCATAAGGTCAGTTTCACGCTACTTTTTTCATGTACCCAAAATGAGGACCACCCCTGGACAAAAAAAACACCTTGTGTTACAGACTGACAGTTTTTCTAATACATTACCCACTTTGTTTACAAGTATTATAGAAACAGAGAAATCTGTCGGCAGATAAGGGCCTTCAGCCCACTAGTCTGCCCACTACCTCCAATAACTGCGCTTTCACTAATATTTTTAAATATGCTTCAGAGAAAGAGCTTTGAGTTGATAGTTACTGCAAATGTTTTGCCGGATAGAATATATTTATGTACTGTTGTATTGTGTTTATTAGAGTGAATTTCCAAATTTTTAAGATTGGATTTGCAGTCTGTTTCCTGGTACCTTACATTGGCGCAACTCCGTCTCTTCATATTTCATAATATTCTGTGCTGTTATTTTGGCAGTGGAAGGGATCACCCTTGTTAGTTGACTGGTGCCTTAAATAATCTCCAAATGGCCCTTATGATATATAAAAATGTTCTTAAAACTGCTAGTAGAGCATCGCCTGCTCCTCCTGGGCATGTGTCAGTATGTGCCTGAGTGCAGGGGTGGATCGGGTGAGGATCGTCTGAGCAGGTAATGGAAGGGATCAGCTGGCTATCTTGGCAGGGCCAATATACATTTCCTTACACTTTAAAATAACAGCACAGTAGCTGGCCGGCGGTGTAGAGGCTGAGGTGCTGGTGCCTTACCTCTTACCGCCGACAACCCGGGTCGAGCGACCTCCGGTGTCAGAGGGTTAGCCAGGGAGGAGGGTTGAGCATCCACAGACTGCTCTCCTCCTCTGGGGAGGGTGGGAAGGTTGACTGCTGAGGTACTGGCTCCTTGCGGTGGCGGTGGCTGGTGCATGCTCAGGGTCCAGTGTGGGTCAGGCGCAGGCCGCTCGGATGTGGCGCATGGAAGCATGCGCGGCAGCAACATCTGGCAGCACTGCATGCCTGCACCATGGGGGTAATCTCAGAAGAAACAATCCTCCGGCACACTCATGACAGCTGGCTCTGATGGCACTGTGGCGGATGCACTCAAATCAGCTCCCCGAGCCTGGCCTCCAGGTCTCCGCAGCATGCGGGGTAAGTACCTGCTGTGAAGTGGCCTGGGGAGGGTACAGCGAAGGGTTGGAAGCTCTGACTGTGGCCGGGCGGGGCGAGGAGATCATACTGAATAGGGGAACCATAAGAACACCCCCAAGCCAATGAGGTACCACAAAGAAATAAGCAAAAAACATAACAGCACAGAATATTATGAAATATAAAGGAGAATTTCACCGCTATGACGTACCAGAAAATATATTGCATACCTTAATCTTGGCAAATCACTTTAAGATTGTATATTGTTATTGTCTGTATTATGTTCAGTAGGTTTTTATGTTCTGATCACCCATGACAATGGGCATCGCTCACGGACTTATCAGATTTTAAATAAATAGACAAATCAAATCAAACTTGGGCTTCACCTCCTGTAGGTACTTCTTCCCATCCCTGGAGCTCCTCGCTATCCGTTGTTCCCAGTACTGCTAGACACTGCACTCAGCCACAGCTCAGGATATCTCCCAGTTTTCCCCTGAGGAGGGCCATACCTTCTGTGCCCACAACACTCAGATGTGGATGCTACGCTGTAGGGATGGGGCACCTCAAGCCTTTCCCAGAGGAGTGGAAGCACTTGGCCCAGACTGGAAACAGGAGTAGGCAGAACATCCCTGCCAGTCAGCTGCCATTTTTAGCCCTGTATTCCCTGCTCTCAGGGCTGCATCAGCCCTTTATGGTGCTGGCAAGCTTGATGCACCAGTGCGCTCTTTTCTCCTCATGCACATAGCACAGGACCCCCAGCTGAAGTGCCACCTGTGGTCACTCTAGGTGGTTGAGGTGAGTCGGAGCACATACCTCCCTCCCTGAAGGGCAGCATCCTCTCTGAGATGCTCAGATTTCCTCCTCCTGGCCATCCAGTTTCCCCAGCAGTGGCATAGCTACAGTGGTGCAAGGGGTGCAGTTGCACCAGGCCCATACGTTAGGATGCCCAGTTGGAGTAAGAGATTTTGATTTTAAAGTAATGAACATTTGCCACTCTCCCTTGCAGAAATACAGACATAATTGCAATTTGCAAAAACTTAAAGCAACAGGGTTGGCAGTAGCAGTGCAGAGGACAGAATAGCACAACCAGGTTCGTTTAAGTTTGATTCATGCCTGGTACCTCTCTGTTTCACTCATAATATGATGCTGCAAGCATCGATGTCATCTAATCACATGTACTGCTCTGATTCTTCAGTTTGGCTGATGATACAGCAGCAGTGCACACATAACTAATGGCTCAGCCAATCAGCAGGTAAACTAACAGTGGGTGGGTGGAGCTTTCAAAGAGGACTGTTCCATTGGGCTTTGGCGGTTGGCGTGAAGGAGATGATCGTAGTCGACAGAGTGCAAGGGCAAACAAGCAGGAGTCAAGATTAGTAAGTCCTGAGCAATAGTTTGAAATGGGACAGCGCCTGAAACATTGAAAGGGACCAGACCTGGACACTGCTGTAGCATAGGGTGAGAGTGCTGTCCGAGAAGGAGGCCCCATGCAGCGCACAGGATTGGATAGATTGGAAGACAGAATCTGCATGAGATCGAGACAAAGTCTGACAACACCAACAAACTGGAGCATAGCTGGACCTCCGAGCATAGTGCTGTTTGGGACTGAGATTTAGTACAGTGAGACTGAACCAGACCAGGTGCAGATCTTGAGCTCTAGTACCAAGTCCCAGCACACCTGGATCACTGCAAGACCGAGCCAGTACAGAGATTTACAGAGAGACCCTAGAGCGAGGTTTGCTCCAGGTGCATCCCTTTATCAGACAGCAGTACGGTGTTGTGTTTACCTTCCTTGGTACCGAACTGATAGACTTCCCTGAGCAGATCAGGCTGCGCATCCCAGGAGGGACTTTAAGCAGAGTCCGTGTCCGAGTCCGAGGTTGGAGTCCTTATTCCAGGGGAGAGAGGTTGGAAAGTGTGTTGTTCCCAGCTCTGGTTAAGGTAAGCAAATTATTATATTATATTTCAAAACCATGGGGGAGGGGCTCTAACATACTCTTGCACCTGGGCCCTCGGGGTATTTGCGACACCTCTGTTTGCCAGATTTCGTTGTGCAGCCCTGGGTCTTGACATCATGAAGTGGCAGTACTGGTATGCTGATGGCCCAGTCTCCTTGTATGTTTCATGACTGTGATCTTGTATACAAATGACTATTGTAAATGTCAAGGCTTCTGATTAGTGTGGAAAGGAGCCTGCTAAAGTTGAATTCAGGCCACAGTAAAGAAAACAAATCTGATTTTTCATTAGAGTGGGGTATGCCACCTGAAATTGAAGCCAAGTGGAACAGAACTTTAAGGGTACAGTCTATGGAGCTGTTTTTTCTTGCAAAGCAGTTTTGTTTTCTTTGACAAAGTGCATTTTGCACTTGCAAGTTTTGTTTATTTTTTTTGATTGAGGGCTCCGGACACAAGGAATAAAATTACACTTGCCATCAACAGAATTGAATTACAACATATTCCTGAACACCATCTGGACAGACTGGGTGGGACAAGTGGTTCAAGAATGCATGGGATAGACACAAGGAGCCCTGACTACAAAGGGCAACTAGAGTGTCAAAACAGGTCTAAAACAAATGGGCAGACTAGATGGATCTAGCAGCCTCCTTCTGCCATCAACTTCTATGTTTCTTTTCTGCCTACACATTCTATGTTCCTCCTGCTTCCATTTCTTTATTCTACCAGCTTCCATCCCAGGACACTGCTTACCCAATTCTGCTTCTCTGCCTGACCACAGTACCTTCCACCCAGATTAACCTCAGAGATGGGTGCTCACTTTAAAGCTGGAGCCCCCTGCCGATGGGATTCTCCCAAGCTTCAAACGATGCACCATTTAATAGCCAAGGGAGGGCAGACCTGTCAGTGCATCTATTCATTGCTGGCAGGTGGAACAGCTGCACATCACCACACTGCCAACAAAGGTTTTTTCTCCTAGCTTTCCCTGGCACCCTCTCGACTTGTAGCTAGCGTGCACACCTACAGCATGCCCAATGTTGCAAGGTCACCCATGATGTTATGGGCACCACTGCTGCACCATCACCAGTTACTGCTGAATAGCAGTGTGCAACTGATCAAGAAGCACAGTTTACTTACAGTCCACTTGCAGCTGAGGTTCGGCCTGGAGCTGCAGTCATAATCCCATGCTTGTGACATCACAGTCTGTTACTATTGTAATGACTGTGATTTCTACTAGCAGTATTATCAGCTCCAGAATAATCCTCAGCTTGGGATTAACTGTAGGGGAAAGCTCCTGTTTTCATGCAAATACTCATCAATAATGAAGAATGGAATGGTCTGTCAGTCATTTTTTTAGAATGTAGTGTGGTAAGGCTGCCACGATGGCCCAGCGGCAGAGGCGAGCTGCAGCGCGAGACTCTGCTTTCAGGAGTGAGCTTGAGTCGCTGCATCAAAGGAAGGCCTGACCACAGAATCTACTGCTCAGCAGTGCTCTATGGTTGGGAGGGACGGCGTTGGCACGTGGCTCGGCAGTGACTCCTGTTTTGGGCCAGTGAAGCTTGCTCCATGAAATTCCTACAAAAGCAAGATCTTTATCCCTTAGAGTTCTTCTGCCTCTATAGCTTATTCCCTGTTTGAAATTATAACGCTCTGTCGTGGCATCGCAATCTTTCACCATGGAATAACTGTGATGTCACAAGTACAGTATTATGATATCAGGTCGGGAAGAAGAAAAGGAGCTGATGAACCCTCAGGAACAACTCTTCTGTTTTCATGCATATGACCTCCATAATACATAATGAGGGTAAAAATACTGACTTAATGAGAAATATAAGCTGCTTTGTGTCCAAATATTATGTTTCTCAAAGTTCTTCTCAAGATATTGGTGGCTCTTTAAAGGCATGCCGAGCACTGTTTGTAGCCACACTGGTCCTTGTAAAACAGGTGAATGAAGAAAGTGACCTACTGGACCAACAAAACATTTTCCAGTACACAAGCTTTCAGGCTTACACAAAGTCCTTCTTCTAGTAGCGGCAGTTTATACAAAAACAGTCCGTCAGCCATCTCCCTGAAGAAGGGATCTTGTGTACAACCAACTGTAGCATGATTTACCCTTGTTTAAAACAGCTTTCCGAATCAAAGAAAGCAGCACCAGCATCCGTAATTCATCAAACAACTTTTAATATATACATGCCTGTAGCTATGACAAAATGGAAAAGACAAACTGACAAGCCCCGGCGGTTTGGCGCATGCGCGCTTCCTCAGGGCTCCCGAGGGAGCGCATGCGCGGGCTACAGTGGGGCAATCAGTTCTTCCATTGCTCCTGAGCCTGTAATAAAGGGTGTTGTGGAAGATGCTAATGCTGGGTGATGTCCCTGTGATTGACACACAGCTCCAGAGCAGACTGCTTTTTGAATCTGAATTAAACAGCACTGCCATGAAATGGTGCAGAAGTTTCACCCTACCTTTTTGTGGTCTGTCAGTCTGTCTGTCTGTCTGTTTGTCTGTCTCTCTCTCTCTCTACAAATACTGGCTTGAGATGTGTGCACTAATCCCAGCACTCTGCCACCAGTTTGTGAAACTCCTCCTTTGGACTGTATCAGCTTCTAGGTAGTTTTGTCTGAATGACTTCTCCTGCTGCCACCACCCAATATACCAAGAAGATACCTCTGTCCTGCTCAGGGACTTGGAAGGTCAAACACAGTAATATTTGTTAGAGTGCACTTCAGAATGCTGGCTTTAAACAGATAATTTTGACTTTGCGCGGAAATATTAAAATCACCTTTGCAATAAGGATGCTCAGCCACTGATAGTATAATATAGATTGTTATTACTATAATGTTACAAGATACTACAAATGGGAAATGGGCTGCAAACAACAAATATACACATTTACAGGAAAGGAAAATTAAACAGTTTGAACGGATAGATTACTTATAGAATAAACTCACAGTTTAGTCTCACACTAGGATCTACAGTATATTTGCGGGCCAGCTAACTTGAAAGAAACATTCACTAAGACTGTTCTTTCCTCACCCAGATAAGCTAGCTATGGGAGCAGGCTCTCCTTCCTGTTGGGGAACACTCACCAAGAGACAGACCCCAGGCCCTTTTCAAAGGATGCAGGAAGTCAGAGAGAGAGAGAGGTCAGGGTTACTCTTTTCTAATTATGTACTCAGGGCAGTAGAATGGGACCTCCCTAGTGTGATAGCCCCATCCAGTTTTCCCTCATCCATGTAAGTACGTGGTGTGTGTGTGTGTGTATGTGTATATATATCTGTGTGCGATGCGTGCGTGTGCCAGCGTAGCATGCATGTGTGTGAGAGATTATAGCTGACAGGCTGAATTACCCTTTTACACCTAGCAACATCCTCACTGCATGATTTTACCTCTGAACTCCATCCATAAAGGTTTATGATGTCCTCTTGTCTTATGGTTATTACTTTGTTGGCTTCATAGCTGCTCAGGATGCCACTTTGGGAAAAGTAGCCTCTCACCTGGCAACTGATTCCCTTGTAGGTTTCCCAGGATAGCTTGCTGCGACATGTGACCTGAACTCCATCTTGCTTGCTCTATGTCATTCCAATCACAGAAAGAACTTATATGAGAATAAGCAGAAAGAAAATAACAACAAAAAGAGATTACATTAACATGGCCACATTCCTGTCACACCCACCTCACCCAGCTGCTGAAAACTCACCTGGGCGAGGGGTAGGTTTCAGTTTTCAAAATGATGAAATAAAATATTTTAAAAGGTGGGACTGGTTTCCGTATGTGTGGGAAAATGAAAGTAAAATGGCAAGAGGCATGAGTTTCCATTTAATTTAAAAAAAGCTGTTTAACACAGAAGCGTACAACAGCATTCTGTAGCTCTGAACTGAATATAACAGTATTTTAGTTAGGATGGAAACCCATGCACAACAAGGAGTGACCACATACGATATAAGAAATTCTGTATATAATGGGTTGAACTGGAATATCACATTTATCTCCACTAGTGAGTGATAAGACACGTAATGTATGGTGCAAAGCCACAAGTTAGTTAATGAAGGTTACGACTATGCGGAGGGAGACATGTGTCATTGCACTACAATCTACTATGCACTTGACAAAGTAATATATACCACACTATCTGTAATGTTTTTATTAGTGTTTATCTTATTTTAGCTTAAAACTGCCTCTCTTTCCATTGTAAACTCTCAGTCAGGTCCCACAGAGTTGTAGGTAGAACAAGAGCGCAAATGTTCATGCTGTTGGTGGGCCTAAGTGAAACCACCTACAAGGAGCCACGCTGCTGGTCTTTTCAAGTGAGGAAAAACAGAAAAAGTTTTCTGATGGCTCTGCTCTCTTCTTCTGCATCTTCTGTCACCAATAGAATGATTGCATTAATTACTTTAGTATAACTATTTCTAAAAGTACAAAAATTACATTAAATGTCCCCAGACTAGCAACATGGTGTCAGCTAGGTAACTTCTCTTTCTAAGGAAACAAAATAGAAGGTGCTGTGTCAGTGTATGGGCTGTGCCATTGTGGGGCTAATAACAAAAAGGTAATATTAGAAGCCTGGCTGACTGAGTCAGGGAACATTACAGGGCAGTCAGGTGTGGAGACACGAATAAACCCATTGTATCCCATTTTACCATCAGGGACCATAATGTCAATCATCTTTCTGTTTTGTCCTTCAGCAGGGTTTCCAGGATGTTGACCAAAGAAAAATTACACAAACCAAGTTTATTATCTGCTTAGGCTCCCAGCAGTCCTCTGGTTTAAAGAACAAACTTAACTTGCACTAACATCTTTCCAGCCACCTTATGGTTTACCACTGAAGTCTGTCCTTTTACCCCAGTCCTTCATATCTTTGATTTTATGCGTGCATGGTGTGTTTTCAAGTACTGGTATGCCTGTATACACTTCTATTCAGGGAATGTGTGGGCATACTCACATGGGCATTCAGCTATGTGTGTATATCCAGTTTCACATTCTCCAGATGTCCCTGTCTCCTTCCCTCCCTATGCTGCCTTTGTCACCTTTCATCCCTCTTACCATGCCCAGTTAACTAGACCCTACTTGAGGACTCCTCAGTTCATTCGCTCCTACTATCCTCTCCCTCCTCATCCGCACCTTTTGGTTTCCAGCTTATATTCTTACCTTGCCTATTATCACGTTTCTCCTGCCCTTCCCCATAGTTCCCCCTACCTTTCCAATAACTTTACTATTTTCTCTTTAAAGATAATTCCTGAAGAGGACCTATGGTTAAATGCCAACTCTAACTCTACTTTCTATTTTCAGTGTGCATTTAATATGGCTTTTTGTTTTTTTTGGTTTCTTTTTTTTCCTACCAGTCAGTGCTTTGCTTCTTTACTAGAACTCTGTGTCTGATCCATTGTGCTCGTTTTCTGTTTCCAGGTTCTAATTGGATATAAGTGAAATTAAAAATGGGTTTGAAAAATTGTGAAATCTGATTGTCTGAGAGCCATCTTTACCTGTACGTTTATCTCAGCACAACAGCACTCGATAAAGACCCAGCAGCTAATGTCAGAATAATCACTACTAACCACACATCCCTGACTGCCATCACAAACATGGATCGCCAATTTTACTCACTTAAAACCTTCAACTAGGCCCTGAAAATAAAAATGCCTCAAATGAAAATTATAAATAGTTAAATGTCATTTGCCCTCATAATCTTCTTCTTGACACTCACATACATTTACAAATAAAGTACCACATGACTTATAGTTTCAAAGGAAATTTCAAGATGTGGTGTTGGGCTCTATAACCTGTTATCTTAAAGGGGGCACTGTCAGCTTTGCCCCTTCATTTTTAACCAAAAGTGAACAGTGTGCCTGTTGGCACATCTATCACATACATACTGCAGAACATCCCTATATATGCAAAATGTAATGCTTTTTACTGTTTTTATATATTTGATGAAGTAGCTTCCCAGTTGGGTCCATATTAAGTCCTCTGCATGCAAGTACATCAGGCAGGGCTGCTTTCGTCTGCCACAGTGCAGCTCCCTAGTATGATTTTTCAAACTCAACATGCAGCTGCACATTCTTGAGTCCCTTATGCTATTCTAAAATGCTCCATCTATGAGCAACTGCAAACGGTGACTAGGAGTACTGTAATTAATGTTTGTACATACATGACCCATCCCCATGCATGCGCACTAATGGCACACTCTTGCACATGCATGAGATCTTTGTTATGCCTCTGGTGTGCATCGTGGGATTTGGGCTGCGATGTACAAACATTAATTACAGTACTCCCAGTGCTCGGTTTGCAGTTGCTCATAGGTGGAGCATTTTAGAATAGCATAAGGGACCCGCGCAATGTGTAGCTGCATGTTGAGTCTGAAAAATTGTATTTTGGGGCCGCACATAGCAGGCCGTGGCCTCGGCCTGGATGTGCTTCGCATGTCGGTGGACTTAATGTGGCTCACACTGAAGCTACTTCATCAAAATGTATAAAATTGTAAAAATCATTACATTTTGCACTTAGGGATGTTCTGCAGTATGTATGTGATAGATGTGTGCCAACTGCAACTGTTATGACAATAAGAGCAAAGGCAGCCCTAAGTACCCTGAGGCAGAAAATAATTATTTTTCATTAATCCTGTTAGGAGGGAGGGATCATAAATCAGGCTGAGCCAGATGGCCAGCCAATCCCTTCCACTTCCTGATCCGCTGGCCACACCCTCGCATGCAGATGTTGTATAATGTCTAACCAGGAGATTGCAGAGCGCGCCCCATTGAAGTCTGTGGGGCTCAATTTTGAAACTTTTTAAAGTGATAATGCAATCTCTAGTATGTATGAAAGCCACCAGTCAACTAATAGAGGTTTATTAGTTAAATGATGGCTTTCTATATACTCAAAATTGTTTATCACTTAAAAAGTTTTGAAACCAGGCCCGTAGACTTCCATGGGATGTGCTAGCCTTCCCCTGGTTAGACCCTACAAAACTTCTGAGCATGGGGACATGGCGGCAGACTGGGAAGTGGAAGAGTGTAGCTGGCCATCAGGCTCAACCCAATTTTTGATCCCTTCCTGACAGCACTAACAAAAAATTGTTTCTGACTCAGAGGACTTACGCTGCCTTAAGGTAATGGGTTATAAAGTCCAAAAGCACCAACAGAATGTTGCAAATTTACTTAATTTTCAATGCTTTTTGCTGAAAAATCCTCCTCATATCCTTACCAGCTTAGCAGGAAATCTGCTGTTTAACCGTTTACAGATACAACAAGCCGTGGTTCCATGTGAGGCCTTCCATTGCGTGAGAGAGGGTGGTAGAACTGAGCAGAGATGTGAATTCTTGTATTCCATACCTAGTAAACCTTCCATCTATTGAGTGTAGGAACAATAGAACAGAAACAGGGGGGAATAATATAAAGAAGAAGGAGTAAAAGTGAGGAAATGGGTAAATGGTGTGAGTGTGGGAAAATAGAGAGTTTAAGGGCTCATTTGGAAAAAACTGTTTAGCCATGCATTATATTTGAAACAGAGATGGCATGCTAAATGCTGGGATGTGCTGGGACTATTTTGTTGGGGTGGATGAATGCTTATTAACATTATTTTATTTTTGCTTTTGTCTTTCATCTCCACCTCCCGAAGAAAAAAATCTTGGACCAGTTGCAATAAGACATTTCAGGGTGTGCTTTGCAGTGGGATAATGGCACTTCTCGGTGGTTGAAGGCACTCGGCAATGTCTCAGTGCCTCAGAACACACCTGAGGTGCCGTTATTTGCAGTTATAAAATCTTGGGCCCATTTTATAATCGCACAAGACATTTCAGGAAAGTTTGTGGTGGTTGGCCTGGTACTGCACACCCCTACAGATTTATTCACCACTAGTGTGGTATGTAATGCATTTCAAGAAAAGATTAAACCTCTAACAGCCTAGGTTTCAAAACTATCAACAGCAGAGTTATGTAAAGAGTAATACCCTACAAAAAATGGGATTCTTTTGAAGTCCGGATTGGACCTCTGTAACCTCTAGTCTAAGGGTTGGGCACAATAACCCCATGCTCATCTAAGGACAGGCCAACTTCTTCTGGTTCTGTTTAGAACTAGTTCTATTTAGAACCCCACAAAGTTCTAGTTTTGAACCTCTCTTCATAAAGTATCATATGTGTAAGTTGTATATTAATTAGGTATTAATGAGTAATTTTCAAACCATAGGTTCTAGTGGGTTCTTTGTTTTAGAATCAGTTGTGTCCATCCTTACTTTATGAACAATTCTTAGAACCCAAAAGGTTTCAAAAGGTCCTCTCTTAGGTCTTCTCTTTTCGATAAAGTAATCTGCATATAGTTGCATGTTAATGTGATGTTAATGACATGCCAAATGCTAATTTGTGCTTTAATATTGACCTGCAAAGTTATATTACAGGAGCTTGCTGTTAAAAGTAACTTATTTTGCCTGACGATGGGTTTCATGCAGTAATTTCCTAGAATTTTATGTGCTATCCTTGGTGAGTGTTTTAATTTTGCACAGGCAGGGACTTTGGTGTTTAAAAGTACTTTACTGACAGTTAGAGACCCAACCTGTCATAAAGTACTTTACAAAACACACAAGTCCTGCTGATGTAATAACAACATAGAAGTAATACATGTTTCCACATTATACCTTACTATGTAACGGGATCCATGTCACTGCAGCAGGAAGTTTACCCAGAATCTACATGTGTGCTCGATCGGGCCCCTTGCCACTTCTGCATTTACCAAACTGCAAAATTAAAGAACTCACTAAAGAGGGAACATAAAATGATGGGACATTACTGTATGAACCCGTCAGGCAAAGCAAGTTACTTTTAACAGTGAAGCTTTGTAACACAGCTTTGCAGGTTACCTTTAAGCCATTCAATTTATTTTTGGAAACTGTTTTTTTGTTCTAAATATCAGAATGGGACAGGTCCTGGGGAGGAGGGCTTTTAACACATTCTGCCTGCCCTCACTGAATCAACCTATAGTTTTCCAGATAGCTACTAGGGGTGGGGTCAGCTGTGGCTCAGTTCTGATTCTGACTTGTTTCAGATGATTCTGATTTACTTTGGTTTGCCAAAACATGCACACTTCCACACTGGACCAGAATTGAATCAGAGGCAGAACTGACCAGGGACCAACCAGTTTGTCCCAATTTCCCTTAATAAGCCTTTTTTAATGTCATCTCATGCTTAAAATAATTATTTTATGTTTATTATTCCATGTTGCCCATTTTTAATAGGAATAATGCTCCAAAATCATTTACATTATCCAGACTGGGTCAGAACTGGGTCACTGGCAGATCTGGACCTGCACAATGGACTGAACCAGGCTGAATCAGAGATGAGTCAAAATTACCCTGATTTACAGTGGCAACTCGAGGTGAGGCCACCAATCCATGGGAGTTCTGATCTGACACAGAGACAGTCCTCCACCCTAATAATTACAGTACAGTGAGTCCTGCTATAAGCATATCCTAAATGCCAAGCAAAATGTTCTCATAAATGGGATGTTCTTATATCCAATGTTCTTATAAGTGGGCTCCACTGCACATTATAAAATGGCTGCTCTACAGTCTGAGATGTCATTGGCCAAATCACTTTGCCTGGGAGACATTTCTTGTAAAGTAACTCCATCCACAAACCCTTCCTGTGAAGAGACTGACCAACATACCTCTCGCCTGTCCTTGGTTTTGAGGATGTCACTGATTTTGCCTCAGAATTTTCCACTGTCCTCATAAAATTGTGACTGAACAGTGAGGATTGCAAGCACAAACTAATGTCGCACATTGAAGTTACAGACTTGTTCTTCAGAAAATGCATCTTACATTAATCCTCTTATTCTTTCAGCTTTCTGAGTGAATATTACTAATTTTTAAGGTGTGTTCCTGATTGTGGGTCTTTGTCCCTGTTTTTTTTCTTATGCCTTTGTCGCTGATTTTATTAGGCAAGAGGTTGAGAGGTAAGCTGACCAATCCTCGCTCACGTAATGTTGTCTCCTCCTCAGATATGGAACAGGAGAGCAGGACTGGCAGGAAGACAGTGCCAGGAAAGGCACCCGACTACCTCTGATCTCAAGGGTGGGAAACCCCTCCGACTCCTCCCTGAACGTAAACGCACTGCTTTTTGTTTTATTTGCAGTAGAAGGCTGCCAGTGGCAAGTATGCATGAGGAATTAACATTTTCTACTTGGAAACAGCTGTCTGCTTTAAAGAGCCTCTGGTGTTTTGAGGAGGGACTTTGAAAAACATAATTTCTGTAGATAGATAGATTTTATTTTTTACCAGGAGAGACACACTAAGTTGAAAGCTTGTTTGCAGGTGCAACCTGGGAGCACAAGGAAGTTAAATGACTTGTTCAGGGTCACACAGTATGCAAGTGGGTGCTATGGGATTCAAACCCAGATCTCCAGGTTTGCAGGTCAGAGCCTTAAACCACCACGCTATTCTGCCTCCTTAGATAAACTGTATCCAATTGAGAGTGACTTTGAAAGAAACTGTTTAGACACACACCTGTGTATTCTATAATGAGGTAAATGATTTCTCTTCACAGTTCCAGTTTATTCTTTGCCACCAGCCTTCCTTTGGATAAGTTGAATATGCAGTGGGCCTGGTTTAAGTAACTGATTTATCCTGACTCATTAGATTTTCCTGTATGGTTTCACTTACGGCTCTGCCACTCATAATGTCACAGAGGTCAAACAACTTGTCAGGATAAGTCACTTATTTAACCCAACCCCTCACAAAGCTATCTAGCTGGCTAGCTAGTTATCTATTTATATCTATCTATCTATCTACAGACAGCATCTATCTATCTATAATAACCGGTCAGCAATTTTTGCTATGGGCTGGACCAGTTGATATTTCCCATAACAACCAGCTGGTTGTTATGGCATTCACGAACCACTTCAATCAAAGAATGCCAGTCCCTCATTGGCTCTTGTCTTGCTTGTGGGGGAACAGTTCAAAACATGGCAGCTCCTCTCTACTCACATAGAGCTGCCACAACATGAGTTTTCAGGATAGTTTTTTTGTATCCCGTTGATCCTGCCTGAAAAAATTGCTGCCCAGTGTATATAAAAATAAAGATTGAAGTGGGTGCTGTGAAATTTTATGACACCCTCGTTGTGGGATGCTGATAAACCCCTTGGCTTCGGCCTCGGGTCATGTAGCATCCTGACAACTGGGTGTGGCCAACACCTTATAGCACCTCTTCCCATCCTTTATTCTCTCTATATATACAGTATCTATCTATCTATCTATCTATCTATCTATCTATCTATCTATCTATCTATCTACAGACAGTATCTATTATTCTATCTACATACAGTATCTATCTACCCATCTGCCTGTCCATGTCTATCTCTCTATCTGTCCATATGTATCTCTGTCTATCTACAGACAGTACCTCTCACGCTATCTATCTACAGACAGTATCTATAATCTATGTAGAGACATCATCTATCTATTTATCTACAAACAGCATCTGTCTGTCTGTCTGTCTATCTGAAGACAGTATCTACCTACCTTTGGCTTCGGCAATATAACTATGGTCAGACAACAGTTCATCCTTCAGGGTCAATATTTTCCTACTATTGCCCCACATCACGCATTAGTAGTTTTTTTTTTTTTAGTCTTTTGGTAACTGGGTAAGACCCACTAGGCACAAGTGCCTGTTTTCAGGGGTGACCTGGGAGCACTGGGTGGTTAAGTTTCTTGCTCAGAGTCACACAGTATGCAAGTGGAGGTTGTGAGAATCAAACTCACAGCTGGTCTGCTGGCTGTATCAAGCTCGTTCACACCACGTTCCACTAACCTCTAGGCTATACTGCCAGCCTAACTACAGGAGGCTTGTGTATACCTGACATCACAATCCTCTGCTTATGACATCATGCTCATTGCCACAACAACAGGTTGTGATGTCACCAGCAGAGGAATGTGATACCAGGAATAGACAAGCAGCTGCAGCAGCAGTCAAAGCCCAGAGGTCAGTGTTGCTGTTTTAATGCTAATGTACAAAGAACAAAAGGAAGGCCAATGTAGAAAAAGTATCTGAAAGTTATGTTTTTCGTTGCATCTCTTTAGATTTCAGGGGCTCTTTACCTATTGTATATTGGATGTATGCAGTGGAGAATCGGTTTGGATGAGTTCAGAACCTTCCAGAACCACTGCTGTTTTCTGAAAAGAACCTTATCAGAAACCCTTTTTCAAATTCTGATAAGGCTCTGATGATTTTCAAAAAAATTTTTTCAGCGTAAAAGAAACCTAAACCCCATTTTACCTTTCATTAATATAACTGGCAACAGAGCATATCCTTACTTTTCCTACCGTGGTTTTTTCATTTATTTGCTACAAAATAATCTCATTAATTTTTCCTTTTGTAGGGTCCTGTGTTGATGCTGCCTTTTTCTCCCTCGCCTAATATTTCTTTTATAAACCAACAGTATTGATCAAATTAACCAGAACCTTACATCTGATCTGCAGTCTATGCACTCTTGGTTGTTAACAAATAAGCTGCTTCTGATCATGTCTAAAGGCACTTTTACACACAGGTTTCTGTAATGGAATGACTGTTCCAGAAACAGTATTCCGTTACCTCCCTTGTGTAAAATGCATCTGTTCCGTTCCTTGGTGAACGTTTGCCTGAACCGCATTCTCAGCTTTTCATGGTTCGTCCCATTGTGTTCCATTTCATTGGCTGTGTAAAACAGCCATTCCAAAACAGTGCAGAAACAGCTATAGAGCAACAAGCTCTGTGGGGTGCCGAAACACAAATGGAGCAGGAGTTGCCGGAAAACCCACGGAGTGTAAAGGGATCTAAGAGCATAACCGAGTACAATGGCACCACAGGTAATGCTAATTCTGTTTTAAAACCTGTGTGTAAGCGCCTAAAAGCATAATCTATGCTGTTTGATATGTCAGTCAGATAAGAGGATATGCCCATCCCCTCTAGCTACAGTTTACCATGACAGTACCTTAGTCTCCTCAGTTTCCACTTTCACATACCCTGGAGCCACACTTGATTCCTCACTAGACTACTCATCTCATATCACAGGCATCTGAAAATCAGGTAACTCCATGCTGGCTGTCTCCTATAAAATGGGTCCTAACCTCATTTCACAAGCCCCACGCCGCTGCCTGATGGATGCTCCTCCCAAACTGCTATATGGTGCCCCGTGTTCCGTCCACCTCTAAGTCAGCTCTCCTTAGGTGGGATGTCACATACAACAATATTTGTTGCTTTGCATCAGCATCTCACCAACTAACTTCGCCACTGTTATCTTTATGATATGCTAGGTTGGCTCCCCATCCTCCCTATGGGATCACAGCTTTGGAGGTGTTATCTTTAACATTATAAATAGTGGGCTGCCTATGTCCCTAGCCATGCTACTCAACCCTGTGAACAGTGCCTACCCCTTAAGGTCATGCGACAATACACCATTGGCTGTTCCTAAGGTCAGAATATGCACTGGGAGATTATCCTTTACCTTTGCTGCCCCTACTATGGAATGTCATACCACCTGAGATTTGTCTCTGTTCCTCAGGGCTAAATGTTCATCTCAAATGTCATGAATATCTATTTAGCCTAGCACACTGTACTTGTTGCTGAATCCTGAGCTATCTCTGAATGGCACTCACAAATGCTTATATTTCTTTTAGAGTTGATATATTATCAAGTTTTCTATATATCTCTCAAGTTACCTTGCATAGATGGATGTTGCTCCTGTATTTTCCTTCCTATGACTTGATGTTTAATTTATTTCTTCCTTTCCTTGTCAACTGTACTATACAGTTTTCATCAAGTTATACCAACTAGCCACCTTATACTACTTGCTGTACTGCTGGATTCAACTAATTGCTTTTTGCTTTACATGTACTTTCCTTCTCTGTTGCCATGTTTTTCCTCTCATCCTGCCTATTGTACAACTGTATTTTAATGTATGCAATTCACCTTGTATGGAATCTGTTGTGTAATCCTCCAGGGTTGTGCCTAAAATTGCCTCGTGCACCTACCTGGTTAATGTAAACTAAATAAATAAATAATTACTGATCTGTTACGGAACCCGACGACATTGGCTGGTGGAGGAACTGCATAGGAACGTCTGCTGTGATCTTTCCTCTCAACTGATGCCACCAGATTTCAGAGCTGAAAAGTAATTAAAAATGAATTACCAGGCAAAAACAGGCAGCATCAACAAGAGACCCAGCAAGAGGAAACAGAGCAAAATATTTCCATTCATATTACAAAAAGAAGAAAAAAGAAATGCAGGGTTTTGCTCCTTTAATCTGGTTCCCAGCAGGTCTTTACCATGAGGGAAGACTGGGGACAATGGAATGACCAAGAATAAAAACTGGTGGTGGAGGCGGGATCCAGTGAGCCAGGTCTGTATCACGTGGTTACAGGAATGTAACCAGGAATTTCAGTTTTGTATTGTAGGTGAGGAGAGCTCCTGGCCAGTCTGAGCCTCCCCTCCTCTGTGTGTTAGGCACTCTTAGTCTGTGATGGGTGTCTCAGGTACTGCTGCACTGAAAATAGATATGTTTGGGGCTGTTTCTCTAAATGTTAATACATTAGTGATTGATCTCGATCAATAATTTGTTAATACAGCCACTGTTACCATCTTACAGTTGTAGGAGAGGTCTCACCTACATTCTTAGAGTATCAGAACCGCTCGCCTGCAGTTCGTGATTCTCATCGCTAAGAATGTGAGACCACTCTTACAACCGTAACAGTAGTCTCATCAGCTGTAAAGTAAACAGGGCTTGAGAAAACACAACACCAAAAACAGAGCATAGGTTACAGGCTTACCTACAGAATGATGTGCTCTGTGTGTCTTAAAAGTATGCGATTTAATCCAGTTTCCTAAGCTGTACAATACTGCCCCAAATGTAAATAAACCAGAACTTTCTCTTACACTCCACTCTCTTGTATATGCTTAAGATGGTGCAATGTCTTTTCATGATGATGTCAATGGAATGGCAGCACTCTGGAGCCGTAATACAGTCTGTATAGGGACTGTACAAATATACTGTGGAATTAACATTATAGGGTTACTCATCAAAACTCACATGAGAAATGCCTTGCTAATATTAATTCCTCAGATATTATAAAGTCCTATACAGACTGTAATACTCTCCAGAGAGCTGCCATTCAATTTTATCATCTATGAAAGGATCGTGGCCATCTTAAGCATATACAAGAGAATGGAGTTTAACAAGCAAGTCCTGGTTTGTTTTGTTTTTGTTGTTTTTAACTCCCAGCCCATTGCCACTTCACCTCCATCTCCTGGGACGTGACCACCACCACGGCATTCACCTGGATTGCTCCCCAGGGAGGGCCATTGGAGGAGTCCCTTGTAACCCCTGAATGGTGCCATGTTGTATAGTCTGGGGCAGTGGTCCTGGGGCTACGCTTCATGGGGTTGGCTACGATGGTGTTGGTGTCCATTTTTGTCCTTGAAATGGGAGGTGTAGCATGCAATGATGGAAGGCTACGTGCCCACATCTGCAATCTCCCAGAAGTGTTGAGCCTCGACTGCACTGGCCCTGGCCTCCACCATGGGTTGGTCAAGGACCAGTGCTTCCCCACTCTCCCCCAACTGTCCATCCAATGCTCGATCCTCCTCCCCAGCTGGCTCTGTGGCTCCCGGCCTCACATCCAAACTCAGGTCATCAGCATGCATGAGTGGAAATCCAACCACTGTGCCAGCGGACCAGCAAAGTCCTGGTCTGTTTACAATTGGGGCAGTATTGCACAGCTTAGGAAACTGGATTAAATCACGTTTTTAAGACACACGGAGTACATCATTCTGCAGGTTAGCCTGTAACCTATAGAGCAATGTTTCTGGTATTGTATTTTCCCAGGCTACTTATCATCGACATACACACTTTCCCATTGCCCCACTCAGTTCTATGTGATCATGTATCATTGGGTAATTTAATACATACAACAGGAACTGGGTCTGAGATGTTATAACTTAGGTTGTTACCAAAGATTATTTTCTCATGTTTCTGAACTGACAGCACAATTAAAGAATGGTTTATCTAATCTTAAAACTGGGTTATCTAAGTATGACTTAAAATCTGAATTTGTTACAGCCACTACCTAGTGGACACTTTAAAATGCACCAGTGGCAAATGCTTTAGTCCAAATTAGAATGACAGTCGTTAGAAAAGTGTATAGTGTTTATGGTTCAGTGTTGTGTATGGAAATCCATACACTTCCAGATGCTGTTGTATCTCTGTTGTGATGTCAGAATGTTGCTGTACCACAGGAGTGATGTCACAATGTTAATGTCCACAATGGTGATGTCAGAACACTGTTATACCATGGCAGTGATGTCAGAATGTTGTTGCACCATGGCAGTGAAGTCAGAATGCTGCTGTACCACAGTAGTGAAGTCAGAATGCTGCTGTACTACAGTAGTGATGTCAGAATGCTGCTGTACTACAGTAGTGATGTCAGAATGCTGCTGCACCACAGTAGTGATGTCAGAATGCTGCTGCACCACAGTAGTGATGTCAGAAAGCTGCTGCACCACAGTAGTGATGTCAGAAAGCTGCTGCACCACAGTAGTGATGTCAGAATGCTGCTGCACTGCAGTAGTGATGTCAGAAAGTTGTTGCACCACAGTAGTGAAGTCAGAATGCTGCTGTACCACAGTAGTGATGTCAGAATGCTGTTGTACCACAGTCGTGATGTCGAAAGCTGCTGCACGCAGTAGTGATGTCAAAATGCTGCTGTACCACAGTAGTGATGTCAGAAAGCTGTTGCGCCACAGTAGTGATGTCAGAATGCTGATGTACCACAGTAGTGATGTCAAGCTGTTTCACTACAGTAGTGATGTCAGAGCTGCTGTACCACGGTAGTGATGTCAGAATGCTGCTGTACCACAGTAGTGATGTCAGAATGCTGCTTTACCACAGTAGTGATGTCAAGCTGTTGCACCACAGTAGTGGCGTCAATCAAGCAATCAATATGTTGATTAGTTCAACTTTCAAAGTCATTACAATAATAAAGATAATAAAAAACATTGTAGTAAAAGTCGTAACATCTCTAAAAATATTTCCAGTTATCTAGGTATACATTTCAACTCCTGACTATCATCCCATTCCACGAAGCATTTCAAAGAACTTTACTGTCTGTATTTTCTAACTCTAAAAATTTAAGAAAGAATCCAGGAAACTACTTTAGCTAATTCAGCACTATGTAAATTTAAACAGGACTCCAATGGGTTCAGCTCTGGTTACTACTCCCCAAGAACAGCACTGCCAACTGTAATTACTGATCCAAACTTGGAAGGAGGTCCACAAATGGACCATAAAAGTCAGCCTTAGGTTCTTTCTTGATGTGAAATTAAATACTGCTCATCATTGTTATTTGTCCTTAGTACATAGATACATAGACACTGTTGGCAGATAAGGGCCTATGGCCCACCCAGTCTGCCATTTGAGCTTATAAGTTCACTTTATGTTTTCCTAGAAGTCTGTTGCCCTTACCCTGACCTCCAGAATCCATTATGGCTATCCCATGCATTCTTAAATCCAGTGATTGTTTCAGCCCCACCACTTCCTCTGGCAGGGTGTTCCACTTTTCCACCACCCATTCAGTGAAGAAATTCTTCCTCATGTTTCCTCTGAATTGCCCTCCTCCAACTTCATCCCATGCCCTCTAGTCCTGGAACATCTTTTCACTGGAAAATAGTGTTTTCCTGCACCTGTTCTTCCCTGTAAGGTACTTGTATGTCTCTATCATATCCTCTCTCCTCCTCTCTCCAGGAAATGCGTATTCAAGTCCTTCAGCCTCTCCTAATAGGACTTGTGATGCAATCCCTGTACCATCTTTTCTGCCCTCCTCTGAACCTTCTCTGCCCTGTCCGTCCTTATGTAGGTAAGGTCTCCAGAACTGTACACTGCACTCCAGATGGGGCCTCACTAGTGTCTTGTATAGTGGAATTATGACCTCCCTTTTCCTGCTGGTGATAGCCCTGCCTATGCATCCCAGCATCCTATTTCTTTACCTGCTGCCTTGTCGCACTGTTTCCCTACCTCGGGGTCATCAGAGATGATAACCCCAAGGTCCCTTTCCTGCTTGGTGCATGCTATATCCTCACCCCCAACTGATATGTTGTTCCAGGGTTTTGTGCCCCATATGCATTATCTTGCACTTCTTTCACTGAACTTAAACTGCCAAACCCTTGATCATTCTTCAAGCTTCTGCAGGTCCCTCCTCATTCTGTCTACACCCTCTGGCATGTCACTCTGTTACAGAGCTTTGTGTCATCAGTAACAGGGAAATTCTGCCTTCTAGGTCCTGCACAATGCCACTGATGAAGACTTTGAACAGGATCAGTCCCAGCATTGATCTCTGTGGAGTGACAACCATATACCACCACTCTCTGTGTCCTGCCACCCAGCCAATTACCTACCCACTGCACTACTGTCCTGCCCCTCCCATATTCCCCAGTTTGTTTAACAGCTTTCTATGTGGCACAGTGTCAAAGGCCTTGCTGAAGTCCAGATAGGCCATGTCCACTGCCCTCCCTGATCCACCTCCTAGTCACCCAGTCGAAAAATTTTATGAGGTTGGTCTGACGTGACCTCCCCCTGGTGAAACCATGCTGCCTTTGGTCCTGTAGTCCACTAGTAACTAGATGTTCCACCAATCTCTCCTTCAGTAGTGCTTCCATGATCTTCCCCACTACTAAGGTCAGGCTGACTGGTCTGTAGTTCCCGCTTCCTCTTTGTTCCGCTTTTGTATAAGGGGACTACATCTGCTGTCCTCCAGTCTTTGGGTACCTCCCTGTTTCCAGTGATCGGCTAAACAGGATTGCCAGTGGTTCAGCCACCACCTCTCTTAGTTCCTTTAGGACCCTGGGGTGCACCCCATCTGGCCCCATTGCTTTATCAACTCTTATTCCTTCCAGTTCCTTCACAACCCTTTCCCATGTAAAGGGACTTGTGTCCATTTCTGTGCCATTCCACCTTTGTACTCCCTTCAAGACCATTACCCTCCTCTTCCTCAGTAAAGACAGAGCAAAAATACCTGTCCAGTATGTCAGCTTTACTGTTGTCATCCTCCACAAGGCCCCCATCCTCCTTCTTCAGTCTCACTATCCCTCCATTTGCTTTTCTTTTTCACTTATGTACCTGTAAAAGGTATTGTCACCTCTACCACCAATTTTGTGGGCGCTCTTCTGTCTGAGCTTTGGCTTCCCTTACTGACCTCCCTGCCTCCTTTGCTTCTCCTGGTATGTCTCCCTATCCCTTCTGCTCGTCTTTTGTATTGCTTGAATGCAATCTTTCTGGCTTTCACTTTCTCCGCTACTTCCTTGGAAAACCATAATGGCCTCCTCTTCCTTTTCCCCTTGCTAATCTGCTTAATGCATAATTCCATTGCTGTTGTAATCCTCGTTTTAAATATTGCCCACTGTTCTTCAACCCTGATTCCTACCCCATTCCCATTAATGCCTCTTTCAAGCATCTCCCCATTTTCCCAAAGTCTGCCCCAAAATCCAGGATATGTGTTTTTGTGCGGTTTGGTTCTGCTCCTTCTGTGATTTCAAACCACAGTGACGGTGGTCACTGTTCCCCAGATCTCCCCACTGTTACTCCCATCACACTGTCCCCGTTTGTGAGCATGAGGTCCAGTATTGCCTTCTGCTGAGTTGGTTCCATGATAAGTTGCTTGAGGAAGGCACCTTGAAGGAGTCCAGGATAAATATGCTCCTGGTTGATGCTGCTGCTGGGAGGCTCCAGTCCACGTCTGGAATATTGATGTCTCCAAACAGCACCACCTCCTTGTCTGTCATCCTTTGAATGGCTAGCACCAGCTCCCTATCTGTTTCTTCCTCCTGGGCTGGTGGTCTGTAGACCAACCCTGTGCAGATGGCTGACCCATTTTCCTTTCCAGCTTAACACACGTATCTCTCCCCATTTTGTTCCTCCTGGATCTCTGTGGCCTTTATGCCATCTTTCACATGAAATGCCACTCCTCCTTCCTGCCTGCCCTGTCTATTCCGAATATGTTGTAACTGGGTATGGCCATCTCCCAGTCGTGGTTATCATTATACCAGGTCTCAGTGATGGCCACAATGTCCAGGTCCGACTGCACCATGACATCCTCCAGATCCTCCATCTTGTTGCTAAGGCTCCTGGCATTGGCACACACTAGCTTTCCACTATTTGAACTTCCTGGACTGTTTAGCTGTTCTACTCCAGCCCCCTCCTGGTTGTCCTTTATCCCTGGTTCTCCCTGCTGTCTGCCCTTCTGTTGAATTTTGCCCCCTTTCTACCTATCCACTTCTTGGGTGCTTATCTCCATCTTTATATGACATTGGTGAGTATTGTAAAGGACAATCATAATGTTACTTAAAACAGTGAGTTAACTATATAGGTTACAAAATTAGAAGCATGGTACTTTGCAGCGTGTGATTTGAGAAAGCGATATATTCAAAAGGCAATGGCTAGGACACAATAAGACATTACAGGGAGCATGAGTCTAGTAGGGTCCAATCTCATGGGTGCACAGAAACAATTTAGCAATCATTTTTTCTAGCTCTATTAACTGCAAGGAAATAATCTACTTATCTCTTAATTGTCCCATCATCTTCTGTATATAAAAGAATTACTGTAATTACAGACTTAACCAGCTCGTTCCAGTTTGCAAGGTAAGGGTCTAGCTAATGTGCCCTAATCCTGTTATAACAGGAGCAATTCCATATCACTGACTAAGATCTTCTTTGCCTCCCATGGGACAAAGTCAATTCTGTCGGTGGGAGCTAGTTTATTATCGTAGTCATGATAACATTACTGTTGAAGAGTTCAAACTTGTATTTTATAAAGATCCTTCTCTGCTGATGGTCTTGAGAATGTCTAAGTAATATTTGTATGCACATTTAGCATTATTAGTTGTAAACCATAAAGAGAATCTAGACTTTGAAATATGTTCTAAATCAGCTTTAACCCAATAGTTTCTGATTTTAGATTTAATGTATTTTTGTATTTCACACTAAGGGTTACGTTTTTGTCA